>CM038045.1:63753400-65017686 GCA_021397845.1 Areca catechu
CTTGCCGAGTTGGCAACGGCCGACAAGAAGGCAAGGGGGCAACAGCGTTGATGGAGGCTACTAAGAAGAAATCCTCCAAGGCCGTGCCCAAGTTTCGGGCCTCTCAGGAGTACGATGATGAGGTCTACGAGGTAGCCGTGGACTCCTTCATAAAAGGATTCGAAGCCTACCGGAAGAAGGTGGCATCGACCTTCCCGGAGCTCAACTTGGAGGGCATCGTCATCGATGATGCGGGAGCACTCGGAAGAGGCGGGGACCCCATCAGAGGCAACAAAGGCTGTGACCGTCGAGCAGCCGGCTGAGCGGATGGCCACGCCGGTGGAGGTCCAAGTGGATACCGGCGCGCCAGCGCACCAACCTGGAAAGGAGCCGGCAATGCAGTGACCTTCCGGGGCCCTTCACTCCTTTGACTTTTGTACTAAGGATAGGGTTTTTGACTTTCTTTTTGGGACCGCCCGGCCTATCGGGGGTCCTTTCAAGTTGTAAACCCTTTATGCAATGAAGTCTCTTTTCTTCATATTCTCCTATCCTGCATTTTTTTCTTCTGTTCCTTTTGTGCTTCATGTATCTTCCTACAGTTTTACGAACTCAGGTCTTGTCTAGGTCCAACCATCCTGGGGCTCCAAATTTTGGTCCTCCCCGAGAGGCTTCAGTCGTAGCAGATGACTTAGAAGGGATCTGAAAGTCCCCGAGGGGGTCATCTGTGCTAAACTGGGGCACTTGCTGGAGGACTTTGGGCACCCGCCCGGGGTCGGTGGCCTGTTTGAGGGTCCTTCCGTCCATGCTGGGAGTCGGGATGTGACTTCAGTGGGGAGCTTGACCTTGGTGATAAATTTAACCTCTGCTCTTGGCTCGAAGGTAGGACTTCGAAAGCTCCCTGGTTCGTGGGGCCGAACTATGAGTTCATGCAGTAGATTGCGGGATTCATGGGGTTTCCCGGCCGACGTCTTAGGACTGTGAGTAGGGCAGGAGGTGCAGGACTTCTGAAGTTTCCCGTCTTGAGGTGCCGGGCTTTGGAAGTTTCCAATCTTGAGGTGCCGGGCTTCGTAAGTTTCCAAGCTTAAGGTGCCAAGCTTCAAGAGTTTCTGGTCTTGAGATGTCGGGTTTTGTAAGTTTTCAGGCTTAAGGTACCGGACTTCAGGAGTTTCTGGTCTTGAGATGCCAGGCTTCGTAAGTTTCTGGGCTTAAAATGCCGGGCTTCAGAAATTTCTGATTTTAAGGTGCCGGGTTTCAGGAGTTTCCGGGCTTGAAGTGCCGGGCTTCGTAAGTTTCCAGGCTTAAGGTGTCGGGCTTCAGGAGTTTTCAGTCTTGAAGTGCCGAGCTTCATAAGTTTCTGGGCTTAAGGTGCCATCAAATTGGGTTCTGGAAGATTATTTGCTGAACTCCTTGGTCTCCCATCTTTGGTCGCCAAATTTGAGGTCGGGCGATAGCATTCCTATGAGACAGAGGCAACTATTGTGCTAAAAAAATTTTTATTATTAATGAGAGGAAGCCTTACATCATTAGTAGTACATCTTCAAGTTGCTGGCATTCCAAGTCCATGAAAATCGGGTTCCATCAAGCTCGACGAGATAGTAGGCCCCATGATTAAGAGCCTCGACTACTCTGTAAGGACCTTCCCAGTTCGAAGAAAGCTTGCTACATTCTCGAGGTTGGGAGGCTTCTGCCCGCCGCAATACCAGATCGCCCGGACGGAAGGTCTTTGGCTTCACCCTGGAGTTGTAATACCAAGCCACTCATTGCTGGTAGGCCACCATCCGAAGTCGAGCCTTATCCCTTATTTCTTCAAGGAGGTCCAGGTTGAGTAGGAGTTGAGCTGGGTTCTCAGCCTCATCACATTGTTCCCCTCGCAATGTGGGCAAACTTAGCTCCACCGGGATCACAGCTTCCGTGCCGAAGACGAGGTTAAAGGGTGTCTTGTCTGTGGCCGTTCGGGGCATTGTATGGTACGCCCATAGGACATTGGGAAGTTCTTCAGCCCATCTACCTTTGGCTTGGTCTAGCCTGGTCCGGAGTCCTTGGAGGATGGTTCGGTTAGTCATTCTGTATGTGGCGCCAGCATTCTTCAGGCCGAACGGCATCATTCTGTAGCAGTACGTTCCGCAATCCGTGATGAAGGCAGTGCGCTCCTCATCCTCCGGATGTATTCGGATCTGGTTGTACCAAGAGAACACATCCATGAAGGAGAGTAAGCGGTGCCTTGAGGTGGCATCCACGAGTTAGTCGATCTTCGAAAGGGAGAAGCTGTCCTTTGGGCAAGCACAGTTGAGGTCGGTGTAGTTTACACAGATCCTCCATTTTCCATTGCTCTTCTTAACCATAACCATGTTTGCCAACCAGCTAAGGTACTGCACTTCACGAACGAACCCAACCGTGAAGAGCTTCTCCACTTTGTCATTGATCGCCTTCTGCCTCTCTGAGGCAAAGTTTCTCTTCTTCTACCGAACCGGACGGCACTTCGGGTTAACATTCAGCTTGTGAGTGATGATGTCAGGGAGAATCTTTGGCATATCAGCTGCAGTCCAGGCAAATACATCTGCATTTACTCGGAGGAAACTCAGCAGGCAAGCTTGTTCTTCTTCTGGTAGCTGGGGTCCTACCTGCACCGTCTTCAATGGGTCCGAGCCGAGGGGATATGTCAAAAGGTGTTCGACGGGGCCGCCCCTAGGGTCTTGCGCCCTTTGGTCGAGGTCGTCGACATCGGGATCGTGCTCGATGCTTCGGGCCCCGGGGATGGCCTGCAGGCAATGTTGGACCGGTTGAGGTGCTCCTCTCATCTCTCCCATGCTGTAGGGGGTCGGGAACTATAGCAGCAATCGTTTGGTGAATATGATCGCATTAAGTAAGTTGAGCCCGGGACGGCCAAGAATTACATTATAAGGTGATGCAAGCAAATGACAGTGAAGGTCATCATGACCTACTCTATCGGGGTGGTGACCCGGCTATGACGGGGAGAGTAATATCTCTCTCGACTCCCATGGAATCTCCAGTAAAACCCACGAGAGGGGTGTGCACTAGTTTTAGTCGATCAGAGGGCAAGTTCATCCGAGAGAAAGCATCGTAGAAAAGAACATCAGTCGAGCTCCCACTATCGACCATAATCCATCTTATAAGATGCCTAGCAATGGTCATTTCGACCATGACGGCATCATTATTCACATTTTCTTCCTCATTTTCCTTTCCCTTCATAAAGGGAAGTACATTTTCCAGACTCTCTCCCTCCCGGGCTCTCTTGGGGGTGCGTTCTATTCTCCATCATATCATACCCATAGGCTTATCGATAGGTCGATTGTCAACTACAGGGACAGGGGGAAAAGCTGCAAGTGGCTGATTCTCCGCCGGGACCTTCTCCCTCACTAACTTTCCGAGGTAGCCCCTCCTTATCAGGTCTTCGATTTTCCTTTTTAGGTTGCGGCAGTCCTCAATGGAATTGACAATACTTCATCCTATCATGATCGCTTGACGACTTCAGTGGGGGGAGGTCGGCGTAGGTAGCGCTCGCTCTCGATTTCCATCAAGATTTTTGTTCTCGGAGCGAGGAGGGGAGTGAAAGCCTCCTTTGGGATGGGACCGGCTTTCAGCTTCGGTCCCGGCCAGAAGTCCGTGGATGACCTAGGTCTCCGCATCCCGGGTGCTTCTCTCGGGGTCAACTTCTTCGGAGGCTTCCCGTCCAGTTCCCTTCTTGTGCGGTGGCCTCCTCGGTGCGAATGTACTTGTGGACGCGAAGGAGGAGGTCAGAGTAGGTCTTCGGCAACTTCTTGTCCAATGAGTAGGTCAAGCAGAAGGTTTTGAGCCCTCTCTTCAATGCCAGCATGGCGATGGGCTCGTCCAGACTGTAGATCTCAAGGACGGTGACTTTGAAGCAGGTCACGTAGTCCCGCAGGAGTTCATGATCTTACTGCCTGATAGAGATAAGGCTATCCATCTTTGGTGGCACCTTTCGATAGGCGTCAAAGTGGGTCACAAACCTCCTCTCCAGCTGCGAGAAGGAGTCAATGCTTTCGGGCTCGATGTGGGTGAACCAAACTCGAGCGGCCTTCATGAGGGTGGCCGAGAAGGTGATGCACAGGAGGACGTCCGTCGCTCCCTGGACTCTCATGAGAGCCTTATAGCTCTCTAGGTGGTCCAAGAGGTTGGTGGTCCCGTCGTAGGGATCCACTTGAGGCATACGGAATCGACTCGGGATTGGTTCCTCTTGAATTTTCTGAGAGAAGGGGGGTCGGGCATCTTAGCCCGCTAGCTCCTTAAAGGAGCCCTGCATGTTGGTAACTGGTAGAAGAGCTTCGCCAGCTTGCGCTCTTGTTCTTTTAGGTGACTCTCGGCCATGCGCCTAATGACCTCGTTAGTGGAACCTTCCACTGAGGCCATTGAAAAAGATGGGGTTGACAGTCGAAGATGGTCGCGACGAGGAGCCTTGCCTCGGTGGCGTTTGCTGCATTTGACGATGGCATTGCTATCCGCCGGGGACCAGCTCTCCCGGTTAGTCGACCTAGAATGATTTCTCTTCGCGGGGGTCTGATGACTTCCCTGGGAATCAGTTGTGGCCCGTGGATGCGACGGCCTGCCTTGGATGGAGCGCGGGCTACCACGGGGGCTGGTGGCTTGGGCTGCAGGGGTCCTTGGCTATGGCTGGGTGACCAGGGAGCGTTGCTAGTGTCGCAGCTGCCTCACTGTCGCGACCAAAACATGCATCTGTTGGGCGAGTGCATCGTATTGGCCCTCTACCGGGGGTGGCTGTGGTGGAGCGGGAAGCTCCCTTTCTGGGCTACGTGGGCCCAAAGGAGAAGGGGCATCCCCCGCTCGGCTGGTGGAGACTTCTCGTGCGCGAGTTACTACCATGCTTCGAGCAGAGCTGTTCTCAAAGTTGCGAGGGGCTTGTTTGGATAGGGGCTTTCTCTCCCTTCCTAGCGCGCCAATCTATTACCGCCCTTACCGTCGTGACCTGCAGCTCGGATGTGGCACCGGATGTCAGCACCATTTCTCGGAATCTAGTGATTCTCGATCCTGTAAAACAGTGTTAGAGACCCGGGCCAGGGATTCCGGCAGGGACACTCCGATGATCAAGTCAACGGACGGTAAAGAGAAACATATCCTCCAAGGTGGATCCCTCTTCGATCACCATGCTTGGAGGAGAGTTTTTGTAAAGGATAGAGTATGAGGGGTAGGAGAGGAGTATTGCTCGAGCCATGATGGCCGTGTCCGTCGAAACTCTCTCAGGGAGTTTTCCGCGATAGCCTCCATGCCCTCTCGCCACTTGTCTCTCCTTCTCCTTTTCCTTGTTTCGCCCCACCTCCTTCCTCTCACCCGTTGGGTGCTCCTTCTAGACCACCGGTTCTCTCCACTTCTTGCCTCGGTTTTCCCCCTCCTGGGGATGCTCGAAGGTCAACAACATCCGTTGGCCATGCTTCCAAGGTCACTTCCCCTTATAGTAAGGAGTTATGTTACGAGCCTTGTTTTCCTGGTGGGTTATCATGGCTGGGAAAATTTAACAGGGCCTTAATCCGGGGGTAGCCACCCTCAGGTCTGAGATTCCTGATGCGGCCTTTTTCTTCCGGGTGGTGCAAATGGTCAGTTGTAGGACCCGATGCCTCGATCGGGACACTCCTCCCCAACTGGTGCAAACGATGGTAGGCGCACCTCGTAAGCTTTGGGGCGCTGTACTGGACGTGCCGGCTTCGATGGTGGACTTGGTGCTGATGCCTTCGTCTTTTTCATGGCACTTCCGAGGAGCGAGCTCGACTTCGGTCGAGGTGGGCTCGATCCTTGAGGAGCCACCTGGCAAAGGAGCTAAGGGAGTTGGACTCCGACCGAGGTGGGCTCGACTCTTGGGGAGCCACCTGGCGAAAGAGCTGAGGGAGCTGGACTCTAGTCGAGGTGGGCTCGACCCTTGGGAAGCCACATGGCGAAGGAGCTGAGGGAGCTCGACTCCGACCGAGGTGGGCTTGACCC
Organism: Areca catechu; assembly: GCA_021397845.1. Lineage (NCBI taxonomy): Eukaryota > Viridiplantae > Streptophyta > Magnoliopsida > Arecales > Arecaceae > Areca > Areca catechu. Next base: position 63,759,350 of record CM038045.1, read on the forward strand.
TTGGGGAGCCACCTGACGAAGGAGCTGAGGGAGCTCGACTCCGACCGAGGTGGGCTTGACCCTTGGGGAGCCACCTGACGAAGGAGCTGAGGGAGCTGGACTCTGGCCGAGATGGGCTTGACCCTTGGGGAGCCACCTGGCAAAGTAGCTGAGATGGCTCGACTTCGACCGAGATGGGCTCGACCTTTGGGGAGCCACCTGGCGAAGGAGCTGAGATGGCTCGACTTTGGTCGAGGTGGGCTCGACCTTTGGGGAGCCACATGGTGAAGGAGCTGAGGGAGCTCGACTTTGGTCGAGGTGGGCTCGACCTTTGGGGAGCCACATGGCGAAGGAGCTGAGGGAGCTCGACTTCGGCCGAGGTGGGCTCGACCCTTGGGGAGCCACCTGGCGAAGGAGCTGAGATGGCTCGACTTCGGTTGAGGTGGGCTCAACCTTTGGGGAGCCACCTGGCGAAGGAGCTAAGATGTCTCGACTTCGCTGCTAGCTGGATCCGAGGTGGTGACGTCTACCCGCTTCGCTACTAACTAGATCCGAGGTGTACTCCACGCCAGCGGTCTTGCCATATCACTAATAGTATTAGTAGCTTTGGATCAGGTAGAGTCGGGTTGGGTCCAAATTCAGTAAATTCAGGCTTAATTCAAGAAAATAGAATGGGTTCAATTTTAGGACCTACCCTGGATCCATGGATTCTTAAAAATAAATTGAATCAGATCTAAGCGGGTTGGATCAAAACGGGTCATAGATTAACCCGATCGTAATTATGAAATTTGATATCATAAAAAATAACAAGAAATTATGGTTTGTTATATTTATATTATGAAATTAGATGTCATGAGAAATAACATGAAGTTATGGTACAAATACAAAAATTTTTGATGCATGTATAAAAAATAATAAATGATAAATAGATATCATGAAAATAATAAAAAATTATAATAACCAAGATACATGTTGCAGGAAAAAAAATATTTTTATTAAAAAATTTAAATAAAAAGTTAAATTATATTAAATATATGTTAAAAATCGATTCAGTCTTATTATTTATCATTAATTGCAGCATATGGTCAATCCGGTCAAGCGTATAATTTTTTCTTTCGAACGGTGGGCGGGGAATTTCTATAATAACCCTAGCTTGTGTCTCTCTTCTTCTCTTCTTATTGCGGTGTGGTGGTGAACAGAGAATTTCGCATAATAGCCCTAATTTCGGCCTCTCCTCCTCTTCTCTTCTTACTGCGGTTGGAAAGGAATGGTGGGAATCGCCATCGGAACATCTTTTGGAATTAGGGTTTCGGCTCCGTGCTTTTCCGCCCCGAAATGTAGGAGAAATCTTCCCTCGAGGAATTGGGTTGCAGGAACTCCGATGGATTTCGGAAGGAAATCGACTCCTCTTCGCTGCACCAGAGCGGAAGAGGTCTGTAAGATTCTCTGCATCTCTTCCAGATAGTGGTTTCTAAAATTTAGTTAGTTACTCGGGAATTTGAGTCAGATACCCGATTTTTGTTTTTTATCTTTATGGTAGGAATTCTGCATTGAATTATTTAATTTTTTTGTACTTATCCTTTTTTAGTTGGATTATTGTTTGGAAGTTGGGATTGATGTGGTAGATTTCCGCATTTCAGTACTCGAGGGGTTCTAGATGGGTATATTTTTTTATAGATTTACTTAGAAAAAGAGGCTTGGTGGAGCTCTTTCGTGATTGTTTTTATTATTTTTTATTTTGAAAAAAAACAAGCCATATAGCAAATGAGCATCTGGGCGTGAAAATAGTGTCTTTCTTTTCTTCTTCTTCTTCTTCTTCTTCTTTTTTTTTTTTTTTTTTTTTTTTTTTTTTTTTTTTTTTCTGCCTCAGCGATTTTAGCAGTATGTGATGTATCGTAAGCATATGGCTAAAGAAAAAAATAGTAAAATAGTTAGAATGGATTTCATTCTTAATTTTTATATCTAATCTGCGTTAAGTGGTGATGAAGGTTAACAGCTTGTTCCGTACATTTTTAAGTCAGAACTAAAGATTGGCTGTAACTTTGCACCATGATTGGCTGGGTATAACACATGAAAGGGGGTATATTTGTGGTAATTGTGGATTGGTTTTTAGGATTAGAAATTTTTGAGTAGAGTGACGAGTTAGTTAGCTTTTAACTTATCATGTTTTGCTTTTTTCTCTTCTTATGAGAACTTTGCATAAGAATGTGGGACATTTTTTATTTCCTTTGTATTAAAGGATGTGGAGATTGACTTTGAACCGGGTTTTGTGTGGTGGTTCTAATTTTGAGTTTTTGAATTTTTTGTGCTAACTTGACAAAATCATTACTGCTGTGACAAAGGAAAATAAGGAAAAAACATTGTGAATACGTAGCGTTCGTTTTTCAGGAGCCAACAGAAGCATGTATCCCTGTAACTTACACTGATGATGATACTGCAAACTCGATTAAAGTCAGAGAGTTGGAAAATGGGAACTTGCCAGATGATGCAGCAGCAAAACAGGGTATAAGAATTAGAAGGCGCCCTCCAACTGGACCACCTACGCACATGGTGGGACCCTTTGAGTTCCGCTTGGAGAATAATGGAAACACTCCACGCAACATTTTAGAGAAGATAATATGGAACAAGGACATAGAAGTTTCACAGGCAATTTCTGAACTATTAACAGCAATTTGATCTGAAAATTATTCCATGAATGGAAGGGCAGATACAATTAAATTTTCTCATTTCCAGATAAAAGAGAGAAAACCTTTAAATGTGCTGAAGAAAGCTCTTGTGGATGCTGCTCCTGTTAGAGATTTTGTTGGGGCTTTGAAAGCATCACATCAACGAACTGGCATGCCAGCTTTGATAGCTGAGGTTAAAAAGGCTTCTCCAAGCAGAGGGGTGCTGCGTGAGGATTTTGATCCAGTAGGTTTTTCTATTTCTTCCCTTTGTTCTTTTTATGCATTCATTCCAATATAGGGTTTGTAATTCTTAAAGAAAAGGTTGAGCAATCCTTCTGTGGCATCTGAAATTATAATTTTTCTGCTTACGTTGACATTCATAATTTTAACATATAGCTCAATTGTCTTTGTATATTCTAGAACAGGAATTTGGGATGGCCATGCTGTTTAAGAAATATATGTATCAAAATTCTCAATGTAACAATATGTGGCATTGACATAGTTCTGCATTATACATGTCCAGCTTTTGTTCAGTGCTTGTTTTTGGCATTTGCTTATTGTTTATGCAGTTTGCTTTGTGTGTGTCAAAAAAAATACTGGAAGTAGAAACTACAGCAGTGAAGAACTGTATAACTGAATTTAAAGAAAGGCTTTATATGAACTACTATTTGATAGTTTAAATCCCACTTCTTTCAGATTTTTTTTGTAATATAAAGGTTTTCATCTTTGACCATGCTTGTTTTGAGCTCAACCAACTAGTTGATCCAAAAAGCTTAAGCTGTTATGGATTGGGTCAGCAGTGTATAGTAGGCCTTAACACCATCACATGTGTTCTGTATCATGCACATGGAGGAATGAACAAGTCAAGAAATGACTCAAGGTAACAACTGGGGACGAGTTAAGACAAGAAACAACTCAAGATGACAAATGGGCAGATTAAATAAATAATTGACTTAGAATTTGAGCCCATGACCTCTAACAACCATGGCTCTGATATCATGCTAGCTAACTGCTTGACACCAAAAGCTTGAGCGTGAGTTATAAGGGAATTAATAAACAATATATATTAGGTCTCAACAAATGGAATATGTGGCATATGGGCACATCTCAGGATTGATATTACATGTGGTGACATTGATACAGGTTATATCTAAGATAATAATTGTTGGAGCTTAGTTTCACAAGTTATTCTGAGATTAGAATTCCAGTCCTAAAAGCGTTGAAATAAATTTTGTTCTTCTGGTTATATAATTATTTTTGTTAATAAAAGGCTATTTTCATTTTTTGGTAAGAAATGAAAGGCTATGCCCTTAATTACTAAAATTCCTATTGCAGAAAAGTAGAGGTTGCCTGAACTTTTATTAAGTCATTCTCAATGGGTGATACATTTTCTTGTGTTGTTTGTTAATGGCTTTTGTAAAGCGGTCTATGCTGATGAGTGTTGAATGATGTTAATGACTCATTACATGATCTTTTGCATGAGTCTTCTAGATCTTGAAGACATACTTGCAAGTATCCCTATCTCTTATATGTAGGGTCTATTTAGATTTTCTTATAGGATTGGGTTGATAATTCTATAGGAATTGGGCCTATTGATCCATCTAACCTGCATTTTCTAAGAGCCTGCCTAAACCCAGCCTAAGTCTTAGCCTTCGGGCTGTAGGAAGGATAAAAAGATCCATGGAATTCTTTTTTTCCTTCCCATAGGATTTGGGCTAGGATGGTATTTGGTTGATATAGGGCCATGCTTAAATGGATGGCTCAATTCATGAATCTTACAGGATTTTCAACCCAATCCCATAGGATATCCAAAACGGCCTTTAGAGTTTCATCCGAATTTCCTAGAATTGTCTTTTACACCTGACCTTGGACCTTCCTAGAAGCAAATTCATGTTTTTGTCTGTGCTTTGAAAAACAACTGTTAACTATGAATAGATTGAAAACAGGTTAAAATAGCTAATTCCTATGAGAAAAATGGAGCAGCATGCTTAAGTGTCTTGACAGATGAAAAATACTTTCAGGTGAGATACCCTATTTGACTTGCAAGGTTTCACCATTGCTGTGGGTTCATAATGTCTATTAGAAACTGGAACCCAACCATATTCATTTGATTGGCCATTTCTCATGTCCGCTTTTGTTGTTTTTAGGGGAGCTTTGAGAATCTAGAGTCTATACGCAGAGCAGGTGTTGAGGTTTGTATCATTGGACATGTTTCCATTATAGTCATTTGGCATGTAGAACTATATGCAAATGCCTCTTTGTTGATTATCTTCTCTGAGAAATATTGTTTTAATATGGGTTCTTAATTGGTGAGAAAATGCAGTGCCCTCTTCTTTGCAAAGAATTCATTATTGATGCTTGGCAAATTTACCATGCTCGATCAAAGGGTGCAGATGCAATCCTTTTGATTGCTGCTGTGTTGCCTGATCTTGATATCAAATATTTTACTAAGATCTGCAGAATGCTAGGCTTAGCAGCACTGGTTGAGGTTTGTTATCTTGCCACATTATTTTGCATGATTGTTGCTATATTCTTTGACTTCAATGTTGATCTATCTCCTACGATCCAATTTTTGATAATAAAAATTACTCCTCTGCTCTGTAAAATTTGCAAAACACATGAAATTTCTTCTCATCCTTTTCCGATAACTGAGTATCACCTTTAAAAATTTTATAAGCAAAGAAAAATGGTTTTGTGGTAGAATGCTCAAAATGAAATGTTAACTAATAGAAGCTCAATTATTACCAGGAACTCTCTTTGAATGTTGCCGACTTGGCTTTGGTCAAGATAGTTAAGTCTTCTTGCAACCCATGGTTGCATTATTATCTTGCTGATAAGTTTGGAATGAGCCATGCTTTTTAGCATCTATGGGGCATCATAGTGATTGAGGCTCCTGCCACCATGGGGCTAGGTAGGGTCAAATGTATGCAGCTTTATCCTCATATGTAGAGAGGCTGTTTTTGTGTTTCAAACCCATGGCATCCAGGTCAAGATGGAGCAACCTAATCAAGCTAAGGCCTGCCCTCTACTAATTCAAAATGTAATCTGTCCCTTATAAGAAGTAGGCCTTTTTGGCTAAATATGAAGTTTGAGCAAATTTGTAGTTTTTACTCTTAAGTTTTTAATAAATAAATTTTGAATTTCAATCAACTTATCGGAATATTTTTCAGACCAAAATTTGGTTACATCAAACTGATTCTAGATTCTGGAAATGTACAACGGAGTTGATTTGATAATATCTTGGCTTCGAAAAATTCTTCAGTATCTTGGCATTATGTAGTTTTGACGATATTCTTTCTGATCCTTTAACTTTCCTTTGCTCTGGATTGAGTTCCAAGTGATAAGACCTGTTCTAGCTAAACTAGTGGAAGTGAAATCAATGTTGTGACGTATGACAAATGTACTTGTTAATACATTTAGGTGCATGATGAAGGGGAAATGGACAGAGTATTGAGCATTGATGGGATCCAGCTCATTGGTATCAACAATCGCAACCTTGGTATGCTCCCATATCTGCAATACTTGAAGATGCTTTTCTTAATGCCATATTGAATCAATGCTTTCTAGATGCTGATGGCTTGTAATAAACTTTTCCTGCCATTGTGGAACTGAGAATTGTTAGGGATAGATATCTTTTCTTTACCAAAGTTTGCTTGAGTTTGATCAGTGGCTTGTGAATTAGCTTTACATATTTATTCATCTTCATCTTCAGAAGTTCTAGAACTTTGTACAACTATACCAAAATTCTTATTCAAAAGTTGATAACTTGATAAGTGATTTCTGGCCAACCTCAATTAGAACAGGAAGAGCACTCGTGTTGATTTTTTTGAGAGCCTTGGTATTTTTCCTTTCATCTGCTGAGCGATTTATGTGTTAGATCTAGTAACAATGTACAGTGGACAAGAATCTAGACTATTAAATGGCTATACTTTGTATTTAGATATTTAGTGAGTATGAATGTTCAAGTAAATGTGACAGAATTGGGGGAGGTACAAAGTAGTACATCTAGGGTGGACTAAGAATTAGTCTGAACCTATTAAATTGATTTGTTCATTTACATTGATCTTATAATACTGTATCCTTGGTGGAGTGGTTAGTGTACCAACTTGCAAATGTCTTTGATGGAAATTGATGAAACATTCTAGCAGTGAGAGATGACAGACAGCTCCATTATTATTGTCAAAAGAAAAAAAAAAAAGAGATGACAAGTCCATTGTTAGGAGTTCATGGTGATCTATAGGTTGATTATGGGTTGGTTTCAGGTTGCACAAACGTAAGCATGATCCATGCCTAATTGCCTAAAGGCTTTATAGGCCTGACTTAGGCCTGAGTTCCAAATCACCAACTAGGCCAGGTAGGGCTGCAAGTGGATTGTTTCCACCTGTATGCCATCTGGAACCAATCCAAATTTAATTCGGCCGAACTTGAATCAAAGGTATTTGGATTAGGCTCGGATGTGAAAACATGACCTGCTTTGGTTATGGATTGGTTTGGGATCCTGAAATTCCAAGTCCGGAATGCAAACTGATTCAAACCTAGAATAGCATATATTTCAAAACCCTCCTTGAATATAAGAATTATTTTTTCTCAAGATATAATTTGTCAATAATTTATGTTGTTGATTATAATGATGCATGGTTATCAATCAAATTCTATGTAGAATTTTTTTTTGTGAATTTTTACATGTTCCTTGCTATTATTTTATTGCATCATGTGTTTATGATATAATTATATAATAAATTTATGTATTTATTATAATTCATTTGGATTATTTTTGGCCTAATTTGACTCAAAAAACCTAGAGGATTGATAAATTTAATATTAAATCCAATCTGATCCAACTTGAAAGGAATTGGATTTGGTTCAGGTTCTGTATTTTTGACCTGATTCAAATATGAATTGGGTTTAGGTTGTGCCTATCCCTGATCTAACTTGGCCCACTTGCAGCCCTATGGGCAGGCTTGATTTGTCCCAGGCTTGACTTAGTCTAAAAGGTGAGTCCTGGGCTCAAACCCATTCCAGCTCAGCCATATTTGCAATCAAAGCTCTTTTGTTTCCTGGAGTAGGCATTCTTTTAGATCCTCAAATTGTCTTGGAAGAAGTGTTGAATGCCAGTAGCTGTTGTATGGCTAATTTACGTTGTGTTTGGCATCACTTCTAGTTTCCATTTTCAGTTTTCATGAAAACTGAAACCAGTTTTTTTTTTTTGGTTGGAAAACTGAAAACTAAACTTGTTTGATAGTCAGTTGAGTTGTATTTAGCAGCACTGGTAACTGGTGGCAGTGGTGGGGTTGCTGCGAGTGATGGCGGCAGTGGTGGTGACCATGGGTTGTTTACTTGTTTTCATTTTCAAAAAAAGTAAAAACTAGAATTTTTAGTTTCCACAATTTATAGACATGGAAAGAATTTTCAAAAAACTGATAATGGAACTTGGATTACCAAATGCCATTTCTATCTCATATTTAGTGTTATTGAAAATGAAAACCAAAAGATGGAAATTGACAGTGATGTCAAACGGGGTCTTACCTTTTGGTAAATACGGTCTGCTCCATTGAAATGAATTAGCATCTGTAAACTACTGCCACCAGCATTGTCTTTGATATGGAGAAGGAATGGGGCTAATACTAAAGCTATCTTTCCTTCTTCTCAAACCCATTGTATTTGTGCCTTTAATAACTACTGTGCGTGCATGGAGAAAGGAGACTTATTTCCTCTTAAAGGCAAGGTGAGGAGAGGTGCTTGATGGACAAAGGAAGGTGTTCAATAGGGGGGATATGTATTTTTTTACTTTTTTGCTTGTTTTAATGTTTGGGGGATGGGGGAAGCAAGTGAGGATGTTATGGTTTGGGTTGGGAGGAAGATATTTTTAGGGAAAGAAGAACATGTTGAGAGAGAGATGGTCTCTCCATGATCAAAAGCTGGCAGTGACATGAAGTGTGGTGGAGGCAGCAAGTGGTTGTTGAAGTGACAAGAGAGGCAACTTGGAGGAGTGAGGGTTTGTCTTTGGATTTGTCTCATCTTTGATTTAGGCCATTTATGCCAGATAAATGGTCAAAAATCTCTAAAGGGTTGTCCAAATACATATATAACATAATGCAACTGATATTGCAGTGTGGAGCTTCAAGATGAGCCCAAGGAAAGCAATCATCAGATTGAGTCAAGTTCATCCAGAACCTGTGGAACATGATTTAGACCTGGAATCTGTGACTGGGAGTGGGCCTGAAGCCTATTTTCTGTTGGTGCAGGACCAGATTGAAGAGCCTCGGTTCAACTCAAGCCAATTTTCAAGTAGCTTGAAAATGGCTTGTGGATTGTTGTTATCCTCTGAACATGACTAAATGGAAGAAAATATTGAAATGATTGACTTGAGAGTTTAGAGCTTTAGTGTTGTGCAATGCTAACTTTGGAATAAATATTAAAGGTTGCAGTGACATTTAGTTTGTGTTTCTTGCAGAAACTTTTGAAGTCGATATTTCAAACACCAAAAAGCTTCTGGAGGGAGAGCGTGGTGAGATTATACGTCAAAAAGACATAATGGTAATTAGTTTATGCCTCTTTTATCTGATGAACCATTTTCAGCTAAAATATATTATCCATGATAGAGGCTTTGATTCTTGACAATGCATTCTTTATTTCAAATTGTTTGGCAGTCAAATCATCATTTTCAGTACAATTTTATGCCTGAATCAATTAATAATGCAGTTCACCTTTGGTGGTAAACCAGGCTAAAGAACAAGATGAAACTAGGCAGCAGAACTTTTATTTTTTAGTTTCTAATCCTTATAAGCATTCCAAACATTTTTCCAATTTAATCATGCATTCATGACCTGTCATCTACATGAATTCCTTTTTCTTTTCATGTTCAGGATTTCTTTTAGGTAGGACATGAAGAACAAAGCATGGGTTTTTTAAAATAAAATAGGTTCTTTTTTCTGTCAACTTTGTTCAAAACCTACCTACAGCTTCAAATAACCTATTGAATGGAGTCATATGCCTCCCTAGAACCTATAAGGTCGTTCTATTTTCCAACATTGGAGCCTATGCATCTTTGAGAGTTTTCTTAGAACCTCCCTTAATCCTAGGAGATCCAATTGAATTGTGGATGTTAATGGCTATGCCAGAACATTTTAATATTTTTTCTTGTTTTGAAAATTTAGTAGCTTTTGCTTTTATACACCTACAAGAATTGATATTATGCTAATTTCAGAATTAGTACTATCCTTAGCAGTAATTGTATTGTTATGGTTTTAGTAATCAGTATCAGTGGTAAGATCGAAGTCTCATATATAGATTACTATAAGAGAGTGTCTTAAAGGAGGTTTTGGTCTCTTAGATGATATTGACATTAGTAACTGAGTAACTCTCTTTGTTCTTTCATTTATTAGTACTGATTTTGCCTTCATCAAGTTTTTGCAATTGGATTTAGTGTGTTGCTACTTGTAGCTCAGGGGCTTGCAATATAGGCCCAAACGATTATAATGTAAAAACCTCAGTGTATGGGGAGCTTGGTGTTTTTGGTTGCTTATAGCCCTGACAACTCACTTTTAGTTTGGTCTGTCGGTTATCCTGTCCATATGCTTATTATTTTGTTGATTTTGCTGCTTAATTGCTTATCATTTGCTATTATTATTAAAAAAGGGTGTGTTCATGGTATATAACCAAAGTCCGCTCTGCTGATATTAGTTGCATGTGGTATTCAGCATGTTGGTTTCTTTTGATATTTCAGGTGGTAGCAGAATCTGCACTATTTACGCCAAAAGATATTTCATATGTCCAAGATGCTGGAGCTAAAGCTGTAAGTTCTGCAACCATTTTGCCGAGCAGGATTTTGCATACGGGCATGTGTCTCCTCGCTTATATCTCTGTGTTGCACATTGGATGTTGCGTTACATTTGTGGATATTTAATAGTTGTTGAACTATGATTCCTGAACATGTCATACAAAAGCTGTTTTGTGTAGATTAAATAGCCAGAATCATCCAAAGTTTCTAGAAGCAATTTTATCAAATCATTATTAGGATTAGCAAACACATCATTGATCAATGACATTGATGTCTTGATCAGACTCGGGGAACAAATTCACAGTAATGGCTGAATATATTGTTTATTTTCCATTAACATCACATCTCTTAGAAAAAAAAGATTATGGAACAGAGAAATAAAAACCATGATAGAACAACTGTACTTTTTTTGTGCAACAACATATAAAATAATACTTCTATTTCATACTTAACATATTATTATGTATGTTAGGCAAGTGATTTTCAGGTTACATAATTAATATTGTTTTAATTAAAATCGCACTAATTTGTACTATTATAGTGATATAATGTATTGTAGTATGGTTTAATTATTTTGATATTAATTAGTTGATAATCATTTGCATATAGTATGCAAGAATGTGAATATTAATTACTCAATCTATTATTGTAACATTTCTAGCTTTATACTGATCGATTATGAGTTATTCAAGTATGATGATGGATCATACTTCCATGGAATCTAGGGCCCACACTAAGTCTATGCATTAGCACATTAAAATTTGTAACAACGTAGAGCCAAAACCCATTCAAACATCATGTTTTAAAATGCACTTGAAGGTGCTACCCCCTAGTCTGAAAAACTAAACATCGTTTCATTTTCACTGTAGACATGTAAAAGGTTTTACTTTTTATTTATTTCTTTTCTTTAATTACATTCTGTTATCCATGTTTTTTAATGCGATTTTACATATATGTTAATTATGAGAAAACCTATTCTGTTTTGTTATTGTAGGTTTTGGTTGGCGAATCCCTAATCAAACAAGATGATCCAGGCAGAGGAATAGCTGGACTTTTTGGCAGAGATATATCTCTACGAGTTTGATTTGTCTGGAGTAAGAACAAGCTCGGTGCCATATGTATGAAAGATGTTATCTTTCCTTCGAAATAATGAGAATTACAGGATTTTAGAGAATGAAGTGTTGAATGGGTACATATTTTCATTTCCATTTCCTTGCTGCAATAAATCCTGCCAATCAGGAAAGCCATCAAAAAGTTGCTTCGGAGTTTACTGCCATCAGATCAGGGTCTTTGCAGAATGGTAGCACTTTGGAAAATTGGAGCAGGATATACTAGTTTTATTAACGAAGATGGAAACAGAGTATGTTGCATGATGGGTTGCACCTCAAGTATGATTACGCACTGCAGTTTAGTGGTGTGAAGTCGGAATGGGCCGGGAATAAAACGTGACATGTTCGTTAAAGCGTTCGGATTGGTGTTCTGCATCTTAGAGGGTTGTTTAATATTGGGAAACTGTCATGTCATCCGTCCTGGAGATGGAAGGCTACGAATTTTTCGAGATGGATGATATGTTGGCTCTTTTTTGTGGTAAGGAAAAGGAGAGGGGATAAATTCCCGTAGCTATTTTCTTATTGGGCTCCAACTGTGCCGGATCATGTTTAATATGGATTATATTGCTCATCCTTTCTATCATCTACGTTGTTGAGTACACAACGTCAATTTGATCCTGCTAAATCAATGAAGTAACGTGCTTTCTCGTCATCTCTATCACATATTTCAGAAAATTTCTGGATTTAATCAAGTTATTCGTAAGGTCATGTCTCGAATTTGTGATCGGAGAGAGAGAGATTTAAACCTATACCAATCGGGTTAATGTTTTAGAGATATATGTTGGCTCTTCAAGGTAGTATAATTTTGTACCTTTTACTCTCTGATGCACTTTATAATAGCTAATATGATCGATCTTTATTAATCTTTACTAGCAAAATTAAAATAATAATGATAAGATAATAATATTATTTAGTTGTGAGCCAAATATAACCGTAATAGGATGCAACCACAATTTTAAGTAATGATCATTACAACCTTACAGCGAACATCAATGCAAGTTTCGAAGCCCCATTGTTATATTATATTATACAAAAGCTTTTCTCCTCTCTGACAGAACCCTTCTGAAGAAGATGTTAATGGTCGACAACTAAACCCCGTTACTGACTGTGCTGTGTGGTTGAGCCCCTTCGTGATTCTACGTGAGGATCTGCGATTTGTCCATCTCAGATTACAGGGGGTGGAGCACTGCTAAGATCTCTCGGAACTTTGGTTACCACCTGGGGCGATAGTGTTATCCCTGGCAATTCCTGTCCATGTCAGCCATGACGCGAGGGTGTAGAGATCTTGCACCCAAGGATGAGTGTTTATGTGAACGGTGGCCCGGGGTTGCCTGCTTGCTAGGATCGTGCTGAGAGTTAGAGATGTGGATCTGCTGATCATCTATCCGTGGAACAAGCTGGAGGAGGAGATCATGCACCATGCACTACTTTCGTGCCCCAAGCCATAAAAATTTGGCGGATGGCCGATTTTTTCCTGGATGCCCAGTCCCAGACTAATTCTTGCCTTCTTGGAACTTTCTATAATGGAGCATGTAGTCTGAGACCATCAAGTTGGTAAGTATTTGTACTATTTATATTGTCTATAACATATGATTATCTAGGAATGATATTGTATTCAATTCTAGAAGATGCCCTGCAAGATTTGTCCCGGAGAAATCCCTGAGTTAGGTTGCTAAAATTATCCACCTAATGTCACCGGATTTGATCACGAGGACTTCGAACACTTGGGACTCTCTTTCCACTTGCATAGTGGAAGAAAGTTTTCATTATCTGGGAGCTCCCCCCCCCCCTCCCAAACCTACCTCAGGTCAAATTTGATTTCGTAACAACGATGGAGCCGGATTTGTTATTCGTGGACTAAATTCTAGACTAGTGGCAACTGGTGGGGGTCATCTCTTTGAACCTACCATCCCTGGGAGCTGAGTTGTAGCTGGCCTAGGATGATATCCCCTATGCAAGGTTGACATTGAGAAACAACTATCTTGTTATTGAGGAAGACTGGGCCATGATGGTGGATTGGATTCAGGGACTCCAGAGGGAGGGTACCACTCATCTACTTCTGATGGATATCTCGAGATTATTGAGGGTGACTATATCTCTAGACATGCATGCCTACAAGGAGGTGAACAATATCGCTAATTGAGCCGTGTCCTTTGTAGCAGAGCGTTCGAGCGAGGCGTTGTAGACTGATAAGGGGATTGCTCCAATACCATTGCATGATTTTTTTTTTTCTAATTTTATTGATTACATTTATACTAGATTTATATGAATATTCCATCTTATAAAAAAAATCTGCTACTATTTTCTCAGAGCCGGGATCTACCTGCTAGCTGCATTGCCTTGGCCCGAGCTTCCCATTTCTCACTGTCTTCCCTTTGCTCTACCTTGCAGAGATTAAGACCGCCTCCATGGACTCCATCACTGGTTGTTATCTCACCTTCTCTGACATCCACTGCTTTGCGCTCCGCCATGTCCTTGGCTTCCAGAAGCGTAATGCAATCCTCCTCTCCCCCTAATTCCATCCTCCACCACACCATCATCCTCATGTCTTTGTTGATGGTACAATCATCAACACACGGCCAATGCCCTTAACACCAGCACTGAGGGCACCAAGCTCGCTATAATCACCATTGAGGTGGCCTATAAGAACACCTTCATCAACGTCCTCACTCTTAATTTTTAAAGATTATCAGACCATTGCAATACAATGCTGGTCCTTGGATCTTTGATGATCAAGATGCAGGAATTTTCTGGTTTTCCTAGTAATCATGCATCACTATGCACAACGGAATAAAAATAAAAATATATAAAAACCACTTTGAGATCTGATCTTCGGAGTTCATGATTGAAGGAAACACATCCAAGATCATGCTTGCAGTGGAGTAGGAATAAAATATATTTTTATGATAGAAAAGAAAAGCTAAAGAAGATTGCATCTTTTTATGTACCTTTTATCTGTTGATGATCTTTAATATCTTGGTTCTTTATAAAGCCATGAAAATACCCGGCCTTTACAGGTATCCATACAAAATTATAGACTAATCTTGAGATCCTGGCTTCACTAGGGTACAGCTCCCTTGCAGAAACCCTCTCTTTGATGGTTGAATTCTTCAAAGGCTGAACGTCCAACTTTTTTGGATGCATGGAGGAAGAAAGAATAGGAGAAGCCCAACTCTTGGATGTGAAGAAGAGGAAGGGAGGAGGAGAGGTGCCGCTCACAAGAGTTTCAAAAAAAATTTTTGCTAGAAAAGTTCTGTTACAAAAGTTCCAAGGGCAGCACATATTTATAAGCAACGAGAGAGAGAGGCCTAGAACCTTTTCCAAGTTCTAAAGGGAATCCAATTCCCTTTCCATGCCATAATAGGATGCCCAATTCTGATTTTGTGCATGAGAAACTTTTCTCACATTGAAAGTGGTTGTGGGAGGTGTTTTAGGGGCATGGAGAGTAGTCCTTCACAAATTAGTCATTGCAAATTCAACTCCAAGTAGAAATAGATTTTCTTTTTGACTGGTCAAAACCCATAGGATTAAAGTTTCAAAACCCTTTAACCAGTCAAATTCTCAAATAAGGACTCTCCTTCTCTTGTGGGCGTGGAGAATTCTTGGGCATGAACTCCTCTTAGGTGTGAACTCCTCTTGGGTGCAAAACATGGGAGTGCCACCCCAACTCTTTGGGGGTATCTGTTTGACTTGGTCAAAGACTACGTGAAAAGGAATTCTATTATCTTTTAAATTCAAATCTAGGCCAAAATTAAGTTGAGTCAAACTCAAACTTAAGATTGATTAAATTAAATCCATTTTAACTTGACTCAAACCTAGCTTAATTATTTGATTCAATCAAATCAAATCAAATTAAATGATTTAATTAGAAACAATTTAACTTAACTATGTGATCGGTCACAATCCCTTATGTAAGTAATCCCATAGATTCTATTCACTCTGGTAGTAAGATATGTTACGATCTTTATTATAATATCATTATTTTTTTTTAATAGATTGGAACAGTTTCAATTCTTTTCGATAAAGATCATCAATCATCAAGACACTACAAGAAAAAATCTTATTAGCAATGGCTATTAGTGAAGCTATCACTAATAATGGAATTTAATGACAAACAAAAATGCAGAAAAATTCTTGTTAGCAATGATGCGAGTCATCGCTGATACTTTTAAAAATTTTAAAGGACTTTTTTTCCGAAAAGAGTATTAGTGATGGATTATGAATTATTAGCAACAATAGACTGTTGTCACTAATAATAATACTAAATTCAAGGCATTACCGACAATTATTAGCAATGAAAATCTTTGCTATTGCTAATAATTGTCACCAAAACTTCCTCAACCAAAATTTCTTCCCCCTTACCCCCACTGCCAAATTTTCCTTCTCTCCGTTGGTTCCCACCTCCCGGTGCTCCCATCCCCACTCCGGCTAGATCGTCACCGTTGCTAACCTCCCCATTGCTTGATCTAGCCTCCCTATGCCGAATCGCCATCCCCATGCTGGTTCGCCCTCCCCATGCCACCGGCGCCCCTTTCTCTCCCTCTATCAGGGTGCTACTTGAAAGAAGCCAATCATATTTCTTATATGATAGAAGCTTTTATGTAAATTCTTCCAACTCATGTATAATAATTTATTAATAAAGAGGCATTTATGTATTATCATTTGTTGTGTCTTATATTATTTATTTTAAGATTATGCTGAATTCCATAAATTAGGATAATGAATTTAAGGTTATGATGAGTTCATAATAGTAAGATCTAAAATCCTATAAATCCTAGTCTAAAACATTCCCAGTCTTAGGATCATCGAGTCAAGGATCGATGTTTCCGGTAAGATTGGCACATCCTATGTATACTCAATGAAGAAAGTGGTTGGTCTCATAACCACTTATATAGGGATACTAATATAAGGATGCGGTGCTCATCTGAGAATAAGTCTACTGAATCGATCCGCCATGAGAACATTTTATGGAGCCTTACTTGTCAAAAGATGATTCTTTTAGTGAGAGTTGTGCAAGTGATCCTTAAACCTGAGTTCATTATGGAACTTTGTATACATGAATCCATGTTTTAGTTCATACTCATTCATGATTAAGTGATGTACGGGATGTTCATAGATATGGTGCATTGTATATGAAGGTTATGAGTAGATCAACATGGAATCGATGACTCCTAGTAAGTCATCATATGATGACTCAAGGATTCTTTAAACAAAGCAATATGAAATTAGAAATAATTTTTAATCTTTTACTAATCAAGTCTTCATTATTGGATTGAGATTCAAATAAACAAAATGTTAGGGTTTGACAAATTTTTATATCCATCGCTTATTTGGGATAAAAGGTGATCAAAGAATTGAATTGTATGGTAACTTGTCACTGAAGGATATTTTGATAATTTTTATCAAATCCCTCATCTTCTAGATAGGTATGATATGTTGCTAGACATCAATCATATTTTATAGGTTTACATGAGTTAAAATGATTCATAAGTCAATTAAAAAGAAGGTCTAATTTGACAACTAGAGTTAGTATGGGTTTGACCTAAATTGATTAGATGAAGTCTTATTGATTAGGTTAAACATGTACCTAGACCTACTGCTAATTAGATGTGGAATGCATAAGATCACACACGCAAAAAAAATTAACTAAGAACAAGATTTGGTTGGTTGGTTAGACCAAAGGAACCAATTAGGATAGCCAAGAAACATGCTAGCACATGTGGCATAAACCTTAGCTCCTTAATCAATTTGGTTTGATCAAAATCTTGTTGAATTAATTAACCCAATTGAGATATTAATTAAACTAGGTTAGCCTCTGACTTGGCCTAATTTTATCTAGATTTTATTGGATATTATTTAGTAATTTATGATGCTAATTATAGAGTCCAAGTTGACTTGGACTCTATCATGTTTCGCACTAAGGATAAGGCTGATTGTTTTGTAAGACTTGGAGTTTTATTTGAGAAGGGTTTTCTTAAATATTTCAGACCCATGTAGCAGCCCTTTAAGTTCTCTATCACATGGACATATATTTTAAAGTGTGTGTTGGCCTTAAGGGGCATGGAACTCATGTTTTTCTCTAGTGTGCGACAGATAATCATGCAAAGCGACACATGATGTTTTATCTATTTTGGATAGAATATAATGTCTTTTAATTTAAGATTTGTGCCATATAAAGCTAATTAAAAAGGATATACACGTGGCAAAAACAAGGTTTTTTGGATTTATTAAAAGGCATGAAATGTTTCTCTTCATGATGGGGCACACGCGGGGAAGGCTAAATCAACATATCTCATAATTAAAAGTCCTCATATAAGACTCTTAATTTTTGATATGCTAACTTAAGTGGCTTTGAGACTGATGTATTTAAGCTATTTAGTGCCTCTCTTATTATTATAAAAAGGGGTCAACAAATAAAATTCAAGCCATTCCAACTCTATCCAACTAATTGTCTTCCTTTTCTTGTTAAGACAAGGTCTTAATATTAAGACAAGTTTGCCTATTTAAGACAAGAGTCTAGGAAGATAATTATGAGAAAATTAAAGTTAGGAAAGGAGGGTTTAGAAGTCTAAGTCCAAGATAAAGAGAGTACAAGTCTAAGTCAAGAGTGGGTTTGATCAGGTTAGGTCAAATCGAGTTCTATAGGTTAGAACTCATCAACAAGATTTTTGGAAGGAGTCCTATTTTTAGAGTAATTTTCGTGTGAATCACCTCTAGAAGGCATGCATTGGTATGCCTATGAAAATATTAAGATATAGCATTACATGTATTTCTCTAAGTCCTTTATATATTATCCTAATTAATTGTTATAGTCAAGGGGTCTTGGTTTAGGATTTTGGTTGACTAGGATTTCGATATTGAAAAAAAATTAAAATCCATTCTTCCGCTGCATGATCATAACCCTATCCTATCCTAGCCAACCATTGGAACCTGTATCCTTGAGTTCTCACATCGCCGTCCTTGCTGCCCAGTTCTCGTGCTATCATCCTCGTGGCCCCATCCCTACACCACCATCTCCATGTCACCATCATTGCACCTCCATCTTGTCCCTGCGCAGCCATCCCCGTGCCTTAGTTCGTGCACATCGAATTTGCCATCCATAGGGGCATTTTGCTATCAGTATTAGCGACGACGATGACAACAGAACCATTACCAAAAATTAATTTTTTTATTTAAAAAATATTAATTAAATTTAATTAGATATTTATTTAACTAATTAATTAGATATTAATTTAATTAATTAATTAGGTATGTATGGATGCATACTTAGAATGCATGAGACTCGGGTCTCGGCATGCAGAGCACAAGTGGGGGCCCAGGTTATGCCTTGCATGCTTAGGCCAAGGGAAGATGCCAGGTAGCATTGCAACATGGGGGTCGAGGTATGCCATGTGCACTTGGACCTCAGGTCCTAGCCAGCATTCAGGGCAGCCAACTCTCGCGTGCCCCATGTGCTCAAGCTGAGAAAAGGTGCCGGGCAGCATTGCAAACATGGGGTCAAGGTGTGCCTCGTGCACTAGGGCCTTGAGTCATAATTGGCATCCAAGGCAGCTAGCCCTCGCGTGCCCTATGCACTCAGGTTAAGAGAAGGTGCTGAGTAGCATTGTATTGAAATGTGCTCTTTTGTTAGCTTGGTTTTTACTGTGTTTCTAGGCAAAGAGTGAGGCTTCTACAAAAGCCACAGATTCCAAGCCTGGGTAAGCTCTCCATGCAACTGATTTTTTTAATAATCTTGACTATTAGTTGTTAAATATTCAATTATTTATTATATTTTTCATTGGAAAAAATTCTTTTATTTCTATCCATTTTGATGCTTCAAGTTTCTTCTAGGTATTATTATTGAATAATTCCGCGTAAGAATATTTTATGCTTGATATGGTTTGTGGCAAGAAGAAACACAATTACCTTATTTGTGCTTTGAATTTTTCATGAAAAGTGAGATGACAATTGTTGCAAGGTTGTTAGTGGTTAGATAATTTATATTAACATAAGATTTATTCTTGCATATACTTTTTGATGTATTTTTGTATATTGGTCCAAGATTTCTTCAATTGATGTGCTATTTATTTAACTAATTAATTACATATTAACTTAATTAATTAATTATATATTTATTTATTTAATTAGTTAGGTGTGCACGAATGCGTGCCCCGCATGCACAAGACTCGGATCTTGGGATGCAGAGCACAAGTAGGGGCGCAGGTTATGCACCCTATGCACTCAGGCCAAGGGAAGGTGCCAGGGCTGCCCTGGACATTAGGTCCCAGCATGCAGCTGGCTGCCCTGGATGCTGGCTGGGACCCGAGGCTTGAGTATACTGGAAATGCCCCAGTCCCTATGTTTGAAATGCTACTTGGTACCTTCCCATGGCTCGAGCGCGTGGGGCATGCGAGGGTTGTCTTTCCTGGATGCTGGCTAGGACCCGAGACCTAAGCACGCTGCATGCTCAGGTCGAGAGAAGGCACCAGATAGTATTGCAAATATAGGGCCGAGGCGTGCCAATGTACTCGAGCCTCGGGTCCTAGTCAGCATATAGGGTGGCCAGCCCTCCCACGCCCCGCATGCTCGGATTGAGGGAAGGTACCGGGTAGCATTACAAAAACCAGAGCCGGGGCATGCCCAGTGCGCTCAGGCCTTAGGTGCCGACCAGTATCCAGGGCAACTAGACCTTGTGCAAGGGCCGAGTGGTAACTGCCTCACTATCTACTTTATTCACCATGGACATTCTAATTCTTTCTTTACCTTTAAGGATAAAGTGATCACCTTCCGATGGCGTGTTCTCCAATCACTGTTGTCTTCTTATTCTCTATTTCCTCCTCTTCTTTTTTTTAGCACTCATAGAGAGTTTGGCTTTCTCTTCTCTTGTCATTTTGCTTGCTTTATCTCTACCTATTTTTTCTGTAATCATTTTAAATCTTTCATTAGCATGCATAATTATATAATTAATTTGATGAATCTATTTATTTTTATTTTTAAAGATTATATATCTTCTAGAGGCCGGAGCCATGCCAATCGAGAAGAGAGCTCTAGAGGACAAAGCTCTCGAGGAGAGAGGATCGTGCTGTTAGCTCTATGGTTCTATACCACTCACATCACATGATAAACTCCAATAGTTTAGATATTCTTTTTATATTCTTTTATCTTTTATTATCTAATATAACATTCTTTATATTAGTTGTTTTGCTCTCAGGTTTGGACGACGTAGAGTCACTGGTGACCCCACAATCACATAAAGCAATGACTAACTCTTAGGCTTAGCAACGTGGTTGAGGACCTGCCTGGCTCGCGATACCTCAGACTTAACCCGAGGATAGAGAGCTCATCCACATTTAGAGCCATCGTAAGTATATTTTCAACTAATATATTTAAAATTTAGCCATTTTATAGTTAATATTTGTTATTCATAAATAATTTTGCAGTACATTCAGAGAGCTTGGGATGTCTTATGTGGTTACCAGGATCATCTACCATTTGATGCTGAGGTCAATGAATGAGTTCTCCAGTTGACCATCGAAGGCTCGTGATGCTGCCTGGGAGATGTTCCTGGTGAGTCAAATATATTTAGTTATTAAATGCATGATATATTTGTATTCTATTTATTTAATACAAGCTTGCTTCTACTTACAGGAGTATTATCGATTTGAGACATCTTAAGATGAGGAGGCTAGCTATCTGACCTTCAAGGAGATGGCTGATCGTGTCACTACACATCGATTATAGTACCTTAATTCCACTATTCTTAGATAGAGTAGTGGGAGTAAGGGTCGAATCCATAGAAAATTTTATAGTTATTTCAAAAAGTATGTAATAAAATAGTAAAAATTGAAATAAAAAGAATTATCTATGAAGATAATCAAGATATGATCTATCTTGATGAGAGTACGGCTCGTACCTATAGATCATGGCCTGTCCTTTTTAGGAATAGATCAGTCAAAAAAAATATCTTCATTTAAGGAACACACAAAGAACACTTAACATAAACATGAAGCAATAAGATTTTATTTCATAACATAAAGGAAAATACATCTTTGAAATAAATTTCTAAAACAAAATTACTCTTCCCTGAGATCATGCTTCCATGAAGACCCAGTAACATATTGGAAGGTCCGGCAGTAGATCAGAATGTAGAGCAGCGATGTGATGCAAATCAGGGCAATGGTGTTATGAAAACCAGAGAACCAGTAAGTAGCAATGGAAATGGTGTTAGAATGGAAGTTGGATGAAAGCGAGGGAATGGAAGTGGATGGGAGGATGGAAGGGTGCTTGGAAAGGTGGAAGGAGCGGAGAGATGATGGAAGTGGAAGGGATCGAGAGTAACGGGTGGAGTGTGAAGAAGTGAAAGGATCGGAGAGGGAATGATGGAAGGATTAAGAGATGGTCGAAAGTTTTTATAGGTGAAAAGCAATGCATTGGGCCTGCATGGGAACCGCGTCGGTTTCCGTCGCTATTCACCTCAACAGCCTCCTGTTTCTTATCCTCATCCCTGCACCCGCTTAACCATCGCATCCCGCATATCCTCATTCTGTTTAAAAATCAAACTTTGTTTATGATCAAGTTTCTTCTTCCGACCTTGGCCTTGTTTCTTGTTCGAACATCCTGGTCTTACTCCCGACAAATGGCTCCGGAACTGACAACAAGAGGAAGGATGTAACAGGCGACGAGGTGGCACGAGTTGTGGCGGCTCTCAGGGAGGAAGACGGTAGCGCTAGGATCTCGGGTATGGTCGGCAACATCCGATGCTCAATAAAGAATAGAAGGGAAACCAGCAGCAGCTCCATTCAAAAGGGGAAACAGTGGGGAGAGAGAGGCATGAGTAGTAACGGTGGGCTTTGGGAGCTTTCCGTGCAGCAGCCATGGACCAGCTACTTTAAACTTCATGCAATTCATAATAATTTCTTTGAAATTCATTCTAAGCTCGTTTCAAGTCCAATTGAGTGTTGTTTATACCAAGGACTCTTAAAATTAAGTTCTTCACATTCATGGAATCATTTTCTACAAAACACTACGCTAAAGTATCAGTTTAAATTAAATAAAGTTGGATTAATTAAAATACTTTTAATAACTATTACACCCCTCAACTTGAACTTTGCTCGCCCTCGAGTAAAGCGAATGAAATAGACATGTGTACTAACTTGTCCAAGAAGTAAAAATTATTTTACTAATTCTAAAATCAGTTGATACCCGATTAGACCATAAAAAGACCTTTCATCGGACTACCAATTTTACCCCTTTAGTGGCCGAGTAAAGTCCATATTCTTCTTTTCCCATCTTTCTATCACACTCTTTAAATCCTAACTTTGATTTTGGTATAATATCAGTTTACTCTTACCCCCTTTCTTTTTCTCTCTCTTTTTTTTGAAATTGTGTAGAGTCGGTGCAATGTCCTAACATCTTGCTTTCTAGTTGACCTTTATAATGAGCTTTAGGCCAATAACTTCCAAACCAGTTGACTTTAGGGCATTAGGTATAAAACCCTTAAGGCTTACCGACTCGAGTCAAAAAGGCTGCGTGTTAAGATTATCTCTACAAAAGGTTTCTTTACATCCTCACCTTTTGACACGAACAACAATGCTTATTTAGGTGAAGGGACCCGGTTACTAAGTGAGAGATGCTAAAAATCTTATTTATTAAATTTTAAAGGAAACTTTTATGATTCTTTTGATATTTTCACCATTATAAGGTAGATTCTTATCGGGATCAATAGACAGAAGGGTCTGGAATTACTCAAAAATCTTATGGTCTAAACTCTACCATTTATTGGATTTCCTTGATAATTTATCCCTCAGTATCTCTAAAATTGTCTAAACTATTAATCATTCTTCATTTAGCAAGCTTGATTATTTTCAAATCGAGACAAAGTTTGGTATACAAAACTGAAAAAAAATATTCGATGATTGATTTAAAAAATTGATTAAAGTTTTACTCAAAGATTTGATTAATTTAATTATCCTCCCAACTTAATTTTCATTGTTCCTAATGGAAGAAGATACTAAAAATAAGTGACAAAGAAGGATACCACTTGAAAGGGTACTCGATGACTAGATGTTCTTTTGTTGCCATACTCCTCTCCGATTTAGTTTCATTATTCTTCTAAAAAGTAAAGTAAACAGTTAAAAATAAAGGCATAAACTAGATTACCTCACAGGAGTGCTAAGTTTAAAGTCTTCAGCCGGACTATGCTGATTATCATGACAACACTGGGTTCACAATATCAATCAATTCAACAACTTATCCATCATTGATTTTCTCAATGTAAGGTTTCAAACACTGGCTATTTACCTTAAAAGTATCTCTCTGCTTGGAATCTTTAAGTTCTACGGCTCCGTGAGAAAATATCTAAATCATTATGAAAGGCCTATCCCATCGTAAGCGAAGTTTTCTAGGAAAAAGATGTAATCTAGAATTATAAAGCCATACTTTTTGATTAGGCTCAAACATTTTTCTGTTAATGAATTTATCATGGTATGCCTTGGTTCAAGCCTTGTAAATTTTTGAACTCTCATATGCTTCATTTTGTAGCTCTTCTAACTCATTCAATTGAAGTTTCCTATTGAAACCTGCATCCTTCAGGTCAAAATTAAATTGCTTGATGGTCCAAAATGCACGGTGTTCCAATTCTACAGGTAAATGATAAGCCTTTTCAAATACTAACTGATAAGGAGACATTCCTAAAGGAGTCTTGAAAGTAGTTCGGTAAGCCCATAATGCATCATCTAAATGTTCTGACCAATCTTTTCTATCGGGTCTTGCCATTTTTTTAAGGATATATTTAATCTCTCTATTTGATACCTCGACCTGGCCACTAGTTTGGGGGTGGTAAGGTATGGCTACCATATGGATAATTTCATATTTTTTCATTAGTCCTTCAAAGTATCTATTCGTGAAATGTGTACCCCCATCACTAATAATAGCCCTTGGGCACCCAAATCGACTAAGGATGTTATGCTGAACAAACTTGATCACAACTTCATTATCATTGGTCCATAGCTTCTATTTATTTTGACACATAATCCACTACTACTAGAATGTACTCAAATCTGAAGGAAGGAGAAAATGGTCCCATGAAGTCAATATCCCAAACATCAAAAATTTCAACAACCAAGATAGGAGTTAGGGGCATCATATATCTTCGAGAAATATTCCCCATTTGCTGGCATCGGAGGTAATTTCGACCAAATTCATGTGCATCTTTGAAAAGAGTTGGCCAGTAAAACCCACTCTACAGCACTTTCGCTACAATTTTCTTTGCACTAAAGTATCCCCCACAGGCAAGAGAATGACAAAAAATATGTATGCTTTTGAATTCACTCTTAGGGACACATCATCTAATCACCCGATCTGAACAGTACTTACATAGTTCAGGTTCCTCCCAAAAATAATATTTGATCTGCGAGAAAAATCTATCTTTTTCTTGTTTAGACCAGTGGGAAAGAACTTGTCCTATTGCTAAGTAGTTAACAATATGGGTAAACTAGGGAAGACTACTAGAAGAAATTGAGAATAGTTGCTCATCTGGGAACATATCTCTGATTGTTTCTTTGTTATATTCTACCATGATCCTAGAAATATGATATGTTACCATATTTTTGGAACCCTTCTTATCTAAAATTTCTAGATCAAGTTTTTGTATAGAAGGATCCATATAATCAGTCTAGGTTTCATATCTTTTTTAGATAGCAGATGCTTTAGTGCTGCATGATCAAAATTAACTAGGACCTTAGATCCTAATAGATATGATCAAGATTTTTTCAAGACAAATACAACTACTAGTAACTCTTTTCAGTAGTGGTATAATTCATTTGTATATTCGAGAGAGTTTTACTAGCATAATATATTACATGTGGTTCTCGATTAAGCCTCTGTCCTAAAACTGCCCCTACAACAAAATCAGAGGCATCGCACATGATTTCAAAAGGTAGGGTCCAATCTAGAGGCGTAATAATTGATCAATGGTCAAAGCAGTTCTAAGAATATTATAGGTGGCCAGACATTCTTTATTAAAATCGAAAGAATTATCTTTGGCAAGCAAATTACACAAGGATCGAGAAATTTTACAGAAATCCTTGATAAAGCATCTGTTGACTCTGGTCTTATTTTGATGAATGACAAAATATTTAAATATATATGAGTATTAATGTGTGTTAAAAATATTTATTAGATACAGGTACTTATCAATGTTAAAATATTAAAATGCTTGTCAAATAGTTGAAGAAGTCAGTTAAATTAGTGAAAATTCAAGTCATATGGGCTTTGGAACATATTAAAGATCTTGAAGAGCTCAAAATTTAATTTAGACAAGTTTCAGCACTGACACGCTCAAGTATCGACTTACAGGTCGACTCACAGATTAATTCAAGGCCTGAGACCAAGAAAAAGATAAAACATGCTGATTTCTAAGTTTTTGTCTTGAGCTGACCTAAGTGTCGACTCATAGGTCGACTCATAAATAAATCCAAGTATTGATACTTGGAGTAACAACTAGTTTTTTTAAAGCTGCATAACTTCTTCAAACAACTAATTTTTCATCTTCAACGGTCATAAATGGTCATCTATGGTTTGGAGAGCTATTTAATCACCAAAAATCAAATGGGGAACTGATCCTTTAAGAGAAAAGTTCTATACACTTCAAGGATTCATTTTTTGAAAGAGTTGAGCCTTTAAGCATCCAATTTCAAAAAGAGCTTCTAAGTCCACAACATCAAGTTGCAATCAAAGACTTCAACAACTTGAACACGAGATCTTCATCAACATTCAAAGAGCTTCAAAGAGATATTTACTTTTATTAGAAAGCTTTATTGTATTCTTTACTTTCATTCTTACATTGTTGTGCCAAGGTTTTTGGTGAGCCTTAGAAAATCAAAGAGATTGTTTGTTAGCCTTTGTGTAAAACCAACATAGGTTGTTGGTGAGCTCGTAAAATCAACATAGGTTGTTGGTGAGCCCGCAAAATCAACAAGATTTTTGTTAGCCTTGAAAAACCAAAGAGGTTGTTAGTTAGCCCAAGTTATAAAACCAACAAGGGGTTTGACTTGTAAGCCCGGTGAAAACAAGTTGGATTTGATTAGTGAGCCCGAAAAACTAATCGGCTGAAATCAAGTATGATTATAGTGAATTTTCAAGGAAAACTTGGAAAGTGGATGTAGGTGCCTTGGAGTGCATCGAACCACTATAAATTTGTTGTATTTGTGTGATTGTTTTCTTTGTGCATTTACTTTATTATTTTCGCTGCATATTATCTTGATCACATAAACTCCTTTAAAAATATATTAGCACTTTGTTTTAAATTGACACATACATACAAAAAGTTTTTAAGAAATCCAATTCACCCCCCTCTTGGGTTGCTTTATCGCTGGGTAATAATTGGTATCAGAGCCCAGTACTCTATGCCGCGATATCAAAACTTGGTACTCAGAGAAGAAATCCAGTAATTTTGAGTTAAAATCATGACAGCCCAAGTTTGAAAGTTTTGAAAAGCTTTTGAAATATTATTTTTAGATCATATTTTGAGAGGGAGCTCAATGTTTTTCATTGCTACATTGGTCTATACTTATTGTTAATCTTTTGGAGCATGTTATGTTTATTTTGGAGCTTACCTTGTTTATATACTTAAAGGTTTTGTCATTATCAAAAAGGGAAAGATTGTTGACTCTGGTCTTGATTTTGATGAATGACAAAACATTTAAGTATATATGAGTACTAATGTGTGTTAAAAGTGTTTATTAGATACAGGTACTCATCAATGTTAAAAGATTGAAATATTTGTCAAATAGTTTAAGTCAATTAAACTAGTGGAAATTTAAGTCATATAGGCTTTAGAACATATTGAAGATCTTGAAGAGCTTAAAAATTTAATTTGGACAAGTTTCAGCACTGGCATGCTCAAGTATCGACTCACAGGTCGACTCACAGATCAACTTAAGGCTTGAGACCAAGAAAAAGATAGAACAGGCTGATTTCTGAATTTTTGCCTTGAGCTGACCTAAGTGTCGACTCACAAGTCGACTCATGAACAAATCTAAGTGTCGACACTTGGAGTAAGGCTAGTTTTTCTAAAGCTACAGAACTTCTCCAACTTGCTTCAAACAGCTAGTTTTTTTATCTCCAATGGTCATAAACGATCATCTATGGTTTGGAGAGCTATTTAATCACCAAAAATCAAATGGGGAAGTGATCCTTTGAGAGAAAAGTTTCATACACTTCAAGGATTCATTTTTTGAGAGAGTTCAGCCTTCAAGCATCCAATTTCAAAAAGAGCTTCCAAGTCCACAACATCAAGTTACAATCAAAGGCTTCAACAACTTGAAGACAAGATCTTCATCAATATTCAAAGAGCTTCAAAGAGATATTCGCTTTTATTAGAAAACATTATTGTATTCTTTACTTTTATTCTTATATTGTTATATCAAGATTTTTGATGAGTCTTAGAAAACCAAAGAGGTTGTTAGTTAGTCTTTGTGTAAAACCAACATAGATTGTTAGTGATCCCATAAAACCAACATAGATTGTTGGTGAGCTCGTAAACCAACAAGATTTTTGGTTAGCCTTGAAAAATCAAAGAGGTTGTTGGTTAGCCTAAGTAATAAAATCAACAAGGGGTTTGACTTGTGAGCCCGGTGAAAACAAGTTGGGTTTGATAGTGAGCCTGGAAAACTAATCGACTGTAATCAAGTGTGATTATAGTGAATTCCCAAGGAAAACTTGGAGAGTGGATGTAGGTGCCTTAGAGTGCACCGAACCACTATAAATTTGTTGTATTTGTGTGATTGTTTTCTTTATGCATTTACTTTATTATTTTCGCTACATATTATCTTGATCACACAAACACCTTTAGAAACATATTAGCACTTTGTTTTAAATTGACACATACTTGCAAAAAATCTTTAAGAAACCCAATTCACCCTCCCTCTTGAGTTGCTTATCGCTGGGCAATAGCATATATAAAAACCAGCATGACTAAGAAAGGATCGTACTTGTCTAACCGAGGTTGGAGGAGATAGTTTCGAGATTAGATCGACCTTAGCTTTGTCAACCTCAATCCTTTGCTCGGAAATAATATGGCCAAGCATGATTTTCTCACGAACCATAAAATGGCTCTTCTCTCAACTTAAGACTAAATTCATCTCCATACATCGTTTCAGTATCTTGGTTAAATTTTGGAGGCAGTCGTCAAATGAAGATCCAAACACTGAAAAATCATCCATTAATACTTCAAGAAATTGACCAACCATATCAAAAAATATGGTCAATGTATATCATTAAAAGGTGGCTGGTGCATTACAAAGACCAAATGACATGCATCTAAAGGCAAATGTTCCAAAGGGATAGATGAAGGTGGTATTTTCTTGATATATAGGAAATATTGGGACCTGGTTATATCCCGAATATCCATCCAAAAAATAAAAGAAACTCTGCCGTACTAGCCATTCTAAAATTTTGTCAATAAAAAGCAGAGAAAAGTGATTTTTCCTAGTAATGGCATTTAATTTTCGATAATCTACACACTCTCCAACTGGTTGTTGTACAAGTAGGAATTGACCCGCCCTTTTCATTCTCTATTACAGTAATACCTGATT
The DNA here is from genome assembly GCA_021397845.1 of Areca catechu. Classification (NCBI taxonomy): domain Eukaryota; kingdom Viridiplantae; phylum Streptophyta; class Magnoliopsida; order Arecales; family Arecaceae; genus Areca; species Areca catechu. The sequence continues at coordinate 63,788,457 of CM038045.1, forward strand.
TTTTAGATACTACTTGGGTTGGACTGATCCCTTGGCTATCCGAAATTGGATAAATAATACTGGCATCAAGTCATTTTATCACTTCTTTTTTCATAACTTCTTGCATGTTCGGATTTAGCCTCTATTGCATGTCTCTATATGGTCTGGCTTCAGTTTCACAGTGAATGTGATGCATGCAAACTGAAGGGTCAATTCCCTTAAGACCAGCTATTGTCCATCCAATTACTTCTTTATATTCTTTAAGTTCATCCACCAATTTATCTTCCTGATCAAAGGTTAGGGTAGATGCAATGATTACTGGAAGGATATCATTAGATCCAAGAAAATAATACTTCAGCTTGGTAGGAAGAGGCTTTAACTCTAAGGTAGGTGGTGCTTCCAAGGATGGTACTAAAGGGCTTGATTGAGTTGGTAATTATTCATATTTTACAGTCCAGGAAGGAGTGGTGCTAAATTTAGGAGGCTCTAATAATATATTGACCTCTTTGGTATATTCATCAACATCAAAATCATTTGTTCCAAAATATATTAAACATGCTTGTAGAGGGTCTGAATCAAGCAACATAGGGAGTTTTCTATCTACAACTTTCTCTAGCATGTTCACCTCATTATGATAATACATAGATGGTCCTTGGGATGCATTAAAAATATTCAATCTCTTTTTATTATTTCCAAAAGATACATCCATAACTCTCATCCTATAATTTATACAAGCATTGGCAGTTGCTAGGAAGGGCCTTCCAAGAATGATGGATATTTGGCTGGGGTTACCACTGGATTCCATATCTAATACAAAAAAATCAATAGAAAAGTAGAATTCATCTACTTTCACCAACACATCCTTTAACATTCCACGGGATACCTTAACAGATCGGTTAGCGAATTGTAAAGTCACTGTCATGGATTTCAATTCTCCAAATCCAAATAAATCATACAATGAACTAGGAAGAAGGTTTACACACTTGCATCCAAATCTAGTAAAGCTTTATTGATTATGAGATTTTCTATGATACAAGATATAATCAAGGTACCAGGATCTTTAAGTTTGGATGGGGCTATTTACTAAAAAAATGAGCTATCCTGCTCAGTCAATTGGGTCTTCTTTGATATGTGTATCTTAATTTTTGTTTTTGTGTGCACAGATTCTTAAGAAACTTGGCATAGGTTAGGACTTGTTTGATAGCATCAGGAAGAGGTAAGTTTATCTGAACTTGCTTAAATAGCTCAAGCATCTCATTCATTTTTAGATTCTTCTTATCCAAAGATAAAGGAGTTTCTAAAGCACTAGGGAATGGAGCCTTAAGTATAGGTGCTTGACTAAGGGATTCCTTTTCCTCTTCACTATTTTTTTTCTTTAGCTTTGCCAATTCTAGCTTTTGAGTCAGATCAGGCTGGTTTAACATTTTTCCACTCCTAAGGGTTATGACTGATTTAGCATATTCTGGAAAAGTCTTAGGACCGGTGGAGCTTTCAGCCATATACTGCCCTTTTGGATTACTAATGGGCTAACAAGGTAACTTACCTTCCTCCCTCCTACTCAACGCTATAGCTAACTGACCTATTGGGTCTCTAGCTTTGTAATAGACTATGTGGGAGTGAAGGAGTTGGGTATTCATTTCTAGCCCTTTCAGTACTTGCAGCACCTTTTCTTCGAAGGTAGGATCATGATTATTCGTGAAAGTTGTGATTGTGGGCACTTAAGAATTGGGAATAAGGCATGCTTCTAAACTGGATCCCCTAATGGGACCTGATTGAGATTGGAATAACGATAGGTTGGGATTTCTAAGAAAAATTTGTATGATTTTGCCAACTAGGATTATAAGTGTTCGAAAAAGGATCATTTCCTGGTCTAGGAGCCATTCGGATTTGGGCTTGATGGACTTGCTCTTGAACAAGCTCAGAAAATTGGTATGCAGCTGGACAATCACCTATTGAATGGTTGGGACTTCAATGGATAATACAAATATCATGATTTTGATGAGGTGAGAAGGAAGTATTTCCAACTTGTAAGATTCGGTCAAGCTTCTGAGATAGCTCATCTACCTTACTATAGATGTCTATAGAATGACCTACTTCATACATTCCACCTCTTAGGTCCTATGGAAGATTCTCTACGGGCAGCAGCCATGTGATGCAAGGAATTTTCACTTAGAATTTCAAAAAGCTATCATGCCTCATGTTCATTTTTAAGCATGAATGTTCCTCCATATAAAGCATCAACCATTTATCGGTGCCTTTTTGACAGACCGTCATAAAAGCATTGGACTAATTGCCATTTAGGTATAGCATGGTGTGGACATTTTCTAATTAATTATTTTAATCTTTCCCAAGTTTCATGAAATATTTCTCCATCTAATTAAAAAAAACTGGTAATGACTTTTCTAATTTAATTAGTTTTTCCTATCAGAAAATATTTCTTAAAAAACTCCTTCTGAAGTTGGTCCCAAGTTGAAATTGTAACAATGTCTAAGAAATTTAACCAATACTTGGCTTTATCTTTTAAGAAAAAGGGAATAACTTAAACCTAAGGGCATCATTGAAAAAATTCTAGATCTTGACAATTGAACATATTTTCAAGAATTCATCTAAGTATTTATAGGGGTTCTCATTTGCAAGTCCATAAAAAGATGGTAACATCTGAATTACACTGGACTTAATTTCATACTGTGCAGCCTCTACTGGAGGTATCTGAATACAGGAAGAATATGTATATTTAGGAGTGAAGTACTCCTTCAATTATCATGGTGGATCGGTTTCTTGATTGGGATCCATGGTTCATGATCTATTTGCTCTACAAGTTCTATTTATTTCTAAGTCTAGGGGTATGATTTCAGGTTCTAATGATTGCGACCTAGCATATACCCTATAGTAGTACTCTAAAGCAAACAGTAGTTCAATTTCTTTATATTTTTTTAAAAATTTAATTAAAAAAATTGGAAGAATGAAAGGAGGTCTAAAGGAAAGACTCCTAAGAGAGTCCAAGACTAGAAAGAAGAGAGAGTTATTCTAATTAACTTTTTTTCTTTTTTTTTTCAAATAAATGACACAATCAAAATCACTTCTATCCTGGGGTTAACCTGAATCTAGACAGCTTCTAACTATTTCAAGGTTATCTTTGAGCACTCCAAGTCCAAGATCAATTAACTGACTCAGCCAGATAAGTGGAAGGTTGGTGGGGATCCCTTCTTTGCTTGCCTTAGATACCAATTAAAATTGGCCAGGTAAGGTAACGGAACCAATTAAAAAATCAGCTTCCTTCGGGCTCTTGTTTCTGAACCACTTGCCTTAGACATCGAGTAATTAACTGAACTGAACCTGGTCCAACTCTAGATTCCCTTGTCCTAGTGAGCTCGAAATTTCTAGGGCCGACATCTAATTAATTTTAATAATTAAGGTCTGGGTCAATGCACATGCAGGATGGTGATTTGTGGATTAAGAAAGGGTGATGAACTCCCCACGTTATCTGATTAAGGAGGTTATGCCCTTAAAGTTAATTATGAAGAGATGAATGTAACAACTAGATGTCCAAACTTAGAGTTATCACACAAGCAAAATTAAACTAATTACTTTTTAAAAAAATTAGGTGGTTAAGTCTCTAATCTCCTAATAAGTCATGAGGATGCCAAGATTTTAATTTTTTAATTTTTTTATATTTTATATATATATATTTTTAAAATTTTGTTAAGTACCTTCAATCTTTTTTTATCCGAGGACAACCATTCAACATAATATAAAGTTATGCTAGGACAGCCTTATATCAGGATTCGTACGATTGAAAAAGTACTAACTACTAATTTTTAATTATTTTTTAATTTTTGATTTTTTTAAAAAAATAATACCAAAAATCCCTAGCAACAGTGCCAAAAATCTAATTCGCATCGCTATGCACCGATTATAGTACTTTAATTCCACTATTCTTAGGTAAAGTAGTGGAAGTAAGGGTCGAATCTATAGGAACTTTTGTAGTTATTTTAAAAAGTATATAATAAAATAGTAAAAATAAAAATAAAAAGAATTATTTATAAAGATAATCAAGATATGATCTATCTTAAAGAGAGTACGGCCCATACCCGCAGATCATGGCCTGTCCCTTTTAGGAATAGATCAATCAAAAAAAAAATCTTCATTTAAGGAACACACTTAAAGAACACTTAACATAAACATGAAGCAATAAGATTTTATTTCATAACATAAAGAAAAATACATCTTTAAAATAAATTTCTAAAATAAAATTACTCTTCCCCGAAATCATGCTTCCATGAAGACCTAGCAACATATCGAAAGGTCTGGCAGCAGATCAGAAGGTGGAGCAGTGATGCGGTGGAAACCAGGGCAGCGGTGCGGTGAATCAGGGAACCAGAAAGTAATAGTGGAAATGGTGTTAGAATGGAAGTCGGATGAGAGCAAGAAAATGGAAGTGGATGGGAGGATAGAAGGGCGCTTGGAAAGGTGGAAGGAGCGGAGAGATTATGGAAGTGGAAGGGATCGAGAGGAACGAGGGAGTGCAGAGAAGTGAAAGGATCAGAGAGGGAATGATGGAAGGATCGACAGATGGTCAAAAGTTTTTATAGGCAGAAAGGAACGTGTTAGGCCAGCATAGGAACCATGTCGATTTCTGTCACTATCCACCTCAACAACCTCCGGTTTCTTATCCTCATCCCCACACCTGCTTAACCATCGCATCCCACATATCCTCGTTCTGTTTAAAAATCAAACTCCGTTTATGATCGAGTTTCTTCTTCTGACCTCAACCTTGTTTCTCATTCGGACATCCTAGTCTTACTCCTGACAAATGGCTTCTGAACTAACAACAAGAGGAAAGATGTAGCAGGCAACGAGGTGGCACTAGTTGTGGCGGTTCTCAAGAAGGAAGATGGTAGTGCTGGGATCTCAGGTATGGCTAGTAACATCCCATGCTTGGTGAAGAAGAGGAGGGAAACCAACGACAGCTCCTCCATTTAGAATGGAGAAACAGTGGGGAGAGGGAGGCATGAGCAGTAGCGGTGGGCTTTGGGATCTTTCTGTGCGGTAGCCATGGTTCTTCGTTTGGGAAAATAGAGGAAGAAACTGACTGTTTGAGAGGTGGCTTGGATGGTGATAGGATGCTTCTCGGCATCCCCTCCAACCATGGGTGGTGGTGAGGAGGGAGGTAAGACGGCGGCGGACAACGGCTTTGGTGGGTTGTCTGGAAGGTGACCGAATGGGAGATGGGTGTGCGGTGGCGCTTCCGGGAGGTTCTCTAACCGGAAAGGGAAGAGGAGATGGCAATTTCGGGTTGCCAGATGGCCATTGGTGGATTGGGAAAGCACGACAACGGTGAGGTGGAATAGAGATCGATGGCTTGGGATTTGATTTTTTCGGTCATAGATGGGTGTTTGGTAGTTTTCCGGTGTTGGGCGGCTTCTCAGGGACGAGAGGAGAGGCACCGGCGACTTCTCCGGTGAAGAATTGATGATCCACGGATCTATTCTGTGGACCGGTAGCAATGGCTGCCTTGGATCGGGCGGGCATCCCGTGAACCAAGCAATCAGTCCACCATGGACCGGCTGCTTTAAACTTTGTGTAATTCATAATAATTCCTTTGAAATTCATTTCTGAGTCCATTTCAAGTCCAATTTGGGTGCCGTTTGTGCCATTGGACTGCTAAAATCGAGCTCTTTACATTTATAGAATCATTTTCTACAAAACACTATATAAAAGTATCAATTTAAATTAAATAAAGTTGGATTAATTAAAATATTTTTAATAACTATCAATGACGACACGTAGACTCTGGGATGGGTTGTACAACCTCAGGCAGGCCACACATTGAGCACTTCAATTCTGAGTCACCATCAGATTGGGATCATTAGATGTAGGTAGATATATAGGAGGCCCTCTTGTTGCCCAATAAGCAATCCAAGAGGAGGGTGAATTGGATTTCTAAAAATAAAATATTTACTTGCAAGAATATGTGCCAAATGCAATAAACAATTATGAGTGCTAGTGTAAGGTGAATTATAATGCTTTTAATGAGTATGCAACGGAAATGTAAATGCAATAATAAAAGAGCAAAAGAGAGATTATCAATCCACAAATACAATCAAGATATAGTGGTTTGGTGCTTTCCAATGCACCTACATCTACTCCCCAAGTTTTCCTTGAAAATTTACTATAATCTCAACCGATCACAGCCGATTAGTTTTTCGGGCTCACTAATCAAAACTCGACTTATTTTCACAAGGCTCACAAGTCAAAACCTCCCTTGATTTTATGGGCTAACTAAGAACCTAATTGGTTTTAAGGCCCATCAATAACCTCCCTTGGTTTTGCAGGCTAACCAAGAACCTAATTGATTTTCAAGGCTCACTAATAACCTCCCTTGGTTTTGCAGGCTAACCAAGAACCTTTACAATAAGAGATAAGGTTTAAAGTAAAGCAACAATAAAAGCTTTCTAAAGTAAAGCTGATTTCTCTTTGAAGCTTGGTGAAGTTGCTTGTCTTGAGCTTGATGAAGCCTCAATCAATGATCAAAGGTTGAGCTTGAATGCTTCTTGAAGGCTTTGAATGCTTGGAGACTTCTTTTCGCCTGATGGTTGTTGATCACAATGAATGTGAGTGAATGTACTTGCTTTTTCTCTTCTTTTCTTGCTTTTATTTTTGTTTCTCTTCTTCCTCTTCTATTTTGATATGATTTCCAACACTTAAATACAATCCCAAGGCCTTAAAACCAGTTTATAGCCGTTAGACATGAAAAACTAGCCATTATGAGGCAAGAGGGCCAAGTTCTACGTTTAAAAAACTAGTCGTTATTGTTTCCAGAACTCCAAGTATCGACACTTCAACCTTATGAATCGACACTTAGAGTCGATACTTGCATTCCATGAGTCGACACCAAGTTTAAATTTCTTTAATGAAGTTCTCTGGAATTCTTAGGTGAGTCGACACTTCTTCTGGTGAGTCGACACTTGAGTCAATACTTGACAACCATGAGTCGACACATCAGGCAAGTCTTCAATTTCAGTAAGTTCTGTATCCAAAAATTCTCAAGCGATGAGTCGATCCTTGAATCGACACTTGACTAGCATGAGTCGACACTTCAGCCATGCCATCTGAAATACTTTCTACATGCCGACTTGAGTCGACACTTTCACTGTTATGAGTCGACACTTGAGCTGTGAGTTGATACTTTGAGTCGATAATTGACTAAAATTTCTTCAAAACTATTGAATCTCTGCTGAAATCAAGTTGTGTTTTACTATTTAAGTCATTTCAAGCAATCTTCAAGTTCTTAAGTTCATTAAAGGCTGGTCTTTCAATCATGGAAGGGACTTCTTCGTTCTTTGACAAGCAAACAAAATTTATAGAATTGGTGAGTACCTTTTTCTATAAAAATATACTTTAAAAACATAGTTAGTACTGAACTTATACTTAATTATTTTGTTTATCATCAAAATCAATAATGGAGTCAGCAATCTCCTCCTTTTTGATGATGATAAAATCTTTAAGTATAAATCACATGATAAGCTCTAAAAAGATATTTTCAGTATGCATAAAACTTATTGCAGTAAGTATTCAAATAGAGAAAGAAAGTTTAAAAACTCATTCGAATCAAAATTGTACTAAGAGTATCAAAGCAAAGAAAGAGGAATGAAATACATGTGTCATGATACTCTAAAAGAAACATGCTCAAGGATAATAAATTTAGCAATGAAACCAGGTGAATATAAATACTCCCCCTCAAGAGAAGATTTAAAGAAAATTTATTTTCAAAGAGCTTTGCAAGTAATTGAGCAAAACAGATTTTGTAAATTAAAGGAAGGATTGCTCCCCCTCACTTAATGCACAAAAGAATTTTCAAAAATCTTTCTCAAACATAGATGCATATCACTTTCATCTGACATACTTTACTTACCTTTATCTTATAATTTTTATTTTATCTTTTATACTTACTTCTCCCCCTTTTTGTTAATTATTAAAAAGGAAAAGAGAAATAAAAATACTGAAATTAAGCAATGCAATTCATTCATTCAGAGAAGATATTAAATCATTCATCCAACGACATAGATATGAACTAGAAGAATTTAATCATTCAAAATGTTTCATACATTGATACAAGTTTGATTCATAACATGGAGCAAATAAAAACATGCAGATAGCACATAAATGTAAACTAGCTAAACATAAAAACTATCCTAAGCACTATCCTTATCATCTGATGATCCAATCTTGATCGGTCCTGTATCAATAAAAGTACGAGATCGAGGCCACATAGAGCGAAGATCACGAAGACGGGTCCTGATCGGTTTCGATGGAACATCATGACGGTCACATCCTCTGCGTCTAACATAAGTCCTACCTCTAGCTGATGCAGAAGAGGTAGAAGCTATGTCAGCAGCAGGAACAGCACTGACTGGAATGGCCAAAAGAGGAGGGGAATGATCAAAGATAGGACCAGAGTCAAGATGATGGATACCAGGAGTATAGAAGCCTAGTTCCCGAATAAGGGAAGACATATGCAATGATGAAGAGTGAATAACAGATGTATCAAAAGATGTATTAGATGGTGGAATAACAGGAGTATCAATAACTGAAGGTATAATAGGTATAGGTACAGGAATGGAAGTGTGAACATTAGATCTGGGGAGAGGAGTAAGTAAAATAGGAGTCTGGAAGGTTGAACTAGATGGATCATGAATGGTACTCTTAGGAGGGTCAGTTGCTGTCTCTGATACTGACTCTATCATCAAATCTGCGATGTCAATATCATTAGAGTCAGTCTCATACAAATATGGTCCCGGTGCCGGTGGTGCTGGAACTGAATCATCTGGACTAGAAGTATCAGGAGCACTCCTCGAAGAGGGTCTACTTAAAATGGACAGAATGGCAGAGATCCCATCTCTCAATCCTCGATGGCTCTCTCTCGTCTCCATATGAAATGAGTCAACTCGCTGACGAATAATAATCAACTTAGTCTCAATGCGAGCGACCTTGTCCTCTAGACTCTCAGAAACTCCAGGGATGTCAAACCTTGCTAACTTAGACTAAGGAGCTGGCTCTGGCTGAACTGATGGCTCAGGCTGTGCCTCAGATATATCTCTATGAATTTCAGAAGGTTCTGCCTCACCTGAAAGATACGCTCCTCCTCCACTGCATCCTCATCTCTGTCAGTAGCCTGTCCAGATATGCGCCGTCTCCACTGGCCTCTGACAAGCTGATACCCTATCCGGTGAAGAGATCTGATGTCATATACATCAGTGTGTAACAGCTGCCGATAGGGCTCACCATCCATCACTACACCATAGGCTTTAAAAAGTAGAGTCAAGCTCATCCCATAAGGCAAACACAGTCTTTGGCTAATAGATGCCTCCGTCAACTGATGTACCATGCATACCGGTAGACATACAGGAGTGTGCTGTACCAGAGAAACCATTACCAACAGCTCTCGCTCTGTGATGAAGTCAAAACGGTCGGTCTTCGATAGAAGGATCCGGGCAACAATGTGATGCAGCAACCTCATCTCAGCTGACAGTCTCGAAGCTACCACAGTGGCTCCCTCAGGTAAGTCACCTGTCTCGAAGATACAACGGAGACCACTGAACCTATCTACTAAGCTGTCAACCACAGAACCTGTCATGGGTATATCCCATACTCTACTCAGAATCTTTGTTATCACCGGGACATCTCTACCTCGCACCTGGACTACCCATCCATCACTACCTCGAGCTAAAGAACCATAGAACTCTCGAATCAAGCCCGGGTAAAATCTCTCAGTCAAAGAACATAAAGGAACCAAACCAGCATCCCTGAGCCACTGGCCTATCCGGAAATGCTGCTGATCGATGAACTCAAAGTCTACATGGCATCCTCCGATGATGGTCTTCAATCCCATCCGACTAGCCATAGGAAAGAGAGGCCGAGTTGGGGTAACCGGTGCACTGGCTTTATGTCTGGCCTTCGTTCTTCTTTCATCTTCTTGATTGGTAGGCCGAGGATGATGGACAACTTGCTTCCTAGACCCCATTCTACAGAATCAAGGATTGAAGTACAAGAGGAGAGGAAATCTAGGGCTTTAACGGTCTAAAAACAAAATGGAAGAGTGAAAATGCCAAAAACTGAATCAAAAACCATCCAAAACACAAATTTAAGAAGATTAGAGGTTCGATTTGGAGGGAAGAAGCAGATAAAACAATGTTAGGGCAGGTGTCGGCTCAATTTGGGAGAGAAAAGATCAAGAAAATACCTCGTTTCTTGTTTTTATTTCGGTCTGTCACCATTCAAGTATTGACTCACGACACAGGGTCAAGTATCGATACTTCTAGGTGTCGATACTTACAAGTATTGATACTTCGACTTAAAACCGAAAAAAAATGGAAATGAAGCATTGATTGAAATCAATAGAATTACAGTGAAATTCAAGGAAATTAAACATAATTGATATCAAATTTGATCTTTTATGAGTCAAATAGTAGAAATTTTCAAACAAAAGGATTGATGACCCCAAGTTCTCTTTTAATCATACAGAACCGATCATCTTGAAGTGGCTTGTCAAAATATCAGCTAATTGCATTTCAGTACTAACAAATTCAAGTACAACATCATTATTTTCAACATGATTTCTAATGAAATGATGCATAATTTCAATATGCTTACTTCTAGAATGTTGAACAGAATTTTTAGTTAAGCAGATATCACTAGTATTATCATATTTTATGGGTATTTTAATTAGTTTGATTCCAAAATCTTCAAGTTGTTGCTTAATTTACAAGATTTGAGCACAACAATTTTCTGCTACAATATACTCAACCTCAACTATAGATAGTGCAACCGAAGTTTATTTCTTGCTAAACCAAGAGATTAAGTTAACTCCAAGAAATTGGCAAGTTCCACTAGTACTTTTTCTATCAAGTTTACACCTAGCAAAATCAGCATCAGAAAATCCAATTAAATCAATAAAAAAATTTCTAGAATACCATAGACCAATATTAATTATATCAGATAAGTATCTAAATATGTGCTTAACAAGCAACAAATGAGACTCTTTAGGATCAGACTGATATCTAGCACACAAATAGACACAAAACATAATATCAGGTCTAATAGCAGTCAAATATAATAAAGAGCCAATCATCCCTCTATATAATTCTTGATCAACAGATTTACCATACTCATCTTTATCAAGTTTACAAGAGGGGCTTATAGGAGTACCTATTGACTTAGTAGACTCCATCCCAAACTTCTTTAAGATTTTTCTTGTATATTTAGCTTGGTTGATGAAGATTCCATCCTTGGTTTGCTTGATTTGGAGTCCGAGAAAAAATTGAGTTCTCCCATCATGCTCATTTCGAACTCACCCTGTATTAGCTTAGCAAACTCTTGGCAAGGAATTTCATTAGTAGCACCGAAAATAATATCATCAACATAAATTTGCACTACTAATAAGTCATCATTTTTCTTCTTTAGAAATAAGGTAGTATCAACATGACCTCTAGAAAATTTATTTTCAATCAGAAATTTGCTGAGTCTTTCATACCATGCTCAGGGTGCTTGCTTTAAACCATAAGTGCTTTGTGCAATTTATAAACATGATCAGGATATGCATGATTTTCAAAACCAGGTGGTTGTTCAACAAAAACTTCTTCAGTTATAAAACCATTCAGAAAAATACTCTTGACATCCATTTAAAAAAGTTTAAAGTTCATAAAACAAGCAAATACTAATAGTAGTCTAATTGCCTCAAGTCTAGCAACAGGAGCAAAAGTTTCATCAAAATCAATTCCTTCCTCCTGATTGTAGCCTTTGAAAACTAGCCTAGCTTTATTTCCAGTAACAATACCATTTTCATCTAATTTATTTCTAAATATTCATCTCATGCCAATAATAGAAATGTTAGATGATCTTTCTATACATGTCCAAATATTATTTCTTTCAAACTGAATTAGTTTATCTTGCATATCATTTATCTAGTTAGGATCTTTTTCAGCATCTTCAAAATATTTTGGCTCTATTTGAGAAACAAAAGCAATATAATCACATTCATTTCTAATTGAAGATCGAGTTTTTATCTCTTTAGATGGATCACCTAAGATTAACTCCTTAGGATGTCCATGAGCATACCTCCACTCCTTAGATAGATCTTGATATTTTGATGTAGATTATATGGCTTCTTCTCTTTCAATTTGTCTTGATCTTCTTCACTTTGTTGCGAGGGTTGATCTTCCAATGTTAGCTTCTTTAGCTTTTCAGCACCTGCACATGCATCAGATGTATCATCTTTCCTAGAGATTTGTTAGTAGACTCTTCAAAAACTTCATGTACAGACTCCTCTACAACTATGATTCTTTTGTTAAAAATTCTGTATGCCCTGCTTGATATAGAATATCCTAAAAAGATACATTCATCAGATTTGGTATCAAATTTTTCAGGATTATCTTTACTATTATTTAAAATGAAATATTGACAGCCAAAAACTCGAAAATACTTTAAAATTGGTTTTCTTTAAAATAGGACGAATTAAAATGTGATTCAAAATATAACAAGCAGTATTGATTGCTTCAGCCCAAAAATATCTTGACAAATCATTTTCGCAAAACATAGTGTGTGCCATTTCTTCCAAAGTATGATTTTTCCTTTCTACCATCCCATTCTGCTAAGGTGTTCTAGATGCAGAAAAACTATATTCAATACCTTTCTCATTACAAAAATTTTTGAAATCTTGATTTTTAAATTTAGAACCATGATCACTACATACACAAATGACTGAAGCACCTTTTTCATTAGAAACTTTTCGATAAAACTTCATAAATACTGAAAAAGATTCATCTTTATGAGCAAGAAAGAAAACCCAAGTAAACCTTGAAAAGTCATCCACTATAACTAATCCATATCTCTTGCCTCCTAGACTAGATATTCTAGTTGGTCCAAAGAGATCCATATGGAGTAGTTCTAATGGTCTAGTAATTGTAACAAAACCTTTAGGTTTGAAAGATGTTTTTACTTGTTTTCCAAATTAGCAAGCTTGACAAATTTTATCCTTTTCAAAATTAAGTTTTGGCAAATCTCTTACTAAATCTTTTTTAGAAAGTTTTGAAAGTAAATACATACTAGCATGTCCTAGTCTACGATGCCAAAGCTTACTAGTCTCATCTATATTAGAATTCATTACAACTAGGAAGGCATTCTCCATTACGTAAAGATAGATTATCCAAATCTACTAGATAAATATTCCTATACTTTTTTCAATAAATTTTATTCCATTTTTATCATGACTAGCTATCATGCAATAAGATGATTTAAAAATAGCTTGAAAACCTTTATCGCAAAATTGACTAATACTTAAGAGATTATGTATTAAACCTTCAACTAAAAGTATATTGTTAATGCAAGTAGAAGGGGAGACATGAACCTTATCAATACCAATAATTTTTCTTTATCATTATCACCGAAGGTCACACTCCCTCCATTTATTGCCTCAAGAGAGATGAATTGCTTCACATCTCCTGTCATGTATCTTGAACCATTATCAAGATACCATAACCTTTTATTTTTCTTAGTTACAAGACACACCTGTAAAACAAATCAAGTTTTGTTTTTAGGTACCCAAGCCAATTTGAGTCCTTTAGGGTTAGTACTTAAATTGATTCCTTTTAGAACCCAAATCTTTCCAAAATCATTGATTTTTCTCAAGTTGCATTGAAAAGCTTTATGTCCTAGTTTTTTGCATGAAAAACATGTAATGCTTGATGATGCAGGTATAAAGAAGTTTTTGAAATACCTCTGCTTTTTTTGAGGTTTATATCCTAATCCTGCTTTGTTAAAAATAGCTCTTTGATTATTTAAAAAAAGATCTAGTTTTTCAGAACTATAAGTGAACTTTTCAACAAAGGATTTTATTTTATCAAGTTCATTTTTATAATTTTTATTTTCTATTTCTAAATCTTTATTTTTTTTAAAAGATCAACGTTTGAAATAAAAGTTTTAGGTCTTTTCAAAACATCATTTTCCATTATTAAAGCTTTTTTTTTTTTCTAAAACATCAAGTTTATTTTTAATTCACTAACTTCATTTAAAAGAGAATTGTTTTCATGTGAAAAACTATTTACATGCTTTTTCAATTTTCTATTTTCAGATAAAATCAATTTGTAGTCATGCATTAATTCATCAAAAGTATTTTTCAATTCATCAAAGATAAAATCTACTTCAGTATCAGAAATTACCTCTTCTTGTTATTGATGTGCCATGAGACATAGATTTGCAATTTCAGCTTGTTATTCCTCTGAGCTGGAGTCCTCACTATCACTCCAGGTTGCCATCATAGCTTTCTTCCTAAGCTTCTTTCTTGATTTCTTTAGGAGAGGACAGTCAAATTGGTAGTATCTGGGCTTCTTGCATTCGAAGCATGTAGGTATCTCCTTCTCCTTTTTCTTTTCTTTCTCCTTTTCCTTTCCCTTGTCTTTACTTGTTTGGAATCTTTTCTTATAAGGGAACTTTCTTCTTTTCATAAATTTTCTGAATTTCCTTGCTATAAGTGCTTCCTCACTCTCATCATCATCATCTTCTTCATATTCATCATTTGAGAATTTTTCTTGAATAGTAGACTTGAAGGTTATCCCCTTTTTCTTTTTGTCCATATCCATAGATTTTTGCTTTAAATTGAGCTCATAAGTTATAAGCGATCCCACCAATTGCTCCAAGGATAGTTTGTCAATATATTTTGCTTCTTGTATGGCGGTCACCTTTGAATCCCATGATGTTGAAAGTGATCTAAGAATTTTGTTGACAAGATCGGCATTAGACATAATTTTTTCTAAACTTCTCATGCTATTTACAATGTTTGTGAATCTAGTGTACATGTCAGTGATAGATTTATTTGGTTCCATTCGAAATATTTCATAAGTATGCACTAACATGTTTACTTTAATATTCTTCACTTGATCGGTACCCTCATGGGTAACTTCAAGTGTGTCCCATACTTTCTTAGCAGATGTGCATGTAGAAAACCTATGAAACTTACTATGATCTAATGTACAATAGAGGATATTCATTGCTTTCTCATTAATCTCGGATTGTTTAATGTCATTTTCAACCCAATCCTCTTCGAGCTTTGAGATGAAAACACCATTAACAACAATCGAAGGAACATGAGGACCCTTATCAACAACCTTCCACAAATTGTAATCAATTGAATGCATGTAAATTCTCATTCTAGTTTTCCAATAAGTATAATTTGTTCTATTAAAATATGGAGGTCTATTTGAGGGTTGTCCCTCAACTACACTAGTACCAATAGGGGCTACCATAGATCTTTACTCAAGACGGTTAGACCTATAAACAGAGAACATGGCTCTGATACCACTTGTTGCCCAGTAAGCAACCCAAGGGGGGGTGAATTGGATTTCTAAAAATAAAATATTTACTTGCAAGAATATATGCCAAATGCAATAAACAATTATGAGTACTAGTGTAAGGTGAAATATAATGCTTTTAATGAATATGCAGCGGGAATGTAAATGCAATAATAAAAGAGCAAAAGAGAGACAATCAATCCATAAACACAATCAAGATATAGTGGTTTGGTGCTTTTCAATGCACCTACATCCACTCCCCAAATTCTCCTTGGAAATTCACTATAATCTCAACCGATTATAGCTAATTAATTTTCTGGGCTCACTAATCAAAACCCGACTTGTTTTCACAAGGCTCACAAGTCAAAACCTCCCCTGATTTTATGGGCTAATCAAGAATCTAATTAGTTTTAAGGCTCACCAACAACCTCTCTTAATTTTGCGGGCTAACCAAGAACCTAATTAGTTATCAAGGCTCACCAATAATCTCCCCTGATTTTGCGGGCTAATCAAGAACCTTTACAACAAGAGATAAGGTTTAAAGTAAAGCAACAATAAAAGCTTTCTAAAGTAAAGCTGATTTCTCTTTGAAGCTCGGTAAAGTTGCTTGTCTTGAGCTTGATGAAGCCTCAATCAATAATCAAAGGTTGAGCTTGAATGCTTCTTGAAGGCTTCGAATGCTTGGAGACTTCTTTTGCTTGATGGTTGTTGATTACAATGAATGAGAGTGAATGTACTTGCTTTTTCTCTTCTTTTCTTGCTTTTCTTTTTGTTTCTCTTCTTCTTCTGTCTTGATTTGATTTCCAACACTTAAATACAATCCCAAGGTCTTAAAACCAGTTTATAGTCGTTAGACATGAAAAGCTAGCCGTTGGGAGGCAAGAGGGTCGAGTTCTGCATTTGAAAAACTAGCCATTACTGTTCCCGGAACTTCAAGTATCGACACTTCAACCTTGTGAGTCGATACTTAGGATCGACACTTGCATTCCATGAGTCGACACCAAGTTTAAATTTCTTCAATAAAGTTCCTAGAATTCTCAGGTGAGTCGACACTTGACAACCATGAGTCAACACTTCAGGCAAGTCTTCAATTTCAGCAAATTCTGTATCCAAAAATTCTCAGGCGATGTGCCAATCCTTGAGTCAATACTTTGAATCAATACTTGACTGGCATGAGTCGACACTTCAGTCGTGTCATCTGAAACACTTTCTGCGTGCCGACTTGAGTCGAGACTTCCACTGTCATGAGTCGACACTTAAACTGTGAGTCGACACTTAACTGAGATTTCTTCAAAACCATTGAATCTCTACTAAAATCAAGTTGTGCTTCATTATTTAAGTCATTTCAAGCAATCTTCAAGTTCTTAAGTCCATTAAAAGCTGGTCTTTCAATCATGGAAGGGATTTCTTCATTTTTTAACAAGCAAACAAAACTTGTAAAATTGGTGAGTACCTTTTTTATAAAAATATACTTTAAAGATACAGTTAGTACTCAACTTATACTTAAGTATTTTGTTTATCATCAAAATCAATAATGGAGTCAACACCTCTGTGACCAGTGGAGTAGTGAGAAATACTCCAATAAGTGGTAGAGGGCATGATAGAATCATACTATCTAGCAAGATTTGATCAAGCATATGGTAGCTCTGTTGGCATACATGTGATGGCAAATAGATTAGAAAGAATTCTATACTCAAATTAATTTTATATTAAATTGATCATATATATTTTAATTAATATATTTTAATTATTTATTGGGATCACTAGATGAAGGTAGATATATAGGAGGCCCTCTGCGACCAATGGAGTAGTGAGGAATACTCCAATAAGTGGTAGTGGGCATGATAGAATCATACCATTTAACAGATCTGATCAAGCATACCGATAGCTCTGTTGGCATACATGTGATGATAGATAGATTAATAAGAATTCTATACTCATATTAAATTTATATTAAATTGATCATATATATATATTTTAATTTATTTATTTTAATTATTTATTTATTATAGATATAGCATCTAGGTAGTGCATCGGGATAGCAATAGTTGTGGGAGGCCACACAGCAGTTCAGGATGACTAGTAATTACTTAGATTCGAGATCTCAATATATTATGGCAACAACTTAAAACATTAAGTATTAGTTATATATATATATATTGATATATATAATTGGACTAATAAATTTATAAACTATATAGGCAGATTATGCATAATATATCATATTGTGATATGGTAAGGATCCGGCCTCTTAGCTCCTTCTTGACCTTGAAAGATGGCTCAGGGCCACTGGAGGGGTGAATAGGATCCGAGTTATAGGATCCGGGCACAACTTCAATCCTCCTGTAGCTCACCATTCTTCGACATCCTCCTCTCAGGCCTTGACAATCCAGATAAGGGGTGATACATATATCGAGGACATCATGACCCATCTTTTGATCTAGTAACTTCAGAGCTTTCGGGATGCCATCCATGACACAGTCATGGAGATTCTTCGAGACCCACATCTATGTGATCAATTGGCCTCATTGTCACAATCATCACAGGAGTTAAGTCTATTAATAATTTACCTGCTTTAAATTTTTATAGTTAAAAGCTTCAAATATTTGGACTAGATTCAGGAAAGGGGATCTAGAGGGTAAAAATTAGATCTAATCATTCAATCGATAGACCGGGGGCATCTATAGCTCTATATCATCGAATAGAATATGTAAGAATAATTTGTTTGAGAATCAAAGGAGTATATTAAAACATATGCCTCCATATCGACATATATATTCTTGTATCGAAACTTTTTAATAATATTTTATTTTTCTTCGTTACAAGATACTGGGACATCCGGCTCTCATCCATTGATTATTGGAGAGGATGTATAAGAGCAGGAGGAGGATCTCACATTATTTTCTTTTATTTTGATGTTATGTATTTAATTTTTTTACTTATAAAGCAGTATAAATATATAAAATTATATATTTTTAATATAATATAATTATTTTTTTATTTATAATTATGGTTG
Organism: Areca catechu; assembly: GCA_021397845.1. Classification (NCBI taxonomy): domain Eukaryota; kingdom Viridiplantae; phylum Streptophyta; class Magnoliopsida; order Arecales; family Arecaceae; genus Areca; species Areca catechu. The sequence continues at coordinate 63,806,796 of CM038045.1, forward strand.
TTAATTATTAATTCACTTATAATAGAGTTTAAAAACTTTAATTATTTATTATTAAAATTAAATATATTTTTAATAAAATAATTATGATTTTTTTAAAAAATAAAAAATATATTAACTATGGTAATTATTGTCGCTAAAGCTTTATTACCGATGGCCATAGATTTTTAGCATTGGCATATTTTGGTTGCTAATAGGTTTTTTTATTTAATTATTTTTAAAACTTGAACATTATTAGTGATAGTAACTATCGTCGCTAATAGATGTCTCAAATAACTGTTATTAGCAATGACTTTTTTTATCATTGCTAATAATGATAATTAGTGGTAGAGGTATTTAAGATAGATTAATAGCAGTGACTTGCCATCACTAATAGTTTTAGCGATGGCAAACCAATTATTAGTAATGGTAATTAGCCATTGCTAATAATTTTTTTCTTGTAATGATCCAAATCCTGAGATGATATAGACTCAGTTTTTTACCATGCCATATATAATATGGTATGGCAGGAACAGATTTCAAAGGAACCCTATTCAATAGGTAATTAGCAGTAAGTAAAGCATATCTCCAAAGAAATAAGGAAAGGTCAATAAAGCTTAGCATAGACCAACCATATCTAATAGGATCCGGTTTCTTTATTCTAAAATCTCATTGAGTTGAGGCATTCCAAGCGGAGTCGATTATAAGACTATATCATTTTTTTTAAGATAACTTAGGAATTTTTCACTAAGGTATTCACCTCCTCAATCCGATCGAAGAACCTTTAGAGATTTTTTAGTTTGCTTCTTCACTTTATTTCTGAATTCCTAGAACTTTTCAAAAGCTTCAGACTTGTATCTCATAAAATACATATAGCTATACTGTGAGAAATCATCGATAAAGGTAATAAAGTAGATATAACATCCTCTAGCCTATATATCAAATAGGCCACACATATCAGTATATACCAGAGTGTCCTTCAGTGGTCCTTTTCCCTTGTCCCATAAAGGGCAGCTTGGTCATCTTTTCTTGACGGCGGGATTCATAAATTGAATAAGACTCGGTGGTCAATGGGCCCAAGAGACCATTTTTCTCCGATCTATTAATCTTTTCTTCTCTTATATGACTTGGCATAAGATGCCACATATACTTAGGTTAATTTCATCTATGGGTCTTTTAGACCCTATGGCATTCACATTAAACTCAGTTATATTCACAGATATATCAACATATAAATGATAGAGATTAGCAATTAAAAAGCCATGTCCAACTATTTTATTTTCAAACTAAATGGTACAGTAGTCCTTATTGAGATTTAATGCATAATTGACCTATGCTAAAGATGAAATAGAAACCAAATATTTGCTAGCAGTAGGTACAAAATAATAGTCTCTAAGAATTAAGCTAAAATTAGATGATAGTCAAAAAGGATAGGTCTTTATAGCCATAGCAAAACTCTTGCTCCATTTCTGACTCGTAGGATTATTTCCCCTCCCTTAGCCTTCTACTTTCCTTCAGATTCTGCATTAAAGTGTAAAGATGAGCACTAAAACTAGAGTCTATGACCCAACTGGAAGTAGAAGAAATTATAAGATTAGTTTCAATAATGAGTAGGTTAGACATACCTTTAGAAGGCATGTTGTCCTTATTTTTCATGCTTGTCAGGTAGATAGGACAATTCCTTTTCTAATGGCTATCAGAGTGATAGTGGAAATACTTTCCCTAGTCTGAGGCCTTCTCTTGGGAGCTTCCTACTTAGGCTTGTTCTCTTTCTTTTGCTTCTTCATGGCCTTCTTCTTCTTTCAGGTAGACTTTCTCTTGGAAGATGAAGTCCATTTCATAGTAAGAATAGTGCTCTTTGAACTCTTGAAGGCCCGTCCAGTAGTCACCAGCATGTTTAACAACTCAGTCTTTGTGCACTCAATCTTGTTCATAAGGTAGTTTATAATAAACTACCCATACAAATTAGTAAGGACTGCAAGATCAAATTATGTGCAATTTCTTGTCCATGGTCATGCCAAGCTTCTCAGGCTCCTCCAAGTCCTTGATCATTGTCAAATAATGATCATAGACTAACTGCCCATCATGCATTTTTGCCTAGAAGAGTTTCTTGGACTCTCTTGTAGAAGCCCTCTCTTTGATGGTTGAATTCTTCGAAGCTAGACATCCAACTTTCTTAGATGAATAGAGGAAGAAAGAATAGGAGAAGCCCAACTCTTGGGCATGGAGAAGGAGGAGAGGTACCACCCACAAGAGTTTTAGAATTTTTTTACTGGAAAAATTATGTTACAAGGTTCTAGGAGCAACACATATTTATAGGCAAGGAGAGAGAGCCCTGGAAACTTTTCTAAGTCCTAAAGGTAATCCAATTCCCTTTCCATGCAATAATGGATGCCCAATTCTGATTTTGTGCATGAGATTGAAAGTGGGTGTGGGAGAGGTTTTAGGGACGTGGAGAGACCTTCACAAACAAGTCACTGCAGGTCCAACTCCAAGCAGGAATAGAATTTTTTTGACTAGTCAAAATCGATAGGATTAAAGTTTCAAAACCCTTTGACCAGTTAAATCCCCAAATGAGAAAGGCTCTCCTCCTCTTGTGGGCATGGAGAATTCTTGGGCGTAGACTCCTCTTGGGTGCAAAACATGGAAGTGCCTCTTCCTTGCGCACAACTCATCATGCCCCAACTCTATTGGGTGTCTCACCTCTTTGACTTGGTCAAAGATCGAGTGAAAAGGGATTCTATCCTCCTTTAAATTTAGATCTAATCCAAAATTAAGTTAAGCCAAACTTAAACTTGGATTTGGTTAAACTAAATTCAATTTAACTTGACTCAAACCTATTTTAATTATTTATTTCAATCAAATCAAATAACTTAATTAGCAATAATTGTATGCTGAATTCCACTATGTGAGCAATCACATCCCTTATATATAAAACCCCATAGGTTTTATTTAGGCTGGTAGTATTATATGTTGTGATCTCCATCACAGCATCATTAAAACTTTTTTTAATAGATTGAAACAATTTCAATTCTTCCAAAAAAATCATTGATTATTAAGATAATCTTTGTAAGTCCCACAATCCATTAGTGATGCCTAGCAAATATAGTGACAACCCAATGAATAGAAGGTGAACCTTTAGATATAGTTACTATGTGATACAGTTCTATCAGAGTTCCGACAAGATGGAGATTTTAATTACTCATCAAATCCCATCATCTATCCTATATCAAATCTATTTGACTTAAGTTTTTAGAAATTATGGAAACTCTTTTCCACCATTCAAACTATCTTGGCTAAGGTCTTCAGAACTTATTCTCATAATCACATGGGACTTCCTACCTTGTCTACCAAAGATGACATATTCCATCTAGGCACACATCCTATTCCTACAATAAATATACTATAGCCAACATGTACTATAAGGATCCATATGACTAGGGAGCATGTTTATGTACAGTCAAACTATAGTAACCTCATTGTGAGAAACCAAAGCATCGTAAGTCTAAACACTAGTCACACTATTATAGCATCGAGTAAGTCACTAACGAGTGGAAAGTCATCCAAGTGACTTCTCATATTGGTCATGCTCGGTATCATTGTTTTAAGAACCATTTACACTTTTACTCGATGTCCTCATACTATAGACTCAAGACCCGTTTATCCAGAGGGAAGTGATCTGTGCACTAATCTGAATGGATCAATCATCGTTTTCGTAATGATTCATTGATCGGGAGTAATGTAGTAATTAATAATCAATGACACATGCCTCAAATTTTTTATACATAGAAATACGTGTCATCATTTTATTAATTCCTTGGACAATTCATGGATATAAAAATATAAAAGAATGAAAATAAATATTTTATTAATAAGTCAAAATTATAAATTATGTCCTTAAAAATTATTATATATTGGCCTAATTGGCTTCTAAGATATACATTTAACACAAGATCTGTGCTCGATCCTCAATCATGTAACCCTGCATGCAAACCTTTCTATATCTCCCAATCAAGCAAGCTCCCTCAAGCTAATTGGATGAGATGCTTCAGTGAATATTAGAACGAGACTTTAAAAATTATGAATGTGATTAAAAAAATTAATAAAATATTTAATTATTGAAAAGCTATAAAATGCTTACAGGAAATCGTAGAACTAAAATCAAACTTGGAAAATATGTAAGAACTATCCTAAGATAAATTTCCATTCATTGTAAGGAAATAATTAGAAATATATTTCAAGATATGACCGTAATTTCTCCGTCTGCGAGTACGATCGTGGAAGATATTGATAAAGACTCTTTCAGCATCTAGACTTTGAAACAAGAAAAACTTTGGAAGAGAAATATTAGAGGAGAATTAAAAAGAGTACCAAAACACAACAAAACCTGTCTTTAGATCTCCAAGATTATATTTTCATAGCTATCCAAAATTTGACTGTTTGAATTTTTATTGACCTATTAAAATCTAATTAACTATGCAATGATCAAAAAAATAAAAATTTAATAATTAAAAATATAATTATCAAATAATTAAAATTTAATAATAAAATTTAATAATTAATTAAAAATAAAATGATCAAATAATTAAAAGATTAGAAATAATTATTAAAAAAAATTAGATTTTTCGAACAACCAAATCGTTATTATGAATTTATGATCATTCTAAACCTTCATTTCTTTCAAAAATACGCACTACTCGTCAACTCTATTTTTAATTTTTTTTGGTAAAACAGAGGAGCCCACAACTATTGATTAATATAGAAGTTAAAATGTTCACAAAGACCCTGAGAAGATATACAAGATACAACGAGTGGAACCGGCCTCCTAGTTTATGAACAGAACAAAACCAGAAGATGGAAACAAAAACAAAGCAGCATCATATAAATACTACATTTAAGATCCGAGACAGATAAAACAAAGGGGTAGTGTACAAGCTTCCCAAAACACAGAAACAGCAGCGTTTAGAGGGAGATAATGGAGAATATTGGCTACACATCTAGCACATTTCAGCAGTAGAGATAAGAATGAAGCAGTAAACTATGTGATGCATATACCTTTGATTTTCCTTCCAGGTTCCTTGAACCTGAACTCATCATGGAGAATGAACTGTGATGGTTGAAGTAGACTGTTGGAGCAGCAACAGAGTTTAAGCAATGGCCTTAGCGGATGTCTCCAAAAGAAACCTCCCAACATCCTGAAATTAGTAGAAAAAACTGAAACTTCCCAACATCCTGAAATCAATAGAAAAATTGACTTGCAGATAAAAATTACTTCTCTTTCAAGTGGATATCTGTGAAGCATGACATGAAGCATAACAGTGTAACTGCCAACTGTAACAGGATAATATACTGCCAAGTGAACACTGATAAAGTGAAGCTTTGGTAGACCAGCTTGCAAGAGTAATGAGCCATATGTTAGAAAATCTTCAAATCCGTGTGCTTGAAAGATTATAGGATAAAACAAGAACATAGCTAGCAGAATAGTAATTGACAATGGACTGTAATGGTTGAATTGAACAGTCATAGCTGCAAATAGTTTCAACCAATAGCCAAATTGTAGATGCCCCATCGAGGTAACTCATCTCCCTGATATAATTAGAAAATACTAATCTGCATATCAGGGCCACTTCAGTTTGAGGTAACATATTTCTGAGACATAGCAGAGAAGAATGAAAGGCCACACACAATAAATTGACCTCATCTGAGCCGATGGGCCTCAGACATTGATGATTTGAGTGATTGATAGAGCTACTTGTGAGAGAAGCAAACAATATAATAGAAATAGCAGAAATCTATATAGGAGAAATGTTAGCTGGGGATGTAAGAAAACAGGCAGCAAGATAGCAGTTGGCAGTGAAAAAAGCCTCGAGAGCATGCTAATTTCTTCTCCTCCCTACTCTCTTGGTTCGATCTGGTCGTGGAAAGCTACAAAACCCCAGTGGAAATAAGAGGAAGGGTGGGAGCTTCACCGATCACGGCGGCGAAGATCGATGGCTAGGAGAAGGTGATAGCGGCAGCGCAAAACATCGTCAAGAGCCTCTTCACCTCCAAGAACACCGCCGAGGACATGATCCGCATCCTCTCCAGCTTCGACAACCGCCTCTCCGTCATGAACAACGGCCTCTTTCCCACCGCCCGGAGGTGACGTCGACTCAGCCGACAAAGCCCTCCGAGGCCGAGACCCGCCTCGTCCCCACCAAGAAGCTCCCCCCTCCGCTGGGACATCTCCTCCTCCGACTCCCTCCTGTGGGAGGCGCCTCCTGAGGGGATCACCGAGTTCGTTTCCGCCGTCGACGAGGTCATCTCCTCCGCCGCCGACCCCCAGCCCTCCCCCTCCTCCGCCGCCGGCAGTGACCCCCTTTGTCACGCGCAATCACATGATCGCCCCGGCTCTGCTTAATAACAAAGAAGAGTAATGGAAGGGATCACGCAATCGCTGCATGATCCCTTGCCTTCTCGCCAAAGAGCATCACCAGCCTTGTAATCCTGCTAATAAAGATACAATTGATATTTCATCACTTAGATTATATTGCATCACGGATCCCATGAAAATAGATGACCGGACTATATTACAACAGATATTTAATTTTTAAATTTAATATTAAAAAATTAAAATTTATAGAATTAAAATATAAATTATAAAAAGTTGAAAAAATATTTTTATAATTTACCCCTATTATTATTATTATTATTATTATTATTATTATTATTACTACTTTAAATATTATTATTATTATTAAAATTTTAATTATTAGATTTTATATTTTTATTTATTTTTTATTAATATAATTTTTATAATTTTTATTTTATTTTATTTTACCGTCGTTGACATATCTTATGATCATCCTTGTCACCATCACCTTCGCTGCTATAATTATTAACTTTTTTATTAGCAAAAAGAATTATTGTGGGTCCTACCTATGTGGTGGAACCAGTCCTATTAAAAGGGTGCTTTATGGGCCGTGGAAAAGTTGGAAGGGGGAATAGGAGACACGAGAAAAAGAAAAGGGAGTGGCGGCGAAAAAATAGAGAGAGAAAAATAATTTTTAGGTCTTGATTGGCCGATGATTCAAAATCTAATCAAGACAAAATTTTAGTATGTTATTCATGGCAGCGAGTTTTACAAATTGAACGGTTTAGATCGCTATGATTTCTTTCATATAATCGGCAAATATTTAATTCTGGTAAGATCTTTCATATTTTCTTCTTATATTCCTTAGTAATATATATATATATATATATATATATATATATATATATATTATACTGAGATGATCATCATATGTTGTTTAGAGAGCCTCTAGTTTGCTAGAAAGAAAAATCTTGCTATATCCATTATTTGATTATAGTGAAAGTTTGATCTGGTTCTAGGTCCCGTAATTTTTACCTCCACATTGAAGGGTTTTCCACGTAAATTCGTTTTTCTTGTTCTTGGTTTGATTTATTTTTGCTGGATTTGATATTGTTGGATTATTACCTATTTTAAATAGTACACGGAAGTTAAAATTTATCATGGGTATAATTATTTGTGATCGTACTTTAACCCTAAGTATCAGAGCATGGTTAGGCAGTAATTGTGCTAATTAAAATGGAGGAGAAATTCAATATGGTTAAATTAACTTCATCAAATTATTCCTTATGGAGGATGATGATGGAAGATTTATTATATTACCGAGATCTGTTTGAGCCAATTGAATTGCAGGGAATAATGCCAAACAATATGAAAGCTGATGAGTGGAAAAGGTTGAACAGGAAAGCCACGGCTACGATCAGACAATGGATTGATGTGAGTGTGCTACATGATATTGCGACAGAAACAGATGCTTATCAGGTCTGGAAGAAGCTAGAAAATTTATATCAGCGAAAGAATGCACAGAATAAAGCTTACTTGATCAGAAGACTGGTGAACCTGAAGTATAAAGATGGGCAGAATGCTTCAGAGCACTTAAATAATTTCCAGGAGATCCTGAATCAGTTGGCTACAATGAAGTTGCTTCTTAATGATGAGGTGCAAGCATTGATCTTGCTAAGTTCCTTACCAGATAGCTGGGAGACGTTGGTGGTGACGCTGAGTAATTCCACTATCAATGATAAACTTACCCTAACTATGGTGAAGGATAGTATATTGAATGAAGTAAATAGACGAAAGGAGCAGGGTTTAACAGATACAAATTCTGAGGCACTGGTTACAGAGCAAAGGGGAAGAAGTAAAAATAGATCCTTCTATGGTAAAAGAGATGATGGGTTCCATGATAAAAATAACCATGGAAAATCCAGAGGCCGATCAAAGTCCAGAAAGGATATTAGTTGCTACTCTGTAAAAGGCCAAAACATTTTCAGAGAGAGTGCAGAAAATACAAAAGGGATCAGGATAAAACTAATGGAAAGAAAGAAGATACACAAAGTACGACTGCAGTTGCATTTGATGATGAGATCATGATTGCATGTGATGATGCATGTATTAACCTCACATGTCAAGAACCCAGTTGGGTAATTGATTCAGCTGCCTCATATCATGTTACATCTCGAAGAGACTTCTTCCCGTCCTACTCCAAAGATGATTTTAGGCATATTGGAATGGAAAATGATATGGTAGCTAAAATTATTGGCATAGGAGATGTTTGTCTGGAGACCAATCGGGGTGCAGACTGCTGTTAAGAAATGTAAGGCATGTTCCTGATATCTGATTGCATTTGATTTCTGCATGTAATCTATATGACGAGGGCTACTCCAGTCAATTTGGCGAAGGAAAATGAAAGCTCACCAAAGGTTCTCTGATTGTAGCAAAAGGCAAGAAAGATGACTTTTATAGATTACATGCTAAAGTATGCAGTGGACTGGTGAATGCAGTTGAAGAAACTTCCACAGATGTGTGGCATCAACGGCTTGGTCATCTGAGTAAGAAGGTGAAAGAAAAACTAGTAGCGAGCATGCTTTCCATTTAAAACTTTTTTAAAATAACATGCAGCGGAAGCATGATGAATGGATTAACATTTAATCTAAGCATGCTTTTAAAACTTTTCTATGCTACTTATCCTAAGATCTTGCATGAATGATTAATATAAACTATGAAATCATGATTTTATGCAATGAACATTTCAGAGCAACATATCTATATATGTAAAACCATACCTCGTATGAAATGGAGACGCTCTCCGCTACGAAAGATTCAGGAGCAGGAGGAAGAACTATGCTTAGCTGCATACGTGTCCGGCCTCTACAGGTGGTTCACACCAGGGCTCTTTCAAAATCTACTTCAACTCCAAGTGCTAGCTTGTTGTGGAACAATTTTGTTGCCCAGATATGGTGCCCAAGAGGGGGGGTGAATTGGGTATTTTAAAAATTAAAGCAATATATGTGCTATCAAGTTCAGATGTGAAGAGTGATAGTGCTCAAGAAATTGTGCAACGGAAGCAATGAAATAAAACAACAATTAAAGAGCAAAAGAAGATAAAGAGTAAAGCAATGCAAACACACAAGAAGTATAGTGGTTCGGTGCACCTATCACCTACATCCACTCCCCAAGCTCCACTTGGGAATTTCCACTATAATCTTTAGATTACAGCCGACTTGTTTTACCAGGCTCACAAGTCAAAACCTTACATACTTGTTTTGGCTTCGGGCTTACAAGCAACCCTAGTTGGTTTTATCAATTGGCTCACCAACAAACCTCACACACTTGTTTTGGCTTCGGGCTTACAAGCAATCCTAGTTGGTTTTATCAATTGGCTCACCAACAAACCTCACACTAGTTTCAAATTCCCTTGAAACTAGCCTAAGACAAATAAATATGAATACAATGAATAAAACAAGACAAACTCCTTTTGAGCAAAAAGTAATTCGATGTAGCTCTTGATGGAGACTCTTCAAGCCTTTCTCTTGGAATCTTTGGACTTCACTAAATGCCAAATACTTGAAAGTTGGATTCCTCAAAGATGGAAAGCTTTTGGCTAAGGAATCTCTTGGTTTTCTCACTCTTTTTGGCTTGGAATTGATTGAAGGCTTTGTACTTTCACTCTAAGCTTTTTCACTTTGTCTCCTTGTCTTTTTTGAAGTTTGGTGGAGGTTAAATACCTCATTCAAGCTGAAACAACTCCACAAGACCGTTAGAATCAAAAATATGGTCGTTTATGGTCGTTAGAAATCAAATCAAAAGTTCAGAAAAACTAGCCGTTATGCCATGAGTCGACCTCATGAGTCGACCTCTGGATCAAGTGTCGACCTCATGAGTCGACCTCCAGTTTATTTTAGGCAAAAATCCAGAAAACCATAGTTCTGCCCAGTTTGAATTCTCAGGCTATGAGTCGACCTCTGGACAGGTGTTGACCTCTGGTGGTCGACCTCTGGAGCGTGCCACTGAAATTTTGCCGTGCCGGCCTTGCTGAACTTTTCTTTTCTTCATGAGTCGACCTCTGGTGGTCGACCTTTGACAAGGTGTCGACCTCTGGTGGTCGACCTCTGATCTGAAATTTTCTGAAACTCTAGAGAGGTGCGTGCCATGCTTGAGTTTCTCTAAGCCTTTGTTTCTTTTGTCAATTACTTCTTAACAGGAAGGTCCAATATGAGAAATTTGATCTTGTTCAAGGTAGAAGAGCTCTTTTCCAAAATCAGGCAAGCTTGGTTTCATCATTGTACTCTTAGTACTCTTTTTGAATAACCCAAGTCCTGAAACTTTATATTGAGATGAAACATTAGTCCAAACATATACTCAACCTTTTGTTAATTATCAAAACTAAGGAGCCAAAGCCAACAATCTCCTCCTTTTTGATGATGACAAAACTTTGAGTATATATGCAATTAAGTCCAAAAGCAAAATATAGCACTAATAAAAATTTTAAAGAAACCTCACATGCATGAGTATATCATAAAAATTTTACTTTTCATCTATTTATTTATTTAATTTTTTTGTGAAAACATTCTCATGATTCAAAAAGTTAAGAACCATAATAGCTTTACTATACTATATGAAAGATTTTACTTTTCATTTACTTCTTTCTTTTTGTGAAAATATTCTTATGAGTAAAAAAAATAAGAACCATTATAGCTTTACTCTACTCTATTCTATGAAAGAGTCATACTTTACCATATATACTTTACAAAACTATACTCCCCCTTTTTGTCAAGAATCAAAAAGTGCATTCTTTGTAGTAAAAGATAAAAACAAATGATACAATTCCATTGCAATGAAATACTTAGTTGCATAAAATACATGCTCCCCCTCAATTTGTGCATTCGAGATAACAAAATCATTCTAACTTGAGGGTTTAAAAAGATAAATGCTAAGAGCTGGTATCAGACAGTAAAATATCACAATATAGATAAGTGTATAAATGTATTCAGTTACAAAATTGCTTACATAGTAAGCACAAAACACTGATACATCAGATCATACAAAGTAAACTAAGTACAACATACATCAAGTAAATCTATGAGGCTACTCCTCATCAGAAGGTATATCAAAAGAGATAGGAGCCGAGATCCTAGATGAGGATTTTGGAGTCCTATGAGTGAGACTCCGAGTCCTCAGAGAGGGACCAGACCTAGGAGTACTCCTACGAGATCTATAGGTCCGAGGAAAAGGCTCCACAGGTGTCCTAACAGAAGCAGTAGCAGAAGGAGTAAATGGATCAGTATGCTGAGTAGACTGAGCTGGAGTATGCCTGCTGACTAGCTCATAAGTAGTGGGATCATCAATATCTGTCTCTGTATGCTCATCTCTATCATCCGAAATCCCTATAATAGTCTCAAAAAGTGACTCAGTAAACTCAGTATCTACTGGCACATCTGTAGCTGGAGGATCTGTACTGGGAAGATCAGTAGAAGGAGGATCAGTAGAAGGGGAATCTCTGGAATCGGATCTGTAGGTGGAACATCAGAGCTACCTGCTCCGGGCTGATCTCCATCACTGTTACTGTATCCACTGGAGCCATCATCATCATCATCTGAATGTGGAGGAGATACTGTCAGATCTACAGTCCCTGGTGGCAGTGCTAATCTCAGTAGGCTGAGGATCTGTCGGAATCCTGCATCTACACTAGCTGAGAGAGCTCCAATGCGCATATCTGTGTGTATCCGCAGATCATGTAGCTCATGTCGTACACCAGCAATCTCTGTCCGGATCTCTGAAATGTGATCAGTCACTCTCTGCTCAAAGTTCGATATCCTCGCTGTAGTCCTCCGTGGTGTAGCAGTAGCAGTAGGTGCTGGAGCTGATGAGGGTGGTGGTGTGAATGGCTCAGGCTCCGCAGTCTCTGACTCTGGTGCTGGGCGAGGAGGTGTACCATGATCAGTAGGCTCTGAAGGCCCTGCCTCAGCTGCTCGGATCTCATCCTCCTCATCTGGCTCCTGGCCAGACTCTCGTCGCACCCAACGGTCACCAATTAGTCGAAATCCTATCCTATGCAGGGATTTCTCTCCATATGTATCAGTATGCTGCAGCTGACTGAAGGGTATACCATCAAATGAAACACCATGCTCCCTGAATAGCTGTGTCAGCCCTATACCATATGGCTGAACTAGTCTCCTGTGAGATGCTGCCTCACCCATCTGCTGAAGCATGATCCTGGGAAGGTTGATGGGAGTCCGCTGTCTCAGGGACACCATCAACACCAACTCACGCTCAGTGATAAAGTCGAATCTCCCGCTCTTCGGAATCAAGATACGGGCGATGATATGATGCAGCACTCTCATCTCCAGTGAAAGCTGGTTAGCGGCTACTGTGGAAATGCCGCTAACATCCTCACGCTCTAGAATACATCTGAAGGCATGCTCTCTGTCGCTGATCGAAGTGGCAGCAGTGCCATGAAGTGGAATCCTCCAAATGCGACTGATGACCTCCGGTGTCACTGGAATCTCGATCCCACGTACAGTAGCTGACCATCCAATGCCATCAGTGGCCATAGATCCATAAAACTCCCTGATGAGGTCTGGGTAGAATCTCTCAGTCATCGTGCAGAAGTGAACCAGACCTGCATCTCTCAGCACATCTCCTATAAAAAAGTGATGCTGATCCCAGAAAGGTATATCCACACGCCTCCCACTCGCAATGCTACACCTAAGACCTAGATCACTAGGTACAAATATGCACACTCTTCTCCAAAAACCTCACACCCATAAAACTAGAACTTTTCCTAGTTTCTTCCCTTTCTTCCCTTTGATTTTTCCAGCATTTCTTTGCTGAATTTTTCCTTAATTTCATCCTCCCATTTCAGCCCATTAAGTAGATGGAGAGGGAGAGGGAGAGTGGGAAGTTATAGGTGTGGTAATGGATAGTTATGGGGAGTTATGGTCATGGGAAGTTACATAACTCCCTAAAAATGAATTTAAACTTATTTAAATTCAGATTAAATGTGTTAATTGATTTTAGTTCATAACTGAAATCAATTGGGTCAAGTGTGCATACATTGGGTTCAACCCGATTGGATCCAAACCTATTTTGAACCAAATCCTATTTGATTCGTTCCAGATTTTTATAGCTCAATCAAATTAGGCTATCAAGTAATCACATTACTTAATTCACCTCCATGCATCACCAACTATTAGTGAAAATTTCATGTCACAACCTTTTGTGACATCAAGTGTCTACACTTGCGAAATCAATAAGTGTCGACACTTACACAAGTGTCGACACTTTCAAGAATATCAAGTGTCGATATTTGGATAAAGAAAAAATCCTTTTTTTTCTGTGAGTCCACGAACGATTCCCAATCGTTCTCCGATCACTAGATCAAGTAGAAATCCCTATGGTGTGTGACCCCATAGGTTAGAACACTAAGCCGGTAGCACTGGAACATTTCCAATACCAGTCAAAGTCGCCATCTAGCAATGACACCTGACGTCCGGATAGGTCGAAGTTGCAGAGCAACAATCAAGAACCATTAGATATGGAAACCATGTAATTAATCCCTTTGACCTCAATGCTCAGGAAGACTTGGGGTTAAACTGCCCAACCCATAAAGTCCATCAACAATGTGTCTCAATCTCACAAGTCCTGTAACACTTTATAGAGACTACCCTGGCCAAGGTTTTGCTAAATTGAAACACAGTAAGATATCTGCTCCAAACACTTTGGAGGGGTCAATCCCATCTTGATCCGATCACCGCTACACGAGTACTTAATTGTACCCAGAAACCTTCCGTTCCTGGATTAGAAATCCAGATAGTCCAGTACCAAAGTACAGTGAGTTGCTCGCAAGCTACCATGACGATCTCATGTTTGAGGGATAACTACATCCATATCAAAACTCTAGGCAGAAAAAAGTACAGACGGGTCACGTTCGATGAAATGTCAAACACAACATCTGCATGCCATACCAGTGTCTCCACACTCCTTGGTTAAGAGGACAACCAACGACTATGGCACACAACGACCTATACTTGATATACTATCATCCTGAAATAAGTGTATCATTTGGTCGCGAACAATTTTAGACCTATATGATATATCCTCTTTATATCACATACAAATAGTCCTAAGGACTTCATCACTCAAGAACTCATTACAGAAAGATGAAATAGTGATGAACTGCCAGAATAAATATTTTATTCAATAATATAATTCATATACAATTACATCAAATGTACAACTCTCTACAGTAGAAATTGGCTTTGGGACACATTTCCCAACAACTCCCACTTGGACTAAAGCCAATCAGAACAGTATTGTATACCCATCTTCCATTTACAATCATTGAGTTCTTAAATTCCAACGGCTTTAGTGAAGGGGTGAGCCAGGTTCTCCTTTTCGTCAATCTTCAGAAGGTCGATATCACCTCGTTCCACGATTTCTCGCACAAGATGAAATGGCGCAGAATATGCTTGGTATGCTGATGGAACTTCGGCTCTTTGGCTTGAGCAATGGCTCTAGTGCTGTCACAGTACACTGGAACAGGACCATCCAGGGAAGGTGCCACTCCCAGCTCGCCAAGAAATTTTCGCAACCAAATAGCTTCCTTTGCTGCATCAGATGCTGCAATAAATTCCGCTTCGTATATAGAGTCTGCTATAGTGTGCTGCTTGGAACTCTTCCAGCAGATAGCTCCACCATTCAGGGTAAAAACAAAGCCATATACACTCTTGCTATCATCCCTATCTAACTGGAAACTGGAGTCAGTATACCCCACAAGTTTCAAGTCAGGTCCTCCAAAAAGAAGCCACTGGTCCTTGGTATTTCGCAAATACTTCAGGATGGTCTTTGCAACCTTCCAGTGTGCTTCACCTGGGTCAGATGGTATCGACTCACTATTCCTAATGAGTATGCCACGTCTGGTCTAGTACTTGTCATGGCGTACATGATGGACCCTACTACCGAAGCATAAGGAATCCTACTCATACGCTCTCTTTCCTCAGGAGTTGTTGGACAATCCTTCCTGGAAAGAGAAATTCTATGGCCTATCGGAAGATAGCCTTTCTTGGAATTCTCCATGCTAAACCTTTTCAGCACGGTATCAATGTACGTAGACTAGGACAAACCCAGAAGCTTCCTTGATCTATTCTTATAGATCTTCATACCTAGTATGAAACAAGCTTCACCCAAGTCTTTCATAGAAAACTGTGATGACAACCAGACCTTTATTCCCTGTAATGCAGGGATGTCATTCCCGATTAAGAGAATATCATCCACATACAGTACAAGAAATACTACTACAGAACCATTTGCCCACTTATATATGCAGGGTTCTTCTTTGTTCCTAACAAAACCATACATCTTGATACACTTATCAAAATGCATGTTCCAACTCCGAGACGCCTGCTTTAGTCCATAGATGGACCTACTAAGCTTACATACCTTAGATTCATCTGTGGATGTGAACCCTTCAGGTTGCATCATATACATCTCCTCATCTAGCTCACCATTTAGGAAAGCTGTTCGAACATCCATTTGCCAAATTTCATAGTCCAGATATGCAGCTAAAGCAAGCATAATCCGAATAGACTTGAGCATTGCCACAGGGGAAAACGTCTCGTCATAGTCAATACCATAACGTTGACAATAACCCTTGGCAACCAGATGGGCTTTATAGGTCTCTACCTGCCCATCTGCTCCCCGTTTCCTTTTGAAGACCCATTTGCACCCAATGGGTTTTACCCCTTCAGGTTGATCAACCAAAGTCCATACTTTGTTGATTTCCATGGACTCCATTTCAGATTTCATGGATCCTAGCCACAACTCAGAATCAGACCTCTGAATCGCGTCCATATAGGTGATTGGATCCCCATTATTCTCATCGAGCTCAACGGGATCACCGTCTCTAACCAGAAAACCATAGTATCTGTCCGGTTGACGCGGTACTCTACCGGATCTCCTTAATGACTGGTTAATAGGCTCAAGGTTTGATCTTATCATAACGGGTTCTGTAGCAGTCCTTGAATGATTTGGTTCTTCTATCTGTTGAACTTCAGTAAGCTCAACATTGGCAGCTTGAGCACCTTCAGTAAGGTACTCCCTTTCCAAAAAGGTAGCTCTAAGACTGACAAACAACTTTTGTTCCCCAGGCATATAGAAGAAATAACCCTTAGACTCTTTAGGACACCCAACAAAGAGGCACTTGTCAGACCTAAGTCCAAGTTTATCTGTTTCCAAATGCTTGACATAAGCCGGACATCCCCAAACCCAAAGGTGTGATAGACTCGGCTTACGCCCATTCCATATCTCATTTGGATTTTTGTTAACAGACTTACTCGGAACTCTATTTAGAAGATAGCATGCTGATTCCAAAGCATACCCCCAAAAGGAAGTTGACAGAGTTGCAAATCCCATCATGGATCTAACCATGTCCAACATAGTTCGATTCCTCCTTTCAGACACACCATTTAACTGGGGCGTCCCAAGAGGTGTCCATTGAGAGAGAATCTCATTCTCTTCAAGATAAGTTAGAAACTCCCCAGAAAGATATTCTCCACCTCGATATGATCGAAGGATTTTAATAAGCTTCCCGGTTTGTTTTTCAACTTCATTACGATACCGTTTGAACATTTCAAACGATTTAGATTTATGTCTCATCAAAAAGACATAACCGTACCTTGAGAGGTCGTCCGTAAATGTAATGAAATATTTATACCCACCCTTGGCATCGATATTCATTGGTCCACATACATCAGTATGCACTAGACACAAAATGTCATCGGCTCGTACACCTTTTCTAGTAAAAGGTGACTTGGTCATCTTACCAAGTAAACAAGATTCATAGGTTGGCAGTGATTCACAATCACTAACATTTAGGAGACCTTCTCCCACTAACTTGTTGATTCTATTCTTGTTTATATGACCTAGCCTACAATGCCAGAGATAAGCATCATTGACATTATCTAATCTAGGGCATTTGCATGAAATGTACATTACACTAACAGGCTGTGATAAAACATAAATGCCATTCTTAATATGTCCAGTCATAACCACAATATCATTCATAATGACTTTGCAAAAATCACTCTTGATTAATAGTTCATAACCATTACTGGCCAACTGGCCTACAGAGATAATATTTACAAGGAATGATGGACAATAGTGACAATCACTAAGAACAACTTTATAAGACTCGAAAAATAGATTGACAATTCCCAACGCCAGGACTGGAGCTTGACTTCCATTCCCCACATTCAGAAATCTCTTGCCATTCTCGAATCTTCTACTAACTTGTAGTCCATGCAACATATTGCAAATATGATAAGGATTACCAGTATCTAATATCCAGTTAATAGTATCACAAATAGAAAAGCAACAAGGATTTATCATATAAATACCTTGTCCAGCAACCTTTTGCTGCTTCTTCTTCTTCGGCCTGTTCGGGTCAAGTGTAGCTAGGTAAGTGGAACAATTCCTCTTCCAATGACCCGGCTTCTTGCAGTAGAAGCATTCTGCCTGACTCTGGTCAGCCTTCTTCTTAATCTGACTGGGCCCAGCACTTTGCACCATTTTACTTTTATTCTTTTTCTTTTTCCCTTTCTTAAAGGGATGACGCCTTGCCGCACTGCCTCCCACTAAATTCACAAAGCTCTTTTGGAGCTGGTGATCCATTTCATAGGTCTGTAGTAACCCCATCAACCCATGGTAGTTGACGACAGGCCTTGTCAATCTATTGTGATCTAGAAAAGGTAAGTAGGAGGGAGGCAAAGATTTCAAAATCGCATCCTTCCTAAGTTGCTCATGAAAAGGATATCCGAGTTTGGCCAGGCGCTCGATCATCTCGATCATGTATAATACATGATCAGTGACCGAGGATCCTTCAGTCATTTGAGCATTGAAGATGGTAGAGGAAACCTTGTACCTTTCAACATCGTTTGGGGCACCAAAAGATTCCTTCAACTTTTGAAGGATTTCCTCCGGCTGGGCCTCCTCGAATCTGCGACTGAACTCGTCGTTCATAGCCGCCAACATAATGCACCGCACCGTAGTATGGTCAGAGAACCACTTTTGATAAGCATCTCTGACTGCAGTATGTGCGGTGGGGGCTGGCCCCTCAGGTGCCGAATCCGTTAATACATAAAGGATCCGTTCGTGCTCGAGAACAATTCTCAGTCTTCGATACCAGCTATCAAAGTTGGGTCCCATGAGTTTGTCATTATCTAATAATGACCGGAGTGACAGATTAGTAGACAATATCTGAAAAAGAGAAAACCAAGACTATTTAGTATATGAATTATTTAAAACTTAAAGACATGGACTTTTGTCTAAAAGCTCCTTCCACTATTTTATTCAGACTGGTAGCCTCTACCTCCAATCCGAAGAATAACACTTATCCCTTAGTGGGTACCAGAATCCAATAGACAATGCATGAGCCCGACTATGGTCGGCCAACCCATGCTCATCTAAAGGTAAGTTCATAACCACTTGTTTCTCCAAACAACTCCTAGTAATTTATTTTGCCCTAGGAACACTTCAATCAGCCTTTGGGCTACCTGCTAAAGAAGGTCCCAGTTAGGTCCAACCATTAACATGACTGATCTTAATGCTTCTAGCTAACAAATGATCAAGCCCGACTTTGGCCGGCTAACCTGACTACCTGTTTAAGAAAGTTGCATTATGTCATCATATAATGAATGGCAATTCCAATAGTATGATGACCACCCGATCTATGGATCTGCCGATAATCACCCCACTACTGGACTCATTACCAAACATCTTAATGGGAGGCTAAGACAAAAAAATTATCATATAATTTCCATCTTTTTAAGGACCTAATAATTTAGAGGTTTTATACATGTTGTGACAGAAGAGAAAGGATAAGTCATGGATTATCTTTCACTAACTTCATATGTTAATGAAAGGGTTACATGAACCACAAAATCCATGGGCACCTAAATCAGTCAAGCTGATTAACCTTATTGGCATGGGCTAACTCGAATCAATGAGCTAACTAATCAAATATGGTTGACCATATTGGCCAGGTAAGTGAGATCAAGGTTATGGGTTAAGCCATTAACCATCTTTCCTTAGACACCAATATCATTGGCCAGGAAAGAGGTAGCCCCAAAAACCATAGATCAAAAGCTATACTTACCTTAGACACCAATTGGTTCACCAATTTCGATTAGGTTAGCCTAAGGAATCGGGTCCTACCACAAAGCCAAGATTAAGTCCATTTAGATATATGGACCAATCAATCTAACTACTAGATAGAAACTAGAGAAGAACCTTAACTCAACATTTGATTAAGTTAATTATCTATTAAGTCCAATTCATTTAAACTTAGGTCTAACCCAATTAGGACCTAATTTAAGCTAACCCATTTAATCCAAAGTTATGAATATGACTTAGATCTTAAAATCATATCCTTAGATCATTTAGTCACTTAGATTTACTTAATTCATAATTAAGTTAATCATACAACAGATTAAAACATTTTTAATAAACTTTATAAAATATTTTTTTACAAGAAAATCCAACTTTTAAATTTCTGTTCACTGTGAAGTGTCGACACTTCAATAGCAAGTGTCAACACCAGGTGTCGACACTACTCTGAGATAGGTCGACACACAGTGAACCAATTTCTGTGTTTTTGTTCATGAGTCGATACTTAGAAGCCCAAGTGTCGACACTTGGTAAGCTAAGTGTCGACACTTGATCCAACCCAAGTACAGAAATGCAGAAATCCAAATTTTGTCTTTTCTAAACTTAAATTTTATGTTAAACTATTTAACATAACAATCATAAACTAACTTTAGAACATTTGTAAAACATTTTATGACTTCAAATTTAGAACATAATAAAGATCAAAATATTTTAATATTTACTTTTTCTTTTCTTTTTCTTCTTCATGAGTCCTTCACAATGGCACCCCTACAAGCCATAGGAGATCCCTTTAAATGTGAAGTGAGGGTCTTGCAGCCCTACTTCTCTCCTATAACCGGACGGCCTAGTGAGGCACTCAATCTGAGTACTTGCAAGATATTAAACTGATTTCATAATATTTATACTAAACATTCATGCTAGAGCAACCTGGTTGCTCTGATACCAATTGAAAGGAAAACTAGTAGCGAGCATGCTTTCCATTTTAAAACTTTTTCAAAATAACATGCAGCGGAAGCATGATGAATGGATTAACATTTAATCTAAGCATGCTTTTAAAACTTTTCTATGCTACTTATCCCAAGATCTTGCATGAATGATTAATATAAACTATGAAATCATGATTTTATGCAATGAACATTTCAGAGCAACATATCTATATATGTAAAACCATACCTCGTATGAAATGGAGACGCTCTTCGCTGCGAAAGATCCAGGAGCAGGAGGAAGAACTCTGCTTAGCCGCACACGTGTCCGGCCTCTACAGGTGGTTCACACCAGGGCTCTTTCAAAATCTACTTCCACTCCAAGTGCTAGCTTGTTGTGGAATAATTTGATCGGAACTCCTTTTTTTCTTTCGATGCCGGACTCTCCGAATGAATGAAGAAATTCAAGAGGTGGAGAATGAGTGGTTGGAACCCTTCCTAAACACTCAATCCTAAGACCTAGATCACTAGGTACAAATATGCACACTCTTCTCCAAAAATCTCACACCCATAAAACTAGAACTTTTCCTAGTTTCTTTCCTTTCTTCCCTTTGATTTTTCCAACATTTCTTTGCTGAATTTTTCCTTAATTTCATCCTCCCATTTTAGCCCATTAAGTAGATGAAGAAGGAGAGGGAGAGTGGAGAGTTATAGGTGTGGTAATGGGTAGTTATGGGGAGTTATGGTCATGGAAAGTTACATAACTCCCCAAAAATAAATTTAAACTTATTTAAATTCAGATTAAATGTGTTAATTGATTTTAGTTCATAACTGAAATCAATTGGGTCAAGTATGCATACATTGGGTTCAACCCGATTAGACCCAAACCCATTTTGAACCAAATCCTATTTGATTCGTTCCAGATTTTTATAGCTCAATCAAATTGGGCTATCAAGTAATCACATTTCTTAATTCACCTCCATGCATTACCAACTATTAGTGAAAATTTCATGTCACAACCTTTTATGACATCAAGTGTCTACACTTGTGAAATCAACAAGTATCGACACTTACACAAGTATCGACACTTTCAAGAATATCAAGTGTCGACACTTGGATAAAGAAAAAACCCTTTTTTCTCTGTGAGTCCATGAATGATTCCCAATCGTTCTCCGATCACTAGATCAAGTAGAAACCCCTATGGTGTGTGACCCCATAGGTTCGAACATTAAGCCGGTAGCACTGGAACATTTCTAATACCAATCAAAGTCGCCATCTAGCAATGACACCTGACATCCGGATAGGTCGAAGTTGCAGAGCAACAATCAAGAACCATTAGATATGGAAACCATGTAATTAATCCCTTTGACCTCAATGCTTAGGAAGACTTAGGGTTAAACTGCCCAACCCATAAAGTCCATCAACAATGTGTCTCAATCTCACAAGTCCTGTAACACTTTATAGAGACTACCCTGGCCAAGGTTTTGCTAAATTGAAACACAGTAAGATATCTGCTCCAAACACTTTGGAGGGGTCAATCCCATCTTGATCCGATCACCGCTACACGAGTACTTAACTGTACCCAGAAACCTTCCTTCCCTGGATTAGAAATCCAGATAGTCCAGTACCAAAGTATAGTGAGTTGCTCACAAGCTACCATGACGATCTAATGTCTGAGGGATAACTACGTCCATATCAAAACTCTAAGCAGAAAAAAGTACAGACGGGTCACGTTCGATGAAATGTCAAACACAACATCTGCATGCCATACCAGTGTCTCCACACTCCTTGGTTAAGAGGACAACCAACGACTATGGCACACAACGACCTATACTTGATATACTATCATCTTGAAATAAGTGTATCATTTGGTCGCGAACAATTTTAGGACTATATGATATATCATCTCTATATCACATACAAATAGTCCTAAGGACTTCATCACTCAAGAATTCATTACAGAAAGATGCAATAGTGATGAACTGCCAGAATAAACATTTTATTCAATAATATAATTCATATACAATTACATCAAATGTACAACCGTCTACAGTAGAAATTGGCTTTGGGATACATTTTCCAATAGAAGGGACTTGAGACTGTATCCAGGCACAACCTACTTTCTTTAAAAGGTACACACCTAAGACCTTGCACTCACTATTAGAGATATCAACATGGGCTGGCCCGGCCCGGCCCTAACCCATATGGGCTTGCATTATATGGGCCGGGTCGGCTAGGCCCACTTGCATAAATGGGCTAAAAAAATCCAACCCGGCCCAACCCTATATGGGTGTGGGCTAAGGCCGGGCTAGCTCCCTATATGGGTCGTGGGCTAAGACCATGGACTAGGGCCATGGGCTAGGACCGTGGGCTAGCATTAGAGCCGTGGGTTAGGACCGTGGGCATTGAAATCATATAAGTATATAGCCCTCACCTCAGCATGGAAGAAGCTCTGGTTTACCAATAGCAGCACGATGATGGCTATCAACATCGCGAAAGAGTTGGTGTCACCGACTGTTCCTTCCATCGCCAGAATAGGAGAGCAGAGCAGCAGCAAAGCCTCGGTCGACTGATCCCAAACTCCCAATGAATCAAAAATTTGGAAGAACTTTGAATCGCCGAAAGCCTAGAACTATCAAGTATCGTCGTATCGAAGTGAAAATAGAAATGGAAATAGTCGAACACTGCAAACAGGGAAGGAAAGTGGGACGATGTGAAAGATTGAGAAAAAAAATCAAAATATCTTTCTATTTTAAGTTTAAAGTTTTAAACTTTTAATTTAACATGGACCGTGGTTTACTCTGGTAAGTGGACCTGGTAACCCATAACCTGTTTGCCATTTTCTGTTTTGAATCTTTTAATTTTAATATATATATTTTTAAAAAATTCTTGGTCCATGGGCTGGCCCGGCCCTAACCCTGTTGAGCCCATGGGCTATAAGGGTCGGGCCAAAAAGCCCACTTACATAAATGGGCCAAATTTTTTCAGCCCGACCCAGCCCATTTATAGGGCCAAATGGGCTAGCCCATGGGATCTAGCCTATTTTGATAGGTCTACTCACTGTTTACATGGCAAGTAGCACAAAGTTTCATTTTACAAGCTCCTCTTTCATAAATATCGCATGTGCTAGATTTAGTTCACACTGATGTATGCTCTATGAGTACTAAGATACTTGGTGGTGCACTTTATTTTGTCACCTTTATTGATGATCATTCTTGAAAATTGTGGACCTTTGCTTTGAGATCTAAAGACCAGGTATTCGATGTCTTTAAAGAATTCCATGCTAGTGTTGAAAGGGAGAAGGGAAGAAAACTAAGATGTATCCGAGCATACAATGGTGGTGAATATCAGGGTCCATTTGAGAGATACTGGAGACAATATGGTATTAGATTGTAGAAGACCATCCCTAAGACACCTCAATAGAATGGAGTGGCGGAGAGGATGAATCGCACCATTGTTGAAAGAATCCAGTGCATGCTTTCTCATTCAAAGTTGCCCAGTTTCTTTTGGGGTGAAGCTATGAGGACTGCAGTTGATTTGATTAATCTTTCTCCTTCATATGCCCTTGACGGTGATGCTCTTGAGAAGGTATGGACACAAAAATCAATTTCCTATGACTATCTCAAAGTATTTGGATACAGGGCCTTTGTTCATATTCCAAAAGATGAGCGGTCAAAGCTTGATAGCAAGTCAAAGGAGTGTGTTTTTCTTGGATATGGACATGAGCAGTTTGGTTGTAGGCTATGGGATCCAGTAGAGAAGAAGCTGATTAGAAGTAGAGATGTAGTATTCTTTGAAGATCAGATTATTGAGGATATGAAAAATTAAAGTAAATAAGCCAAAGTCTACTATAGTGTTGATCATTCTCCTATGTCTCAAGCTAGTGGATGATGATGGACAGACTGCAGAGGATGATGATGCGATAGATGATGAGCCTATACATAGTGGCAGTGCAATAAATGAGCATAGTGAGCAAACTCCTACACAACAAATGGCAGAACAGCAGCGAGAAGGTTTACGAGAGAGCGCCAGTCTTCTCAAAGATACCCTCCACATGAGTATGTGATGGTGACTGATGGAGGAAAACCCGAATGCATTCAAGAGGCTATGTCACATGCACAGAAAGAAAAGTGGTTTGAAGCCATGCAAGAAGAGATGAAATCCTTGTATGAGAATCACACATTTGATCCAGTAGAGCTACCTAAACGGAAGAGAGCACTGAAGAACAAATGGGCGTTCAGACTCAAGACAGATGAGCACATCTTACAACCAAGGTATAAAGGAAGACTGGTTGTAAAGGGCTTTAATCAAAAGAAATGTATTGATTTTGAAGAGATATTTTCACCTGTGGTCAAGATATCTTCGATCCGAGTTGTACTTGGCTTGGCAGCCAGTCTGAATTTGGAAATTGAGCAGCTTGATGTGAAAACAACATTTCTTCATGGTGATATTGAAGAGGAAATCTATATGGAGCAGCCAGAGGGGTTTATAGCTAAAGGCAAGGAAAACCTGGTATGCAGACTAAAGAAGAGCTTGTATGGTTTGAAACAAGCTCCTCGACAGTGGTACAAGAAATTTGATTCCTTCATGGTAGATCATGGGTATAACAGAACTACTTCTGATCATTGTGTTTTTGTGAAGAGGTTTGGTGATGATGATTTTATCATTCTTCTGTTATACGTTGATGACATGCTGATTGTCAGTCATGATGCCAAGAGGATTCAGAGCTTGAAGACTGAATTGAACAAATGCTTTGCTATGAAAGACTTGGGATCAGCGAAGTAGATACTAGGTATGAGGATTGCCTGTGACAGGAAGAATAAGAAACTGTGACTATCCCAGGAGAGATACATAGAGAAGGTATTAGAGAGGTTCCAGATGAGCAACTCCAAGCCAGTTAGCTCTCCACTTGTAGGTCACTTTAGATTGAGCTCCAAACAGTGTCCTACTAGCGAGGAAGAAAATGAGATAATGCAAAAGATTTCCTATGCATCCATAATTGGCAGTTTGATGTATGCCATGGTATGCACTAGACCGGATATTGTCCATGCTGTTGGTGTTGTCAATCGATTTCTCTCTAATCCTGGGAAGGAGCATTGGGCTGCACTGAAATGGATTCTCAAGTATCTCAGAGGAACTTCAGAACATGTATATGCTTTAGTACAGATAAACCTGTATTAAATGGATATACAGATGCAAATATGGCAGGTGATGTTGACTCTAGAAAATCCACATCAGGATATTTGATGACTTTTTGAGGGAGAGCTATCTGTGGCAGTCCGGACTACAGAAATGTGTTGCTCTGTCAAGTACAGAGGCAGAGTATATTACAGTGATAGAAGCCAGCAAGGAGCTATTGTGGATGAAAAAGTTTTTTGAAGAACTTGGTTTAAAGCAAGAAAGATATATCATGTATTGTGACAGCTAGAGTGCAATTCATTTTAGCAAGAATCCGACTTTTCATTCGAGATCAAAGCACATCGATGTGAGGTATCACTGGATACAAGATACCTTGTAGATGAAGTTGCTACAACTAGAGAAGATTCATACAGATAATAATACTTCAGATATATTGACTAAGCCATTACCTGCAGAGAAGCTTGCAGCCTGCAGAGCTAGTGTTGGCTTGCTGGTCCTCCCAACATGAACATGAGAGGGAGATTTGTTGTGGGTCCCGCCCTATTAAAAGGATGCTTTATGGCCTGTGGAAAAGTCAGAAGGGGGGAATAGGAGACACGAGAAAAAGAAAAGGGAGCGGCACCGAAAAATAGAGAGAGAGAAATAATTTTCAGGTCTTGATCGGACGACAATTCAAAACCCGATCAAGACAAAACTTTAGCATGTTGTTCACAGCAGCAAGCTCTACAAAGTGAATGGTTTGGATCGCTGTGATTCCTCTCGTATAATAGACAAATATTTGATTATGGTGAGATCTTCCCTGTTTTCTTCTTGTATTCCTCAATAATATATATATATTGTAATGAGATGATCATCATATGTTGTTTGGAGAGCCTCTAGTTTGCTAGAGAAAAAAATCTTACTATATCTATTATTTGATTATAGTGAAAGTTTAATCTGGTCCCAGGTCCCGTGGTTTTTACCTTCACATTGGAGGGTTTTCTATATAAATTCATTTTTCTTGTGCTTGGTTTGATTTATTTTTGCTAGATTTGATATTGTTGGGTTATTACCTATTTTAATTAGCACACAAGAGTTAAAATTTATCCTGGATATAATTATTTGTAATCATACTTTAACCCCAACAAAAATGGAGGATAAATTCCAGTGTGATTACCCACAGGTCCACATCCCGCTAGGTAATATTTGATTCAAGATGTTTAGATTTTTATAGTTTTTTTTTTATCTAATTAGATTTTTGTAGTATTTTTTCAACTAAAGGTGAAAACGCCGGCTAGTAGAATAGGGATGATAAAAAAAATCCTGACCTCTTATTCACACCAACTATCACGGGTCCCAAAAAAATTCTTGAATTTAATCAAATCATCTACAAAATCATATCTTGAACATGTGACCGGTTGGTAGTGAGACAAGGACTCTACCAATTGGGCTACCATCTTAATGGTAATCATTGGCTTTGGTCTCTATCGTGCTATCTCCAATCCTGATAAGTGGATCCCTGTTTTCACCTCCATTACTATTATCATAATTGTATTTTAAAAATAATTTTATCAAATAGATCTATATGTTTAAAATATTTTTAAAAAAATAGGAGTAGAATTTCTAAATGCTAATTTGTGCTTAATATCTTGCTGTTCTGGACAGGATCATGAGAACAACGTTATTAAAATTATTTTGATCTATACGGCTTATCCAAGTTTGGGCTTGTCGCATCCCTAAATTTTATGAACTCAATTTATTTTTACTTATTTTGTGAAATAGAGAGTGCCATGCTAATATTCGGCTTAATGAGGCAATTTCTAAGACTGCATCGATAAAAGATTTTGACTCAAGAACCTAATGTAGTTATTATATTCTTTTGTATTTTTTTATATAGAGGGAAGTGTTAGATTTCTATTTAGTATCGATTTTTTTATTTTTTATTGTTAAAAAGTAAATTATTGAAAACAAGATAGAAAATATTTTTGCTAAGATATTTTATTTTTAAAAATTATTTTTATTATTTCTAAAAAAATAAAAATAAGAAACTTTATTTTTTATACTTTCAAAAATAAAATTCATATTTATACTACTAATAAATATCGTTGCCTCTGTCATGATTACCACTTTTTTGTGGTGTTGCCGTTGCCACCGTGATCACTTATTTGTGATAGTAGCAAGACTTTCCGGCCATACTCACAGACCTGGGCCTTATATTTTGGCTCAATCAAAATTTTTTCTAATTGATGTCATTACCATAAAAGTAGGAGCTAATTTTTTAATGACTTGTTAGCTCCTAACTTGCGTCCTATGCACTGTTCCTTCACTTTGCCTCCTGGAAGGCATCTCTTTATTCCCAAAGTTATGGTTGTACTTTTTCTTTCCTTCCTAACTAAGGTTGTAAAAAATTTTAATTAAATCATCTAAACCATCTAACCCGATTCAAATCGATAGTTTGATAACTTAACTAGTTCAGTTCAATTTAATAAAATAGAGAAATCAATAATTGATTCGATTATTATATTACTGGTTAATATAACTCACTAAAATCGATCCAAATCGATTAATCAATATCATTTTATATATTTATATATGCAAGGATATATCTATATTATACGTTTTATAATTTTATCCTTTAAAATATTATGTAAGCCTGTTACTTCTATTTTCCTGTCCATTTTTATTTTTCTGCTCATGATATTTTTTCTTTCAATGACTTTACTTCTTAGTTCTCTTTCTTTTCATTTTTTTAAAAAAATCAAACCTATTGCCAACCCTTTTAACCCAAAAAAAAACCATTCAAATGAGTAAACCAAATCGATATAAAACCGAACAGAAGGAATCAAGTATATTTAACCAATTATTTGATTTTATGAGATTCTTGAACTGAAATATTGGTTTGGTTTCAAAAATATTACTTAAAATTGGATCATTTTTTGCCCTAATTATAGCCACATGTTTGCACCACTCCTGCACAAACATCCTGATGTTCAAATTATACATGTGCCTTCCTTTTTCCTATCTAGCAAACATGTTTGAACCACCGCTTCACAAGCATCTTAATGTTTGAAATTAGATCACCAGCCCATGGTTCATGCCCTTCGCTCATGTCACCATTGGGAAATATGTGTATGGGTGATCGAATCACTGCAATATATGGTGACACGTTAACTTGACGGTGGAACTTGCAAATGATGTGAATGTTGAGAAGAAACCACTAAGACAGTAGCCCAGTTGGTAAAGGCCTTGCCTCACTATCAACCTATCATGGATTCGAGACATGATCCTACCGGTAACTCGATTAAATTCAGGATTTTTTTGGGGCATGCAACAGTTGGCGTGACCCTTTTATCCCTGCGACAGTTGGCGTGAACCTTTTATCCCCGCGATAGTTGGCGTGACCCTTTTATCCCCGTTCTACGTTTTAGCACTATCAGGTTAATGTACTCATTTTTAGATGGGAAGAGACTGTACGAATCTAAACATCTCGAATATTACATGACGGGATACCTTTTATCCCCGTTCTACGTCTTAGCACTACCATGTTAATGTACTTATCTTTAGGTGGAAAGAGACTGCACGAATTTAAATATCTTGAATATTATTACATGGCGGGATGGGACCTGCCGGGATAGCTACACCGGGATTTATTTCATATCCCTTTTTCTTACCTAAAAAAAAAAAAAATTGTCGAGGAGGACGACCTCATACCCCCTCTTTGGCATCACTGCGACCATACTAAGTTACAGGGAATTTCTAAGACCGGGTTCGTCTGCTTGGTGGATGGAGCGACAGGTTGGTCGTCGATGGGAGAGTGAGGGGTCTTGAGCCATCGTTCATTCCGATTCTTCTTGGTGGGCTGGTTGCGGCCATCCATTTGCCCATCTATGAAGCTCTTTTTCGGTCTACCCTCTCACGTTTCTCTCGCTTGGTTTTGCAATGCTCTGCTAAGCGTACGTAGAGCATTAATCACTCGTAACAAAATTCCAGCATTGAAAATATATATATATATATATATATATATATATATATATATATATATATATATATATAAGTAAATAACTCTTCTTTTGTAATGGTTATACGTAAAAGTGATTAATTAATCGCCAGTGCGGCAGCTTCGCAATCCCTCGTATATATAGAATGTTCGTTCCTTCGCTTTGTTGCTCTACTCCGGCATAAAGAGACCAAGTAGGTCTTTACTAGCATGAGCTGGGGTCACGGTATTAATTTCTTTAGCCTGGTATTCTGGATGAGTAACGCAAGCCAGGCATCCTTCTCTCTTTGGTTTTAGCATGTATTGGAGGAATAAAAAAAAGCGTCCATCTTTTCCCTTTGCTCTTTAGAATTGAAATCAAAAGTTATTCTCATATCTTAGCCAGTGGCAATCTCTGTAACATCGTTAATCCTAAATCAAAAAATTAATCATCTCCTACCTTCACCAGGGAACGAGAGGGAGGGAGGGAGGGAGGGAGGGAGAGAGATGGAGGGCCTTGCGACGGACATTGCAATGAAAGCTATCGTTTTTCTCTCGAAAAAAATGGCGGACACGCTCTCATCGGAGATGAACATGCCCGGACGGGTGCGTGAAGACGTCCGGTTCATCGAAGACGAGCTCCGGAAAATGAAAGAGTTCCTTGGGCGTGCGGATGCCGATGCCCAGGAGAGAGCACGCGTCAAAGAAGTGAATGAATTGGCCTATGACACCGAGGACCTCATCGATGAATCTAGAGTTCACATAGCCTCTTCTCGACGCCCCGGCATCAAGGGCTTCTTTCAGAAGACCAAGAAATGTAGAGAGAAGCACGAGATCTACAACCAGCTACAACAAATCAAGAAGAGGATTAAAGATGCCGGCGAGAGAAGTTCGGACTTCCATATCGAACCAGTCGCAATCACCACAGGGGGGCCATATGATCCAGGACAGCTGGAAGCTCTCTACGTCAAGGAAAGAGAACTCGTGGGCATCGGCGAGCGAAAAGATCATTTGATCGAGCGGTTGCTGGAAGGAAGCAAGTCCCTGCGAGTGATTTCGGTGGTCGCCATGGGTGGCATGGGCAAGACTGCCCTTGTTAGGAGCGTTTATGATAGCTCGAAGGTGAGGTACCCTGCAAAATTTGATTGCTATGCTTGGTTCACTCTGTCGAAAACTTTCGACGTCAAAATGCAGCTGAGAAACATGATCCAACGGCTCTCCGCTCAAGTAGGGGAAGACCCATCAACTGCTGTCGAAATCCACCATGGCCCGGC
This sequence comes from Areca catechu, assembly GCA_021397845.1. Classification (NCBI taxonomy): domain Eukaryota; kingdom Viridiplantae; phylum Streptophyta; class Magnoliopsida; order Arecales; family Arecaceae; genus Areca; species Areca catechu. The sequence goes on from CM038045.1 coordinate 63,837,573, forward strand.
TTCCCCCCTGGAACGACTGCTGTCTACTACTATCAGAGAAGGAAAAGAAAAGGCGAAACAAAAGGAGATAGAGACAGCAGACGAGGCTCGCCTCATCCAGATGCTCCGTGACCTTCTCCAAAACAAGAGGTACCTGATTGTTTTTGATGAATTATGGAGCATGACTGCATGGGAGAGCATAAAACTTGCATTTCCTGATGATGAACTTGGTAGCCGGGTTGTGATAACAACACGAAATAGAGAGATTGCTGATACTGCCTCTTCTCTTTATGGTGCACGAGATGATGCTCTCGTGTACAATCTCGAACCTTTGACCCCAGAGGATTCTAGGACTCTGTTTTGCAACAGAGTCTTCGGATCGGAAGATGAATGTCCCCCGGACTTGATGGATGTGTCCGGAAAAGTTGTGAAGAAATGTGGGGGATTGCCGCTTGCCATCGTGACGATCGGTGGCCTTCTGGCAACCAAGCCTAAGTCCGTCGCACAGTGGCAGAAATTGCTTGACCGTCTTGGCAGTGAATTGGAGACCAACCCCACCCTTAAAGTAATAAAAGATATACTGAGCCTTAGCTATGAAGATCTGCCGTACCATCTCAAATTGTGTTTCCTGTACCTGAGCATATTTCCGGAGGACCAACCCATCAGGCGCGGTCGTCTGGTGAAGCTGTGGATGGGTGAGGGGTTGTTCGATGCGAGGAGGACTGATACGACGGTGGAGGACATGGCAGATGAATGCTTCGATGAGCTTGTCAAAAGGAGCATGATCCAAGTGACGGAAACCGACCCATCCGGAAGGGCAAAGAGCTGCAAAGTTCATGACATTATGAGAGAGATTATAATTTCGAAGTCGAGGGAGGAGGAGTTCTTCTACTCGATCCTTGATCCAAGCTCACCAAAGCCGACGACCGATAAAGTCCGTCGTCTAACAACCCACTGTGATGTGCGCCACCCACTAAATGTGAACTTTGCTCATCTTCGGTCACTGATCTTGTTTAGTGTTTTTGTGTCGTCCAGTTTGAAATCTGCTAAATTGTTAAGGGTATTGGATGCGGAGCGCCAAGATATAGAATCTCAGTTCTTGCCGCACGGCAGTCGATTGCAACATTTGAGGTACCTTAACCTGAGAGGCACTCAGCGTGCTCGGCTCCCGGAGGCCCTGAGTTCGCTGCAAAACCTTCAAATGCTGGATCTCCGAGACTCATCCGTCGACGAACTGCCTGCTGGAATCGTCAAGCTTCGACGACTGAGGTATCTTGCTGTTTATCGTGCACAAAAGAAAACTGCAACAATGGTGGCTCCGAGAAGGCATGGCGTATCGATGCCCGAAGGAATTCGTGAACTGAACGAGCTTTCCACTCTTGTTCTGGCCAATGCCGAACCTGGCTTCTTCAAGGAGCTGGAGGAGATGCAGCAATTGCGAAGGCTGGGCGTGGCACGGCTCACCATGGAGAATGAAGGGCATTTCTGGGGTACCATTCAGAAGCTGAATAGACTTCATTCTCTAACAGCCGACTCTAAAGAGGGCAATCTGAGGAGCTCTCTGGGCTCCTTCCACGAGCTGCCATCTCGGCTACGAAGCCTGAAGTTGTATGGCCTCCTTATGGAGAAATTGCCCGGCCACATCGAGTCGTTGAAACACCTGGCCAAGATGGTCCTCAGTGGAACCAAATTAGAGGATGACCCTTTCCCTGTCCTTGAGAAACTTCCAAGCTTGTCGGAGCTCCGTCTTCACGAGGATGCGTACGTGGGGAAGGAGTTGCACTCTGGGAGAGGGTTCTCGAGGCTTAGAACGATGCATCTCCTGCACCTCAGTGAGTTGGAGGTGGTGACGGTGAGGGAAGAGGCGATGCCCAATGTGGAGAGCCTAAAGATCAAGGGATGCGGGAAAGAATGGCCTAAAGCGGGCGCTCTCAAGTTCATGATGGAAGGATTCCGCCAGAGCCTCATCGACCATGATGTGCAGTGACTGAGGAAGTGAGAGAGGGACGGCCAATGGCTCCGAGCAACTTAAAGTGTGCGTAGAATCCATGTTGTTTTCTGGTTTGCACGGGATTTGCTTCTTATTTCGTGGAATGTAATAAGGCACTTGATGCCACCTTATTTATCGTGTTTGTTGCCACGGATATTGTATGCATGTTCATGACTGATGACACCGGTTGATAATTAATATGATGCTTAATTTTAATTAACATGTTCCTACTATGATTCTTAATTTTAATTTCTTAACTATAATTTGCCAAGCAAAATAAATGGATGAGGCTTGTTGCCATCTATAACCGCATGCCGGCGACGGAGGTAGGGCACATGCACCAGCCTTCTCCAGTAGGGACCGAGGGATTTTCAAGAATTGCTTTACTCTAATGACCTGCAAATATTTCCTAGATCGGAATTTCTGACGGGGACACTCCAATATTCAAGTCAGTGATCGAAAAATATGAAGCTATAACAGTTGAAGCTGAGAGCCTGTGGTGATTCGGTGACTGTGTGAATAACCGTGTAGTAAATTTTTGAGCTTACCTTCATTAGAGGTCCCTCTTATCTATATATACGGTTACGTGGTATAATAGAATGTTGCCATGAAGGGGTCAATCTCTGACAGAAATAACAAACTTGGCTAATTAAGGTGATAAAATCCTGTCCCCTGACATATCAATTTAAGGAATATTTTCTGTTATAATGTCAAGATTTGTTAAGATCATGTCCACCATGATTTATGCCATGATAGTTGTGATTAGGTGAATTGCAGACTACCTAGGTGGTACCGTTGCTAGGCAAGGAGAGAGACTTGCCCACATGTCAGAACTTACCCGGTCAATACGACCGCCTAGTTGATAGAGTCGAATAGGAAGTTGGCAAAGCTAAGAGTGGGGATGTCACACTGGACGGTCCCAGTTGCTTTCTACTATTCAGCCTGGAGCCGACTAGTAGGCCCGGATGGGACAAATCTACTAGTGGGTCCCACTTCTAGTCGCCCATGGGTAATCGGTTAGTCAGCCTCAGTATCTTGGACTCAATCATAAGTCTATGCATGCCAGACTGAACACCGTACTTTACCACAGATGGCGAGAAATATGATGGTCCAAGAGGCCTCTGAGTCTACATCAGCAGCTGCCATATCAGAATACCCTCCACTCCCGAGTTTAAAAGGCTCCTCTCCTTCGCTCTCTTCTGAATGGTGGGAGTAGTCGAGTTCTGAGCTGTCATAGTCATTACTTGGATGTTGGAGGACCCACAGGGTAAAGCATGGCTAGTCGTTTGGGCATTTTCATTTTTAATTTCCCTTGAAAGACAACTTGCATGTCTTCCTTTGAGCAATGACGGGCTACCATATATCCCAGAGGTGATGATTCAAAATGATTCGTTCACGCTTCCCGGGGTTAGGCATTAAAAGAAGCCAAAATGGCCTGAAGCATCGTGATGCTTACGATTGGATGCATGCTGAAGCATCGTGATGCTTACAATTGGATGCATGCCATGCGTCAAAATCTAGGAGGATGTGTCAGGGCAAATAAAATATGCACCGTCGGAGGCTTCGATTTTAAATGGATCTCTGGCATTGCTTCAATAATTTTTCTTTCATTGATTTGCAAAGAAAGTCTTAAACCCTAGCTTGCCTCTGGAAGTCCCTCTTGTTTGTAGGTTGGTATTCTCTTCCCGTTGTTCACCTTTCATCTCTATCCCCCTTAGGGTTTCTTTAGAGTTCTCTGGTCAGGATCGTGTGGGACAGCCTTAGTTTCCTCTACGCTCTATTAGGGTTCCACTTTTCCTTCTCATTTCTACATCATGAGTTCATCTGAGAGTGAAGATCACCCGGTAGACCATATTTCTGAACTTTTGGATATGGAAGAACCCTATTTGTGTAGGCTTGACCCTTCGAACCATGAGGGGGAGGAGTCCCCCTTTAGAAAGTATGGTAGACTAGCAGGTCTACTCTAGTCCTGATTTTTGTGCCGATTTTGGCTCCCACGTCGATTCGGGCTTTCACTGGTCCAGATAGCATAGTGTCGATGATATCTACACCAACTGTCGTTCGCCTTCACAGGATGTATGGGATTGCAGATAACATAAGGATAAGTGCCCTTGGTCCAAATGATAGGGTGACCTTTGGTTCGAAAGGAAGGATTGCCATATATGAGGCATTCCTCCAGGCGGGTCTTCGCCTACCTTTTCACCCCTTTATCCATATATTACTTGATCGATACTGCTTCATCCCTGCTCAATTGACTCCAAATTCTTTTTAGACTGTCTATTATTTCTTAGTCTTCTGCCATTTTCACAGGATTATTTCAAGGTTTTCTCTATTTAGGTCGACCTTTATTTTGAAACACTATGTGATAGAGAGGGGATGGTGGATTATAACTTCCTGCAAGGGGGACTATTCATTTGATTTGCCCTCATCCATCGAGGGATGGAAGAGCAAATTTTTTTTTATCTTTCTCAAGAGAATAAACTAGGTTTGGAGTGATCCGGACAAGTCTCCTGATCAAGATTGTGAGGTAGAGCCTACCGATAAAGAGGTTTATGAGTAGCTCCTTAACTCAAAGATCCCAAAAATAGAAGTATTATTATCGGAACAGAAATTATATGACACCGGAATCAGTCCGGTGCTGGTCTTAGGTGAGAGTTACTATGTTCTTTCTCTATTAGGTTGCTTATAACTAACCAAACTTTATGTCAGGTTGCTAAGCAAACATGAAGTTCTCAATGGATGATATCCAGAATGTTGACTGGAAAAGGAGCACCGATTGGAAGCCTAAAAAGACTGCTGAGAGAAGGCCATGCATGGACTTGCTCAGACCTTGTCTGTTGCCATGCCATCACCGAGGGGTGTTCCTGTGCCTCCTCCAGAAAATGCCCCACCACTACTGGTATGGAGATGGTGAAGATTTCATTATCGTCGTTGCTCACTCTAGCATCTACACCGGTGACATCTTCCTTTCAATCATAGAGTCCGCCCACTCCACTAGTGACTTCTCGTATGATGGGGCTTAGCCTACCAAGTTTCCCGGTCTAAGTCGGGCCATTCTCCCTTGAGGGGGCCTACTCGACCACATTAGCCTCCATCTTCAAGAACAAGAAATTGGTCGAGGACTTACTCGACCACATACTCCTTCCCCGAGATCAAGCGAAATGGTGGTTGCAATCTCAGGACGAGGTCTACTTTGATGACATAACTCACCTGCATGGGATAAGTATTCCTCCATTCTATTTTGACCATTTTCCTTATATGCTCCTAACTCTGTACCCCTTTTTTGTCACAGCTAATCCATGATGTTCTTGCCATGAAGGGGCTATCCAGCAAGTCGACAGAATTGCTACAGTCATGGAAAGACAAGGCCAAGATGGCCGAGAGTCAAGCTAAGCATTCAGAGAAACTACTCAGCATGAACCAGGCTCGGGAAGCTAAGCTCAAAGGGGAGCTAGAGGCTTCCCAAAACACTATCCAAGAGCTCAAAGCCTGGTTAAAGGAAAGGGAAGTGCAGCTCAAGGACAAGGAGAAGGAGGCCTCTGATCTTGAGATCCGCCTCACCAATACGGTCTCCAAAGGAATGTACTAGGAGTCTAAGGTTATCTTGGGCAACTAAAGGATTGAGCGGTGCTTAACTCGGCATAGGAGGATGATCGGAGGCCAAGGAGGCTGAAGCTAAGGCCCGTGCCATAGAGGAGAAATTGGCATTAGTAGTGTCTTGCATCGTCGAAGACTTCAAAGGCTTAGAAGACTTCAAGATCGAGGTAGGGGAGGCCATATATGATCCCTACTTGAAGGGCTTTGCTGAGTGTAAGGCAAAGGTCTCTACAGCCTTTCGTGGCTTTGACTTGAGGGACTTTGTAGCCGATGCTGGAAAGGAGGAAGGGGAAGAGGGAGGTGAGGTAGAGGATGAGGCCGAAATTCCCAAGGACTCTATCACCAAGGTCAAGGAGGTCGAAGCCATGATCACCGCGGGGATGGTGGCCATCAAGGATGCTGAGGAACTAAAGGCTACAGCAATTGAGGCCATCGTTCAGGTGGTGACCGAGACAAAGGCCATCATCATCAATGTTATGATGAAGACCATTGAGGTTGATTCCTCCACACCTCCTATCGCCAATAGCTGATCTTTAGATTTTTCTTTTCCTTTTGTTTTGTATCTAGGCCAAGTCCCATTTTGTAAAGACTTCCTAGTTTGCGGAGTCTTCTTACTCTTATAAAAACTCTTATCAGATAATAGAAAAATCTACCTTTAGTTCAATCTTGTGTCTAATCTCATGTTATTTGAGCATGTCTCTGACTTTCCCTAGAGTAGATGTACATCGTTATTTCTATTGTTGACAAGTAATTTGGTCATTGTGAACTTAATCTTGTGGATTGCTCCATAGGGAATTTTGCTTGTGATCCTAGTCGGTCGAGTTGTTGGCTCCAGGAAATCAAGTTTCAATCGGGAGGACCAAGCTTACCGAAAAATTGATCATGAACTGAACTACCATGATTAGCGACTATCGAAATTGACGGCATGACACGAAGCTATTGAGTCTTGCTTTTGGTTAGTCGATCGCGTGGTGCTGGTAAGCAACCCATTTTTGGATTTAAACTATGACTGGTTAGCTATAGGGTGAGGTGTTGGCAAGCGACCCGCCTTTGAATTTAACCCATGGCTAGTTGATCGTAGGGTGCAGTACTATCCATCTTTGGATTTAACCTATAGCTAATTGGTCATCGGATGCGGTACTGGTAAGCGACTTAACTTACGACTAGTCAATCGTAGAATGCAGTGCTAGTAAGCGACCCATTTTATGATTTAACCTATGACTAGTTGGCTATAAGTGTGGTGCTAGTAAGGGACCTGTCTTAGAATTTAACCTATGACTAGTTGGCTATAGATGCGGTGCTGGAAAGTGACCTGTCTTTGAATTTAACCTATGGCTAGTTGGCTATAAGGTGCAGTGCTAGTAAGCGACCCATTTTTGGATTTAAACTATGGCTAGTTGCCATATGGTACAGTATTGATAAGCGACCCATCTTTGGATTTAACCTATGATTAGTCGGCTGTAGGGTGTGATACTGGTAAGCAACCTATCTTTGGATTTAACCTACGATTAATTGATTGTAGAGTGCTGTGCAGGTAAGCGACCCGTCTTTGATCTTAACCTATGGCTAGTAAACCATAGGGTGCAATGCTGATAAGCGACCCATCTAAAGATTTAACCTACAGCTAGTTAATCATAGGTGCAGTGCTGATAAGCGACCCATCTTAGGATTTAACCTATGGCTAGTCAGCCATAGGTATGGTGCTGGTAGATAAAGATGTTTATGATTTATGGTTGAAGGTATTACATAATTATTGCATTTCCAAATTTGATTTCAATTTATGATTTCAATATAATTTTTTACTTATTTGTATCTATCATTTTGGTAACAATCTTTATTTTGTATTGATAGAGCCATCCCCATGCAGCTGGCCTAAGAAACAAGCCTTTCCCTTATTATGATGACTTGTCAATTATGTTTGATAAGGATAAAGCAATTAGAGAGGGTGCAGAGGATATAGCTGATGCTTGTGAATAAATTGAAAAAGAGGAGGAAGCCTTAGATGATACTATAAATTTGGAAGATGATGTGAATGTTGAGGGAGATATACCTGATGGAATAAATTCACCACCATCTATTTGCCAATTAGCAACAAGAATGGGAGATTACCAAGTAAAATGAGAAGGCATAAATGACAATATTATGGAGAACTTGGTTACTTATATTAGAAGAATAAGCAATGCATGTGAAGGGACTAGAGAAGACTTCACCAGAATTGCAAACTTTTTTGAAAAGAGGGAGCAAGGTGATGAGAAGTATATCACTCTGTTTGAGGAGCTTACGAAGATTAAAAGTTTGAGTGAGAATGATATACTAATTCCTAGTGAGATCATCAGTAAAGACAAGTTCAAGATTAACTTCTTTTTTTCCTTGCCTCAATTCAAGAGAAAATATATGCTGAAGCAATTAGAGAATAATGCATATAAACCATCATTTGATTTTGATTCAGTTTGATGCTACCTATACCTGATAGCTACAGTTGGTAGTGATTGTTTTTTTGATTTCATCTTTTATTTTGCTTATTGTCAATCTTATGGTTCAGCTATTATCAATATTTGTAGTGAAAAGAATATTTTAGATCTTTATAAATTTAAAATTTGGATGTTTATGATATTTTTAAAATTCAGGTGTTATAATTTTTACTATTATCTCATTTTATACAGGATGTTGGCCACATAGATATTCTACATATAAATAATATCTAATAGAACTAGTATACTAAATTTTTTATATTCATTTAGGTTTAACTTTGTTAAATAGCTTTGCCAGGGATATTTTTAGTATTATATGCTCTGTGGTCTTCTATTCCTATACTATTATCAAATAAGTTACTTATATATACTTGGAGATCTTTAATCATTCCAGCAAACGCAGTGATCTTAGATCACCAAGGATTGGATCACTTCAAGATTTAGATCACCACACTACAAGAAAACATAATTTTAGCAACTGATTTTGCAACCAAATTTTTTGGTTACATTTATGAACGATTTTGCAATCGATTAATTTTTTTAATAAATTAGCAACCGATTTAAATCGGTTGCAAATTCAATTGCAAAATAAAATTTTGCAACCGAAACCAAAATTCATTTAAATTATTTTTAAAAAGTTTTTTTAAAAAATTTTACAACAATTTTTCGGTTGCAAAATTATAAACAAATTAAAATTAGTTTTAATTAAAAACTTGCAACTAAAATATCGTTTGCAAAAAAATTGATAAATAATTTTTTTAAAAAATTTTTAAAAAAGTTTTGCAACCGAATTTTTGGTTGCAAAGTTTTATTTAAAATTAATTTTAATATTTTTTGAATTTGCAACCAAAAAATCGGTTGCAAAAAAAATGATAATTTAAAAAATATATATATATTTTTTTATTTTGTAACCGATTTTGCAATCGATTTTTTTTTCAGAATTTTATTTTTTTGCAACCGATTTTGCAACCAATTTTTTTTTTAGAATTTTATTTTTTTGCATCCGATTTAGCAACCGATTTTTTTTTCAGAAATTAATTTTTTTGCAACCGATTTTACAACCAAATTTTTATTTTTTTCAGAAATATTTATTTGGAACCGATTTTGCAACCGATTTTTTTTTTCAGAATTTTAATTTTTTGCAACCGATTTTGCAATCAATTTTTATTTTTTTCAGAAATTAATTTATTTGCAACCATTTTGCAACTGATTTTTTTTTAGAATTTTATTTTTTTTTGCAACCGATTTTTTTTCAGAAATTAACTTTTTTGCAACCGATTTTGCAACCAATTTTTTATTTTTTTTCAAAATTTTTTTTTTGCAATCGATTTTTTTTTCCTTCAGATTTTTAATTTTTTGCAACCGATTTTTTTAATTTTTTCGTAAATTAATTTTTTTGTAACCGATTTTGCAACCAATTTTTTTTTTTTTTTTAGATTTTTATTTTTTTGCAACCGATTTTACAACCAATTTTTTATTTTTTTCAGAAATTAATTTATTTGCAACCGATTTTTTTTTTCAGATTTTTTTTTCTTGCAACCAATTTTGCAACCGATTTTTTATTTTTTCCAGAAATTAGTTTTTTGGCAACCGATTTTGCAACCAAATTTTTATTTTTTTACATATTTTTAATTTTTTTTTGAGAATTACATGTTACAAATTTAATTTTAAAATATATATTAATTTTTTTGTTAATTATGAATTTAATTCCCGGTTATCCCGCTCCGCCTCCAGCTCCACCGATCCACATCTACTTCGATCTCCCTCCCTCCTCTGGTCCTCCCATCGTTAGATCTCCCCGGTTAAACTTCACCGCCTTAGCGCCTTTCTCAAGGTCGGTGCTCGGTGAGAAGAACTCCGGTGAGGCGGCGATGAAACCCTAGGAAGGAAACCCTAAATCTAGAAACTCTTCGATCAGGTGAGTTCTCCTTCTTTGATGATCAGGTGAGTTCTCCTTCTCAAATCCATGTCCTCTTCACTTGGTGGGGTGGCAGGGCTACAAGTCCTCCCATGGACATCCACTCCTGCTCCTCTCCCTATCTCCTACTCCTGATCCTTCGCCATCATCAATGTCCGCGATCGTATCCTCCTCGTCCTTGAGTCGGGACCTGGATTGACAGCTCTCCCTGACGGCACCGTATCCTCCTCATCCATTGATTACTTCCATTACCTGCTTATACGTAGGGCTAGAAATGAGTCGGGTCAATTCGTGACCTGACCTGACCCGACTCGGTTGACCCGACCCGATCCATAAATATTTTTGGATTATTTTTGGATCTTTAGATATATGACCCGATCCAACCCGACCCGACCCGAACCTAGATAAAGGACCCGAATATTTTTCAAATATATTATTTATAATATATTACCATATAAACATTTAAATATTAAATATTTAATTTTAATGGGCTGTATCTCTCATGAAACCCACGGCCCACCCCGTGGCTTGGACCAAACCCGCAGCCCAGGCCCATGCCAACAGACCCCGCTTTAGGGTTTAGTATATAACCCTAAAGCTCTCTCGTTCGGGTGCCATAGATCTTGCCCCTTCTCCCTTCCAGCCATCCCGCCGCCTTCGAATCCGTTGCCTTGGCTACCCTTCCCCTCCAGCGCTCCCCCCGACAGCCGACGTCTTCCCCTCCAACGCAGCCTCCGGCCCTCCCCCCGACGAGCGACGCCTCCCCCCGACGGCCAACGCTGCCTCCCACCTTCCGCCCGACGGCTGAGGCCTCCCCCTTGACGGCCAAAGCCGCCTCCGGCCCTCCCCCCGACGGCCAACGCTGCCTCCCACCTTCCCCCCGACGGTCGAGGCCTCCCCCTAACGGCCAACGCCGCCTCCGGCCTTCCCCCCGATGGCCGAGGCCTCCCCCCTGATGGCCAAAGCCGCCTCCGGCCCTCCCCTCGCCGGGCGACGCCTCTCCCCGATGGCCAACGCTGCCTCCCACCTTCCTCCCGATGGCCGAGGCCTCCCTGATGGTCAACGCCGCCTTCGGCCTTCCCCCCGATGGCAAAGGCCTCCCCCTTGATGGTCAAAGCCGCCTCTGGCCCTCCCCCCGACTGGCAACGCCTCCCCCCTCCGGCCAAAGCCATAGGTTAGTTTTTTTTTAAAATTTTTAATTTTTAGATTTTGGTTGTGATTGTGCCAAAATAATTGAAGCATATGCACACTAAGGATGCAAGCATGTTACAATTTTTTTCAGAGCCATATTTCATTATTTTATTTTTATTGATATTTGAATTCAAAAAATAGTAATAATTCATGAAAATAAAAGTCTTTAAAAATAAAAAAATCACTCTGTTGTAGGGTGCGGTCGACCTTACAAAATATCCAAAATTCTTTTCAAACAACGATTTTTGCATTACTTTCCCTGATGATGCCACTTGCCAATTTTTAGCCTTCAAAACAATGAGGAGGTGATGGGGCTTGGATTTTCCTGCATGCACGCTATTATCAATGGCCCCCACCTCACCCTGCACCCCACTTCTCTCCTTTCTCCCTCTTTCTCCTTCTCTCTCCCTATCCTTCCTCCTTCATAGTCTGCCTAAATGGTCAAAAGAGAGACAGCGCCTCTCATGAGCTGTCCTTGAGAAGCACATCACGACTCCTACACCTCTCAGTGCCTGTCATGAACTTGTCATTACTGGTCCCAATACAGCTGGTACTGACCCATTTCAACCAAGGGGCACGATTTTTACATTGTACCAGCTGAACGGGGATTTGTACTTGGCCAATACCAAGGGGTATCAACCTGATTCAGTGGATGCCTCATTTTCAAGGATTTCACGAACCTGAGGGGCATCCTGGTGCCTTTTTTTTTTTTGGTTGTAGTGTTACTGGTGCTCCCATCCCATTTCAGCAAGATTTAAAAGTATGATTGATACGATTATGATTATAATGATGATGATGATTCTTGTAATGCACTACAGCCACTAGATGAATTAAAGTGGGGTGTCATAGAATTCCTGATGGGACTAACAGATTTTGGACCAGGGGGTAGACTGCCCATATTTCCGACACTCACATGCAAAGGGAGGCTAATGATTTGGACTAGCAAAGTAGGTGATATGAAAAGTTTCTTCCAGTCAAAGGTTCTCGTTGGACTTCATTGCAAGTGTTAGTCTAGTTTGGGGCAACTTATTCCGTGAGTAATAGTCTTATCTATATAAATATTCCTTCATTTTTTAATCCTAAATTTTCTTAGATTTCAAAGTATTAAATGAGTATTCCAGGTCTCAAGTCACTAGTCCTTTTTTCTCATGCATTGATTAATCTATATATCCATGGCATGTAGGATTTTAAGTGTTTGGATGCAATTCACTAGTCTTCTTATACTATTGTATTTATTCCAACTTATTGTTCGACATTCAAATAATTTTCTGTATCATCATGTTTTGATACAGTACAGAATACGGATATCTTTCAACTTCGTAGTTGGATGTATAATAGACTTTTACCGGGTCGAAAGGGATATACCGAAGAATTTTTAAAAGGTATGGAAGATTTTGTATTCTTTGCATATCAGCAACCTAACTTTCAAAGTGAAGAAAAATTCAGATGCCCTTATTGCAAGTGCAAAAATCTAAGGTACCTAACTACCGACGAAGTAAAGCTTCATCTTTACAAAAAAGGATTTGTACCGAATTACTGATTTTGGACATCTCATGGAGAGAGTGATCCTCGTGTCGGTGGGGTACCTGATTTGCATGCAAATGATCCTGCTTTTGCACCAATGGATAATGATCCGCATAACACATATCAACGCATGATATTCGATACATTTGGAATAAAGTACGTAATAATGCGGGACTAATATGTATGCAATTCTTTTTGTATGTTTTATGTGTGGGGTTGGGTGATTAATTCCCGAATTTCAGATCAAAATTAGTTGTAGGAAATTTTGTATGAATTTTTGAAGCCAAGCATGCATATTAGAACCTAGAAAAGTACTAAAGAAGGATCGCCGAGGCTGAGAAGCCTCGGTTAGGGCAAGTTCTCCTACAATAATAAGACTGGAGGTAGAGGGGGTGTACCTGACAATGTCTGAAGTACCCGGTGAAGATCGCAGCGAAGGGATCTCTTGTTCCTCGACGGATGCGGCCTGGAAAACCAAGCCAAAGACCCGCGGATACCCGGCTTTCTGCTCGGTGGTTCGATTGAGGCGTGGCTGGAGTCGTTGGATTCGTAGGAACTCGGGGACCTGCAAACGACCTATCAGGGGTTAGAAAACTCAGAGAAAATTAAAAAAACAAAGAAAAACAGCAAAGGGAAGAAAGTTTTGGAGGGGGCTGGAAGGATGGTTGGCGACAGGAAGATGATTGCAAACACCGCGAAGAAGAACTCTCAAACCCCTTTATGCATACAGCAGGGTAATCACACAAAGTAATAGAAGAACTTAAGGTTTATTTCATATATCAAAATCTCCCTTCATACAAGAGGCTAGGGTCCTTTAAATAGACCCTTAACCTTGGGCTCCAAGTAAGGGCACATAAGTCTTTACATAAGAATCATTTTCCCTCTCAAACCCTAGTTAGAAAATAAGAAAACATTAGGTAGAAAAATTCCTAAAAATTCTCTTGACTTGGCCAACACTCCAAGGACGCCTAGGGGGCGTGTTGGGCTTCTAGGAGCAGCAAGAGGCCGGCCCAAAGGGGCTCGGGTGCATGGGTTTGGGCCTCTGGAAGCTAGGGTGGCCTGGTAGCCAGGTAGCAGGAATATTCCCTGGTATCTTGCTTCTTAGGGGCTTGGGCTTGGCGCCTGGGCTTGATTTCTTTGGGCTAGGATGCAGATGGACCTCTAAAATCATGGATGCCTTGGTATATGAATATATTTTGGCATCTGGAAGGGAATCTGGGCATCTAGAGGGCATCTGCAAGGAATCAGGGTTTTCTGAATTTTTCCTCCTGGGGTCTTCAAATCTTCAAGCAGTGTTGGACTTGGGCTATGCTTCCATGTCTTCAATCTAGTTGGACTTGATCTTCACTTGTATGATGTGGTCTTGAGTCTTCAATATGGTTGAATAGGACTCAAAAAAATAAAATTAGCTCGACATGAGCTGACTAACACTGGACTGAACTAGCTCAACATGAGCTGACTAGTACAGATGTGAAACTCAAAAGACTCAAATAACAACTAAAATGGACTCAGATGGACTAAGCCCTTATTACAGATGGACTCATAATTTATTAATCAATCCATAGAGGGTTGAAAAGCCTCTGTCTTATTCTGGTGCCTCCGGTGTCCCCACCAATTCTCCCGGGGTGGGAGGAACTCGACCCTGTCGAGTGAAGATCAAGATGGCTCACATATCTCTCGAGGAGGTCTGGGTTGAGGTGCTGCAAGTTCTCTCGAGAAATCCACGAATCGTCCGACTCTGGCTGGCCTTGCCATCGGACCAGGAAGCGTTGATAATCACGGCCCCGGGTCGTGATGGCTTGATCGTCCAGGATACGCTCGATCCGTTCTATTCTCTCGGGCCAATTTGTTAGTGGACACTTTGGGTTAGGATCACTCACAATAAAAAGAAACAGGTTTAAAGGCCTCACTAGGTATCGCTGCCAGTTCCCTGTACTCAACCAGGTCTATAATATTGAAGGTAGAACTAATGCCCAAATTCGAAGGCATGTCTAACACCTAGGCATTTGATCCAACCTTCTCTATCACTTTAAAAGGTCCGGCTCTGCGAGCAATAAGCTTCTTTTAGGCCTAAGCCTAACCAAGATAGAATCCACTACATCAAATTCTTTGATCCATCTTCGGGAATTAGCCAGTTTGTTTAAAATTAGTGTAGGTGGTGAACATGCTGGGCACATGCAGACTCCTAACAAATGATTCAAAGGACTTAAACCTACACCTAACAGACTTGACTATGCATTCCTATAGAAGGAAATTTTATTGAACTCTTTGGATCTAAACCTAAGAGATTATAGGTTCCCTAGGTTTGATTCTAGCTTGACATGCACATGAAAATTTACAGTGAACTCCTAGCAAATTCCAAAGAGTGTGCCAGAAGTAAGATGCAAACCTAACATGCGTGATGAATGCATGCAGTATGCTAATCTCAGTTAAATGCAATCTAATAATCCTAGAAATGCTGGAGGTGTCAGGAAAGGACAGAAAATAGGAAGTGGGTTCAGAATTAGTTTGGTAAGGTAGAGAAAAGGTTAATGGTTAGTTGGATAAAGTAGGATAAAAGACGGGGTGTCAGGAACTAATCCTATACTAATGAGGTTAACCTTACGAGGTTGAGCTATATCTACAGGGTTTGCATAATGGAAGGATGGGTCGCTAATTTCAGGGAAGAGGTCCTTAATGAGAACTATAGGAGGGGACTCATCTTGAAGGTATTGATTTAAAGAGATCAGGTCCTTAATAAATTCTTCTGGTTCTTGTATTTTAGGACTATACTCTATAATTTGGCTCTCCTCTATGGTTTCCTCAGGTAAGGCTCTAACAGCAGTACCTAGGTTCTCTTCCTCTATTTGTTCTTCCACTATAGCTTTTGGTTGGATGTGGTTAGGGTCAACTACCTCTAGGTTGGCTTCTACCTGGGTATTTACTAGGCCAACTATTTCTAGGTCATCTATAGGTGTCTCCTCTTCTTCTTCATACTCATCCACTAGGCTTGCATCAGCTTCATACACTTCCACGTTAATGTAAGCCTTGTCAATCTCAGGAATGGTTGGAGAAGGTCGGCTAGGAAAAAATTGGCTAGGTCCTGGTTTCTGATTATGGACACTAATCCTAGTAGGTTCAAGTTGCCTAAGGGGTAGTGGCTCACTACTGGGCTCATATTTAGGGATACTAATCCTATGAGGTTCAAGTTGACTAAGGGAAACCTGACTAGTACTAGATTGATACCTAGGGTTATGGGTTCTCTGGGCTCATAGGGTAAGGGTGCAGATCTATGGGTCATGGGATTATAGGATCTGGGGTCATAGGATTTTGGGTCAACTCTATGGTCAGGTTCTAAGGATGGATCATGGTATGAGGTCCTCCTAAGGTTGGGCTCCCTATATGGGTTAGGATATTGGGTTCTCCTAGGGTTGGACTCCCTATTTGGGTCAGAATATTGGGTTCTCCTAGGGTTGGGCTCCCTATATGGGTCAGAGTATTCGGTTCTCCTAGGATTGGACTCCCTATATGGGTCAGAGTATTGGGTTCTCTTAGGATTGGACTCCCTATATGGGTCAGAGTATTGGGTTTTCCTGGGTTCAGTATCATAATAAGGGTCATGGTAAGGGGTTCTTCTAGGTTCAGTATTATAGTATGGGTCAGGCTGAGGGGCTCTCCTAGGTTCAACCTCTCGGTATGGATCAGGGTTTGGGGTCCTCCTAGGTTGAGGATTGTAGTACGGGTCAGGATAAGGGGCTCTCCTAGGTTCGACCCCATGGTATAGATCAGGGTTTGGGGTCCTCCTAGGTTGAGGGGACTCGGGATCTGGCTCAGACTGTGACCCATGGGTTCTTTGTATGGTCCCTACATGGCTTTCTAACTGGTCAAACCTATTGGCAAGATGGTCAATTCTATTATTGGTTTGGGTACCAGACTGAGTTAACTGGGTAGTCAACTGGGCCATGGATTGGGTTAGATGCTCAGTGAGTGCTTTTATTTGGGCTTGCAAATTTTTCATGGGTTCAGACATTTGTGAAGGAGGTGGATGATATGAAACCCCTGATCTAGTGCTCATGCAAGATTGATCAGACCAACTACAGCTGACTAGACCTAGAGTCTAAACTAGATGCTCAATCAGGGTGGCAAACTAGCCTATAGTAACCCTGTACTCAGCCAGGCAGGTGTAAGGGGAGTGTTAGGTCCCTGATTGCCAATCCTAGACACCAATCAGAGATTGGCCAGGTAGGTGGACCAGCACACAAACCCTTCGGGATTGAATCCCTAAACCACCTTTCTAGACACTGAGCACAAGGCACACACAGGTTAACTTGACACAGTGATCTAACACTAGCCCGAACTCGACCAGTTGGTGTCCCTAGCCCACTAGGGCAAATTAAGTCTAGTTAATTTTAGGTTAAGGCTTGGGACCGAATGCAAGGGATGTGGTTTTGGGCTAAGGAAAGGTTATCAACTCCTCCCCTTATCTGATATAGCAAGAGTGCCCTTAAAAGAAAATTATGCAATGATGGCAGGCAGATGAGGATGCAAATTAGGGTTTATATGTTTTTGGTATTTTTGGAGAATATGTAATTTTTTTTGGTATTTTCTTAAATAGAAGAAAACTTGCAAATTATGGCCTAATATGCAGGAAATACACTAAAATTAAAAGATATGCAAAAAATGCTAAACAAAACCCTAAAACTTCCAAACTTGTCTTGTTGAAAAAAAACAGATCCGAGAATTTGCAGGCTGTATTTTGGCTTGCAGAGAATTCACAGGCCATAATAAAATCTGAAAAAATTTTGAAAATTACTGTGAATTATGATTAATCCATAAAAATAAATTTCAGAATTTTTGGAGTTTTTATCAGTGATAAATAATTTAAATAACAGAGCATATATGGACTGAGAAATTGCAGAAAATAAGTCCTAATCTAAGCTCTGATACCAAATGATGGGGGACTAATATGCATGCAATTCCTTTTGTGTATTTTATATGTGGTGTTAGGTGATTAATTCCCAAATTTCATATCAAAATTAGTTGTAGGAAATTTTGTATGAATTTTTGAAGCCAAGCATGCAGATTAGAACCTAGAAAAGTACTAAAGAAGGATCGCCGGGGCTGAGAAGCCTCGGTTAGGGCAAGTTCTCCTACAATAATCAGACTGGAGGTAGAGAGGGTGTACCTGATAATGTCTGAAGTGCCCGGTGAAGATCACAGCGAAGGGATCTCTTGTTCCTCGACAGATGCGGCCTGGAAAATCAAGCGAAAGACCCGCAGATACCCGGCTTTCTGCTCGGTGGTCCGATTGAGGCGTGGCTGGAGTCGTTGGATTCGTAGGAACTCGGGGACCTGCAAATGACCTATCAGGGGTTAGAAAACTCAGAGAAAATCAAGAAAACAAAGGAAAATAACAAAGGAAAGAAAGTTTTGGAGGGGGCTGGAAGGATGGTTGGTGGCAGGAAGATGGTTGCAAACATCGGGAAGAAGAACTCTCAAACCCCTTTATGCACACAGCAGGGTAATCACTCAAAGTAATAGAAGAACTTAAGGTTTATTTCATATATCAAAATCTCCCTTCATACAAGAGACTAGGGTCCTTTAAATAGACCCTTAACCTTGGGCTCCAAGTAATGGCACATAAGTCTTTACATAAGAATCATTTTTCCTCTTAAACCCTAGCTAGAAAATAAGGAAACATTAAGTAGAAAAATCCCTAAAAATTCTCTTGACTTGGCCAACACTCCAAGGACGCCTAGGGGGCATGTTGGGCTTCTAGGAGCATCAAGAGGCCGGCCCAAAGGGGCTCGGGTGCATGGGTTTGGGTCTCTGGAAGCTAGGGTGGCCTGGTAGCCAGGTAGCAGGAATATTCCCTAGTATCTTGCTTCTTAGGGGCTTGGGCTTGGCGCTTGGGCTTGATTTCTTTGGGCTAGGATGCAGATGGACCTCTAAAATCATGGATGCCTTGGTATATGAATATATTTTAGCATCTGGAAGGGAATCTGGGCATCTGGAAGGAAATCTGGGCATCTGGAGGGCATCTGCAAGGAATCAGGATTTTCTGAATTTTTCCTCCTGGGGTCTTCAAATCTTTAAGCAGTGTTGGACTTGGGCTATACTTCCATGTCTTCAATTTGGTTGGACTTGGTCTTCACTTGTATGATGTGGTCTTGAGTCTTCAATATGGTTGAATAGGACTCAAAAAATAAAATTAGCTCGACATGAGCTGACTAACACTGGACTGAACTAGCTCAACATGAGCTGACTAGTACATAACTGAAACTCAAAAGACTCAAATAATAACTAAAATGGACTCAGATGGGCTAAGCTCTTATTACAGATGGACTCACAATTTATTAATAATCCACAGAGGGTTGAAAAGCCTCTGTCTTATCCTGGTGCCTCCGGTGTCCCCATCACTGACCATTCATCTAATGAAGAGGAGACACCGAATTTGGATGATCAAAGATTTTATGACTTGTTGCATTCAGTCCAAAAACCATTATGGCCTGGATGTACAGATTATTCTAAGTTATCAGTAGCTGTACGGTTGTTTAGCATTAAATCTGAAGGTAATATTTCACAATGATCTTTTGATCAAATAGTGGATCTTATGAAAGAGACACTTCCAGCCGATAATACCATACCTCAGGATTTTTATAGGAAAAAAAAATTGGTGGCCAAACTTGGGCTTACTGCTGAGAAGATTGATTGTTATATTAATGGTTGCATGCTGTATTATGGTGAACAATCTGAAGATAAGCAATGCAAATTTTGTGGGGCTGGTAGATATAAACCTCGGTCTCGTGCAGACAGTAAACATAAAAAGGTGCCGATGAAAAGAATGCATTATTTACCTCTAATTCCTAAATTAAAAAGATTGTATGCTTCAATGAGTTCTGCACCACATTTGACATGGCATTATGAGAATAGGCGTGAGCCAGGGATATTGTATCATCCATCAGATGGAGAAGCTTGGAAACATTTTGACCGAAGCTATCCTGATTTTGCAGCTGAACCACGCAATGTCAGGCTAGGCCTATGTGCTGATGGTTTTACTCCTTACAGTCAGTCATCATCCCTATATTCTTGCTGGCCAGTAATTGTTACTCCCTACAATCTGCCACCTAAATTGTGCATGACCATTCCTTATATATTCTTGACAATAATTATTCCGGGTCCATATAATCCAAAGAGCAGGATAGATGTGTATCTACAGCCTTTGCTAGATGAGTTGAAATATTTGTGTGAGGAGAGTGTCCTAACACATGATATTGCAAGAAAGCAAGATTTTATGATGAGGGCTGCGTTGATGTGGACCATCAATGACTTTCTTGCATATGGAATGCTGTCCGGATGGAGTACAGCTAGAAAATTGGCGTGTCCGTATTGTATGGACCGATCAAAGGCATTCACTTTGAAACATGGTCAAAAGAATTCTTGGTTTGATTGCCATCGACAGTTTCTACCTATTGATCATGTACTAAGAAGAAATAATGATGCATTCTACAAAAACTGGATTGAAAAAGATCAACCTCCACGAAGGTTGACTGGAGAGTAAATATGAGAAGCTGTATCTTTCATTCCAAATGTAATCGAGCAGGGTTCATGTACAGTTGAAGGACATGGGGTTACACATAATTGGTTAAAACAGAGCATATTTTGGAATTTACAATATTGAAAGACTAATTTGATCAGACACAATCTGGATGTGATGCACATTGAAAAAAATGTATTTGATAATGTTTTTAACAATGTAATGGATATCAAAGGTAAAACCAAAGACAACATCAAAGCACGAATGGATCTAAAGGAATACTGCAAGCGTAGGGAACTTGAGTTGCGAGAGTTGGCTAACAAAAATTTATTGAAACCAAAAGCAACATATTCTTTCAACCTAGAGCAGAAAAGAGGTGTATTTAAATGGATGAAGGAATTAAAAATGCCTAACGATTATGCATCTAACTTAAGCAGATATGTTAATATGAATGAGGAAAAATTAATTGGAATGAAAAGTCATGACAGCCATGTCTTCTTTGAGCGTTTGTTGCCAGTTGCATTTATTGCTCTACCGGATCATGTATGGAAGCCTATAGCGGAGCTAAGTATGTTTTTTAAGGATTTGTGCTCAACAATGTTACGGATCGACGACTTGTTGCAAATGGAACAGAATATTATTTTGATTATATGCGAATTGGAATGGATTTTTCCATCCAGTTTTTTTGACTCAATGGAGCACTTACCTATTCATTTACCATATGAAGTAATAGTTGGTGGTCCAGTTCAATATCGTTGGATGTATCCATTTGAGAGGTAAATATTACTAAGTTCAATTCAACAAACCTATTCCTCTGCAACAAATATATATACCATGTACGTAACATGTACCATATTTTAATGCTTGAATGATGTAGGTTCCTTAACAAAATAAAATGGATGATCAAGAACAAAGCTCGTGTTGAAGGATCCATATGCGAGGCGTATTTGTGTCAAGAGACAATTTCTTTTTGTTCATATTTGATGTGGCAAGACCGCTGACATGGGGTAGCTGTCAGATGCTACGTCAAAGAAAGACGCCGTGCCAGATGCTACATCAATTTCCCTGCTTGGACTTCTTCGCCGGGATGAGCTCCCTAAGGACAACGGGATCGCACGTTGAAGCCAAGCTCCGTCCTCCACCAGGTCAGACCCGCGAGCCCGGGATGCCTAGGCCAGAGCTGAGTGGCGCCCCCCAGATCGAGCCCCTCTTCGAGGTTGAGCCATCTGGTCCGGACCCGCGCTTTGCCCTCCAGGGTGAGCCCCTCGGAGATCGAGCCTCATGGTCAGAGTTGAGCTCAGCCTTCCTTCGCCATATGGAGCCTCTCCGATGTCGAGCCCCTTGGACCGAGCCCGCGCTCTGCCCTCCAGGGCAAGCCCCTTGGAGATCGAGCCCCGTGGTCGGAGTCAAGCTCAGCCCTCCTTCGCCATGTGGAGCCTCTCCGAGGTCGAGCCCTCTGGACCGGGCCCGCACTCTGCCCTCCAGAGCGAGCCCCTCGAAGATCGAGCCTCATGGTCGGAGTCGAGCTCAGCCCTCCTTCGCCACGTAAAGCCTCTCCGAGGTTAAGACCTCTGGACCGGGCCCGCGCTCTGCCTCCAGAGCGAGCCCCTCGAAGATCAAGCCCCATGGTCGGAGTCGAGCTCAGCCCTCCTCCGCCACATGGAGCCTCTCCGAGGTCGAGCCCTCTGGACCGGGCCCGAGCTCTGCTCTCCTCCGCCGAGGTGAGCCCGTGACCTCGGGATTCCTAGGTCAGAGTCGAGCCCTGCCTTCCCAGCCCAGCCCCCAGCTCAGGCGTAAGCACTGGCGAACCAAGGGACAGCACTGCCATCCCAGGATGCTGGCGAGCCACCCGACGATTGCACTTAGACATCCACCAGGCCACAATGACCACCTGCGGCCGCCGGTTACACCAGAATGGGGAGAGGCCCACTTATCGAGGTGCCACGCTCCTCACCAACCACCTGAACCACCCGAAAGAGGAAGTCAACCAGGAGATTCGAATCCCGGGGCTGGCGGCCAGCCAATCGAGGTACTGCCAGGTTTTCCGGAATGAGGCGACCAGAAGAAATGTTAGAACACATGACAACTTTCTTTATCATGTATCGGGAAAGGTGCCTTGGGACACTGTCACACGAGCCTGACAGCCCAGCGTAGATCCCAAGACGGGTGCCCAATGGTAACCTAGAGTATAAAGCCCGAAGGAGGCAAGACAAAGGAGGTAACATGCAATATCATTTAAACATAAGTGCAAGCTCAACCAAAGAGCATGGCACCATAAGCAAATCCAAGCAAGGACGGACGGAAAGGCCACACAGAGAATCCCTCTAGCTAGGCCGCTCTTCTCTTGACACACTTGCATCCCACTCTCACACCATTCACTCCTCCTAGCATGGAGTCCATCAAGAGGGGCTCTACCAGGAGGATCTGTTCCCCTGGATTATCACTGACTTGACCGTCGGAGTGCCCCTGCCAGAAATCCCGGTCCAGGTCACTAACCCCTGTTTTGCAGGTCCAGGATTCACCTGACCACTAGACAGCGAAGGAGTGCACTTTGGTGCTGGCAGCATCTACGGGCCATGATGATCTTGGCGGTAACAGATTGGCGCGCCAAGAAGAAGGGAGCCTGTGAACAGTCGTTGATCTAGTTCATACCCCCCTTTTTTACAAGCAAGTTCCACGGGAGGATGGTGACGACACGAGCGTGAGAGGCCTCCACTAGTCGTGCGGGGGACTCTCCCTCCCTGGGGAACCCGCACAACCTAGAGGCGGGGCCATCCGCTCTGGTTCAACCACCTTTGGTGGAGTCTCAGCGGGCTGCACTCGCCCAGCAAATGCAGATCCTTGCCATAACAGTGCGCCGGCTTCAGCACCAGCACCGGTCCTTGGCTACTCACCAGTAGCCAGGGACTCCCGTGACCCCTGCCACGGTCCCCCGCGACAGCCTGCGTTCCTTCAAAGGAAGGCCTTCGCAGCCGCGGGCAATCATTGACAGCCGGGGTAGCCATCAAACTCCGACGAAAAGACGATCCGGGTCTACCGACAGGGAGAGCCGCTCACCAAACCTCGATCGGGTAGCCCCACCGAGGTAGGAAAAGTAAGACCCCCCACCACGGGCGCCATGCACCCATGTCACATTCTCCGTCTCCTTTGGCGTAGGGGTCCACTGACGAAGCCATCAGGCGCGCGGCGGAGAAGTGCCGGAGGAGCATGACCGCAAGTTGGCGGAGTTATCCCACCAATTTGCTAATCTACCAGGCTCAGCTAGCGAGCCAGCGGGCTCGACGCCCGTCCCCCTTTCTCCCAAGAAATCCAAGGGAAGCCGATTCCAAGTCGGTTCCATATGCCGCAGGTGGATCCTTACGATGGGACCACCGACCCCCTAGACCACCTGGAAAGCTACCGGGCCCTCATGAGGGTCCAGGGGGCTACCGACGCTCTCCTATGCATTGCCTTTCCTGTTACTCTTCGTAAGGCAGTCTGGGTATGGTTCACCCGCTTGGAGCCGGAGAGCATCAACTCTTTCGTCCAGTTAGGGCAAAAGTTTGTGGCCTACTTTGATGCCTGTCAGAAGTTACCACGAGAGGCAGACAGCCTCTTCTCCATCCGGTAGCAGGATCGTGAGCCGCTGCAGGACTACGTGGCCCGCTTCAAGGCTGTTGTGTTGGAGATCAACAACCTTGATGAGTCAGTTGCCATGCTGGCACTAAAGCGAGAGCTCAGGACCTCCCGCCTGACCTACTCGCTCGATAAGAACCCCCCCAAGACTTATTTCGAGCTCCTCCTCTGAGCTCAAAAGTACATCCACACCAAGGAGGCGGATCATACAAGGCAGGAGCTCGACGGGAAGCCACTGAAGAAGCCGATCCCCACCGAGATGCCCGGAACCCAGAAGCTAGGCCCTTAGGCTCTGAACACCCAGAGGGGGCCAAGACTGAAAGGCGCTTCCATTCCCGAGGAGATTTACACCCCCTTCTCACCCCGAGGACAAAAATCCTCATGGAGATCGAAGGTGAGGACTACCTGAGACGCCCACCTCCGATGAAGCCCTCCACTAGCCGTGATAAAATGAAGTACTGTCTATTTCACGGCGACCACGGCCATGACACTGAGGAATGCCGCAACCTCAAGTGAGAAATTGAAGAACTCATCAAGAGGGGCTAAAGGTTTGTGGGGGCAGACCTCAAGCAGAATCCCAGGCACTTGTTGCTCTTCCGCCAGCTCCAGCAATCGACAACAGCTCTACCTAGAAGCCGGTGGGTATGATCTCCTGGGGAGCCGTGCACGTGCCCAAGAAGGTCCGGGTGGTAGCGGATCCTGAGAATATACTCTCCTTTATGAGAGAAGGAGAAGACGGGAAAAAAAGGTAAATAATGATGCCGTGGTTGTCGAGATGATGATCATGAAGCACCCTGCAAAACGCATCATGGTTGATAGTAGAAGCTCCACAGATGTGCTTTTTTATGATGCCTTCTCCAGGATGAACCTTTCTCCCTATCAGCTCAAACCTGTATATACTCTCCTTGTTGGTTTCACAGGTGATTCTGTAAGGGTGGAGGGAGAGATCACTCTTCCAGTCACTGCCAGGATCCCACCTTGGCAGAGCACCGTTATGATGACTTTCACAGTTGTCAAGCTTCCTTCTGCCTACAACGTGATCCTAGGTCGACCCGGGCTCAACCTGCTTGATGCCATTATCTCCACCAGGAGACTACTTGTACAGTTCCCCACTCCCTATGGTGTCGAAAAAATGAAGGGAGCACCCCAGCCTGTGCAGCACTGCTTCCAAGCCCTCCTTGGGGCCAAGGTCCCCGAGGACGATCCCAAGGTAGACGATCTCGACCAAAGGGCTCAAGACCCCAAGGGAGGCCCGGTCGAGCGCCTGCTCTCTTATCCGCTTGGAGATGACCCCACGAGGATGGTGCAGATTGGAGCCTAGCTACCCGAGGAGGAGAGGGCTCAACTACTGGAGTTCCTACGGGCAAGCACGGATGTATTCACCTGGACAGTGGCGGACATGCCAGGTATCCCTCCTGACATCATTACTTACAGACTGAGCGTTGATCCAAAGCACAGGCCAGATCGGCAGAAGAAGAGAAGCTTCACCCCGGAGAGGCAGGCAGCTATCAAAGAGGAAGTAGACAAACTCCTAGCCGCCGGTTTCGTCCGGGAGGTCCAATATTCGAGCTGGCTGGCGAACGTGGTGATGGTAAGGAAGAACAATGGCTAGTGGAGGATCTATGTAGACTACACCGACCTCAACAAAGCATGCCCAAAGGATAGCTTCTCTCTACCGAAGATTGACCAGCTGGTGGACGCCACCTCTGGGCATAGGCTGCTCTCCTTCATGGATGCATTATCTGAATACAATCAGATCCGTATGCACCCGAAGGATGAGGAGCACACAACCTTCATCACCGACCAAGGGACATACTGCTACAGGATGATGCCCTTCGATCTAAAGAATGCAGGGGCCACGTACCAGCATCTAGTCAATAAGGTCTTCAAGGACCAAATTGGTCGGAACATGCAAGTGTATGTGGATGACATGAACATCATGAGCAAGTCGAGCTCGAACCATATCGCTGACCTCGCAGAGTCCTTCCACACCTGCAGCAATATCAGATGAAGCTGAATCTAGCGAAGTGCGCCTTCGGAGTGGCGGCAGGAAAGTTCCTCGGCTTCATGGTCATGCAGAGAGGTATCGAAGGAAACCCAGAGAAGGTCCAGGCAATTATCGACATGGAGCACCTGACCTCCAAGAAGCAAGTCCAGCACCTAACAGGGCGTATTGCCGTCCTGAGCCGATTCATCTCGAGGTCGACCGACCGTTGCCTTCCATTCTTCAAGGCGCCGTGCAAGATGCACGACTTCATCTGGACGGAGGAGTACAGGATGGTCTTCGAGGAGCTGAAGAAATTCCTCGCCTCTCTCCCGTTGCTCTCCAGACCGGAAGAGGGGGAGGAGCTCCTGCTCTATCTAGCAGTTACACCTAGAGCCGTCAGCTCGGTTCTCGTCCGCACGGACGAGGACAAATCCCAGAAGCCAGTGTACTATACCAGCAAAATCCTTCACGATGCAGAGATCAGGTATACTCGTTCTGAGAAACTCATTTTTGTACTAATAATGTCTACTAAGCACCTCAGGCCCTACTTCCAAGTGCACCCAATAGTGGTCGTGACGGACCAGCCGTTGAGGACCATACTTAGCCGCCTCGAGACTTCCGAGAGATTGGCCAAGTAGTCCCTGCTGCTCAACGAGTTCAACATAGTGTACCGATCGAGGTCCTCGCAAAAGGCCCAAGTCCTAGCTAACTTCGTAGTCGAGTGCACCGGGTTCGCCGAGGAGCCAGAGCAGACAATAACGGAGCTCGAACTGGAGAAGGAACCTTGGATCCTCCACATGGACGGCGCATCCAACTCCGACGGGAGCGGAGCAAGCCTTATCCTCGCCAACAGCGATGGGGTTGTGACAGAATGCGCCCTCCGCTTCAAATTCGCCGTGACAAACAACCAGGCAGAGTACGAGGCACTCCTCACGGGCCTAAGGGTCTCCCACGAGCTGGGTGTGCAGAATTTGAAAGTCTTCACCAACTCCCAACTGGTTGCCAGATAAGTCTCTGGAGAGTATGAAGCCAGGGACCCCCAGATGATGAAGTACCTGGAACAGGTCCGCTCGAGCACGATAGGCCTCCGACGCTTCAACATCTTCCACATCCCCTGTGGGGAGATTGCACGCGCGGATGCACTGTCCAGACTCGCGACCCTGCCGGACTCATCGCTGAGGCGCGCCTATGTTGAGTACCTCGAAAATCCAAGCTACGAAGGCTGAGAGGAGGTGCATCAAGTTACCCCCGAGCCAAGCTGGATGGACAGGTACGTCAGGTACATCACCGATGATTCCCTACCCGAGGACCGCATAGAAGCAGCCCTCATCAAGAAGAAGGCCTCCCGGTTCGTTCTGATGGAAGGCCAGCTCTACCGCCGATCTTACTCCTACCCGCTCCTGAAGTGCCTCAGGCCCGCAGAGGCAACCTTCATGCTCCAGGAGATACACGAAGGCCTCTGCGGGAATCATGTGGGAGGGAGAACGCTGGCTTATAAAGCCCTTCGCCAGGGATATTTTTGGGAGACTATGAGGGAGGCGTCGCCGACTTCGTTAAAAGGTGCAACAAATGCCAGCACCATGCCCACATACAACGCCAGCCGGCGGCGCCGATCTCCCAGCTCTCAACCTCTTGGCCCTTTGCCTAGTGGAGGATGGACATCTTAGGGCCGTTTTCCCCTGCACCAGGGCAGCGAAGATTCCTGCTGGTGGCGATCGACTACTTCACTAAGTGGGTCGTGGCAAAGCCACTGGCCCAAATCGTGGAAGCCAATGTCTGCCAATTCTTCTGAAAGTCAATTATTTGCTGCTTCAGACTCCCCCGTTGTATCATCACTGACAATGGACAACAGTTCGACGATCAGGAGTTTGAAGGGTTCTGCACCGAACATGGCATCCAACACCGATTCACCTCGGTAGCTCACTCTCAAACAAACGGGGAAGCCGAGGTGACTAATCGAACCATCCTTCAAGGGCTCAGAACCAGGCTAGACCAAGCCAAGGGCAGGTAGGCGGAAGAACTCCCAAGCATTTTGTGGGCCTACCACACAATGCCCAGAATGGCAACCGACGAGATGCCCTTTAACCTTATTTTTGGCATCGAGGCAGTCATCCCGGTTAAGCTCGGCGTGCCCATGCTATGAGTACAGCAATATGATGAGGCGCAGAACTCGGCACACCTCCTGCTCAACCTGAATCTCCTCAAAGAAACAAGGGATAAAGCCCTACTACGAATGGTGGCATACCAGTAACGAGTGGCCCGGTACTACAACGCCCGGGTCAGGCCAAAAGTTTTCAGACCCAGAGACTTGGTGCTATGCCGGGCAGAAGTATCTCAACCCCGGGTATGCAGCAAGCTCTCACCAAACTGGGAAGGCCCTTATAAGGTGGCCGAGGCCCTCTCACAGGGGGCCTATTACCTCAAGGATCTCGACGGCGTCAGGTTTCCTCGAACATGGAATGCCTGCAATCTGCGAAGATACTATCAATAATATAAGGCTTTCCCCCAATAATAATAATGGTTTTTTCTTTTGCACGAGTATCTATCTGCCTTGCTGGAAAACCTCCAAGAAGTCTTCGAGCCTAGCTCCGAGATGCCAAGACCTGAGCCAAGCTCTCAAGTAACCCAAGACCGGGGCCCAGCTCTCTGGACAAGGGATCTTCGAGCCAAGCTGCTCTCAAATCATCAACATCTCCGAGCCCAGCTCCAAGATGCCAAGACCTGAGCCCAGCTCTCAAGCAACCCAAGACCAGGACCCAGCTCTCCGACCAAGGGATCTTCGAGCCAAGCTGCTCTCAAATCATCAACGTCTCCGAGCCCAGCTCCGAGATGCCAAGACCTGAGCCCAGCTCTCAGGCAACCCAAGACCGGGGCCCAGCTCTCCGGCCAAGGGATCTTCGAGCCAAGCTGCTCTCAAATCATCAACATCTTCGAGCCCAGCTCCGAGACTCCAAGACCTGAGCCCAACTCTCAGGCAAACCAAGACCGGGACCGAGCTCTCCGGCCAAGGAATGTTCGAGCCAAGCTACTCTCAAATCAACAACATCTTCGAGCCCAGCTCCGAGACTCCAAGACCTGAGCCCAGCTCTCAAGCAACTCAAGACCGAGACCTAGCTCTCCGGCCAAGGGATCTTCGAGCCAAGCTGCTCTCAAATCATCGACGTCTTCGAGCCCAGCTCCGAGACTCCAAGACCTGAGCCTAGCTCTCAGGCAACCCAAGACTGGGGCCCAGCTCTCCAGCCAAGGGATCTTCGAGCCAAGTTGCTCTCAAATCATCAACATCTCCGAGACCAGCTCCGAGATGCCAAGACCTGAGCCCAGCTCTCAAGCAACCCTAGACCGGGGCCCAGCTCTTTGGCCAAGGGATCTTCGAGCCAAGCTGCTCTCAAATCATCAACGTCTTCGAGCCCAGCTCCAAGACGCCAAGACCTAAGCCCAACTCTCAGGTGACCAAGACCCGGGCCCCAGCTCTCCAGAAGAAGAAGCCTCGAGCCTAGCTCCAAGGCATCCAAGACCTGAGCCCAGCTCTCAAACACCCAAGCCCAGGGCCTAGCACTCCGTCACCAAAGCCTCGAGCCTAACTCCAAGACATCCAAGACCTGAGCCCAGCTCTCAGGCACCCAAGCCCGGGGCCCAGCTCTCCAGCTCCAAGGCATCCAAGACCTGAGCCCAGCTCTCAGGCACCCAAGCCTTGGGCCCAGCTCTCTGGCACCAAAGCCTCAAGCCTAGCTCCAAGGCATCCAAGACCTGAGCCCAGCTCTCAAGCACCTTGGACCGGGGCCCGGCTCTCTGGCCAAGAAATCTTTGAGCCCAGCTACTCTCAAATGCCAAAATCTTGTGCCCAACTTGCCGACACCGAGGTCTGGTGGCCAAATCCCAGACAAGGTAAAATCTTCCCCTCTGATCTCGCCACTCATCTCAAAAAAAAAGAAGAAAAAAAAGGAAGAAAGAAAGAAGAAAAAAGAAAGAGAGAGATGAGAAGGAAAGAAAGAGGGTAAGAGGGAAAAGTCAGGCAATGCTCGGGAACATGTGGCAAGAAAATTCTCATTTTATCAACAAAAGTCAGCTACAAATATTTTCGGGTCCCCGACACGCTAGGTGACCTTGACCAAGTACAAAAATGAAAACAAGAAAGAAAACTACTCCACCCTGGCTGGCTCCCCGGCTGGACCTTGAGGCTGTGAGGTCTCATTTTCGGGAACCTCTAGTTGAACAACTCCGACCTCGGGTGGCCCAGTCTCAGCCTCAGCTGGCAGAGAAGGCTCGGAGGCCATAGCCTCTTCAACGCCCGCCTCTTGGCCAGACTCCGTGTTCGAGGCTAGAGGATACCTGAGGCGATCGCGGCCCTCATCAGGAACGAACATCTCAACCCGATCGCGCAGGAACATGAAGCCTTTGTAGAAGGATTCTGACGCCATTTGATGGATTTCGACGATGAACTCCTCCGAGGCCTTGTACTTGGCGACGGCCCCTTCAGCATCCTTCTTTGCCTCGGCGACCTCCACCCTGGTTTCCTCTGCCGACTTGGCCGCCACCTCTGTCTCCCTCTCAGCCGTGGCCAACCTCTCCTTCTCTGTCGCCAGCTCGGCCTGAGCAGACTGAGCGGTCTCCTTGTGCCGATCGGCTTCGGCATTATACTACTTCAGCCTCTTCTCAACAATGGCGAGCTCATCAGCATTCTTCTTCAAGCAGCTCCGCTCCAGGTCAAGGCCCCCCCAGAGCTCCTTCGCTCATCCCTCAAAGTCGGCGAGCTGATTCTCCAGGTCCTTGACCTTTTGCTCGAGTGCTTCGTTTGCCTCGGTCCTCTCCTTCAGGCCGACCTTCAGTGACTCGATCTCAGTCGCCCGCTGCTGTTCATTGCACTGCCAGTTTTGACAGCAGTCCCTGATGAAGAGGGCCTCGGCACCGATCTGCACCATGCAAAAGGTTAGCAAAAAAAAAGAAGTGAAAAAAGTTCAGGTAGAACTCACCCAACCCATTCGTTGGGTCGACCCCGGCTTCGGAGAGGTTCTGCTCTGACAACAGAACCTCAAGAGAAGGGACCTGGGTGGTGCGGAGCTGCTCGTAGTCATCTCGGTCAGCCACATCGATCATAGAGTTTCGGTTGGGGGCTGGTACAGGTCCCTCCAGACCCAATCAACCCCCTCAATTATGGCAAAAAAGAACTTGCCCTTCCATCCCTTGACAGAAGAGGGAAGCCAAACTTAATGCCATTTGGGTAGGAAGACAAAGACCACCACCCGTCCTCAGTCGGGTGGCGCTTCAGGGCAAAGAAAGCCCTGAATAGAGAAAATCGGGCAACAAACCCGTGAAGGTGACAAAGCACAACAAAAGAAAAGATGACCCTAATGGCGTTTGGTACTAACTGAGCAGGGATCAAACGATAGTTATTCAGCACCGACATGAAGAATGAATGGAAGGAAAAGTGGAGACCCCTAGAAAAGGTCTCCTTATAAAAAGTAATACGGCCCGGGCCACTAGAAGTAACTCGTTCCCTGGGACGGGGGATTAAAATCCGAACAGAATGTGGGATGCCATAGACATCCCGGATGGTCCCTAGTTCCTCGACGGTGATCGTCGAGGCAATCCCGCCAGGACCTGTGGACTGGATGGGCTCAGGAACAAGTTCAGAAGAGGGAGGAGGATGAGAAGGATCGGACCCCGGTTCCCTGATGAGCACTGGACCAGGAGGGCACCTCCTACTGAACTCGAAACGAGCTGCATCCTCCTCCTCACCGGAAGAAGAAGGAGACGTTGGCCTCCGCTCAGAAGGACCAACCTCGCCTTGGTCGGTGGTGGGGTGGAAGCCCAGGCCAAAGCGAGACATCCCCAAAGAAGGAAGAAGCAAAGGACTCGAAGGAGAAGATGAAGGGATGAACTCGATCCGAGGGAAACCCTAGACTCAAAGGGAGGACCCTACTCCGACAGAGGAGGAAGAAAGAAGAAGCTAACCTGGTTCCTTAAAAGATCTAAGGCAACCGGGAGGAAGGAGAAGGCTCGGGTACTACAGCGAGCGCGAAGAATTCAAAAGAATAGATATTTTGGATAAGAACTTCTTTTCATTTTGAAGTGACCCAGCGCATCCGTACTATTACGACCCCTCCGCCAACGAATTCACGCCACATGCCAGCCATCGATAAAAAAGGCACCCCAGTCATTTTGAATTATGTGCCAACATTAACTGCACCTCGAATGTGGCCACGTGGCGCCCCTGCACTGGCCTGAAGGACCATTCCCCGGAGTACCAGCAATCATGGCCATCATTGCGCTGGATCTTCACCTTTCCACGTTAGTGTCACAATTACTCCCTTCGGCCCGAGCACCGCGCACTAACGAGCCTCGGGAGTGGGGGGCAAATGATGTGGCAAGACCGCTAACGTGGGGTAGCTGTCAAACACCACGTCAAAGAAAGCCGCCGCACCAGACGCCACGTCAATTTCCCTGCTCGGACTTCTTCGTCGGGCTGAGCTCCCCCAGGACAATGGGACCACATGTCAAAGCCGAGCTCCGTCCTCCGCCAGGTCGGACCCGCGAGCCCGGGATGCTTAGGCCGGAGCCGAGCAGCGCCCCCCAGATCAAGCCCCTCTCGGAGGTCTAGCCATCTGGTATGGACCTGCACTTTGCCCTCCAGGGCAAGCCCCTCGGAGATCAAGTCCCGTGGTCGGAGTCGAGCTCAGCCCTCCTTCACCACGTGGAGCCTCTCCGAGGTCAAGCCCTCTGGACCGGGCCCACGCTCTGCCCTCTAGGGCAAGCCCCTCGAAGATCGAGCCCCGTGGTCAGAGTCGAGCTCAGCCCTCCTTCGCCACGTGGAGCCTCTCCGAGGTCGAGCTCTCTAGACCGGGCCCGCGCTCTGCCCTCCAGAACGAGCCTCTCGAAGATCGAGCCCCATGGTCGGAGTCGAGCTCAGCCCTCCTCCACCATGTGGAGCCTCTTCGAGGTCGAGCCCTCTGGACCGGACCCGTGCTTTGCCCTCTAGAGCGAGCCCCTCGAAGATCGAGCCCCATGGTAGGAGTCGAGCTCAGCCCTTCTCTGCCACGTGGAGCCTCTCCGAGGTCGAGCCCTCTGGACCAGGCCCGTGCTCTGCCCTCCTCTGCCGAGGTGAGCCCGCGAGCTCAGGATGCCTAGGTCGGAGTCGAGCCCTGCCTTCCCAGCTCAGCCCCCAGCTCAGGCATAAGCACCGGTGAACCAAGGGACAGCACCGCTGTCCCAGGATGCTGGCGAGCCACCCAAGAATTACACTAAGAGATCCATCAGGCCGCAATGACTACCTGCGGCTGCTAGTTACACCAGAAAGGGGAGAGGCCCACTAATCGAGATGCCACACTCCTCACTAACCACCTGAACCACCCAAAAGAGAAAGTCAACCAGGAGATTCGACTCTCGGGGGTGGCAGCCTGTCAATCGAGGTACTACCAGGTTTCCCGGAATGAGACGACCAGAAGGAATGTCAGAACACATGACAACTTCTTATCACGAATCGAGAAAGGTGCCTTGGGACACTACCGCACGTACCTGACAGCCCAGCGGAGATCCCAAGATGGGCCCCCAATGGTAACCTAGACTACAAAGCCTGAAGGAGGCAAGACAAAGGAGGTAACATGCAATACCATTCAAACACAAGTGCAAGATCAACCGAAGAGCACGGCACCACAAGCAAATCCAAGCAAGGGCGGGTGGAAAGGCCACATAGAGAATCCCTCTAGCTAGGCCACTCTTCCCCCGACACACTTGCATCCCACTCTCACACCATTCACTCCTCCTAGCATGGAGTCCATCAAGAGGGGCTCGACCAGGAGGATCTGTTCCCCTGGATCGTCACTGACTTGACCATCGGAGTGCCCCCGCCCGAAACCCCGACCTGGGTCACTAACCCCTGTTTTGTAGGTCCAGGACCACCTGATCGCCAGACAGTGAAGGGAGCGTACTCCGACACCGGCAGTAGCTACGGGCCACGACGATCTTGGCGGCAATAATATTATTTTGAACCACAGTGCAGTCATCAAGAAATAGAATTGGAAGAAATGATGTTGTGGGTCAGGATATGACACGTGAACTTACTCTGTCAATATTTAATAAACCTGGCCGATCTTCTGGTAGATGTCAAAGTTGATATCTGAATGACAGGGAATTAGCTGTCGTGCATTTACATATATTGCTCAACTGTGAAGAGGTTCAGCCATTTATCGAGTAAGCTTAAATAATCGTTGATGCATAGTTATTTAAATCCTATATCGATTATTGAAATACTAACTCTGAAAAAATCTTGGTTTCAGAATTTTTAGCGAGCAATTATGACTTTCGATACCAAATATAAGCACTACAGAAATTGATTCTAGGATTGCATCTGACTTTCCATATTGGTTTAAGTCTTTTGTAAGTGCTTTTTTTGAAATATCATGTATGTCTATCGAATTATATTATATCGATGCTTATTGGCATTCATGCTTCTTCGTTATATCATGTGTAGGTTCATAATCCACAGAGTCAAGTAAACAATCAATATTTCCATGATTTGGCATGGGGTCCAAAAAGAAAGGTTCTTACATGGCAGACATATTTTGTCAACCGTTATAAGTTTCATACCGATGAATGGAGTTGCTATAAAAAGATAATTAATAGTGGAGTGTGCATCAAAGGTTCAGAACAAGCTACAGACCATAATTATTACTATGGCATAATTAAAGAAATAATTCAATTAGAATATCCTGGCCACCCAATGAAATAGGTAGTGTTATTTAATTATGAATGGTTTGATACGGTATTGAATCGTGGCATGAAAGTGCTTAAGGATTACGGGATCGTTGAGATCCGGTACAATAGAAGGTATTTAAGATACGATCCCTTTATAGTTGCACAAAAAGTGATTCAGGTATACTATCTACCATATCCTGAAAAGTTAAGGGACAAGCAACATTGGTGGGTTGTAATTATGACTAGACCGAGACGTACTGTGGATGATCGATATACAATTGAGGTTGCTTACCAAGAGGATACAATATCTCATATGAATAGTGTACCGCATGATAATACAATTGAAAATTTGGTCGACAACGACTATATTTTTTAGGAAGTTGACAGAATCCTTGATACGAATTTGAACATAGATGATGAAGATGAAGGAGAGTATGATGATTTTGATTCTAGCCAAGAGAATGACATTGAGCATGACCAACATGAAAGTTCTTCTGATGATGAATAATAATCGTATAAGCAGACCCCTAATTCTATATGTATGATCTTTATTTAATGCTTTATCATATTATTCATGAAGTTGACTTAAATTCTTTATGTTTGTTTGTAGATGGCAGATCAATCCGGAAACACTTCTGCATTATTTGGTAGGGGTCGTGGTAGGAGGCATCATCTTTCCGTTACTATCATATCCTCATCATCCACTATCCCACCTGCATTTTTCACTATTCCTGCGCCTCCACTGATTAGTCCCCACATACTACTACTGCGCCATGTTCACCAGGAGGCACGTTTTCACCTCTGTTACGGCCGTAATGATGACGTGGTTGGTCGCAGATCCCAGCGGGCACTATTCGAGCCACGTGGAGGTTTTCGACTGAGTCAGCTGCGGCTCCCGCCCGCCCGAAGTCAAGCTTGGCCCGGGCTCCCCCGCTCCCTCGCCAGGTGGCATCCTTAGACGGTCCCACCTCGGTCGAGGACGAGCCGGGCCCCTTCGCTCCTTCGCCAGGTGGCCCCTGAGACGGGACCACCTCGGTCGAAGCCGAGCATCCTTCTGCTGTCCCGCCAGGTGTCCACCTCAGCCAAGGTTGGCTGCTCCCCCGCTCCCTCGCCAGGTGGCACCCATAGACGGTCCCACCTCGGCCGAGGTCGAGCCGGGCCCCCTTCGCTCCTTCGCCAGGTGGCCCCCTGAGACGGGACCACCTCGGCCGAAGCCGAGCGTCCTTCTGCAGTCCTGCCAGGTGTCCACCCAGGAGGGGTCCACCTCGGCCAAGGTCGGCTGCTTCCCCGCTCCCTCGCCAGGTGGCACCCATAGACGGTCCCACCTCGGCCGAGGTCAAGCTGGGCTCCTTCGCTCCTTCGCCAGGTGGCCCCCAGAGACGGGACCACCTTGGCCGAAGCCGAGCGGCCTTCTGCCGCCCCGCCAGGTGCCCACCCGGGAGGGGTCCACCTCGGCCGAGGTCAGGCAGCTCATGCAGAGAGGGCCCCAAAGAGCGGAGGCATAGGTTCCGCGGCTGGCCCTCGAGCCGTGCACGCCGCACCCCGAAGAAGGTGCCCTGTACGGATGGCGGTGGCACGCGAAACATCACCTACGTCGGCCCGACGGGTTCTGCAGTCGAGAGACGCGGTTCTGACAGAACAGGGCCCGTCGATGGACAACGCCGGCACCTGGGGAGGAGAACACCCACGCTTGGCCCAAGGTCTGGCCGGCCGCCCTGCCGACGCCCCCCTCCTTTACCTTTTCCCTGCTAGGCTCGGCGAACGAGGCCGGAAAGCCGCCTGGCCCTCAGAACCAGAAGGGAAAAGAGAAAATGACGGAGAGAGGGTGACGAGAGCGAGAGGGGGAGCCTCCCGAGAGCGGAAAACGAGCAGGCACCAGGAGGAGATAAAAGGAAGGAGAAAAGAGACGACCAGGTAAGCGGAGACAAGTAAGAAATAGAGGCTGGAAGCTCCGCTCCACGGAGCAAGATCCAAGGTCCCGAGAGGGGATCGCTTGGCGTGAGCTCGGCCACGGAGTCCAGCCGGGTTTCTGGTCTCTCTAGCACCTTTCTTGCTCGTAGAATCTCTGAGTCTGGGACTCCTTCGGGGGCCCGTCCCAGAGACTCTGTTCCCTCTCGCCGTCTACTAACTTGATCGTCGGAGCTCCCTCGCCGGGATCCCCGGCCAGGGTCTTCTGATCTCATCTTGTAGGTCCGGTCCAGCCAGGAGGCCCCAGAAGCAAGACGGTCTATACGGATCGGCGGTTTCGAGGCACGGGCACGGCGGCGAGATCGATAACAGATTGGCATGCCAGGTAGGGGGGCAGGACAACACCCCTAGTGGGAGCTAGCTTTCTGCAGACAAGGCGCTGTCCGACAATGGTGGTCACTCGTGGGTGCGAGGCATCCACCAGCCGTGTGGGGGAGGTTCCCTCCCCTCAAGGGGCCCACAGCCCGGAGAGGGAGCTCCCAGCTCCCCCTACTCTTCCACCACAGCCGACCTCGGCGGACGGGCCCCTCGCGGCCGTCATCCAACAGCTGCAGACCTTGACCTCGGCGGTCCGGCAGCTTCAACATCAGCAGCGCTCCTTGGCCACGCAGTCGCAGCCAGGGACCCCCGCGGCTCGAGCCGTGGGACCGCGTGGGAGCCTGCGCTCCATTCAAGGCAGGCCATCCCACCCGAGGGCAGTCTCCAACCCCCGCGGGAGCCACCAAGCTCCCGCAAAAAGAAACTACTCCAGTTCGGTGGATCACGAGAGTCGATCCCCGGCTGATGAAGCCAAGATGGCGCATCGCAGCAAGCGACGCCGAGGTGAGACTTTGCGCCGAGACCGATTGGCGCCCCCCTTCACCAGCAGCCTCGATGGAAGACTCCATCGACGAGGCCATCAGGCGCCAGGCCGAGAGGCGCCTGGAGGAGCACAAGTGCAAGTTGGCGGAGTTCGCCCACCGATTTGCCGACCTGCAGAACTCATCGACGGACCCGGCGGGCTACGACTCCCGTCCCCCCTTCTCTGAAGAAATCTAGGCAGAGCCGATCCCGAGCCGGTTCTGCATGCCGCAGGTGGATCCCTACAATGGGACCACCGACCCTCTGGATTATCTGGAGAGCTACAAGGCTCTTATGAGGGTCCAGGGGGCCACTGACGCCCTTTTGTGCATCGCCTTCCCCGCTACCCTCCGAAAGGTCGCTCGAGTCTGGTTCACCCGCCTCGAGCCCGGATCTATCTGCTCCTTCCACCATTTGGAAGGGAAGTTTGTGACGCACTTCGACGCTTGTCGGAAGGTGCCAAGAGAGGTGGATAGCCTCTTCTCCATCCGCCAGCAGGACCAGGAGCTGCTCCGGGACTATATCACCCAGTTCAAGATCGCAGCCCTAGAAATCTATAGCCTGGACGAGGCCGTCGCCATGCTGGCTTTGAAGCGCGGGCTCAAGACGTCCCGCTTGATCTACTCCCTGGACAAAAAGCCCCCTAGGACGTACTTCGAGCTCCTCCTCCGCACCCACAAGTACATCCGAGCGGAGAAGGCCGATCGCACCCATCGAGAGCTAGACGGGAAGACTCTGAAGAGGCCATCCCCGAGGGATATTCCAGGAGCTCGGAAGCCCGGGCCATCTGCCGACCCTCGCCCGAATCCGAGGTCAAAGGGCGAGGTCATTCCGGAGCGGAGGTTCATCCCTCTCCTCGCCCCCCGAACAAAGATCCTCATGGAAATTGAGGGCGAGCACTACCTCCACCGACCTCCTCCTCATAACCCAAGAGGTACCCGGGATAAGTCAAAGTACTGCCAGTTCCACCGCGAGCACGGCCATGACACGGAGGAGTGTCGCAACCTGAAACGGGAGATCGAGGAGCTGATCAAGAGGGGCTACCTCAGGAAGTTCGTCAGGAACGAGGTCCCGGTGGAGGGCCAGCCTCTCGCGGCCTTACCACCAGTTCCTGCAATCGACAACCGCCCGACGGAGAAGCCGGTGGGCATGATCTCACTTGGGCTCGGTCGGGCAGCAAAGAGAGCCCGGGAGATCGGGAACCCGGAGAAGTACCCCCTTCTGAGAAGGAAAAGGAAAACGAAAATGTAAACAATGATGCCGTGGTGGTCGAGTTGACCATCGCGAAGCATCCTGTACACCGAATTATGGTAGATAGCGGAAGCTCAACTGACGTGCTTTTTTACGATGCTTTCTCTCGAATGAATTTGTCCCATGATCAGCTGAGACCAGTGCATACCCCCTGGTAGACTTTACCGGGGACTCGGTGGGGGTCGAAGGGGAGATCACTCTCCCAGTCACCGCCGGATCCCCACCTCGGTAGACGACCGTCCTGATGATGTTTACCGTCGTCAAGCTCCCTTCGCCATACAACGCGATTCTCGGGCGTCCCGGGCTCAACCAACTGGACGCCATGATTTCCATGAAGAGGTTGTTGGTGCAATTCCCCACGTCTTCCAGGCTCGGGGTAATGAAGGGGACGACCCAGCCGGTCCGGCATTGCCTCCAGACGGTCCCGGGTACCCGGGGCACGGAGCTCGGCCCCGACGTTGACGACCTCGACCTAAGGGAGAAGGAACCCAGGGGGGCCCCGTAGAATGCCTATTGACTTATCCCCTTGGTTCGGACCCGCTGAAGATGGTACAGGTCGGGGCGCAACTCCCAAAAGAAGAACAGACCCACCTGCTGGAGTTCCTCCGCGCGAATGCGGACGTGTTCACCTGGTCAGCGGCCGACATGCCGGGCATTCCCCTTGAGGTCATTACGCACAGGCTGAACGTGGACCGAGCTGCCGCCCGGTCCGCCAGAAGAAGAGGAGCTTCGCTATGGAGAGACAGAGGGCCATCAACGAGGAGGTAGAGAAACTCCTCGCCGTCGGCTTTGTGCGGGAAGTCCAATATCCCAGCTGGCTGGCGAACGTGGTCATGGTAAGGAAAAGCAGTGGTAAGTGAAGGATTTGTGTAGACTACACCGACCTCAACCGAGATTGCCCGAATGATAGTTTTCCCCTTCCAAAGATTGACCAGCTGGTCGATACCACCTCAGGGCATCGCCTCCTGTCCTTCATGGACGCCTTCTCCGGATACAACCAGATCCGAATGAACCCGGAGGACGAGGAGCACACTGCCTTCATCACCGACCGCAGAACTTTTTGCTACAGGATGATGCCGTTCGGCCTCAAGAATGCCGGGGCCACGTACCAGCGTCTGGTAAGCCGAATCTTCAAAGACCAGATTGGCCGCAACATGCAGGTGTACGTGGACGATATGCTGGTGATGAGCAAGCCCGATTCGGACCACGTGGCTGACCTGGCGGAGACATTCGGCAACCTCCGACGTCATCAGATGAAGCTGAACCCAGCGAAGTGCGCCTTCGGCGTCTCCGCCGGGAAGTTCCTAGGATTCATGGTGACCCAAAGAGGAATTGAAGCCAACCCGGAGAAGGTCCATGCCATCCTGGACATGGAGCAGCCCGCCTCCAAGAAGCAAGTGCAGCAACTCACCGGCCGAGTTGCGGCCCTCAGCCATTTTATCTCCAGGTCGGCCGATCGCTGCCGACCCTTCTTCAAGGTGCTGAGGAAGATGAACGACTTTGCCTGGACCGAGGAGTGCCAGGAGGCCTTTGAAGAGCTGAAGAAGATGCTCACATCGCCGCCACTGCTTTCCCAGCCCGAGGAGGGGAAGGAGCTCATCCTCTATCTGGCGGTAACCCCGGAGGCCGTCAGTTCGGTCCTGGTTCGGACCAATGACCATGGAGTCCAGCGGCCGGTGTACTATACCAGCAAACTTCTCCGCGATGCGGAGCTCAGGTATTCTCAGCCCGAGAAGCTCGTTTTTGCGTTAATAGTGTCTGCTCAGCGTCTCAGGCCCTATTTCCAAGCGCATCCCATCGCCGTCCTGACGGATCAGCTGTTGAAAGCGGTGCTCAGCCGACCCGACACATCAGGGTGATTGGCGAAGTGGGCACTGAAGCTCAGCGAGTTCGACATCGCGTACAGGCCAAGGTCGGCCATGAAAGCGCAGGTGCTGGCCGACTTCTTGGTCGAATGTGCAGGCTTAGGAAAGGAGCCCGAGGAAGGCCCCTCACGCCAGCAACTGAAGACGGGCCCCGAGGAGCCCGGAGAGGACGCGTGGATCCTCCACATAGATGGAGCCTCGAACTCTGGCAGGAGCGGAGCCGGACTCATTCTTGCCAACAGCGATGGAGTCGTCGCCGAATGCACGCTCCGTTTCCAGTTCGCCGCGACAAACAATCAGGCGGAGTACGAGGCGCTCCTCGCCGGGCTGAGGGTCTCCCGCGAGCTGGGCGTAGCTAACCTTAAAGCTTTCACTGACTCCCAGCTCGTGGCAGGACAGGTCTCTGGAGAGTATGCCATGCACGACCCCCAAATGGTGAAATATTTGGAGCTCGTCAAGGCGGGCACGGCCGGTTTTCGGCGCTTCAACATCTTCCACATCCCCCGTAGGGAGAACGCCCGTGCGGACACTCTTTCCCAGCTGGACACTACCGGACTCGATGCTGGGCCGCGCTCATGTGGAGCCCCTTACGGCCCCAAGCCACGAGACCCCAGTGGAGGTCCATCAGGTCAG
The DNA here is from genome assembly GCA_021397845.1 of Areca catechu. Classification (NCBI taxonomy): domain Eukaryota; kingdom Viridiplantae; phylum Streptophyta; class Magnoliopsida; order Arecales; family Arecaceae; genus Areca; species Areca catechu. The sequence continues at coordinate 63,878,609 of CM038045.1, forward strand.
TCATGAGCCCAGCTAGATGGACAAGTACGCCGAGTACATAACCTGCGGCACCTTGCCAGAAGATCGTGTAGCGGCCCTTCTCATCAGAAAGAAGGTCACGCGGTTCGTCCTGATGGATGGGCAATTATATCGAAGATCCTACACCTACCCCCTCCTTAAATGCTTGGGACCCGCGGAAGCCAAACTCGTGCTCCAGGAGATTCACGAGGGCATCTATGGGAACCACGTGGGGGGCAGAGCGTTAGCCTACAAAGCCCTCCGTCAGGGCTACTTTTGGGAGACGATGAAGGAGGACGCCGCCGATTTCGTGAAGAGGTACGATCGGTGCCAGCGTCACGCCACGGTGCAACGGCAGCCCTCCAACCCAATCTCCCAGCTTTCAGCTCCGTGGCCATTCGCCCAATGGGGAATGGACCTTCTAGGCCCATTCCCACCGGCGTCTGGACAGCGGAAATTCCTGATCGTGGCCATCGACTACTTCACGAAGTGGGTCGAGGCCGAACCCTTGGCGCGGATCACCGAAGCCAACGTCGCCAAGTTCTTCTGGAAGTCAATCATTTGCCGCTTCGGCCTCCCCCACACCGTGATCACTGATAACGGGCGCCAGTTCGACTGCCGGGAGTTTGAAGAGTTCTGCGGCGACCTCGGCATCAGGCATCGCTTCACCTCGGTGGCGCATCCTCAGACCAATGGAGAGGCCGAGGTCACGAATAGGACCATTTTGCAGGGCCTCCGCACGCGGCTGGACCAGGCCAAGGGCAGATGGGCAGAGGAGCTCCCCAGCATCCTTTGGGCATACCATACCACCCTGAGGACGGCGACCGACGAGACCCCGTTCAACCTCGTCTTCGAAGCCGAAGCGGTCATCTCGATCGAGCTCAGCCTACCCACACTGCGTGTGGAGCAATATGACGAGACGGAGAACCCCGCCAGAATGATCCTCAACCTTGACCTTCTTGAAGAGACGAGGGACAAGGCCCGAGTTCGGATGGCGGCATATAGGCAGTGAGTGGCCAGGTATTACAACTCCTGAGTGCGGCCGAAGTCCTTTCATCCCGGAGATGTGGTCCTCCGGCGTGCTGAAGCTTCTCAGCCGCGAGAGTGCGGGAAGCTCTCACCGAACTGGGAAGGCCCGTACTGGGTAGCAGAAGCCCTCCCCCACGGTGCCTACTACTTGGAGGAATTGGGGGGGGGGGCAGGTTCCCCCGGACGTGGAACGCCTCGAATCTAAGGATATATTATCAGTAATGTAAGGTTCCCCACTCCTGCAATTAGGTTTCTTTGCTTCAAACGCTCTTTCTCACCTCGTAGGGAAACCGACGCATGGCCCTGAGTTCGGCACGCCCGACCGTGGCTGAAGGCCAGAGGAAGCGAGAAGTCCCGGACTTCGGTCTGGAAGGCAGGGTAGAACCCAGTTCGCCCACGCGAGCACGGAGAACAGCTCGGCAAGCCACGCAAGGCTTGAGAAAGCCTGCGGCCCCGGGGTTCAGTCCGGAAGTCCCGGACTTCGGTCTGGAAGGCGGGGCAGAACCCAGTTCGCCCACGCGAGCACGGAGAACAGCTCGGCAAGCCATGCAAGGCTTGAGAAAGCCTGCGGCCCCGGGGTTCAGTCCGGAAGTCCCGGACTTCGGTCTGGAAGGCGGGGCAGAACCCAGTTCTCCCATGCGAGCACTGAGAACAGCTCGGCAAGCCGCGCAAGGCTTGAGAAAGCCTGCGGTCCCGGGGTTCAGTCCGGAAGTTCCGGACTTCGGTCTGGAAGGCGGGGCAGAACCCAGTTCACCCACGCGAGCACGAAGGCAAGCCCAAAGAAGGGCCCGCTCAAGGTCTACTCTGAAGCCACCCAGTCCGGAATGCCCCGAACTCTGATCGGAATGCCAGATGGGGCCAGGTCCACCCTCGTCTCGGCACTTCACATCAACATCTCAAAAAAAAAAAAAAAAAAAAGAGAGAGAGAAGAAGAAAAAGTGAAAAAGAAGGCGAGTTCGAGACATGGCCAAACTGGATTTCCATTGATTCAAGAAAGAAAAGTACAAACCGGGAGTCCCGACAGGCCGGGAGTCCCCAAAAAAAAAGAAGAAAAGAAGAAGGTACATGGTTCAGTTTGGTGCGGTGGCGGGGCCCTCAGCCTGGGACGCGCGCTCCGCATCCTCGCCGTCGACGGCTGCCGGCTCAGGGGGCCGCTCCGGAGCCACGGCCGTGTCACTCACCGGGGCCGCAGCTGTGACGTCGGCCGCACCGAAAGTCCTGCTGTCGGGCCCCTGCCTCCTACCTCCAAGCACCACCCCACTGAGGTCGAGCTCGGGGCAGAAGGACCCCACCTTCTCCCGGCACACTTGGAACCCCTTCAGGAAGGAGTCCACGGTGGCCTCCCGGACCTCCGAGGTGTACTCGTCGGAGGCCCGGAACTTCGGGACGGCTTCCTGTGCCTCCCGCTTCGTGGCTTCCAGGAACCCGTTGACGTAGGCGCTCCGCTCCTTCGCCGCACTCGCCTCCCGCCTGGCCTCCTCCAGCTGGCGCTCCAGCCACTGAGAATGGGCCTGGAGGCGAGCCCTCTCAACCGCGTCCTGCTCCGCGCGACGCTGGTGGGAGATCCTCTCCTCGAACAGAGAGGACTCCAGGTCCTTGCCATGCTCCTCGGCGCGCGCCAGGTCCGCCTGGAGGGTCTGGTTGTTCGCTCGCAGCTCGACCCCCTTCTCCATGAGGTCCTTGACGTCGGCCGCGAGCTTGCCGAGCTTCTCTTCCTTCTCGGCATCCTTCTTCGCGTACCCTACGAGGAAGTTCCTCAGTAGGAGCACGTCGTTCCCAATCTGCATAGCAAAAGGACCGGGTTAGAGGAAAGGCCGCCCGAGGTCACAAAAGACAGAAGAGTCTGAGTTCGGACTTACCGTGAAGAGCTGCGGGAGGATCCCGAGCAGGGCGTCGGCGTAGTCCCTGCAGCCTCGAGATCGGCGGTCCCGGGCGGTGGAGGCATACTCCATCACTTTCTCCGCGAGCCCCTTATCGCGGATTACTGAGCACCGGTTGGTGATCACCGGTGGCAGAGCCGTCAGGTCGGCTGCGGTGGCGACTGCCCCTCCAGCAAGAACCGCCATCGATGGGGAGGCTGAGGTCGCGGGCTGTGCCGTCGGAGCCGCGGTGATGATGGGGCCGGTGCTGGGCGAAACTACTGGTGGTGGAGCCCCCTCGTCGGCAGCACCGTCGGGTCTGACAGCTGAAGCATCGATGGCCCCGCCCCGAGGTAGCCTGGGCGGGGGAGCAACGGCCACCGGGCTGGGTACGGTCGCCGGCGCGACCTCCTGGCTCACCTCGGTGCGAGCCCTCTTCGCCGCAGGCTCATCCACCTCGACGACGTCCCTCTGGGCCGCGCCCTCCAGGAGGTTCTCCAGCGAGAATTTCATGCCTGCAACGCAAAAGAAAAAGAGGTCAATCAGCTTGGGTAAAAAGGAGAAAGAGTACAGAGGTCAAGGAAAGACTGAGTCTCACCCGGCTCGCGGATGGGACTGATCCCAGCCTCAAACAAGTTCTGCTCCGAGAGCAGAACCTCGAGCGCTGGGACCACATCGCTCAGAAGCTGGGAGTAGGCCTCTTGGTCCGCCGACTCGACCTGGGAGTTCCGGTTCGGAGATCGATCCGATTCGCTCCAGGCCCAGTCGACATCTTCGACCAAGGCAAAAAAGAACCGGTTCTTCCAACCCTTGATTGAAGAAGGGAGGTCGAATCGGAGACACCTGGGCCGGGACGAGATGTACCACCAGCCGTCATCGGTGGAGTACCTCTTCAGGGTAAACAGAGCCCTGAAGAGGGAGAAACGGGAAACAAACCCGTGGAAGTGACAGAAAACAATAAAAGAGAAGATGACCCGGATGGCATTGGGAGCCAACTGGGCTGGGACGAGACGGAAGTGGCTAAGGAAGGAAAGAAAGAAAGGATGCAGAGGAAACCGAAAACCCCCGAGAAGGAAGTCTTCGTAGAAGGCTATGCGGCCGGGGCCACTCATGGTGACGCGATCCCCGGGCCGCGGAACGAGCAGACGGATTGACCCCGGGATGCCATAGACCTCCCGGAGCAAAGAAAGGTCGCCTTCGGTCATTGTGGAAGCATGACCGGAGGGACCGGCAGAAAGAAGGGTTGGAGGAGGAAGGGAAGAAAGCGGAATAGCCGAAGCGACGGGAGGAGACCTGACACCCCTGGGGATGCCAATAGTGATACCCCCAGGTTGCAGTCGCCTGCGGGTCCCCTCCGGGACCACTTCCTCCTCCGAGGAGGAAGAAGATGGAGTCTTCAGCCGGGACAGACCGGCCTCATCCGGATTAGAGGAAACATGGCGACGGCGCGCCATGACAAAGGAGAAAGCAAGGAGGATTCACTGGAGAAGAAGAGGGAAACAAGGGAGAAAATGAGGGCACTCACCGAAAATGCACTGAGCGAACGCGGGGTAAAGGAATTTAGCCTGCAGCAAACCGCCCACGGAGCAAGGAAAAAGGCCTCAGTCCGGAAAGTCCCCTCCTTTTCAAACTCAATCGACAGCCGTCGTACCCATCATTCCGCTCCGGGCCATTGGATGATCGCCGCGTGGACGCACGCCCGACACCGTCGCCTCGTTAGCAGGGAAACAGCCCCTGCTTCGAAGCGACGCATTTATTGCGGGCGAACAGGCGATGCATTGCAGCCTCCTATAGGGCTTCGGGCGCACCGAGAAACGGCGACGAGGATCGTGGCAATTATGATGCAAGATCTTCGCCTCCCCACGTCATATCCGCATTTAATCCCAACGTTCTGTCCCACGATGCCCCAACGGAACATCGGATTGGGGGGCAACTGTTACGGCCGTAATGATGACGTGGTTGGTCGCAGATCCTGGCGGGCACTATTCGAGCCACGTGGAGGTTTTCGACCGAGTCAGCTGCGGCTCCCGCCCGCCCAAAGTCAAGCCCGGCCCGGGCTCCCCCGCTCCCTCGCCAGGTGGCACCCTTAGACGGTCCCACCTCGGCTGAGGTCGAGCCGGGCCCCTTCACTCCTTCGCCAGGTGGCCCCCTGAGACGGGACCACCTCGACTGAAGCCGAGCGTCCTTCTGCCGTCCCGCCAGGTGTCCACCGAGGAGGGGTCCATCTCGGCCAAGGTCGGCTGCTCCCCCTATCCCTCGCCAGGTGGCACCCATAGACGGTCCCACCTCGGCCGAGGTCGAGCCGGGCCCCTTCGCTCCTTCGCCAGGTGGCCCCCTGAGATGGGACCACCTCGGCCGAAGCCGAGCGTCCTTCTGCCGTCCCGCCAGGTGTCCACCCAAGAGGGGTCCACCTTGGCCAAGGTCGGCTGCTCCCCCGCTCCCTCGCCAGGTGGCACCCATAGATGGTCCCACCTCGGTCGAGGTCGAGCCGGGCCCCCTTCGCTCCTTCGCCAGGTGGCCCCCTGAGACGGGACCACCTCGGCCGAAGCCGAGCGTCCTTCTGTCGTCCCGCCAGGTGTCCACCCAGGAGGGGTCCACCTTGGCCAAGGTCGGCTGCTTCCCCGCTCCCTCGCCAGGTGGCACCCATAGACGGTCCCGCCTCGGCCGAGGTCGAGCTGGGCTCCTTCGCTCCTTCACCAGGTGGCCCCCAGAGACGGGACCACCTTGGCTGAAGCCGAGCGGCCTTCTGCCACCCGCCAGGTGCCCACCCGGGAGGGGTCCACCTCGACCGAGGTCAGGCAGCTCGTGCAGAGAGGGCCCCAAAGAGCGGAGGCGTAGGTTCCGAGACTGGCCCTCGAGCCGTGCGCGCCGCACCCCGAAGAAGGTGCCCCGTACGAATGGCGGCGGCACGCGAAACATCACCTACGTCAGCCCGACGGGTTTTGCAGTCGAGAGACGCGGTTCTGACAAAACAGGGCCCGTCGACGGACAGCACCGGCACCTGGGGAGGAGAACACCCACGCTTGGCCCAAGGTCTGGCCGACCGCCCTGCCGACGCCCCCCTCCTTTACCTTTTCCCCACTAGGCTCGGCGAACGAGGCCGGAAAGCCGCCTGGCCCTCAGAACCATAAGGGAAAAGAGAAAAGGATGGAGAGAGGGCGACGAGAGCGAGAGGGGGAGCCTCCCGAGAGCGGAAAACGAGCAGGCACCGGGAGGAGATAAAAGGAAGGAGAAAAGAGACAACCAGGTAAGCGGAGACAAGTAAGAAACAGAGGCTGGAAGCTCCGCTCCACGGAGCAAGATCCAAGGTCCCGAGAGGGGATCGCTTGGCGTGAGCTCGGCCACGGAGTCTAGCCGGGTTTCTGGTCTCTCTAGCACCTTTCTTGCTCTTAGAATCTCTGAGTCTGGGACTCCTTCAGGGGCCCGTCCCAGAGACTCTGTTCCCTCTCGCCATCTACTAACTTGATCGTCGGAGCTCCCTCGCCGGGATCCCCGGCCAGGGTCTTCTGACCTCGTCTTGCAGGTCCGGTCCAGCCAAGAGGACCCAGGAGCAAGACGGTCTATACGGATCGGCGGTTTCGAGGCACGGGCGCGGCGGCGAGATCGGCAACAACCTCCATTATACTCAGGACCTCCTATACATGCTCCAGGCCCTATCATGTATAATATACCACCCCCTACTTATGCTACATCTCCTACATTCCATTCATCATCTCCTTAGTTAGGATCGGCCACTATTTATTCATCATCTCCTCATTCATCCACCGACGCTATTCCTTCAGCATCTCCTCATGCAGTGCCACTTAATCATGAGCCTAGCAGTTCTCATGATGCACAAGGCTCACAGACCACCGATGGCAGGGCTGTACTGATCCTTGATGGAGAGGGGTGATAGTAATATTAAGTTTTAGCATTATGTCCCATGTTGAGATATTTGTGGGTTGTATCAGATTTGTTGATTGACTTACTTGTAATTTGTAGGTTTTTATCATCTCATCCTACTGCCAATGCCATTGCAGACATAATGAGGCGCCATTTTAAGGAGGCGTGGGTATCATGGAAAAAAATACCGCACGGTGTAAAGGATATGTGATTTGATGAGTTTAAGGCAAGTAATTTTGCTTAGATAGATGTAACTTATTTTTTATATTTTTATTGTCATTTAACCGGTTGTTGAATTCATAATAGAGGAGATATCAGTTTCAGCCACCGGATGAAATGTGGACATGCCATAATTTTGAAAGACGTGGTGCGGCTCGACTAAAAAATCTCCTTGCTACTGCTAGAAGAGCTATGGAGAGACCGCCATAGCTAGGAGAACTTGTGTGGAATAGATTGTGCGAGCACTGGTGCACCGCCCAATATCAGGAGAAGTCAGAAAAAGTAAAAGCAAATAAGGCTTCTGATAGCGACGGTTTTGGTCCTTCATGTCATACCTGTGGCTCTATCACTACATCCCAGCACAGATACAATTTGGTAAACAATACCAACCAAAATCTTTAATATATTTACAATTCATATTAATAAAGTATCTTGTTCTTCGAGATACAGACTTCGAAGGCTGATACTGTGCCTTCTCCATCTGAGTTATTTATTCATATCCATTAGAGGAAGGATAAGACTTAGGTTGATAGGAGATTATAGCATATTTGCGTAAGTTAAAATTTTAATTTATTCTATTTTTTTTATACTAACTGAATTAAATATTTCAGTCTGAATTTAGACGTAACATGGAAGAGGCACAAACTCAAAGCAGTGCTGATTCTAGCCAGCAGCAAACTCAACCATCGAAATTGGATGTATGGATTCGTAACTGTTGGTGGAAAGAAGAAAGGAAGGGTGAATGGGCTAGGATTAGAGTCCACTGCATTGACGGAAACGTCAAAATTTCTAGGACAATCTTCATTCCCCGTACAATGGTTGAATAGTAAAGAATTCCAGGAGCAAGTACGGAAGCAGGTTGAAACCGAAGTCAATGCTCGGGTACAAGCTGCCGAGCAAGAAAGGGATGAACTACGGAGGCAGGTTGAACACAATGAATAAATATTGCAGGAGATATTAGCCAACATAAATTTTCAGCATGCAGCAACTCCTGTAACTCATGCTTTTACTGGTAATCCTTCGCAAGGAACTAGAATGGATCCTTTTTAGATATATCGTGCAGAAGGATCACAGCGAGGCAAGGAGGAGGAGGATAATGATGAGGAAGACGAGGACGAGGAGGAATAGGAGCATTAGCATATTATTCAAATTACCTTGCAGCACCTATTACTCTTATATGTTTGCTTTATATTGTAAACTGCACCTCTTGTTACTGTTATTTGTTTAGCTTTGTATTATGAACTGCACCTCTTCATGTTTGACACTTTTGCTATATTTATGTTGTTTTATTGTGCATTTTCATGGATTGCCTTCTGTTGTTATCTGCAGTTAGAGGCTATGATGAGTTGCCTTGGTATCTTCATGATGTTTCAACTGCTGAAACTATATGCTGGATCAGATAATTTTGCTTGGATATAAATGGTGTTGCAAATTTGGATGGATTGCTATTATTGCAAGCAACCATTTGCTGCCTTAGACCCTTCTCAATGTACAAAAAAAAGGCAATCCTAAGCTTCTAAATCTTTTTGTTTGAAAGTTTTGTTCAGTTTTTGTTGTTTTATTGTGCATTTTCATGGATTCTCTCTTGTTACCTGTGGTTAGAGGCTGTGATGAGTTGCCTTGGTATCTTCGTGATGCTTCAAATGCTGAAAATGTATGCTGGATCGGACCATTTTGCATGGATCTAAATGGTGTTGCAATTTGGATGGCTTGCTATTATTGCAAGCAACCATTTGCTGCCTTAGACCCTTCTCAATGTATAAAAATAGGCAATCCTGAGTCTCTGAATGTTATTGTTTGACGGTTTTGTTTTATGTTTGTTGTTTTATTGTACTTCTTAGTAGATTGCCTTCTCTTGTTATCTGCTGTTAGAGGCTGTGATGAGTTACCTTAGTATATTCGTGATGCTTCAAATGCTGAAAGTGTATGCTAGATCGGACCATTTTGCATGGATCCAAATGGTGTTGCAAATTTGGATGGCTTGCTATTATTGCAAGCAACCATTTGCTGCCTTAGACCATTCTTAATGTATAAATATAGGTAATCCTGAGCCTCTGAATCTTCTTGTTTTTCATTATATCTGACGATTAATTACAGTGTTCAAGTTATGACTTATAGTATTTTTTGGCTGTTTTAGCTTCATTTGAACCCAGTATTCAATTCCACTTAAACCCATTTGTAAATATGGTATTCTTGTACTTTCTAATGATATACGAGTTACAATATGTGGAAAAGAGAATTGGAAAAGAAGTTACAGGTCTTGAATGAGAAGAAACACGATGTTGTGCAAATGCGAAAGCAGGTATCTTTATTTTTCAATATTTATCTTATTTCATACACTTAAAGTAGTGGTTATATTTGGGAGGGGTATATGATACTGCAACAAACATGATCAATTTTTGGTGATTTATATAATTTTACAACTCCAATGGAAGCATTTCGGAATCCTATGTTGATGGTTGTTATAAACTGGAAAGAAATTTAAGTGACCAATAAACTCTGGTGATAGTTAAAGAGGTTTTTACTTGCTGACCCTGCTTTCATTAGTGTCAGGTTCCTAGACCTTAAAGGGATGAAGGACAAGGCAATAGATGAATAGTTACATTTCTATTAATTTTATTATTGCAAAATCCAAGTGCAGCGAGTTAAAAAATATGGTAAGCTTAACTTTATAATTGATGACCATCCATATCCCAGCTATGACGAGCTACTAGCAGATTTATTCTTTGCAATTCATTCATTGAAGCTATTATTTTTTGTAAGATTAACTTTATATGATTTGATATATGTAGCTGTTATTTTTGGATAATTGGGTGTGATTGAACCCTTGAAATGAATACCTACTTTGTGGCAAGCTGCCTAAGTTTATGGGTGCCTAATGGATGCTTTATATGTTGCCATTGTGCCTAATGGATGATTTATACTTCTCAGCTATCTATGATAAATTTATAAAATTCAGGACAAATTTTTTTTTACATAAATTTTTTTTTTAATTATTCAATTTTAACAACCGATTTTGCAACCAAATTTATTTTTTTTTTTTTTCAGAATTTTATTTTTTAGCAACTGATTTTGCAATCGATTTTAATTTTTTTTATTTTTTTAGCAATCGATTTTGCAACCGATTTTATTTTTTTTTTCAAATTTTATTTTTTAGCAATCGATTTTGCATCCGATTTTATTTTTTTTCAAATTTTTATTTTTTCCCAACTGATTTTTATTTTTTTTTCAAAATTTTAATTTTTTGTAACCAATTTTGCAACCAACTTTTTTTTTTTTTAGAAATTATTTTTTTTGCAACCGATTTTTCAACTGATTTTTTTTTCTTCAGAAATTATTTTTTTTGAAACCGATTTTGCAACCAATTTTTTTATTTTTCAGAAATTAAATTTTTTTGAAACCAATTTTGCAATCGATTTTTTTTTTCAGAAATTAATTTTTTTGCAATGATTTTGCAACCGATTTTTTTTTTATTTTCCATTTTTTTTTTTTTGCAACCAATTTTTTTTTCAAAAATTATTTTTTTTGCAATTGATTTTGCAACCGATTTTTTTATTTTTCAGAAATTATATTTTTTGCAACCAATTTTTTTTTCAAAAAATTTTTTTGTAACCGATTTTGCAACCAATTTTTTTTAAAAAAAATTCAAAAATAAATAAAAATTAGTTGCTAAATTTTGCAACCGAAAAAAATCGGTCACAAATTTTTGCAACCTATATTTTTGCAACCGACTAATTTTGATTGCAAAATCGATTGCAAATTAAATTTGTAACTTATTTTAATTATTAGCAACCAAAAAATTGGTTGCTAAAACTGGTTTTTCTTGTAGTGCCAGTGATCCTCGATTACCATGGTGATCCCATCTGGATCACCAAACATCCCCTTAAGGTATACTTTTGAATAGGTCATGCTTGATTCAATGGAAAAGTTTCCTATGCCTTATGAGTTTGGTTATAAATTCCTCTACTCTAACATTTTTCATGTGCATGATTTGCTTTAAATGTTCTAAATTTTGATTTTGAATAATATTCGTGCATCTATACATGATATTCTCTGCATAAATATTAAATTATAAAAATATATGATCAAGCATTAAAATGATTTCCTATGTATTATTATGTTTCATTATTATTGCATTGGTATATTATCGATATTATTATGATAATTGACACTTTATCCTAATTATGATCACATGGATCCGGATCTAATCTCCTTTTGACGCTCCAATGGGGCAATATTGGTTTTTGCCAATCGGTGTCATGTTGTAACCATGACCTAATTTCATTTTAGATCACATACACCGATAGGACAATTATTAGTACATATTGTTATAAGCATTCTCTTCTATGTAATTTGAAATCTAGACTTCTTCTGAGCATCTAGGGGGGTGACCACTGGTGTATATTAATTGGCTATATATTATAGTTATGAGCTATTTTTTTTCAAAACTAATCATTAGCCAATCATAGCCATAGTTGTTGTTGTGGTTATGCTTGAAACTTGCTAATGTAGCTAGAGATAGCTATTGAGTCTAATAGCACTAGATTTCTCTTCATTGGATATGGGCATTCTGGAACCTACAAAATAAAAAAGACATAGAAGTCTAGCCATAATGGGATGGTTCTCCATGGTAAACCCTCTGGTATCTAAGTTTTCTATGAAAGCAAATAGAAAAGAAAGAAAACTGTAGCTTCTAGATGAATGATTTAGTGATGGAATGGAAGTAGATGAGGCAGTGGAAGTGGGCAGAGATGAGGCAGTGGAAATGGGTGAGGCAATAGAAATAGGTGCAAGTGAGGTAGTGGAAGAGGGCGATAGATGTGGCACTGGAGATTGGCATTGGCGAGGCTCAAGAGAGTGAGCGATGCTTAGACAAAGCAAGGTAATTATAGCCTTTGCCCAAACAGTGATCCAAAGCTTTCAGGTGGCTCTGAGAGAACCATTGGGATTCTCGGAGGGCTCAAGATTTTTAAAAATGCTTGCCTAAATAAAGCCTTGTGGGAAAGACTTTCTGGGAAGAACTTACTGGGAGTAAAAGCTCTTGGAAAAGAACTTACTTGGAGGGTCCGAGAAATAGATTTTATAAGCAAGGTATGTAGAGTACCTGATACCTATGGAGATATTATGCAATGCAAGGATGGTGGTTGGCATGTCATTATAGAGCACATGTCCCTAGAGGAGTAGGTGAAGACAGTATAGAGCTCGTCTACATAGGAGGCGTGCTTCCATAAGATGCCTGCATTAATAAGTAGTGGCCAATGTCAGAAAGTTATGATGCAAGGTAACCTGCCTCTTTGCAAGAAGAGGATACATCGAGCTTCCATGCACATCTCTGGGATTACATGTCAGGATCTAAGGAACATATTTGTTGTACTGAGCTGGTGGAAGAGGTGTCTTGGTGCTGGGCTGGCGATGAGATGGCAAGTCATGCGAGGTCCACGTAGGCTTGATCATTCCTAGATGCATCAGTTGTAAAAACTAAAAGAGAGTGTAAATGATTAAATACATCAATTTAGAATTTGATGCATTAAATATTCTTGAAATATATATATATATATATAATGCTTTTAATTATAATTGAAACTTTTATATTATGAAGATTGGTATACTATGCATACTATACTTGATTGAATTAGATACATAAGTGATTTATTGGGCTTTTTAGCTCACTTTTTTTTTTTTTTTTTTTGGCCTCTTTTAGATGCCGACATTTCGTATGCATAGGATCATAGGCGTGAGTGAAAGAACTAGGATTAGAAGCAATATTTTTTCTATTGTAGTAAATATCTATGTGTAATCCACATAAAACATGTTTAAAAATAATGTTGGATCTTGGTTATGAATAATTATTATTCTAAGCAAACTTATTATTTTAGTTTAGTGCATGCACTGATACCATATATAACTTTTTTTCTTAGACCTTGCATGTTCTACAAGCCACACATTATAAATATGCGGCCATCTGATATGTGCTTGCATGCTAGTGAAATAGGGCATAACATGATTGAAAAATCATTGAAAATGATGTTATTCCTTTTTTGCCCCCAAATCATGGCCAATCTAAATTGTGGGTTCATTTGCAATATGACAAATTTTATCAATGTATAAGTTTCCATGCTTATATCGTTTGAAGCAAAGAAAAAACTGATGATGTTGGCTCTATTCTCACTTATATGCCCTTTGGAAAGGCTTTGCAAGGCATTGGCTTTCATTTTTCATGAAATCTCTATGGAGCCAAGATCACAAGCCGCCCACTTTTCCAAATCATGCAATTCCTATGATATATATAACTAGGATCATAATTGTGTTAAGCTGTTTGCAAGCCATTCAAGCTCGGCTTGGCAATTATCAAGTTCAAGTAGTTTGAATAATTTTTCGAGTTAAGCTCAAGTAATAAAATACTCGATTCAAAAACTCATAAAAAATTATATTTTTAATAATATTATTATTATAATATACCTATATATATATATATATATGTTAATGTTTGAATTTGCACTCAAACTTAAATTTGAGTATGACTTGGTTGATATTCAAGTCGAATAAAATTAAACTTAAACCTTTAGCTACTTCGTTCGACTGCACCCTTGCATGCAACCCCACAATGTGGCCCTCCAGGAAGGTAATAGAATGATAGATAGGCATGGCTCAAATTAATCTTCACAATAATGTTTAGTTTCAGTTTTGTAATGCAATTTGTCAAGGGTAATTAAATCAACCATAAAATTTCAAAAGGCTTGTTATAATGATTTTAAAGATCAATGAGCATGCTGAGAAATCAATCGTTTTTGTGGGGAAAAGGATTGGATCATATTGATGCTGATTTTGAAAAATCTGTGCTGTTAATCAGGGGTGGACAGATCAACCTAAAGGATGGGGTGCATGGAATGTTTACGTTGTGTATAGGATTGCTTATGGGTTATGAATCAAGACTGGGCAGAAAATTAGATTGGCTGTATCTAGTTTTTAAAATGCTTCTTCCATCCTTTACTCCCGAAATCACCCCTAGCCACACACGCACCACTCACCCCCAGGGCTGGAAGTGGGCTAAGGCCAGCCCAATGGGCTTCAGGCCAGCCCGACATTGGACCGGGCTTCAAGCTAGGCCTGAAAAAAATTAAGCCAGGCTTGGACTTCATTTTAAAGTCCATTACATTTTTTGACCCGGCTCGGGCTTTTCTTTGGTCCAACCTGGACCGACCTGAACTCGACCCGAAAATGGCCTGAAGGGATCGGGCCCGAACTAGGCCTGACAAAAGGCTCAACAGACCCAAATTATCCAGCCTGATAGATCTTATAAAAGTTAAAACCTATTTTAACTCGGCAGTCGGCACGATCCCCTCCTCGAGTCGTCATCTCTAGGGTTTTACTGTCCCCGTCCGTCGGTCCCCTTCCTGCATTTCGATCAGGCAAGCGGCGAGCCGATCATCATGGCTAGCCTTTCGGCTTCCTCCATTCCGATCGTCATCTCCGACTCCAAGGTAAAATCTTCATTGCTTTATCGCGAGCCCGACCCCGCCACCATCCCCGGTTCCATGAGACCCTGCTGCCACCCCTGGCTCCATGCAACCCCCTCCGCTCGCGCGACCCCCCCGGCTTTGATCTCCCTCCCCGATCCCGATGTAGCACCCGAGGTCCTGATGCCCCCTCCCCTCCCCCGACATGATCCTGTAGCCCTTCCCGACTCCGATCTCCCTCTCTGGCCCCAGTGCATGCACCCAACATCCCCTCCGCCCTCGCGTGTCTCGCAGCCCCCCGGCTCCGATCTCCTTCCTCGACTCCAGTGCCACCACCGACGTGGGACCCTTGCCCCCTGTGCAACCCCGAGCCCCCCTGCTCCGATCTCCTTCTCCTAGATCCAACAACCGCATCCAATGGCCGACGCCTAGAGGGCAAAGTTTTTTTGGTGGGGAGGTTTCGATGATCTAAGGGGCCACTTCAATTCAGGTCGAGCTTGGGCTTGATATTTTGAAAATTTTTCGGGCTTAAACTCGGCCTGAAGCTCCAAATTTTTTTTTGGGTCGGACTCGAGTAGGGGTATGGCCCGGTCCGACCTGACCCACTTCCAACCCAACTCATCCCTCACCCCCGCCCCCCTCACCCCCCATCCCCCAGTCCCCCAACACACGCGTGCAAAAAAAAAAAAGTCTAAGGAACATTTACAATAAATTCGAATTCAAATAAAACAGAGAAAACTTTTTGTTTTTGAAAAAAAGGTAAAAATTATTATTATTTTTTTTGATAGAACGGAAGGGTAGGGGGGTTTTATCCCGATGTAGCATCCCATTCTGGCCCCCAGTCCGCTAGGCCTTTGATCGATATAGGCCATATTTTTTTGCATACCTTCCCCACCCTCCGGGATTTACCCGAATCGGTGAGTACGTCAACCTAGCCCCTCTAC
The DNA here is from genome assembly GCA_021397845.1 of Areca catechu. Lineage (NCBI taxonomy): Eukaryota > Viridiplantae > Streptophyta > Magnoliopsida > Arecales > Arecaceae > Areca > Areca catechu. The sequence continues at coordinate 63,893,996 of CM038045.1, forward strand.
GACGTCGGAGTATCTGCCGGTCCACCTCCTAGTCATGTGCACCCGAAAATTCCGGAGTTTTAATCGAGTCACTCACGGGATCATTCCTCGAACCCGTGACCAGGCAAAGGGGGAGCCAAGCCTTTATCAACCGCACTAACCCATGGAGGGAAAAAAAAAGTAATTGTTTGCATTGCCGGAATGGATTTCTAACTATCCAAATCTAAATATCCAATAAATTATCTAAATGCAGTGCAAATACTATTAGGACTGGATTTTTTATGTCCAAACTCATCTCAACCAAGTATCGGAAAATTCAGGTTTACCCGGTCCAAATCGAATTGAGTCACATTGAACTTTTTTTCTATCAATTTTAAAACTATACTACCATTTCATGAATCATATCTATCTTAAACAAATAAAATTCAACTATATTTTTAGTTAAATAATACTCAGTTCCATACCTCTAAAATAAACAAAATATATCTAATATAATATATATATAGATTTAAGTATTTTAAAATTTAATAGATTTAAATATTTCAAAATTTAATAACTAGTAGATGATAATTGATAAAATATATTATATATATATATATATATATATATATATATATATATATATATATATATATATATTCAAATATTAAAATAATTTGGATCGAGTTTGGTTCGGATGTATATCTATCAAATTCCGATCTAAATTTAAAGTTAAGTATTCAGATTATACCTAAATTCGATTCAAATCTAATCAAAATGTTAACTATTCGATCCAATTAGTTTGGACTAGGTTGGATATCCATAAATTTAAATTTTATTGTCATCACCCTTGCTGTACCTCAGGACTTGGGGTGGAGTCTTTTCCTCACTTTTGTGGTATTCATGAGTCATGTACCGTTAAGAGGAGTATGACTAACAAGATTGGCCTGCAAAAAATCATTAAAGATGTTTTAAATATGTGTAACAAAAGTTATGGATGAACCAAATTTGAGAATAAGCAGGCTAGTCTATATTGCCAAACAGAAACACCAGGTCATAGTTCACTGGTTGCACCCATCCTTATGGAGGTTCAGAGGTTCAACCTTCGGACAGGCAGGTGCTGTCTCGCTATCTAATTTTATTGTTTTATTTGCTTGTTCCAGATCTTAATTTATCCGAGAGTCCAAGGCTCGTTAGACCTAAGTATGTTAGATATCTCATATAGGTAAGCTGTCGACCTATTTGGATAGTCGAGCCTCGTAGGCAATTCTGGGCTTTGGACTAAAAATGAAGGATTAAATTGACAAAAAGTAGCAGAATCAGATATTTGATCAATATGTTGTAATTAGGTAATCCACATCATGGAATTGGAGCCATTACTGAACAGCAAACTTCCACCGTAGATTTAATGCACCTCCTTCTCTGGTCAAGCCTAATTTATCATGTCTGGAGTCTAAACATTGCGAATTTTGATATAATAGTATCACGCTCCGAATCCAGCACCGAAATCAGCTACGTGACCGGCCGCACAACTCTAGATATCATCCTAGAGATCATGCCAGGTTTATTATTCAATTCAATATTCAACCAGTGATGAAGAACAAATTTCACTAATTATTTCTAGAACTTTTCATCAAAGTTAACAGGTAAATAAAATTCAACTAAAGTTTAGAATAAATCATAAAATAAGGGATAACACCTAAACCCTAGTTCTTACTGATTTGTCCCAAAGCCTGATTGATCTTCCGGATCTGTAACAAAAATATAAGAAAATAGAGGGTGAGCTATACATGCTCAGTAAGTTATCAACATCTCTAATATATGCATAAACATATCAACAATAATTTGCTAACATACACCAATCATGCATCACAATATAACCAACTCACAATAAAATAAAATGCAACATCACATTATATACACATTCACACGATCGGCCCATGGCTAGCCCTGAAAGAGAATAAAATCTTGACTATATATACTGCACATCGGTCATGTACCAGTGATCGCCCTATTGGAGGCTCGGAAAGAAACTAACTCTGATATCACACGAGAAAAAATGCATCCTCGGCATATGCCAGTAACTGCCACGCATGGCTAAAAACAAAAAGGCAACTAGCTCCTGATTACATATATCGTACGTCGGTCATGTACCAGTGATCATCCCACTGAAGGCCCGGAAGGAGACTAGGTCCTCGTGTGATCATAGTCGGACTAGAGAGCGACAATACCAATATACATGAATGCAACCCAATGCAGTTCAAAATACACCACACATACTTAACATTGCACAACACCCATAATATATTTATCATGTAATACTAGAGGTCAAGACAACTTACTAGAAACTGATTCTATTAGGAGCACACGACTCAACTATAAATCCTCGATACTTTCATATTGATGATGGCTCTGATAAAATAAGTTAAATAATTAACACTGGATCCAAAAATAAGATAAAGATTCTTCGATCTGATTTAGGACTAGGCTCAATCAAGATATCTATTTAGGTCAGTCAATGAAAATCGGGTTAATAAATAAGAAAACAAATCTAAATACATGATGGATTTCATAAAATTCATTTATTTATTTTTTATTCTATTTTTCTTCTCTCTCCTCTTCCTCTCTCCTCCTTCTCTTTTTCCTTTTTCTCTCTCCTTTTCCTCTCTCTCCTCTTTCTCTTTTTTTTTTTTTTCTTTTCTTTCTTTTTCCTCTCTCTTTTTTTTAAAATTTTCTTTTCTTTTTTTTCCTCCTTTCTTTCTTCATTCTCTCCTCCCGAACACTCCCTGTTTTTCCCCTCGACTCGACCGAACCATCCTCCACACGCTGCCGGCGGTGGCCATGGGAGATGGTTTCCAAGGAAGAGGATCGGTGGATTGGGGGAAAACAGTGGCACGGCCACCGGCGGTGAGCGGTCTGAGCAAACCGAACCGAACAAAGTCAAACCAAAATCTCGTTAATCTCGTTAATCTTCAAAAATAACTAAGGAAAGAACTCACCGATCTTGCAGGGCTTCTGGATGCTCGCCGGAGAGGAGGATGACAGCATGGAAGGGCTCAATGGGGCTCAATTCAGTGGTGGTGAGGAGGATTTAAAGAACCTATACCGACGGGTTCCTTTACCGTTTGGGAAGCAAACACCGTCCGATCGAAGTTCCAACCTGCTCCAAACTCATCGCTGACACTGCCCCTCTCCTCCACGACTCCTCTCCTGACTCCTCCGGCGACTTTCCCAGGCGGATAAAGGAAAATTCAGCCTCCCCTGTTCAGACTCAGACTCTTTTTTTTTTCTCGGTTTTGAACTGAAGTCGACAGGCTACACCGACTTTAGCCTAGGGCGGCCCAAAATAACTGGGCTTCACAAATAGCATCTTGTAGGCACTTGGTACTATCACTATTATTGTTTTATTGGAACTGTATTTATGAAAAATTGTTTTCGAGCAATGCAAGCTTATTATAATTTTGAAATTATATTTACGAAGAAAATATCTATGAACAATGCAACCTGGAGTGCAGATATGGATGTTATCATAGACGAGCAACAACCTGATCACTCAAGATGGACTGTGACGTGTACTCAACAACTTGAAATCCATCAGGCATACATTATGACTTTTCCTGGATGGAGGGCAAGGCCATGATATCGGCTAAAGCTATCGAAATGGCCTAGAGCTTATGGGCCAGCCCATTTAGCCCTAAAAATGAACCGGGCCAAACTGAAAAAATTTGGTCCATTTATGTAATCGAATTTTTTAGCCCGGCCCCTGTAGCTTATGGGCTCAACAAGATTAGGGTCAGGTCAGCCCATGGGTTAAGAAAAAATATTTTTTAAAAAAACTTAAATATTAAAATCCTCACCTGTTTGTTTTTTCGGCGATCCCACTTTCGTGTTCCAATTCTATGATTCACCTAAGGCTTAGGGGGGCTTTGGCAATTTGGTAGAGGAGAAAAAAATATCCGATGTCGACGATGACAAGGGGATAGAGGAGGAAAGAAGCAGCTACGGCGTGCGACAAGCTGGCAACAACAAACACGTCGTTGGGCAGTGAGTCCTCAATCTTTTTTTTTTTATTCTCTCAATGGAGCATTAGACGGTTAGAGACAGAGACCGATCAAGCGGCCAGTAAAGGTGTTGGCCTGCCAGGTGGGCTCGCTAGGCTAGGTCCTCTTCCTCCTCGGCCGCCGCATCAATTGTCCAAGACCTAGACAAGCTTAAGGCCACCGTCCACCATCCTTGACAACAACAGAGATGGAGGTGGCCCTGACATGGAGGTTGTTCTCACTTCTCCAATAGCTCCTTCATAGCCGATGCAGGCCACTAGATCACCTCCCTTATTGTGATTCAGTTCACTACCAACTTGTCCAACTGTCGGATCCTTGGTGGTTCCACCGTCTCTACGATGGATCACATCGCCTGCTCAGGCTCGTCAATCTCCGTGACAGAAAGAGACAAGAAGTTTTTGGTTGGAGGGAGTGGTGGTTTAGGAAGAGAGAAGTGCAAGTGGGCTAGCCCGATCCTAGCCCATGCCTATATAGAACCGGGTTGGACTGTATTTATATGATCCATTTGTGCAAGTGGGCCTAGCTCGGCCCGATCCATATAATGTCAGTCCATATGGGTTAGGGCTGGATTGGGTCGGGTTGAGCCAGCCCACATTGACAAGTCTAATATTAGTTTAATCAATATCCTCGTATCTTTGATAATATCATCAAGATTGACCTCTATGATAATTCGTACAATGTGACCAAAGAAGTTAGTAGTAGAAAAACTCGAGGTTTTCGCTATATTCCTTTGTTCCCATGCTAATTAAGTCGCACAAATACGTAATTGGAGTCAATGGAAAACACGATTTCTAGCATGGAAAGCATATCAATTAAGTGATGACACCAATGCGATGAATTAGGTTAACTCTTGCAAAAACTCTATACCCCAATTGATGTTTCAGCTCCGTTTGCTCTTGCCAAGAGATGCAAGAAAACACCGTTAGAGTTGACGGACTGTCAGTAATATGGAGAATATAGTACCGATTAAGTAATTGATATGGATACCGCTATCATAGAAGTAGGAGCTATTTTTTTTTAGCGGCTTGCGGGCTCCTATCTTGCTTCCTACACGCTGTTACCTTGTGATCCATTCTCTTTGTCTCCACAAAGGAATCTCTTTATTCCCAAGGTTATGGATATGCCTCCTTTTCCCTTCTAGCAAACATGCTTGAATCCTGTCCTACACAAACATGCTTGAACCCTGTCCTACACAAACATCCTAATGTTCGAATTAGATCACCAAATAAACCATGGCGCTTGCCCTTCGCTCACGTCAACATTGGGAAACATGTGTATGGGTTATCGAATCACTGCAATATGGTGACACATTAATGTTAGGATGTGCGCAGCGGATTAAACCAGTTTAGGTCTCCAAATAATTCTTGTTTACTCACTTAGACAATTAACCAATCATGACACAGACATATATCAAGTCAAAAGAAGACGAGATTTATGTGGTTCGGCAAAATATTGCCTACGTCCACTAAGAGGAAAGGAGTAATCCACTATAATCTGATCCAAATCTAGGTACAAAAGGAATACAAATATCCAGATAACAAATGCCAGATTAAAAATAAAGCGACATAATAAATAAATAATAGAGGATGAAAGAAGCACGAGAAAAATCCCAAATACCAGGCCTCTAGTTTTTTCTGGTACCCGGATCGAAGAAGAAATCTCTTTGAAATTTCTCTGAATTTTTTCTCTTTCTTTCTGTAGATCAAAGACCGCAGGCTCTCTGTGGTTAAATAACCATCTGAAACAGCATCCAAAATAGACCTAAAACGAGTCCAGAAAATCCAAAACACTTCCAAGCAGTCAGATCAAAGAACAAAGGCTCGGATCACGCCAAAATCCATGCAAAATACCCTCAGATCAAGCCTAATCAAGTTTGGATTAATCTCAGCCATCCGATCGACCGATCGGACAGTCCAGAATGTGAGAAATCGCGTGGACCGCGCGTACACCGCGAGAAACCAAAGGGAACCGCACGGGGAAACCAGGGGAAACGCCCCAAGGGGGTGCCGCAAGCCACTGGGCCGAGCCCGCGCGCTGCGCGTGGGCCTGGGCTGCGTGCATGCCTGCGCGCTGGCTGGGCCGAACGCCCGCACACGCCGCGAGCCACGCGTGGGTCAGGAGCAAACGATAACAATCCTCCTCCTTGCGACCCAAAAACAAATGCCTCTATCAAATATGGATTATAAAGCATCATCCTCATCAAAAGACCCCGAAGGGGATCACCAAGTGCTCAAACCAATCAAGTTCTGGAATGTCCTGAACTTGACTACTGGAATTGGTTTAGTGAGTATATCAGCCGGATTATTAGCAGTGCCAATTTTCTGAAGTTGAATATCACCATCCTCTACCAAATCTCTGATAAAGTGATACCTGACATCAACATGCTTAGTGCGCTCATAATACGTCTGATCTCTGGCGAGATGTAACGCACTCTGACTGTCACAGTGAATAACCAAAGAATTCTGCTTGAGACCCAAATCTTGTACTAACCATCTTAGCCAGATTGCTTTCCTTGCTGCCTCTGTCAAAGCCATATACTCTGCCTCTGTAGTGACAAAGCAACTGTAGATTGCAAAGTAGCCTTCCAGCTAATTGCATAACTAAAGAGAGTAAATACATATGAGGTCAATGACCTCCTCCTATCCAAGTCACAAGCATAATCTAAATCACAGAATCATGTAACAGTGCAACCACTCTATCCAGAGAATACCAATCCCAAATCAGAGTATCTTTCAAATATCGAAGAATCCATTTCACAGCTGACCAGTGAGCTTTTCCAGGCTTGTCTATATATCTGCTCACTATACTAATTGCCTATGAAATATCAGGGCGAGTGCAGACCATTGCATACATGATACTGCCAACTGCACTTGCATAAGGTACTTTAGACATATACTTCTCCTCATCATCAGTCTGAGGAGAATCCCTGGAAGATAAACGAAAGTGGTTGGCAAATGGCGTAGTGACTGGCTTAGCTGTAGACATACAAAATCTTTCCAAGACTTTCATAATATAACTGTGCTGAGTAACAAATAGTCTACATAATTGCCTGTCACGAATGATCTCCATCCCAAGTATCTTCTTTGTCGGTCCAAGGTCCTTCATCTCAAATGCAGTACTAAGTTCAGCTTTCAGCTTCTGGATGACTGATATATCTCTGGCTGCAATCATCATGTCATCAATATATAATAACAAATAACAAAAGGACCCGTCTGAAAGCTGCTGATGATACACGCAACTATCATATGGAGATCTATCAAATTCATGGTCAACCATAAACTTATCAAATTTGTAGTACCATTGTCTTGGAGACTGCTTCAAACCATACAAAGACATTTTGAGCAAGCATACATAATCTTCTTTATCTGGAGCCTCAAAACCAGGTGGCTGTTGCATATAAATCTGCTCCTCCAAGTCACCATGTAGAAAAGCTGTTTTGACATCCAGCTGTTCTAACTCCAAATTCTGAGAAGCAACTAAAGCAAGGAACACATGAATAGAAGAGTGTTTAACTACAGGAGAAAATACCTCCTTGTAATCAATACCCTCTCGTTGATTGTAACCCTTAGCCACCAACCTTGCCTTATATTTCAAATCTTGAAGGGTAGGCCCTTCCTTTTTCTTGAAGATCCATTTGCAGCCAATTTTTTTATTGTCCTTAGGTAATCTGACTAATTTCCAAGTCTGATTCTTTTCCAAAGATTGAAGCTCTTCTACCATAGCCATGGTCCAATGCTCAGCCTGTGAACTACCAATTGCTTCTTAAAATGTGGTCGGCTCATCACCTATAGTGTCTGCAGTACTCATAGCATAATATACTAACTCAGCATAAGCAGAATCCTCAAAACCATACATTTGAGGTGCTCTGATATGTCGCCTGGTTCTTCGAGTGGCAATACTATCATCTTGAACTTTACCATATACAATAACCTCCTCCTGAGTCTGTAACTCTGGATCTGTCTGCTGATGCTGTTCATTCTGAATATCACCTGTAGGCTGCAACTGCTGTGATCTAACAGTTTGATTAATATCAACAACAGTCCTATCCTGCTGATCCTGAACCTAATCTCCCAGTGAAGAACTTGGCTGTAGCTGCCGTGAAGGAGTGGCTGACTCATCAAAAGTCACATCCCTGCTAACTAGAAAACCCTGAGATCCGGGCTCTGTGCACCATAATCTGTAGCCCTTCACCCCATATGCATATCGAAGAAATATTCATTTCTTAGCCCTGGGATTCAGCTTTTCATCTTTGACATGTGCATATGCTGAACACCCAAATACTCTAAGAACTGAATAGTCTACAGGTTTACCTGTCCACATTTCTTCCGGAGTCCTCATATTCAATGCAGATGCTGGAGATCGATTTATAATAAAGCAGGCTGTATGTGCAGCCTCTGCCCAGAAGTCTCTACTCAATCCAGAACTTGACAGCATAGATCTAACTCTATCCAATAGTATGCGATTCATGCGTTCCGCAATACCATTTTGCTGAGGAGTATACACTGTGGTCATATGCCTGACAATGCCCTCTGACTTGCAAAAGTCATTAAACTCTGTAGAACAGAATTCCAATTCATTATCAGTCCGGAAGGTTTTCACCTTCCTCTCAGTTTGCCTCTCGATCATAGCCTTCCACCCTTTAAAAGTGTGAAACACATCACTTTTATTTTTGATAGTATAAATCCAGACTTTACGGGAATAGTCATCAATCAAAGAGAGCAAATACTTAGATCCACCCTTGGATGTAACTAGGACAGGTCCCCATAGGTCAGAATGTATGTAATCTAATATACCTGCTGTCATGTGCACGTCTATAGTAAAGCTGACTCTGTGTTGTTTTTCAAATATGCAATGCTCACAGAATCCAAGTGCACCAACTTTCTGACCTTCTAGCAGACCACGTCTACTCAGCTCCTGTAAACCTTTATCTGACATGTGGCCCAATCTTTGATGCCATAACTGTGTCAATTAAATAATAGAGGAATGTGCTGAAGAAGCCTCACCAACCACTGTAGTGCCATCCAAATAATAAAGAGTGCCACTCAATTTACCTCTTAACAAAGACAATGCACCTTTACTAATTGTAATAGATCCTCTATCCCATCTACCCTCAAAACCTGCAATATCAAGAGCATTTACCGAGAGAATATTTCTTTTCAATTGAGGAACATATCTGACATCATCCAAAGTCACCACAGTATTTGCATGAGATTTGATCTAAACTGTATCAATTCCTTCCACTTTACAGATGGCGTCATCCCCAAGAAGAACAGAGCCTCCAAAGTCACCACAGTATTTGCATGAGATTTGATCTAAACTGTATCAATTCCTTCCACTTTATAGATGTCGTCATCCCAAAAAGAACAGAGCCTCCATCACAAGATCTAAAAGAAGTGAACCATTCTTTATGGGGTGTCATGTGAAAAGATGTCCCAGAATCCACGATCCAGGTATCAGGCTGACTGATACTGCATGCAACTGTAAATACTGCATCATCTGCAATACTACTATGATCTGCAGAAGAAACTGCTACTGATGCCAAATCTGAGATTGTTTCTTTATTTTTCTATTCCTTCTCTTTCTTGGACTGTAGAAGTCTACACTCATTTTTCCAGTGGCCTGGCTTCTTGCAGTAATGACAAACACCAGGTCTTTTAGACCTAGACTTTGATCTAGTCTTGGACTTATTTCTACCTTGTCCAACTGCTCTTTGCTCATCTCTACCTCTGACAGTAAATCCTTGTGCCGGATTTGGAGCCTAATGCTCCAACTGTACTTTCAACCTAAGCTCATTGAATAACAAAGTGGCTTCAACCTCATTGAGACTTATAGTCTCTCTTCCATAGAACATGGTAGTAGTAATATTTTCATAGGACTTAGACAAAGAATAAGTCAGGATCAAAGCCTTGTCTTCCTCATCAACATTAACACTAATATTTACCAAATCAAGCAGGAGCTTATTATAATCATCATCCAAGTAATCCTTGAGTGAGATCCCTTCCGCCATACGAAATGTGTGAAGCTTGCTCCTCAAATACAGTTTATTAGTGAGAGATTTTACCATATACAAAGTATCCAATTTTTCCCATACACCTTTAGCTGTATCAAGTTTCACTACATTGCAGATGACTTTATCACTCAATCCTGAAAACAGAGTTCCATGTGCTCTCATTCATCTCCTCTTTTTCAGCCTCTGTAATACCTGGAATTGTATCAAATCCTTTGAGAGCTGTTGCAACGCCCTCCTTTACCAACAGATATCTCATTCTTACCTTCCATAGTACAAAATCACCTGTGCCATCAAATATCGCTACCTCATGCCTAGAGGTTGTGGAATAAAAAATAACCGTCTCAGGAGTCGGAGAAGAACTTGGTTGCCCGTCAGATGCCATCCCTTTGCTCTGATACCAATTGTTGGGATGTGCGCGCGAATTAAACCAGTTTAGGCCTCCAAATAATTCCTGTTTACTCACTTAGGCAATTAACCAATCACAACACAGGCAGATATCAAGTCAAAAGAAGACGAGATTTACGTGGTTCGGCAAAATATTGCCTACGTCCACCAAGAAGAAAGGAGTAATCCACTATAATCTGATCCAAATCTAGGTACAAAAGGAATACAAATATCCAGATAACAAATGCCAGATTAAAAACAAAGAGATATAATAAATAAATGAAAGAGGATGAAAGAAGCACGAGAAAAATTCAAAATACCAGGCCTCTAGCTTTTCCTGGTACCTGGATTGAAGAAGAAATCTCTCTGAAATTTCTCTTGATTTTTTCTCTCTGCAGATCAAAGACCGCAGGCTCTCTGTGGTTAAATAACCATCTGAAACTGCATCCAAAACAGACCTAAAACGAGTCCAGAAAATCCAAAACACTTCCAAGCCGTCAGATCAAAGAACAAAGGCTCAGATCGTGCCAAAATTCATGCAAGATACCCTCAGATCAAGTCTAATCAAGCTTGGATTAATCTCAGCCGTCAGATCAACCGATCGGACAGTCCAGAATGCGAGAAATCGCGTGGACCGTGCGTACACCGCGAGAAACCAAGAGGAACTGTATGAGAAAATCAGGAAAAATGCCTCAAGGAGATACCGCAAGCCACTGGACCGAGCCCGCGTGCGCGCCCGCGTGCCCGCGCGTTGGGCTGGGCCGCGCGCGTGCCCGTGTGTTGGGCTGGGCCGAACGCCCGCCCGCGCCGTGGGTCAGGAGCAAACGATAACAATTTACTTGACGGTGGAACGTACAGAGGATGTGAATGTTGAGGAGGACCATCGCGAACCTCTATATGGCATCACTACGATGATTAAAAGTTGCTGGAAATTTTTCTTTTTTTCGGATGGACTCAACAGGTTGGCGTAGATGGGGATGTTATGGGTCGTGAGCCATTGTTCATTCAAATTCTTCTTTATGGGCTGGCTATAGCCATCCATTGGCCCATCTATGAACCCCTTTTCCAGTCTACCCGTCCTCGCCACATTTCTCTCCCTCGGATTAATGTTGGCGTCTCTCCTAACCATAGCACATAAATCACTTGTAGCAAATTTCCAGCATAAAAAAAAATATAAAATATAAAAAAAATTGAAAAAAAATTTAAAAAAATGGAGATATGCAAATGACTCTACTTACGGCTGTAATGGTTATACATAAAGCGATTAATTAATTGCGCGTGTGGTCCTCGCATAGCTTCACAATCCCTCGTATAGAATATTCATTCCTTGATTTCCTTCGCTCTGTTACTTTAGTGCCGAGAATAATGGTACAAAGAGTCTAAGCACGTCTCCAATAGCATCGACTGGGGTCCCGGAATTTCTTTAGCCTAGTATGCTGGATTAATTAGTGAGGCAAGCCAGGCATCCATCTTTTCCCTTTGCTCTTAAAGAATTGAAATAAAAAGTTATTCCCGCAAATTAGCAAGAGCCAATCTCTATAGCAGCATCAAATCTAAATCAAGATCTTGATCATATCCTACCATCACCATGGAGCGAGAGATGGAGAGAGATGGCGTAGGCCTTTGCAGAGAGATGGCCACGTCTGCTGCCAGGTCTGCTATCGGCGCCCTCTCAGGCATGCTCTCATCGGAGATGAACATGCCCAAACTGGTGCGCGAAGATGTCCTGTTCATCGAAGATGAGCTCGGGAGAATGAAAGAGTTCCTGCGGCGTGCGGATGCCGATGCTCGGGCGAGAACACGCGTCAAAGAAGTGAGAGACTTGGCCTATGACACCGAGGACCTCATCGATGAATCTAGAGTTCACATGGCCTGGCCTCGCCGCCATGGCATCAAGGGCGTTCCTTACAATATCGTTCAGAAGATCAAGAAATGCAGAGAGAAGCACGAGATCTACAACCGGCTACAAGAAATCAAGAACAGAATTAAAGAGGCCGACGAGAGAGGTTCGCACTTCCATTTCGAGCCAGTCCCTTCTTCCAGCACGGTCACCACAGAGGAGAAATATGATCGAGGACAGCTGGACGCTCTCTACGTCAAGGAAAGAGAACTCGTGGGCATCGGCGAGCCAAGAGATCGTTTGATCCGGTGGTTGCTGGAAGGAAGCAAGTCCCCGCGAATCATTTCGGTGGTCGCCATGGGTGGCATGGGAAAGACTACCCTTGTTAGGAACGTTTATGATAGCTCGAAGGTGAGGAGCCCCGGACAATTTGATTGCCATGCTTGGTTCGCTTTGTCGAAAACATTCGATGCCAAAATGCTGCTAAGAAACATGATCAAACAACTCTCCGCTCAAGTTGGGGAAGACCCGACGACTGCCGTCGAGGTCCACCATGGCCCAGCTGCTTCCCCTCTGGAACAACTGCTGTCTACTACTATCAGAGAAAGAAAACAAATGGAGAAGCAAAGGGAGATAGAGACGGCGGACGAGGCTCGCCTCATCCAAATGCTCCAAGTCCTTCTCAAAAATAAGAGGTACCTGATTGTTTTCGATGAATTATGGAGCTTATCTGCATGGGAGAGCATAAAACTTGCATTTCCTGATAATGGACTTGGTAGCCGGGTTGTGATAACAACACGAAATAAAAGCATTGCTGATGCTGCCTCTTCTCTTCATCGTGCACGACATGATGATGCTCTTGTGTACAATATCGAACCTTTGACCCCAGAGGATTCTTGGACCCTGTTTTGCAAGAGAGCCTTCGGATCAGAAACTTGCCCCGAAGAATTCAAGGAGGTGTCTGAAAGATTTCTGAAGAAGTGTGGGGGATTGCCGCTTGCCATCGTGACAATCGGTGTTCTTCTGGCAACCAAGCCTAGGATTGTCGGACGATGGACGAAATTGCATGACCTTCTTGGGACTGAATTGGAGACCGATCCCACCCTTGCAGTTATAAAAGATACACTGAGCCTTAGCTATGAAGATCTGCCTTACAATCTCAAATTGTGTTTCCTGTACCTGAGCATATTTCCGGAGGACCACCCCATCAGGCGCGGTCGTCTGGTGAGGCTGTGGATGGGTGAGGGGTTGTTCGATGCGAGGAGGACTGATACGACGGTGGAGGACATGGCAGATGAATGCTTCGATGAGCTTGTCAAAAGGAGCATGATCCAAGTGACGGAAACCGACCCATCGGAAGGGCAAAGAGCTGCAAAGTTCATGACATTATGAGAGAAATTATAATTTCGAAGTCGAGGGAGGAGGAGTTCTTCTACTCGATCCTTGATCCAAGCTCACCAAAGCCGACGACCGATAAAGTCCGTCGTCTAACAACCCACTGTGATGTGCGCCACCCACTAAATGTAAACTTTGCTCATCTTCGGTCACTGATCTTGTTTCGTGTTTTCGTGTCGTCCAGTTTGAAATCTGCTAAATTGTTAAGGGTATTGGATGCGGAGCGCCAAGATATAGAATCTCCGTTCTTGCCGCACGGCAGTCGATTGCAACATTTGAGGTACCTTAACCTGAGAGGCACTCAGCGTGCTCGGCTCCCGGAGGCCCTGAGTTCTCTGCAAAACCTTCAAATGCTGGATCTCCGGGACACATCCATTGACGAACTGCCTGCTGGAATCGTCAAGCTTCGACGGCTGCGGTATCTTGCTGTTTATTCTGCAGAAAGAATCACTGCGACAATGGTGGCTCCGAGAAGGCATGGCGCATCGATGCCCAGAGGAATTCGTGGACTGAGAGAGCTTTCCACTCTTGTTCTGGTCAATGCCGAACCTGGCTTCATAGAGGAGCTGGAGGAGATGCAACAATTGCGAAGGCTGGGCGTGGCACGGCTCACCATGGATGATGAAGTGCATTTCTGGTCTGCCATTCAGAAGCTGAACCGCCTTCATTCTCTAACGGTCGACTCTAAAGAGGACAATCTGAGGAGCTCTATGGGCTCCTTCCACCAGCTGCCATCTCGGCTACGAAGCTTAAAGTTGTATGGCCTCGTTATGGAGAAATTGCCCGGCCAATTCGGGTCGTTGGAACACCTGGCCAAGATGGTCCTCGGTGGAACCAAATTAGCGGATGACCCTTTTCCTGTCCTCGAGAAACTTCCACGCTTGTCGGATCTCCGGCTTCACAAGGATGCGTACGTGGGCAAGAAGTTGTACGCTGGGAGTGGGTTCTCGAGGCTTAGAGCGTTGCATCTCATGCACCTCAAAGAGTTGGAGCGGGTGATAGTCAAAGGAGAGGCGATGCCCATCGTGGAGAGCCTAAAGATCAAGTGGTGCGGGACAGAACGGCCTGCCCCCGGCGGGGTCGATTTCCAGATGGAAGGATTCCGCGAGAGCCTCATCGACCATGATGTGCAGTGACCGAGGAAGTGAGAGAGAGGCCAACTGGCCAAGCCAATGGCTCCAAGACACTGAAGTGTGTGTGTAGAATCCATGTATGTTGTTTTCTGGTCTGCAGAAGATTTACTTCTTATTTCGTGGAATGTAATAAGGCACTGGATGCCACCTTATTTATCGTGTTCAGTGCCACAGATATTGTGTGCATGTTCATGCCCATGGCTAATGATACCAGTTGATAATTAATATGATGCTTAATTTTAATTAACATGTTCCTTTGCTTAATTTTAATTTCTTAAATATATTTTGTCGAGCAAAATTAACGGATGGGGTCCATAAATAGTATGAGAAGCAGCAATGGAAATTTAGAAGGTTTGAGCCATGGAGAACCCAAAATCACTGGGCATGCCCAAAAACCAATCCTTTTGCGATTAAAAAAAAAAAAAATTACGTTATTAAAGATGGACATAACAGGTTATGTGGCGTGGTGCATGGATTAATGCATATGTTGTGTCTAAGTTGTGACTAACTGTTGACCATGTGAATATTGGATGATGATGCAACTGGCTGAGTTGAACAGCTGGCCAAACTTTCCACCCATCCTCCCACCTGCTGCCATGACAGAGAAGGTTAAAGAAGGAGTTGGGCCCGCTAGATGGAAGCAATGAGAAGAGAGCGCAACTAAAGAGAAGGAGGCTACTGCTATGGCGGTAGCTTGATTAGTAAAGAGTAGCTCGATCGGTTGCTAAAGGCCTTGCTTGATCACTATCAACCGGTCATCGATTCGAGGCATGATCCTGGCGATGACTCGATTATATCTAAAAAAATGGGATCGGGATCTCTCTCTTTATCCCCATTCTACTAGTCGGTGTCTTAGTGGTATCAGGTTGACTACCTTTATATGAGGAAAGACCGCATAAATTTGAGTATCTTGCATCGAACATTATTTGGCGGAGTGGGAGCCTACGGGGATAGCTATAGCTAGGATTGGAAATGGGCCGGCCCAAAGACTATTTTAAAAATTTTTGGACCGAATCTGGGCTTCCCTTTGGTCCAAAAATTAAATGGACTCTATATTACAGCCCTAAGACTAGTCGAATATACTTAAAATTTCATCCGCAACCTGAACCAATATCAAGTCGGCCTGAAATTTATTGAGCTGGCCCAGCCCAGTTCCAAACAATGGGCTTTTGGGCCAGTCCATTTTCAGTCCTAGCTATAGCGGGATTTATCTTCCTATTCTTCTTTTCAATCACAAAAGAAGAAGAAGAAGAGATGAGGAGATTGGAACAGTGGTTGAAATAAACTACCCTCAACTCGTCATGTTCGCTCCAAAGCTTCGCTTTCTAGCAAGAGCAGGCACATGCAAGGTTCGCTTCATCCGTGCAAATATGGGTGCCATCAGAGATAAGCAACAGGCTCTTATTCTTAACATGTACACTAGCATGTGCTCGAACAACATGGAACTTATTAGAGACATGTATTTTGCCTCTTCTTGGATGAAGAGAAACATAACAGCATTGGCTTTATACAATATCCTTATAATTTTGGTAATATCACCAAGAATGTCATTTGTCATTGCAAATACCTACTCAGCCTTGAGATGCCAACCAAACCACCGATAAAGGCTAAGCCACTTATCGAACAATCGAATAACCAACTATACTGCTGACTAGGGAGGAGACAACAACCATACCACCAATCAAAAAGGAGGTGAGTGTTGACTATTCACTCGTCTAACAGCTGACTAAGTGGAGGACGACCGAGTTAGTCGCTAACCGACCATCTCCCATGCCTTGCACCAAGAGTCTACACATAGTCAGACCTGGCTGATATTTCTTCACATGCATCCTATTGAGTGTTTACTTAGACTCGACTAACTCTGAGATTAGTCGACTGCATGTACGGGTACTGACTCGAATCCAACCAAGTCTAAACTTAATCGGGCACTCTACAGTGCAACGTCACGGTCATTCTCTCTTGGCAAGGTCCCTTACTCGATGAGGTTCCTTCTTTCTTAGCAACAGCCAGATTGGCCATTACTTGTAGCCGGTGACACCTGAGTAAGTGGCAACAACTATCCCAGTTGTCCTAGCAACGACCATGGTGAGTGGGATCATGGAGGACAGGATTCATGGGAGGCAAGATGGCAACAAAATCAACTATCCTAACAAAAAAATGCCAACGAAGGAGGTCTAGGAGACAAAATCCTAATAACTTGTCAGAATCTGTTATGCCTGATATAGAAGGCCACCTTCCTAATGGCATTCCACTACTCCACGTAACTCTATAAATTTATAAGAGAGGACCCCCAGTGAGGTACACTTCTATACTACCACTCTTATGCTTGCACAATCACCATCTTGGCTCTCAGCTCTGGCTGTTGTAGTCCATTTCATTCTTCTTACTGACTTGAGTATTGAAGGATCCCCTACCAGAAATCCCAGTCTAGGGAATGTTCTTGCAGGTCCTCGCAGTAGAGCACGACGGAAGTAGCTCCCCATCATGGCCGGAGAAGACCGAAAGACCCTCAAGCACCGCTGTAGTGTGTTGGAGAGTGATTTGTCAGCAATAGATTGGTGCGCCAAGGAGGAAAAGCAAGCAAGCATCAAAAAGAAGTTTCCAAAGTTTGAAGCCATGGTGATCATGCGTGCACAAGATGCCTCCACTAGCTACGTTAGAAATCCTCTACATTATAACAAATGGCACAGTCAAGAGGTGGAGCCTCTTGCTCTAATGCTTGCATCATCGATGACCTAGCAAGACATGCTCGTTACTCTCACACAGCAGGTCGAGATGCCGGCCATGGTGGTCTGAGAGCTACAGCAATAATAGTGATCCATGGCCATGCAACAGCAACCAGAGATTCTAGCCATTTCCATTATTGCTACTCACTTCAGCCACTGATCTTCCCGAGGGAGATCCTGTTGTCAACAAGCCCCTCACTGCCGATAGTCTCCTTCACCCCCTAAGCAAGCCATCAGACCCCTCAGAAAAGATCCCACCATCATTGAATCATCGGCCAATCATAGCCTCTAATACCGCACCAGGCTGGTCCATCACATGAGGAGAGATGACCAAGGAAGGAGCCTAAGTGAGAGCATCCCCGATCCTCATCTATGTCAACTCTCAAGTCCTCCAAGGAGGGATCAATTGATGAGGCTATTCGATACCTAGCCAAATGAGGCCTCAACGAGTATGATCGCAAGCTGAGTGGCATCAACCGCTGACTTGCCAATCTGCAAGGTGGAAGTGGGGAGCCGATGGATCACAACACCCATCCTCCTCTTACTCGTTGATTCATGGAGAAACTGATTTCTAGTTAGTTCAAGATGTCCCAGCTAGATTCGTACGATGGCACCACTAATCTGTTAGACTACTTGGAGAGCTACAAGGCTCTCATGTAATTTCAGGGCACCACCGATGTCCTATTCTGTATCACCTTCTCAACCACTTCGTAAGGCAACCTAAGCATAGTACTTTCAACTCGAGTTGAGAAGTATCAACTCCTTCAATTAGCTGGAGAAGCAATTCATGGATCACTTTGATGCTTGCCGAAAGATGCCATAATAGATTGATAGTCTCTTCTCCGTCTGCCAGTAGGATAGAGAGTACCTGAAGGATTACATGACCCGATTCAAGGTGGCCACATTAGAAGTTTATAACCTGGATGAGTCTATGGCCATATTGGCCTCGAAGAGAGGACTCCACCCCTCTCGCTTCACCTACTTGCTAAATAAGACTTCATCTAAGTCTTACTCGGAAATGCTGGTCCACGTGTAGAAGTACATCCACGTATACGAGAGAGCTCTCATTTGGTGAGAGATTTATGGAAAGTAGAAGAAAAAGCAAGCTCGAGAAGAGCCAGGTGGAGCCTGAGTAGAAAAGCCCAACTTATCCTATTGATAAAGTTCCAAGCCAAAGAACTTTGTCAGCAAAATAGGTAACTACACTCCTCTCCTCGTCTCTAGAACTAAAATTTTAATAGAGTCAGAAGGCGAGCAATATTTATGAAGGCCTCATCCACTGAAGCCCTCGGCCACCCATGACAAGAACAAATACTTCCAACTCCACTAGGACTATGGCCACGATACTGAGCAATGCCACCAGTTGAAAAAGAAGATTGAAGAACTTATTCAATGTGGCTACCTTGGAAAGTATGTTTGTGGAGGAGATAGGCCCAATGCTTAGAATCCCAACCAGTAGTTGACTCAAGCCAAGATCAACAATCGACTAACTGAGAGGCAAGTCAACATGATCTCTTGAGGGATAGAGTGCCCTTCGAAGAGGTCGAGAGGGGAGGGGAGAGAAAAAAATGTAATCTTGTTTCATGATAGGTGGTGCAAGCACCAGGATTCGAAGGAGACTCAATTCAATTTGGTTTGACTAACGCTTAGCCAATTTTCTTTGAATCCTGTCAACTGGACCATTACATTTTATTTTTTGTTAATTGAGTCCTGTAAAGTTTGAGTCCTGTAACCAATGAGCTAGCCTTGAGCAAGTGAAGGAGCATTATATTGAAGAAGACCAAGATGTTCATCCAAATGCCAAGTGGCGCCCAACACATGATGACATATGAATGCCCTCATAAAGAATTTAAATTGGGGACCACATGGAGACACTTGGTGCCCATGCATGCAAATTTTTAGATTTGGCACCTCATTTTGAAACCCCATGACACTTGGCGCTCATATATGCAGATTTTCATATTTGGCACCCTATTTCATGGAGTTTGAATTCAAGAAGGTTCTAGAGATGGTGCCCCCTTTTCATGAAATTTAAAATTCAAATTTGCAACTACCTTTCTCCCTCTTTTCATGTAAAATTTGAATTTCAAATGGGACTTAGAAAGCTATAAATAGGCCCCTAATCTCTTTATAAGGAAGAAGCTAGTTTTGAATAAAAGATAAATTTTTTTTTGAGCTCCCATTATTATGAGTTTTCATTTCCGGTGTGAGATGCATCGTCCTCCGAGAGAGAGAGGGTGTGAGATCCAACCTACCATCTAGTTCCCATAGTTCATCCATCTCCCATCAACCATACATTGGTGTTGACATTCCTCCCTAACCCATGGAGTAGATGCCCCCTATCCATGGAGCAGCTAGTCTAGTTTTCATCAAGGTGCCAAGCATTCTTCAAGCAATCACTCTTCATCCTTCCTTATTTTCTTAAGTTGTTTGTTGTATTTCTTCATCTTTGCTAAGTTCTCTTCTTACTTGCATGGTTCTCAAGAATGCCTATCCAAGGAGGAAGCTTATCTTGCCAAAGAATCCCTACAATGGAGTCTACTATCCGGGAAGTGTTAATTTCTTCATCCTAGGTGCCGGATCCGGAGGGGAGATTACTTTCTTCCGGGAGGTGATCGAATCGCTGCTTGGTATCACCCCCTTACTCTTGCTGTCTGTTGAAGGTAGCCTTAGCCCAATTCTTGAGGGATTTCTTAATCGTTCTAGGTCCTTGGTTTTTTATACTTAGAAGACTAGTTATGAGCATATCTTTACTTCTCTCTTTGAAGTTTTCTTTAGATAGCTTCTTTTCATCTTTTACGGGAAAATTAAAAAGATATAAAAAATTAATCATTACTGTACTCATCAAAACCTTCGTTAGGCCTTTCATCCTGCATCAATAGGGACTTAGTCGGGGTCTACAACCCCAATAATGATGTTATCATCTATCCATGATGATAACTGTTGCCGTCCGGATCGTCGTGGCCCATAGCTGCTGATGACATCGAGGGTCGTGCGTCCGCCTGCCGGGGATGCTCCGGTGCCTCGGGACCTGCAAAAAATCAACGTCAGTGATCCAGGCCGGGGATTCCGGCGGGGGCACTCCGACGGTCAAGTCAGTGACAACCCAGGAGAACATATCCTCCTGGTCGAGCCCCTCTGGATGAGCTCCATGCTAGAAGGAGTGAATTTAGTGTATGATGGTGTGAGTGAGTTGGGAGAGGTGATGGCCAAGGTGGTCTTACCTTCCTCTCTGGCCTCTCCCCCTTCTCATCTTTCTCTTTGTTGTGGATGATGTTGTTGAAAAATGGTTGTTACCTCCCTTTTGCTTACTCTGGCCGAGTCTTCTACCTTGGCTTGCCTCGGGGTCCTCCTATGCTGTCAGATGGGTACGACGAGGTATCGTGCCATAGACGGGATGCCTCCTTTATCAGGTAGCTGGGGAAGCTTCTATACACTTCTGACATTCCTTCTGTTTGCCCCTCTCTTGGAAGCCTGGCAGGACCTCGATTGGCAGGCCACCGGTCTCGGGACCCGCACTCTCTGGTGGGGTATTTTCTCCAGTCGTACGGCAGGTCATGGAGGGCATGGTGCCTTGATGTGAGTTTCCTTTCTTTCTGGTGTGAATGATGGCTGTGGGTATTAATGGCGACGTGGCGGGTGCTGTCGTACGGTCCTCGAGAGGCTCGCCACTATCCTCGGAAGGAAGGTGCTGCTTCCTTGGTGGTTGGTGCCTCGATTTGCGCTGGGGACCGAGCTAGAGAGGTGGGGCCCGTATCCAATGAACCTGCTTCGAGGCGGCTTGGCTGCGCGGAGGAGGGCCGAGCTCGACTCTGGGCCAGTGGGGCCCAGCTTCAAGCGAGCTCGAGCAGGTAGAGGTGGGCGAGGTGCCGCCTAGCCCAGGGGACCCGATCTCGGAGGGGGCTCCATGTGGTGGATGAGGCTTGGGCTCGACTCCGGGCCACGGGGCCCGACCTCGGGCTCGAGGGGTCTGCCTCTGGTGGAGCTTGACCTCGGCTCCGACCTAGGCATCCCGATCTGGCGGGGACTGACCTGGCGGAGGACGGAGCCCGGCTTCGACGGGCGGCCCCGTTGAACTCGGGGAGCTCAGCCCGGCAAAGGGTCTCATGGTGGGAATCCAGCACGGCATCCAATGAGGGCTCTACGTCAGTCTCCCTGCCCCACATCAGCAATCCGGTCACATCATTTGCCCCCACTCCCGAGGCCCGTTGTCGCGCGACGCTCGGGGTGAAGGGAGTAATTACGGTGCTGACATGGAAAGGTGGAGAAATCTGGTGCAATAATGATCGATATCGACGGTGTCTCGCCCGGCGGGCCCTCGAGCTTGTGCAGGGGTGCCATGTGGCCACGTCTAGGGAGCGGTTCTGGCGGGGCACGAAAGTCAGAGTGATCGCATTCGGATTGGGGTGCTGGCCTCGCCGATCGACGACACGTGGCGGGCGTTCCTTGGGGAAGCCGTAACGGTACGGTCAGGTGCAAGTTGCCTTGAGAAAAAAGGGTAAGTCTTTTCGAAACTTACCTTTTTTCGAATCCTTCGTGCCCGATGTCGTATCGCGGTCTTCTCCTTCCTCCTCCCGGGCCATCATCGTTCTCCTAGGACTTTAGCAGATTAGCTTCTTCTCTTTCTCCCTTCTCATCGACTAGGAGCCGTCGTAGGTCTTCCCCTATCCTTCATCGTCTTCTTCTTCTTCTTTCATGGATCGCTTCGGTCCGAACTTCTGTCCTTCCTGCCAAGCTGAGGCTGGACCTTCCCAGCCGAAGACTCCTTCTTCCTCCGAAGAGGAAATGAAGGCGACGCATTATGAGTTTAGTAGGAGACCCTCTCACGATCCTTTAGCCATTAGGGAACCCAGGTCTTCTCCTCCACCTCGCTTGGCCCTTCTTCCTGCTCCTCCGCCTACTTCTGTCCCTGAACTTGAACCTTCTCATTCGACAGGTCCCGGAGGGATTGCTTCGATGTTCTCCGTTGAGGATCTGGTGGCCATCCGGGATGCTTACGACATCCCTGAGTCCGTCCAGCTCTCTATCCCTCGTCCTGAAAAGCGGGTCATGTCCAGTGGCCCTCGACGGATTGCTTTCTATGAGGAGACCTTCGTCGGGGGCTCCGGTTTCCTTTCATCCTTTCTTTCTCTCCTTCCTGACCAACTACCATCTTGTTCCTGTCCAGTTGGTCTCCAATGCCATCAGAATGATATTTTGCTTCATCGTTCTATGCCACTTCCACGGGATTGTTGCTCTTTCTCCTTGTTCAGGGCTTTTTTCACCCTGAAATGCCACCCTACTGAGGATGAGTGGTAGTCCCTCTCTTCTCGCCCTCGGGGCATCCGATTTGAGCTCCCCTCTTCCATCAAAGGATGGAAGAGAAGGTACTTCTTTGCTTCGATAGAGGGGATCGACTGGGCTTGGAGCGACCCAGACTAGTCTCCAAATAGGAACTCCTCCGGTGAAGCAGCCGACCACGACCTGTACAAGCTACTCAGATCAGCTGAGATCCCATCACTTGAGGTCTTGCTATCGGAGCAGAATTTCTGCAAGGTCGGGGTTGGCTCGGTGCAAGAGTCGGGTGAGTTCGACTTGGCCACCCCCTTCTCGTTTCTTATTTACTTTCTTTTTTTTCCTTTCTCTCTCATTCTTCCTTTTTTTTGGGAGGGGGGGTTGACCATGTCTTTTCTGGTGCAGAGATGAAATTTTCTATGGACGAGCTGCTCTCTTTTTTTGACGAACGAGAGCAGACAACTGAGACAGGCGAGCCCGCTCCGAAGAGGGCTCGGGTCGATGATGGTGCGAGGCCGGTGTAGGCCAGGCCAGACGCACTGGTCTCAGAGCGGAGGTGGAAGAGGATGGCCGAGCATGCTTGCAAGCCTTCAGGGCAGCACAAGATGGTGCCGGCGCCCGAGCTCGAGGTGGTCGTCCGTGCCAGGTCAGCCGCTGCCGCCGCCAGGGTAGAAGTCCCTCCTTCGAAGATCGTCATCGTTGAGGTGGATGGGGGACCAAGAGAAGTGAGGTTGGCGCCTCAAGCGCAGCCCGAGGTGGCATCGAGCTCGCAACCGGCACCGAACGGGCCTCCCACCGCCGAGGGATCCGAGCCAGAGGGGAGGCAGGACAGGGACTACCACCGAGTTCCCTTCCGAATGGGGCCCAATGTCTCGCTGATGAAGGACCTGAGACTCGCTAAGCAGATGATAGGCTTCTTGGTTCAGTCCTGCGATAGGTGAGAAGGGAGCGGGAGGCTTCTGGGTGACGTCATCAGCTCGTCCTTCGCCAACAGGTATGCCGTAAGTCCTTCCTCTCTTGTATTGATACCTTATGATCTTTCTCAGCACTGTAACTAATATGCTTCTTTTGGTGCAGCATGCTAGAGAGTTGATCCTCATCAGGGATTATTGCCACAACTAGAGGAAGAGGGACAAGGAGCGACAGGCGGAGCTCGAGTTCCTGAAGGCTGAGGTGGGCCGGAAGGATGCCGAGATCCGGGAGGCCAATCTGAAGGCTAAAAGCCTCCTAGCTGAGATCGCCGACGCTGCCCGAATAAAGAAGGAGCTCGAGGGAGAGCTCGAGTCAAAGAGGACTCGACTGAAGGAGCTCCGGGTTGAGGTAGAGGTGGCGAGGGACAGGGCTGTCTCTGCTGAAAAAAGAATAGCGACCACGGAGGAGAGGGTCACCGCCATCAATCGCTCCACCGAGACAGCCGAGAAGGCGATGTCGTTGGCGATCTGACAGCTTGAGCATACCAGGAAGCAGCTGGAGGAGTCGAGGCAGCGGGAGGAGGCCACGAGAAAGGGGGCTGCCGATGCGGTGGCCGCTTTCAAGGCCACCCCCGAGTACATCAAGAACTTCAAAGAGGTGGTAACGGACTCCTTCACCAAGGGGTTCGCCTACTACCGCCAGCAGCTACGGGGGATCCTTTCTAAGGAGCGACTGGCAGCGCTCCGGGCTCCAAGCAAGAAGGCTCCAGCTCCGAAGATGGTTGCAGGAGGGCCAGGGGCCGCTCCGGTTGAGTCACTCCCGCAAGTGGCCCTGGAGACCGCTGAGCCGGCCTTGGCCATGGAAAAGGTCGAGCCAACACCGCAAGAGAAGGCAGTCGAGCCAGCCTCCTCGATAACAGCAGCTGGACCTGCCCCTCCGACGGAGTCCACTCAGGCACGCGACCCTGTGCCGAAGATGGAAGAAGGGGAAGTCCCGGTCGTGCACCACCCAGGGAAGGAGCCAGCCCAGTAGGATAGGACTTCTCTTATACTTTCTCATTCTTTTTCTGTCATTTTTGTTGTTTGTTTTGTTTTTGAGCCGGGCTGCCTAGCTTGTTAGGGCCCGGAAGATGATGTACACATTTTTTCCAAGTAATAGAAATCAGTTATGCAAGTGTGGCCTCCTTCCTTTTACTATGGTGTGAATGTCTCTTCTCCTCCTCTCTTATTCCCTTTTTCCTTCTCTTTCAGTGTAGGGAGGCCTGAGAGAGGAGCTTCGTCCTGCGTGAGCTCGTGCTGAACTCAAGCTTCCGATGCCGTCGAATGTTGGCTTCGGACTTGGATGTCTGAGGGGCTTTCAGGTCTTGAACACCTTAGAGCTAGGCTCGAGGCTCGATCTTTGAAAGCTGGGCTCAAGAACTTGGACACCTCAGAGCTGGACTCGGAGACGTGCTGGTCGGAGGGCTGGCCTCCGGGACTTGATTTGCCTGAGAGCATGGCTCAGGAGCTTCAGCACCTCGGAGCTGGGCTCGGAGACGTCCCGGCCGGAGAGCTGGTCTCCGGGACTTGATGGCCTGAGGGCGTGGCTCAGGAGTTGTTATCTCAGAGCTGGGCTCGGAGACGTGAGTGCCTGAGGGCCTCTCAAGTCTTTGTGCCGGAGGACTCTTCTCCGGGCTTTGATGCCGAGAAGCTAGGCTCGAGGCTTGAGTGCCTGGGGGCTTCCCAGGTCTTTGTGCCAGAGGACTCTTCTCCGGGCTTTGATGCCGAGGAGCTAGGCTCGAGGCTTGAGTGCCTGGGGGCTTCCCAGGTCTTTATGCCGAAGGACTCTTCTCCAGGCTTTGATGCCGAGGAGCTAGGCTCGAGGCTTAAGTGCCTGGGGGCTTACCAAGTCTTTGTACCGGAGGACTCTTCTCTAGGCTTGGATGCCGAGGAGCTAGGCTTGAGGCTTGAGTTCTTGGGGGCTTCCCAGGTCTTTGTGCCGGAGGACTCTTCTCCGGGCTTGGATGCCGAGAAGCTAGGCTCGAGGCTTTAGTGCCTGAGGGCTTTCCAAGTCTTTGTGCCAGAGGACTCTTCTCCGGGCTTTGATACCGAGGAGCTAGGCTCGAGGTTTGCTGGTCAGAGAGCTGGGCTCCAGAACTTGATTGCCTGAGGACGTGGCTCAGGAGATGGCTTCTTGGAGCTGGGCTCGGAGATGTGAGAGCTTGATTGCCTAAGGACATGGCTCAGGAGATGGCATCTTGGAGCTGGGCTCGGAGACGCGAGAGCTTGATTGCTTGAGGATGTGCTCCGGAGATGGCATCTTGGAGCTGGGCTCGAAGATGTGAGAGCTTGATTGCTTGAGGACGTGGCTCAGGAGATGGCGTCTTGGAGCTGGGCTCGGGGACGTGAGAGCTTGATTGCGTGAGGACATGGCTCAGGAGAAGGCATCTTGGAGCTGGGCTCAGAGACGTGAGAGCTTGATTGCCTGAGGACGTGGCTCAGGAGATGGCATCTTGGAGCTGGGCTTGAAGACGATGATTGCTGAGAGCTGCGTGGCTTGAAAGTTTCCTTGGCCAGAGATCTGAGCTCCAGTCTCGGGCTGGCATCCTGGAGCTGGGCTCAGGGACATGCCAGCCAGAAAGCTAGTCTCCGGGACTTGATGGCCTGAGAACATGGCTCAGGAGTTGTCGCCTTGGAGCTGGGCTCGGAGACGTGAGGTTAGAGAGCTGCATGGCTCGAGGGTTCCCTTGGTCGGAGATCTGAGCTTCGATCTCGGGCTGGCATCCTGGAGCTGGGCTCGGGGACGTGCTGGCCGGAGAGCTGGTCTCTGGGACTTGATGGCCCTAGGATATGGCTTAGGAGTTGTTATCTTGGAGCTGGGCTCGGAGACGTGATTGCCTGGGAGCTTCCCAGGTCTTTGTGCCGGAGGACTCTTCTCCGGGCTTTGATGCCGAGGAGCTAGGCTCGAGGCTTGAGTGCCTGGGGGCTTCCCAGGTCTTTGTGCCGGAGGACTCTTCTCTGGGCTTTGGTGCCGAGGAGTTAGGCTCGAGGCTTGAGTGCCTGGGGGCTTCCCAGGTCTTTGTGCCAGAGGACTCTTCTCCGGGCTTTGATGCCGAGGAGCGAGGCTCGAGGCTTGAGTGCCTGGGGGCTTCCCAGGTCTTTATGCCGGAGGACTCTTCTCCGGGCTTTGGTGCCGAGGAGCGAGGCTCGAGGCTTGAGTGCCTGGGGGCTTCCCAGGTCTTTGTGCCGGAGGACTCTTCTCTGGGCTTTGATGACGAGGAGCTAGGCTCGAGGCTTGAGTGCTTGGGGGCTTCCCAGGTCTTTGTGCTGGAGGACTCTTCCCCGGGCTTTGGTGCCGAGGAGCTAGGCTCGAGGCTTGAGTGCCTGGGGGCTTTCTAGGTCTTTATGATGGAGGACTCTTCTCCGGGCTTTGGTGCCGAGGAGCTAGGCTTGAGGCTTGAGTGCCTGGGGGCTTCCCAGGTCTTTGTGCTGGAGAACTCTTCTCCGGGATTTGGTGCCGAGGAGCTAGGGTCGAGGCTTGAGTGCCTGAGGGCTTCCCAGGTCTTTGTGCCGGAGGACTCTTCTCCGGGCTTTGATGCCTAGGAGCTAGGCTCGAGGCTTGAGTTTCCTGCAAGGCAGATAAACTGTTGTGCAGAAAGGAGTCTTTATTTCTAGTGAAGGGAAGACATACATTACTGATAGTATCTCCTCAAATTATAAGCATTCCATGTCCGAGGGAACCTGGCGCCATCCAGGTCCTCGAGGTAGTAGGCCCCCTGTAAGAGGGCCTCAGCCACTTTATAAGGGCCTTCCCAGTTCGGCGAGAGCTTGCTGCACTCCCGGGGCTGGGACGCTTCTGCCCGGCGCAGCACCAGGTTGCCAGGTCAAAAATTCTTCTGCTTCACCCATGCATTGTAATACCGAGCGACCCGTTGCCGGTATGCTGCCATCCGAAGTCAGGCCTTGTCCCTCGTCTCTTCGAGGAGGTCAAGGTTGAGCAGGAAGTGTGCCGAGTTCTGTGCCCCATCATACTGCTACACCCGGAGCGTGGGCATGCCGAGTTCGATTGGGATCACTGCTTCAGATCCAAAGACGAGGTTAAAGGGTGTCTCACCCGTTGCCATTCTGGGCGTTGTGTGGTAGGCCCACAAGATGCTTGGAAGTTCTTCTGCCCATCTACCTTTCGCTTGGTCCAGTCTGGTACAGAGTCCTTGAAGGATGGTTCGGTTGGTCACCTCGGCTTCACCATTGGTCCGGGGATGAGCAACCGAGGTGAAACAGTGTTGGATCCCGTGCTCGGTGTAGAATTCTTTGAACTCCTGGTTGTCAAACTATCGTCCGTTGTTGGTGATGACACAATTGGGGAGTCCAAAGCGGCAGATGACGGACTTCCAGAAGAATTGTCGAACATTGGCTTCTGTAATCTGAGCAAGCGGCTCTGCCTCGACCCACTTGGTGAAGTAGTCGATCGCCACTAGCAGGAACTTCCGCTACCCAGGCACGGTGGGGAATGGTCCCAGGATATCTATCCCCCACTGTGCAAAGGGCCAGGGAGATGATAGTTGTGAGATCGGTGCAGCCGGTAGGCACTGAATGTGGGAATGGCGCTGGCACTTGTCACACTTCTTGACGAAGTCGGCGGCGTCTTCCCTCATTGTTTTCCAGAAGTATCCCTAGCGAAGAGCCTTATACTCTAGAGTCCTCCCTCCTACATGATTCCCACAGAGGCCCTCGTATATCTCCTTGAGCACGAAGGTCGCCTCCGTGGGCCTGAGGCACTTCAGGAGTGGGTAGGAATAAGATTGGCGGTAGAGCTGACCGTCCATCAAGATGAAACGGGTGGCCTTTCTTCTGATGAGGCCGACTTCTTTATGGTCCTCTGGTAGGAGGCCGTCCTGGATGTACTTGATGTACTTGTCCATCCAGCTCGGTTCATGGGCTATTTATTGCACCTCCTCGGGGCTTTCGTAGCTTGGATTCTCGAGATCTCAATGTAGGCACACCCTAGGGATGAGTCTGGTAGGGTTGCGAGCCTAGACAGTGCATCTGCACGAGCGTTTTCTCCATGGGGGATGTGGAAAACACGGAAGTAATGGAAGCATGCCATGCTCGAACAAACCTTCTCCAAGTACTTCATCATTTGGGGATCTCGGGCCTCGTACTCTTCAGAGACTTGTCCGGCAACTAGTTGGAAGTTGGTGAGAACCTTTAGGTTATGCACGCCCAGCTCGCGGGACACCTTCAGGCCCAACTAGTTGGAAGTGGAGAGCACACTCCATCACCACTCCGTCAAAATTAGCGAGGATGAGGCCTGCTCCGCTCCCACAAGAATTGGAGGCTCCGTCCACATGAAGGACCCAAGGGTCCCCCGGTGGTCCAGGCTCAGCTGGGCTCTCCGGGACCATCCGCTCTGGTTCCTCAGGAAGCCCTGTACATTCGACCATGAAGTCGGCTAGGACTTGGGCCTTCTGCAATGACCTCGACCGATATGCGATGTCGAACTCGCTCAACGTCAAGGACCATTTAGCCAACCTTCCGGAAGTCTCGGGGTGGCTTAGCATGGTCCTCAGCGGCTGATCGGTCACAACCACAATGGGATGTGCTTGGAAATAGGGCCTGAGGTGCTTAGCAGACATGATTAATGCCAAAATAAGTTTTTCAGAGCGAGTATACCTGATCTCCACATCATGGAGGATTTTGCTGGTATAGTACACCGGCTTCTGAGACCCATCCTGATCTGTGTGGATAAGGACCAAGCTAACGGCCCCTGGTGTGATCGCTAGGTAAAGCAGGAGCTCTTCCCCTTCTTCTGGTCTGGACAACAGAGATGGAGAGGTCAGGAACTCCTTCAGCTCTTCAAAGGATGCCTTGTACTCTTCGGTCCAGGTGAAGTCGTGCATCTTGCACAACGCTTTGAAGAAAGGGAGGTAGCGGTCGGCCAACCTCGAGATGAACCGGCTTAGGGCTGCGACCCTCCCCATCAGATGTTGAACTTGCTTCTTGGATATTGGGTGCTCCATGTCAAGGATTGCCTGGACCTTCTCCGGGTTCGCTTCAATGCCTCTCTGGGTGACCATGAAGCCTAGAAGTTTTTTGGCCGCCACCCCGAAGGCACACTTCGCTGGGTTGAGCTTCATCTGGGGCTTCAGGAGACTGTGAAAGGCTTCGGCGAGGTCGGTAATGTGGTCCGAGCTCGATTTGCTCATAACGAGCATGCCATCCACGTACACTTGCACGTTCCTGCCAATCTGGTCCTTGAAGATCTTGTTGACCAGACGTTGGTACGTGGCCCCGGCATTCTTCAAGCCAAAGGGCATCATCCTGTAGCAGTATGTCCCCCGATCAGTAATGAAGGCAGTGTGCTCTTCGTCCTCCGGGTGCATCCGGATCTGATTGTATCCAGAGAATGCATCCATGAAGGAGAGCAGCCTGTGCCCTGAGGTGGCATCCACCAACTGATCTATTCTCGGCAGAGGGGAGTTGTCCTTTGGGCACGCCTTATTGAGGTCGGTATAATCCACACAGATCCTCCACTTGTCATTATTCTTCTTTACCATCACCACGTTCGCCAGCCAGCTTGGATATTATACTTCTCGGACGAAGCCGGTGGCTAGAAGTTTCTCAACTTCTTCGTTAATGGCCGCCTGCCTTTCTGGGACGAAACTTCTCTTCTTCTGTCGAACCGGTCTGTGCTTCGGATCGACGTTGAGTTTGTGGGTGATGACTTCAGAGGGAATACCTGGCATGTCCGCTGCCATCCAGGTGAACATGTCTGCATTCGCCCGTAAGAATTCCAACAGCGGAGCTTTCTCCTCCTCGGGCAGCTGGGCTCCGATCTACACGGTCTTCGTCTGGTCGGCCCCGAGCTGGTAAGGAAGCAGGCATTCCGCCGGGCCTTCCATAGGGTCCTGAACCCTCTGGTCGAGCTCGTCTGCTCTGGAGTCCTCCTCGGGCACCCGGGCCCCGGGAAGGGTTTGGAAGCAGTGCTGCACTGGCTGGGATGTGCCCCTCATCTCCCCCATACCGCAAGGGGTTGGGAACTGTACAAGCAGTCTCTTGGTAGAGATGACAGCGTCGAGGAGATTGAGCCTAGGTCGGCCCAGAATCACGTTGTAAGGCGAAGGAAGCCTGACAACCATAAATGTCATCATGATGGTGCTCTACCGAGGTGGGGTCCCGGTAGTGACTGGAAGAGTGATTTCTCCCTCCATCCTTGCGGAGTCTCCCGTGAAACCAACAAGGGGGGTATATACAGGCTTGAGCTGAGTAGGGGAGATATTCATCCTGGAGAAGGCATCATAAAAAAGTACATCCGTGGAGCTTCCACTATCTACCATGATGCATTTTACAGGATGCTTTACGATCGTCATCTTGATGACCACAGCATCATTATTTATATTTTTCTCTCCATTTTCTCCTTCCCTTATAAAGGGGAGTACATTCTCGGAGTCCCCTGCCCCCCGGGTCCTCTTGGACGCGCGCTCGGTTCCCTAGCGTATCATCCCCACTGGCTTCTTGGTAGGGCGATTGTCGACCGCCGGGACAGGTGGGAGGGCAACGAGAGCCTGAGACTCCGGTTGAGATCTGCCCCCCACATATCTTCCGAGGTAGCTTCTCTTGATGAGCTATTCGATCTCACACTTGAGATTACGGCATTTCTCGGTGTCGTGGCCATGGTCATGGTGGAAACGGCAGTACTTCGTCTTGTCACGGGTGAAAGATGGCTTCAACGATGGTTGACGCCTCAGGTAGGTCTCGCCCTCGATCTCCATGAGGATCTTCGTTCTCAGGGTGAGGAGGGGAGTGAAATTCCCCTCATGAGTGGGAGCACTTCTTGGCCTCGGTGCTGGTTGGGAGCCCTGAGCTGGCGGTCCCGACCTCCATGCCCCGGGTGTCTCGATGGTTGTCGGCCTCTTCGACGGGTTCCCGTCGAGCTCCTGCCTAGTATGATCCGCCTCCTCGGCACGGATGTACTTCTGAGCCCGGAAGAGCAGCTCAGCATAAGTCTTCGGGGGCTTCTTGTCAAGCGAGTAGGTCAGGTGGGAAGTCCTGAGCCCTCGCTTTAGAGCCAGCATTGCAACCGGCTCCTCCAGGCTGTAGATCTCCAATGCAGCAGCCTTGAAGCGAGCAACGTAGTCTCGTAGCAGCTCACGGTCTTGCTACTTGATGGAGAAGAGGCTGTCTGCCTCCCACAGCATCTTCCGACATGCGTAAAAATGAGCCACAAACTTCTGCCCTAGTTGGGCGAAAGAGTTGATGCTTTCCCGCTCGAGGCGGGCAAACCATACCTGAGCCACCTTCCGAAGGGTAGCAGGAAAGGCGATGCATAGAAGTGCGTCGGTGGCCCCCTGGAGCCTCATGAGGGCCCTGTAACTTTCTAGGTGATCCAGGGGGTCGGTGGTTCCATCGTAAGGATCCACCTGTGGCATGCGGAACCGGCGGGGGATTGGCTCCGCTTAGATCTCCTGGGAGAATGGAGGGCGGGCGTCACAGCCCGATGGCTCGCTAGCGGAGCTGGGCAAGTTGGCGAACCGGTGGGTTAGTTTCGCCAGCTTGCGGTCATGCTCTTCAAGGCGCTTCTCCGTCATGCGCCTGATGGCTTCGTCTGTGGACCCCTCCGCTGAGAGGGGCGGGGAAGGTGACGTGGGTGTGCGGTGCCCATGACAAGGAGCCTTGCCCTTCCTGCCTTAGTGGGGTTTAGATGCCCCCCGGTCAAGGTGCGGTGAGTAGCTTTCTTCGTCAGTAGACCCGGCCCGCCGTTGCTTCATTGGGGCATGATGAGTACCCCGGTGGTCTGTAACGGCCCGCGGCTGCGAAGGCCTCCCATGGAAGGAACGCAGGCTGTCGCGGGGAGCTGCAGCATGGGCCACGAGGGTCTCTGGCTGTTGGGGCATAGCCAGGGATCGGTGCTGATGCTGGAGTTGGCGCACTGCTGCAATAAGAGTGTGCATCTGCTGGGCAAGTATGGTCAGCTGGATCTCCAGTGGGGGCGGTTGAACTGGGGCAGGTGGTTCTGTCTTCGAACCATGTGGGTTCCCATGGAAAGGGGATGCCTCCGCATGGCTGGGAGAGGTTCCCCTTGCCCGAGTGATCACCATCCTCCCAACGAATTGTCTGAGCGGGGCCTGAACTAGATCAAGTGTCATTCTACCCCCTACCTGGCACGCCAATCTGTTACCGCCCGGATCGTCGTGGCCCATAGCTGCTGATGGCATTAGGGGTCGTGCGTCCGCCTGCCAGCGATGCCTCCGGTGCCTTGGGACTTGCAAAAAACCAATATCAGTGACCCGGGCCGGGGATTCCGGTGGGGGCACTCTGACGGTCAAGTCAGTGACAACCCAGGAGAACAGATCCTCCTGGTCGAGCCCCTCTGGATGAGTCCACGCTAGGAGGAGTGAATGTAGTGTATGATAGTGTGAGTGAGCTGGGAGAGGTGATGGCCAAGGTGGTCTTGCCTTCCTCTCTAGCCTCTCCCCCTTCTCCTCTTTCTCTTTGTTGTGGATGATGTTGTTGAAAAATGGTTGTTACCTCCCTTTTGCTTACTCTGGCCAAGTCTTCTACCTTGGCTTGCCTCGGGGTCCTCCCATGCTGTCAGATGGGTACGATGAGGTATCGTGCCGTAGACGGGATGCCTCCTTTATCAGGTAGCTGGGGAAGCTTCTATACGCTTCTGACATTCCTTCTGTTTGCCCCTCTCCTGGAAGCCTGGCAGGACCTCGATTGGCGGGCCGCCAGTCTCGGGACCCGCACTCTCTGGTGGGATCTTTTCTCCGGTCGTACAGCAGGTTATGGAGGGCATGGTGCCTTGATTTGAGTTTCCTTTCTTTCTGGTGTGAATGACGGCCATGGGTATTAATGGCGACGTGGCGGGTGCTGTCGTACGATCCCTGGGAGACCCGCCACTATCCTCGGAGGGGAGGTGCTGCTTCCTTGGTGGTTGGTGCCTCGATTTGCGCTAGGGACCAAGCTAGAGAAGCGGGGCCCGTATCTAGTGAACCTGCTTTAAGGCGGCTTGGCTGTGCGGAGGAGGGCTGAGCTCGACTCCGGGCCAGTGGGGCCCAGCTTCAAGCGAGCTCGAGCTGGCAGAGGTAGGCGAGGTGCCGCCCAACCCAGGGGACCCAACCTCGCAGGGGGCTCCACATGGTGGAGGTGGCTTGGGCTCGACTCCGGGCCATGAGGCCCAACCTCGGGTTCGAGAGATCTGCCTCTAGTGGAGCTTGAGCTCAGCTCTGACCTAGGCATCCTGATCTGGCGGGGACCGACTTGGCGGAGGATGGAGCCCGGCTTCGACGGGCGACCCCGTTGAACTCTGGGAGCTCAGCCCAGTGAAGGGGCTCATGGTGGGAATCCAGCATGGCATCCAATGAGAGCTCCACGTCAGTCTCCCTGCCCCACGTCAGCGATCCGGTCACATCAATAACAAAGCATGATATAAAAAGAATCCTAGTTGATAATGGAAGTTCAGTTGATGTTCTTTTTTACAATGCTTTTGTTTGAATGAAACTACCTCTAAATATCCTAAAACCAATTTTGGTACCCCCAGTCAGCTTCACTAGGGACTCAATCAAGGTTGAAGAAGAAATCACCCTTTTAGTCACAGCAGGGACTCTATCCCGGTAGAGCACCATCTTCATGATGTTTACAATAGTCCGCTTACCTTCAGCATACAACGTCATCCTCGGGTGACTAGGTTTGAACTAATTAGACACTATCATATCAACTAAATACCTTCTCTCCTATTTCTTGATAAAGAATGAAGTTGACGAGATGCATAGGGACCAACAGCTTGCTCGGTAGTGCTTCTTGATAGTGCCCAAGGTATAAAAGGCCAACGAGGTATCGACTACTAAGCAATTGGATCAAAGGGAGCCAGAGAAAAGAGATGAATCGACTGAACAATTACTCTCCTTCTTGTTAGGTGACAATCCAATGAAGTCACTCCAAGTCGAAGCTCTTCTAATGGAGAAGGAAAGGAACTGACTACTTGACTTCCTATAGATCAATTATGATATCTTTGCTTGGTCAATATCAGATATGCTGTGAATCCTTCAAGAGGTAATCACCTGCAAATTGAACGTCGACCCCTAAGTGCAAACCAGTCTAGTAGAAAAAGAGGAGTTTATCCCTGAGAGATAAAAGGCCATCGATGAAGAAGTTGATAAACTTCTCAATGCCAGATTCATCCGAGAAGCCCACTATCCTAACTAGTTAGCTAATATCATCATAGTTAGGAAAGCTAGTGGGAAATAAAGAATCTATATTGACTACACCGACCTCAATAAGGCTTGTCCAAAGGATAGCTTTTTACTATCAAAGATCGATCAGCTAGTCGATGCAATATCCAAATACAAGCTATTTAGCTTCATGGATGCCTTCTCGAGATACAACTAGATTAAGATAGCTCTTGAGAATGAGAATAACACTACTTTTATGATCGATAAAGATATTTATTATTATAAAATAATATCTTTTAATTTAAAAAATGTAAGAGCTACCTATTAGCAGTTGGTTAATAAGGTCTTAAAAGAATAAATCAATTATGGAGGTCTATATTGATAACATGCTCATCAAGAGCTCCGAGAAAGCCAACCACATTAAAGACTTAGAAGAAGTCTTCAACAACCTCTGCCATCACCAAATGAAGTTTAATCTAGATAAATGTGCGTTTAGCATCATAGCCGACAAGTTTTTCGGATTCATGGTCACCAAGCAAAGCATCGAAACAAATCTAGAGAAGATCTGGGCGATTCTCAATATATGGCATCTAATCTCCAAGAAGGAAGTGTCATAGTGCAATAACTAACTGGATGGGTTGTGATACTTGTCGATTCATCTTGCGATCAGTTGAGCATTGTCTATCTTTCTTTAAGGTCCTATACTAAATGCATGACTTTACCTGAACAGAGAAATACCAGCAAGCCTTCGAGGACTTGAAAAAGTTTCTTGAATTTCCGCCCTTGCTATCCAAGCTCGAAGTCAAAGAGGAGCTTTGCTTGTACCTTGCCATATCTTCAAAGCCAGTCAGCTCCGTACATATTCGGGTGTATGACAAAGAAGTCCAAAAGTCTATTTACTATACTAACAGAATATTTTACAATACAGAAATTAGGTACTCCAAACCTGAGAAGATTGTTTATGCACTAATTATATCTATGCAACATCTTAGGCCGTATTTCCAAGCCCACTCAATAGTTATTCTAACTGACTAACCACTCAAGGCTATCTTGCATTGGCCTAATACTTCTAGAAGGATAGCCAAATGGGCAGTTAAACTTAATGGGTTTGACATCTAGTATTGTCCAAGATCACCCATGAATGCGCAATTGTTAGCTAACTTTATTATTGAGTGCACATGGTTGGATGATAAGCCTGAGGGAGCACCTACTGAGCAATCCAATCCAGAGATGACTTGGATCCTTCATGTAGGTGGCACTTCAAACTCTCAAGGGAGCAAAGCTAGACTCATCTTTAAAAACTCAGGAGTGGTCATCGAGTGCACTTGCGCTTTCTATTTAAGGTGACCAACAATCAATCCGAGTATGAAGCCTTGCTAGCTGGACTGAAGCTAGCCAATAACTTGGGGCAAAGCACATGAAGGTCTTCACCAACTTCCAACTTGTAGCTAGCCAAGTCACCAGTGAGTACAAGGCTCGGGACTCGATGATAGCCAAGTACCTCAACTGAGTGCAAACCTCATATCAAAACTCCAACACTTCGACATCTCTCACATTCCCTAATGCAAAAATGCTTGACATGCTTTTTTGGCTTGCAACCTTAGCGGACAACTCTCTTGGATGGATATATATGGAGTAACTAGAAGCTCCCAGCATCAATAAAATCAAGAAAATTTAATAGGTTATCCAAGAGCTAAGTTGGATGGATCCGTTTATCAAGTACCTGATCAAAGGTATCTTACTTGATGATCCCAAAAGGGCAAGACTGCTAAAATGGAAAGCTTCTCTGTTCGAGCTACTGGATGGATAGATCTACAAGAAGTCCTTTTCATTTTTCTTGCTCAAATGCCTAAGACCTTCTGAAGCCAATTAAGTACTCCGGTAGATCTACGAAGGCATTTGTGGAAACCATCTAAGAAGCAAGTCCTTAGCCTACAAAATATTAAAGCAATGATACCACTAGCTCACCATGTAGGAAAATGCAACGAAGCTTATCCAGAAGTGCAACCGATGCCAACAGCATGCCAACATCCAGCGGCAATCGACAACTCAACTAACCCAGCTCTCTTCTTCCTAGCATTCATCTAGTGGAGGATGGATATACTCGGTCCATTCCTTCCAGCAACCGGTTAGCAAAAATTTTTAATTTATCAGCATCGATTACTTTACCAAATGGATAAAGGCAAAACCCTTAGCACATATTACTGAGAGCAAAGTCAAGAGTTTCTTTTGGAAATCCATTATCTACCGATTTAGACTTCTCCACACTATCATCATTGATAATGGTTGATAGTTCAACAATCGAACATTCAAATGCTTGTATGTTGAGCTGCACATCCAACACCGGTTTACATCTATCGATCATCCTCAATAAATGAAAAAGTAGAGATGGTAAATTGGATGATCTTTAAGGACTCAGAACTAAGCTGGATAAGGACAAAGGCAGGTGGGCCAAGGAGTTGCCTAGTATGCTGTGGGCATATCATACAACTTCCCTAACATTGACCAATGAGACTCCTATCAGCTTGGCTTTCAATACCAAACTAGTGATCTTGGTCAAGATTAGACTCTTCACTATGTGGATTGAGCTCTTTGATGAGTCAAGTAACTCGAACCAAATAAGAGTCAACCTCGACCTATTGGAGGAGAATCGAGACCAAGCCCACCTTTGGATGGCCGCGTACTGACAATGAGTTGCTCGGTACTATAACTCTTGAGTAAGGTTAAAAGCTTTTGGTCCTAGAGATTTTTTACTATGTTGTGTAGAAGTTTTCAGACCAATTGAGCAAGGTAAGTTATCTCCAAATTAAGAAGGATCCTACCAAGTGATAGAAGCCCTACACCAAGGAGCGTACTGGATTAAAGAACTTGACGAAACTCCAATCCGTAGAACATGGAATACCGAGAATCTCTAAATGTATTATCAATGATGTACTCTTTTTCATTCAGTAATACAAAAAGAGGTTTTTTCTCTAATAGAGTTCCTAAGTCTTGTTTCAATTAGCGAGCACCTAGTCTACCAACTACGAATGCACCGATCGATTAACACTCGATTGCAATAAAAAATGGATGAGTTTCCACACCACCATCTTCTATCTAACTGATTAACATCTGATTGCAGTAAAGATGAGCAAAGTTTCACACTACCATCTCATATCCGATCAATTAACACTTAGCCATAGTAAAGATGGACGAGTTTCTACACCACCATCTTTTATTCGATCGATTAACACTCGGTCATAATAAAGATGGAACATTTAGCCATAATAAAGATGGACGAGTTTCCACATCAACCATCTTCTATCTGATTGATTAATACTTGATCATAATAAAGACAGATAAGTTTCCACACCACTATCTCCAATCTGGTCAATTAATACCCAATCATTGATGAAGATAGCTATGTTTTCATACTTCCATCTCCATTAATGGGCTTCCTAAGTCCTACAACTAGCTTTTTACAATCAGGTTTGGGTAACATCCCATCTTATTTGAATTTCATTCCATTCAAGCTATACTGATGCAGAACGAAAGCTCTGATACCAAAATTGATGCAGGACGAAAGAGATGATGCGATGCGGAAGTAAATTAAGACTAATATATATATATATATATTATTTTTTTATTTTCAGAAGTCGGCTTAGACTCAAAGGAAAGTTAAACTAAATTGAAAGAAACTATATAATAATTGAAAGCACAATTCAAAGAAATTAGATTATCAGAGTAGTTCATAAGTAAAGGATCGCTGGGGGTTGAGAAACTCCCAGACCTAGGGTTTCGCTATGAACTTTCAACATGACATAACTAAAGAGAAGGGAAGGATTATATACCAGGCAGTGATCTTCACAGAGTTTGGTGGAAGGACTCTCTCGAGCAGATTGTTGGATCCTCGGATTCGGATATCTTCGCAATGGATCCTCCAATACTGGTCCTTTGGCAGAGTTGGCTTCTCCTGAACTCAGGATCTGGGAAAGAAGAAGAATAAATTAAGGAACCAGATACTCAAAAAAAGGATTTACCAGATAAGAAGAACTTGAAAGTTGATGTTGCTGAAATCCTGATTCTCTTGGATGCTGATCTGACTTCCTCTGGGATTTGCTCTGTATTTGAAGTAGCCGATCTGGACCTAGATGCCGGTGGTCAGCCTCTACTTAGAAGAGAGGGGCCGTGAGATGATGAGGTAGATTAGGGTTTGGATGATTGGTGGAATGAAGAAGATGATGGGCGGCTAGGGTTTGGAATTGAAGTGGCTAACCTAGGGTTTTGGGGTTGGAGATCTCACACTTCCTCAAGGTTCCTGGGGAACTCGGATTTACTCCCTCACGGAGCTCAACACCTGGATGCAAGTGCAGAAGAGAGAAACATAAAGTTGCTCACACAGAAATTTGAATTCATTCATCAGTTGTTTTCAAAACTTACAAGAGGGGTTTATTTTATAGGACTTTACAAGAGGTCAGGGTTTTACATCTTCCCATGTGGGGCTAATAGGATGGATCTTCAAATTAGGTTTGTAGAATCAATTCCTTCCCATATGGCTGGCCAAGAGGTTCCATAAATGTTGATTGAAAGCTTCAAATGGTAAGTAGGTGGCGCCTCCTAGCTTTGCTCTTCAAGAAATATTTTTTTTCCTTCCATGGCTCAACTCTTTTGGACACCTCCTTTTCTTTCTCCCCAAGTCATGGCTCTTCCCAACTTTGCTTTGGGCTTTTTAGGCATGGATTGGGCGCCCCCTTGAAGTGCTCCCCAAGAAATGCTTCTTTCCTCCTTTAGCTTGGCCTTTTAAGGTACATATGGGGTGCCTCCTTGATTTTAGCTTCAAGAAAATTTCTTGCTCCCTTGGGTGTGGGGACCAAGACACTGGGATGGATTTGTGGTGCCTCCTGGACTTGGCGTGTGGCTGGGAGTGTGGCGCCCACTTGCTTGGGCTTGGGAGAAAATGTGACACCCTGGAGAAGACCTAGACCACTACTAGGACTTGAACTGAGTCAACATGACTCAACATAATTTAAATTGTAGGGAAATACAGACTCAACTAAAATTGAGTTGACCAAGTCGACCCTTATTACAAAACCAGAAAATCCTAATTCTTTGGGCAAGGTCAATCAAAGATCCAGATGGAGCCCTGAAGTCTTCTTCTGAGTCTGGTGCCTGCACCAATTCTCCCGGGGTGGGAGGAACTCGACCCTATCGAGTATGGATCAAGTTGGCTCTGGTATCTCTCCAAGAGGTCTGGGTCAAATTCTTGTAATTCTTCTTCTCGGGAGATCCAAGAGTCATCAGAATCTGGCCTTCCTTGCCAGCGGACCAGGTATCTTTGGTATCCTCGATTACGAGTAGAGATAACTTGATCATCCAGGATCTTTTCAATCTGCTCTTTCCTCACAGACCAGTTTGTTGGTGGACACACAGGGTTGGGTTCACTCTCAAGAGCAGGATTAGGCTCAAAAGGCTCACTGGGAATCACAGCTGGCTCTCTATACTCTACTAGGTCTATAATGTTGAAAGTGGAGCTAATGCCTAGTTCTGAAGGCAACTCGAGCACATAGGCATTGGATCCTACTCTCTTCACCACTCTAAATGGTCCAGCTCCTTTAGCATGTAACTTTCTAACGGTTCCAGGAGGAAACCGTTCAGGCCTTAACCTAATCATTACATAGTCTCTCTCAACAAAAGTTTTGACTCGTCTTTGAGAATCAGCCAACTTCTTATAAGTTTCATTACTTAAAGTTATTTTGGCATGAATTTCTTTATGCAAGTCCTTTACATGCTATGCAAGTGCATCAAGAGACTTATGTGTGGGCTAATAGTGAAATCAGATCAAGTGGTGTGTGAGGCTTGTATCCATGAATAATTTCAAAGGGACTCTAGCCTATAGACCTATTGATCGAAACATTGAATGCAATTTCAGCCCTGGACAAAATATAAATCTGGTGCTCTCAATCAAACCAAAATCTGAGCCAAAACCTAGTAAAGGGTCAAGAAAAACTAAACTAGACTGATGACGCATTCCTAAAGAATGGACTTTATTCCAAAGGAACCCTAGGTCTAAACCTAACAAACTACGGCTCTCTAGGTTTGACCTTGGGTCGGAGGATGGCATGCAGAGCATGAAAACTTATCATGGGTGCCTAGTAGGTGCCATAAGGTCTTCCAGAAGTAGGTGGCAAACCTAATAGGTTCTAACACGTGGTTCAGTCTAAAGACTTCGACAAAGTATACTTGGATGGTGTAAGAAGCATTGGAAGTCCTAAAGAAAGGGAGGAAATATGAGGTGGAGTCTCGAATTACCTGTTGACTAAAGGTGGTGACCTGAAGGTTTGAATGGTGATCTATGAGTGTCAACTGGTCATCCTTATGAAAGAAAAAGTTTGCTACTCCCAGGAATGGATCAAGAGATGGTTTGGGAAGTAGCCTAGGACATGTGATTGCAACAGTTAAGGTTTGTTCTCTAACCAAATAATGATCCACTTTCTCGAGAAATGGATTAGAGAATGATTCATGGAAGGGCCTATGGATGATGACCTCAAGACTTGAAATTTGACCTATGGGTGCGGAAAGGTATACTCTATAGAAGGGTAGCTCAGTCATGCGAAGGAAGGGGTCTGGGGCCATAAGGAGGACTTCTACAGGACTGGGTGAATCAATCCGCTCAAGAAAAGGATGTCCAACTGAGATTACGGGAGAGACCTT
Source organism: Areca catechu (assembly GCA_021397845.1). Lineage (NCBI taxonomy): Eukaryota > Viridiplantae > Streptophyta > Magnoliopsida > Arecales > Arecaceae > Areca > Areca catechu. The sequence goes on from CM038045.1 coordinate 63,935,531, forward strand.
AGTGGCTGAGCATGGGACAAGGTCCAATTGTAAGAGGCTTGATTCAGTCATCCTAAGGAGAGGATCTACCATAGGGTGGGCAAACTTAAACAGTTTAGTGCAAAGATCTTCAATTGGTACTTGGGAAATGACTGTCATTAGAGGATACGAACTGATAGCTCGGGCTAACACTATGAGTTCCTCCTGGGGGTATTTGACTAAAGGAACCTGGTTCTCACAAATCTCTTGAATTTCTGAACTAGGTCCTACCACTTGGTTGCTCTCCAAGGTCTCCTCAGGTAAGGAACCAATAGTATCGATGTCACATTCTTCAAGTTCTTCCCCCTCATATTCATCAACTAGACTCAAGCCAGCATCATATACTTCCTCGATGCCATCTTCAATGGGTTTCGGGTCAGTGGTAATCGGGTCAACTGATTCTGGGCTTGTCATACCTAACCCTTCTTCCTCATTGGTATCCTTCTGGTCAAGAGGTGACACAAGTGGGAATTGACAAACAAATGTCTGGTTCACTACAGGTGTCGGATCAATCGGAACTTGACTCAAGTTGGTAGAGGTTGGCTTTAAGTCCAAAGTACTTGATTGGTTATATCTTAAAGACCACTCATAGTCTTGGGCTTCTTGGTAGGCTCGGTCTAACTTATTGGTCTTTTCAAGGCATAGCTTCGTATAAATGTCTGGGTGTAACCCAACCCTAAACTTCGATGTGATCTGAGCTTCGGTCTCAATGGTATTGCATTTCATGTCATACCATTGGAAGTCCTCGATATATTTAGACACAGGCCTATTACCTTGTCGCAATTGGTACCATTGGTCTAAAAGTCTTTTCTCATAGGATCTACCTAGGTACCTATCTCTCAACTTACTTCTCATATCTCTCCAAGTATATATTTCCTCTTTTCTTTGATAACATTCATGCTCAATAGCATACTAATGCGACCTAGCATGTTTGGTGAACTTGGTTTTGGCCAACCTAACTTGTCCTAATTCCGATATGTTAGTGCACTCAAAATACCGATCCATTTGTTCTTCCCACTTAATATATGTCTCTTGTCTTCCATCAAAAGTGGGTGCATAAGGTTCGGTGTTCCTAACGGATCCCTTTTCTGAGTCAACCAAGTATGGGTATAGGCTCCTAGGGTTATGCTCGGGATCACGGTATAAGGTCCTCCTAGGCTCCTGGAATGGGTGAGGTTGGGGCCTATTAAATTTTGGATCAGGGGTCCAATTTTGATGTCTACGTTTCTCAAGTCCCTGGGCTCGGTCTCTAAACTGGGCAAAACCCTCATTCATATCCTGACACAATTTGGTCATACTTTTGGTAAGAGTTCTAATCATGGCCTCTAAATCAGGTTGGGTTTGACCAGGTTGGTAAGGTACTCCGTTCCGGGTGGACATGATGATGCAAGCAAGCACACCAAATGAGACTCGACTGAAATGACTACGGGCTAACTAGACCTAGAGCTCAAACTAGATGCCCAATCAGAGTGGCAAGCTAGCCTGTTGTAACTCGGGACTCAGCCAGGCAGGTGTAAGGGGAGTGTTAGGACCCTAATTGCCAATCCTAGACACCAATCAGTGATTGGCCAGGTAGGCGAACCAGCACACAAGCCCTTCGGGATAGATCCCTGAACCACCGTTCTAGACACTGAGTACAAAGCACACACACAGAGTAACTAGACAAACTGACTCAACACTAGCCTAGACCCGACTTGTTGGTATCCCTAGCCCACTAGGGCAAATTAAGTCTAATAAATTTTAAACTTAGGCTTAGGATCGAATGAATAGGTGGTGGTTTTGGGCTAAGGAGAGGTTATCAACTCCTCCCCTTATCTTAGATGCTCAATTGCCCTTAAGATGAATTAGGAGATGATCACTCAAAAAAATTGAATTGCAGAGACATAGAAATAGAGTTGCTGTAATTTAACTCTTAGAAATTCCACAGAAACCAATAAATTACAGAAAAATTATGTAAAATAGTTTCAATTATACTGGTTCCATCAAAACAAAAATCATATAATTTAAAGTTATCTGCAATAAGAAACAATTCCTGTAACAGGGTAGTTACAGACTGAAAACAGAATGCTTCCCCCGTTTATAATTCCTGCTACGAAGTTGTAACCCAGCGGATCCCCTACACGCCCTAGGAACACCCCATGGAATGGGAAGAGGAGGCTTGCACCTCACTTTGTTCCTAGGACCGGACGTCCTGGGGAGTCTACTTCGAGCAGACAAAGTAAAAAGAGAGACACTCAAAATATGCAAGCAAGTCAGAAACCCTAGACAGGGCTCTGAAACCAAAAATGATGCAGAACGAAAGCTCTGATACCAAAATTGATGCAGGATGAAAGAGATGATGCGATGCGGAAGTAAATTAAGACTAATATATATATATATATATATATATTTCATTTTCAGAAGTCGGCTTAGACTCAAAGGAAAGTTAAACTAAATTAAAAGAAACTATATAATAATTGAAAGCACAATTCAAAGAAACTAAATTATCAGAGTAGTTCAGAAGTAAAGGATCGCTGGGGGTTGAGAAACTCCCAGACCTAGGGTTTCGCTCTGAACTTTCAACAGGACAGAACTAAAGAGAAGGGAAGGATTATGTACCAGGCAGTGATCTTCACAGAGTTTGGTGGAAGGACTCTCTCGAGCAGATTGTTGGATCCTCGGATTCGGATATCTTCGCAATGGATCCTCCAATACTGGTCCTTTGGCAGAGTTGGCTTCTCCTGAACTCAGGATCTGGGAAAGAAGAAGAACAAATTAAGGAACCATATACTCAAAGAAAGGATTTACCAGATAAGAAGAACTTGAAAGTTGATGTTGCTGAAATCCTGATTCTCCTGGATGCTGATCTGACTTTCTCTGGGATTTGCTCTGTATTTGAAGTAGCCGATCTGGACCTGGATGCTGGTGGTCAGCCTCTACTTGAAAGATAGGGGCCGTGAGATGATGAGGTAGATTAGGGTTTGGATGATTGGTGGAATGAAGAAGATGATGGGCGGCTAGGGTTTGGAATTGAAGTGGCTAACCTAGGGTTTTGGGGTTGGAGATCTCACACCTCCTCAAGGTTCCTGGGAAACCCGGATTTACTCCCTCACGGAGCTCAACACCTGGATGCAAGTGCGGAAGAGAGAAACATAAAGTTGCTCACACAGAAATTTGAATTCATTCATCAGTTGTTTTCAAAACTTACAAGAGGGGTTTATTTTATAGGACTTTACAAGAGGTCATGGTTTTATATCTTCCCATGTGGGACTAATAGGATGGATCTTCAAATTAGGTTTGTAGAATCAATTCCTTCCCATATGGCCGGCCAAGAGGTTCCATAAATGTTGATTGAAAGCTTCAAATGGTAAGTAGGTGGCGCCTCCTAGCTTTGCTCTTCAAGAAATATTTTTTTTCCTTCCATGGCTCAACTCTTTTGGACACCTCCTTTTCTTTCTCCCCAAGTCATGGCTCTTCCCAACTTTGCTTTGGGCTTTTTAGGCATGGATTGGGCGCCCCCTTGAAGTGCTCCCCAAGAAATGCTTCTTTCCTCCTTTAGCTTGGCCTTTTAAGGTACATATGGGGTGCCTCCTTGATTTTGGCTTCAAGAAAATTTCTTGCTCCCTTGGGTGTGGGGACCAAGACACTGGGATGGATTTGTGGCGCCTCCTGGACTTGGCGTGTGGCTGGGAGTGTGGCACCCACTTGCTTGGGCTTGGGAGAAAATGTGACACCCTGGAGAAGACCTAGACCATTACTAGGACTTGAACTGAGTCAACATGACTCAACATAATTTAAATTGCAGGGAAATACAGACTCAACTAAAATTGAGTTGACCAAGTCAACCCTTATTACAAAACCAGAAAATCCTAATTCTTCGGGCAAGGTCAATCAGAGATCTAGATGGAGTCCTGAAGTCTTCTTCTGAGTCTGGTGCCCGCACCATATACCCCATTTTATTCAAATGTCATTCCATTCGGGTTACACCCCACCTTATTCAGATTTCATCCATCTAGTTTGCACCCCACCTTATTTAGACTTTATTCCATTCAGGTTCATTCCCATCTCATTTGGGTTTCATCCTGTTGCCGCCTGGACCGTCGTGGCTCGTAGCTGCTGATGGTGTCAAGTGATCCACGCCCGCCCGCCGGGGATGCCTCCGGTACCTCGAGACCTGCAAGACGATCAACGTCAGTGACCCGGGCCGGGGATTCCGGTGGGGGCACTCCGACGATCAAGTCAGTAATGGCCCAGGGAAATAGATCCTCCTGGTCGAGCCCCTCTAGATGAGCTCCACGCTAGGAGGAGTGAATATAGTGTGAGTGAAAGATGAGGACAAGCTGGGAATGGTGTTGGCCAAGGTGGTCTTACCCTCCTCTCTGGCCTTCTTCCCTTGTGTCGCTCTGGTTCCTCTCTTTGTGGTGGTCGTGTTGTTCTTGCCTGGAATTGGAAAAAAATAAGCGTTGTTACCTCCTTTTTGCTTACACTAGCTGGGTCCTTTTTTGCGGCTTGCCTCGGGTCCTCCCATGTTGGCAGATGGGTGTGACATGACATCGTGCCGTGAACGATATGCCTTCTTTATTGGGTATCTAAGGAAGCTTCCACAATCTTCTGACATTACTTCGATTTGCCCCTCCCTGGAAGCCTGGTAGGGGCCTCGACTGTCGCGCCGCCACTCTTGGGAATCGCGCTCCTTGGTATCTTTTTCCCGGTCGTACAGCAAGCTGGTAGGGGGCACAGTGCCTTGATGTGAGCTTTCCTTCTTCCTGGTGTGAATGGTGGCCGTGGGCATTAATGGTGACGTGGCGGGTGCTGTCGTACGGTCCTCGGGGGGTCCGCCACTATCTTCGGCTGGGAGGTGCTGCTCCCTTGGCGGTTGACACCTTGACTTGCGTTGGAGGCCGAGTTAGAAAGATGAGGCCCACCTGCAGGGGACCCGCCTTGTCGCGGCTCGGCTGTGCGGCTCGACGGAGAGGGGCCAAGCTTGGCACCAGGCCAGAGGGGCCCAGCTTTGACCTAGCTCGAACTGGCTGAGGTGGCTGAGGTGCGCCCAGACCAGAGGACCCGACCTCGAAAAGGGTCCTGCGTGGCGGAGGAGGCTTGAGCTCGACTCCGGACCACGGGACCCGAGCTCGGGCTCGGAAGGTTTGCCTTTGGTGGGATTTGAGATCGACTCTGACCTAGACGCCCCGACCTGGCGGGTACCGACCTGGCGGAGGACGGAGCCTGGCTTTCGACGGGCAGCCCCGCTGGCATCGGGGGCTCAACCTGACGAAGGGGCCTGCGGTGGTAATCCCGCGTGGCATCCGATGGGGCTCCACGTCAAGCTCCTAGCTCCACGTCAGCGATCTTGTCACATCACATCCTATTCGGGTTCATTCTCATTTAATTCGGATATTATCTTATTCAAATTCATTCCAGTTTTACACCACCATCCCTTATCCAAGTTTTACTCCTCCCAATTACTTTGCAATCGGTCAACATATGACTTCTAACTCCTTATGGTCAAGTTCCATATGACTATTGACTAAGGTTCACTTGACCTAGAGGAAGCGCTAGTGCATTCGAACAACAACCACCTTCCAATAATTAAAAGAAAATTTTCCAAGTTTTATAGTCGGATTTCTTATCCAGAAGGAAGTTGACTTACCATTCAACTGGAGCTACATTTCCAACTAAGGTACTTAGCAGAAAATTCATTCAAAAGTAAAGATATCAAGACATCCACTTGGTGCAAGGAACTTCATTGAATGAAAGTATGGGATTTCATTATACTTATAGTTCTTACAAAATTGGCCAGAAGGCCCAAAGCAGAAGCAAAATACAAAAAGGAGAAAAATTTCCTAAATGTCTACTTTGGTGGAAACAACCGGGACCTTAACCACAATGTTAGCTGGGTCCTCCACTATAATAACCTCCAATTCGGGCACCTCGGCAATCTCTGCTCACCCTTCTTCCCTTCTCCTTGTAGGCTCAGGTAGGCAACCCAAGAGGGGGGTGAATTGGATTTTATAAAACTTTTCAACTATTTGTAAAGTATGAACTAAAGCAAGTATGTACTAATGCAATTCAAGTGCATGTGTATTTCAGATAAATACAGCGGAAATAAAGAAATAAAAACACAAGGAGAACAATCATACAAACACAAATGTTTATAGTGGTTCGATGCCAACCAAGCACCTACATCCACTCCACAAGAATCCCTTGAAAATTTCACTAAGTTTGGTTTTATAACTTAGGCTCACCAACCTTTACAACTTGTTTTAGCTTCGGGCTCATAAGTAAAATCCTAGTTGGTTTCAAGGCTCACCAACAACCATCCTTGGTTTTACGGGATAACCAAGAACCTAAACAACTTGTTTTGGCTTCGGGCTCACAAGTAAAATCCTAGTTGGTTTTAAGGCTCACCAATAACCACTTTGGTTTTCAAGGCTTACCAAAAACCTCTTTAATTTTCCAAGGCTCACCAAAATCTCAAGTAAAACAATGTAAGAGCAAGAATAAATGAATACAATAAAAGCTTTCAAAATAAAGCAAATATCTCTTTGAAGCTCATTGAGAGTTGATGAAGATCTTGTCTTCAAGTTGATGAAACCTTTGATTGATGCTTGTGGATGTAGACTTTGAAACTTGGAAGCTTGAAGGCTTTGAATCACTCAACTCTTGAATCCTTTAAGAATATTCAAGAAACTCACCAAATGATTACTTTCCCATTTGATTCTTGATGTTTTTATAGCCTCCTAACACTTAAATGACCGTTTATAGCCATTAGGAAGGATAAACTAGCCGTTGGAGCCAAGTTTGGGAAGTTCTGCACTTCAGAAAAAATAGCCATTATGCCCCAAGTGTCAACACTTAACCCTCGTGAATCGACACTTGACTTCCAAGTGTCGATACTTCATTCTCTAGGTATCGACACTTCACTTTCAAGTATTGACACTTCAGCTCTAGGTGTCGACACTTGACTGAAGGTATTTTCTGAAGTCTTCTATTTTGTCTTAGGCCTTGAGTCGATACTTCACTTTTCAAGTATCGACACTTGATCCTCAGGTGTCGATACTTTATTTCCAGGTGTCGACACTTCACTATGCTAGGCTGAAACTTTGCTGAAACTTCTTCAAATTTAAACCTTGAGCCCTTCCAAGTCTTCCTTATAATCCAAAGTCCTTATAACTTAATTTTTCATTAATTTAAGGACATTTTTCAACTAAAAACATATATTTCTTCATTCAACAAGGTTGAGTACTAAGATCTAAAAAATATACTTAAAATATAATTAGTACTCATATATACTTAAATATTTTGTCAATCATTAAAATCAAGATTAGAGTCAACAATCTCCCCCTTTTTGATGATGACAAAATCTTTAAGTATATGAATAGGGTAAGCTTAAAAGATTAACAATAAGATAAGCATGAAAGCTCAAAATCAATAGGCACTAAGCTCCCCCTTAATATATGATCCACAAAATTTTCAAAAAAATTTTCAAAACATTTTTCAAAATATGCAAAATTTTTAAGACAATCTCCCCCTTTCTAATTCTTTCCTTAAGATTAAAAATTTTGCTTTCTTCTTCTTCTTTTGTACTTTCTTTCATTTCTCAAAAGATTTTTCATGTTTATCTAATCTTTCCCTTTTCATATTTAACATTTTTCTTCCCCTTTTTGACATCATGAAAAAGGGTGAAAGGTAATACAAAGTGAAAATGAAGGTGGAAAGAATAGCAAGTAGATCATCAAAATCAATGCATGAAATCAAATAATTATGATACTAATTGAGTATGATACCAAATGAGTATGATACAAATTGAACATGATACCACAGAATGATAAGCACATGCAAGAAATGATTTGATGTATAATATCCATTCACCTTACTTGTTCATGGGATAAGGCCACAGTGGCACCCCAACATGTCATAAGAGATCCCAGTGAATGGAAAAAGAGGGTCTTTAAACCCTACTTAGCTGATATGACCGGACGGCCATGGTGATTAACCCAATCCAAAGTAATTACTAGGAATACTTTTAAAAACAAATTTTGATACCAATAGAATATGATACCATTTGAATGTAACTCCCCTCAAAGAGTTAGATTTGAAAACAATGAGAAGGAGTATCAGAGTAATATAAGCAAAGCATAATATCAACAAGATATTCAAAGCATCAATATGTATATAATAATAACAAATTTTTGGATGCTCCCCCTGAATATTATTTCCCTTAAAAATATGCATTCATTTGAGGAATAAAACATGAAAGCACATGCATCATAATTTTAGACAATTTTAGATATGACCATAAATTCTAAGTCTGATAGCAAAGATTTAAAATTTTCAAGATATTCATGATTTTTAAACTACAAAGCATTTATGCCACTTAAAAATTTTTAGCATGATTTCAAATTCATTTAAAATGATTTGATATCCATACAAATGCTAGAAGTAATATGATATCAAGTCTAGCTACTAGAGCAAGGGTTTATCAATATACATACATTTTTCTTAAATGAAACCCTTAACTACTAGTTCTATACTTGATCCAAATCATTTCTAGATTATACATAGATGCCAAAAATGAAAACATATAAATCATAGTATTTCACTTGAAATAATTTAGAAACTATATTAATCAAAATCAAGTGAAGATCTAATAATCACAAGTTTGACCATGAGAGCTTGAAATCCATCAACATCAAAATGATCATGATCACAACAAATGATTATTAGTCTAAGCTTGATTCGAATCAATCACTTAAAATATTTTTCAAAGCAATATGCATCGTTAAAAGTATTTTTCATGAAATACATTAATCAAAATCAAGTGAATGTCTCACAATCACAAGTTTAATCATGATAGCATAAAATTCATCAACATCAAGAAGTCCATGATCATAACCAATAATTATAAGTCTAAACTTGATTCTAATTAACCATTTAAAATAATTTTTTAAGGTAATTGTGCAATAAAAATTTAACTACATTTTCAATTATGGAAGGAGATGTTTAGAATTTACCAATATACATAATCCTTCCTTTTACCATTTAGTCCAAAATGTAGCTTGTCCACTTCTTCAAATTATCTTGTACAGCCACTTTTCAAGAACTTCCTTTCTTTAGGTTGGGCTGCAAGACAATCCTGCAAAACATACTAAGTGGATAATTTTAGTACCCAAACTTTCTTGGATCCTTTAGGATTAGTAATTATGGTTCCCTTTGGAACCCAAAATTTTCTTAATCTAAAAGGATAAGCATTAAGTCCAAATTTATCATAATCAAAGCATGCAACATTGGAAGAAAGAATAAGCAAATTTTTCAAAAATTCTTGCTTCTTTTCCTCAATCAAAATATTAAAAACTTTATCACATAAATCTTTCAAAATAATATTTTCTTTTTCTAAAAATTCTTTTTTTTAAAAAAAATTATTCTTTTCATTTTTCAAAATATCAATCTCGGCATTTAAATCCTCATTTTTATTTGCAAGATTGGTATTGTCAAGAAAAAATGAATCTATATGCCTATTTAATTTCTTGTGCTCAATTTTTAGCAATTTATATTCATGCACAAGATCATTAGATGCATCATATAATTCATCAAAGATAAAATTATAATCATTTTCAGTACATACCTTTTCCTCATTTGCCATGAAGCAAAGATGGGCAACTTCATCATCCGAACTTGAATTTTCGCTATCGCTCCAAGTTGCCATCATTGTCTTGAATTTCTTTTTGACCTTGAGAGCTATTATCTTCTTATTTATATCAGCTTCCACTATCCTTTTCCATAAGTTCAACTCATAGGTCATGAGTGAACCGATAAGCTTCTCCAAAGATAAGGTTTCTACATATTTAGCTTCTTGGATCGCCGTCACCTTTGGATCCCATGATTTTGACAAGGATCTAAGAATTTTGTTCATCAAATCTGCATTAGTATAGATTTTACCAAGACTTTTCAATTCATTAATAATAGTCATAAATCTAGTATATATATTAGAAATATATTCATAATGCATCATTTCAAAAATTTCAAAAGAATGTACAAGCAAATTAATTTTTGTATTCTTCACTTGAAGAGTACCCTCATGAGTAACTTCAAGTGTATCCCATATTTCCTTCACTGATGTGCATGAAAAGATTCTATTAAATTCATTTAATTCTAATGCACAATAAAGCAAGTTCATTGCTTTAGCATTGTTTTCAGTTTGCTTAATGTCATATTCATTCCAATCCTCTTCGAGCTTTGGAATGGAAATGCCATTAACCAACATGGAAGGAATATGAGGACCACTAACAATGATTTTCCAAAGATGATAACTAATAGATTGAATATGGATGCGCATGCGAGTTTTCTAAAATGTGTAATTTGTGCCATTGAAAAATGGTGGTCTAACACTAATACCTACAAGGGTTGTCATGAACTTTAGCTCAAAATCACTAGATTTTCAAACAGAGCACCCGCTCTGATACTAATTGTAGGCTCAGGTAGGCAACCCAAGAGGGGGGGTGAATTGGATTTTATAAAATTTTTCAACTATTTGCAAAGTATGAACTAAAGCAAGTATGTGCTAATGCAATTCAAGTGCTTGTGTGTTTCAAATAAATGAAGCGAAAATAAATAAATAAAAGCACAAGGAGAGCAATCACACAAATACAAAGGTTTATAGTGGTTCGGTGCCAACCAAACACCTACATCCACTTTCCAAGAACCCTTTGAGAATTCTACTAAGTTTGGTTTTATAACTTAGGCTCACCAACAACCTTTACAACTTATTTTGGCTTCGGGCTCACAAGTAAAATCCTAGTTGGTTTCAAGGCTCACCAACAACCACCCTTGATATTATGGGATAACCAAGAACTTAAACAACTTGTTTTGGCTTCGGGCTCACAAGTAAAATCCTAGTTGGTTTCAAGGCTCACCAACAACCACTTTGATTTTCAAGGCTTACCAAAAACCTTTTTGGTTTTCCAAGGCTCACCAAAAACCTCAAGTAAAATAATGTAAGAGCAAGAATAAATGAATATAATAAAAGCTTTCAAAATAAAGCAAATATCTCTTTGAAGCTCATTGAGAGTTGATGAAGATCTTGTCTTCAAGTTGATGAAGCCTTTGATTGATGCTTGTAGATGTAGACTTTGAATGCCCTCTTTGAAACTTGGAAGCTTGAAGGCTTTGAATCACTCAACTCTTGAATCCTTTAAGAATATTCAAGAAACTCACCAAAGAAATACTTTTCCATTTGATTCTTAATGTTTTTATAGCCTCTCAACACTTAAATGATCGTTTATAGCCGTTAGGAAGGAGAAACTAGCCGTTGGAGCCAAGTTGGGAAAGTTCTGCACTTCAGAAAAACTAGCCGTTATGCCCCAAGTGTCGACACTTGACCCTCATGAGTTGATACTTGACTTCCAAGTATCGACACTTCATTCTTCAGGTATCGACACTTCACTTCCAAGTGTCGACACTTCAGCTCCAGGTGACTGAAGGTGTTTTCTGAAGTCTTCTGTTTTGTCTCAGGCCTTGAGTCAACACTTCACTTTTTAATTATCGATACTTGATCCTCAGGTATCGATATTTCATTTCTAGGTATCGACACTTCACTGTACCAGGCTAAAACTTTGCTGAAACTTCTTCAAATTTAAACATTGAGCCCTTCCAAGTCTTTCTTATAATCCAAAGTCCTTATAACTTGATTTTCCATTAATTTAAGGACATTCTTCAACTAAAAATATGTATTTCTTCATTCAACAAGGTTGAGTACTAAGATCTGAAAAATACACTTAAAATATAATTAGTACTCATATATACTTAAACATTTTGTCAATCATCAAAATCAAGATCAGAGTCAACACTCCTTCTTCTAGAAAAGCACCATCAGCGACTATGTCACTTAGGTCCAAGTAAGGATGGGCTCGAGCAACTTTGGCCTTGCAGTCTTCAAAGCCAATAGCATAGCCTCCCACTCCAGCTTTAGTCGCATCTTTCTTGAAGGCATCTGAGTTCTTATATTCCTTTACTACCCGAGTGGTAGTAGATGCAGTAGCGGCTTCAATGGCTTTGGCCTTCTCTTTAGTAATCTGAAGGAGATCTTTAGTTTGGGCCAACTAAGCCTCTATCTTGGCCACTCGGGCTTGCTTCTCAGCCAATAGTTTGTCCTTCCTGGCTACTTGGGTCTCCAGTTCCCAAGTTGTAGTGTTGGACGACTTCTTGAGGTAATATAGCTCACCCTTCAGTTTCTGTTTCTTCTCTTGCGTAGCATCTTGGAGAAAGTCACAGCCTTCCACCTTCGACTCTACCTCTTGCAGTTTGGCAGTCAATGAATAGCAGAATTAATGAGGGAGTTGAACCCTCCCTGGATGGCCGCAGCATCATAAAGAAGCTGCACAAAAGGTAAGAACTGAGTTAGATAGTTGGAAGCATGTTATCGAGTAAGAAAGTCGAGTAAGGATACTTACACTAATTATTAAAGGGATGAGGCTAGCCACACCTCCTCCATAGACTTGTCCTTTCGCTCCTCTATGTCCCAAGGAAGGAGCAGGATCTTCGACAACTCATAGGCTATGTGGGAGTCATGTAGGGCAGAGTCGTCCGCCTAGAAGATAGCTTTCCTGGTATACTTGTCACTAGTTTGGCTGCCAAATACTTGCATAACCGACCTCATTAGAGTCGATGAGGGCCTCCTTTCAGAGGGACTGACCCCGGAGGTTGAGGGAGCCAGTGGAGTAGTCAAAGGATAGGCCACCACTATAGCCGGGATGGTGGTTGAGTGCCCTGAGGACTATGCCTGAGGAGCTGGAGGAGGAGCTGTGATGACTTTGACCTCATCATCACCTGGATCAGTCAAGGAACTGCTTGATGCGGCAACCCACGATGCAGGATCTCTCAGGTGGGGCGGTGGAGCCCTCACAGTGACAGATGGGGCTCCGAGTGATGGAGCCAGGCAGTACTATTTCCTTATAGCATGTTTCTTGCCTTGGGGGGCTGCCTTCTTCCTCATGGCCACCCAGAGTTTCTCGACAGAGATCTGCCTCATGCCTGTAAGATGAGTAAGATGGTCAGCAGAATATTTGAGTAAAACTGATACAAACAAGAGTAAATGTCCGAAGAGGATTCATAATGGCGATACTTGGACTCAGCCCGACCCGGAGATTTTGTTTATTTAGAATTTTAGAGATGGAAGGCAGCCTCTCATCACATAGCTTATAGAAATCTGCCTTATCTTCTGGAAGGATCTAATCGTTCTTTTTCAGGGAAGCGTACAGGTTCCCTCCAAGTCTAGTTCCTTCCCTAGGTTAGGTTAGAGGATACAAATAAAAGCTTTCCCTTGTAGTCATGGATGGTGGAGGGAAGGCCAAAAATAAAAGCTCTCCCATGGTGCAAGCAGATGAACCACTAGCTTGTAGCCTTGGGATGCCTCTTGATCATGAAGAGGGCTCGGAACAATGACATCCAGAGCCAGATACCAAAAAAGTGGCAGAGGATGACAAAGGCATAGAAGATTCAAAAAGAATTTGGCATCAACTTAGCTGGGACAAGTTGGTAAAAATCAAGGATGTTCATAAGAAAGGAATGGATAGGAAACCAAAAGCCTATCGTAGAAACTCCTTGTACACGGCCACTTAGTCGGGTGGACAGGAGGTTACTTGGTCCTCCAATTTAGGAGCGTGAAGATGATAAGTACTTGGGAAGGCATACTTGTCATATAAGGCAAGGACCTCAGCTTTGATTATAGTCTAAACCTTAATCGTTAGACCTCCCGAGACAACTCCCTGACTAGAAGGGCATATAGCCCTAACAAGACTCGCGAGAAGAAGATTCGATTCCATCCTCTATGGACTCTCAAGACCCACCTTAACTGAAGGTAACTCCCGAGCCCCCCGAAACCAGGAAGCGTTGATGATCGAATGACTTTCGTCTTCTTTGATTAACATCTTCTAGAAAAGGAAAAGGAGATCAATAAGAAAGAAAGAATGAAAGAAGACAAATAGGAGACCTCCACCTAAAGGTTGGATGAAAGTAGAAAGAAAAGATCCTAAAAAACCCTATGGAAAGACTTCATTGAAGAGAAATAGGGAGAGAGGACTAAGAGGATGAAGGAGGACAAACTTGGAGATTGGAACAAAAACTTTCCTCCTTCCTTCTTCCTTCTTCTTTCTCTTGCTCTTTCCTTTGTGAACTTGAAAACCCTGCAATAATGGTAGGAGGAGCACTATTTGTAGATGACTCGGATGACAGAGATCAAAGCCTCGATCCCACTCATGCCACCAGATCCCGACATGTGGCCCACTCCGAGCTTGATAATGCCACATTACTTTAGATTTCCTCTCTAATGATTAACTCTTAATCCCGATTCTTGTGTGAGCCATTAAAGCTTGCCACTATCAGTCCATGTAGCATTCCCTTATTAGCCAAGAAAGATTAAGTGAATTGTCAGCTGTGTCAGGAGTTATGGCATAATATCTTCGAGTGCCACACCAATGATTTCTCTCTCCCATGTTTGAGGCATCAAAGTAGCAGGTAATATTTTTTAAGGAGCCAATCAATGTCCATGAAATGAAAGAGTTTGTCCAACTCTCGAAGCCATAGGGGTACTTACTCCTTTCGCTCAGAAGTAACAAAGTTACTCATGCGATATGCTTTGGACTCAAGAGTGGGGGTATCTATTATGGCAATTGCCTACTCGATCTTGAGAAGCCAACCAGACCACCGACTAAGGCTGAGCCACTCACCAGACAATCGAAGAACTGATATGCTGCCAACTAGGGAGGAGAGAACAACTAGACCACTAGTCAAAAAGGAGGTGACTGCCAACTATTCACTCGCCCAATAGCCGACTGAGTGAAGGGCGACCAAGTTAGTTACTACAATGATTATCTCCCATGTTTTTCACTGAGAGTCTATACATAGTCGGACCTAGTTGACATTTCTTCTCGCACATCCTATCGAGTATTTACTCAAACCTGACAAACTCTAAGCTTAGTTGGTTGCATGTACGGGTACTTACTCGGGCCCAACTAAGTCTAAACTTAGTCGAGCGCTCTATAGTGCAATGTCATGGTCCCTTCTCTCTTGGCAAGGTCTCTTACTCAACGAGATTCCTTCTTTCTTAGCAACAAGTAGATTGTCCTCTTACTTGGAGCCGGCGACATCCGAGTAAGTGCAACAACTGTCCCAACTATCCCAGCTATTTCAACAATGGCCATGATAAATGGGATTGTGGCGGACAAGGTTCGTGGGAGGCAAGATCCCAACAGAATCAACTATTCTTATAAAAAAGATGCCAATGGAGGAGATTTCAGGAGACAAAATCTTAACAACCTGTTAGAATCTATTATGCCTATCAAAGAAGGCTACCTCTCTAATAACATTCCACTACTTCACTTAACTCTATAAATTGGTAAGAGGGGGACCCTGGTGAGGTAAACTTCTACACCACCACTCTTATGCTTGCACAGTCACCATCTTGGCTCTGAACTCCAATTGCTATATCGCAGTTCATTCTCCTTGCTGACTTCAGCATCGAAAGGTCCCCTACTAGAAATCCCAGTCCAAGAACTATTCTTGCAGGTTCTCGTAGTAGAGCATACTAGAGTAGCTCCTCATCATCGTCGGAGAATACTAGAAGATCCTCAAGCACTGCCTCAATCTGCAAGAGAGTGATTTGTTGGCAACATTATTTGTAGCAAGCCCCTTAATGTGATCATGAGGTTATTGCTAGCTAAAGCTTTTTTTTAAAATAAGGTTTTAGCTATGTTTATCGAATTTCGTATTAAATTTTATAGATGTCTCCTTTTGTTTTTTTTATTTCTTTTGATGAAGAGACAAAAGTCTCTTTAAAGACCAAAAGTTAATCATAGCAATATCAAGCATTATCATAGATGATATCACCTTATATCACTTTGGCAAGAGATTGGATATTCAATTTTAGTTGGAGTTAGAAATGGTTTGGATATAGGATAAAAGATTAGGATTGATCTTAAAAAACTAATCAATATTAATTATTTAGTATCTTTGAGAATTGGAAATGATTCTTTGCAAAGTATGGATTTTGTTATCATAGAAATAGGAGTTAGCGGTATAATCATCCCCCCATCCAAAAAAAAGAAAAAAACCCAACAATACAAGAAATGGTAATCTATTAGTTGATGTCAAGCTATAAGAGTGAAAGTAGATCAGATAATATCCTTCCAAATCTATTTTTGTATATGAATCTATCTAGATATAGATAGAAATTTGAACATCCAACTAATATTTATATATGTATCCATATTTGTCAAAGAAACATGGATATAAATATAGATAAATAACTATCTAGCCCATATCAAATATCCAGTTTTATTTATATTTTTTAAAAATTTTATATAGCACTCATGAACTTTCAATGAAAATAAATGATGATATTAACATGCTATTAATTTTATTTATCATTTACTTAATAAATTTTGATTTTATGGCCATAAAAACTATTATTAGATTTATATTCATATTTTCAATATCCAATTTGCATCCGTATCCATTTAAAATAAATATGAATATAATTTTTTATATCTAAGTAACATCCATATTTGTCAAATAAAATAAATATGGATATGTATATACTAGTATATATCCAATCTAATTTTAGCCCTATCTAGCCCTCCTAAATCATCATGTAATCTCCATATATAATACAAAGATAAAAGGGAAAAATCAAATTATTGTACATTATTTTTTCATCATATTTCTATATTTTAGGAGAAAAACTTATCAAATGATATAGATACTATTAGAACCAAAGATTGGACAATTTTATATGGTATATTAGGCATGTTAAGTGGGCTGAGGTTTTATTCTTGACATTTAGCTTTCCCATGATTAGAAGATTTTTGCATCTTAATCGCATGCTTATTGAAGCCAAAATCATTAAAAATCAGGCTACAAATTAACTCACAAAATTCTTTCCACTTCAGCATAGAGAAGATCATGGAAACAATTCATGCACGGGCTGATCTTGATTTGATCTTTCATTTCTATAATTGTGAGAGGAGATATTCTGAAGATTTTTTTCTTTTGATTTGATCTTCTACTTCCAGAATTGTAGGAGGAGATATTATGAAGATTAGTCTTTCATTCTTTAATTATAAGAAGAGATATTATAGATAATTTCTCTCTTGATTTAGTCTCCCATTTTCAAAATTGTATAAGAAGATATTCTCTTGATTTTATCTCCCATTTCATAATTATAGGAAAAGATATTCTCTCAATTTTATCTTCCATTCCATAATTATAGGAAGAGATATCATAAAGTTTTTTTTTTTGATTTAATTTTCAAAAGTATAGGAGGAGATATTCTTAATTCTTCATATATAAATTTCAAACATGGGATTAATGAAAGTGAAAAAATAAATTTTCATATAATTTTTTTTCAAATTTCTTTATAATATTAGAGCAAGGCTAAGGCATAAAAACCTTTCACCATGTCGTCTATCTTCTCAAACCTGAAGTTTCTATTCCCTTCAACCATCAATATGGCAAACTTTGTCATATTAAAACTGAACGATAATAATTTTTTGCTCTAGGAGATACAAGTACTGTCTATGATTGAAAGTCAGGACTTACTTGGCTTCCTCATAGAAGAGATACGTGCACTATCACAGATTTTAACTCTAGAAAATGAAGCCGAGATGATCAATCCGGACTATACATCATGGATTCGTACCGACCGCCTCATCAAATCATAGATCATGGACACACTCTTAGAAGAAGTCCTCAGACATGCCATCAGATTCTAAATGGCGATAGAGATATAGAAAGCCCTAACTAATCATTTTTAGCAAAGCTCGGTTGTCCGAGAGTTCAATCTTCTTGCTTAACTGCAACACATCTGGAAAGGAAATAAGTCTTTAGCTGGTTATCTTCATCAATTTAAATCTATTTATGATCAACTTCATGCTATTGGTAACTCTATGTCAGATACTGATAAAATTTTCAGGTTGCTTGAAGGCTTTGATGATAGCTATAAGTCGTTTAAAATGGCTATGTTCAGACCTTCTCTTCTATCATATGCAGAAGTGGTCCCACAACTCCAATGCTACGAACTGCATAATGAGCAAAACATGTGCACTACTCCAAACATATCCATGACCTTTGTTTCACTGCAAAATAATGATGGCAATAAGAACAATAATAGGGATAGAGACAGACCACACTTTTTTAATACCAAAGTTTGAGGATTTGTTCAGGTAACTAAAGTGGCAGACATTTTTTAGGTAATAGTAACGTTATACCCAACAGTCTAGTTCGGTCAGCTCCACATTGAGCTCAAATACACGGGCTAAGCTTCTCATCTGTCAGATTTGCAAGAAAAAGAGGCATGATATACTAAAATATTGGTATCACTTTGACAATGTTATCAGAGTGGTCACATACCACAGGGTCTTGAAGCTCTACATATCTCGGATCCTTAGGATGACAAGTGGCATCCTGACACTAGTGCTAACGCTCACATCACTGATAAGCCAAGTAATCTTATAAATTTAGTTCCTTACCATGGCTCTGATAGTGTGATGGTTGGAAATGGTACACCACTGTAAATCACTCATGTTGGTTTCGGCCAAATTGGCAGTGACATATTTCATTTTTCACTTTACAATATTTTGGTTGTACTAAAAATAAAGAAAAACTTACTATTCATATCTCAATTAATAAGAGATTATCCATGTTACTTTGAATTTAATTTTTCTAATTTTTCTATCAAGGACTCTAGGATACACCAAGTGATGATGTCGGAAATTAATCATTAAGGACTATATACCAATAAAGATCCACATCTTGTTGCATATTCTTCTCAAAGGATTAAGATACCAGATGAACTAACTTGGCATCGTCGACTGGACCAACTAAATAATTATGTATTGCAACATTTATGGAGCAATAATTTTATTTCAGTAAATAAGCTGACTAGCACCTTATATACCAGTTGTCAGATTAGCAAAAGTTCAAAATTATCATTTTATCTATCTGACTTTTGATGCTCTAATCTATTAAAAAAATATATTATGATCTTTGGGGACCCGCCCCAGTTTCTTCACTATAAAGATTTTATTATTATATGATATTCATTAATGATTTTTTTTGTTATTGCTAGTTATATCCCTTGAAGCAGAAATTGGATTTTTTTTGATTTTTTTCTCTCATTTCAAAAATTGGTTAAAATCAGTTTGATCGTAAGATTAAAATCTTTCAATCTGATGGAGGGGTGAATTTTTTAGCAATAGATTTCTTGCACATCCTCATAATTATAGTATACAATACCAGCTTTCTTGTCCAAGTATACCAAAACAAAATGGTGTTACTGAAAGAAAACATCGACACATTGTTGAACTCGGGCTTGCTGTACTCTTTAAAGCTTTTGTACCTCTTTGCTATTGGGTAGAAGCATTTACAACTATAAATTATTTGATAAACTAACTCCCATCCATGGCTCTAGGAAGCCAAAGTCTGTATTTGGTCTTATTCAAGAAGGACCCCGACTACTCTTTGCTCCAAGTTTTTGGATTTCATTGTTACCTATACCTACGAAATTACATGATGAACAAATTTGACAAGTGCTCTCTACCATGTATGTTTTTGAGATATAGTGACAAACACAAGGGCTACCGCTGTCTTCATCAATCAACCGATCGTATTTATATATCACATGTTATTTTTTATGAGTATAATTCTCTATTTGCTACCTCTTCTCAGGTTTCTACTACAACTGAGGGGGAGCTACTACTTTGGACTGCAACTTCTAGCCCAACTCATAACCAAGCCTCTAATGACAACTGGGAAACATCCCCGCCCAACTCTTGCTATGCTCCACAAGCTATTTCAAGTCCAAACCACAATCCAGCATCCACTGAACGATTGGTTGAAGCCCAATCTAGTTTTGTACCTACTCCAAAAATAACCTAGCTACCCAATCTTTTACATGCTGAGTCTGATTCTGCATGAGAACATGCACACCTATTCATCGAAGATGCACCAATCATGGATGATTCAGTAATCACAATATCTGATGAACCAACTCCACCACCGAAAGAGGGTGACATCCATGGCCATAGTCCATCGCAGTCTAAGGCTGCCACTTTGTCATCACATCCCATGGTCACCCACTCCAAGGCTAGCATCTTCAAGCCTAATTCGAGGGATGCTAATATTGCATTATCATCTATTTCTCCTGAACCTCAGACTGTCCATTCCGTCTTAAAAATCCCAGTTGGACAGCTACTATGCATGAGGAGTTAGATGCTCTTATAGCAAATAAACCTGAAAACTTATCCCGCATCACCCTTCGATGAACATTGTCAGTTGCAAATGGGTGTTCAAATTAAAGCTCCGTGTAGATAGGATGCTTGATCGACTAAAAGCCCGTCTTATGGCAAAAGGCTTCCACCAAGAGGAGGGTATTGACTTTCTAGAAACTTTTATTCCAATAATTAAACCGGGTAGTATTTGTATTGTTCTATCGGTTGCCACCATTCAAAATTGGCCGATTCACCAACTAGATGTTAAGAATATCTTCTTATATAGCGATCTTGATGTTCCTGTGTATATGGAGCAACTGCCTGGCTTCCATGACCCGTCCTATCCTGATCATGTTTACTTATTTCAGCATGCTTTATATGGGCTGAAAACAAGTTTCTCGAGCATGGTTCGATAAGTTCAGCAACTTCCTTATTGGGTATGATTTTTTCTGCAGCAATGTCGATCCATCATTATTTGTCTTTCACCATGACGGTCATACTATCATCCTGTTACTCTATGCTGATGATATTATCCTCATAGGTGATTGTCCGTAACTTTTGGACCATCTTATTCATGCCCTTGGTCAGGTATTTTCCATGAAATATCTCGATCTATTTAATTATTTTTTAGGGATCAAAGTCAGTCGCTCCTCCAATGGACTTTTTCTTTTTCAAAGAAAATATGCTTTGGATCTTTTATTTCGAGCTTCCATGGAGCAATGTAAATCAATTGCCACTTCCATGGCCAACAAACTTCCACCGCTCAAACATGGTGATCAACTATATAATGATCTTTTGCACTATCGAAGTCTCGTTGGAGTTCTTCAATATCTTACTCTCGCATATCCAGATCTCTCACTTGCGGTTAACACTATGTATCAACACATGTATGCCCCAACTATAGCCTATTTTTAAATGGTCAAATGCATACTTCGATATATTCGAGGCACTTCATATCTTGGGCTTCGCATTCTGGCCCATAGCTCACTGGACTTGTTTGCCTTTACTGATACAGATCAGGCTAGATGTAAAGTTGCAAATCATTCTATTATGAGATATTGTACCTTTCTTGGCTAGAATTGTGTTTCCTAGTATGCCAAGAAGTAGCCCACTATATCTTGCTCTATCGTTAAAGTTGAATATCGAGCTCTTGCTTCAGCTACTGCCAAACTCGCATGGATTTCATTTATATTTTGTGATATTGGGGTTCCATAACCTCGAGCTTTACTATTGTTCTCTGACAACTTATCTATATTACATCTCATGACCAATCTGATCTTTCATACTCGAAACAAGCATATCGAGATTGATTATTATTTTATTTGAAAACAAGTTATCATTGGATCTATTATTACTCACTATGTTCCATCCTCTGCACAACTTGCCGATATATTTACAAAATCACTACCTCAGAATATATTTATCGGTCTCCTAAATAAACTCAATGTCTGGTTCTTACCATTGCCCGATTTGAGGGGAAGTATTGGAGCAATTTATGCACAAAAATATTTTCACCTTAGCACAGAGAAGATCACGAAAACAATTTATGCATGGGCTGATCTTGATTTGGTCTTCTATTTTTATAATTGAGAGAAAATATTCTAAAAATTCTTTTCTTTTGATTTGATCTTCTACTTCTAGAATTATAGAAGGAAATATTATGAAGATTGGTCTTCCATTCCATAATTGTAATAAGAGATATTATAGATAATTTCTCTCTTGATTTAGTCTTCTATTTTCAGAATTATAGGAGAAGATGTTCTCTCGATTTTATCTTTCATTCCATAATTGTAGGAGAAAATATTCTCTCAATTTTGTCTTCCATTCCATAATTGTAAGAAGAAATATCATAGAATTTTTTTTTGTTGATTTGATTTCCAAAAGTGTAGGAAAAGATATTCTTAATTTCTCATATATAAATTTCAAACATGAGATTAATGAAAGTGAAAAAAATGAATTTTCAAATAATTCCTTTTCAAAATTTCTTTATCCATATCAATGTTCCAGTTATGATTCTTCCACACACCCTCCTACCATGCATTTTTTTTCATTGTATTTTCTATTAGCTAGTAGATTATAGATTTCAAAGGCAAATTCCTCAATAGCAATTCTTCTTTTCCTGATAATATAGCACGTGTGCATGCACACACACACCCCATTTAGCTTACTTTATCTTAGCAATGTTCCTCTTGTGAATGATCAATAATGTGACTAGCCCAAAATTTGTCTTGTCAACAAGTTTCACTGCATATATTTACCATCTATTTAAGACATGTAACTTTATAGAGAAATTCCTTCAATAATATTTATGTATTATGATTATAGTGATGCAAGACATTCTCATGATAGCTTATGCAGTGTTTATACTCGTATTGTTACAATAACAACAAATGATATCTCTGTATATATATTATTTACATTTTTTCTTGATTAATAATATCTAAGAAGAGTATTGCACCTCCTCTCAAAAGAGAGAACCATCAAGGCAGTTACCCAGTTGGATAGGGCCTTACGTTATACCTATTTTGTGCGAGTTCGAGGAAGGATGTCATGGCTGACTCAATTAAATCCAGAATTAGTTCATGGATCTAGGTGGAGTGGATAAAGGACTAGGATCTTTATTATTTCCTATATTGTCCAGCTAGCATCTTGGTGGTGTCAAGTTGATATACTCACCTTGAGTGAAAAGAGGCCGTGAAAATTTAGCATCTCATATGGAATGTTTTCCGGCAAGATGGGAACCTTCAAGAGTAGCTATACTAAGTTTACCCTATCCCTTTCTCTTAAAGAGAGAGAGAGAGAGAGAGATGACACTTTGTTCTATCTTGCCTATAACCTATAGATGTTTTTATTGCAAAAAAAATGTTTTAACTGTATTATTGTATTTGTGAATGAATAGAATGGTTAAATCACAGAGCTAACACCTTTGACCTTAATAATAGAAAGGCCAAGCAATATCTTTGTCAGAAAAAAGGAAGAAAGAAACAAAGGGAAAAAAAAAAAGGAGAGTGCGGGGGGGGGGGGGGGGTTTGATGTTGTGAACCAAAAAAAACCTAGGTATCAAGCAACTAAAGGGAAGGAGTGTTTTTTTTTTTTAAAGAAAAGAGGAATGCCATCAAATTTATTAGATGGATATACTATAATGGAATATTTACATATACAATAAAGTAAAAAGATTTAAGTTGGCTATAGAGATCAAGGACAGGGATAAGGCATCAACAACTATAGAAAAATCAAAGAGAAGACAACAAACTAAGAAAAGAAATCGTATAACAAATTTCCAACATTATAAGCTTTATCGGGCACCTAGAAAGCTTCAATCAAGGAGGACAACCTACCAAGAAAGTAACAGAATTCTAGAGGCATGGTTGTCTTTGTTTTTAACTGAACAAAAATACTTCCAAGTTCTGAAAGTTTACAGAATTTTACACACATCACCATTGTAGAAAGGTTATTTTTTCTTTAGGAAAAACTTGAAATTTTGTTTGCACCATAACTCGTAACAAAAGGCTTCAGCTAATTAATCGAAGGCACGAAGATATGATATAACAAAGTTGGCTTTTTTCCAATCTCCAATCTGGCCAAAGCTAATGAAGCTATAGGGCCACTACCAAGCTTTGAACAATATCCAAGAAATTCTTTCCTCGGGATGTACTTGCCTGTAATGCCTCCTGGGCAACGGTGTCAGCAGCTCTCTTCAATCGTTTCCACCTTTGTTCCTTGTGAAACTTAGCATCAAATTGCATTTCTCTCAGCCAGGCAACTCTCTCTTCCTCGCACATTTTTAGGATACCCCGACCTCGCTTATGGCCAAGATCCTATTGCAGATTTTGGGTATTGATTTCCTTCTGCTTGCTTCCTATTCCAAGGTCTCAAATATGATGAAGACCCTTAGATTTTGAGACATTGCTATTGTTGTTCTCCTCCTCACTTTGGTATTTTGAATCCGAATGACCAATGCTTTCTATGCTTCGAGCAACTATGCTGATGATGCTCTGACATTGAATAATATCTATATCCTTTTTCTACATTATTATTCATGTTCTTTGAATCTGAATGAACTCTGTCTGTATGCTTATCATAAATACAGACCAAGGAAAATAGAAAATATATTTCTGCTTTAGCCATCACTATCTTTAAGCTAAATCCCATTCTTCAATATAAGAAAAGATTTTTAGAAAAAAATAAAGGAGAGGGGTTTTTACGAAAGAGGATTTTATTCTCTCAGCTGAAGGACAGTTAGGCCATTTCGGGAAAAAAAAAAAAAAAAAGGTTATGTGGATCCCATTTAGCATTATTAGGTTGGGTTAAAATGCTGTCTTTTAATAAACATTATGGTAGTGTTTGGGCGATAAAAAGTTATTCTGAGAATAGGAATAGATATTCTTCAAGAATAATTTATTCTCATTGTTATTCTCAATTTATTCCAGTATAATTAATGCGGTATTATTCTAAATGGTGTTTTGGATGAGATCGGAATAAGCCTGTATTCCACGAAGAATAGGAGAGGAATTTTATGAAATTTCAAAAATACCCCTACTCAACTATCCATAATAAAATGAGTTATAAAATTATTTTTTAATTTTATATTTAAGTAAATATATTATTATATTAATAATAATTTATTAATATGATATATTAAAAACTTGTTATACCAAATAATTTTTTAGTATGGTGTATGTAAATATAAAATTAAAAATAAATTTATTAATATTAAATTTAAATAATTATGTATTAAAATGATGTTATACAAATTAAATGATTATTACAACATATTAAATTAATATCGCTACAACAACAAATATTATTTAATTTATTATTATGATCCAGTAACCATTCATTATCCTATTTGAATTATTTTTTATATCTATGAAAAGAACTAATAAATCTATTTAAATCAAATTAATTAGACAATTTTGCAGTGGATATTGTTAAAAAACAGGTTCATCAATTAATGCACAAATAAATGAGTTACATGAATCCCTGCCATAACGAATAAATTTTACAATACAAGCAGCAATTATTCAATAATACGTGCAATACAAGCAGCAATTATTTGACTTCCGATTTTTTAAATTAAATTACGTATGCAAGGGCAGATATACAATTCAAATATCTTATAATACAAGTAGAAAATATCCTTTGACACGAGCAAACTATGTAATATCCACATCAAAAGTACATATTTTATTATTAATATGAATTATCATAATAAATATATAAAAGATGAGTTCCTTTTACAAGAAGACGAAAATAATATACATGCCCAGACAATACATAAATGAACCTGAGTTCCCACAAGTCCAAAAAAAAAATGATACAATTAACTAGCAAAATAGTCATGCGCTGCACTTCAATCCTTAATCATCAGCACCAACCAATAATAAACTGTGGTTGTGCAAACTGCTCTACGGACCATTTTGCAGTATTATATCCATTGTAACAAAAGATAAACAGTTACCTTTAACAATAAATACTTGTCAGTAGTGCAAAATATATAATTAACATAAAGTACCTGAATTCAGATATATGAAATACCAAACATGTGCAATAAAATTTCATTATGACAATCGATAAAAGTAACTGAAAATTTGACATGGCAACATAACAGTCTTGGTTAGAAGATGAAAACCAACAAATACAGGTATCCCTTCAAATTACAATTTTCGTATTACTATCAATACAAGATGTCAATTTCGTGGAACATGAAGGGCTGCCGAGAATATAAGCATAGCACACAACAGCTGCCAAAATGTAAACTAGTATAAACATATATTTTAGAAAAATAGCTCAGGACAGTGAATGTAATCTCACTTGAGCATCACGGTAACAAGAGAAAAACAACAAATGTCTAATTCCACTCCTGCTTCCAAGTAATGCTCAATCAATAGGCTGCCTATCATCATTGCCACACAAATAATATATAACTTATGGAAACAAAGAACTTGAATGACAAAGGGTATTGTTTGCTAGGCCTGGTCAGCACTCAGCAGAAACCACACATATCAAACAAAAAATGGAACCTGTCACAGTAGCAATAAACTTGAGTTGGGGAGCTGAAGCATCTTGAACCACGAGTTTATGAAGCAGAGTCATAGCATAATAAGGACACACTGCAAATAACTCAAGGCATGGGAACTCAATCTTATTCAGTAGAAATTAATAGCATTTTCCTATTGAGTAATAGGCTAAATTTAGAGTTGGAAATAAATTTTAGCAGCTTGATAAACTAATGATGCTAAGCTCATCTAAAACAAAACTTTAATAAATTATTTATTCATTAAGAAGTATATCCCTGCTTAGTAGCAATTAGAAATGAGAAACAAAAGCATCCTCCCTGTACTGTGACGCTTAAGAAAATTTATATCGAAAAGTATATAACTTACGAACATGACACACAAGAGAATAAAAGGGGAAAAAAATGAATGCTTAAGCAGATAAGAGATTTATGTATAGTTATGTAAATTATCAAAATTTTGTGCCTAATGGTGCTTAAGTAGCCAATCAAGTAAAAGCAACCCCTCACCTCCTATTTACACAGTTGAATCTGATTCAAAGACCAAACCATACACATCAACCGGTCCAACCACATTATAACAAGAAAACAAATGAACCGGACTAACAACAAAGTGAAGTTGGCAGTAAAAGTGAACTCACGATTCCAAGACCAAATGAACAACGAGCCAGGAACTCATGATTCCAAGACCAAATGAACTCTTACTGATGACAGTAAAAGTGAAGCTGGCAGCCTTCTTGGCAGGATCATCTTTTGAGTTTGATGCAATAAAACCTTGCTTGAGATCCTTGACTAACAACATGGTACATCCAGAAACTTCAAAATAATGTATCAAACTCACCTGGAACCATTCAAACATTATTGGCACATAAGAGAAACATAGCAATAATTTATGCACATGATAAAAACATAGCAATACTTGATGCACACGACAAAAACATAGCAATACTTTATGCATACAACAAAATGCAACATACGACATACATTAACACATCTTAATAATACAGTATTAATAAATCCTAACATCCTAGTTTCATTTAGCACTACATGTCAGCAAGCCCAGCACATAGCCTATGAGGATGGCAAGTACTACAACAAACATTAGGACATATCACGAATGACCATCACAAGGGGGGAAATCAGGATCTCAACTTCAGCAAAAAATAAATCAAGCAACCCACCATGTAGATGATTAAACTTTATATAGGCATCCTCAATTCAACATGAATCTCTTCCTTCATAGTGAACCACATGTGAAGATATCATATTAGCCCTCAAGCATTTAAAACCAAGTTGCCAGATTTTGGTCAGCAACTGGTGTATGAAATGCCATCCAACTCTGAGGATGATTCTATGAAAGGTGGTTTCTAGTAAAGAAATTTTCATAAAGTTAACATTCTTCAACCAAATATTAAAAAAAAAAAAAACATTTCCCGATCTTTAATATTTTACCTCTCCATTTATTTTTTCCCTGATAGTATGAATTGCAAAGATCTATTTGTTGTTCTATTTGTTTGATTTCTTAGTTATAGATGAACCACTTTGCAAAGTAGTAGAAACAAAAGAAGGACATTGCAAAATGTAATATGTAAACAACATTTTCAACCTCAAATTGGATAGTGACACCTTGTTTAAGATAAGGTGGGCATTGTTCTGTACGAATGCACCAGTTATATTTGGTTAGCAGGATGTAGTAAAACAAGCAAATTTTAGAAGGTAACCAACGAGCTCCAGATTAATCTTCTGCTCTAGAACTAGTAAAATTGCCCCAATATATGTGAAATTCCCTATAACCGTACGCTAAATAAAAATCCAGTTTCTCATTCAAATCAACAATTTTATTGCCTCAGAAGCAGTCTACTTTCAACCCCACCTACCCAAAATTTCATCAATCATTTCTGCTACTTGCAATAGCAACAACATTGTGAACAAACAAAACAGCATGTAAAAACAGAATTATAATTTTTTAGCTTTCATAATTTTCTTTAGGTAATTCAAAGTAAGTTTCTCAACTTTTATAACTTATACAATTTTTTTTATTACTTCTATAACTTTCTTTAGCTTATAACTTTCTTTTGGTAATTCAGAGAAAGTTTACCCCAATTTTCTCAAGGTTTAATTTTTCTAACAAGCTTTACTATTAACAAGACTGGATCACTTCCAAACAAGAAAAAAAACAAAATCAAACATTAAACGTAAAAGAAAATCCATCCCAAAAGAAGAATCACTGAAAAAGATATTCGAACATCGACAACGGACCCCATAAGATTGATAAGGAGGCGGGAGCTGAGCTTGACGAAGAGACCGAACATCTGGCCGATGTCGGCGGCGTTGCCATGAGAATACAGCAGGGTGGCCATTGCCCAAGGGTTCCTGACATGGATGGCAATGATCTCATTCCCCCGCCTTATCCGGAGCCGGAGGATGTCGATGTCGCCGCGCCGGCCGGAGGGGAGCTCGGGGATGGAGAGGCGATCGCCAGGCTCGTCAGCGGTCACGGTATAGGAGGGGGGGCTAGGGGGAAGAAGGCGAGCCTAGCGGCGATCGACGACGCGACTCCGCCCATCTTCGCCACCGCGGTCTCATAAAGCCCAGCCGAGATCCCTGCCTTAAAACCCAGACGCCAAGGGGAAAGGGGGGAGAATGGAGGGGAGAGATGAAATCCAAGGTTCGAGTGTTAGCGTCGGGAGGGGAGAAAGGACCGACCGGATCAAAGACATCGCTGCCCATAGAATCCAGAAACTGGAATACGGTAATTCCACGGGGACCCGTAGAATAGCCATTCGAGAATTACCTGCTTTGACCGGAATAAGAAATTCCTCTTATTCCACATCGATTTTGGCACTGATTGGTAGAATAAGAGGGATAATTCCTTTATTCCATCCTTTATTCCATTTCCAAACACAGCCTAAGGTTACCGGAATAGATTTTTAAAATTAATAAGTGTGAATATAATTTCAACTAAATCACATAGGGCTCTCATAATTTATTCTTTTTGTTTTAAAGCATGAAGCAAATAGTGTAGAAAATTGAATTGCATGATATATATATATATATATATATATATATATATATATATAGCTAATCATATAAAAATCTATCTAATAAATTTCAATTGTTGGTCTACCATCTTAATGTTGATTTTTTTAAAAAAAAATCATGGATGTATTTGTAGTACGGCGGTATATATATAATTTTCTAGATTTTAAAAAATATTGTTAAAGCCGAGATTTATTTAAAAATCCAAACCGCCGGTACTCCTGCACGGCGTTGATATTATTGAACTTAGGCACGTGCGTTCCACGAGCTACGTTGAGTTAAAGCGGCCCTATCTCTTCCTTCGGAGGGGGAGCAAGAAACCGAAGGCAAATGGAGGGAGCTCTCTCTTCCTTCTCCCCTTGTCCCTTCGCTTCCAATCGCTCCAACCTCTCTCTCCCAAAGAAACCTCTCTCCCTATTCTCCTCTCCGCGAACCTCAATTCCTCAGGTATCACCTCCACCCAAGTCCTCGAAGGGAACCCGTAACCCCGATGTCCGGATTTCTCCCAATACCGCAGGTATACGACGCAACCCCTTGTTTCACCATCTCTCACTCACAAGCATAACTCTTTCATTGTACTGTCTATATCTACGTCTCATTTACTTTCTCTCCTTCGGTTGCATCGAATTCGAAAGAGGGGAGTCGAATATCTCGGCGTCTTGACTCCAAGATGATAAATATCCAGAAGCTAAATGTGGAGGTTTCTCCTCACAGGGCAGGTACTGAAGGAGAAAAAAAGATTCAATCTTGATAATATATTATATTTCTTTTTTCTTTGGTTAATTGTTAACTTTTGTTTTGGTGGGGAATAGTTTCTGCGGTGAGGCTGCTGAGGATTGAGGAAGGTGGTGCCTTTGCTGACCTTTTGAATGAGAAGGGGAAGAAAGCTGCCGAGAATGAGATGAGTTATGTCGAGAGGACACTTGGGTTTCGCACACGGGCTCTGGAGGACAGAGATATTAGACTGGTATTGCTAAAGAGTTCATATATATTCCCCTCTCTTCCCCTTTTGTTCTTGTTTGTCGTTAATTTATGCTAATTCGAATTTTAAGTTGGGCAATTATACCGAAAGTGTGTTCTAATCTGGATATATGCATGCTTCCAAAAAATGACGATATTGTGCGTGCGTGTGCATGGCATCACAGGCAAGAGTAACCTGATGACATTGTTGCTGTGGTTTTATTCTGAAGTGCTGAAATATAAAAGCAAATGGTAAAGCACAATACGGTCAAAGTACTCATCGAGATTTTTTATATGTATTAAATCAACAGCATGGAAATATTTTCTCGGTAAGAAACTTAATTTGTTTGGAAAGTCTAGTTTTTTTGACTACATAGCGAACACGTGCTTGTAGTGAAGCAATTTCACATGTTCCACATAACAGATTTCATCATGTATTGCATGAGAATTCATATGGAGAATGAAACATCCAGCTATAGTCTTTCGGTCAGCACAGGAATCTTACAGAAATATGTATAAAAGTCGCACTCTTAATTGACTTTATTCTACAAGTTCTGATGTAACCGAAATTGCTTATGGCTTGGGGGAGGTTTTTGGTTAAGTGGATGTCTGGGTTCTTTTGGTTGTGAGGAGAACAAAGATAATTATGTAAGATTTGGCCGCACCAACAGTTGCGGAAATAGGTTTGATAATATTATTCCAAATGGAGCACATCCTATAGAAAGTAGTTTGAAATGAGTTGAAGAATTTCCTGATGAATGTAAGTAAGTTACTGACAGACTTATTAGCTTCTCTAAACCATAATGTGAGGACGTAAGTGAAATTTGAAAAGGGAGAAGTTTGGAGGTAACAAAGGAGTCCAAGATTTTAAATTCTATAGGATAGGACATGCTGCTGTCCTGACACTTGGGATAGGGGAGATAGGGGATGTCTCAGGATGTGTCAATTGAGATGCTGGGCTGATGGCCTATAGTCCCATTCCAGCATGTGGGTCGGTACCCCATCGCAGCCTCCCACAGGGCATCTCACTGGGTATTGAAATCATGGAGGAGAGTATAAATCTAAATATATTGCTAATGTAGATAGCACAAAAGTTATGGGGGTTAACCAAAGATCTTATGTAGATCCCAAAGTTGTGCATTTAAGGTCTAGGTAGTTAGATAAAAATGAGTGTTATTCAATAGCTCTTATTAATATAGAAAGTACAAAATGCTTGCTTCCCTTGATATGTTGTATAAAGTTGACACAAGAAACAAAAAGACATGTAGGTGGATCTACATTAGACGGAATAACAACTGTTTTGTCATATAGTGAGGGAGATGACTAATTTTTTAGGACTTGGATCAGTTTGAGACTCTCCAATATTTGAAAAAAATATGTGATTTCCAGCATTCTGTTGTTGGGCAGTGACTAACTTTTGAGATCTTGTTTAGTTGGAGTTGAGACTCTCCAATCTTTAAAGAAAACAATAGTTAATCTGATCTTCATTTTTCTTTTTTCATCCTAATACTATATATAAAAAGCTATACTTCCAACTTTCAACTCCCATAATAACCCTAATCAAATCTCGTCCTTAGAAGCTTAAATTATGCTAAACAGCTTAAATTATGCTAAACTTCTACAAAGAGGTATCCCAAGTTTGCTGGGCTCTGAAGATGGAGTCCAAATGGGAAAAGATTTCTATAATTCTATACAAAGTAAGAGCTAAGGAACCTCCAAAATTGAAATTTGTAGTGATTTGTCAGTTCTAGCATCTAATCTATGTCACAATCTTTTTAAAATTTATCCTTTATCATAGAATCTTTAGTAGTAGGGATATGCGCTTGGACATGCATTACTATTTAAAATGGGAGATAAGGTCCTCTCGTCCTTGGAAAATGTTATGAAGTTTGAAATTGTGCATAATTCACCTACACTCAAATGCTTGCATTTTTAACTCACCACTAATTGAAAAGCCAAAGTTGATTTTATAATTCTATTCAGCCTCGAATTCAAGGCTCTCTTGTATCCACTTCAGGGTCAACTATCTGTCCCAACAGAAGAGGTTATCCTTCCATTGAGTTAGTGACTTTTTGGGCTTCATGGACCCATAAGTTAAAAACTATAGATTCTGCGGGTAGTTTAATGGTAGCGCAGTTTCAATTCAGCTTAAACTCTAAAATCAGAAGCAAAAATTATCAGTTTTAGCCTGAAGCATCTGAATCTTGCTTATGGGACAAATTTCTTTTATATGTGGGCAATTTATGCTAACCCTTATATTCTGAATTATAGAAGAGAAGGGCTTGGTTATTTTAGAGTTGAAATAGTAACAGACTTCCCATGCTTCAAGACTTTTACAATTGGGAGGTTCATACAGCCTAAATTTTATCACTAAATGTTGTAGAAGGAAGAATGGGAAAGATGTAAATCTTCCTCAAATTGCTGCCTTAGTATGTTGTACTCTCCCTTTATAACAATTGGAAACCAGTCAAATGGACTTCCCTTCACAATTGGATTCTTAGCAGAGCTATTTGTAAAGTATTTAGAGCTCTTGCAACTTATTCAAGAGAAAATCCCTTAGGTTCAAATTTAAGTGGATTGCATCACTTCAGAAATACAAAGGAAACAACCTAGTAGTTGAAGTTTATGGTTGAACATTTACAGTGATCCTTCATGAATTGCATCACTACCCACAGCAACCAACTTCAATAAGTGATAAAATAAGGAGCTGGGGCCCTTCCTCATGATGACATACATTAAAAGCCTCTGTCTAAGGATGCAAAGTCTATCCCTCTCTCTCTCTTAAATACAAGTTAAAATGTCATGGTTTGTTTTGCTGTGAGACAAATCAAGCTCCTAATTTGTATCACCTTCAACTTAAAGTAGAATCCTAATGGAGAAAGTTAACAATAAAAGAACACCTGCAAAATCCTAGCACCTAATTACCAACCTGTTCTCCCATTTCTGTTGTGTGTCATCTTAGGCAGCTGATCTTTAACTTTATTGGCATAAATCATTTATGCTGTTTGTTGGCACTTTCCAGAGTCTCAGTTTTTTGGTTGGTTGGCTGTAATTAATCTTATGACTAGCAACTTGCAAAGTACGTGATTCTGCCTTACCAGCCCTTTTTTTCAAATAAGCAAGGAAAGTTATTTTATGATTCCCTCTTTTTGGCATAGGATGTCTGTAGCCCCCCTGGTGGAAGGCTCATTATATTTATTTATCTCTGGCTTTATTTTATAAATCATGAAAATCATACCTGTAACCACTATGGCGTACCTGACAATGTGCTATGACCCTTTCCTTGTTGTCTTTCAATAAAACAAGGTGGATCTTTGCCCTATTCTTAATTATCTGATCAAATGTGGTTTTATCCGCCCTAATCATAATTCAGGGGGACTGTTGACCTGAATTTCTGATATTACAGTAACGCATTCTTTGATTTGGGATATTTGCATCTATTGAATGAAGATCAGTTACTTCTGCAAATTGTAGCTCTTTTTAATTCAGTTGTAGCTATAAAAACTGGTTGATATGGTGTAGAACTGCATTGCTGTTATTATGGCTTATTGAAAGGTGCATCTAAGCCCTCCTTTTGCTCCTCCTTTGTGAAAGTCATGTCTCACTTTAACTCTACATGTTTGTTCTTGGACACTAGCTTATATTATCCACTCTTTTATAGGTGACAGATGTTGTTGGAGGAACTGTTCGTTGGAGACGCTACCTTGATCATCTTATCATGTCTCTCTGTAACAAGGAGAGAATGTTTACAGACATGGAACCACTTCTACTGCAAGTATAATGCTTTATACTTTAACTGTTACAGAATATGCAACGAGTTTTGTCACTATCATCTTTTCATTGAAAAACTTAAAATATATGGATTTCTAGATCTACTATGATGAATTGTTTATTCTCGGTTCTGGTCTATCATTTTGTTTGGTGGGTTATCGTTATTGGTTTGTGCCTCCTTATATTTATCAGGATTTGCTTTGACATATGATCTACTATCAGCATTTCTTTTCTTTTGTTATTTTTGAAATTTATCCAAATCGTTGTTTTTCTTATTTTAGATACTCCGCATTGGGTTCTTTGAGATCTTGAAGCTAGGCATGCCACCATATGCTGTTGTCGATGAGGTACTTTGACTTCTCTCTACATTTCCATGTCAGTGTTTGTACAAGTAAATGATTAGTAACTTTAGTCGCTTTGGTACAGTTAAAATTCTTATAGAGCTATGAGATACCCTTAATTAAGAAAAAATCTTTGTTGATTGACATATAT
This sequence comes from Areca catechu, assembly GCA_021397845.1. NCBI lineage: Eukaryota > Viridiplantae > Streptophyta > Magnoliopsida > Arecales > Arecaceae > Areca > Areca catechu. The sequence goes on from CM038045.1 coordinate 63,970,067, forward strand.
TAGAAGTAGCTTTTCTTTTGATCTTTGTTATTTTTAATGGTTACTGAGGTATTAGTTGTAGATATTTTATTATGATGATATTCAAATTGCATCTCCTTCTGCAATTTTTCATTTTGTAAGCCCATATGTTAGTGAAGGACCTAGCAATCTCCTTATCTTGTTGAATTTACATGTCCCACCATTTTTTGACAACCATAAATATATTTGAGGCAGATCATATTCATCTCCTGTTTCTTCTGCTCTTCATCATTAGGCTTCTGTATTTAATGTGGAACCTTATATGTTTTGAGCGTAATGTAAGTCATTTTGTTCAATCTGCAATGTTATATCTGACTGTAGCTTCTTTTCCTGAAATTCTAGAATGTAAAACTTGCAAAAGCTGCTCTAAGGCCTGGTGCAGGGAATTTAGTAAATGCAGTTTTACGGAAGCTTGTCTCACTGAAGGTTTGAGATTATATGTTACATACTGCTTTCGTGCTAGTCACTGCACTATACTTTTACCTATGTGCCTTCCATTTTTTACTCTTTTCTTCTGTTCAGGAAAAAGATTCACTTCCCCTACCAAATCTAGAAGGAGATGATCGTGCAAAAGCCCGTGCGCTTGCTGTTATTCATTCCCATCCAGTTGTGAGTCTGCATTTTTGTATTATTTGTTATTTCATATGCTACATGACTGCACTTAGTAATATAATATTCAGAAGGATACAAGGAACACTTCCAGAACTCATGGCATGTTTCTGCTGTTTAGTGGATGGTTAGAAGATGGACAAAATTTCTGGGGCAACAAGAAGCTGTGAGACTAATGAACTGGAACAACAGTGATCCCTGTTTCAGCCTAAGGTCTTGAATAGCATCTTATTCCTTGGTTAACAAATATATGTTTCTTACTTATTTGAGCAACTAATATGTTGGCTCCTTCTTGCTCTAGAGTGAACACTGCTAAAGGCTTGAAGAGGGTTGATCTTGTTAACCGACTGGAAGTTTTGAAGGTGCTTTATTTATCTTCATTTTCTTTGTGCATTTTTTGGTAGTATAGTGCCTACATATATTTTTTTAAGAGAACTTTCTTAGTTGCATAAATTCTTATGCTATAATATGTGATTAGATATGAAAGTGCTTAATTACATTTGGGAAGCACTGCTTAACCTGGCACAGGGAACTTTCGTAGTTGCATAAATTCTTATACTGAATTTTTGTTCTACTCTTTATGTCTAGATTTATAATCTGGATCTAGAGTTCATTTTAGTGCCTATAGATGGATTTTATCTTTCCTCTCTACAAACTGTTTTTATTATTTTATTCATTCTAGTGCCTGTGAGGGGCAATGCATGTCTTAGTAGATTTGGACAGAGATGTGCCTTTCATCTAGAAACTTGTTGATGTGAAATCTCATGTGGTAAACTTGTAAGTGTACCATACGTCACCTGCAATCTACTATTTGTTGTTGTCGATACAACAACATAATCCTGTCCCTGCTCGTCATTGCAATTTAACATTCAGTCATTATTATTTGCATAAACAAGGATAATAAGTTTGTGTGTTAAGCATTACTTTGTAAAATGTAAATTGCAAGGAATTGGTGTGTGTAGTATATGCACTGTGTGTAGTATATGCACCATGGACTAAAAACATGGCCAAGATATTGTATCCATGTAGCTGCATCCAACTTTGGATCCTTTTCTAGCAAACTTCTCATATGCTAAGATTTGAGGGTAAAAAGACACATTTATCTACATTCAGCACCTGTACTCAAACCCACATAACATAGATACATTTATATTAGGTTTGATGATTTTCATATTTTTGCTTTGTGCTTAGTGTATGGTACCTGACCTAAAATGGCTTGAGGCAAATTCAAGATACTTGAATCATGAACGTTGATGGATGTTAAATGTTATCTTAAATTGATTATTGAAAATAAAGAGAGTTTGCTTTGCAAGATTTTGGAGATGCCGATGACAGAGTTGGTTAAATAATTTAATTAGGAGATCTTGCTTTTTGCGGTATCATTGGTTGTTTCAGTTGTTGAAGGATGAAAGTTTCCTAGTTTTTGGTTTCATTTATTGGGAATCTTTCATATTTGTGGTAGTATTTTTTGTCCTTGTTTACTTCCTGCATAACTTTAACTAAAAATACGTGTCCCAGTGCATGGGGTTCCCACCACTGAGGGATCTGGGGTGGATGGCTGAATAAAGTTGGATCAATGGAGTTTATTCAATGTATCCACGTTTATTCATGAACCAGCAGGGCCTTAGGATTATTAAAAAGGCTTGTGGTGTGGTCTTTACCATTCAACTGTAATGAAGCTTCTTTTGCAGCCAATTATTGTTGGTGAACTTGCTTAATACTGCCAAATAAGAACCATCACCTCCTTGTACCATAAAGATAGAAGGAGCTAACACTGTCTTTGCAAAGATTAAAGGCAAAATTGTCATGCCAAGCTGTAACCATTTGGAACCTGGTTGTCCATATGTATTCATGGCATTTTGCATCAGCTTAATCAAAGCTTTATTTGAGGACTAATTTGTTGCTTGTTGGGGTTTTTAAGCCAGTCCCAGATAATTGGGATAGGGCTTGATAGTTAAAGTTAGGGTTTTACTAATATCATAAAAGTAATCTGTCTATAAATTTGAGCTTGTTGGGGTTTTTATGGAAACAAAGATTTCTTATTTCAATACATGCTCATTGATGTAGGAAATTTGTTTTGCCTGTAAAATTTCAGAATCAGGTAGGTTTTGTACAGCATCTTGCCTTTTTATAGCTATTAATATTTTGGTTCTTTGATGATATCAGGTTCCATATGAACTTTCTTCATGCATGGATGATTTTGTGCGCATCCGTACTGGCATGCAGGTATATTTGGCAAAAAGTCTTCCCTATGCGTTTCTTCTTCTTTGTTTGTAAAGTATTTTTTCTCAAGAAACCACAAATGAAGTTTAATGGGAAAACTTATTTTTGCAATTCTATATCAAGGTTTGCCGTCTTGGTACAGGACCGGCAGACTCCATATTGATACCATCATATTATAGTACATGGTACATTATGAGATGGCAAGGTGTGCCAAGATTCAATATGGTATGAATGCATATTGGTTCAATACCGGTAGGGTTTAGTATGGTACCAACTAGTATGGCCAATAAGTTGCATGGTATATTATGCATCAAGTATGATTAGAATATTAAATGCCATGTAGTTAATGTGTATGCACTCGTCAATCCTGAAGCTATGATCTCATGACTTGATAAGTGTACATCACCAAGACTTACCTATATAACATTATAAGTGAGAAGTATTATCTGATTGTTAGGTTTGAAATCAAGTCTTTTTGAAAGTTTCAGCTGGAACCTTTTGGCAATGGACTCCATTGTTAAGGTTTCTTTTTTTTGAGGGGGGTACAATTTTTAAGGTTTCATTCAGTCTCATTAGACTTGAGTCTTAGATCATTTTCAGCTAAAAGTTGTGTACAAGTCCACAGCTTTATTCTGGGTCATATCTTTACCTTTTGAGTACTGAGAAGTGAGAAGTGAGACTTACTTGTGTGTGATAGGTCAGGTCTTCTAGGAGCATTTTTTCTGGAACAAGCTTGGATTTTGTGATTTTTGGTTGCATGTAGACCTTTGGTTCCATGAGAAAGCAAGGAATTCTAATGCATTCCAAACTCTTGGCTGTTTTAGTGGATAACGAGGTTGCACTAGTTATAGTCATGAAATTTGATCCAAGCATGGTGGTAACTTATATAGGTACTATGGACAAACTAGCAATACATTTATTTAATGTAAATTTCCCCTGAAATTCCAAGTTGAATTATCAAACTAAAATGCAACTTTTGAAGGCTTTTGGTATATAACATCTTGCAGACACAGTAAACATGCTCACATCCTCCCACAAGATGCACACATCCCCAATGCATGCTCTCAAACATGCATCTCTAGTACTGCACTTTTATTGGACACTGTACAGATAGTTCCCATATAATCATATAGTTCTGGTTGTATTTTCAGTTTGGATCTGGCTTTCCAAGTTCATCGTGGGTTCTGAGTTCTTTTCATTTACTTCTGCTCAGATTGTAATACAAGCTGGCTTGCTAAAACACGGAATATGTTCGGTTCAGGATGAGAGTGCTGGTCAGTGCTTTCCCTAATGAGATCCTGAATATTGTGAAAAAAATGGTTACAAGCTTTTATTATTTGCAGAATATTTTATATAGTACAAATGCATAACAAAAACTGCAAAAACTACATTCACTATTGACAGTCCTTATCAATTCCTTGCTCATAATTCCAAATGGTTTATCTCATGTCTTTCTGTTCTTTATGTTGACTTGCCAACACAAATCTGAACTTCTTTGGATTACTAACAAATACTAATACCGTCTCAGTCAATTCTTAACCATATTATCTTGCAATTCTGGTTGAACTTTAGATTTTCTAATGAAGATATAAACAGAAAAGGGTGATGTGATGGGCATTCTAAAATTCCTAAGTAATTAGACATCTGTATGTTTACATGTTTAGAGTGCATATCAGTAGAGGGAAGGACAAAATATGCATTAATTATGTAATTTTCTTTATTAATCCTATGCTATTCTGGTACTTATTCCTAATCCCATCCTTATGTCACTACACATTCACTCAGTATTGTCATTCTTATCATTATTACGTGATGCAACATAACTGTCTCTATTGCTCTTCATTATAACCCATGAAAGATGGCATTCTTACTAAGTAAATTTTAAAGGTTTTTTTTGTCCATATTGACAAATAAAGTTTTAATTTTTTACCCCAAGAGCATTAATTCTCACCTTGTTTTGGTAAACTTACAATTGATTATGGCCCATACTATGCCTTACCATGCAATTTTAAGGAGTTAAAGTGTCCATGTTGTATGGCATCTTTAGAGGTTGTTAAATAGAAAGGAATCTGTAGCAGTTATGATCTTTTAATTTGTGCATGTCTGTGCACTTGCACATGTGCCTGTGGGTGGAAGTCGGAGGTGAGAGCTTGTGCCTACCTGTTTGGCAACTATGTGGCATACTTTCCATGGAAAACAAGTTGGTATCTTGTGTTGAGTTCCACATTTATCAGCCTGCAGCCCATACATTTTCTCAGTGAGATAAAGAAGTGCTTTCACCTAGAAAACTATAGATTTCCAACCAGGATCTTTTTCATGGAAAAAGGGTGAGGTGATGCGTTGTGATTGCCTTGATGGCTGTCATCTGTCATATTTTCAATGGCAAACAAGATGGTACCTTATATTGAGATCCCCATCTTACCAGCTTGCTGCAGGAAGTGTACCTTCATCTACCATGATTTTTGGTTCCCACGTCTGCAGACTTCAATCTTTCCATGAAAAGTTGAGTGGCTGACATCTTTTCTGGGAAACCCGATATCTGCTATATGTTTTTGAGAATGAGTAAACTGTGGATCTTAAAACTTGAACGGACGGACCCGGTTGATATATGTTCCCTGACATCCAAATATATATAAATTCAATTACAGGCATTATATGGCCTTTTGAAATTAAGCTTTGGTACCAATAAAATTTCTTATTAAGCCTATATTTAGATTGAGGGTGGGCCTTGGCACAATGATAAGGTTGCTATAATGTGTCATGGTTGCTATGGTGTGACATGGGTGTCACAGGTTTGAGACATGGAATTAGCATCTTGCATGGGGGTAATGCTATGTACATCTGATTGTCTTTAGACCCCGCATTGACAAGAGCCTTGTGCTTTGGGATATCCTTTTTTTTATTAAATCCTATATTTAGATTGAAAATGAGCCTTTCACCCCAGGAAGGTTGAACCATACCAGCGGCAGACTGGGATGGTTTTAGCCTTCAAAACGAGACATCGATGAGGAACCAGGGAGAGGTGAAGAAAAGAGAGGAAAAGAGAGAGAAAGAGAAGGAAAGGGAGAAGGGAAATGGCTTCTGGAGGTTGTCAAAGGGCTAGCGAGATCACTGTTGCTGTTGCCAAGGTGATGGGCCTTGTCCTAATCTGATAGAGTTGAGAGGAGGAGAGAGAGAGGAGGAGGAAAAGAAAATGAGAGGGAGAAATAGCCTTCAAAGGCTGTTAAAGGCCCTACAGAGGCGATAGGCCTCCGTTCGGTCAAAACAGTAGCTTTGGCTCATGTTTATTTTTTACTTTGGTTTTATCAGGCGAAGTCGGCAACTTTTTTGCTGACTTCCTCATTATTTTTCTGTTTTTTTGGTATTTTCCATTGAAGTCTGTAATGTTTTTGCTGACTTCCTCATTATTTTTCTTTTTTTTGGTATTTTCCATTAAAGTCTGTAATGTTTTTGCCGACTTCGATGAAAAACTCAAAAAAAAATGAAAAATAATGGGTTTCCATTGCCAACTTCATCTAATAAAGCCAAAATAAAAGAAGAAATGAGGGTTGAAGCCCCTGTGTCGATCGAACAGAGGCCCATTGACTTCGTAGAGCCTTTGGCGGCCCTCCGGAGGCCATTCTCCCTCTCTTTTTTCTTCCTTCCCCTCCCCCCTCCCTCCCCTTTCTTTCCTTCTCCTCTCCCCCTCTTTGCTTTGTCGGATCAGGACAAGGGCCCCCACCTTGGCAGCAGCAGCGGTGGGCTCGCTAGCCCTCTAGTAGCATCTGGAGACTGTTTCCCCCTCTCCCTTTCCTTCCCCCTCTCTCTTTTCCTCTCTTTCCTTCTCTCTCTTCCCCCTTTGCTGTGTTGATTCAGGTTTGGCACGAATGGTACGGCAGTCTTCCAAACTGCACCATGGCCGACTAGTCCAGGGTCCGCTACCAGCACAGTGAACCTTGCTTTCACCTCTGCATTTTATCATTCCTCTTAGGAGATTGTTTTGAAGAAACCTCTGTTTTTTTTTTTGTGAAAAAGAACTCTAGTTTCTTGATAGTTTGGTGCGCACCCAAGTTTTGATCGGTGAATAGACTGTTGAAGTGTTTAACCTGTAATCTAAGAAATGCTGAGTTCTAATTCTTGAATCTATGTGCTATGCCTCAAGTTGCCAATTAAATCTGCTGCTGAGACTCATATCTAGAATTAGCTTATTTATTACTAATATAATTTTGTACTAGTACAGTTTTCTTAGAGAATTTAAATTATAGAGCCCTTCTTCTATAGATTCTGTAGCAGATATCTTGTAATAAAAAAAAGTCTCATACCAATTCTCAAATTTTTTGCTGACCCTTTATATTAGACACAAAGGGAGCTTTCTTTCTGATTTGCAGTCTAATTCCAGAATATTAAGTTTATATATATTGTCTTAACCTGAAAGAACTTGCAATTGGTGGAAGATGTGGCTGCAGCTTAGCCTGCAGGTTCCTGCAAACCTGTGAACACAACATGGAGGATGGAAGGGGCCTAGGATCATATCCAACAGTCCTACATGAATAATGTCAGTGCCTTGACTTGCATCTCTGCATGGGAGTTGAGGCAGATGGGACTCACATGGTCCTCTGAATGCTCTATCAGACAGTCATCTTTAATTACAGGTTCACAGGAACTGCAGGGTAAACTGCATCCAGATGATATGGCCTCTATAGCAATGTATGGTCAGGGATTTACAATTGACCACAATAGATGGGATTAGGTATGCTGTATTTACAAATCTACCGTTTATATCATTCACTTTACAGTTTTCATAGGGCCTCAGTTCTTGAGAAGGCTGATTTTGATTGATCCTGTTGGAGATTGAGATGAACATAAAATACCAATTTATGATTTTTCTTCTCATTTTTTATATGGTGATTGATGCCTGAACAGTGGAAAGGCAAATTTGCATATACATGATTTTCTTGTATGAAATTTGATATTTCAAAACTTTTCATTAAGCTTCAGGACCTGTTTGGGATCTAGTCAGATTCCTTATGTTAATAGATCAACTACTTCATGCAGGTCTGGTGGTGTCTGTGGTAGACCCACAGCCAGGAGACACCATCATTGATTGCTGTGCAGCACCTGGTGGAAAGACTCTTTTCATGGCATCATGTCTGAGAGGCCAAGGTGAACTTCAACTGCAAATGTTTTGGTTTAGCATGTGCTTGTGTCGGTGTCTATCTAAATATATGAGTGCATTCTGCTGGAATGACAAAAAGTAGTAATTTTGTTGTATGAGTTTAAATTCCATTCTTTATTCAGCTCATGTGTTTAGAGTATTTATCGAAGTTCTGTCAGCTCTGTATCCTTCTGCGATTTCCTATATTTCACTTAGGAGCAATGAGCATTTTGAAAACAGCTTTTGCAAGAAAGAGTCGGGCATCCAATGCTATACTCATTTGAAATTTAAATCTGATATCTTGTGAAAAATAAAGTGACTTTCAAGGTCTATAATGTTCAAAAGAGAGCAGCTAATGGGATTAGTAGTTGTGCTAGAGAATTTATTCCACATTTTCATAGCACATTGAAAATTGTATGCTTTCCCCATTTCTGTTGTATTCATCTTTGACAAGAGAATGTAGCGAATGATTTTACTACATATTGTGATGTGGTGATTCATCCAAAATATAATAAGAGGAAAACTGTTATTCCATTGGAGATGAACTGACATATTGATATTATCTTAGTAATGCTTTAAGCCATTCAAGTAGAACTAAAATCAGAGCAAACATGAAACATCAAATCTGTATTTCCTTATTGTTTTCATCTATGTTATATCTAGATGCCCTATAACACCAACAAGAATAGGTGTCAAGCTATTTAACTATATTAGTACCTTATTCTTCTGTGGGTATTTCTTCACTCTTTGTGATGGGGGACAGATGGGTAGGATCGTTGGTGAGCCTAGAAGTCACCTAGATTAGGGTACTATTATTTTTTTTTCCAAAATTGATGGGGGACATAAGGTACGATTGTTGGCGAGCCTAGAAGTCACCTAGATCAGGGTACTATATATTTTTTTTTGGTATTTTTTTTAGGGATGGCGAAGGAATAGTGGGGATGGAAGACAGGGATTTGAATCTCATGGATTTTAGGACTCATCCTAACGAAGAGACCTCTCACCTCTAGGGCATTATACCCTCCTCGATACTTGGAGGTGCTAGGTTGAATCTCAAAGGTCATGAGAGGTTAAAGAAAATGGGTTGGGAAGGGGACAACTAGGGCCTCACGCCCATGCCCGAAGGCGAAGGCAAGAAGAATCACTCTTCTAAAAACTCAAATTTTTTTCTCCAAAAACTATCTTTTTACAAAGGACTGAGGGTGGTATTTATAGACCTGTCCAACCCTCGTTTGAATTTGAATACATGATAAAAAGATAGGGATGACTCATTCAAATACAAGATAGGATAAGATAAGCCTATCCATATCTCAATCCTAACCAACCAAATCCTAATTCAAATTTCAAACAAAAGATAAATCCTAAATAAATTTATTTTGAAAATGCTTCGAGATTTGTACGGCTCCAAGATTCGTGCTTGCTCCGGGATCCGTGCTGGTGAGGTCCCCATCATTCCCCTGAGGTAGAGAAAACTTGATTGCGTCGAGTCAGGATGGCTCCAGGATGCACATGACCTGTAGAATGATTTTTTTTTTCCAGCTCTGCTCTGAGATCTGCGCGCTTTAAAGAGTGTGCAGCTTTGAAGATCGTGCGCTTCAAAATTGGTGTGGCTTTGAACTCCGTGCAACTCTGAAATTCGTGCATCTTTGAAGATCGTGTGCTTCGAAATTGGTGTGGCTTTGAACTCCATGCAACTTTGAAAGTCGTGCAATTGTGAAATCGGCTACAGGATAGGCAAGTGCTTTGAGGAAGGTGCAGTGCATTCACGTTCGTGCCGATGCTCCTTGGGCTTTCAATCCGTGGAACAGAGGATGTGTGCCGGTGGTCTTGGAGAGGAAAACGTAGCCGGAATGGAAGATTCCGGGGAAGGTTGGTCGTCGATGGCACAAGAAGTCGGGCACGGAGCGGAGATGGGGAAAACCAGGATCTGGGCAGAGAGAGCCATCGGAGGAAGAAGCTGCGGCGGCGGCGACTCAATCGGCTGTGGAGGAGTCGACGAAGGTGAGGATCACGGAGGGAGATGCTTGGTCGGAGAAGCAAGTGACGAAGGTGCGGATTTGCTCATGGAGGGAGAGGCTCGGTCAGAAGGGAAGGGTCTGTGGGGCTCCGGACGGAAGGAAAGAGGCGGACACGATATGGGGACCTGAGGACGACGTTGGCTCAGGCGGTGGTCATTGATTTGCCGGTAGGGGGGGCGGAGAGGTGGGCCGTGGTGGCTCTCCGGTTGGGAGGGGCAGCGTTGGTGAAGATCATCAGCCCTTGTTGGAAGCTGTCGCAGGAGAGCCGAGGTGGGGGACGGCGGCGATCGGAGTGAGTGAGAGACGGCGAAGGCACGGTGGCCGTCTTGGCATCGCGGACATCGTCGTGGTTGTCCTTGAGGACGTGGTGGAGGCGGGCCTCGATGCGGCGGATCCGATGGGGGTCGTCGATCAGGGAGCCGGAATCGTCCCGAACGAAGATGAGGGCGGCGATCCGGCCATTATGGGTCCGGACCTTGGCCTCGACGACGGCGCAACAGAGGTTGGCGAGGACAGCGAAGACCTCGGAGAGGAGGCCCGGGCAGTCGGTGCCGGTGATCTCGAGGGCGGTGAGGCTGTCGAGGGTGGCAGCGGCGGAGCGGGGAAGTGAAGGATGAGGGGCTTGTCCTTCTTATTGAAGCGGAGGGTGAAGCCCTGCTTCTCGTCCGGGAGGGGCTGCCAGGAGAAGGTCCGGCCCTGGCGCCGGGTGACAACGTGCTCCCAGGTGGCAGTGGCACCGTGGAAAGTGTCGACGAAGCGGTCATTGTTGGAGAGACCGAAGGTGAAGGCAAAGGAGTTGATGGCGCGGGTGAGGCTGAGGCGGCGGGGCAGTAGGGTGGCGACGGTGGCAGTGGGCAGTGGATCACAGGAGAGGGAAGACTGGTTAAGAGATTTTTTTTTTTTTTTTTTGATCTGGGAACATGATAGGATGGAAAAAAAATTGGATCGGTGGTGGGGAATCTGGATTGATATAAAGGTATCCTAATTTTCTAGCTCTGATACCAAAATTGATGGGGGACAGATGGGTAGGATCGTTGGTGAGTTTAGAAGTCACTTAGATTAGGGTACTATTATTTTTTTTTTGGAATTTTTTTTTAGGGATGGCGAAGGAATAGTGGGGATGGAAGACAGGGATTTGAATCTCATGGACTTTGGGACTCATCCTAACGAAGAGACCTCTTACCTCTAGGGCATTACACCCTCCTCGATACTTGGAGGCGCTAGGTTGAATCTCAAAGTCATAAGAGGTTAAAGAAAATGGGTTGGGAAGGGGATAACTAGGACATCATGCCCATGCCCGAAGGTGAAGGCAAGAAGAATCACTCTTCTAAAAACTCAAATTTTTTTCTCTAAAAACTATCTTTTTACAAAGGACTGAGGGTGGTATTTATAGATCTGTCCAACCCTCGTTTGAATTTGAATACAGGATAAAAAGATAGGGATGTCTCAAATTCAAATACAAGATAGGATAAGATAAGCCTATCCATATCTCAATCCTAACCAACCAAATCCTAATTCAAATTTCAAACAAAAAATAAATCCTAAATAAATTTATTCTGGAAATGCTCCGGGATCCGTGCTTGCTTCGGGATCCGTGCTGGTGAGGTTCCCATCATTTTGTTGATGGTGGATCACCTTTACTCTGGCATATAGTTTGTCTCCTCTTGCGGCCTTGTTGATCTTCTACATTATATTATGCACATGCTCTTACCATGTAGTGAAGTAACTTGATTATTAGAGGCAACTTATGTGGTGCAGGTACAGTAATGGCAATTGACATAAATAGAGGTCGCTTAAGGATTCTCAAAGAGGCATGCAAGTTACTCAATGTCACTAATGTGGTCACCACAACTCATGCGGACCTTCGATTATATGCTGTAAGTAAATGGTTGTCAGATTTAGACAAACAAGTTGAAAGAGCTAATTATAATCTCAATTCCAGAATTAGTTGCTCATTTTTGTATCAAAGGGTTTTGATATTTAATGCTCTGATATGAAGTTTTATTTACCTTATTTTGAGTGACTTGATTGGATGCTTGGCTTCATCTTCTAATATTGTTCTTCGAGTACTGGTATAATTTTTTGATGGTCCATTTTGAAGTTGACAATCATTTATTTGCTTTGACATCATGCCATCTTTTTCACTGTTATAATTGCTCTACATGTTATATTTTGTGTCAATTATTTAATAAGTGGACAAAGGGTTTTTGATTTACTTTGATGATTCTAAGAGCACATAGCCATTTTATTAACATGTTATGCTCAAATACTTTAGCTCACATCACCTTTGACACCTATTTGCCACCGAATCCAATGCAGAATGTGATTTTGCTAAATGAGTAAAATTAACAAACCATTGTTCTATCTTCTTGCCTTTTTCTTCCTGTGATTAAACCATCTTGTATGATGTAATGTGTTTTGCCATTCTCTTTTTAATTTTTTCCTTTAGTTTTTAGCATAGATAATTTTTTCTTTTATAGGAAAAGCATAATGTAAAGGTTGACAAAGTCCTTCTGGATGCTCCCTGCTCTGGAACAGGTGTTCTTTCCAAGGTAATTCTTTTGATTGTCAGCTCTCTTTTTTAGCAAAATTAAGGCACTGTCATCTTCCCAAGCAGTTTATTTTTCCGATGAGACAAAAATAGATGAAAGAAGTGGTAGGTTGTTTTAGTCTCAGTAACCTCTCTCTCTCTCTCTTGTTTGGTTAATTTTGATGAGACTTCCGTGCCTTTTTTTTTTTTTTTTTTTTTGTCAAGAGAGCGGATTTGCGTTGGAATAGACAATTAGAAGATTTGGAGCAGTTGAAGCGTTTACAAGATGAGCTTCTTGATGCAGCTTCCATGTGAGGATCTTTGGCTTCGAACTTCTATATTTTAAAATTGGCATATGATTAAAGATTCTATTGTTCAGGATATCTTTTAAGCAGCTGATGGGCCCAATGTATTACTTGTTTGACATTTTTGGAGTAGTTCTGATAGAAGCAATTCCTTTTGTACATTATTAACATCCAATTGCACATGGATAGGTTGGTGAAGCCTGGTGGCATACTCGTGTACGGTACTTGCTCCATTGATCCTGAAGAAAATGAGGAGAGGGTTGCAGCATTTCTTCTGAGGCATCCGGTATGGGTTCTTAAATGCACTACTTGGAGTATCTTTTGTTGTAGCATGGATGGTCAACAACTTCATATATTCGTATTTAGTTTTGTACAAACTTATGTTTGTATATTTTGAATACCAAGTTCCCTTTATTCCAGCTTGACTCTGTATTTTGATGTATTGAGCTTTACTTATTTCCATGCTAATTTCTTTGTGTGGAACATGTGTTAGGGTCTATGCAAACAACATTGCTTCTTTTTTTTTCTTTTGGAGAAAACTATAATTGATTTGGAAACTTTCTGAAGTCGGACTAGATTTGAGGTTTGTTCTTATTAAACATTTCAATTGAAGAAACATGGCTGACCATGCCTGTATTTTATGTTAGTGATGTAAACCGCAAATTTTGACAGCTCTGAGTAGATTCACCCATTAAAAACGTTTGATTGTTGTCTGACCATCTGATTGCTGATTAATGTAAGGCTTTTTTTAATGCCGGAAAATGGTTTTAATCTATGAGTAGACAACTTCAGATGGAGCTTGGCCCTATTGCTGGCAATTATTTGATCATGATATATTTATGATCCAATATTTGGTTTTAGTTTAACTGTTGTTTATATTTCCTGTCATTATTTATGTTCTTTTCAAAATAATCAAAGTGTTTTTCCCCATTTTTCCCAACCTGCGAATGATTGAGGTTTGTTTTATCACTGCAGAATTTATGTTGCATCATTACTGATTGGTCATTTTTTGCATACCTATTGCCATGAAAAAATTAATTTTGTATAATGTATTCCAGGAATTTGTTGCACATCCTGTACATGCATATGTGCCTCCGGAATTTGTTACAGACGAAGGTTTCTTTTTCTCAAATCCAGTCAAGCATAGTATGGATGGGTCATTTGCAGCTCGGCTGGTTCGATCCTCGGACTACCCATACTAAGCACCATGTAAGAGCCAGATACCTGAATATTTCCTGCAGTTCTTGGGTACCAAGCAAGCAATTCTTTGCATGCACCTTATAGTTTCCCCCAGAATCTCAATACATGGGTGAGGCATGATTGATCAAGATTCCGGCATGTCTCTTTGACAGAAGTCACTCGGTGGTCATCTCCACATGAAGAAATTTCACATCCATTAGTGAAGCCTGACATCCAAATATTTTTTTCAGCTTTGCTGATATTTCTTTATGTGCTTGAAACTTTGAATCATCTCATGGTTGGTCATTTTAGGGAGCAGGTCCTTCACTACTGCTGGTCTTTATTGTGCTTTTGTTTGTTTTCCACTTCAGATAAGCGAGATTTTTGCAGCATTTCCCAAATCATCTTGCTTTGGGAGGATAAATGTGCTTAATTATTGGAGTGGAGGCACAACAAAAACAAGCTACCAGGTGCTGATAATGTTCATTTTGATCTCTTTTAAAATATAAGAACTTAAATGATCATCTCACAATTGCCTAATATTTGCAGGTATAGACCATTTCCGGTGAGTCATGCCCCATCAAGGTCATGCATGCATGCTTCATCACTTCATGGCTGGCAAACAGGCATTTGCAAAACTGAAGCATTGTTTGTGACCTGCCATATATCAAGCACAAAATCAGAAGAGGTGTACATTTGCTATCAATGACAGCTGTTGAAGATGACATGGATGATTCTTTCACAGAATTCTTTGACAGCTACTTAAGGTCCTCGAAATTATGAGAGTCTTTCATTTCTAAATCCTCTTGATGCAAAAGCAACAGCTTCACTAAGATAACCAATGAAAGCTAGTCAAATAACAATGCCAAGCAGCATCAATGTTGTTCATGATGTTCTACAAAGTTGTTTGAGAGCAAAATACCAGCTTTTCCATTAACACTAAGATGCCATACGTTTGTAAAACTCATGATATTTTGTTATTATCAATGAAAAAGACAAACCCAATTGAATGGCCAAACACTGTTGGAATTGATGGGTGATGTTTCCAGCTTGAAGGGTGGTATCACTAATTTCTATTTGGTGCCTCACTGGGTCACTGTGCTTTAGCCCTTTTGTTGATTCCTCTGGAACTCCAAATTTCTTGGATGAGATGGCCATTGTAGCCACTCCTTAATGAGACTCTTGCTTCAGTGTTAGAGATGTGTAGCCCGCTAGAAATGATTTTTAGCAGGTTTTTTTCCTAAGTTAATTTCTAAGTGCCCTTCTGTAAACTGTTGTTTCTTATGAAAAAAGCCTGCTTTTGTTCAGGTGATGGATATCTGCTGCATGCCAACTCATTTTGACATCCTTCAGGCAAGCATGAAATTCTGTTTCTGAAACAAGAACTCTGCATCCAAAAGATAGCCAAAGAAATCAGACATCGGTTTGGCTGCTTCACATATCCCTGGCCTTTAATGTGTATAAAATTCCACCTAGAGGTGGGTCATTCAAAAGTGTACGCAGGATGCATTTGATCCTCCGATGCCAGGAACTTCAGGATACAGAATAAAACAATCAAGATTTATGACATCGCTAGCCTCCTTTCCATTAAATCAATCAACAAGGACTAGGTTACACTGGTTTATAGGATAGCTTATGGTTGAGGTACATTTATAGGTTAAAAATGTGGCAAACACTTTAGTACAAAAATCAGGGCTGGTGCTTGGAGGTTGATGGCGGAAGAAGACGAGCACGGTCAGAAGCCGGTAAAGGATGTAGAGCTCCAGAGATGGTGACCAGATGTGGATGAGGGTAGTGCAGGAGCTGCTCGAGGCTCTAAATGGACATCTCACAAGATCTCTTTCAAAGAAATAGAGCAGCTCCAAGCCTACTTCTCTAAAGTCTTGGAGCTACCGGAGTCCATTTTGGATGCTTCGCACCGGCAATGGGAAGGGTTGGCCATCGTTGTGAAGAGCTTGGGGTGACGAGTTTCGATGGAGTGGATCTCCAAGGACGTACGGACCAAACTTAAGCTGGATTATGACCCAGAGGTGTTTTCATTAGCTGAGGATCACCTCGTCGTGCAGCTCAAGTCAGAGTGGGAGTGTTCTTTGGTTAAGTCCAATGGGCCATGGTTTGTGGGGAGTCAGCTCTTGGCGATGGAGGAATGGGAGCCAGACTTTGTTCCTGGCCGTAGGATCATCCAGAAAGTTATTGTTTGACTCCGGCTACCAGGTCTCCTACTTGAGTAATGGAAGCCAACGGTGATCCTGGCGGTGTGGCAGAAGCAGGCAAGTCTTTGTCAGTGGACGAGTTCATAGATCAATTGAAGAAAACGGGCTATACTCTTGTTAGGGTTGAGATTGATGCCGGTAAATCTCTCAAACTGGGAATTTTGATTCGTGGGAAGAAGGACGATTTCTGGCAGCAAATTGTGTATGAAAACATTCTGGGGATTTGTTTTAGGTGTAGGAGAATGAGTCATGGTGATGATGGGTGCAGGTTTTTGGAGGGGGTGGTTCCTGTTGGAGGTGGTGATTTTCCTGTCTTCTCAGAGCCGGTGTCACAATTCAGGGAGTGGATGGTTCTAAACCCGTGGAGGCCATGATGTCAGAGGGGAAGGAGGGGGAAGGGTTGGTACGACCATGATTCGGCCCTTGGGTTGATCACCACTCGAATCCGCTAGCCATGCCCGTCCAGAGTTCCAGTGAAGGGAAGGAGGGAGTTTGACAAGGAAAAGGTACCTAGCACTAATACTTCTGATTTCACTTCTTCTTCTCTACCATGATCATCCCCAACTGTAGTTCCCTCTTCTCCGAGCTCTCCACTAGATTCTGATGGTTGGCAGAAGCCGACCAAAGTGGCATGCCATCAATCATCGGGAGCTAGCTCTGGGGATCTTTCCGGTGATAGTGATGTTCAGCATACGGGTTTTGGTGTTCTGGGCCCATTAGGTGAAAGCATGGACCTGGGCCTTGTTGAGGAGGCCGGCCCATGAGATCAGTAGATGGTGGACTATGGGGCTCTTTCTCTAAAATGAGCCTGCAGCCCTTCGGCCTCGCCTGCACCCAGTTCATGAGGAGTGTCCCCTTCAACGGTGATCTCCTCTCTGGCAAATCCTGCCACATTGGCCTTTGCGATCGGAAAGGTACACTCTCCTGAACCTTGTATGGATGGGGATAAGGGGTTGGCTCTTCCTGCTAACTCTTTATCAGTCAAGGAGGTTCAGTGCCCTACTCGAGGTATCTGTGTTGCTCCTGGTCTTTCTGTCTCTAAGAAGATTGTTAGGGCTGAAGGAAAAAAGTCTGGGAAGGCTGTGATTCAACCAAAAGAAAGTTTCTTGGAGGAAGACTTAGGAGGAAAAACTGGACAGGATTTCAATGGAAACATAAATGTATAGCTCAATCTGGAGTCTTTGTCATCTGTTCAAAAAGATACTGGAGTGGTTTAGGTGGCTTTGTGAGGTGGTGTGGTTGTCACCTTTCTAAGGGAGAAGCTGTTCTTTCATCCTGGGGGAGCATCTGCACTAATGTCATAGTCTCTGGGAGCTCAGTCAAAACCTTTCCACAATCACAAGAGGCTGATAAAGATGGAAGGGGATCATTGGGCCATGAGGAGGTTGTGGGGAAGTTAAAATCGGCATTGTTTGCTGCAAGAGAGGCCGTTACTACTGAGGAGGAGGCCCACATCACTGTTAGTGACTCTAGGCAGGGGAAGAATTTTTCCAAAGACTGTTAATTTTGTTGTCATGAAGATTCTTATATGGAATGTTAGGAGGGTAGGGAAGCCCTCCTTTTATTCATCCTTTCATAGAATTTGTCAGTTGCATCATCCTGATATTTGTATTTTGTTGGAGACTAGACTGGGAGCATCGGTTTAGATTGGATTCATCGTCAATTTTCGAGGGATTGAGGTTTCTATGTAGTGGAATCCCAGGATTTGTTGGATGATATTGTAGTGGCTTGGGACTAGGGAGCCGCTAGAATTGATGTGTTCCATAGATGCCCTCAGCATGTGGCCCTTGTGGTGTCAAAGCTATGGGGCAAACGTGACTTTTATCTGGGGTCTATGCAAGCATGGATTATAGACAGAGGAGGATCCTCTGGCACGAGGTGTCTGCATTGATTGATCAGGATATTCCTACAGTGATGGCAAGGGACTTTAACCGTATTACTAGTGTCAAGGATAAGAGAGGTGGTAGACCTTTGGTCCTGGGCACGGCCTCTAGGGATTTCAATCACTTCCTGGACTCCAATAGGTTATTGGATATGGGATTTCTTGGTCCCCGACTTACTTAGTATAATAATAGTCTGGAGGAGCTAGAGTGTGGGAAAGGATTGACAAAGCTTTTGCCTCGCCTGGATGGCTTAATCTTTATCTTGAGCATCTAGTTCGCCACCTGGATAGAATTGCTTCCGATCATCGTCCTCTTCTCCTCTCGACCACTTCAAAGGCCCCTGCTCATGCTCCCTTTAGATTTGAGAGGTTATGGTTATTTTATCATAGATCTTGGGACATTGTCAGGGAGGTCTAGAGAATTCCGGTGCATGGGGATGCCAAGTACCGTGTCTCTTACAGGTTGGAACTTCTTAAACGTCGGTTGCTTCGATGGAATAGGGAGGATGTTGGGAACATTTTCTCTAAACTGGAGGCTGTGGAGAGGCATATTCATGAGCTATAGGAAAAGGAGAGGGAAGGCAGTTTGCAGGATATTGACTTGGCAACTCTTTGGAGGCATCTTTCTATGCATCATGCTCTCCTCAGTCAGCAAGAGATCTTTTGGAGGCAAAAATCTAAGGTGCAATGGTTGATGGAAGGGGATAGAAATACTCGCTTCTTTCACCATGCTACTCTTATCCATAGACATAAGAATCGGATTGGAGCTTTGAGGACTGCCGATAGGCATTGGATTGAGGAGGATGATGACCTCAGGCGAGAGGTTACTTTGTTTTTCAGATCTAGGTGGTCTAACTCCTCGACTATATTTCCACCTTCATTGCTTCCCCCATGAGGTCTTGGTTTCCTACGGAAAAAATCTTGACCTTCTCATTCCAGTCATAGAGGCTGAAGTTACTTCTGTGCTTTAGTCTTTGAAGGAGGATAAAGTTCCTGGCCCAGATAGGTTCTCCCCTCTATTCTTTAGAAGATATTGGAGTATTATTCAGCATGATGTTGTCTTAGCAGTGCAAGATTTCTTTATATCTGGTCAGATGCCCAACTGCTGGAAGTAGACCTTTGTTACTCTTATTCCAAAATGCCCTGATGCTTGTGAGCCCACTCATTTTAGACCCATCAATTTATGTAATATGCTTTATAAGCTATGTGCAAAGTTGTTGGCAAACAGGATGAAGCCTATTCTCCTGTATCTTGTTTGCCCTGAGCAAGGGGCCTTCATTGGGGGTCGGTGTATCTCTGATAATATTCTGTTAGCTCAAGAATTTATATTTGATCTTCATAAAGCCTTGGTAAGGTGACTCTTGATGGCTATCAAACTTGATATGGAAAGGGTTTCGACCGTATGTAGTGGAGTTTTTTGAAAAATGCTTTGGGAGACTTTGGTTTTCACCCCCTCGGGACTTCCAGGATAATGGCTTGCATCATTAGACCCTCATTTTCTATTCTCAATAATGGTTCTTCATCGAAGTTCTTCTACTCAAGTATTGATCTTCGACAAGGTTGTCCTCTTTCCACATATTTATTTATTATTTGTGCTAACTCTCTTTCACGAGCCTTACGGGATTCGGTGCGGGAGTCGGCAATTTAGTCGTATCTTGCCACTCCTACTACCTCCCCAATCTCATATCTGTTGTTTGCAAATAATGCCTGCTCTTGTATAAGGCCTCTAAAGCCATGGCACAAGGTTTCAGGAGGGTGCTCCTCTCTTATTGTATGTCCTTAAGGCAGAAGATCAATCTCAAAAAGTCTGAGGTTCACTTCAGTCCGAAGATCCTTGTTAGTCAACGACACCTTATCAAAAGCATTCTTGAGGTTCATGAGAAGGAGGATGCTTTGTCCTATTTAGGGATCCCCATATTTGGAGGTAGACTTCGTAAGCAAGATTGTTCTATGCTTATGAAAGCTATTCATGACAGGGTGGAGGGATGGCAAGGTTAGGTATTATTCTCTATGGGGAGGGTGATTTTAATCAGATCAATCCTTACCTCCCTTCCGGTGTATATGCTTTCCAATACCATTGTCCCAAAGTCGGTTGTTCTTCAGCCGGAACAAATTATTCGAGCTTTCTTATGAAGGTCTACTGATGCTTCTTGGGCTGTTCATCTTTTGGGATGGCAAGCTGTCTGTCAGCTAGTTAGTCAGGGGGCTTGGGTATTCACTCCCTTCTTACAAAGAGGGAAGCTCTGTTGGCCAAACATGTCATTCGCCTCTTTCTCAATCTTGTTAGTATGTGGTCCTCCATTATACTGGCTAGATATGGACTTCCCTCTACTGATTCGGGGGGTCTATCTGCTGTTCATCACTGCTCTGCTATCTAAAGGAGATCGTGGCGAGGGCTCCTGATGTTCAGCATCACATGAGGTGGATAGTGGGGGATGGTAGATTGATTAATTTTATATCTGATCCTTGGATTTTAGATATTACTTTGGATAGGTGGCCTACCTTCCTTTCTATGGATATCCCGAACACTACATTTATTGTAGATTTGCTTCTACCTGGAGAGTCCAGGTGGAACCCTACGATGGTTACCCAGTCCTTTGGCATGGTTTTGGACCAGAGGGTATTATCTATTGGTCTCCCAGAGCATCCCAGTGCTGATCTTAGAGTTTGGAGGTTTTCTACTCTCTCCAAGGCCCCCTTGGCTGACCTTTATTCTATTTATTGCCTTGAGCAGTAGACGGGTATTCAGGCGGGTTAGATCTGGTCTCTTGGAGTTCACCCGGGATGAGATTATTTATTTAGAAAGTTGCTTGGCATCGGCTTCTGACTAGATTTTTTTTTGTTCGGGAGGCTTTCATTTGCCTATCTCCTGTCCTGCTTGTGGGACGAAGGAGGAATCCCTCTTGCATGTTCTCTTCTTATGTCTGAGAGCTTGGGAGGTCCGGGGTATGGCTAGTTATCATGGCCTATTTTTTGTGACTGAGGATGCAGTTGATATCTTCCTTCACCTGCTGCGTCCAGTTCCACCAACCCCACTATTATTGTTTTGGCCTACTTGGAGTTACATATCTAGCTCACCCAGAATGATATTGTGTTTTCCTCCTCCATCTGCATGACCAGGATGATTATCGAGAAAGCCAGAGCTCACGCCAAGGAGTACAGAGTTTGATTGTGGGGAATGCAGAGATCTAGGGTTCTGGCATTGCTCTTCGAGCACCCCATCAAGTCTTTATATCTTGGGAGCCCTCTCCTCTAATGTTTGCCACAGTTAGCTTTGATGGGAGCTTTAGAGACAGGCATGAGAGGTGCGTTTGTTATCCGGACATCTGGATCTGGTTTCTTGGTTGCTGATGGGTGTCATCTTGTTGACCCCACCGTTTCCATGGTGGAGCTTCAGGATGCTTGGACTGGTATTCGTTATGCCAAAAGGACCCTTCACCTTGAGTGGCTTATTATTGAGGGTGACTCTCTTACTATATCTCATGGATCCGGCAGGCTTTTTGGTCCACCCCAACTCACCCTCTCATCTGTGACATTGTTCGACTTCTTCAGGGGTGTTCGGGGATTGTTGTTAGGCATGTTTATAGGGAAGCCAATTCTGTGATTGATTGGAGGGCTTCTTTTGTAGCTAATCATTCTGGTAAGGTTTTCTGGTCTATCTTGGATGAGGTTCCTATCTCTTTTAGGGATATCCTTCTTGCTGATGCTCTTCGTTGTACTTATTCTAGAACAGTGAATTGATGCTCTGCTTTATCAAAAAAATTTCTGAGCTGTCATTGAATTAACAATATATCAATCAAGTTACATGAGTTCTTTATTGAATGTTGAAACCAATTTCTATGATAGTTGCAATAAAGGACAGTCCAACATGTGAATCATCATATGCTAGATGAATTCTAATCTCTCTTGGTTTCTTTAAATTTTTCTATGGCCCTCACATCCCAGCCAAGGTAAGTCAAAATGTTGATACATCTAGAATTATGCCATCCATTAAAATAGTAACATTGACCACAAAAATCACCTTGTTATATTTGCTTATTTCTTAATATCTTCGATTTTATGGAGATTAAGTTCCGATATATTTAGATTCCCCAAGCATTCCCATGCTAGAGCATTAATTATGACTCAGGAGCCTTAGGGAAGGGGGTGGGTATCCATGCTTCACCTTGAACAAAAATTATATGAGGTGGGACTATAAAATATCATGGAGCAAGTTTTATAGTTTGCTAGATATCTCTAGTTTTAAAGAATAAGTTTAAAAGTCAAATATTTTTCTAGTAATAGAATTATTAGTTCTGTAATTATATTATTCTTTTTTTCTCTCATTTTTAGAACATACCTTTTACTAATATATACTATATGATCATATAATACATACTAAATAAATTAATAATCAAATAAGTCAATAAACATCTCTAAATAAATCATTATATAGTTTATAGATTATAACGCTCACCAATACATAGTACATGATCTAATGATATATACATGATAGCTTACTGATATATATTATAATTTTTTTTGATACACATTCAATAACAATCCAATACATATCTATAAATAAATTAATATATAGTTTCTCAACATAATATTCATCGATACACAATAAATTACTAGTTAATACATATCTCAAAAAATATTTATTTAGCATTCTAATACATATTTTTAAGTAAATAGATATATAATTTATAGAATATGAAGCTTATCAGTACATATGACCAAATGATATTTATTTAATTATTTACCGATACATACTATAAATTTTTTGATATATATACAGTAATAATCTAATACATACTTATAGATAAATTAATATATAATTTTTCAAATATAATATTTATCAATATACTGTATATGATCAATTAATATATATCTAATAAAATATTCATCTACATTCCAATATACATCTTATGATAAATTCGATGCATAATTACTAGAACATAATATTCAATAATATATAATATATAATTAAATATTACATATTAGATAGTTTATCGATATATATTATGTGGCGGTAAAAAATATATATTAAAATTTATTTAAAAAAATATCATAATCGCAGAGCTAATAATTTGATTAATAAAAATTATTTTTAACTTTTAATCTTATTTTTTAAAATGATTTTCTATAGTGCCTGTTTTGTATAATTTTTGTTCATCTTTCTACTAAATTAAAAAAAAAACTATTCAGATGCTTAAAATAAAATAAATAAAATAAGAAAAACACCGAAGCCGAACCCGTGATTAGACCGCGTCTGCGGCGGGGTCTCTTTTTCTCCCGATCATCCGCCTCTCCGGCGTTTTGAAAGGAAATGCGGCGGAAATGAGGAGCCGATGTCTGGTCTCGGCTTTCTCCAGAACCCTAACCCTAGCTTGTTCCCGCCCCGTCCACTGCCGCCGCTTCTCCTCCTCCGCCACCGCCGCTGCCTCTACTGGCGTGGCCGTGAAGAAGGTGACGAAGTCCAACTTCGAACCAGCGCTGGAGGACCTCCGGGTCCGGGTCCGAGAGGCGGACTTTGTCGCCATCGATCTCGAGATGACCGGCATCACGAGCGCCCCGTGGAGGGACGCGTTTGAGTTCGACCGCTCCGACGTCCGGTACCTCAAGGTGAAGGATTCGGCGGAGAAGTTCGCCGTGGTGCAGTTCGGGGTCTGCCCCTTTCGGTGGGACAGGGCCAAGGGTTCCTTCATCGCCCACCCGTGAGTTCTTTTCTCCTTCAATGCAAGTGTTGAGGTTTTGGCTTTTAGTAAGCTAGGGTTTGGGGTGAAACTTTATTTGGCGGTACAATTGCAAGCAAGAGAAAGCTGGGATTTGCGAGTAGGAAGGAGCATTTTGCTTGTTATTCAAAACGTTATTTTTTTTAAAAAAAAGTTTTGGAGTTTGGATATTGTTTTACAGCAAATAAACTGCTGGAAGTTTTAACTACGGATGTAGAGGCTTTTCCAGTGGCTACTGTTGCTAAATGGTTTCCTATAAGCGGAATGGTAATCCCTGTGTTGTTGCTGATGTGAAACCAAAGAATACTTCTGATAATTAGGTCTATGTTTTTTCTTGCATGGCACAAATATTTATCTGTTCTTTAACAGTTAAAACCTTTTTAAAATGTAGGTAGGAAATACCAAGATAATTATAATTTTTTTAGTGACAGAACTTTCTCTTTTACCATGCAGGCCCCTTGAGCATTGCTTTTGAAAACCTTTTACATCTGCTCAGACATCCTCCATCACAGAATCACTTCCTCTCAAATTTATTTTGGCATTTGTGAGACTTGAGCAAGAATCTACACTGTTTGGATAGAATGTCATAAGCACTTCAGTTGGAATGCTCGAAATTTTGCATGTATATTTGATTTCTCTTACTGAAGGACACTGTAATGAAAGTGTTCTCACATATTATGTCAGCTCTAAGTGCTGCTCAAATTCTAGTACTTGTTGTTGATTGCCATGTCAAATAATTGGGATAATAATTGTTAGTTGTAGGGATGAATATAATAAGGGAGGGAGACATGCACAGTAATGCATACACACATGAAGATGCACACACACACACATGAGCATCTGATCCAATTCACAGGATCAGGGAGTTATTGATTATGTCAGCATGTTAAGGAGTCATGGATCATGGTAGGCATATCTTTGAAGGGTTCTTGTAATTTTAAATTGTTATAATTTCAATGGTTAGCATCAAGGCTTAATTTAAGTCCTAACCAGCAATTATTGTTTCATTTAATGGATAGCTTATGGATCAACAATCAGCCTGACAAAGTTGACATTAAACTGGCTCAAAATATGTTTCCAACCATTTGAATTGGTTTTGATATTTTCAACCAAGGAATCTTTTAAAATAAAATGTGGGGCCTGCCATGAAGGCTACTTGGTTGCTCAGTTTAAGCTTAAATTACCAAGGAGCAACTTTTCTAGGTTTTTGTATAATTGGGATGATTCAATATGTCAAGATGAAGAGGAAAGAAGGCATTTCTTGACATGGCAACATATCTTTTTTCTTTAAGGCACCAATTTATAAGCCAAAATGCCAACCTAAAGCACAACACTCAACAATTTTTTTAATCTTATTATTATGTTCAATCTCCTTATTTGCCAGCTGATGCAACTCTGGAACATAGGTACATTTGGTGGGCAGCTTAACATTTTGTTATCATGTGGAGGAGTCTCCTTACTCTCCATGGCTGGAAACATTCTAAGGGGATATCTAGCTAGTTCTACGCTTTAATTGAATATTCTATAACCAAAGTTGCTTTGTTTTTAAATATTCTCAACTCTGCTCCTTCCTAACATTTGTTTTCTTTGGATGACCGTCTTACATCACTCCTTGTGAAGTGCTTTTGATGAATTAGGTCTGCTATGTAAAGTTATTTCTTTTACTTTTATATGTGAATTTATACTTTATCTTCTTTTATTTGTTCTATTTTGTTATTCTTCTGTTCTTTAGAAGATCTTTTGCTTTTCTTTCCCCCTCTTGATTCACATAATGACTATTCTAGAGCTGTGGTCAGTGGTTACTTATTGCTTAATCATTGATAGGCATGTATGGTTACTAAGAGCCCTCATTAGGAAGACAACTAATTGGTGATGAAATAAATTTGCTGATTGCTACCATTTTTTTCAATGTTTTGTAAATATGTATTTCTATGATGGCATTCCAATATCTTCTGATTCCTCTATGATTACCATTTTCCCTTATTTTACTTGACAGGCACAATTTCTATGTATTTCGTCGGAAGGAACTTCCAGTTAATGGGCCATCATATGAATTTCTCTGCCAGACAACTTCAATAGACTTTCTGGCCAAATATCAATTTGATTTCAATGCGTGCATACATGAAGGTCTGGAATAATTTGCTCCATACTCTTAGATAGTTTTTAGTATGCATTGCTGGTATAATGGTCTCCATTAAGAGTATATATTAATGATGATAATTATTTTTTGTATTCTGCATCTTCAAGTTTCTGCCAATGTTACTGAGGATAGTGATATGCGGTCTACCATCAGACTGTCCATTGGCATGGAAGCACCTACTGCCGAGTGTGCTAGTGCCATGTATATATTAGTGGATCTTCCTGACCCAATTGTAGTTTATTATTATTATTGTTCTTATGGTCATACACCTGATCAGTCTTCATTAACAAGATACTGTTAAATGCTTATATTCTTCATGTATTTACAGCATTTGGATAATCTCAGGAATATCTTATTTATCCAGAGCACAAGAGGCAGAAGCTCTGCAGACTTTATCTTCAGCATACAAGGATGAATTCAGTAATTCCTTATATAACCTGGAAGAGCATGTAGAAATACCATTATTGAGTACTGCTGATCTTCTTTTCACTGAACGGATGAAGAACAGATTCCACCAATGGTGTGATGAATTAATAAAGAGTCCAGCCAAGAACTCTCTTTTGGAAGAAAATTCTGATGGCAATAAAACACAATTTCAGACAGTTTTCTTTAAGATGCGTCCAGCAGTTTTGCTGGATGGCTTCAGCTCCCACCAACTGAAGTTGATTCAGCTGGTAATTAGTTTTGTTTTACATTTTATTTAGTTTGGTGATCAATATGGCTATATGTTGGAGAATTGAACAGGTCTCTATGTGATTCTGATTTTTCTCTAGTTATGATGAGAACTTCTGATCCTTGTAGTCTACAAGTTAATCTTCAAACTTGTTACCTAATAGTCTTTCTAGTTGCTATGCACTAAATGATACATCTCCATTCTCTGGTGCTCTCTCACTTACCTTGCACTTCTCTCTTCAATTTTAATGTTTCCATCAAAATTAAATTATGCATTTACTTTTTGGGTATGATATCAATTTGGCTGCAAATTTCAAGGTCCAGGCTTTAGTATGGCCAGTTCATCCTAGTTTCTTATGTGATATGTTCCAAGATTGCATTCCAACTATTTCGGTGATGTTATTTTGCATCTAGATTAATTGCAGTATGTGCTGGGCTCTGTTCTTTCGTTGGCTTGCTGATTTTGGGTCTTCATTTCAGCCTATTCTATGACATCCAGAAAA
Source organism: Areca catechu (assembly GCA_021397845.1). Lineage (NCBI taxonomy): Eukaryota > Viridiplantae > Streptophyta > Magnoliopsida > Arecales > Arecaceae > Areca > Areca catechu. Next base: position 63,997,210 of record CM038045.1, read on the forward strand.
AAAAAAATCATAGTTCTGTAATCTGATTTTGATCCAAATAAAATTGGAATCCATCATCTTCGCATCTTAACCAATACAATATCTGGTGATGTTTATGATTTAATTTATGATTAAAATTATGCCGATGAAAGATGGTAATAGACATCAGGATTTTTTAAGTTGTACCCATTTGATTACAATCCTTGATGCAATAATTCATGATTCATCTCCAGTTTAAAAAAATGAGGTTTATCTTTCCAACTCCAATCACAAGATTAGATATCATACTCAAATGGGCCTGCGGCTACTTTTGTAGAAGTGCAGGATCTGTTATGAACTTTTCCCAGCTCAGTCACTGCAAGCATGTGCATCATATTCACTGCCGCATTAAATATGGAAGGAAAAGTGACACAATACTGGGCATGGTGATTGTTGAGGAAAAAGCTGATGGTAGATGCTATTCACTTACAAAAAAATTCTACCTTCTCTATCATTTATGACGATCATTCCAATCAGTAAGGTTTTTTAGGCAATCAATGGCTGTAAAACCAAATATCAATGAATAACCTGAAATTCAAGGAACATACTGATCCCAAGATATTGAGCGGCAGTTAAAATCCTCTCAATTCTTTACTTAATCAACTATTCATTTTCACCAACTATAGATTGCACAAATTCTGTTTTTCCTTTCTTCATAACAACACAGCAGCTTATGTTTATATTCTGAAATGTATTATCATTGGATTCTGCTGACTATTTGTTTCTGAGTCCACAGGTTTTAAGAAAGCACTTCAAAGACCTTTTATATGTCCATTCTGTTGATGAAAATGCCACATGGAAAAAGATAGTAGTATTCACAGACTCCAAGGAGGACAAGGCATCTCTTAGGGTATGATACAAAAAAGAATGCAAAATATTTGTTTTTTTATTATAAGTTGGCTGACTGCATCTGTTCCCATTCAATCTCTAGTCCCAAATTCCTAAATTGATCAGCCAGTATCAGGTTATATGGTGTTAGCCATTCCACGGGCAAATTTCTGTTTTTGGATGGTAGAGAACTTTTGCTGGAAAAAATATTTTTCACATGAAAAATTATAAATTTACTCTTTTAGGTAATGAAATTTCTGTATGGTCTGGACTCTGGACTCTGGAAGCTCTATTATTTTTCCATTAAAAAGGAATTGGTGTCAAATTTTTTTTGTTGTGTATCAGAATGATTGTGTTTAATTGTTACAAAAAAAAAAGTCTACTAGATCTTATGTGAATTGGGTTATATTCGTTGGTGCAGCCAATGTAGTCCTTACAAAAAGGAAAAATAAGTCCCAGCAAGAGCCTTATGGTCTTGAAAACTAAGAGCTAGAGTTCTCATATGCTGAACCTTATACGTAGTCTGAAGATTGCAATACTATTATGGATGTATAAGAAAATTGAAACTATTAATTTAAATAAACGTCCAATTATTTCAAGTAGTTGTGTAATGGTGATTTTGTTAGTTGTTTATTTTATGTAGGACAAAGAAGGAACCATCTTCCAAATTTGTTTCTTTGATTCTGCATAACAAATATAGTAAGAATTGGCATTCCTATGTCACAGAAGGAGGTCCGGGAAGATCTACTCAGGAATACAGAAGCAAGGGTTAGATCAGCTGTGGGATTTCGCCATGTTATAGATCTTCTCACATCAGAAGAAAAACTGATTGTTGGCCACAATTGTTTTCTAGGTACATCTCTTTTATATAACTGTATTTGCACCTGTTGCTAACAATATTGTGTTCTGTTGGTTGCCACCTCTCATCAGCATGTAAGCTGGGGTAAGGGCCCATGTTTGAACTTGGGTGGTAGGCTGGTAGCATTGTCATCATTTTTCTCGAACTATTTTTATATATGCACATATATCTACCATGACTTTCTCAGTCATTTCTTTCACATGAATCAGATATTGCGCATGTATTTTGCAAATTTTTTGGTCCTCTCCCCTCATCAATGGTCGAATTTGCTTCAGCTGTGCACAAATGCTTTCCATGCATAATCGACACCAAACATCTCCTGAACTCCAGCCATGTAATTCAGTGTCTGATGAAAAGGAGCAGCAAATCACTCTCTTCAGCTTTTTCGCTGTTGTGCCCTAGAATTTTGTCTCCATCCCAGCATGTTTTTTCTAATTCTTATGTGAAAGTTGAGGTTCAAGCAGATGAAACCAGGTATACTTTTCATGCTCACTTTGTGGAAATATCTCATTCTATGAGAAATGTTGCACATGTTCCATGTCACTGCTTATATCATTGATAGTATTTGCATCTAGATCCTTAGTGCAAGTTGGCATTTATGAATTTGGTATTTGTTCTCCTTTTTCCCCCTCTTTTGTTCTTATTCACCTTGAATCTGAATTCAAAAAGGCATAAAGTGCAAACCCTCAGCCCTTCCATCTCATTTTGCCCAAAGTAACAATGACCTTCATTTGGCCATAGCTTCAAGTCATTGTTTACCAAAATAAGTGTTTAAAAATCTATATTAAAATACCATTCTTGCATCCACATGTTACAGTTCTCCATTGTAGGGGAAAAAGAAAATTTTGTTTCTCCATTTCTGTAGAAAACTAACTTGTATGGCTGCAAACCCAATTGTCACAGGCTTGCCTATTGTGTTATGCAGTCTTGCTCTCTTTTTAGCCAAATGGAAAACGTTCACAACTATGCATGTGCATATAGATGTGAAGTAAGAAAACATGCATCATGCATCAATTTTTCTCATAAGAGAGATGATTAAAACAATACCTGCAGGATATCCTTTTTTTTAACTTGTAGAGATTGAAACAGTTACTCCTGTATAAGATATAGCAGACAGCATTTTTGGTTGCACGGTCCTCCATTGAGAGGCCTGTGCTTATAGTTTTGGAGGTATCTATTGCCTGGTGATGCAGGCATATTGTCTGCTTTTCTATTTGCTTTTATAATTTTAGCCGGTGATTTGTTATTTGAATGTCTTTTGTTGTAATATTTTTGACTAGTCATGCAAAATGGAAAAGGAAAAAAAAAAAAGCCCAATAACCTACCTGTGTTGTGCTCTTAATTCCATAGCTAACCTGCCTATTTGATAGCTTTTCTCCAGGTTTCTGATTTGTTATACAGCTCTGTCAACTTATGATCACAATATTCTGATTGTCCCAGTGCCTGAGTTCATCAATCAAAATTAAAGAAGTAAAAATTCTGGGTTTCTATTTGTGTTTCTCCTGCAGGTCATCTTGCTTTAACTCAGGTGCCAAGCATGAAGCAGGTTATGATGCTTTTATGACTGGATGCGTCTTTGCTCAGGCATGCAGTCACTTGGGCATGAAATTTGAACTCCACTCACCATCAATTGATTTTTCCAAACATGATAAGATCCAGAACTATATGAATATTCTATACCCCAGCTGGAACAGTGGAACGGTCATTGATCTGAGTACAGGAATTGAGAATCCTGATTCAAGTTACAAGCATAGATATCCTCAGATAGTGTTTTCAAACATTGTCCTTGTCTGGGGATTTCCATCTAATATCAAGCCTAAGGATTTGAAGGAATGTGTATGTAAAGTTTTTGGTCCAGATTCCATCACATCGATTTTTTTCCTAGATTCAACTGCTGCGCTTATTCAGTTCAGCAGGGAGGAGTTAGTGAATGATTTTTTGATTTTGAAGGATAACTTGGAGAGGAATGATGACCTGATATCGGTGTTGCACCCTCTTGCAAAGCTATTGGAAGGTGGCAACACCCGTGCTGCCAATTATGAGACTTATAAGGATATCTGCGGCTCTTCTGTATCAAAGTTTTTTTTTGTGCATCAAGCTGAAGCAGTTGGCATCAGATGGAAGACCAAAGTGGAAAATGGGAGCAGGAAAACCCAGAAATTTGCTAGTAGTAGCGAAAATACACCAGGAGACAGTTTGCCTGTTGTGAAACCAGTTACTGGAAAGAAAAATGATCCCAAAAGGCAATCTCATCATCAAGTTTCATGTCAAGATATTTTAGATTCTTTGAATGCTTCCAATTCATTATTTGTAAAGCAGGTCAGAAGTACATGATAATGTCTTGTAGACTGGCTGCAGTGCATTTTTTGTACCATTTCTGAGATTATCTGTTTATCTATTGTATTACTGTCAAGCAACTTGTGGGTGATTATTTTGTAGAATGAAAATGTTTCACTCTTTATTGATTGCCTCTCTCTAAGGTGGTTTTGGTTTTTGGCTGCATTTATTAAAGATGTATATCACCTATGGCATTGTGTTTCGTAGTTAGTGGATTTTCAGATATGTAACTTTTTATCTTTTGGAGTTCTATTTTTCACAGGATCTCTGTCTCTCTTATCTCAATCCTTTTGCAACAATGTTGAAAAGTTGCCCTACAACTGGAGGTACCTTACAGTCGATAACTTTACTGGCAATCATAATTTTCTACCTTTTATTTTGGTGAAATAAATTTTCTAGCTTTGCTTATAGTATGATGCGAATATAATTGACTTGTTCCCTTTTGTTTTATCAATCTCCACCATTACTCGTTCGAATCATAAACCTTAAGGTTGGTCTGGATGGAGGTTTTTTAAGTTCTATGAATCCTAGTTTCCATGCATGAACCTCAATGAAATCAGGATGCACCTGTACAACCGAAAAGATGAACCTCAAAATTTTTCCAGGTTAAGCTAATTTGTTTCATGCTATTAAATGGGGACCTGTATGATCGAAAGCACAGCTGTCCGTAAGGTATGTGGAACATTTTTGCTACAAAAATTTCTGTAAATATGGGGATGCACTATTTACATATAACTGGTGCAATTTTTTGATTTCATGTGTTTGAGTGTTCAGATCAGATATGGGACTTTGCCTTTTAATGATGATGTGCTTGGAGGGTTTACAAATGCTCCATTTTTCATTATATGTACCTGTGGCTTTCTCAAATTGGAAACCCAAAAGGAGCACTTTCTGGACCTCAATTAACAATCTATAGAAAGTGGTATTATGTCTGCTGTTGCGACATGCAGGAATTAGCATTACCATTGTAGAAACTAGTATTAAGCTTGTTCCAATGCACACGATGCTTTGCTTGAACATGAACAGCTAATCGTTATGTGACTGCCGATTAACTGCTAAGTGCAAGGCTGAGGAGTTTCAGGAGGCATCAGCGATGGAGCATGAAGTCCCGGATAAGTTATTTCCCTACAGCAAATCACCTCGTGCATCACCTTGCCATGTACCATGCCAATTACCTTGTGTCATTCTTATAAATCTCATTCATTATGTGCTCATCTGCCCACGGATAGAAAATGAGCTGATTAGCACGATGCATGTCCATGTTGGTACGTGCGGTGTAAGGTATAATTTGCTAAGGTCATGGCCATAAGCCCATGCACGGGAATGCACTTAAAACAAAAGCTAGAGGTTGTTTTTTTTTTTTTTTTGGGCTAGTAGAGTTGTGGAATAGGAAGTTGATAAACCTGCAAAGGTACTGGGCACATTATGCTCTTGAAGGACCAAGGATGAGCTTAAGAACATTTTTCAACTGTCCAAGAAAGCACCTTTCATCTTAATCGTTGTGTGGTCATACTGGTTTTTAACATACATTTCCAAGTGTCGTTTGGATTGTGAGGATGAGATAAATATTATCTTCATTCTTCATGTACAACAGTTATGGCATCTAGGACTTGGATCAACATTTCCAGTTAAATTTTCCATAGAAAAATGAACAAAATTTGTTGCTATTTGCATGTGTGTCATCATTAGTATATACGTTCGTATATGTAACAGATGATATCGTTAGAAGAACGTTACGAAGAAAAATGATGGAGATCAATAAATATGTACTCCAAACATAAGATACGAGACAAGAAGGTGATGACTTCTATTGTTGAGATTAGAGTCATTAGCTCCAGAAGTCCAGCCCAAATCAAGTCCTAGCTGGAAATCCTATTATCTCCATGACAATCAAGTCTCCCCCCCCTCTCTCAACAGGGGATCATGTTAGATCTTTGGCCGAAAAGGCCATCTAGTCTATCACATGCAGATGACCATACAATCTTGCTTCAAAATACGTGATCATGCATGATCGAGTGCAAAAGCTGCGATCAGATTCTTTGCCTTGCCAAGCTTACAGCAAATCAGCAACTGAACTATCTTTCCATGGCACCAAGAAATAGTACTGCAATCATGCCATTGATATACAGAGATCTCCATATATATGGTTGCATGGTAGTCTTCAGATCTTCTATTCCAAGCATTGAACCTTATGGAAATGAGTTTCTGATACTAGTTCATACTTCCTGAAGCACGTACCAGTAAAAAGCATGCAACAATTACATTTACGAATTACATTAGACTATCAAAGTACTAATACAAGAAGCAGCTGCAAAACATTTATCTAATAATGTCAAAAGTCCAAAATTCTTGCAGTAGATGGGACATTGATGTGATATATATATAATCACCATAACATGGACTAGTATATTGAAAGCCAACCCCAAATAATTGCTGATGGTTATTTCTAGTTTCAACTGCGATGTGTTTTGCTATTGACCTTTCAAAACTTCAACCTAGTTCATTAAAATATCTCTTCTTTTCTGTCTGAAATCTACCATCGTAGCGCTGAATGAAACTTTATACATTACCTTCAACCATTGTTACATATAATTAGCAAAATCATATTGACATTTTGAATTTTTCCGAAAGAACAAATGATCCTACCAATGATAATTGCATGTATAGCCTAACATAAAGTTTTTAAATTTTATAAACCAATGTGTGCAATTAAGGTAGCAAATGTGTTTAATAATAGACAACTTAATCTAGGAATAATACTTTTCCAGAATTATATATTCACTTCGAATGCAAAGGATTGCAACAACATATGTCAAGCCCTTTCTCAGGGGGAAAAAACTGAATGGGTGTCCACCTGCCCAAATTATCGTGTGACCACCATATCAAGGCTTTTGCCAGTTATTTAAATTACCCTAGAAGATTGACTGGTTGCTGGTGGGTTTACTGGCAAACCAACTCAACTTCATGAACCCTATTTATTGATTCCAATCTAACAAATTGTCACTTTCCTCATCTTGGACGCCGACAAATTTTAGATGGAGAAAATAAATCAAACTAAGATATATGTCCTTTTTACTCAAATAGAGATGTACACAGGTTTAATATCCCTGAAATTTGATCATAACCTGATATAAAGATATGGTTTGGATCTAAAGTCTCCATTCAAATTCTATTCGTGGTTGTATCGAGGTCTCTTATGTTGCAAACCGGGCCTAATCTAGTACAACATAGAAAATGAATCAAATTCTTCATATTGAGGTTGATGTGTTTGTGTGTATGTCTATATGTAATGAATATCTATCTATCTATCTATCTATCTATCTATCTATATATATATATATATATATATATATATATATATGCGCGTGTGTATTTACCTATAGTACCTGCAGTTTTGCATGATTTCTATTTAGTTTACTTTTTGGGGAGATATTAATCTGGCACTGAGATAATTTATAAAGATATAATGTTAAATCATTTTGTTAGTTGAGCAATAAAATTTTTGACTTAATTATTAAAATAGTTCCTGAGATATGGAATAAAAATTATTTAACTAATCAACTTTATAAAAGTTCCAATGTTATCCCTAACTTTACAAAAACAATTTATTTGAGCCAATTACCATCATTTTTTCCGTTGCCATTCAAACGGAGCTGTACAGGTGGCATATTTCTTATGATGTGGCAGGGAGAAATTATTTACATAGATAATACATGGCAAAAAGAGATAGTTAAGAGGGAAAATTGCCACATCAGCATATTATTGGAGAAAAAAGAGAGTTTTTACCTTACTTGTAAAGATAGAAACCCATGCTACTAAATATCATGGTTGTTCCACTGATTCTATTAAATAAGGAGAGAGAAGGGATGAGAAGAATGGTGCTAATGGTTGTTCTCATGGTTCTACTAAAGATAGTAATATGCTGGTAGTTAAGAACTTTGGAAACCATAGTTTTCTTCATAGAAACCTCTCTAAATTGCACCAAATTTTCCCTTTTTACTTTAGCATGACCAAGTTTTCTTTGGACGGGAGGGAGGGCCCGGGTCTATAAAGTTTCCGACTTCCGGGGCATTCTTCTCCATTTTTTGTCTCTCTTCCCTTTATGCTAGTAGCCTTCAAAGGTGGCCCCAACCTTGGGGCTTCCCTCCTTTCCATTTTTCTAGACATTAGGCCAACAATGGTAATGAGTATAAGAGTCATGGTTTTTATCACCTTCTTGAGGGTCATAGAAGGTGACCTTACTGCTTCTAAGTTGGTTCAAGAATTGAAAAGAAAAGTATTATTTTTTGTGATGGCAGGATGTATTTTGACTTCAAACTTCAATGCATCAAATTATATTTTATTGCAGTTGTTGCCGCCTAGATCGCCATTGCCTGTAACTTTGGTTGGGCCTGGTCGAAGTTGGCCTCCCCTGGGGATGTCGGGCACTTCATCCTAGTACCCTCGCGGTCAATCGGTCCTGCAAAAAAAGGAGACCGGGGCCGGGATCCCGGTAGGGACACTCCGACAGTCAAGTTAGTAGGACGACCAAGGAGAACAGTCCCTCTGCTGAAGAGAGAAATAGAAAAGAATAGAAAACTAGAGTTTATGGGAGTTGGTTCATTGCTTTAGCCCTTTATCTTTGCTTGCTTGCTCTCCTTCTGTTCACTCTTCTTCCCTTCGCTCTTCGTTCGCCCCCCGCCTTAGAGGTCCCTCTTACCATTATATGGAAGCCGGTTCTGCCAGACTGGGTCTGGAGCCTTGGTCAGGTGCCTCTCCCAGGGCATTCCCTGCAAAAAGGATACAAGTTCGTCAGAGCCCCGTTGGATAGTGTTAACCCCTGAAATAATTTTGATGATTACAAAATATTGGAGTATGTATTTATGACTAACCTTTTCAATTATTTAAGAAGTTTTTGTAGGAATCATTTATCAATAAGTTATTTTATTTCCTACTTAGTTAAAGTTTATTCCAGTGCAATTGTGTTAATTGATGAAGAGTATTGCATTGAATATCTCAAAGTTGTAAAGCCCTAATTCTTATTCTTGTAATTTTGTAAAAAAGGCTATATATTAGTAAAAATGAGTTTGAATATGTTAGATATCTTTTGTAAATTATTTTGAAGTATTCAAAAGACTTGTATTGGTTGGAGATTCGATTGGTTGAAGTTTTGAAGAAGTTCTGCTCGAGCCGACTCATGGACCAAGAGCCGACTCTTGTTCTAGCACGGCATGAAGAGTTTCAGAAATCCGAGCTGACTTGAAGATATTGAGCTGACTCGTCCAGAAGTTCCAAATCATAAGATTCATAAACTCAGAGATTCGAGCCGACTCGACCCAGAAGAGCTGACTCGTCCAGAATTTCTATTTCTCTTGTCTAAGACTTCGAGCCGACTCGACCCATAAGAGTCGACTCGTCCAGAGTTTGATTTTTTTCTATATGAGATTTTGAGCTGACTTGAGTGTCGGGTTCAAATCTATAACGGCTAGTTGCATAATTGAATTTTTGAATTCCAAGAAGTCTCCAACGGCTCTATTTCGATTCCCTAGGCCATACAATGGCTAGAACTACTGGAAAACTATAAAAGGGAGATATTTATGATGGATTAAGACAATTCTTTGCATTATTCATTGAAAATTAAAGAGCATTCAAGTGAGTTTTAAGTCTTTCACCAATCGACTTCAAGAGAGCATTCAAGAGAGGATTCAAAGATTCACCAACTCATCTTCAATCATTGAATCCAACTTTTGAGGAAGTCTAGAAGCAGCTTTAAGAGTATTCAAGAGCATCTAAAGCAAGGCTTCAATTTGAGCTTCATCGGCAACTTCTAACCAAGTTGGATTTATTATACATTAGCTAGTTTCTTTTTGAAATATCTTGTATCTTCTTCAAGGGGCCGTGTCTTGTGAGTATTGAAAGGTTATTAGGTGAGCCTATTAAAATATAAGTTGGGTTTCTTGGTTAGCCCAAATTAAAATCAAGGTTGTTGAAAGGTTATTAGGTGAGCCTATTAAAACCTAAGTTGGGTTTCTTTGGTGAGCCCGGTGTAAAAATTAAAGGTTGTTGGATTTGGATTGTGATCCCGGTAAAACAATCCGATGTATTCTAGGAAGAATATAGTAGAAATCCTAAGTGATGCTTGGGTAGTGGACGTAGGAGCAAGGTAGCTCCGAACCACTCTAAATCTCTTATGTTTGTGATTGTGTTTGCTTGACTTGTTTGTGACTGTTGATTTACTTACTTCTGTTGCATAATCTATCACAACACCACAACACTAAAAGATTTTCAAAGTGCGTGTTCTTGCAAGTTTTTTATTATCTCAATTCACCCCCCTCTTGGAAAGCCACCTGGGCAACAAGTAGTATCAGAGCAGAGTCTCTGAAATTTCTTAGAGTAAAGATTGATGGCATATCCCATGAGTATCTCTTTGGCCGAAAGCCAATCCACAAACCGACCTCCACTTTTCAATGGAACTAGTTACACATATTGGAAGGCTAGGATGAAGATATACATTTAAGCCGTAGACTTCAAATTATAGAAGATAATTCTAAGAGGACCTCACACACCCACGATTAGAGTTAATGATGTTGAAGTTCCTAAACCTGAAGAGGAATGGGATGAGAATGATATGAAAATGGTCGAGTTAAATGCCAAAGTCATGAATTTACTTTATTATGCTTTGGACGCAAACAAATTTAATAGAATTTCCACGTGTAATTCTGCTAAAGAAATTTGGGATAAGCTCGAAATCACACACGAGGGCACATCACAATTAAAGACTTCTAAAATTAACCTTCTTGAGCATAATTATGAGTTATTCAAAATGAAGCCAAATGAAACTATATCTACTATGTTCACATGCTTTACTGACATTATAAATTGTCTTAAAAGTCTTGGTAGGACCTATACTAATGCTGATTTAGTATAGAAAGTTTTGAGATCTTTGCCAGAAAAATGGGAAGCAAAGGTTACAGCTATTTAGGAGGCAAAGGATTTGAACACACTACCTTTGGATGAGCTACTGGGGTCATTGATCACACATGAGTTAGCCCTGTAGCAAAGAACTGAAAAAGTTTCAAAAAAAAAAGGCCATTGCATTTAAAGCAACTGAAGAAGATAAAGATGAAGATTCTGATACCTCTGATGATGATATGGAGGATGATGAAATTGCCCTAGTAATGAGAAAGTTCAAAAAATTTATGGACAGAAGAAGAACCAATAGATGGAGAAAGCAATTTAAAAAGGGAGACCATGGAAAGGATGGAGAAAAAGACAAGGACAAGGACAAGGACAAAGATCAATTTCCAATCTATTATGAATGCAAGAAACCATGACACATACGTCATGATTGTCCAGAAGTCAAGAAAAAAATATTTAAAAGGAAGAAAAAGAAAGCAATGCTTGCGGCACGGAGTGACAATGATGAGTCTACATCAAATAAAGAAGAAGAATATACAACGAAGATAGCTCAGATTTGTCTTATGGATTTAGAGGATGAGATATCAACTTCTGAACCAAATTTAGATTTTACCAATGATGAGCTTCATAATGCTTTTTGTGAATTGTTGATTAAATATAAAAAGGTTGGTTTGAAAATGAAGAGTTTAAAAAATAACTGTGATACTTTTGAAAAAGATAAAAATGAAGTTTGTGAAAGAAACAAAATTTTGTAAAGAGAATTAAGAATGACTTGTTAAAAACTTAAAACCATCTAGTTTGAAAAGAAAGAACTTCTTGAAAAGAATAAAGTTTTACAAAAAGAAAATACTGATTTGCAAAAAGAAGTTCAAAAGCTAAAACCCTTGGTTGAAAAATTAACTTTAAGTTCTAACAAACTTAAATTGATCTTGAAAAATCAAAGAGATTCTAATAATAAGTTTGGAATCGGTTATAAAGGTATAAATAAAAATAAGTTTTCTGCGTCTACTTCTTATGCTCTAAAGTTCATTGCATCAAAATAATATAGATCTAAGTTTACTTCATATGCTCCTTATCCAAAGTCAAGAATTATTTGCTATACATGTAATAACATAGGTCTCAAAGCATTTGAGTATCATTTGAAATATAATGACAAAAAAAAAATTTAAAAAAATTGGATTCCAAAAGGAACCACTCCTGCTAACTTGCAAGGACTCAAGAAAGCTTAGGTACCTAAATTTACTACTTGATTGTTTTGCAGGGATGTCTTGCAGTCATGAATACAAAGAAAAGATGGTATCTTGATAGTGGCTGTTCAAGACATATGACAGGTGATATAGATCAATTCTTCATCCTTGAAGAAAAAGATGGTGGCATGGTAACACTTGGTGACAACCATAAAGGAAGGATAATTTGTATTGGTAAAATTAAAAGTACTCCTTCAACTTTTATTGAGAATGTACTGCTAGTAGAATAATTAAAGCATAATCTGTTAAGTATCAGTCAATTATATGATATTGGCTTTAATGTTTTCTTCAAGTCTTCAATGTGTATAGTAGTTGATCCTCTTGACTATAGTACAAAGTTCATTGGATATAGACTTGGCAATATATATGTGGTAGATCTTAATGATCTAGCTATGACAAGTAATACAAGTCTTGTAGCAGTGAATGATAAGAGCAAGGAATAAAGTCCACTATGGCATAAACGACTTGGGCATGCTAGCATGCATACTATTGCAAAATATATTTTAAAAGATTTAGTCAAAGGTTTGCCAAAGTTTGAAGTAGATTTTAATTATGTTTGTGATGCATGCCAATTAGGAAAACAAGTTAGGAAAAATTTTAAATCAAAGAATATTGTTTCTACCACTAAACCTTTATAGCTACTTCACATATATCTATTCGGGCCCACTAGGACAATAAGCCTAGGTAGTATGAAGTATGGTCTTATGATTGTAGATGATTTTTCTAGATACACTTGGATTTTATTCATTGCACATAAAGATGAAACTTTTAAAGCTTTTAGAAAATTTTACAAAAGATTTTTAAACTTGAAAAATCTTTCTGTTATTTCTATTCATAGTAATCATGGTACGATATTCAAAAATCAATTTTTTGATCACTTTTGCACAAAGCATGATATTGACCATAACTTCTCCACTCCTAGAACATCACAGCAGAATGGTGTTGTAGAGAGAAAGAATAGGACCTTGGAAAAGATGGCCCCAACAATGCTTTGTGAAGGCAATCTTCCAAGATACTTTTGGGCAGAAGTTGTAAATACCACATGCCATATTTTAAACAAAGTTTTAGTTAGACTTATTATAAAAAAAAATCCCTATGAATTACGGAACAATAAAAAGTCAAACATCGATTATTTTCATATTTTTGGTTGTAAATGTTTTGTACTTAACAATAGTAAGGATAACCTTGGTAAGTTTAATGCTAAATCTGATGAGGCTATTTTTCTTGGTTATTCAACTAATAGTAAAGCTTATCGAGTATTCAATAAAAGAACTTTAACTGTTGAAAAGTCAGTTTATACTATTTTCAATGAGATTGACTTTGCATCTTCTAGAAAAGAAGATTGTGCTGATTATGATGCAGGTACACTTAAAAATGGATTAAAGGACATGACTATCAAAGATAAGCAAGCAGGTGAACAACAAGAAGAGGTGGTAAGCAAGATCATAAAGATCTACCTAAAGAATGAAAGTATGTACATTCGCATCCCAAAGAACTCATTATAAGAGATCCATCACAAGGTATTAAGACTAGAGCTTCACATAGGGATGCACATGATTTAATTACTTTTGTATCTCATGTAGAACTACATACCATAGAAGAAGCTGAAACCGATCCTAATTGGATGTTAGCTATGTATGATAAGTTAAACCAATTTAGGAGGAACAATGTTTGGACACTTGTAGAGAGACTATCTGACTACCCTATAATAGATACTAGATGGGTCTATAGAAATAAGCTAGATGAACAAGATAATGTAACTAGAAATAAGGCTAGACTGATAACTCAAGGTTACAACCAAGAAGAAGAAATAGATTTTGATGGGATCTATGCACCAGTAGCTAGACTAGAGGCCATTAGATTACTTTTGCTATATGCATATTTCATGAACTTTAAGTTATTTCATATGGATATAAAGATCGCTTTTCTAAATGGTTTCTTATTTGAAGAAGTTTTTATAGAACAACCATCTGGTTTTATCGATCACTCTTTTCTAAATCATGTTTTTAAGTTAAATAAAGCTTTATATGGTCTTAAACAGGCACCTAGAGCCTGGTATGACAGATTAAGTAAGTTTTTACTTGAAAATGATTTTGTAAGAGGTAGTGTAGATAATACTCTGTTTATTCAAAAGAAAAATGATGACATTTTAGTTATTCAAATTTATGTTGATGATATAATATTTGGATCTACTATGAATCCTTGTGCTAAGATTTTACTAAGTTAATGCATGGTGAATTCGAAATGAGTCTAATAGATGAGCTGAACTACTTCCTCGGACTTCAAATCAAATAATCGAAGGAAGGGATTCTAATCAACCAAGCTAAATACATTAAAGAGATTATCAAAAAGTTTGGCATGGAATCAAGCAAAAAAGCTGGAACACCCATGAGTCCTGCATGCAGATTAGATAAACATAAAAATGGCCCAAGTATTGATCAAAAGTTATATAGAGGTATGATCAGATCTCTACTCAATTTAACTGCCAGTAGACCTGATATTCTGTTTAGTATTTGTATGTGTGCATGTTTTCAATCAAATCCAAAAGAATCACACATTATTGCTGTTAAAAGAATTATCAAATATCTTAAAGGCACATGTAATGTAGGATTGTGGTATTCTAAGCATTCATCTTTTAAGTTAATTAATTATTCGGATGCTGACTATGGTGGCTGTAAGATTGATAGAAAAAGTACCAGTGGCACATGCCAATTTCTAGGTGTTAACTTAATTTCATGGCACTGTCGAAAACAGAATTCTGTAGCACTATCCACTGCTGAGACAGAGTATATGGTTGCAGGAAGCTGTTGTGTACAAGTGTTGTAGATTAAGCAATAGCTAGAAGACTATGATGTTATCCAATCTAATATTCCTATCAAATGTGATAACACAAGTGCTATCAATTTATCAAAAAATCCAATTTAGCATTTTAGAACTAAGCATATAGATATAAGGCATCATTTCATTAGAAACCATGTTTTGAATAATAACATAGAATTAGAATTTGTCCCAACTGAGAACCAATTAGCTGATATTTTTACTAAGCCTCTTAGCCAAGATAGATTTGAAAAGATTAGAGGAGAGTTAGGTCTACGTGACCCATATTAAAATTATTGACCTATTTTTTTAAAAAAATATAGGAAAAACTATCTAGAGTTCTCAAATTCAATTTAGAGTTATTGACCACTTTGTCTAGTACTGATTTAGCTGTAGAAACCTTTAGTTCAGTCTTTTGAGCTTTACCCTGTGTTTTTGCTCTAGCCGACTGGAGCAATCCCCTATCCTGTCGAGCCAACTCGAAAGACGGATTTGAGCTTTTTAAATAGGGTTCCGTAGCTTTCATTCATTAACTTCTTTTCATTTTTGACAGTTTATCTCAACCAGTTTCTCCTCCTAAGCCTTAGGAACACTTCTAGAACCCTTCATAATCCCTAATCCGAGCTCAATGGCACCTTGGAAGGTCGTAGCAAAAAGACCTAGGAAGGTGATCCGATCCATTACGGAGGAACAGTGGACCAAACAGAGGCTAGATGCTTCGGCTTCTCAATCCTTTGAAGAATAGCATGAGCAGTAGCCAATCGATGCTCCAGAAGCTCCATGACAAGTCATTCTTATGGGTAATCAGCAGGCAACCTCTGGAAGAACCGTGGATTTCAATTTCCTAGAGGGAAAGAACTTGAGGATAGGTAATTGGCTTGATGCTCAGGGTTGGAGACATTTTTGTATGCTTGATTTGCCTACTTATCCAACTTTAGTCAGAAATTTCTTTGAAAACCTATCTCTTGGTACTTTTCATCTTGAATCAATTGTTAAAGGGAAGAATATTATTGTGGATGAACAAAAATTGAGTACATTATTGCAAATACCGAAAGAAGGAGAATGTTTTTTGGTGATGAAAGAGAAATAAAGGACTCTGAGAAAAGTTCAAGAAAGAAGCAATGTATCAGGGATAATACATGTTTAAGCTAACCTATTATCTTTGGAGATGAGGCTATTACATAACATAATTAACAGAGTATTTTTACCCAGAACTGGAAGATTTGACTAGGTAAGCGAAAGGGATTTGATGTTTATAAGATGTTTGATTGAGGGGGAGGCCCTCAACTTGCCATATATTATAATCTCTCAGATGAGGGAAGCAGCTCGTAGGGTACAAGCCTGTCTTCCATATGGTATGGTATTTACTCTACTCTTCGAGAATGCTGGTGTTAACTTGTCAGGCGAGGATAGGAGACCTTTATTGTATACTGACAGGTACAATACTACGTCACTGAACAGGATGGAATTTTATAAAGTAGAAGGCCAATGGATTTGGAAGACCTCAGGACAGAGAGTGGTACATTCTGATGATGAGTCTTCTGAGGATGATCTGACTGGACTACCACAGGACATCGAGACTGAGCGACCTATTGATGAGACTGGACCCTTTGAGCCAACACCTACTTCACCTCGATCACCTGTGAGAGATTCAGATAATTGTGGTTTGCATGATGATCAGAGATTGCAGACTATCTTAGATGAGCTCTCTGCTCTACAGCGAGGCAGAGCTGAGACTGATGCTAGGATAGATGCATTACAGATTGAGATGAGGGATGGATTTCAGCAGATCTTAGCAGTGCTTCGGTAGATCAGTGCAGCTGGACCATTAGCACCTCCTCCACCACCTGATGATGCACCTGGATTAGATAATGCTACTGACATTGGACATGGAGAGCCTGAGCACTCTATTGGCACACCTGATGAGCATTGTACTGGCACACAGGCTACTGATTTACCTGCAGTCACTGAGGTGTAGAGTACTGATATCTCAAATACTCCAGCAATGCAGATTCTCTCCGATACCAGCACTTTGGTATTATCAGATCCTCCTTCGATGCAGCCGACTCTGATCTTGATTTTTACTGGGTCTTCACCTTCTAGACCTAGAGTTGCTAGACCACCTATTGCTACTAGGACTAGACTTAGGGACCTTAGGCCTACGTTTTCTAAGTTCAAATCACAGTCTAGTATCTTAGAAATTGGCTCTTCTTCTTCTAGTGAAGATGAGTCTAGCCCAACTTTTTGAGTTTAGATCTCACTGTTGTTGCATGTGATACTATTTTGTAGTGCATTGACACCTTTTGTATTGTATCATATCTTGTACTGACACTCTTTCTATATATATATGTGTGTGTGTTTTGGAAATCTTGTATTATAATTGATGATTGATATGAATGTTTATGAATAATTGTGGATGAATGATTTGAATTTTGTAAAAGGGGAGAAGTGCTTTTATCTCAACATGTTAACCTTTTCCCCGGTAATATATGCTTTTCTTATGTTTTGTTGATGACAAAAAGGGGGAGAAGTGCATGAAAAATGAAAAAATGTGAGTATGAAAATGAAAAGGAATTACATGAAAAAGGAGGAGCAATTATTGAAAATTCTTTTAAATATAAAGTATTGAAGTTGTATCAATAAGAAAGTTTGATACATTATGATTCCTTATTAATCTGATACATAATTATAGCATGCTTAGTATGTTAACCTTATTGCTTTGATACATGTTATAAATTGTTGATACTTTGACACTAGCTCATTTTAACTCTGATACAATATCATGATACTTCATTTATTTTGATACATACTATTTTGAATATGCTTTGATACATATGAATATCGGTACATAGTATGTTACTATACATGCAATTGTAAAGTGCTTTTAAAGCTTTTCATGCCTAGTATTTTGTCATCATCAAAAAGGGAAAGATTGTTGACCCCTGGAATGATTTTGATGATTACAAAATATTGGAGCATGTATTTATGACTAACCTTTTCAATTATTTAAGAAATTTTTATAGGAAGCATTTATCAATGAGTTATTTTATTTCCTACTTAGTTAAAGTTTATTCCAGATGTATTAATTGATGAAGAGTATTGCATTAAAGATCTCAAAGTTGTAAAGCCCTAATTCTTATTCTTGTAATCTTGTAAAAAGGACTATAAATTAGTAAAAATGAGTTTGAATATGTTAGATATCTTTTGTAAATTATTTTGAAGTATTCGAAAGACTTGTATTGGTTGGAGATTTGATTGGTTGAAGTTTTGAAGAAGTTTTGCTCGAGACGACTCATGGATCAAGAGCCGACTCATGGACCGAGAGTCGACTCCTATTTTGGCACGACACGAAAAATTTTAGAGTTTCAGAAATCCAAGCCGACTCGAAGATATTGAGCCGACTAGTCTAGAAGTTCCAAATCACAAGATTCAGAAACTCAGAGATTCGAGCCGACTTGACCCAGAAGAGCCGACTCGTCCAGAGTTTGTGTTTCTCTTGTCTGAGACTTCGAGTCGACTCAACCCATAAGAGCCAACTCGTCTAGAGTTTGATTTTCTCCTATCTGAGATTTTGAGCCGACTCAAGCCTCTCGAGTCGACTCGAGTGTCGGGTTCAAACCTATAACGGCTAGTTGCAGAATTGAATTTTTGAATTCCAAGAAGCCTCCAACGGCTCTATTTCGATTTCCTAGGCCCTACAATGGCTAAAACTACTGGAAAACTATAAAAGAGAGATATTTATGATGGATTAAGACAGTTCTTTGCATTATTCATTGAAAATTAAACAGCATTCAAGTGAGTTTCAAGTCTTTCACCAACCAACTTCAAGAGAGTATTCAAGATATGATTCAAGGCTTCACCAACTCATCTTCAATCATTGAATCCAACTTTTGAGGAAGTCTAGAAGCAGCTTTAAGAGTATTTAAGAGTATCTAAAGCAAGGCTTCAATTTGAGCTTCATCGGCAACTTCTAACCAACTTGGATTTGTTGTACAATTGCTAGGTTCTTTTTGAAATATCTTGTATCTTTTCCAAGAGCAGCAAGGGGCTGTCTTGTGAGTATTAAAAGGTTATTAGGTGAGCCTATTAAAACCTAAGTTGGGTTTCTTGGTTAGCCCAGATTAAAACCAAGGGTGTTGAAAGGTTATTAGGTGAGCCTATTAAAACCTAAGTTGGGTTTCTTTGGTAAGCCCGGTATAAAAAACAAAGGATGTTGGGTTTGGATTGTGATTCCGGTAAAATAATTCGACTGTATTCTAGGAAGAATATAGTGAAATCCAAGTGGTGCTTGGATAGTGGACGTAAGAGCAAGGTAGCTCTGAACCACTCTAAATCTCTTGTATTTGTGATTGTGTTTGCTTGACTTGTTTGTGATTGTTGATTTACTTTCTTCCGTTGCATAATCTATCACAACAACACAACACTAAAAGATTTTCAAAGTACACATTCTTGCAAGTTTTTTATTATCCCAATTCACCCCTCTCTTGGGAAGCCAACTGGCAACAAATAGGGTCCAAGATTTCTGGGAGAGGGTCTTCTTTCAAGGGGTGCAGTCGGCATGCTACAGACCTGCCCCCTGGTAGAGTGATCTCCTATGAAGGGCACAGGCGAGATGCTACAGGGTTTAAAGCCCGGTAGAGCACTCCTCCTGCAGGGGTGTAGATGGAGTGCCGCAAGGCCTGAAGCCCCGGTAGAGCACTCCTCCTACAAGGGATGCAAACGGTGTACTAGAGGGCCTAGAGACCTAGTGGAGCACTCCTCTTATAGGGGTGTAGGCAACGTGCTGCAGGGCCTAGAGCCCTGGTGGAGCACGTGCCCCTATGAGAGTTGCGATCGGTCCAGTGGAGATAGCGACATCGCACCCCTGTGTCACTATTTGGGCCTCTTTCACATTTGTCCTCCGGGGGTCATGTCTCACCTTCTGCCATGGCTGAGAGTTGTCTTCTTGCCTTCGGGGGCTTGGATCGACTGGGAGCTCTACTGGGTCGAAGCTCTCTTCAGCCAGGAGCTTACCTCGGATGAGAGCTCACCTCAGACCGAAGCTCACCTCGATTGGGAGCTTACCTCGGACGGGAGCTTGCCTCAGATGGGAGCTCACCTCGGGCGGGAGCTCATCTCGACTAGGAGCTTACCTCAGATGGGAGCTCACCTTGGATGAGAGCTCACCTCAGTCGGGAGCTCACCTCGATTGGGATATCACCTTGGTGGGAACTCACCTCGATCAGGAGCTCACCTCGGATGGGAGCTCACCTCAGATGGGAGCTCACCTAGGTTGGGAGCTCACCTCGGACAGGAGCTCGTCTCGGATAGGAGCTCATCTCGAATGGGAGCTTATCTTGGTCGAGAGCTCACCTCGGACGGGAGCTAGTCAAGTGATGCTCTTCGCCACCTCATTAGCCAACTATATCAGATATGAGCACCTTGTCAGCGGGTTGCCACATCAGATGCCCTATACTCCCAAGCCCGGGGTTCCCTCGGGCTCGAGGTGAAGGGAGTAGATCGATGCCGCAGACATGGAGGGCCTCCAGGCCCCTCATTAATTGCCATGGTCGCTTGGCATTTCGTAGATCATCAATCCACCCCCTGAGGGACTGCCATGTAGACAAAGGGTGATGATCAGCAATAATATTTTCATTCCTTCCGGTGCTATAGTTTGTGATTCAAGCCAGCGATGATTCGCGGACCCCCTCTTCTGCCACTGAGGGGCTGCCACATGGGCAAGAAGTGATGACCTGTAATAAAGTCTTCATTCCTCCTGAAGCGATGGTTCATGGCTCGAAGCAGCTAGTACGATGGGCTTCGACACGCATCACGATCCCATTGGTCCGAGAGGAAGAGGTGTTTGACCATTGGTGATGAGCTTGAAAAGGGGCTTTAGCATCCCTTTTGGAAGGATTTGCTGCAACCCTGTGTCTTTTCAAATTTTCTGGAGAGGGAAGGAGAGAAAAGAGAGGGAGATCTCCTACTTGTACCTGGAGAAGACCCTAATCGGGAGTCCCACCCAGGTTGGTTCTTCTTCTTTGCCTCCTCCCTTCCTTCTGGTGTCCCCAATATGAGCCCTTAGGTCCTTTCTTCTTTCATCTTGTGCTTAGCACCCCAATGAGTTCTTCCAATAGCCATTGCCATTCACCTGAGCATCCTCCTAGGGTCATTGGTCCATCCTCGCCTTGACCTCCTCCCTTGGATAGCGAAGAGGAGGATGTCCCTTTTAGAGTCTGGCAGGATCCCCGGAGGGTGATGGACCCCGATGTCCTTGCTTTGTCTCCTCTACCACCTTCTGCCAATCAAGACTTGGCAGGTCCGTCAAGTATAGCCTCAACGATGACCAGGAAGGATGCTCTATGTCTTTGGAAGATTTATGGGATTCCTGAATGACTAGGTCACCTCTGGCGGGCCAGGTAGGGCTGCCCTCTATGAAGACTTCTTCCTTGCCAGTTTCTGGCTCCCTCTTCACCCCTTCATGTCTTCTTTCCTGGACCACTATAGGTTGGTCCCTGCCTAGTTAACCCCCAATGCCTTTAAGGCGATCTGCTCCTCATAGTCCCGTGCCACTTCTATGGCGTGGTGGCACGCTTCTCTCTGTTTAGGGCCTTCTTCACCTTGAAGCAGCACCCCACGGAAAGGGGTTGGTGGTTGATTGCCCCCCGGCCCAGGGGCCTCTAGTTTAACCTTCCATCATCAAGAGGTGGAAAGTCTGGTTTCTCTTTACTTTCCTCGAGGGTTCAACTGGGTCTAGAGTGATCCCGATCAATCTCCCAACCAAGACGCTTCAGTGGAGCCAGCTGATCGAGAGGTGTACGACCAGCTCGTCACCTCAAAGAATCACTGCGGGCAAGACTTTCTCTTTAAGCATAATTTGTTCAATACTGGTATCAGCCCAATCCAGTCCTTAGGTAAGGACTAAGGTTTGTTTTCCTTTGTATTGTTTGGTGACTAACCAATTTCTTGTGAATGGTGCAGGCATGAAGTTCTCTGTGGACCGGATGCACCATATATCCAAGAAGCGGGCATTGACTGAGAGGCCCCACGGGGAGCCAAAAAAAAGGCCCCACGGGGAAAAGGCCCTGCGAGGAGTTGGAGAAAAGGCCCCGCGGGGAGCTGTCGGGGCGAGCCAAGGAGGCATAGAAGGGAGAGGTCCCGGCGTCGATGGCAAGGGTGATCGGAGACGTGGTCCCACTGGCCAGCAGGGCCCCTGCACTAAGGGAGAGGGCTGCACAACCCCCTGTCACCATCATCGAGGTCGTGCTAGTGCCATCATTTCCTGAGACAGACATCGCTGCAGGGCCTGAGGGTGCAGATGCTCCTCCCTTGGCACCCTCAACAACGACAGAGATCCAAGTGCCAGATTCGATGTCCGTCAGGCCCTCGACCTCCTTCACACCTCCACCGAGGGTGCTCAGGGCCATCGCCATGGTCTCGCCCAACACAACGGTGATGCTCGACATGGGTCTGGTGAAGAGGCTACTTGGCTCAATCTTATAGCCTTGGGATCGTCTGGAGAGATCTGGTCGAACACTAAGGGAAACCTAAAGGTGAAACTATTTATGCAAGCAGGATAGAAAAGATACATTTTAAAATAATTTTAAAATATGTACATTGGAAGGCTCGGTAGATAGATCAAAACGATCTACCGATCTGCTCGTAACAAGATCTAGCATAATGATCTAGCATGCAAGCAAAACATCAACAGAGAGAAAAATACAAAGATACAAAGTACCATACATTAATATCTCTGAAAGTACTGAGAAGAAGGATGAGGGTGCCCGAGTCACACAAGTCTGGCCTCTATAGATGATCCACACCAGGGCTTAACTCTGATCAACTCCCTCGGAGTGCTAGCTCTTCAGGATTCTTCGTGTCGATCTTCTTCTTCTGGGAAGACAAGGAGGAGTGGTGGAACCCTTTCCAAGAAACACTCTTCTCAAGACCTAGCTTGAGTGCTAGGTTTCTCACACCCAATCCCTAGTCCTCACTAAACCCTTCTTCTTCCTCTCTAACTTTTCTTTTCTTTTGCTGTTGTAACCATTAGCAGCCTATAGAATGACCTTCATTTATAGGGGCAGCCATGAGAGGGAGAAAGAGGAAGGAGTGATTGGGGGAGAGAGTCAAGGGGCATTCCAAATGGGTCCAAGACAAAAAGGTAAGTATGACCATCATACCATGAATTCTTTGAGCCAAAACATCCAAAAAACTCGAATTTCGAATTCAAAATTCGAAGTCAAAATTCCAGAAAATTCTTTCCAGAATTTGCTTGTCATAGCAAGTGTCGACACTTGTAAAATGCCAAGTGTCGACACTTACAAAATGCCAAGTGTCGACACTTGGAACATGGTCAATCATATTGACCTCCAATGATGGCAAATGATTCTCAATCATCGATCAGCCTCAAGATCAGATAGAAACTCCTATGGTGTGTGACCCCATAGGTTCAAACACTAAGCCGGTAGTACTGAAACATTTTCAATACCAGTTGAAGTCCTCATCTAGTAATGATACCCGACGTTCGGATATATCGAAGATACTGAGCACCTCATAAGAACCTCTGGCATATGGTTACCGCATAATTCATCCCTTTGACCTCAAAATGCTTAGGATGACTAGGGTTTGACTGCCAACTCTAATTTGGTCTATCCATATCATATCTCAACTTTACAAGTTCTGTGACTCTTCACAAGAACTACCCTGGTCAAGGATTTTCTAAATTGAGACATAGTAAGTCATTCACTCCAAACTGTTTGGAGGGATCAATTCCATCTTGATCTACCACCGCTCCACAAGTACTTAACTACATCCAGAAACCTTCCGTCACTGGATTAGAAATCTAGATAGTCTGGCACCAAAGTACAGTGAGTTGCTTGCAAGCTATCATAGTGATCTTAGGTCTGAGGGACACATATACCCATATCCCTTCGCAAGCAACCCTTTGACAGAAGGGAGCTCCATAGATGGTCACTTCAGTGAGATGTCACACATTTCACTTGCATGTCACACCAGTGTCTTCACATTTCTTAGTTAAGAGGACAACCAACAAATGTGACATACAACAACCTACACTTGATACCACAACCAATTTAAGAACTACATGATATATCATCTCTATATCAAAATAATGTAGTTCTAAGGATTCCATCATACAAGAGTTCATTTCAAGAAAATGTAAATATGATGAACAATCCAAAAAGAATAACTTTTATTCATTAAAAATCATATACAGTTACAAGATAGCACAACCGTCTACAGCCTAGACGATTGGCTTTAGGATACAATTCCTAACAACTCCTACTTGGACTAAAGCTAATCAGTACAGAATCTCATTCCCATTTTTTGTTTACAATAATCAACTCTTGAACTTCGACAGCTTTAGTGAAGGGGTCAGCCAAGTTCTCCTTTCTATCGATCTTCTGAAAGTCAATGTCATCTCGTTCCATGATCTCTCGTACAAGATGATAGCATCGCAGAATATACTTTGTGCGGTGATGAGACTTCGACTCTTTGGCTTGAGCAATGGCTCCAGTGTTGTCACAGCACACCAGAATATGACCATCCAGGAAAGGTGCCACTCCCAGCTTGCCAAGAAACTTCCGTAACCACACAGCTTCCTTTACTGCATCTGATGCTGCAAAGTAATCTGCTTCGCATACTGAGTCCACCACAGAAGGCTGCTTGAAACTTTTCCAACAGATCGCTCTCCGTTCAGGGTAAGATGAATCCTGACACACTCTTGCTATCATCCTTATCTGACTAGAAACTAGAGTCAGTATATCCCACAAGTTTCAAGTCAGATTCTTCATAAATTAGCCATTGGTCCTTAGTATTTCGTAAATACTTAAGGATGGTCTTTACTACTTTCCAATGAGCTTCACCTGGATCAGACTGGTATCTGCTCACTATGCCTAGTGAGTATGCCACGTCTAGTCTAGTACATGTCATGGCATACATGATGGAATCCACTGCCGAAGCATATGGGATTCTACTTATACGCTCTCTCTCTTCAGGAGTTGTCGCATAATTCCTTTTGGAGAGATCAATTTCAGTGCCTATCGGGAGATAGCCCTTCTTGAAAATTTTCATGTTGAATCGTTTCAGCATGGTGTCGATGTACGTAGACTGGGACAGTCCTAGAAGCCTCTTAGATCTATCTCTATAGATCTTCATACCCAGTATGTAAGAGGCTTTATCTAAATCCTTCATAGAGAACTGAGATGATAACCAGACCTTTATTCCTTGCAATGCTGGGATGTCATTCTTGATTAAGAGAATGTCATCCACATACAATACAAGGAATACAATCACAGAACCATTAGCCCATTTATAAATACAAGGTTCTTCTCCGTTCCTAACAAAGCCATACGACTTGATACACTTATCAAATCGCATGTTCCAACTCCTTGATGCTTGCTTCAGTCCATAAATGGACTTTTGAAGCTTGCACACCTTTGACTCGTCTGTGGATGTAAATCCTTTAGGTTGTATCATATACACCTCCTCTTCCAGCTTACCATTCAAGAAAGCTGTCCGAACATCTATTTGCCAGATCTCATAGTCAAAGTGCACTACTAAAGCAAGCATGATCTGAATGGACTTGAGCATTGCCATAGGAGAGAATGTCTCGTCATAGTCAATACCATAACATTGACGATATCCCTTGGAACCATACGGGCTTTGTAGGTCTCCACCTACTCGTATGCACCCCTTTTCCTCTTGAAAATCCATTTGCACCCAATGGATTTTATCCCTTCAGGTGGATCAACCAATGTCCATACATTGTTGATCTCCATGAACTCCATTTCGGATTTCATGGCTCCTAGCCATTTCTCAGAGTCGGATCTCTGCATCGCATCCATATAGGTGATCGGACCCTCATTGTTCTCATCAAGTTCAATGGGATCATTGTTCTGAACCAAGAAACCGTAGTATCTATCCGGTCGACTCGGTACCCTATCGGATCTCCTTAATGGTTCCTGAGTGGGCTCTGGATGTGATCTAATTACAACCGACTTTATGTTGTCCCTTAAGTGTATCGGTTCTTCTACTTGCTGAACTTCATTAAGTTCAATCTTAGCAGCTACAGTCCCTTCACCAAGGAACTTCTTTTCCAAAAAGATAGCCCTAAGACTGACGAATAACTTTTGTTTCTCAACTAAGTAAAAGTAATACCCCTTAGACTCTTTTGGATACCCAACAAATAGGCACCGGTCAGACCTAGGTCCAAGTTTGTCCGTTTTCAAATGTTTTACATAAGCTGAGCACCCCCAAACGTGAAGGTGTGATAGTGTCGGCTTACGTCTAGTCCATATCTCATATGGTGTTTTGCTAACGGACTTACTTGGAGCCCTATTCAGAAGGTAACAGGATGATTCTAGAGCATATTCCCAAAAGGATGCCGACAGAGAAGCAAAGCCGATCATGGACTGAACATATCTAACAGGATTCGATTCCTCCTCTCAGACACTCCATTTAATTGAGGTGCCCCTAGAGGTATCCACTGAGAGAGAATCCCATTCTTCTCGAGATATGTTAGAAACTCATCCGAAAGGTATTCACCATCTCGATCGGATCGAAAGATTTTGATACACTTTCTAGTTTGTTTTTCTACTTCACTACGATACCGTTTGAACATTTCAAACGATTCATATTTATATCTCATCAAGAAGACATAACCATACCTCGAATGGTCGTCTATAAATGTAATAAAATAAATGTATCTACCCCTAGCACTAACATTCATGGGTCCGCATATATCAGTATGTACCATACTTAGAATCTCATTAGCTCGTTCACATTTTCTAGTAAAAGATGACTTTGTTATTTTTTCAAGAAGACAGGACTCACAGGTTGGAAGTGAACTATCTTCACTAAAATCGAGAAGACCCTCACATCTCAACCTGTTTATCATGTTCCTGTTAATATGACATAGCCTACAATGCCATAGGTATGCTTCACTGACATTATCTATCCTAGGATGTTTGCTAGACGTGTACATTATACTAACAGGTCGCGATAGTATATAGATGCCATCATGCATTTGTCCAGTCAAAACTATAGAACCATTCCAAATGATTTTGCAAATATCATTCTTTATTGATAATTCATAACCATGCATGGCCAATTGGCCTACAAAAATGATATTCAAAATAAAAGATGGACAAAAATAACACTCATTCAAAATGACAGTACAGGACTCGAAAACAAGTTTGATGACTCTTAATGCCAGGACTGGAACTCGGCTTCCATTTTCCACATTCAAGAATCTCTCGCCATCCTCAAATCTTCTACTAACTTGAAGTCCCTACAAAGAATTGTAAATGTGAATTGGACATCCTGTATCCAATACCCAGTTAGTAGTATCGTAGATAGAGAAACTACAAGATGTTATCATATAAATACCTTGTCGAGGACCGTCCTGCTGCTTTCTCTTCTAGGACCTATTTTGGTCAAGGGACACAATGTAAAGAGGATAGTTCCTCTTCCAGTGACCCTGCTTCTAGTAGAAGAAGCACTCTGCATGGCTTTGATCAACCTTCACCCTCTTGGCCTGACTGGGCCCATAAGCATTCAGCACCTTTTTCCTTTGTTTTTTTTTTCCCCTTTCTTAAAGGGACGACGCCCTCCCGAAGATCCTCCCACTAGATTCACCACCCCTTTATTCAATTGGTGGTCTGTCTCTAAAGTTTGCAGCAACTCCAACAGACCATGGTAGTTAACTGCAGGTTTGTTCGTTTTATAATGATCAAGAAAATCTAGATATGAAGAGGGGAGGGAATTCAGAACCGCATCTTTTCCTAGCTATTCATGCAAGGAACATCCAAGCTTGCCCATGCGCTCAATCATCTCGATCATGTACAATACATGATCAGTGATCGAGGCCCCATCACACATCCACACATTGTAGATGGCACAAGAGACCTTATACCTCTCAACGTCGTCTGGTATCCCGAAAGACTCCTTCAACCTTTAAAGGATTTCTTCCAGCTGGGCTTCCTCAAACTTGCGACTGAACTCGTCATTCATTGCTGCCAACATATGCATCGGACAATGATCCTGTCAGAGAGCCACTTCTGATAAGTGTCTCTAATCAAATCTCGAGCATTGGGAGCACGGGTTTCAGGTGCCGGATTTGATATCACATACAAGATCTGTTCATGCTCCAGGATAATCTTGAGCCTTCGATACCAGCTATTGAAGTTGGGTCTATTAAGCTTCTCGTTGTCGAGAAGAGACCGGAGCGACAGGTTGGAAGACATCTAAAAGAAAAATCAAAGCTAATTAGTGTATATGAATTATTAACCTAAAGATATGGACTTTAGTCTAAAGGTCCATCCCACTGTTTTGCTCAGATTGGTAGCCTCTACCTCCAATCTGAGGAATTACTTTAATTCCCTAGTGGGTATCAGAGTCCGATAGACAACACATGAGCCCGACTTTGGCCAGTCCACCCATGCATGTCTAAAGATAGGTTCTTTAACCGATTACTTCTTCAAGTAACCTCTAGTATTTGGGTTTTGCCCCAAGGTGCACTTCAATCGGCCTTTGGGCCCCCTATTAAAGGTCATGGTTAGGTCCAACCATTACCATGACAAAATCAATGCTTCTAACTAACGAATAGTTAAGCCCGACTTTGGCCGGCCTACCTGACCATTGTTAAGAGAGTCGCACTGAGCCATCATATTAGGAACAGCAATTCCAATAGCCCGATGAACACCTGATCTTTGGATCTATCGATGAACACCCAACTACTGGACCCATTACCATCCCACTTAATGAGAGGCTAGGACTTGGTTATCCCTATAACTTTGTCATTTTAAGGACCTAATAATTTAGAGGGTTTAATTTTAATATGACAGATGAAGAGACGAGAAGACATGGATCAACCTTCTACTGACCAAATCAGCAAACAAGGAGGGTTACACATAACTAATGATCCGTGAGCACCTAAAATCAGTCAAGACTGATTAACCTTGGGTGACAAGGGTTAACACGATTCAATGAGCTATCCAATCAATCCTGATTGACCACATTGGCCAGGTAAGTGAGATCATGGGTTGGGTTCCATCATTAACTGTCTTGCCTTAGACACCAACAGAGTTGGCCAGGTAAGAGGTAGTCCCAAAGAACCATGATCAAAATGCCAAACTTACCTAGATACCAATCGGTTCATCAAAGTCGTTTCATTAGCCTAAAGACTCGAGCTTTCCACTAAGCCACAAATTAGATCCATTTAGATTTATGGACTAATCAATCTAACTATTAAAGAGATCTAAAGAAAAGAAATCTTAACTCAACATTTGATTAGATTAGTTTTCTAATTAGTTCAATGCATTTAAACTTAGGTCTAACCCAATCAAGGACCTAATAGAATTTAACCCATGACCCTTAAGGCTTATTGAAATGACTTAAAATCTTTGAATCACATTCCTAGAGTTCTTAGTCAATCTTAATTCTTAATTAAGTTCAATAGCCTTAAATAAATTAAAATAAATTTAATTTACAAATGTAAAACAATTTTATAATAAAAAAATTTGAATTCACTATTTTTTTCAACATTATGCTGCCAAGTGTCGACTCATCAAGATAAGTGTCGACACTAAGTGTCAACACTTGGATCGACACAAGGCCTGAGATAGGAGAAAAATAAAACGACATGTTTTCTGTACATGCTCATGAGTCTACACTTCCAAAGCCAAGTGTCGATACTTCAACCTGAGACAGGAAAAAAATAGCGATTTCAAATCCAAAGTTTCTTTAAACTTTCAACAAATTCGATCAAAACAAAAATCTTAGATCTTATCTAAATTTATTTTATGATCATGTCATTAGATTAAAACAGTTTTTAATCTACATTTTCTTTCTTCTTTTCCTTTTCAAGAGTCAATCACATCGGCACCCGACATGCCATAGGAGGCCCCATTGAATGGGAAGAGAGGATCTTGTAGCCCTACTTCTCTCCTATGACCGGACGGCCATGGTGAAGCACTCAATCCAAGTACTTTAAGAAAGGTGATGTTAAAGCATGCTAGCATCATTATACTATAAAAAAAACCTATTGCTCTGACACCATTGGAGGTGAAACTATTCACACAAGCAGAGCAAAAAAGATGTATTTTAAAATAATTTTAAAATATGCACAGCGGAAGGCTCGGTTGATAGATCAAAACAATCTACCGATCTGCCCGTAACAGGATCTAGCATAATGATCTAGCATGCAAGCAAAACATCAACAAAGAGAAAAATACAAGGATACAAAGTACCATACCTTAATATCTCTGAAAGTACTTAGAAGAAGGATGAGGGTGCCCGAGCCACACAAGTGTCTGGCCTCTACAGGTGACCACACCAGGGCTCGACTCTGATTAACTCCCTCAGAGTGCTAGCTCTTCGGGATCCTTCGGGCCGATCTTCTTCTTCCGGGAAGACAAGGAGGAGTGGTAAAACCCTTCCAAAAAATACTCTTCCCAAGACCTAGCTTGAATGCTAGGTTTCTCACACCCAATCCCTAGTCCTCACTAAACCCTTCTTCTTCCTCTCTAACTTTTCTTTTCTCTTACTGTTGTAACCATAGCAACCTATAGAATGACCTTCATTTATAGGGGCAGCCATGAGAGGGAGAAAGAGGAAGGAGTAATTGGGGGAGAGAGTCAAGGGGCATTCCAAATGGATCCAAGCCAAAAAGGTAAGTATGACCATCATACCATGAATGCTTAGAGCCAAAATGCCTAAAAAATTCGAATTTCGAATTCAAAATTCGAATTTCGAATTCGAATTCAAAATTCGAATTTCGAATTCAAATAATTCCAAAAAATTTCTTCTTTCTAGAATTCTGCTTGTCACAGCAAGTGTTGACACTTGCAAAATGCCAAGTGTCGACACTTTTCCAAGTGTCGACACTTACAAAATGCCAAGTGTCGACACTTAGAACATGGTCAATCATATTGACCTCCGATGATGGCAAACGATTTTCAATCATCGATTAGCCTCAAGATCAGATAGAAACCCCTATGGTATGTGATCCCATAGGTTCGAATACTAAGTCGGTAGCATTGGAACATTTCCAGTACCAGTCAAAGTTTTCATCTAGCAATGATACTCGGCGTCCGATAGATCGAAGATGCTGAGCACCTCACAAGAACCTCTGGCATATGGTTACCACATAATTCATTCCTTTGACCTCAAAATGCTCATGCTGACCTAGAATTTGACTGCCAACCCTAATTTAGTCCATCCAGATCATGTCTTAACTTTACAAGTTTTGTGACTCTTCACAAGAACTATCCTAGCCAAGGATTTACTAAATTGAGATATAGTGAGTCATTCACTTCAAACTGTTTGGAGGGATCAATTCCATCTTGATCCACCACCGCTCCACAAGTACTTGACTGCACCCAGAAACCTTCCATCACTGGATTAGAAATTCAGGTAGTCCGGCACCAAAGTACAGTGAGTTGCTTGCAAGCTACCATGGTGATCTCAGGTCTGAGGGACACATATACCCATATCCCTTCACGAGCAATCCTTTGGCAGAAGGGAGCTCCGCAGATGGTCACGTTCAGTAAGATGTCACACATTTCACTTGCATGTCACACCAGTGTCTCCACACTCCTTCGTTAAGAGGACAACTAACAAATATTATATACAACAACCTACACTTGATACATTGTCATCCTATAACAATGTATCCTTTGATTGTGAACCATTTAAGAACTACATGATCTATCCTCTCTATATCAAAACAATGTAGTTCTAAGGACTCCATCATACAAGAGTTCATTTCAGGAAAATGTAAATATGATGAACAACAAAAAGAATAACTTTTATTCATTAAAAATAATATATAGTTACAAGATAGCACAACCATCTACAGCCTAGATGATTGGCTTTGGGATACAATTCCCAATAAAACCATCATTGGGATCCTCCCCCAGTTGCTCACGGTAAGTCCTCTATCGTTTGATTGGATTCCAGGTTCGGGGGCAGCGGAACTCTATGCTAATCCTTCTTTGGTTTTGGTTGCATGTGGCCCAGGATGCCCTCTTGATGAGGGACTGCTGGCTGGGGCTGGTCAAGCGGGGCACGAAGTCCCGCACCATGGCCAAGGCTGTGGAGGCCAAGGCCTGGGCCCTGGAAAACGTGGTGCCTGACCTGAAGGCATGGGTGAAGTCATTGGAGACCGAGCTCAAGGCCTTGGAGATACCATCAAGGAGCTTGAGGACCGGGCAGAGGATCGTGAGGTCAAGGCCGCAAAGCGAGAGGAGCTCTTCCATGACTTGGAGAACCGATTGGCGGACTCCACTTTCATGGTTCTCCACCAAGATGGGGAGCTCCACACCCTCCGAATGCAGCTGGATCTCTCGAAATCTCGTATCGCGGCCGTAGAAGAGAAGGCATACACCTCCGAGATGGTGATCAGAGTAATGCGGGAAGAAGCGACCCAGGTCATTGTACGGTACAAGGCCTCGGAAGACTTTGAGGATGATGTCAGCAAAGTCATGTGATGCATTCTACAAGAGCTTCGATGAATGCAAGAAAAAAATGGTGTTGACCTTCGACCATCTAGACCTATGGGACATCGTGCCAAATGATGCCGAGGGGAGAGGAGCGTAGCGGGCCCCTTTGCCCTGCCTTCAGAGCTATGAGTGGCCTGGAGCCCTCTTCTCCTTTCTCTTTCTTTTTTTCTATGTATTGCCTTGTATTCTTCATGGGGCTCTCCGGCCTGTCGGGGGCCTAAGCCTTGTAAAAAGATTTTTGATGAATGAAATTCTTCTTTCCTTAAGGCTGAGTATTGCCTTTATTATTTTTTTTGTGAGACGGCAGGGCTACGAAGTAGGCCATCTGAAGGGACGATGCTATCAGGCTTCCTATCATTCTCTGCCAGACCTGGGAGCCAGCGGATGAGTGCAAGGCTTCAGAGCTCCCAGCTTCCTTCGTATGACTTAGGATCTGATGGATAAGTGCAAGGCTTTGAAGCTCTCAGCTTCCTTCGCCAAACCTGGGGTCTGATAGATGAGTATGGGGCTTTGGAGCTCTCAGCTTCCTTCACCAGACCTGGGGTCCGACGAATAAATGCAAAACTTTTGAGCTCCTGGCTTCCTTCGCTGGACCTGGGGTCGACGGGTGAGTGCAGGGCTTCGGGGCTCCCAGCTTCCTTCGCTGGACATGGGGTCCAACGGCTAAGTACGGGACTTTGGAGCTTCTGGCTTTCTTTGTCGGACCTAGGGTTCGACAAATAAGTGCGGGGTTTTGGAGCTCCCGGCTTTCTTTACTGGACCTGGGATCCGATGGATAAGTGTCGGGCTTTGGAGCTCTCGGCTTTCTTCACCGGACCTAGGGTCCAACAAATAAGTACGGGGCTTTGGAGTTCCCAGCTTCCATCACCAAACCTGGGATCTGATGGATGAGTGCGGGCTTTGGAGCTCTCAGCTTCGCCAGACCTGGGATCTGACGGATGAGTGCGGGGCTTTGGCCTAGATCGCCGGACCTGGGATCGACGAATGAACTTTCGGCTACCTGGCGTACCAATCTATTATTGCCTAGATTGCCATAGCCTATAACTCCAATGGGGCCTGGTCGAAGCTGGCCTCCCTTGGGGATATCAGGCGTTTCATCCTCCTGCTCTCGTAGCCAGTCGATCCTGCAAAAAAAAGGAGACCCAAATTGGGGATACTCTGATGGTCAAGTTAGTAAGATGGCCAGGGGGAACAGTCCCTTTGCTAGATAGGAAGATAGAAGAAAATAGAAAACTAGAGTTTATGATGGGTGATTCACTATTTTAGCCCTTTGCCTTTGCTTGCTTGTTCTCCTTCTGTTTGCTCTCTCCCTTCGCTCTTCGTTTGCCCCTCCCACTTTAGAGGTCCCTCTTATCGTTATATAGAAGCCGGTTCTGCCAGACTGAGCATGGAGCCTCAATCAGGTGCCTCTCTTGAGGTGTTACTTGTTGAAGGGATGCAAGTTCATCAGAGTCCCGTTGGTCAGGGTCCGAGGTTTCCCAAGAGAGGGTCATCTTGCAAGGGGTGCAATCAGCATGCTACAGAGCCTACCTCCTGGTAGAGCGATCTCCTGCAAAGGGCACAGGCGGGATGCTATAGGGCCTGAAGCCCCGGCAGAGCACTCCTCCTCTAGGGGGTGCAAATGGTGTGCTGCAGGGCCCAGAGCCCTAGTAGAGCAGTCCTCCTACAGGAGGGTGCAGACGGTGTGCTACAGGACCTGAAGTCCTAGTGGAGCACTCCTCTTGCAGGGAGGTGTAGCAGCATGCTGCAGGACCTGGAGTCCTAGTGGACCATGCGCCCCCATGAGAGTTGCGACCAGTCCGGCGAAGATGGCGACATCATGCTCCTATGTCACTATCTGGGCCTCTTTCGCATCTGTCCTTCGGGAGTCGTGTCTCGTCTTTTACTGTTCCTTCTGCCATGGTTGGGGAGTTGTCTTCTTGCTTTTGGGAGCTTGGTTCGGCTAGGAGCTCTATTGGACCGAAGCTCTCTTTGGCCAAGAGCTCACCTTGGATGGGAGCTCTCCTCGAACGGGGGCTCACCTCGGCTAGGAGCTCGCCTTGGACGAGAGCTCGCCTCGAACGGGAGCTCACCTCAGGCAGGAGCTTACCTCGTTTGGGAGCTCATCTTGGATGGGAGCTCACCTCAATCGAGAGCTCACCTCGGTCGAGAGCTCACTTTAGATGGGAGCTCACCTCGGATGGAGGCTCACGTCGGATGGGAGCTCACCTCGGCTAAGGGCTCATCTCGGACGGAAGCTCACCTCAGATAGAAGCTCACCTTGGACAAGAGCTCGTCTCGGATGGGAGCTCACCTTGGCTGGGAGCTCGTCTCGGATGGGAGCTTATCTCGTCTTGGAGCTCATCTTAATTGAGAGCTCACCTCAGTCGGGAGCTGGCCAGGTGGTGCTCCCTACCACCTCATCAACCAATGGTATCAAGAGTGCCATATCAACGGGATGCCACATTAACGTCAAAAATAATAGGAGATCTAAAAACCATCTCATAAACACTTCTTATCCCAGTCCCAGGCCTATTCTTATTCTCCTCTATTAATACTATCTCGAAATTACATTCTTGTTCTCCTTGTATCTTATCAAGTGTCACTTACCAGCTATCCGACGTCTTTGTTTCTTTTTTGTGATACTTTGTTTAAGAGGAGACTGGCCTCATGCCGGATTCAACTCAGCGATGCTATTATCGGCCTCATCGGTAGCATCATCTTGTCCTTCTCGTTGTCCTTTGTATTCTACTTCCACTACCATCGCCTCTTCTTCCTTTTATAGATGGAAAATCTATTGCTATTCTAACCTTGACACCAATGTCATCCTTAGATCCTCCAAGCAAGCACTGCTATCTTAATCTACTACAATCCATTGATGTTGCAGAAAAAAATCAAAAAACAATTGATGGATTCCAGAAACTTGAGAGATTTTGTTGGTCCCAATAATTTGATATATTTGCCTTCCCTAAAAGTTGAATTTCATGGATGAACCTTTTAAATTACCTCGCAGAGAACTCAAATTAACCAGTAGCATAATATACGATTCTATTATAATCATGTTTCTAACTGCCCCACCATTTGGGTATTGGTATTGCTATAGACCAAAAGTCACTTAGCTTTCTAAGCTTAAACTACACAAGAAATTTTGCCATACAACAATGCAAATCGAAGGCTTCTCTACTGCTTGTGTAACTCAATCAACAAGACTTTTCTGGGGAATATCAGCATGACTTGGTTGGAAAATATAAATGACTTCATTTTCCAATTCTTGAACCAACTTAGAAGCAGGGTCACCTTCTGTGATCCTTAAGAATTAGGTGATAAAAATCATGACTCTTGAGCTCATCTCCATGGTGACCTAATGTTTAGATAAATGAAAAGAAAATAAGGAAAGCCACAAGGATGCTGTCACCTCTGAAGGCTACCAGCATGAAGGGAAGAGAGGAGAAAAATGGAGAAGGATACCTTGGAAGTCACAAACTATACTCCGGGCCTCTCTCTTCTCCAAAGAAAACTGAATCAGTAGAACAACCATGATATTTAGTAGCATAGGTTTCCATCTTTACAAATGAGGTAGAAACCCTCTATGAATCTCTACTTTCATCCATGGTATTAGCTCTGTTCTTTTTTAAAACAGAGTTCTCTTCTCTTTTATTTTGATGGAAATTCTCTCCAATAACATGCTGATGCGGCAATCTTCTTTCTGTGAAAAAAATGACGGCAACGGCTGAAATAAATTATTTTTTTTGTAAAATTAGGACCGGCATTGCAGCTTCTAAAAAGTTAGGGGTTAAATAATTTTTAATTCAAATCTCGGACAAATTTAGTAATTAGGTCATAAAATTTCTATTGCGCAAGCAATTACGGTGGAAGATAAAAAATTAGAGACGCAAATATTCGCATGAGAAAAACCCGAGTCCGACGAATTTAACTCTATACTGTTAGATGTATACGGTTTTCACTTTCACTTCCTGTCAGTTCTATCATCATGAACTTTTACCAGGAATTAAAGAGAAGATCAATTAATTAGAAGTAAAAGTGTTTCTATCAAGGCATAATAGAAAATATTATTTTATTTTTACTGTTATTAAAAATTAAAAAAAAAAAAAAAAAAAAAGAGAAGAAGAAGGATATTAAAAAACCAAATACCGTACCACCACCATCAACTTAATTATTACATGGGACTGCAATCATGGCGGCTTTCCTTAATTTCTACGTGCCCAAAGACGTACTACTCCAAATACAATTTGGATGTGTACGTCCACGCAAATTAAACCCACTGCAACAAAGGTATATTTGAACCCAACCCCAGTCCATTAATCTTGATATTTTTAACTCTGGATCTGAAATAAAGTGGGGAATGATTTGATGAAATCCTCTCACCTCGAGGTGGCCGTGGATGCAAAGAGTAACCAAGCGATATGAGGAAGTAATTACATGCAGCAAAAGAAGACCAGGGCTTCAAAATTAAAAAGCTCAGGCGAAAACCCTGGAGATGGTGATGACAGAAAGAAGGGAGAGCACATTCCCCCCAAGAGCGAAACCTTCTCTTTCGCCAATGTCGGGCTGTGCTCTCTCTCTTCTGTCATCTCTTTCATCTGGGGGATCCACCATGCATGCACCCTTTTGCATCCTGTATATTAGAAAGCACCATCATCACATACATATATAGAAAATTACATGGAAGCATATGCATGCATGCATGCATGTGGAATATAAATGTGACACATTAAATTAAGTGTTGACATGAAAGGCATTTAACGTACATTCATTTAGTCGGCCATCGGGTTGATGCGTGGAGATCATGAAACAAACCCATCCTTTTCCTACAGATCGTTCAGCATAAATAAGGGAAAAATATCCACAGGCTAAGATATTTTATGGAAGAAATCAGAGTTGAGTGCAAGAATGCACGTATCTCTATTGTGTACCGTTAGTGCATGTTTATAATATAAGCATGACTACTTTCATGTTATGTATGTGTGCATGCATAATGATAAATAACAAAATAACATATATGCTTGTTATGTGTGTGTGTGCATGAATGCATTGCATGCATGATGATGATAAATATGAATGAATCTGGTCTACTGGTGGAAGCTTGTGTTTATCTTGTGAATGCCGGAGAAACTCCGCTACTATTGTTGACTTCTAAAGGTCTAGACTCGAACTAATATTTAACTTAAAAAAAAAAAAAAAAAAGGGTAAGCAACACTTTCAAGTAACAATCGAGTCCAAAACTGCAAAGAGGAAATAGAGAAGATTCCCGAAAAATTAGTTTCGAGGACACTAGCCATCTTTTTCCTAAAAAAAAAAAATCCATGTTTCATGTAGATCAATGATAACCGATGCAAGTAAAAGATTAACAAAAAGAAAAATTGTTTCGAAGTACACAATCGTATACTTGTGCTGAAAGAGCTTAATTTCCAGGTTTATACAGATTAACCTATATGAGATTTTAGCTAGCTATAAAAATTTTAAAAAAAGGGGAAAAAAAAAAAACTTTTTGAAGTATAGTTAATTTCCTATACTGAAAAAAAATTCTCTCATTCCACATTAAAGTAGACTAATCTAAAGAGATGAAAGTGAAAACTAGTTTGAAAAGAAGTTAGGAACATTTTCTCAAAACAGAAACACTGATCTCATTTTGATTATATGTATCACCTAAACAGATGCAAACGGAACACACACATACATGTTCGTAAAAGAGTTATCTAAAACTACATAAAATCAAACAACGATCGATGTTTCGAACGAAATCCGGAGAAAAACAACAGTAGCCAGCATGCATCATACGAACAGAAAAGTAAGAAACGAGAGGAAGAATCGACCCATGGAAACAACCAAATTAATAGACAAGCATGCCCATGAACCGTATAGAGAGAGAGAGAGGGGCATGTATATATATATATATATATATTGGCACTCCGATCCATGCATAAGAGGAGAGGTGGAGACGGTTTACGAATAAAAAAACCGGTCAAGTACGTGGTGGTCCAGCCCGGTGTGCTAAAAGAATGCAACTGACTCGTTCTTCATCGCAGGTGAGCAGTGACGGTTGCGGGGATGGGAGGGAGGCAGATCCCATCCGGAATTGGTTACGGCACTGGGTTGGCAGCTTTTAAACGCGCTCCCAAAACGGCCTCGTCGCCAGAAGTGTTTTTAATTAGAAGGCATGGAGGGCAAGGTGGCCATAAATGGTCGGCTAAGATTGGAGGTTCGTGATGGTGATGGCCTGCCGCAAGCTGCCAGGTGGGGTGGGGGACCCCGTTCGGACTACACGAGGAGGTGGTCAGATATTCTTTATACACCGTGCGTGACTCAGTAAATTTTCTATGACCTGAATCATATTTTTTTATTGTTCCAAATAACCTGTATTATATTTTTTTATTGATTCAAATATATTTATTATAGTATGACGGAACGAGAGCTGAACATGATTAGCATTAATTATCATTCAATTTTTATTAAAAATTTTTGTCCGGATCAAAATGTCCTTTTCTTCACTCCCTTGAACTAGGATGTCGTAGGTTTTGAAGTGGGATATCATAGCTTTTGAACTAGGGTATCGTAATACTGTTTCATGTTTTGATTTATATTTTCTGCATGGTTATCATTTTTGAACTAGGATGTCGTAGGTTTTGAACTAGGATATCCTACGTTTTGAACTAGGATATCGTAATACTGTTTCAGGTCATTTTTGAACTAAAATGTCATAAGTTTTGAACTAGGGTATCGTAGGTTTTGAACTATGATATCGTAATATTTTTTCAAATCATTTTTGAACTAGGATGTCGTAATACTGTTTCAGGTCATTTTTTGAACTAGGATGTCGTAGGTTTTGAACTGGGATGTCGTAGCTTTTGAACTAGGATATCGTAAGAATATTTTGGTCTGAACAAAAATTTCAAATAAAAGCTGAACGGTAATTAATGCTAGTCACCTTACCTCCTATTCCATCATGTTATAGCGGATATATTTGGATCAATAGGAGCGTGTGATGTGGGCCACACTGGATTTGCTGCATCGCACGCGGTGCACAAAGAATCACTCATGTAACAAATTTTATGATCCTCAACCTTGGATTTTTTTTTAATTAAAGATATAAAATAATATTAAAATAGAATATAATATATCCCGAATATATAAAATATCCCTAAAGCTAGTAAAATAAAAAAAAATTACCATAACATAGTATAGTAATATAAAAAAAAAAAAACTTGAAAGAAATACCGTAATAAGTCACAAAACATCATACGACAAATAATCCTCACCTTTGAATTAAAGTGGGGGTTCATATCTAGAGTTAAGATAAAAATACTAAAAAAATGGCTATTGAGGGCCATCATTATAAAAGGTAATTAATAAACAGAGAATGATATTATTTTACAAATGTCATGTAAATAGGGAAAAAAAAATATCACCATAAAATTTGATTTTGAAAAAAAAAAAAAAGTTATGACAGCATAAATCAAATTTTTTATCCAAAATCTGGCAACGAACACATTTTTTTTATTTTTCTATTAAAGGTGGGGTTTTTGGTGTTGGGGGGGGGTTGTGAAAGTGATGTAGGCTGGAATAGTTTTGGCAGCAATATTGAATTTTAAGCCATGTGAGATATCTGTCAATATTTTAGGCAATCATTTTTATGTTTATCCAAAAAATTAAATGGTGGCCACCCTTTGTTTTCTTTTCCTTTTTCTATAAAGATTTCATTAAAAGACATGATCCATAATCATTATTTTATGTTGTGGAAATAGCAATTGTTACTTATCCAATTTTGACATAGCTAAACTGGATTTAACTAGGATTAAAACAAAGATTTATAATCATCACTAATAATAGCTATCATAATAATAAAAATAGTTAATAATAGTAATAATAGAACAATATCATTACAACTATCATGAAAATAAGGAAAAAGTATCTTAATTAAGTTGATTTTGAAATTATTGAAATATATATATATATATATGACATGATAAATGAAATTCTTACCCCAAATATTGCAACATAAACATTTTTATTATTCCATGAATTAGCCATATATATTCATAATCTTAATTTTTTATTTCCTAATGTTATCAATTGCATCATGGTTCAAATGAAATTTTCAAAAGTTTGTTTTGGGGAAGGGGAAGGGGAAGGGGGGGGTCTAAAAGCAATGTACGCTCGAATGGTTTAACAGCAATGTTGAATGCAAAGTGTGAAAATCACCATCAATGTTTATCCCAGGATTAAATGGTGGTGACCATTCATTTTCTTTTCTCCTATTTTGCAAGATTTCAAAACGGTCCTGTTCCATGATCATTATTTTATGTTGAAATGGAAATAGTATCAATTGCTAATCAATTTTTGCTCTAGATAAACTAGGTTTATTTAGTATTAAATAAAGATGCAATGAATATTAATAGCCATTATTATAAAAAATAATCGATAATAACATAACAATATCATGTTACAATTTTCATGGAAGCAGGGAGAAAAGTACCGAAATGAAAATTGAATATGAAAGATATGTAATAGGATAAACCAAATTCCTTATCCATAATTTGGCAACGTGGACATTTTTATTACTCCATGAATTGGCAAAGATATATTCATATCTTATGGATGATACCGACTTGTTCTGTTAGCAATATTGACATGCATCGAGAATTATAATTTAATTTTTAAATACTACCGGGGTAGGAATAAAATTTTCTAAGGTGGTGTTTGGTTTCCTTAATTCCATCCAAAATAAATCCTTATTTCAGCTTATTCCCTGAATAGCTACGAAAATCGAGATGGGCCATCCAGAATAAGTTATTCTGGTCAACCATTGGTATTATAAAATAGCTATTCCATGATTTATTCCAGGTTATTTTCTTTCTACATGGTGGGCTCCACGGTATTAATTGGACGGGAATAAAGTCATTATTCCGAATTTCCAATTGAACAAAAATATGAAATAACAAAAAATGAATAACTATTTTTTGAGAATTGGTATTTCTATTTTAGGAATAAATTTTTTATATCCAAACACTATCAAGTTCCTGTAAACGTGATGCAGGCTTGTCGAGTTTCACGATAATGTTGAAAATGAATTATGGAGATCAGGATTTGGAGGTATCCCTTCAATTCGAATAATTTTATGTTTATCCAAAATCCAACTCATGCATGATACAAACTTATGGCAAAATGTATGGACTCCCAACCCGTTAGCGGTAAATTAACTTGCAATAGTGCATGAATTTAGCGCTTATCGTGTCTAATGCAGACACTTAACATAGAATATTACATTGTACTCAAATATAAGGTACCCATGTTGGTCCATTGCTTAAGTGGAAAACATGGCAAATCTCATCAAGTTTTGTATCTAAGTGCAAAGGTTTGCCCCTAGAATAGTGGAACCATCATTTCAAATCCCAACCAACGCCATTGAAGGAGTGATATGTGGCAAATATTATGAAGTTACATATATGGCAAGGAACACGATTCAGATGTTCAAGTTTCCTCACTTGTTAAGGTACTATCAGTGTAGCTAGCAAGCATTATCCTATCAAATGTCAATGTGCAAGAACGAGCACGCATTGGGCACATCAATAAGCCCATCCATCACAAAGTAATCATTAATTATAGGAAACACTACCATCAAGTAGTCAAACACCATGATGAACGAGATAACGGCCTCACTTCATATAAAAGCACAAAGGTGCACAAGAACCTACCCAATACTCGATAACAAAAACTATATTGGTCCTTGTCAAGCCCAAATGAAGCATTTTGGTGGTCCCCCTTGCAATGATATGCGAGTTTTATCCATCCATTTTGTCTTTCCAAGGCATGCCTTGCATAATGAAGCAATAACTTATAACTTTCATTTATCTATGCATGCATCTATGTCATGCCCCGACTCGAGATCTGAGCTAGGTATATAACATACAATCATGTATCCTTGGAATTTAATCTTATTGAATATGCAAGGTCTACTTTTTTAAATACAAGCAGTAATTCAGGTAGTGATAGAAAAGCATGAATCAACTAATCATGGTAATTGAAATGAGTTTACAATCTCTGGTAGTCGCATAATATATCATATAGCATCCAATAATTTATTTAAAGAAAATCTATCTCTTCTTCTTCTCATTCTCTCTCTTCTCTTTTCTCTCCTTTCTCTCCTCTTTCTCTTTTCTCTCTCTTCTTTTTTTCTTTCTTTTTCTTTTTCTTTTTTTCTTTTCTTTCCTTCTTTTCTTTATATTTCTTCTCCCTATTTGGCAGAGCAAAACTCTCTTTTTGAGGGAGGCCAAGGAAAGGCAAGGTAGGGGTGGCTCGACGGGCATGGCCAAGAAAGAGAGGGGGTCAGGGCAGTGAACTTGGTGGTGGTCCGGCGACCAACGAGGAGCCGAGAAGCGAAAGAAGAGAACGAGGCATTGTCCCTACTGTCATGGCAGCAGCAACAAAATTAAATATAACAGAGAGGGGAGAGACTTACCAGTGAGTGGTGGTGATGACAAAATATAGCTAGTAGTGCTCATTCTCGGTGGTGAAGTGGTTGGATGGCTTCAATTTTCCGAATCAAAAAAGATTGAGAGGGTTTTAGGGAGAAAGGGAAAGGGATTTCCGATGATGGGGCTCAGCAATAGCTATCCATGGCTGCCGAAGATGGAGGTAGAGGAAGGTGGAGAGGGCTTGGTGAGGTTGGATCGAAGGATGGTGGGGAGTTTAAAGAAGATGGCTCGGGAAGGATTAATTCATCTCAATAATGGATAAATCTAGTCATTCACCATTGCAACGGTTCCCAACAGCCACTGGTCGATACGTCCTAGCTCAGCAACCCTCGCACCAACCTTTGGTGATCAAAATGGCCACAGTTCCATGACCTATCTCATGGATTTAGGTGCTCGAACAAGCGATCGGGTTTTTCCCTATTTCGATCTTTTTTTTTTGGTTTTGGAGTTGAAGTCGGCTTGGACTATCGATTTTGGTCCAGAAAGGATCCATTTGGCCCAATTCTAACATTGTTCCCTCTTTAAATAAATTTCAGTCTCAAAATTTGAAAAATCTAGGACTTTCAAAATTAAAAGTGCTTGATTCAAAACTCATATGTACCATTCAATCCAAACTTGGTAAGTTTATTAAATTGAACACGTGATTCCATCACTCAATGCCAGCAAGTCATTTAATCACTTAAATCATTCATAATATTTATACATATTTTTATATCAAAGTGCAGCATCTTTTTAAGAATACTTTGCAACTTGGCACCTCTATGCGAATTCTAAAATTTTATCCC
Source organism: Areca catechu (assembly GCA_021397845.1). Lineage (NCBI taxonomy): Eukaryota > Viridiplantae > Streptophyta > Magnoliopsida > Arecales > Arecaceae > Areca > Areca catechu. The sequence continues at coordinate 64,040,971 of CM038045.1, forward strand.
TTAGATAACATACAATTCCATATATTATTTTTTTCTCAATCAAAAATTAGATAACTAGATCTAAATAGATATCAAAAGCATTCTATCATGCTTAAGATTAAGATATAGACAAAAATAAAATTAGCACTAATTAAGTGATCAAAAGTCTAATATTAAAATCATTATCTCGATATGATTGCATGTTCATTCAAGATTGTGTTGGGTTCAACTGGATGTTAAATCCTCGTAGCAAGATAGATTTTGATCAAATATATTTGGAATAGATCTTGACATTGATTCAGTACAAACACTATAGTGAAGTTTTGATCCCATAAAAGTTAATGACTCTTGATACAAATCACTTGATGTTGAGAAGGTGATCATGAAAATGAATGTATTATGATAGGCTTTAGAGATCAAAGGTCTATCATAAATTATCAATATTGAGTCATAATGGCAATTCAACATGTTTTTTTATATTGATCATGAATCCTATTATCGAAAAATTTCATTAGTATAAATATAGCCATATCACGATTTGTCTAATAATCAATAGAATTCAATAATCACCTTTCCATTGTTAATATGAGCTTTCATTTTTCTATTATAATACATTTTAAATCAATCTTAATGTCTTTATAGCACCACACTCCCGCTACACAACTCTGGTCAATATTTTTTAAAATTTCTTATATTCCCAGCTCAACTTTTTTTATAAAACCCAACCAAAGATTTTGTATTTTTATGTTTTTATTTTTTAAAACAAATTGGACCATAATCAACTTTCAAGATAATTACTATATTTGTACCATCACATGATCGATTATTAAATTCTAAATCTAATTTGAGTTAAGCCTACCCTTGATTACCTTGACAATTGGGTTAAATGATTCATAATTAATCTCTCTTTTTTGAGAACATCAACTCTATATTATGATAAATAAAAGGATCCCAAATTTGAAAGACTTAAAATAATAATCAACCCTCTAGAATCTATTCTTTTAGTCAAACTTAATTAAGCCTTTCAAGATCATTTCATAAAATTCTATTACCAATCAAGAATGATAGCAGAAGGTCCATGACAACACATAAAATGAATTTTTGACTTCAAAATTATTTATATAAACATCTAGTAACTTGATTCAAAAATTTATTTGAAACCCATCCGAGACATAGACTCCTATAATTTTATCACAAGATCAATTCTATCAATAAGAAATCTATTTCTATTTGCAATATTGCGGACATATATATATTTCTAACTTATTTATCATAATCTTGTAAATTTGCTAATATATTAGAAATAAAGAAACCAATTTACTTTAACTTGAGAGTCAATTCAAAATATTAAGTAAAAGGATCTATTTATGATAATTTTTCATCATTTCAATTATCTTTATTATATGTTATCTTTCTTAATGAAAGAGCTAAACTCTTTTAATCACATCCATAATTTATAGTATATATTTTTTTAATCCAAAATAACTTCAACAAATTTTAAACTTATATCACACTCTACAATTATATTAAGATTAGATTTCCAGAATAAATCAAATACTAAAATAACATGATATGACTTAAAATATACATCCATATATCAATTATCTAACCTTGATGACATTCTTCTAAAATACAAGATTAGAGAACTTAGCCAAATATTTATTTATGCAAGTCTTCTATACTTCAACAAAATCCTAGGACCATAACACATATCTATAAAAAAATTAAATGAACTTTGAGTATCAATAATTATTTCAAGATATTCAACCAAAATCCTAATTCTATCACACTCTCACTATCTAAGTCATCTTGATCTTGAATATATGCTCTAATACCATTAAATCTATCATGCCTTGGCCTGAGCCAGGCATACGATAGATGACCGCATATTTTTAGGGTTTAATCTCATTAAAAATGCAAGGCCTAACTTTTTAAACACAAGTAGTAACTCAAGCAGGTAGTAAAGCATGAATCAACTAACCATGATAATTGAAAGGAGTTTATAATCTCTAATAGTTACATAATACATCATATAGTATCAATAATTTATTTAAATGAAATCTATTTTATGCTCTCCTAAATCTTAAGCTTTTCACAGCATAATCCCAATCTCGATCACTCCATAACATCTGAGAAAAATAAAAGATATAATGAGCTATACTAGTCTAGTAAGTTATCAAAATCTTTAAATCATGAAATATAAATTAAATGATTATCCATAAAATATAAGCCATAAAATATACCAGATCAATTAACATAAATTTTTATCATGCATAATTAACTATAATATATTTTCAAAAATAATCATAGATGGCCATCCACTCTTACTCTCCTAGTCTCTTTAACTATGGCCATGATCAACCCATGACTAACTCTAAAAGAGACTAGATCTTAACCATACATACTGTCTATCGATCATGTATCAGCGATCATCCTACTGGAGGCCCAGAAGGATACTAGCTCTGATATCACACGAGAAAAAATACATCCTCAGCATGTGCCAGCGATCGTCCCATTTGACTAAGCCCAGAGAAAACTAGCTCCTGATTAAACATACAGTCCATCGATCATGTATCAGTGATCGCCCCACTGAAGGTCTAGAATGAGACTAAATCCTAATCTATGTGATTATAGTCGAACTAGAGAGCTTTAATATCAATAATTAATATATTTTTCGATATAATGCAATACGATTCATTTTTAGATATGCATGTTCAACATTTCATAAAATACATAAAATACTTACTCTAAGAAATATAACATAGTAATAAATTAACTTTTAAAATAAATCATGCATAGTAAAATATACTATAGATAGAGATAACTTATAAATAATAATTCTATCAATAATTCATATATTCAAATCCTATATCCGGTGCTCCTTTACCAACAAAGATAATGAAGACTATGACAAAATAATTTAATTACATAATTAATCTTTAATTTGAGAAAAGAAAATTAGAAGGAGGAGAGAGGCTTTCGATCAAGTCTAGATTTGGGCTTGGTCTAGGATTTAGTCTAGATATCCAATTGGATTCAATTTGATATGGATATGATTAATTAGCATGGAATCTGATATAGTATGACAGCTGATATGGAGCCCGTGTCGGATCCAGCGAGTGGACGAGCTGGCAAACAGGTTGGCAGAAGGCACCACCTGGATGCTACCACCAGATAAAGTCCAAGATCGAGTTTTCTGCTGAGGTCGAGCTCCCATTGGAGGTCGAGCTCCTTGCCGAGGTCGAGCTCCCATTCAAAGTCGAGCTCCCATCTGAGATCGAGCTCCCATCTGAGGTCAAGCTCCCCCTCAAGGTCGAGCTCTCGTCCAAGATTAAGTTTCCGTCCAAGGTCGAGCCCCTGTCCATGGTCGAACTCCCCACCTAAAGTCAAGTATGGATAAAGACAAGTAAACTCGGTCTCCTCCTCAAACGATCTTGGGAGTGGCTGGGATAGCAACCCCAGCAACCAGCAGGTGGTGTCATCATCCCCATCGGAACCCCAATGTTACTCAGAGAAACTGCCACCTCTGTGGAGTGTTGCTTCACCAGGGAATGCCGCTTGCCACCTCTATGGAGTGGCGCTCCACTAGGGCACACCGCCTGAAACCTCTGTGGAGGGGTGCTTGATGGGGACATCGCTAGCACTAATCCCAAAAATAGCACTGATCCCAGAGCAACACTGATCTTGAAGATGCATGAATTTTGATGCAGCACAGATTTCAATAAAATCAAATTCAAAAAAATTAGTTGATTAGGATTAGTTATTTGAAATTTGATTTAGGATTAGGTTGGTTATGATTGAGATTTAGATAGGCCTTATCTTGTATTTGAATTTGAATCGTCTTTATCTTTTTATCTTGTATTCAAATTCAAATGAGAGTTGGAAAGATCTATAAATACCACCCTCAGTCCTTTGTAAAAAAATAGTTTGGTGAATAAAAATGAATTTTTTTTAAAAGAATGATTCTTTTCTTTCGCTTTGTAAGGAGAAGGTGTGAGGCCTAATCTCAGGATATGATCACCACAGCAGGTTAGGGTTAACCCGACCATTTTCCGTTGATGCTTCTCGGAAGCGTCGAGATGACCCAGAACCCACCGACACTTTTTGAAAGCGTCGGCAATAACCCAAAGTCCGTTGATACTTTTAAGCGTCGGCAATTACCCCTGAGTTTTACCGACGCTTTTAAGCGTCGCCGGACCATCCCGCTGAAATCCGGGACATTTGTCGATGCTTATAAGCGTCGCCAGAGTCCGGGACCTTTGCTGACACTTATAAGCATCGCCGGACTCGGGATATTTGCCAACGCTTATAAGCATCGCGGAGTCCAGGGACCTTTGCCGACGCTTATAAGCATCGCCGGACTCCCCACCGCTCAAATCCGTCGACGCTTTCAGGACATTTGCTGACGCTTATAAGCATCGCCGAAGTCCAGGACCTTTGTCGATGCTTATAAGCATCGCCGGACTCCCTTCCCAGGACATTTGCCGACGCTTATAAGCATCGCCAGAATCCTGGACTTTTGCCGACGCTTATAAGCATCGCCGGACTCCCAGGACCCCCAAACCCCCCTTCCCAAGCCCTAGATCTCCTATCTGCCGCCGAACCCCCCCCAACTCCTCTTCCTCCTCCTCCTCCTCCACTCGGTCTGCCGACGCAGCAGCCGTCCATGATCTCCCGATCGATCGAGCCGCCGCCGAACCCCCCCCCTCCTCCTCCTCCCCCCTCCTCCTCCTCCAAGATCTCCCCGCTCGGTCCCTCGCCGCCGAAGCTCGATCTCCGGCACCTTCTTCTCCATTGCATTGCTCCGAAGCTCGGTAAGTTTTTTTTTTTTCTTGGTCAGTTTTAAATTATGTGATAATTTATTGCCAGGTATTTCAATAATCATATTGTCATAGAAAAATAATTGGAGCACCTGGGACATGATCTGGTTCATCATCCAATTTTCTTTTAATCCTGCTACAATTTGTTTCATCTTTCTTTTTATTTGCTTTTGTTTAAGATATATAGGTTAGAAAGAAATTAATGTTACAGAGCAATATCTGTGATCCTGCCCATAGGAGATTTTAAGGACAGATGGAAAGGAATGTAATAGTTTATGGTATATATTTTTGCTCGAAAGATAATTTATTGTAAACATCTCCAATTTATCTACATTTTTTCCTTGTGTATATCTTTGTTTCCATACAAAAATAAATAAATAACTCTATGATGTCACGAAATTATTCTTATATATATCTTTTTCTTGTTCATATAACATGATAGATAGTGAATAAAACTCACACTAAATATCACAATACTTTGGCTATTATTAAGACATATAACTATGTATTTGCGCTGTTGGTTTTGACTTCAGGAGGCCTCAAATTGCTGCATTTAGATGCCTTGGAACGGGTATATAACCTAGGGCTTGAAAATGGTTGGTGAGCTTTCTAATTTTTAGGGTTCGGTAGTTGTGTGTTCGCATCTATTTCTTCTTCTTAGTTTTATATGATCTTGGTGGAGTATGTTACGAGCCTTTTTTTTTTAATCCATGTCTCAAAATGATGCAGCTTGCATTGCGCCCAAGAGTGCAGCACGGAAAGGTCACCTGTTGACTTTCTGGGGCTCTTAGTGTAAAAATACTTATGCCTCGTTACTAAAAAGGTTCTTTTAACTATCTTAACAAAGTCCTCGAATAAAAGATGTATCCCATACCTAGGTACACACACACAAAACAAAAAAAAAGAAAAGAAAAGAAAAGAAAAGAAAAAAGGTAGGAGGTCCAACCAAATAAAAAAAAAATAGCATGCCACATGGCACAAGAACATTGGTGCATATGCTATGAACCATCATATGGAAAAGTCCATTTTTGTTTTTGCGGTGTGATTTTCTGAAATAGTTTACCAAAATATGCTTCACAACCCCGGATGGTACAAAGCCAACACATTTCAACCTCCAAGTTATCACGGAGTTAAAATTTGTGTTCCTGTTTGGACCGTGCAGCGGACTTAATATTGAAGTATCTATCGTCGGAGCATATTGTTGAGGTATCGACTAGAGCTTGTTATGGCCCCGTTTGTCAATTCACTTACCCATCTATCAGTCATATTGAACTTAATACTGAAGCAGCTTTACTTTGTTGTTATCAAGTACGGTCCTTCGACGTGCTCCTTCTTACATGGTCTGTTTCTGAGATTTCAAATAGCCAATTGCCTAAATTACAGAAATAGTTATCTCATGCTGATAATATCACCAGTAACAGTCTTCTCCATCCATGGAAGCGAATAAGGACTATAATACGGTAATGGCATGATCAATAGTCCGATACTCTCGGATTTGCCTATTTTCTCAGTCATCTTTTATAAATAACCAAGACCTTAAGGATCTCAAGATAAATAACTCTTTTTTATGTTCATTACTTACTTTCTATCTATTCTAGATGTCTAGCTTGAATGTTGGAAGATCCTTGCCAAAGCTAACTTCGGCTAAAAACTTTGTTTATAGATCACTTCAGTGATGATTACTTCGATATCTAAATCTACTGCAACATGTCCGATAAGTTGTCCATGAATAACTCCATTTTTATATATTTCAATACCATCTGTAGTTTTGTTACGATCAATTATGATTTTTTATATATTTTTAAAAAACTTGCATTGCATTGAAACATAGACCCGTCAATTGATTAAAGTACATATTTTACATGATCCGTACAATTATTTAATTTTTGTACGGATGGCAAGAATATGTATAGTGGTCAATTGAATGTCCAGTTTGGACAGTTTGAGAATTACAAATAATTTTATAGGTGCTTACAGTAATCAAACGATATGGATAGAGTTTCAGATATATTTTGGATATCATTTCCTTTTAGTTCTCCTCATACATATTTATTTGTATGGGGAGAACTAAGGGAAAATGCTGCCGAAATTTTTCTGAAACTTCTATTGCGTATCCTTTGGTTACTGTAAATGACCTATATAATTAATGCAATTCTTGAATGGGATAGGACCTCTTTACCTATTAGTTGGTGATAGGGTGCATTTAATAATACTGTAATTGATCTATTGAATAAACTTATTTTAAATTTGTTCTGTTCTTATAAATATTTATTTATTTCAGTTATCTTTTTCTTACAATGGATAAGAGTTGGATAACTAAACCGAGGAATAGCAAAGAATATCTGGATGGAGTACAGAATTTCATTAAATTTGGTATGGAGAGAAGTAGTATCAGTGGAAAGATTTTATGTCCATGCCGAAACTGTGTAAATTCCAGTTCTCTATATCCAAATATTGTTGAAGAACATTTGGTATGGAATGGTTTTTTAAGATGTTATACTGAGTGGTTTTTTCATGGAGAGTCAAGGTTACAATCTACATGTAACCAAACCTCTAACATGGAACATATACCTGATTTTGGATCCAGTAACCAACAGAAAAATCTTGCAAGAGATGATGATATCAGGGGTTTGCTCAGAGATGCTTTTGAATATGGTGCTCAACATCCTGGAGATTACAGTGGAGGACAAGTAGCAGCTGGGTTACCTGAGGATCTTATATTTACTGAATCTATACATGATGGAGAGCCGATACCCCCAACTAATGTTGGAACAGATCGTTATCAGAAGTTGATAAGAGATGCATATCAAGAATTATATGCCGGTTGCAAGAACTTTTCAAAAATTTCTTTTCTTGTGCATTTGTTTCATATAAAATACTTGAATGGATGGTCTGGCAAGAGTTTTATTATGCTGCTCAAGTTGTTAAAGGAAGCATTTCCTGAAGGTACTAGTTTACCAACATCTTGTTATGAAGCCAAAAAACTAGTAAAGAAATTGGATCTTGGATACGAAAAGATTCATAGCTGTCCAAATGATTGTATATTATATCGGGGAGAACATGCCGATCAAGAGTCGTGCCATGTGTGTGGATGTTCACGATGGACAAAGCAAAAAGAAAATGAGAGTGAGGGATTAGATGAATTGGATGCAACATACATTAAACAAAAGCCGGCGAAGGTATTACGCTATTTTCCTCTTGTACCTAGATTGAAAAGGATCTATGCATCATCAAAGACAGCTTCGTCAATGAGATGGCATGATGAAAGCCGTACAAAAGATGGAATGCTGAGACACCCAGCGGATAGTTTAGCATGGAAAGCATTTGATGACATACATCCTGATTTTGCATCTGATGCTCGTAATGTCAGGCTGGGTTTAGCCAGTGATGGGTTCAATCCATTTTGGACCTTAAGTTCTGTCTATAGCACCTGGCCAGTTGTACTGATTCCTTATAATTTGCCACCATGGATATGCATGAAACAGTCTTCACTTATTTTATCAATGGTCATTCCGATGATAAGGGTCCAGGCAATGATATTGATGTTTTCTTACAACCTTTAATAGATGAATTGAAACAATTGTGGGAGGGTATCAGTGCAATTGATGCTTCGAATGGCCAAACATTCAATCTACGGGCAGCTCTATTATGGACTGTTAACGATTTTCCTGTATATGCTAATTTATTTGGCTGGAGCACTAAGGGACGAGTTGCATGTCCTTCTTGTGGTGAATCAACCCATTCAATTTGGTTAAAACATGGAGGAAAGTTCTGTTATATGGGACATCATCGATGGTTAGAGGCAAAGCATCCATTTCGATTTCAGAAGGATTTATTTGATGGTACCACAGAGTTGGGATCTGCTCCAATTCTACTTTCTGGTTCTGATATTCGTAGATAAATGCTTGGTATCAGACACAGTTATAGTAAGATGACAAAGTCCTCTAAAAAGCAAGGAAGAGATGATGTTGAGACTTCGGTACAAGAAGAAGTATCGGAGGAAGTCAATACTTGCACCTTAGATATGGCAGTGTTCGAGGATCCGGATAATTTCTTTGAAGTTGAAAATGATGATGATATAATCACAGCAACTACCCATCAGTATACTAAATAATTATGGAAGAAAAGAAGCATATTCTTTGACTTACCTTATTGGGAGCATAATATACTCCGGCATAATCTTGATGTTATGCATATAGAAAAGAATGTCTGTGATAATTTGATTGGAACAATATTAAATCTTGATGGAAAGACTAAAATAACATGAAGGCGCGTCTTGATTTAAAAGAAATGGACATCCGACATGAACTTCATCCACAAGTGCTTGCAAATGATAGAACTTATATTCCTCATGCATGTTATACAATGTCTAGTCGAGAAAAAGATCTCTTCCTGACAGTTTTAAAGAATATCAAAGTTTCTGATGGATATGCCTCAAATATTTCACGATGTGTGAATCTGAAAGAGCACAAAATTTCAAATCTTAAAAGTCATGATGGACATATATTAATGCAAGATATTCTTCCATTGGCTTTAAGGTCGTCAATGCCAAAACAAGTTATTACGGTTGTTTTTCAGTCATCATCATTCTTCAAGGCATTATGTTCTAAGGTTCTTGATCCTCAGGAGCTTGATCAGTTGCAGTCTCAAGTCGTACTTACATTATATCAGATGGAAAAAAATTTTCCTCTTGGATTTTTTACGATTATGGTACATCTACTCATTCACCTAGCTTCGAAAGCTAAACTTGGTGGACCGGTACACTACAGATGGATGTACCCTATCGAGAGGTAATGCTGTAAAACTTAAATTTTATAATTTATATAACTTTTTAATTATTTAATATGATATAAATATCATACTTTTTGAAGGTATCTTGTACGTTTGAAGGATTATGTACGAAACAAAGCCCATCCTGAGGGCTCAATAGCAGAGGGATATATTGCTGAAGAGTGTTTAACATTTTGTTCAAGATATCTCGAAGGTGTTGAGACTGTATTCAATCAACCTCAACGTCATGGTGATACTATGGAGAATACAGATATATACAAATTTGCATCATCCGGAAGATTTATAGGAAAAGCTGAAAGTATTGTTCTTGACCATAAATCCATGTCACAAGTACACCGTTATGTATTGCTACATAGTGACATAATATCTGACTATCGCAGGTTAGTCTATCTATACATGGATAATACTAAATATTAAACATGTTGTTGTCAAACTTATATTTGATTGTCATGCAGTGAATTTTATCTGTACAACGACAAGCCAATCATTCCACTCGTCCTAATCCAAGGATTGAACAAAGATGGTTGGTTGAGTTATTTCCTAATTGGCTTGCCAATCAGGTTAGTATATATAAGTTGTATAATAATTTTATATATTTTTAACATCGAATAAATGATCGATAATTGATATTATATTTTTTAGGTACCAGTATTGATGGAGAAAAATAGTTCAGCAGGATTAATTGCACTTGCCAGAGGTCCAAATTATATTGTGAACAAATATAATGGTTTTATTATAAATGGCTTTAAATTTCATACCAATGAGTGCGAGAAACTTAGAAAAACTCAGAACAGTGGTGTTATGGTTGAAGCAGATGGAAAATCTTATTATGATATACTTAAAGATATTTTGAAGTTGGATTATTATGGAAATTTTAAAGTTGTATTATTTTGATGCGATTGGGTGGATATAAATACACCGAGAGGTTTGAAAAAGGACTCAAATGAATTCATACTTGTCAATTTTTCAAGATTGATACATACAGGTGTGTTACTGAAGGATAATCCATTTATCTTTTCATCTCAAGCTCGAAAAGTTTTTTATGTACAAGACTCGAAAGATAAAGAATGGGCTACTATTATTAAGACGAAACCCAAAGACTTGTATGACATGGAAAAAATGATGGAAGAAGAAGATGATGATACTTACACTCAGTGTATGCCTTATAATATTGTACCGGATGATCATATAAATGATACAACCATTTTGGTTAGGTTGGATTCCGAGGAAGGTACAACTGGTTGATTATGACAAGTAAGTAGTTTGTAAGATGGTTTACATTTTTTGCATTAATGATTATGTTATCTTTTAAATTGCAATTCATTTCCGTTATAATTTGATTATAATGTTGACTGACTTGTTTTTAAATAATGCAGGTTAGGTACACCATGCCTCGAAGGAAGCAATTAGCAGATGTACAGTTTCAGTTTTCCCAGACTGAGGCTGGTACTTCTTCAGCACAGCAGCCTGAGGGCAGTCGATCAGTTTCACATCGGTCTGATGGCAGTCCCTCTATTTCTGCACATCAGGTCGATGCTACTATCTCTACACCTCAGGACGACGTTATTCCCTCCGAGTCCGCACATCACGATCCTTCTATGGATCATCCTGAGACGAGCCTATCGTCGATGATATACAGATATAGGATACATAATTTAATAATTCTATCTCATTTCAATTCATGCATATGTAATAGTTTTGATATACAATGTTCTATATTTTTTTTTGTAGATGGATCCGGGAGACTCAGGCGTAGGCGAGGACCCACATTAGTCCGTGATGTGTGGCAGTTACCTGAGGGTGAGAGGATAGTGATAGAGTGCAAAAAGCTAAGGTAGCCTATTAAGAAAGCTGCTAGCTTGTTGACTAGCTTTCTGGGGACAGTAGCATGCCGTGGTCAGCTATATCCCCTGAATTATTCGAAGTGGAACGACATGCTTCTTGCATATAAAATAGAAATGCTACGAGTTGTGCAGATAAAAAAGTTAATATATTATTTTATATCTTAGGTTTTTAACAATTGAATTGCTTATTTCATTTAATATTTATTTTATTGTTTAATTAAATTGTAGAGCAAGTTCGTTCTTCCTTCAGATTCATCTGATTTTGTGCTTAAGTCTCTCAATCACAAGTGAAAAAAATATAGAACGAAGTTGAAGAGAGACTACAAGCTAGAGGGTAGGACAGAGGAGCAGGTTGTAGCTACCTGTCCTGCTGATGTTCACCCTCATCAGTGGATGGAGCTGGTGTACTATTGGTTCTCCGAGAGGGCACAGGTTGTGTAGCATCATCAAACACTTTGAAATTTATTAATTTTCACTTGTTATAATTATATTTATACAATATATAACATTGTTTTAATTTTATTTTGCAGACGTATTCTGATATTGGTAGAGCTGCACGAGCTGCTCAGTCTGTTCCTCACACAGCGGGGTCCAAGAGTTATGCACGGCTTAGGCATGAGTTTGTATGTTTCTCATCCCATAATACTTTTAGTATACTTTTAGTTTTAACATCATGTATCATCATGTATCATGCATATGCCATGTATAATGGTACGGGGATATAAGATGTATTATTTTGAATTTTTTTGTAATATTTATTCTTTATATAGGCTGATCAGCAGGGGAGGGAGCCTGGTGAGGTGGAGTTCTATCGGATGACTCACGTTCACCAGGATGGCAGTTTTGTTCGGGACGAGTCCAGAGATATATATGTATTTTTTTTTATGTTATATTATGATTTATATTTTTTTTATTAAGTATTAATATATGTGTTTTTTGTAAAATATAGAATAGGGCTACCTCTATGATATCCGAGCGTGCTGGCGAGGGTTCATCATCTACACAAAGCAGTCGCATCGAGGCCGAGGTATTCTCGGAGTTGATGGGACCAGAGCATCCTGGACGAGTGAGGGGTTATGGGATTGGAGTTACCCCTACTCAGTTATCTAAGGTGCGTAGATATACTCGGGATACTAGAGAGAGTCATGATCAGTTACATGTTCGTCAGCTCCAGGAGGAGATAGCAGAGCTCCGACAGACACGTGATGCAGACATAGCAGAAATACAGACCATTAGGTCTCAGCTAGAGCATGTTACATCTGTGCTGCATATGTTCATGTCATCTCAGGTAAGTAATTATTTATTAATTTTATATGTATCTAATAATTTAGAATATATATAATATATGTATTATAATTCCTGATGTATATCTTGCATGTTCCTGGTGCATCTGCGAGCCGCAGACCTGACGACGACCAGCCTCCCATGGATCAGTAATGCTAGATGGTTTTTTTATTATTTATGTATGTCTTTTTATTTATTTGAACTTGGATTGATATGTTTATATATATATATATATATAATTTTTTATATTTGGTTTGTATTTGTGTTTATGTATGTTAGATGTGATATTGATACAGGTTTGAATATTTTCATTTGTTTGTGTATGTTGGATGTGATACAGGTTTGAATGTTTTATTTTCATAATGTATACAGGTTATGGGTTTGTATATATGGCTGTTTATTTTTTTTTTTTAAATAAAATCTACTGACGCTTTAAAACTTCGCTAGGTTTGGACCTGGTGACGCTTTAAAGCGTCGCTATACCTGGAACTGGCGACGCTTTAAAGCGTCGCTAGGTTTGGACCTGGCGATGCCTTAAAGCGTCGCTATACCTGGAACTGGCGACGCTTTAAAGTGTCGCTAGGGTTTAGTCTAGCGACACTTTAAAGCGTCGCTATAACTAGAACTTGCGATGCTTTAAAGCGTCGCTAGGGTTTAGTCTAGCGATGCTTTAAAGCATCGCTAAAACTGGAACTGGCGATGCTTTAAAGCATCGCTAGGGTTTAGTCTAGCGACGCTTTAAAGCGTCGCTAAATGCCGACGCTTTAAAGTATCGGTAAATAAAAATTTAGCGACGCTTTAAAGCGTCGGCAAATGCCGATACTTTTTTCAAGTATCGGCAGGTTGCGTCCCAACGCTTGCATAGGCGATGCTTTAGCGACGCTTTACAAAACGTCGGGAGATTATTTAGTGACCTTAAAAGCATCGAGAAAGGTAAAAAAAAACGTCGCTAAAGCCCAGATTCACTGTAGTGGATGATGGTCATGTCTAGTTATCCCATGTCCTTTGAGATTCACCCTAACGCCTCTAAGTATCGAGATGGGTGGAATGCCCTAGAGGTGAGATGTCTCTTCATTAGTGTGAGTCTCAAAGTACATAAAAGTCCAGATTTTTCTACCTTTCAACTCTATTATTCCTTCGCCACCTCCCTACAAAAAAAATCAAAAAAAAAAAACTAGTAGTATCCTAATCTTGGTGACTTCTAGGCTCGCCAACAATACCCCCATTTGTCCCACATCAGTGTTCCACTAGGGCATGCCTCCCGTATCTCCTACGGAGATACATCTCGTCAGAGCACCAGGCCTCTTAGCTCACTGTCAGTACCTTCTTTGGAAAGGTGCTCCGCTCGGGGCGTCACATCCTTCAACCCACCTCCTGTACCATTTAAAAGAGAAATATTTTATCAGGAATCTCATATCCTATAGCATCTCTCGCCAGGCTAGTCTCCGCCAGGACCTGGCGGCATGATGCCCGTAAGAAGCAGTGTCCTGTCAGAGTGTCAAGTCCTGTGGCATGCCACTCGCAGTCATCGCGAAAGGGACGCGCACTTCATAGTACTTCACCTGTACCCGTGACAAAATCTCCCTATAAGGGCTATGGACTCGGTCTCCCTCCTCTCAAAAGGAGGGATAGGCCTACGCTCCGCCCATAGGAGGCACACTAAGAGAATGGGCTCTAAGCTCCACCAAAGGAGAGACGCTTCTATAAGAAGCTCGAAGGGGCCTTCGGCAAAGGTACGTGAAAACAAGGAAAGATCGGTGCAAGCAAGAACAAGCAAGCGAAGCACGAGCAAACAGAGGAAAGTTTAGGCGAGGGTAGGAGGAACATCTGAAGACTCTTCCGAGGGCTCCCACCATTCCATCTCCCGCTGTTCTAGCTCCCACTGCTCTAACTCTCACTCTATCTTTCATGAATCCTCTAAACATGGAGACCACTCTGGGCTTTACTAAGGAAGATCTGTTCTCCTTGGTTGCTCACTAACTTGATCATCGGAGTGCCCCTGCCGGGATTCCCGGTCCGGATCTCTTTTCTTTTGCAAGACCGAATGTGCTTGGAGGCACCAGGCAGGAAGTCCACTCACCGGCGCTACATAGGAGCTGCAAGCCACGGTGATCTAGGCGGCAATAGAATCAGGTCTAGATCCTATTCGAAAGGAGTCTAATTCAAAAGATGGTTTAATTTATCCCTAATTATCATATTTATTCATTTTCCTCTCTCTTACTCTTCTCTTTCTCTTCTCTCTTCTCTTTCCTTTCTCTCCTCTCTCGTCTCTTTCTCTCTCTTCTTTTTTTCTTTCTTTTCATTATCATATTTATCATATTTTTCTTTTCTTTCTTTTTTTTTTCCTTCTCTTCTTTCTGTTTCCTTCTCCTTATTTGGCATAACATAACTCTCCCTTTAAGGGAGGCCAGGGAAAGATAGGGCAAGGGTGGCTCGATGGGCATGATCGAGATGGGTACGGGGGTCAGCGCGGTAAACCTAGTTGTGGTCCAGCCACTAACAAAGGAGCCAAGAGGGAAAAAAAAGAGAATGGAACGTTGCCCCCTAATATTATGGCAATGGCAACAAAATTAAAATGTAACGGAGGGGGAGAGAGACTTATCGACAAATGGTGGTGATGGCAAAGATGCAGCCAGTGATGCTTGTTCACAGTAGTATAGAGGTTGAACGGCTTCAGTTTTCTGAATCAAAGGAGATTGAGAGGATTTTAGAGAGGAAGGGAAAGGGATTCCCAATGATGGGGCTCGACAATGGCTATCCACGGTTGTCAGAGATGGGGGAAGGAGGCAAAGGAAGGTGGAAAGGGCTTGGTGATGGTTGGATCAAAAAATGGTAGGAAGTTTAAAGGAGACGGCTCGAGAGGAATTAATTCATCTCATCAATGGATAAATATGGCCATTCACCACTATGGCAATTCCCAACAGCCACCAATAGATATGCCCTAGCTTCGCGACCCTCGCACCAGCTTCCAGTGATCAAAACAACCATGATTCCATGGCCTTATCTCATAGACTTAGGTACTCAGAATAGGGGATCAAGTTTTTCTCTATTTTGATCCATTTTTTTCCAGTTTTGGGGTTGAAGTCAGCTGGGACTGCCGACTTTGGCCCAGAAAAGGCCCATTTGGCCCGATTCTCACAATCCATCTAGCATATTTTGCTTTGACCAAATATTATGAAAGTCCTTTTTCTTCACAATGTTGAACCTAAAAATCTTGATTGTTGGTCCACAAGTGGAGCATTGACATTCACTTGTTTAGGAGGGGCTAACCTAGCATACCAACCACTCATTCACATCTAACATGGTAGATTAGGTGCATATAAGATCAACAATTTTTTTCAAATGATTAGATGATCAGATTAATTGAGAAAATTTAATTAAGTTTTTATTTATTAAATTTAGTTTTATAATACTTTGCATTTATCTATCGATATTTTTGCTTTTTTTTGTCACAAGCATAT
This sequence comes from Areca catechu, assembly GCA_021397845.1. Lineage (NCBI taxonomy): Eukaryota > Viridiplantae > Streptophyta > Magnoliopsida > Arecales > Arecaceae > Areca > Areca catechu. Next base: position 64,057,150 of record CM038045.1, read on the forward strand.
ATAAGAATTGTTAGCGTTTAGCTTCATTTTATTCAAAGGAGTAATATTTTGATATATAATAGTTATGTTTGATAACATCTATTGTATAGGGAGTGGTTTGTAAAGAAAAGATTGAAATGAATTCTTAATTATCAACCTTATGGACTTTAGTTTTGCTTTCTTGGACAAATGGTGACGAAGAATTTTATTGACGGAAGAGTGTTGATCAGAGTCAACACTCTTATTATCAAAAAATAGAGATCATTAGACTCTTATTATCAGGAATAGAGATCACTATACAAGTAATTATTGTCGGGGATATGTAATATAAATTCATTTTTTCGGACTACCAATTACGATTCGAATGAAAGCTAACAATAGAAATCTATTATTAAATTAATATTAAAATCACTTAAAGTTCACAGAAAATCAGAGAAAAAGACTTGTCCACAAGTATGATGTACATTGTGGTAAGATAATTTTTGATCCTTCTCGTGCAAGGTTAAACTTAAGAGCTCGATTCCAAAATATAACTGGAAACCTCTTTTGCAGGCATAACCACAGAAAAAATGACCCAGTAGATTAAAAAAAAAAAAAATCTTGATTGCAAAGGAATTTAAAAAAGATGCTAAAAAACTAGGCATTTAAGCTAGAACGGTCAAAGCATTAAATGGGTATATTTAATTGGTTAATGGACATAATATTAATCAGGCAATTAATTAACAAACAGGCAAAATCTTTAATGAGGCTATTAATGGCTAATTCCAAAATTGATAAGGAAAACTATCATATTCATTAAGAAAAAACAAAATTTAGTTATCAATTTAGAATTTAGAATTTTCCATTCTCTTCAAATTAAAACACCAACAATTATTTGGCCCCAATGCTGGTGCCAAAAGAACCGCTACATGATAGCTAATTGGTAAACCTTTTTTTTTTCCATGTGAATAAAATGAGCATTATTAATTTGTCATCCTCACCAATTAGTTGAGTTGGTAAGATACCCAGATATTTAATCTTGCCCTTATCTTTTTGGGCAAACTTCCTCTGGTGATGGTAGGTCCATATCCTCCATGATCCTTGATTCTCAACTCTTCCTCTTATCTGGATTCCCACTAACATTGACTTTGGTAGATAACAAAATATGAGAGTTATGAATCCCTTCTCAGCTGGTGAGAGGAAGTGGAATCATGGATTCATTACTTTGATATTTGGTGAGGGCTGGATTGGAAGAATCCTCTCCATGGCAATCCCAATATCATGGTATCTGGATAGGTTAGGTCAGGAAGGATGTTTTTGTTCCAAAGTTAAATCTAAAGACTTGCACGAGTTACGATGGCAAACTCCTTTGGTGGTCAAGGATATTGCTTGAGTTTGGAAACCTGGGATCCATCCAAGAATTGCCCTTATACTTTAGGAAGTGGTTTGGGATCACCTTCCATGCTGATATATACAATACCACGAAGGGATGTGTATCCCCAATCATTGCTATCGTTTCTCAAGAATTGATGAGATCATCAACCATGTTCTCGTACATTTGCTCGAGAGCCGGTAATGTACGGTAGGTTGCCTCAAGCTCGGGCACCGGTACTCTCCCCAACAAAATCCTTGGATATTTTGCTAGGGCATCAAAAGGATGAGTTACGGAAGTAGTAAGGTGATTAGTAAGATTGGGGTAGACTTGGACAAGATCAAGTGAATTTGGACTCATATGCAATCATATCAAAATTGGATAATAGAGGTTCTACATCAATGATCTAAGCCTTTGAATATGATTTACTATATCAAAACTATTTATACACGGTAATCATATGACTTGGAAATCCCTGGTCTATGTATCAAGTGATCAAAAAATATATATAATTTAATTTTATTTAGATTGTCTAATTTTTTACTACTTGATGTATAGATCAGGACCTTCAAATCATATGATTTTCAGTATAAAATTAGTTTTGAGATAATAGGTCATATCCATTGGCTCGAATCTTTGATGTAGGATTTCTATTATAAAGTTTTGACCTGTGACCGGATCCGAGTTCAAATCTATGTCGACCTTATTCTGGCATGGCTTTAACAAGATGCTTGTTATTTATTTTATCATATATCCTATTTGGTTGTCCAAGAACGACTGCATTTTCGAAGACGTGGATCAAGGTCTCCTTGCTATGCTCATGAAAGCTCAATCGCATACCTCCAAATTCATTCATGCTAATGATGCTATGCGGTCCTTTGATAGCTTGGGAAAATTGGGCCTCCAAGGTAATCTATTTCAAGTGGTAGCCTCCACTCCTTGGCTTCCTTGATCAATTTTAATAACAACATACTAGATGGTGGAGCTGGTTTTGTTAATCAAGGTTCATCATTGATGGCAGCTGAAGATGGTCATCTCTACGGCATTGCAGTTCCACTAGGAAAGGCGTGGTCCATTGGATGTCTGGGCCATCGATCGATCGTTCTTGATGACTCACATCCTATCTTCATGGATCTATGAAAATTAATTTCTATATTGGGATCACTCTAAGGCAATTCACATCTACAAGAAGGCAAACAGCGTAGCTAATTGTATTGCCTCGCACGTTGCAAATTATATAGGTTCGGTGATTTGGAATTCAGCCCCATTTTCTTCTTTGTTGCGTGGATTGTATCTGCGTTAGACTTTTTATGTATGATTGACAAGGATCGTCCTAAAATTAGACCCATTTCATTTTTCACGTCGGGTCTGGATTTTTTAAATTTGGACCCGATCCGATCCGACCTAATTCGAACATACCGTTAAAATTATATCTATTTGGATTTTTAAATTATAATTTAAAATTTATATGAAACTTATTTTTAACGTAAAGATAGAGTTATAATTATTTTTATATCTTAATTTATTTTGAAAATAATATTGTTTGTTATATATTTTATGGTTAATGATAATTACTATATAATAATTAAAATATAGTTATCTATATTTTATTCGGATCATATTTAGATCTAAATTTTTTTAGATCAGAACCGGATTATTTATGGACCCGATTTGATCTGAATGACCTGTTAGATTGAAAATTTTGATAATGAACTTGATACGACCCGACCCGATTTTTTAGTGGGCTGGGTTCGAATCTGATATTAGGACTCGATCGAAGAATCGGATTGGATCGGGATCACTTATGATCCGGTCCGATTTGATCCATTTGCATCACCGGTTGCAACCGTGTTTAATTAGGTTAGCCTCGGTGTTGTTCATTTTGTGATAGCCCCCTGCGCCGGCTCTGATTTGTCTCAATTCCACGGTGTCATACCATGTGGCAAAGCACTCTTAATCTTTTATAGCCAGTCGTGACCCCTGTACACCGCCTCCATTTTCTTCTACACGGGTCTAAATTGAACTGGTTACGAGGTCTCCAACTTTTCTCCTGGTAACATATATTTTGTTCTTGGTTCCTATATATATTGATCGCCATGCATGCCTCCATGGCCATAAGGTTGGCATGGGTGTGCATGGCACAACATAATCACCGAGAGAGAATGGCGCTTGGATGCTATGGCAGCAATGGACCATATTAGTTACCTGATCGAGTTAAAATTCAATTAATTCCCAAGACTAAATCTATTCAAAATATGTTTCATATATACTAGCTAGCCATAAAAGAATCTTTTCAAAAACACGACCACAGAATCTTTTCACAAGGACCAAAACTACCCTTCTTTGACCTGTTCAACGCCACCAAACCACCTAGAAAGGTCAAGCATTTTCCACCACACTCATCCTTTTTTAACTGCCACCACTCTCACGTACACCCCACTACCCCCTCCCCTTTAGCCTCATCCAACGGAGGAAACCGTACAACTAACTTAAATGCCCTTGCTCCCTGCTTCCCTCCTTTTAAAACAGTCCACGTACTTCTCCCTTCCCACAACCATTACTTCTTATCATAAACTCAAAAAAGCCTTACGTACCGAAGCACAGTTTCTTCTTCTGCTTTGCCGATTCCAGCAATGGCTACTGTTTCGTCTACTGGTTTCAACTTCATGTTCTTCCTCTCAACTTCTCTGCTACTCATCTCCACAACATCCGCTCGTGAGTTCCGTGTCGGAGGACCGAGGGGATGGACGCTGCCCACCGGTAATGAGTCAGAGACCTACAACCACTGGGCCACGAGAAACCGGTTCCATGTTGGAGATTCCTTGTGTAAGCTGTTTAATTAGCTTGACCTCATAAAAAACACTGCTAGATTTGGAGATGGTAGTACATTTTAATGATGTAGGGATTACTAGTCATGACATTTAGAAATATAAACATATTTCCAATTAACGATGCAAATGACACACCAGTAAGAGTTCATTAAATATTGGAACACTTACAGAATAATAATGAATTATTAGCTTGATTCAATATGTTTTAGAGACTGTGTACTCATGGCTGCTATTTAACATTCTAGATTTCAAGTATGAGAATGACTCGGTGCTGGTGGTGGACCACGGAGACTACAACCACTGCAACACTTCAGAGCCACTCTTCGAGTTTAATGATGGCGAGACCGGGTTCCGGTTCGACCGCTATGGATTCTTCTACTTCATCAGCGGGGAGCCCGGCCACTGCGAGGCCGGGGAGAGGATGATCGTGCGTGTCATGGTGCACCCAGAAGTCGTTAGCCCGGGCCCGGAGCTTGCACCATCTCCCCAGCCAGGTGGCGACCAGGGCTCGGGCTCGGACTCGGGTTCGGGCTCGGGCTCGGGCTCGGGCTCGGGCCAGCAGGGATCACCGGGGTCGAATGCCTCGTTCAAGACTGCTGCTGAATCTTATGCTATCATGGCAGCCCTTGGGGTTGCATCAGTTATCATGGTGTTTGCTTAGAGATATTTAGCTGTTTATTTTGCTTGTTGGGGACTTTTCAAACATTTTATATGGCTTTGTTTATGATGTAGATGGACGGTTTAGTCATTTGCTTAGGTTTCTTGGCATCGTTCCTATTTTGAATTTGTTATTTGTTATGGGATTTCTAGTGCAGTTTGGTGGTTAGCTGCTATTTTAGAAATTGAACTGGGACACATTAATCATCATGCTAGCTTGGCCTGAGTTGGAATTAATCTATGTGGCTTGTCATTAGTAGTGTTTTTAACCTTTTTAGGTGTTTAGCTTTTTCATATGGGCTTATGATAGTTTACTTGCATAATAATACACCTGATTGCGGATACTTCTCGACCGTTCAACCGTCCTCACAATGGACAGATGTCATTGGAGACTTGGGGAGGATCGAATGCCAGACCAAAGGACTTCTCCATTACTCTTGGACTATTAAATGCCTACCATATGGTGTCTTAGGGAATCGTTTATGATCTTTCTTCTACTATAACGTACAAAAGTATACAAGTTCTTTTGAACATTTAGAATTTAAGCAATCATGAACATAGATCATTTAGATGGATGGGGTGGAAACATGTTGTGGCTCAAGCAATGCAGAAACTTGTAACAGTACTGTAACTATACACTTAGTAATTTCCAACTACAAACGATAGTCTGCCTTCGCTCAAATTCCCCAGCTATATACCCGATCCCTCGATGATTCAAAAAGTATCTCATCCTCACAAATTCCTTGACTATTATTAGATAACCCAAGGAGAAGAGACTTTTCAGTATTCTAAAAGGACCACTGAAAAGGTTTGAGTGTCGCTGTGGCTATGTTTGAATCTTATTCCTTCCTGGCCTCATTTCCTCAGCCAATTCAGTTCAGGTAACCACTAGCTCTGACAGGCCAAGTTCTTGGCTCCCGGGGATTTTTGATCTCCGTGGGTTAGTGTCACTTCTGAGTTCCTCGTTTATTTTAAGGAACATCAAACACGGGTCTTATGCATTAATCTGGCTTTCATAACATCGGATTGCGTTGCTTGTAAAACGGTGAAGTCTCGCTGTAAGAAAAGAATGTATTACTGGCTAAAATATGATTTGGTTGAGAAAAATTAAATTTTTTACCAGCGAAGTTATAATTATTTGTGATAAAAAAAATATTAGTATTGTTTGAGATGTCTCATGAAAAATTGGTGACCATTTTTTTCATTTAGGTTGAAAAAAATATGATCCATTGACGTACCAAAATTATTCACGGCCAATTATAATTCTGTTATTAAAAATATTATTTATAAAATTTTAGTCTAAAGTTTATAATCATTAAATATATTTAGGTTATAAAAAAAAAATTAATTTATCTTTTTATTAGTGGCTGTTTAGAAAAAAGAGAGTTTTCTTACATGCCATCTGAAATTTTCTTCGACTCCGCTCCCGCGCCTGGCCGCTACTTCTCCTTTCCTCGCGACTCCCGCTCCCAAACCCCAGCTCTGGTTGCCATAAAAGACTAGAGTGCTCTCCATCTATAACCCCACTCCCTGCCACTCCAACCTTCGAGCCATGGCCTCGCGAAGCCGGTGATCTGCTTCCCTCCATTCTCTTAGGTCTAAAGGTACGTAAGACAGCTCCATGGCCTCACGGGCCTCACGATGCTCTTTTCTTAGGGTTTGGCTTAGGGTTGTGGAGGAGGAGACGCAGGTATGGCGCGGGGGGGGGGGGGGGGGGGGGGGGGGGGGGCGGCTAACGAGACGTTAGGAGCACCACAGCAGGTTAGGGTTAACCCAACCATTTTCCGCCGATGCTTCATGGAAGCGTCAGGAAGACCCAGAATCCGTCGACGCTTTTTGAAAACGTTGGCAATAACCCAAAGTCCACCGACGCTTTTAAGCGTCGGCAATTATCCCTGAGTTTTACCGACGCTTTTAAGCGTCGCCGGACCACCCCGCTGAAATCCGGGACATTTGCCGACGCTTATGAGCGTCGCCGGAGTCCGGGTGTTGGCTCCACCCAGTGATTTTGATGAATAACAAAACATTGAGTGCATATTGTATTCTAACGATGATTTCAAGTTGTAAGTTTTCAGGAAGAAAGCACCTCAAAATTCCAAAGACTTATGGTGTATGGCACGCAATGGCACGGAACAATTTTCACATATCCGGGCATCCACTTCATTGAAAAAGGGCTTATAATTGTTTAACTATTATGTATTAATATATTCATGAATTTTATTTTTATTTTCGAGGTATTTACACTTGAATCTGGATGTTTTCAGTCTCAAGTGTCGACACCTGGACAGTCAAATGTCGACAATTCAGCATTTGGCACGGACAAAAATCCTTGGCACGCCAAGTGTCGACACCTATATTCAAGTGTCGACACTTAGGTTCCAAGTGTCGACTCAAGGCCTGAGATTTTTGAAAACACAGAACTTTGTTGTTTCAAGGATTTTTGTGTCAAGTGTCGACACCTGTGCATCAAGTATCGACACTTGAATGTTCAAGTGTCGACTCCCAGAAATCAAGTGTCGACACCTGACAGCCAAGTGTCGACACTTGTAGCCTGACAGCTCTAACGGATCTATTTTTCTGGCTTGCAGAAATTGGGTTTCAAGCTCCAAACGGCTATTTCCAATGCTCCAACGGTCACAAACCGTTTTTAGAAGATTTTTGGTGTATTTAATCTCCACCAACCTCATTTTAAAAGAAGAGAATGGAAGAAAAAGAAGAGAAAGCAAGAGAGAAGTCTATTCAAGAGCATTCAAGTCCACTCAAAAGCCATAAAGCCAATATTCTCTCCAAACTTCAAATCAAAAGCCTCTTCTAGCTTGATTCCACTGAAAAGCCTACTAGCTCAACCTTCTACATTCCAAAAAGAGGCAACTTGAAGAAGAGTGAAGTCAAAGCATTCTTTTGGGCTTCAAAGATTCCAATCTACTCTTGAAGAGAGTTTGTTGTAGTTTTTAAATTTTATTTCTGTTTTAATTGTGCTTTGACCTTGCTTTCAAGGGTGTCTTGAAAGAAGGTTATTGTGATTTGTTGGTGAGCCAAAGTGTCAAAACCAACTAGGGTTAACTTGTGAGCCCAAAGACAAAACAAGTATTTAGGTTTGTTGGTGAGCCTAGGTGACAAAACCAACTTAGGTTTTGACTTGTGAGCCTTGTGAAAAACAAGTCAACTGTAATCTGGTGTGGATTATAGTGGAATTCCCAAGGGTAGCTTGGGGAGTGGATGTAGGTGCTAGGTTTACACCGAACCACTATAAACTTTGTGTTTGTATGTGATTGCTCTTTTCCTCTCGTATTCTTTAATTAATTGCTATCATCTTGCATCTAATTTATCATTGCTCACAAGCACCACTAGACCTTCATTTTATTGTGTTAATTTTTTTTTAAAAGACCCAATTCACCCCCCTCTTGGACTCCATTTCTGGGCAACACCGGGACCTTTGCCGATGCTTATAAGCGTCGCCGGACTCGGGACATTTGCCGACGCTTATAAGCGTCGCAGAGTCCAGGGACCTTTGCCGATGCTTATAAGCATCGCCGGAGTCCCCGCCGCTCGAATCCGTCAACGCTTTTGGAAAGCGTCGGCATCACGGGACATTTGCCGACGCTTATAAGCATCGCCGAAGTCCGGGACCTTTGCCGATGCTTATAAGCGTCGCCGGACTCCCTTCTCAGGATATTTGCCGACGTTTATAAGTGTCGCCGGAGTCCTGGACTTTTGCCGACGCTTATAAGCGTTGCCGGACTCCCAGGACCCCCAAAACTCCAAACCCCCCCTTCCCGAGCCCTAGATCTCCTATCTGCCGCCGAACCCCCCCCAACTCCTCCTCCTCCTCCTCCCCCCCCTCCTCCTCCTCCTCCCTCCTCCACTCGGTCCGCCGACGCAGCAGCCGTCTGTGATCTCCTGGTCGATCAAGCCACCGCCGAACCCCCCCCCCTCCTCCTCCTCCCCCCCCCCTCCTCCTCCAAGATCTCCCAGCTCGGTCCGCCGATGCAGCAGCCGTCCAAGATCTCCTGATCGATCGAGGCATCGTCGAAACCCCCCCCCCTCCTCCTCCTCCTCCCCCCCCTCCTCCTCCTCCGCTCGATCCGCCGATGCAGCACCCGTGCGAGCACCGAACCTCCCCTTCCTCCTCCTCCGACCGGCCGGTAGTTCCTCTATGGTATTAATTTTTTTTTAAAATATGAATATTTTATTATTTATTTATTCATGAAGAAAATGCCTATTTTGATTTATTGCTGTAGAGTTTGTTTTTATTTTGAAGTATTTCATTTTATTTTGGAGGGATTTATATTATTCTTGTAGATGAGCATGTAAGTTATTTTGGAGGGGTCTTGCAGTCCTAGGGCTTAGGCAGGGAACATGGTTTCATGCCATGGCTTTGCTTTGTGTGAACTAGGATCTGTTATTTCTTTCCTCTGAAGTCATTTCAAAAAAGCCAAAGGGGTGGTGCTTCTCCTGAGTATTAATTACAGGATTGCTTTAGGGATGACAGATGTCCATATTAATTGTTAAAAACAATGATGAAATAATGGAAATTAGGTAGTTTTCTTGGCTTGAGGATATGGTTTCTAGTGACAAGTATATAATATTTAGTTTTGATTACAATATTTTAGATTATTTTGTTTAATAATTTATGAATTTGAGTTTTTTTTTTTTTTGATTTTTTGGACATCAAAGTGGCAAGTGCAGCTAGACTCAAGCTAGAATAACATGAATATAGGCCGGGTCAATCCAATCCATAGCTTGCACTTGGTTGGCATAAAATGAAGCTAACATGGTTTGTGCTTGCATTGGAAACTATCAATTTGACCTAAATTCGATTAGGTTAAATTCAAGTTAAAAGCCTTGATCAACCCAACCCAAAGCTCGTATATATAAATGGCTATCAGCAAATATAATTCTGCACACTACAGCAAAACAGGGTACTTGCAACTGTTTTCCGTTGACTAGAGCTTATTATGGCCCCGTCTGTCAATTCACTTACCCATCTATCAGTCATATTGAACTTAATACTGAAGCAGCTTTACTTAGTTGTTATCAAGTACGGTCCTTCGACGTGCTCCTTCTTACATGGTCTGTTTCTGAGATTTCAAATAGCCAATTGCCTAAATTACAGAAATAGTTATCTCATGCTGATAATATCACCAGTAACAGTCTTCTCCATCCATGGAAGCGAATAAGGACTATAATACGGTAATGGCACGATCCATAGTCCGATACTCTCGGATTTGCCTATTTTCTCAGTCATCTTTTATAAATAACCAAGACCTTAAGGATCTCAAGATAAATAACTCTTTTTTATGTTCATTACTTACTTTCTACCTATTCTAGATGTCTAGCTTCAATGTTGGAAGATCCTTGCCAGAGCTAACTCCGGCTAAAAACTTTGTTAATAGATCACTTCAGTGATGATTACTTCGATATCGAAATCTACTGCAACATGTCCGATAAGTTGTCCATGAATAACTCCATTTTTATATATTTCAAAACCATCAGTAGTTTTGTTACGATCAATTATGATTTTTTATATATTTTTTTAAAAACTTGCATTGCATTGAAACATAGACCCGTCAATTGATTAAAGTACATATTCTACACGATCCGTACAATTATTTAATTTTTGTACGGATGGCAGAAATATGTATAGTGGTCAATTGAATGTCCAGTTTGGACAGTTTGAGAATGGCAAATAATTTTATAGGTGCTTACAGTAATCAAACGGTACGGATAGAGTTCCAGATATATTTCGGATATCATTTCCTTTTAGTTCTCCTCATACATATTTATTTGTATGGGAAGAACTAAGGGAAAATGCTGCCAAAATTTTTCTGGAACTTTTATTGCGTATCCTTTGGTTACTGTAAATGACCTATATAATTAATGCAATTCTTGAATGGGATAGGACCTCTTTACCTATTAGTTGGTGATAGGGTGCATTTAATAATACTGTAATTGATCTATTGAATAAACATATTTTAAATTTGTTCTGTTCTTATAAATATTTATTTATTTCAGATAGCTTTTTCTTACAATGGATAAGTGTTGGATAACTAAACCGAAGAATAGCAAAGAATATCTGGATGGAGTACAGAATTTCATTAAATTTGGTATGGAGAGAAGTAGTATCAGTGGGAAGATTTTATGTCCATGCCGAAAATGTGTAAATTCCAGTTCTCTATATCCAAATATTGTTGAAGAACATTTGGTATGGAATGGTTTTTTAAGAGGTTATACTGAGTGATTTTTTCATGGAGAGTCAAGGTTACAATCTACATGTAACCAAACCTCTAACATGGAACATATACATGATTTTGGATCCAGTAACCAACAGAAAAATCTTGCAAGAGATTTTGATATCAGGGGTTTGCTCAGAGATGCTTTTGAATATGGTGCTCAACATCCTGGAGATTACAATGGAGGACAAGTAGCAGCTGGGTTACTTGAGGATCCTATATTTACTGAATCTATACATGATGGAGAGCCGATACCCCCAACTAATGTTGGAACAGATCGTTATCAGAAGCTGATAAGAGATGCAGGTCAAGAATTATATGCCAGTTGCAAGAACTTTTCAAAAATTTCTTTTCTTGTGCATTTGTTTCATATAAAATACTTGAATGGATGGTCTGGCAAGAGTTTTACTATGCTGCTCAAGTTGTTAAAGGATGCATTTCCTGAAGGTACTAGTTTACCAACATCTTGTTATGAAGCCAAAAAACTAGGAAAGGAATTGGATCTTGGATACGAAAAGATTCATAGCTGTCCAAATGATTGTATATTATATCGGGGAGAACATGCCTCGAAGAAAGTGATTAGCAGATGTATAGTTTCAGTTTTCCAGACCGAGGCTGGTACTTCTTCATCACAGCAGCCCGAGGGCAGTCGATCAGTTTCACATCGGTCTGATGGCAGTTCCTCTATTTCTGCACATCAGGTCGATGCTACTATCTCTACACCTCAGGACAACGTTATTCCCTCCGAGTCCGCACATCACGATCCTTCTATGGATCATCCTGATGATGAGCCTATCATCGATGATATACAGATACAGGGTACATAATTTAATAATTCTATCTCATTTCAATTCATGCATATGCAATAGTTTTGATATACAATGTTCTGTATTTTTTTTTGTAGATGGATCCGGGAGACTCAGGCGTAGGCGAGGACCCACATTAGTCCATGATGTGTGGCAGTTACCTGAGGGTGAGAGGATAGTGATAGAGTGCAATAAGCTATGGCAACCTATTAAGAAAGCTGCTAGCTTGTTGACTAGCTTTCTGGGGACAGTAGCACGCCGTGGTCAGCTATGTCCCCTGAATTATTCGAAGTGGAACGACATGCTTCCTGCATATAAAATAGAAATGCTACGAGTTGTGCAGGTAAAAAAATTAATATATTATTTTATATCTTAGATTTTTAATAATTGAATTGCTTATTTCATTTAATATTTATTTTATTATTTAATTAAATTGTAGAGCAAGTTCGTTCTTCCTTTAGATTCATCTGATTTTGTGCTTAAGTTTCTCAATCACAAGTGGAAAGAATATAGGGCGAAGTTGAAGAGACACTACAAGCTAGAGGGTAGGACAGAGGAGCAGGTTGTAGCTACCTGTCCTCCTGATGTTCACCCTCATCAGTGGATGGAGCTGGTGCACTATTGGTTCTCCGAGAGGGCACATGTTATGTAGCATCATCAAACACTTCGAAATTTATTAATTTTCACTTGTTATAATTATATTTATACAATATATAACATTGTTTTAATTTTATTTTGCAGACGTATTCTGATATTGGTAGAGCTGCACGAGCTGCTCAGTCTGTTCCTCACACAGCGGGGTCCAAGAGTTATGCACGCTCAGGCATGAGTTTGTATGTTTCTCATCCCATAATACTTTTAGTATACTTTTAGTTTTAACATCATGTATCATGCATGTGCCATGTATAATGGTACGGGGATATAAGATGTGTTATTTTGAATTTTTTTGTAATATTTATTCTTTATATAGGCTGATCAGCAGGGGAGGGAGCCTGGTGAGGTGGAGTTCTATCGGATGACTCACGTTCACCAGGATGGCAGTTTTGTTCGGGACGAGTCCAGAGATATATATATTTTTTTATTTATGTTATATTATGATTTATATTTTTATTTTTATTAAGTATTAATATATATGTTTTTTGTAAAATATAGAATAGGGCTACCTCTATGATATCCGAGCGTGCTGGCGAGCGTTCATCATCTATACAGAGCAGTCGCATCGAGGCCGAGGTATTCTCGGAGTTGATGGGACCAGAGCATCCTGGACGAGTGAGGGGTTATGGGATTGGAGTTACCCCTACTCAGTTATCTGAGGTGCGTAGATATACTCGGGATACTAGAGAGAGTCATGATCAGTTACATGTTCGTCAGCTCCAGGAGGAGATAGCAGAGCTCCGACAGACACGTGATGCAGACAGAGCAGAGATGCAAACCATTAGGTCTCAGCTAGAGCATGTTAATCTGTGCTGCATATGTTCATGTCATCTCAAGTAAGTAATTATTTATTAATTTTGTATGTATCTAATAATTTAGAATATATATAATGTATATATTATAATTCCTGATGTATATCTTGCAGGTTCCTGGTGTATCTGCGAGCCGCAGACCTGACGACGACCAGCCTCCCACGGATCAGTAATGCCAGATGGTTTTTTTATTATTTATGTATGTCTTTTTGTTTATTTGAACTTGGATTGATATATTTATATATATATATAAAACTTTTTATATTTGGTTTGTATTTATGTTTGTGTATGTTGGATGTGATATGTGATACAGGTTTGAATATTTTCATTTGTTTGTGTATGTTGGATATGATACAGGTTTGAATGTTTCATTTTCATAATGTATATAGGTTATGGGTTTGTATATATGGCTGCTTATTTTTTTTTTAAAAAAAAAAATCTATCGACACTTTAAAGCATCACTAGGTTTGGACCTGGCGATGCTTTAAAGCGTCGCTATACCTGAAACTGGCGACGCTTTAAAGCGTCGCTAGGGTTTAGTCTAACGACGCTTTAAAGCATCGCTATAACTGGAATTGGCGACGCTTTAAAGCGTCGCTAGGGTTTAGTCTAGCGACGCTTTAAAGCGTCGTTATAACTGGAATTGACAATGCTTTAAAGCATCGCTAAAACTGGAACTGGCGATGCTTTAAAGCGTCGCTAGGGTTTAGTCTAGCGACGCTTTAAAGCGTCGCTAAGTACCGACGCTTTAAACGCTAGGATTTAGTCTAGCGACGCTTTAAAGCATCGGTAAATAAAAATTTAGCGACGCTTTAAAGCGTCGGCAAATACCGACGCTTTTTTCAAGCGTCGGCAAGTTGCGTCCCAATGCTTGCATAGGCGACGCTTTAGCAACGCTTTACAAAACGTCGGGAGATTATTTAGCTACACTTAAAAGCATCGAGAAATGTCAAAAAAAGCGTCGCTAAAGCCCAGATTCACTGTAGTGGAGGGGAGCATGCAGAGATGCGGGCAGGGTAGGTGGGGGCTCAGATCGATGGACTGGGATCTCTTCTGGGTGGGCCCCGAGGCTAATGCCGTCGGCGTGGAGGGCCGGGAAGCCACCAAAGGTGATGGGAAACACCGGGAGCTACAAGAAGAGCTCGAAAAAGATTAGGAATTGGAAGAAGAATAGGAAGTAGAGGTACTGGTAAATGAAGAAGGAGAAGAATAGGAGGAGAGGTAGCGAGAGGAGATCCCTTTGGTGCGGGCCAGGGTGGTAGGTGGCATTGTCTTTCTCGGAGGGGGTAAGAGTGGGGCGCGCAGATGGGGTTGCAGGGATCGTCAGGGTGGGAGGGATTTTTAGGGCGGGTGACGGCGGGCATGGTCGCGAGGAGGGAGGGAGGGAGATAGTCAGAAATGAACATACATCATGGTACCTTCTTAACATCAAGTTTGTTGTAACTTTGTCATTTGGTTAGCATATTTGTACCAACTCGTGTAACTAATATGTTTCCAGGCTGATGCTTTTGTAAAGAAACTGGGTTATGCTGTAGCCTGTAGCACTTCGATCAGGCCTTGTTAAATTGCACGTTTTTTCTTTAAATTCTTTTTTGATATTGGTCACTTTGTTGGAAATATAAACAAAATTTATTACTTTTCACATCCCTAAAAGACTCCTTTGACTAACTCTTTAAGTCTTTTGGTCTAAGAAATGTTACTTGCCGGTCAAAGAAATTCTTTTGTGTTCCCAAGAGACTTTATTAGATGGTTTTTCCCTATGAAATGTACTTTGAATTGTTCTCCTTGTATGAAACCGAAGTGCCATTCTTAATTATGACTCTTGGTATTTTTTTTAGAAGGTAATTGAAGAGTTGTAAGAGACTCTATATAAGGGGATGTACTTGAACTATGTGATATGATTCTTAGAAAAGAAATACCAAGTTTCCTTCCATTATTAGTATTATTCTCTTCCTTCATTGTGTGAGAAATTCTTCTCTTCATCCTCTTCTACTACAATAAATTGGTATCAGAGCACATAATGTCCATCAATAGTCTCCTACAACCCTCTCCTTTCCTCATCTCACCAAAATGAATTATGAAAATTGGTGTTTGCAAATGAAGGCTCTACTTGGGTCCCAAGATTTTTGGGATCTAATAGAAGAAGGCTATCAAGAGCCAAGAGAAGGAGAGGCTCTTACTAATCAACAAAGGGAGTCTTGAAAGAAGGATAAGAAAGCCTTATATTTCATCTATCAATCAATAGATGAATCAGCCTTTGAGAAGATCGCGGCGGCAACCACCTCAAAGCAAGCATGGGAGATTCTCCAAAATTCTTATAAAAGAGTAGAGAAGGTGAAGAAAGTTCGTCTCCAAACTCTTCGAGGCGAATTTGAAGCCCTACAAATGAAGGAATCTGAATGTGTTTCAGATTATTTCACAAGAGTCTTAGCCATTGTCAATCAATTGAAGAGAAATGGTGAAATTATGGATGACACCAGAGTAGTAGAGAAAATTCTACGCTCATTGAATGTCAAATTCGACTATATTGTGGTTCCCATCGAGGAGTCAAAGATTCTGGAAGAGATGACTATAGACGAGCTTATGGGTTCTCTACAAGCTCATGAAGAAAGATTTAATAAGAGGAGGCAAGAGCCTTTGGAGCAAGTTCTTCAATCTAAGTTTTCTTTGAAGGAGAACAAAGAAGACTTAAAGCAAAGTCAACGAGGACGTGGCCGTGGCTCTTGGAGAGGTCGTAGTTCTTGGAGAGGCCATGGTTCTTGGAGAGGCCGTGGTCATGGACGAGGAAGACTAAATGGAGATGAAAAGAGAAGTCAAAGTCCAAAAAAAGAAGGACAAGGAGACTCATCAAGAAGCCAAGGTATGACAAATCTAAATCATATTGTCATATTTGCAAAAGAAGTGGCCATTATACATCAAATTGTTGGTATAATAATCAAGTAGAAGGAAAAGCTAATTTTATGAATGAAGATGAGCAAATATTGTTGCTAGCAAGCAAGGAAGATGAAAGTGGAAAGCAAGATATGTGGTACATGGATACCGGTGCTTCCAACCATATGTATGGAAGAAAAGAAATATTTATAGAACTTGATGAATCCATTTCCGGTTAAGTCTCTTTTGGAGACAACTTAAAAGTTCCAGTGAAAGGCAAATGAAAGATTCTAATCCACTTGAAGAATGGTGATCATCAATTTATCTCTGATGTCTATTATGTGCCCAATATGAAGAACAACATCTTGAGCATTGGACAACTACTGAAATATTTATAGAACTTGATGAATCCATTTCCGGTTAAGTCTCTTTTGGAGACAACTTAAAAGTTCCAGTGAAAGGCAAAGGAAAGATTCTAATCCACTTGAAGAATGGTGATCATCAATTTATCTCTGATGTCTATTATGTGCCCAATATGAAGAACAACATCTTGAGCATTGGACAACTACTAGAGAAAGGCTATACTTTCTTTATGAAAGACCGCAACCTCATGATGAGAAATCATAGCAACAAGTTGATCACAAAAGTGGAGATGTCAAAGAATCGAATGTTTATGCTAAACATCCAAAATGAAGAGGTGAAATGTCTAAGTGCATGTACGAAGGACCCTCAATGGCTATGGCATATGCGCTTTGGGCATGTCAATTTTGGAAGCCTAAATTTTTTGTCTTCAAAAGGAATGGTGAACGGCTTGCCTCACATTGACTATCCAAATGAACTTTATGAAGAATGTGTTCTTGGCAAACATTCAAGGAGTAGCTTTCCCAAGAAAGCTTCATATCAAGCATGGAGTCCGCTGGAGCTTATTCACACTAATGTGTGCGGACCAATCAAGCCTATGTCTTTTGGTAAATGCCATTATTTTATTACTTTTATTGATGATTATACTTGAAAAACATGGATATATTTCTTGAAGGAAAAGTTAGAGATATTTGGCACTTTCAAAATATTCAAGTCTTATATTGAAAAGCAAAGCGGTTATTACATCAAATCATTGAGATCGGACCGAGGTGGTGAATACAAATCAAAGGCGTTCGAAGATTTTTGTAAAGAACATGGCATACGAAGATTCTATACAGCACCGTATACTCCACAACAAAATGGCGTCGCCAAACGGAAGAATCAGACTATTCTTGATATGGTTCGTAGCATGCTAAAAACCAAGAAGATGCCAAAGAAATTTTGGACCGAAGCGGTAGATTATGCTGTCTACCTGCTAAATAGGTGCCCAACAAAAGGTTTGAAGGATATGACTCCGCAAGAAGCATGGACCGACTGGAAGCCAAATATTTCTCATTTAAAGGTGTTCGGAAGCATTGCTTATGAACATGTGACCGATCAAAGAAGAAGCAAACTTGATGACAAAAGTACCAAACTCATATTCGTCGATTATCATTCACAATCCAAAGCCTACAAGCTTTATGATCCAGTTGAGAAAAAGCTTCATATTAGTAGAGATGTGCGATTTGATGAAGAAAGTACTTGGGAATGGCAAGCAAATGATGATATATCAAAGGGAAGCACTTATATAGAAGTTGAAGAAAAACAAGTACCTGAGGAACCATTGCTATCACCTCATGCATCACCTCCTATATCACCGACATCATCTTTTTCATCAGCATCATCTTCTTCAGAAGAAAGACCAAGAAAGGTACAGAATTTGCAAGAAATTTATGAAGGTACTAATGAGTTGCATCTTATATGTCTACTAGCTGATTGTGAAGAAATCACTTTTAAGGAGGCTATACATGACAAGAAGTGGAAGAAAGCAATGGATGAAAAAATCAAATCTATAAAGAAGAATGAAACTTGGGAGTTAGCCACACTTCTAAAGAATCATAATGCTATCGGCGTCAAATGGGTTGTACAAAATCAAGAAGAATGCAAGTGGGAAAGTTGAGAAGTACAAAGCTCGCTTGGTAGCTAAAGGCTATAAGCAAAAAGATGGCATTGACTATGAAGAATTATTTGCGCCTGTTGTTCGAATGGAAACTATTCGAATGTTTATCTCTATTGCCACACAAATTTCTTGGAACATTTTTCAAATGGATGTCAAATCGGCATTCTTAAATGGCTATCTTGAAGAAGAAGTATATATTGAACAACCTATGGGGTATGTTCAAAAGGGACAAGAAAAAAAGTTCTTCGGCTAAAGAAGGCTCTTTATGGCTTGAAGCAAGCGCCAAGGGCATGAAATTCTAGAATTGATACTTACTTCAAAGCAAATGGCTACACACAATGTCCCTATGAACCGGCACTATACATGAAGAAGAAAGATGGTGATATTTTTCTTATTTGCTTGTACGTTGATGACTTGATATTCACCGGAAGTAATCCCGCCATGATTGATGAGTTCAAACAGACTACGATTCAAGAATTTGAGATGACCGACATTGGACTTATGTTTTATTTTCTTGGCATTGAAGTAAAGCAAAGCAAGAATGCATTTTTATCTCACAAGAAGCATATGCAAAGAACATTCTCAAGAAGTTCAAGATGGAGGATTGCAAACCAGTCAACACTCCTATGGAATGTGCAATTAATTTCTCAAAAAAAGATGAAGGTGATTTAGTTGATGCAACTATCTATAGAAGCCTCATTGGAAGCCTTCGCTACTTGACTAATACTCGACCGGATATTTTATATAGTGTTGGTCTAGTAAGCCGATATATGGAGAAGCCAAAGACTACTCATTTAAAAGCCACAAAGAGGATACTCCGTTACATCAAAGGTACTATTTCCCATGGTTTGCATTATGTACCCTTAAATAACTTTTATCTTGTTGGATATTCGGATAGTGACTGGGGCGGAGACCTTGATGATCGAAAGAGTACCACTGTTTTTATATTTTATTTGGGAGAAACAGCATTTACTTGGATATCAAAAAAACAATCCATTGTGACACTTTCTACTTGTGAAGCCGAATATGTGGCGGCATCAACTTGTGTACCACATGCTATTTGGTCAAGGAAGTTGTTAAAAGAAATCTATTTTGAGCAAGAAAAAACTACAATAATTGGAGTTGATAACAAATCGATAATAGCACTGGCCAAGAATCCCGCATTCCATGAAAAGAGCAAGCATATTGATATTCATTTTCACTCTATTCGTGAACATGTCAAAGAGAAGGAGATTGAGCTAGTACATATAAAGATCGGAGACCAGGTAGCAGATATTTTCACCAAACCACTCAAGGCAGATACTTTTCTCAAATTCAAAGTGCTACTCGGAATGAAGGATGCAATAAATTTGGTTTAACAGAGGATGTTGGAAATATAAACAAAATTTATTGCTTTTCACATCCCTAAAAGACTCCTTTGACCAACTCTTTAAGTCTTTTGGTCTAAGAAATGTTACTTGCTAGTCAAAGAAATTCTTTTGTGTTCCCAAAAGACTTTATTAGATGGTTTTTCCCTATGAAATGTACTTTGAATTCTTCTCCTTGTATGAAACCGAAGTGTCATTCTTAATTATGACTCTTGGTATTTTGTGTAGAAGGTAATTGAAGAGTTGTAAGAGACTCTATATAAGGGGATGTACTTGAATTATGTGATATGATTCTTAGAAAAGAAATACTAAGTTTCCTTCCATTATTAATATTATTCTCTTTCTTCATTGTGTGAGAAATTCTTCTCTTCATCCTCTTCTATTACAACACACTTTACTTAAAATCGATTGCTTCTGAATGATCTCGTACCTAGTCCTCTTGTATGCTACCATTTCTCAATAATAGTGTTTTGTCGATGTTATTTATTGTAGGGGCGTCTTACAAGGGGTGAAGATGAATCTTTTTTGGTTTAAGAATTTATGATAATTTCCCTATGCTTTGCCCATTTGAAATTATTCTCTTTTATTGATGATTAGGATCATTGCTATGGGGTTGT
This sequence comes from Areca catechu, assembly GCA_021397845.1. Taxonomy (NCBI): domain Eukaryota; kingdom Viridiplantae; phylum Streptophyta; class Magnoliopsida; order Arecales; family Arecaceae; genus Areca; species Areca catechu. The sequence continues at coordinate 64,077,348 of CM038045.1, forward strand.
GTTCCAATAGAGTTCTTTGCTCATAACTTGTCACTCAAAGATTAACAGAAATCCTTATGCCAAACCTTGTAATTTTATCTTTTAAGTAAGTCTTGCACCGTTAAAATAGAATGCCTCCATTAATATATCATGGATGTACACATGTACATATGTTCGCATACATATGCATGTTAATGTGTGTTTTCTTCCTGTGTTTTGGGTGGTATTTGGATGTGCTTGTGTGCATTTGTTTGTCACTTTTCGAGTAAGTGATACATTTGCTGATGAGTGTGTAAGATATCTCATATTGAATCCCAAAGATGCACCAGGTTCTGCTTTAAAAAAATAAGAAAAGCTTAAGTTTTCCACGAAGTCTTTTTTCCTCCAACAATTGGACAACCAAAAAAGCTAGGCTATCTCTGCCACTTGAGACAAACGAACAGTGATAAAGTTATTATTTATGTCATTTTATATTATAAGTTTTAGAATATTTTTTATAAACTATTCTAAGTGTTTTTAGTTGTTATTAACTATTCATACAATAAATTCAATTTGCATGCCTTAAGATAGAACATTTGTCTACATAAAAAAATAAAAGATACAAAAATTTATGATATTAATGTAGTTGATTAGAAGAATAATGAGTAGTAACTTTATGAGCATTTCATGGTATCTGTTTGTAACTTTTTGAAGCTATGAGAATTTTATGGTGTACATATGAGCTTTTTTTTTTGATTAACCGAATCGTTCAAGATACAATCCTGGAATGAGTACAGCAAAGTCAGATAACAAAATATCCCTCAATGATGCTGGTGTCTTCTCTAAATAAGACCAAGAGACCTTGTCAGAGTGATTCGCCATAAAAGAAGCCATCCAATCAGCAGTCGAGTTGGCTTCACGGTAGACATGCCTGACGACGATCCCTGAACATCCTGCAAGAGTGTAATGATATCCCGAATCTGAGGGTGAACAAGGATAGATCGAAAGGCACTATGGATTCAGGTAATAACAGTTAAAGAGTCTCCCTCAATAATAAGACGGTCGAGCTGAAGTACCATCCTGGCATACCTGATCCCGTCCAGGCTTCATGAAGCTCAGCCATCATCGAGTACCCCCTGCAGCAAGAAACCCGACTCTCGAAGCCTGGATAACAAAAGCAGCACCACTGGTCCCACCTCTAACACTCTAATCAAAGCTAACCGTGGCATAAGTCGGAGGAGGGGGCTCGCATGAGATAAAAACCCGACGAGACGCTCGAAAAGCAGAACCGGAATTCCAAATCTCTGAACTATCCACAGCCAGATCCGGATACTCCTTACAGTGAGTCCTAGTTTTCTCAATAATGAACCTAGTCGAACAAGTGTCAGAGCTAAATACCATAGCATTTCGAGTGAGCCAGATATGACACTCTAAATAGGCCACAGACATCGGAGCATTTTTGTAGTAATATTTTACTTTGATAGTTTCTTTAATTCAAAAGTTAGTTTAAAAGAAAAATAATTTTTTTATGTGTGCCTTTTTATCTTAGATTGGAACAAATACAAAAATTGAAGAGATTGTATGAAGGGAATTCAGATACATTTTTAATCTCGTGTTGGCGTGGAGTCCCTGGATCGGCCAGTCGGAGCCGCTGCGTCGCAGGACCGCTCCCTGGTTCACCTGCAAAACAGGTCCCTTGCCGGAGTTGTTCCGGCAGGGGACACTCCGATGCCTAAGTCAGTGATGGATCCCAGCCACAGAATGGGGAAGAGTGAAGAGAGTATGAGAGGAAAGGCTCTTAGAAACTGTGTGAGTGTATATGAGCATATGTCCGCCTACCTCTCTAGCCATCCTTCTTACCATTATTTAAAAGAAGGCCTCCGGTCTGCGGCCCGCTCTTTTTCCGATGATCATGGGGAGCCAATCTCTCCCATGATTGGCGATCGTGGGTTGTCATTGAGCGGTTCCGGCCAGATCGGAGGTATGGCAGCAGGAGTTGTGCGCCATGATCATGGCATGATGAGTGTCGATTGTAACCGTTGGTTACAATTGCCTTTCTGGACCAGATTGTGGTCCAAGCTTCGGGTTTTCCCTTGCGTGGGTCGAAGACTTGGTATTTGCCCCAGAGCCGGAGATCGTGTCTACTGTGGGGACCGTAGTACGTGCCTTCAGAAGTTGATGAGAAAATTGGTCTTTAGTTAAGGTCGAAAACGTTACCCGAAGGACTGGTGTTGACTCTAGTCTTGATTTTGATGATTGACAAAATGTTTAAGTATATATGAGTACTAATTGTGTTTTAAGTGTATTTCTTAGATCTTAGTACTCAACCATGTTGAATGAAGAAATGATTGTATTTCAGTTGAAAAAGTCCTTAAATTAATGGAAAATCAAATATATGGACTTTGGAATTAATATGAAAGGATTTGAAGATGGTTCAGCAAAACCGGCACGGCAAAATTTCAGTGGCACGCTTCAGAGGTCGACACCAGAGGTCGACACCTGTCCAGAGGTCGACACCTGAGGTCAACACCTGTCCAGAGGTCGACACCAGAGGTCGACTCATAGCCTGAGAATTCAAACTGGGCAGAACTATGATTTTCTGGATTTTTGCCTTAGATAAACTGGAGGTCGACTCATGAGGTCGACACTTGATCCAGAGGTCGACTCATGAGGTCGACTCATGGTATAACGGCTAGTTTTTCTAAACTTCTGATTTGATTTCTAACGGCCATAAACGGCCATATTTTTGATTCTAACGGTCTTGTGGAGTTGTTTCAGCATGAATGAGGTATTTAACCTCCACCAAACTTCAAAAAAGCAATGGAGACAAGGTGAAAAGGATTAGAGTGAAAGTAAAAAGCCTTCAAGGAATTCCAAGCCAAAAAGAGTGAGAAATCCAAGAGATTCCTTAGCCAAAAGCTTTCCATCTTTGAGGAATCCAACTTTCAAGAGTTTGGCATTTAGTGAGGTCAAAGATTCCAAGGGAAAAGGCTTGAAGAGTCTCCATCAAAAGCTTCAACGAATTTCTTATTGCTCAAAAAGGAGTTTGTATTGTTTTTATTCATTGTATTAAAATTCTATTTGTGGTAGGCTAGTTTCAAGGTAATTTGAAACTAGTGTGAGGTTTGTTGGTGAGCCAATTGATAAAACCAACTAGGGTTGCTTGTTAGCCCGAAGCCAAAACAAGTGAGTGAGGTTTGTTGGTGAGCCAATTGATAAAACCAACTAGGGTTGCTTGTTAGCCCAAAGCCAAAACAAGTGAGTAAGGTTTGTTGGTAATCCAATTGATAAAACCAACTAGGGTTGCTTGTTAGCCCGAAGCCAAAACAAGTGTGTAAGGTTTTGACTTGTGAGCCTGGTAAAACAAGTCGGCTGTAATCTAAAGATTATAGTGGAAATTCCCAAGTGGAGCTTGGGGAGTGGATGTAGGTGCTAGGTGCACCGAACCACTATACTTCTTGTGTGTTTGCATTGCTCTTCTTTTGCTCTTTAATTGTTGATTTATTTCATTGCTTCCGTTGCACAATTATTTGAGCACTATCACTCTTCACCTTAAAACTTGATAGCACATATATTGCTTTAATTTTGTAAATACCCAATTCACCCCCCCTCTTGGGCACCATATCTGGGCAACAAGTGGTATCAGAGCTCGGTGCTCTGATTGAAAATCTAACGATTTTGAGCTAAAGATTATGGTAACCCTTGTAGGTATTAGTGTTAGACCACCTTTTTTCAATGGCATAAATTACATATTTTGGAAAACTCGCATGCGCATCCATATTCAATCTATTAGTTATCATCTTTGGAAAACCATTATTAGTGGTCCTCATATTCCTTCCATTTTGGTTAATGGCATTTCCATTCCAAAGCTTGAAGAGGATTGGAATGAATATGACATTAAACAAATTGAACTCAATGCTAAAGCAATGAACTTGCTTTATTGTGCATTGGACTTAAATGAATTTAATAGAGTTTCTACATGCACATCAGCGAAGGAAATATGGGACACACTTGAAGTTACTCATGAGGGTACTCTTCAAGTGAAGAACACTAAAATTAATTTGCTTATACATTCTTTTGAAATTTTTGAAATGATGCATTATGAATCTATATCTGATATGTTTTCAAGATTTATGACTATTATTAATGAATTAAAAAGTCTTGGCAAAATCTATACTAATGCTGATTTGGTGAACAAAATTCTTAGATCCTTGCCAAAATCATGGGATCCAAAGGTGACGGCGATCCAAGAAGCTAAAGATGTAGAAACCTTACCTTTGGAAGAGCTTATCGGTTCACTCATGACCTATGAGTTGAACTTATGGCAAAGGATAGTGGAAGCTGATACAGAAAATAAAATAATAGCTCTCAAGGCCAAAAGGAAATTCAAGGCAATGATGGCAACTTGGAGCGATAGCGAAGATTCAAGTACGGATTATGAAGTTGCCCATCTTTGTTTCATGGCAAATGAGAAAAAGGTATGTGCTAAAAATAATTATGATTTTACCTTTAAAGAATCACATGATGCATCTAATGATCTTGTGCATGAATACAGATTGCTAAAAATTGAGCACAAGAAATTAAATAGGCATGTAGATTCATTTTCTCTTGACAACACCAATCTTGCAAATAAAAATGATGATTTAAATGCCAAGATTGATATTTTGAAAAATGAAAAGAATAATTTTACTAAAGAAAAAGAATTTTTAGAAAAAGAAGATTTTATTTCAAAAGATTTATGTAAAAAAGTTTTTAATGAGAAAAATATTTTGATTGAGGAAAAGAAGCAAAAACTCTTGAAGAACTTCAATATTCCTGCTTCTTTCAATTCTTCTAATAAATGTGGTTTCAATGCTTATCCTTCTAGAAAAGTTTGGGTTCCAAAAGGAACCATAATTACTAATCATAAAGGACCCAAGAAAGTTTGGGTACCAAAAATGTCCACTTAATTTGTTTTGCAGGAATGTCTTGCAACCCAACATGAAGAAAGGAAGTTTTTGAAAAGAGGTTGTACAAGACAATTTAAAGAAGTGGACAAGCTATATTCTGGACTAAATGGTAAAAGGAAGGATTATGTATATTGGTAAATTCTAAACATCTCCTTCCATAATTAAAATTGTAGATTAATTTTTATTGCATCAATTACTTTGAAAAATTATTTTAAATAGTTAATTAGAATCAAGTTTGGACTTATCATCGTTGGCTATGATCATGAACTTTTTGGTGTTGATGAATTTCATGCTATCATGACTAAATTTATGATTGTAAGACCTTCACTTGATTTTGATTAATGTATTTCATGAAAAATACTTTTAAAGATGCATATTGATTTGAAAAATGTTTTAATTGATTGATTAGAATCAAGCTTAGACTAATAATCATTTGTTGTGATCATGACCATTTTGATGTTGATGGATTTCAAGCTCTCATGGTCAAACTTGTGATTATTAGATCTTCACTTGATTTTGATTAATATAGTTTCTAAATTATTTCAAGTGAAATGCTATGATTTATATGTTTTTATTTTTGGCATCTATGCATAATCTAGAAATGATTTGGATCAAGTATAGAACTAGTAGTTAAGGGTTACTTTTAAGAAGAAGGTATGCTTATTGACAAACCCTTGCTCTAATAGCTAGACTTGATATCATATTACTTCTAGCATTTGTATGGATATCAAATCATCTTAAAATAAATTTGAAATAATGCTAAACGTTTTTATGCGATATAAATGCTTTGTATTTTGAAAATCATGAATATCTTGAAAAATTTCAAATCTTGATGCATAAGCTTTCATGTTTTATTCCTGAAATAAATGCATATTTTTAAAGGAGGAATAACATTCAGGGGGAGCATCCAAAGATTTGTTATCATATTTGATGCTTTGAATATCTTGTTGATATCATGCTTTGCTTATATTGCTCCGGTACTCCTTCTTGTTTTCAAATCTAATTCTTTGGAGGAGTTACATTCAAATGGTATCATATTCTATTGGCATCAAAAAAAATTTTATATAAGATTTCCTAGTAACCGCTTCGGATTGGGTTAGTCACCATGGCCGTCCGGTCATAGGAGATAAGTAGGGCTTAAAGACCCTCTCTTCCCATTCAACGGGCTCTCTTATGACGTGTAGGGGTGCCGCTGTGACCTTATCCCATGAACAAGTAAAGCGAATGGATAATATACATCAAATCATTTCTTGCATGTGCTTACATTCTTTGGTATCTTGTTCACCTTATATCATATTCAATTGATATCATAAATATTTGATTTCGTGCATTGATTTTGATGACCTACTTGCTATTCTTTCCAACTTCATTCCCACTTTGTATTGCCTTTCACCCTTTTTCATGATGTCAAAAAGGGGGAGAAAATTGTTAAGTATGAAAAGGGGAAGATTGGATAAACATGAAAAATCTTTTGAGAAATGAAAGAAAGTGCAAAAGGGGGAGAAGAATGTAAAATGTTTTTATCTAGAGGAAAGAATTAGTAAGAAGAAGAAATTTTGAAAATTTTAAATTTTTCTTTTGCATATTTTAAAAAATATTTTTAAAGATTTTTTGGATCATATTTTGAGGGGGAGCTTGGTGCTTATTGTTTTGAGCTTGCATGTTTATCTTATTGTTAATCTTTTTAAGCTTACCCTATTCATATACTTAAAGGTTTTGTCATCATCAAAAAGGGGGAGATTGTTGACTCTAGTCTTGATTTTGATGATTGACAAAATGTTTAAGTATATATGAGTACTAATTGTGTTTTAAGTGTATTTCTTAGATCTTAGTACTCAACCATGTTGAATGAAGAAATGATTGTATTTCAGTTGAAAAAGTCCTTAAATTAATGGAAAATCAAATATATGGACTTTGGAATTAATATGAAAGGATTTGAAGATGGTTCAGCAAAACCGGCACGGCAAAATTTCAGTGGCACGCTTCAGAGGTCGACACCAGAGGTCGACACCTGTCCAGAGGTCGACACCTGAGGTCAACACCTGTCCAGAGGTCGACACCAGAGGTCGACTCATAGCCTGAGAATTCAAACTGGGCAGAACTATGATTTTCTGGATTTTTGCCTTAGATAAACTGGAGGTCGACTCATGAGGTCGACACTTGATCCAGAGGTCGACTCATGAGGTCGACTCATGGTATAACGGCTAGTTTTTCTAAACTTCTGATTTGATTTCTAACGGCCATAAACGGCCATATTTTTGATTCTAACGGTCTTGTGGAGTTGTTTCAGCATGAATGAGGTATTTAACCTCCACCAAACTTCAAAAAAGCAATGGAGACAAGGTGAAAAGGATTAGAGTGAAAGTAAAAAGCCTTCAAGGAATTCCAAGCCAAAAAGAGTGAGAAATCCAAGAGATTCCTTAGCCAAAAGCTTTCCATCTTTGAGGAATCCAACTTTCAAGAGTTTGGCATTTAGTGAGGTCAAAGATTCCAAGGGAAAAGGCTTGAAGAGTCTCCATCAAAAGCTTCAACGAATTTCTTATTGCTCAAAAAGGAGTTTGTATTGTTTTTATTCATTGTATTAAAATTCTATTTGTGGTAGGCTAGTTTCAAGGTAATTTGAAACTAGTGTGAGGTTTGTTGGTGAGCCAATTGATAAAACCAACTAGGGTTGCTTGTTAGCCCGAAGCCAAAACAAGTGAGTGAGGTTTGTTGGTGAGCCAATTGATAAAACCAACTAGGGTTGCTTGTTAGCCCAAAGCCAAAACAAGTGAGTAAGGTTTGTTGGTAATCCAATTGATAAAACCAACTAGGGTTGCTTGTTAGCCCGAAGCCAAAACAAGTGTGTAAGGTTTTGACTTGTGAGCCTGGTAAAACAAGTCGGCTGTAATCTAAAGATTATAGTGGAAATTCCCAAGTGGAGCTTGGGGAGTGGATGTAGGTGCTAGGTGCACCGAACCACTATACTTCTTGTGTGTTTGCATTGCTCTTCTTTTGCTCTTTAATTGTTGATTTATTTCATTGCTTCCGTTGCACAATTATTTGAGCACTATCACTCTTCACCTTAAAACTTGATAGCACATATATTGCTTTAATTTTGTAAATACCCAATTCACCCCCCCTCTTGGGCACCATATCTGGGCAACAACTGGCCTTCGGATGATGTAGTCCGATGAGAAGCCTTGGGTTGCCTGCAGTTGGCCTGTCCCTTGGTTGGTCCGAAGTCCATGGTCCGGAGAGAAAAGGCTTCGATCAGTCGAATCGGAGTTCGGCTTGTAGCTGAACTGGAATATCCCAACAGTTGCCCCTACTCTCAGTTTTCGAAGCGGAGATTTGCCTCGAGAAGTGAGAGTATTAATGCTTTGTCATTTTCCTCACGGAAGACTGTGCAGTGGGTGATTACGGGATCTCTGATTGGACTGTCTATCATGATCTGGGAATCAGATGGTGGACAACTGTTACTTCCGGATTGGGGAAGAAGGAAAAAGTGGGTGGCCCTGGGGCCATCTTTCCTTTTTTCGTTGCACGATGGTTGAGCCAATCTTTTGGTTAAGATTTGGATGGTTGTGGTGGCTCCCCCCTGTCCGTTGGATGAAGGGTGTGCCTTGTCCTGGCGGTTAGTTGCAGGTAGGTTACCTCCCAGGGTAATCTTGGGTCAATTCAACCCTGGCGGGGCTCCAGAGACTCTTGCTTTTCTTTTGGGGAAAGGCGAAGGTCCGGCCAAGGAAGCTTCTTCAATCTCGTCTCATCCTCCGCCCAACCTGTTCTGGACTACCAGTCTATTTCGCAGGTAGAATCTTCTTGCTGCTCCCTTACTTCATTCCTTTGTCATGGAAGAAATCGTAGAAAGTCAAGGAGAACAGGCTGGGCCCTCAGGGGCCGGTGACATAGTAGGTTCGGAGTCGATTCGCAGCTCGGTTTCTCAGGATAAGGCGGCCCTTCTCTGGGAACACTATCGCATTCCCGAGGAGTTCCCCTTCATTCTCCCTGCACTCGAAGAACGAGTGAACGAACCTCTCCCTAGGTGTCTAGGCGTATATGAAGATCATCTGAAAGCTAGTCTTCAATTTTTCCTGCACCCCTTCTTCATCAAGATTTTTTGCTTGTACCAAGTGGTGCCAGCGCAGTTAATCACGAACAGCATTCGGAACATCTGCGGGTTCCTGGTCATGTGCAGCATCGCAAATATAGAACCTAGGACCAATTTGTTCACGGCCCTTTTCGTTCTCGAGAGAGACTTCCACAGCAATGGATGGTGGGTGATTGGCCCTAAGTTAGGCCGTAGGGTCATCAGGGACATTCCCAGTGCCATCCATGGATGGAAACCCATTTTTGTATTTGTGGTGTCTTTCGATCCATGGGGCTTCGACACTGTGTGGAAGAAGCCTCACCTGACCGCCAACGACGGGAAGAAGGTCTTGGCGGCCGACCAGTCGGACTACGACCTTTTGATCAACTCCGAAGTTGCCCCCATCTGGGAACTGTTGGAGGAGAGAATCTCTACCGGGCAGGGATCAGCAGATTCCCTTCATTAGGTATAGCGATGGGGCTTCTGCTCATCTTTTCTGATTTTGTTGTGGTTCAGTCTATTGAAGTGAACTCTTTTGCTTGTAGGTGGCGGGATGAAGCCCGGTGTGAGTTGGCTCCGTCAGACTTCGAAGAAGAGGATAGCGCAGGCCCCTCTCACCAGGTCTGCGGTTCGGAAGAGGGCTTGAAGGGATGGCCCCGAGGGGGACCAAGGCACTTCGTCTTCCCGAGGCACCTCAGGGGAAGGCACAGCAGCCGTGGAAGGGGCTCCGTCAAGACCCTATCCAGTCGAAACTCCACCGATGGCTGTCTCCCTAGTTCGCACAACGGGGAGCCCGCCTCAGGGAGTTGATGTGCCACCGTTTTGCCACCTGCTGCTGATAGGGGCAAAGCGCGATAAGTTGAAGGAGAGTTCAACTCTCCAGAGCTCTTCAGAGCTCTCACCTACGGGGGGACTGCTGGTCCCGGCCGTAGCCAGGCAGGCGTTGAAGGGCACGCTACTGCCTCATGACTTGGCGATTCTTCGAAATCGGAACCTTCCCAGAGTATCCGATTCTGCCTTTTCCGTCTTGCAACAGGTATGATCCTCACCGCCCCCTTTGTCCTGAGAGCTGTTTGATCCATGACCCTTCACTTTTGATGCAGTTGGTCTACAACCTCACCTTCATGGAGGAGGACCTGGGGAACGTTGACAGCCTCATCCATGGCCTCAATGAGGAGCTTCAGACTGCCAGGGCTGCCAAGGAAGTAGCCGAAGAGTTGAAGCAGTCCATAGAGGACCGTCTTGCCTAGGCAAGTGATGAAGTTTACGAACTGAAGGACGAACTGAAAGGTGCCCATCTGACAATGGCAGGGCAAGAGGCAGGGTGGAGAAGGTGCAGAAAACAAGTCGATTCCCTGGAGCAGGCTGCCAGGGAGGATAAGGAAAAGATAGAAAACGTGACCAAGGCGGCGGAGGAGGTTTCTAGGAGGGCCGAAGAGGCGATCCTGGAGTCTGAGGCTGCTAAGAGGGAGTCTGTATCTTTGAAGAAACGGGCAGACGACACCGTGGCTGACTTCAAAATTTCTTCACAATTCCAAGCGGAGATTAGTGAAGCGTCTTTGTTCGGCTATCAGCATGGCTTCAACGATGGACTCTCCAGGATGAAGGAGGCCTTCCCTCACCTCGACCTTTCTAGCATTCCTCCCTTCGATATAGCTGGAGAAGAAGAAGAGGAAGTAGAGGGGGCAGAAGCCATAGTAGAGGCCGAGGAGGTGCCATGTCCGGAGGAGGAGGTCACTGCCTTAGTTGAAAATCCGGAGGTGACCCCAACTCCGACCCTGGTTCAGGAGGAAGCTCAGGCTGGAGGGGTCCGAGCCGAAGGTTCTCCGGTCCCGACCCAGATTGACGAAGTCCCCTTAGAACAGGTTGAGAGGTTGCTTCAGTCCTGTGGTGTAGAGTCTCCTCCCATCGATGTTGAGTGACTTGAGTCACTTTGGATGTATTTTCTTTCTTTCTCCTTTGTATCATCAATGAATTTTGTATGATAACTTTTCCAGATTTTGAAATGAATTCTTTTTTCTTTGCATATGCCATGTTGTGCTTCATGTGTAGCTCGAACCGGTTTTACCGTTCTTTCTTCTACTTAGTCGAACAGTCATATCCGAAGGCCGTTTAGTTGATAGGAACTGGTTTTACCATTCTTTTTCCTGTTTGGTTGAGTAGTCGTGGCCAAAGGCCGTTTAGTTGATAATTGACAAAGATGAACCCTGGAGCAGACCATAACTCCGTTACCGAAGACTGTCACCTTCCTTCGGATATTAAGTTTACCCGTTGGGGCGGACAAGCATCAACTCCCCGTCAAGCAATAATTAGGGAAGTTTGATTGTAATCTTTGTCCACGTGGCACGTTAATATTTGTACGGTCGTGATTCCTTGCACCTTGTGAACCGCCGGGTCTCCTTTTTTTGAAAAGAAACCATTAATGATGCCGTCGCACGATGAGGATTTCTTTGGATTCGACGCGATGGTAGTTGTTATCCTGGGGATGGCTCCCGAGTGACTTTCTGGTTCTCGAAGCATCACCCGGACACGTGGTGGTTTCTGACACGACCGGGAAGGATATGGGGCACGCCTCCTCATAGTCGGTCGTGAGTGCAGGGTCTCTATAAATAGGACCCTGCCTTCTACTATCAAAGGCCATCGTCTCCGTAGGCTCCTTTCCTCTATTAGAGATGAGATTCAGCACTTCTGAACTTCGCCGTGCGACAAAAAGAAGGGCCATTGACCCGAAAAGGAAACGAAGTCCGGAGTCCCTTGGGCCGGGGGAAGATGACGAGGAGCCTCTCGTGGACCACCTTGAAAAGAAGGTCCGCCTGTTGGAGGCCCGATTGAGGGAGGCTTGGGCCCAGGTCACGGTGGCGACCATGGCGGTGGAGGAAGCAAGGAGGGAGGCGGCGGACGCTGTCGCAAACTTCAGGGCTTCTGTTGCCTTCAAGGAAGAAGTCATCAAGATGGCTCTGGACTTCTTCCATCAGGGGTTCTGGGAATATCGGAGGAAGGCCTCCAAGTTTTATAACTTGAAGGGCCTGGACAACATCAAGCCCTCCGTTCCCTTTCCCGAACACGAATTTGATTTCGACTCCGATGAGGGGTTAGATTCTAGTTCGGATGGGAACCCCGGGGTCCCTTCATCATCCCTCCAGATCTCTCCCCGCCAGTACGGGAAAAACCTAGTGGGGGGTTATTGAAAATTTTCCACATCTTCTTGGTGCTACTCTTTTTTTTTGTATCTCTCTTTATGGGAGTTTCTTTTTCCTCCTTTCTTTTTCTTTTTTTTTCTTTTTGTAAAAAAAATTGAAAGGAATAAAGTATCCTTTTGTTACCTCTCCCATGCATTCTTTGCGGTATGTTGCATCATGCTTCGTCTGAAATGTAGACTCCGCGGACCATTTTTGGTCTACAGGGAAGAGACGAGGTCGGTTGGACCGTTCTTGTAATGTCTGTTGTCGACAGAAAGGATGACAGTGGTCCTTTTAGGCATGTTTTCGGATTTACCATAGGGTAGGGTATTTACACTGTCCCCGTGCACTTCTGTCATGATTAAGGTAGGCTGTTCAGGCCCGCCTCGGTGCGTCTTCGGATTCACCGTAGGGTAGGTTACGAAAACCATCCCTGCATTTTTTATCTTTTCGGTGGCCTGGTTAGATCATCCGTTGCGCTCGTCGGGCATACCGATAAGGTGAGTGGATCAGACTCTCCTTTGCATAGTTGACCGATTTTTCAGATCAGGTCACTCAGGCTGTTGTCGTTCAGTCGATACAACTAGCCGTTCTGAGTTGAGTAGGGTTGAGTAGCTTTGCACAGAAATTTCAGGAACTCTTTTATTGATAGTATTTGCGAAGGTTTTGTACATTCCATGGCCAGGATAAGACCTTTCCCTCTAGGGTCTTGAGTCGGTATGTTCCTGGTCGAATGACTTCTTCGACTTGATATGGACCTTCCCAGTTGGGGGAGAGTTTATCCTGTTCCGTTGGCCTGGATACCTCTGCCCTTCACGATACCATGTCTCCCGTGCGAAAAGTTTGCTCCTTCACCCTTGAGTTGTAGTACTTGGCGACCTTTTGCTAGTATGCCGCCATCCTTATCTGGGCCTGTAGCCTGGTCTTGATAGCAAGTCCAGATCAATCCTTCTGCAATCGGAATTTCCAAGCTCTTCATAGTTGTCAATTCTCAGGGACTGCAGGGAGACTTCAATAGGTAGTACGGCTTCGGTACCGTATGCCAGGTTGAACGGAGATTCGCTGGTAGCCGTTCTCGAGATAGTTCGGTATGCTCAGAGAATGGAGGTCAGTTCTTCGGCCCAAACCCCTTTGGCGGCGTTCAACCTTGTCTTCAGACCATGGAGGATGGTCCGGTTAGTGACTTCGCTTCTCTGTTGGACTGTGGATGAGCAATGGATGTCAGCCGATGCTGGATATGGTACCGAGCGCAGAAGTCCTTGAACTTCGGATTGTCAAACTGTCTCCTGTTGTCCGTGATGATGATATGTGGGATGCCGAACCTGAATATGATAGAATTTTTTACAAAATTTTTCACCTTACCCTCTGTGATCTGGGCCAATGGTTCGGCTTCTACCCACTTTATGAGTAGTCGATGGCCACTAGGAGAAACTTTCTTTGCCCTGATGCTGGCGGGAATGGGCCAAGAATGTCCATCCCCCACTGGGCAAAAGGTCATAGGGCTGCCAATTGGGTTAGGTGACTCGCAGGCTGTCTCTGTACATTGGCGTACCTCTGGCACTGGTCGCACTTTCGCATGAAATCAGCTGAGTCCTTCTGAATGGAGGGCCAATAATATCCCTGTCGAATGATCTTGTATGCTAGAGATCTGCCTCCCAAATGATCACTGCATATGCCATCGTGGACCTCTCTCAGAGCATAGTCCGCATCTGTAGGTCCTAAGCATTTTAGCAGTGGCTGAGAGAATGATCTCTTGTATAGGGTTCCGTCTAAGATGACGTACTGAGATGCCATCCAGCTGATCTTCTTGGCCTTTGCCTTATCTTCTGGTAGTTTTCCCTCATTCAGGAACCTGATGATGTGATCCATCTAGCTTGGCTCAGCGTTGATCTGGCACACCTCTGCAGCCTCTTCGACTATGCTTGGGTTTTCAAGATGTTCAACAAAGGTGCGCCCGAGAGATTCTGGTGCTGTAGTTGCCAGCCGAGACAATGCATCCGCCTAGGAGTTCTCTGGTCGTGGAACATGAATGATCTCAAAATGTTCCAGTTGGGAGGATAAAGCCCCCACCTTCTCCAGGTATTGCACCATGGTTGGATCTTTGGCTGTAAATTCTCCGTTGACTTGATTCACAACTAGATGAGAATCTGAGAAGGCTCGGAGTTGCTGTACTCCCAAATATTTGGCGATCCGAAGTCTGGCGAGCAGGGCTTCGTATTCGGCTTGGTTATTAGAGGCATGGAAGGAGAACCGGAATGCGTACTCTATGGTATGGCCATCAGGTTCGGCCAACATGAGTCCAGCCCCGCACCCGGTAGTATTGGAAGCTCCATCCACATAAAGCACCCAAATGGACTTTGTTTCCTTCTGGACTTCTTCTGCCGAAGATGCTTCGTCTTCGGACTTCCAGGTGCACTCAGCCAAAAAATCAGAGAGCACCTGGGCCTTCATAGCTGCTCGGGGTTGGAAGCCGATGTCAAATTCACTTAGCTTCACAGCCCACTTGGCTATCCTTCCAGAGATGTCCGGAGATCGGAGAACGGCCTTAAGAGGTTGATCGGTCAGTACCACAATAGCATGGGCCTGGAAATATGGGCGTAGTCACTTTGTCACAATCACTAAAGAGTAGATCAGCTTCTGCATCCTTGCATATCGCGTTTCGGCGTCATGCAGGACCTTGCTGATATAGTAGATCGGCTTGTGGGACCCATCTTCCCCTTTCCGGACAAGAACCAAATTGACTGCCTCATCTGAAGCAGAGAGATAGAGGTAGAGGACCTCACCTTCTTATGACTTGGAGAGCAATGGCGGGGTCTCCAGGTACTTCTTCAGCTCCTCAAATGCAGCACGACAGTCTTCGGACCATTCGAAGCCCTTTGACTGCCTGAGTACCTTGAAGAACGGAAGACATTTCTTGACTGACCGAGAGATAAATCTGCTCAGGGAGGCAATTCTCCCTGTCAATTACTGGACTTCCTTTTTGCAGGAGGGATGTCTCATATATTTCAATGCTTGAATCTTTTCAGGGTTCGCCTCAATCCCTCGTTTGGTGACAAAGAAGCCCAAGAATTTACCCGAAGTGACCCCAAAGGCACACTTTGCCGGGTTCAGCTTCATGCGGTAGCATCGAAGAGCACTGAATGACTCTTCCAAGTCGTGGATGTGGTCTTTCCGGAGGATGCTTTTGATGATCATGTCGTCAACATAGGCCTCCATGTTCCTCCCCAGTTACTTTTCGAACACCTTGTTGATCAGCCTTTGAAACGTTGCCCCGGCGTTCTTGAGGCCGAATGGCATCATCTTGTAGCAATAGAGACCTTTATCAGTGATGAAAGCCGTCTTCTCCTCATCTTATGGATCCATTCTAATTTGGTTGTAGCTGAAGAAAGCATCCATGAAACTCAGTAACTGGTGGCCGGCGGTAGCGTCGACCAGCTGATCAATCTTCGGAAGAGGGAAGCTATCTTTTGGGTAAGCCTTGTTGAGGTCTGTATAGTCGATGTAGATCCTCCACTTGCTACTAGCTTTCTTTATCATTACCACATTGGCCAACCACTCGAGGTAGTGGGTCTCTCGGATGAACCCTGCTTTAAGGAGCTTACCAACTTCTTCGTCCACGGCTTGCTGTCTTTCGGGAGCGAAGCTCCTTTTCTTCTACCGCACCGGCTTGTACCTAGGGGTTACTTCCAGTCGATGAGTGATTACTTCGGCAGGAATCCCTGGCATATCTGAAGCCGTCCAGGCGAAGACGTCGGCATTGTCTCTAAGAAAACGGATCAACTCCGTTCTGGTTTCCTCATCAAGCATGCTCCCGATCTGCACAACTCTGGAGGGATCTTCCTCTGTCAAGGGTACTGGGATGGTTCTCTCCATGGGCTCACCAAGATTTGTGGTTACATCTCTCAGATCCAGCTGATCTGGAGTTGTTGAATTCTTGAAATGCCTATCTTCAATCATCAGACACTGCCATGTTGTCCTCTGGTTTCCTCTAACTTCTCCAACACCGTTCTTGGTGGGGAAGCGCACCAAAAGGTAGTGAGAGGAGATGACGGTCCGGAACTTGTTCAAGGCGGGCCGCCCTAGAATAATATTGTATGCTGAGGGGATTCGGACCACCGTGAAGTTGATCGGCAGTGTCTTTTATCGAGGTTCAGTGCCAAGGGTTATAGGCAATACTATTTCCCCCTCGGCATAAACTTGGTTGCCTCTGAAATCAGAGAGCAGTATGGGGGATCTTTGCAGTTGATGTCTAGGCAAACATATTTTAGAGAATGCATCGCACATCAAGATATCAGTCGAACTTCCATTATCAACAAGGATTTGCTGTACATCATAATTGGCCACTACGGCCGAAATTACAAGAGGGTCGTCATATGGGAGCCGAACTCCCGCAAGGTTATCGTCAAAGAACAAGATAGAGTTGTTGTCCTTAAGTCGCTTTGGGGCTTCATCCTCTTCCCTTCTCTAGTTGGCGGGTCGGTGTATCATCCCTACACCTTCGTTGGTAGGCCTTTGATTTGGTAGCTCGGCCTCTTCGGGAGGTGGCTAAGGAACAGTTGCTTCTGATCGAGGTCCTTAGCGATCGATGTATCGTTCCAGTATCCTCTCTTGATGAGATCCTCAATTGTATCATTCAGCTGGATGCACTCTTCTGTGTTGTGACCGTGGTCCCGGTGGAATCGGCAGTTTTATTCCTGTTCCTTACGGAAGAGGAGGCCTTCATGGGACGGGGCCGTTGGAGATAGTTCTCCTTCTCTATCTCCATGAGGATCTTCTCTCGAGGAAGGTTGAGGGGGGTGTAGAAGTCGAATCTTCCTCCCAATGCTTTAGGCCTGGGAGGACTTCTTTGGCGGCCTGTATATTTGCCGCCATTGTTATTAGAAGTTTGGGGACCTTGTCCCCTGTTATTCTTCTTTTTTGAAGGGGGTTTTCCTTCAACCAGTCGTCGATTTGCTGCCTGCTCTTCAGCATCGGCATATTTTTGAACCCTCGACAGGAGCTCAGCGTAGCTTTTAGGGAACTTCTTATCCAAGAAAAAGGTAAGCCTGGAGGTATGAAGCCCCTTCTTCAGTGCTGACATGGCCACATGCTCGTTGAGATCTGGGATCTCAAGCGTGATCGCATTAAACTTGGAGATGTAGTCTCGCAGGTTTTCTCCTTCATTCTGGTGAAGGAGGAACAGTGTGTCCGTATTCCTTGGAGTCTTGCGGCAGGTCCTGAAATGCAAGACAAATAATTTTTCTAACTTGGAAAAAGAATCGATGGTACCTGGGTGCAGGCTCGAGTACCACATCCGAGCAGACTTCTTCAAGGTAGTCGGGAACGCTAAGCAGTACATTATGTCCGAAGCTCCTTGGATCATCATATAGGCCTTGAAGCTATCCAAATGATCGAGGGGGTCAGAGGTGCCATCGTAGGTTCCATCTGGGGAACCCTGAAATGCCGAGGAATGACCTCGTCCATGATACAGTCGGTGTAGGGTGGGCGTAGATCATCCACAATCAAGTCGTCGGGATCCTTCAGATCCCGCATTTTCTGTTCTCGCACCTTTGCCATCTCTGATTCTATGGCTCTGAATCTCTCGTTATAATCGGGAGTCTGCTTCGGCGCTCTCTCCACAGAAGTGGAGTCTCCGGAAGAGGGTGAGGGAGTTTGCCTAGGCCTTTTCCCTTTTTGCAGGAAATTGGCGGACCTGGGCAATCTCGAAGTTCGGCCTTCAGGATAGGGCCGATAATGGGAGGAGGGGTGCGCATAATCCTCTCGTGGGGCTCTCTTTCTTCGAGATCGAGAGCTATGTCTGGAGGTGGCCGGTAGGTTTCCCACCCGAAAGGCTCTATTCTGGAAGTCTTGAACCATAGCCGTGAGATTGGTGACCTGGTTCACAAGAGCTTCGAACTGCTACAGTCCCATAACAACTATGGGAGGTGGAACATCGTTCTCCTCCGGGGGTGCGCTCCCCTGGGATGGAGCACGACTTTGGCTTGTAGAAGCGATTTAAGTCCTTCCTCTCGCCATCAAGGATTTTTTTTTTACTTCCCCTTGTCTAGGAGGGAGCTTAAAGAGTGCTTTCCCCCTTCCTGGCGTGCCAATCTATTGGCGTGGAGTCCCTGGATCGGCCGGTCGGACACCGCTCCCTGGTTTACCTGTAAAATAGGTTCCTTGCCGGAGTTGTTCCAGCGGGGGACACTTCGATGCCTAAGTCAGTGACGGATCCCAGCCACAGAATGGGGAAGAGTGAAAAGGGTATAAGAGAAAAAGCTCTTAGAAACTGTGTGTGTATATGAGCGTATGTCCGCATATCTCTCTAGCCATCCTTCTTACCATTATTTAAAAGGCCTCCGGCCTGCAGCCCGCTCTTTTTTCGGTGATCATGGAGAGCCAATCTCTTCCATGATTGGCGATCGTGGGTTGTCATTGAGCGGTTCCGGCCAGATCAGAGGCGTGGCAGCAGGAGTTGCGTGCCATGATCATAGCATGATGAGTGTCGATTGTAACCGTTGGTTACAGTTGCCTTTCTGGACCAGATTGTGGTCCAAGCTTCGGGTTTTTCCTTGCGTGGGTCGAAGACTTGGTATTTGCCCTGGGATCAGAGATCGTGTCTACGGCGGGGACCGAAGTATGTGCCTTCGAAAGTCGATGAAAAATTGGTCTTCGGTCAAGGCCGAAGACGTTGCCCGAAGGACTGGCCTTCGGATGGTGTAGTCCGGTGAGAAGCCTTGGGTTGCCTGCAGTTGGCCTATCCTTTGGTTGGTCCGAAGTCCATGAGAGAAAAGGCTTCGACCAGTCGAACCAGAGTTTGGCTTATAGCTAAACCGGGATATCTCAACATCTTGTATTACATATCTTTGCATGATGGATAAGAGTTGAATGACTATACAAAAGTGGACTGAACAGTTTATTAAGAGAGTTCAAGCTTTTATGAAGTTCATTGTAGATCATATGGGTAAAGAATGTGAGGTTAGATATCTATGTATTGATTGTTTGAACTTGTATATCAAGAGTTAGGATGTGGTTTATAATCATTTACTGATTCGAGGGATGGATATAGATTATACTAGGTGGATATTTCATGGAGAATGTTTAACCTTTTAAAATTCTAAGAGCATATGAAAATTTTTATGATCATGATGATGTGGATGATGATAGTATAACATGCAATGACATGGATGAGGATGATGGAGTCCATGAAATATTGAATGATTTTGAAAATTTTATAAATAATTATCACATGGATCATAATAATGGTGTGCCTGATTTTAATGAAAATTATAGTTTGCAAGATATATTTGCTAAACTTTTGAGGGATGCTGAAAGAAAATTATATCCAGGTTATTCAAAGCAAGGATTTAGGTCCCGGCAGGATGTCCCTCAGGACACCGGGACGGGGTATCATCCCATGTGTTAGGACACGACGTTCCGCTAGCATCCTAGCATCCTAATTGGGATGCCTTGGGATATCTCCTATCTCGAGTGTCAAGACGGGGCGGGATGCCAGTGCATCCTATTTTATGAAAAAATCGAGACATCCCCGTTCCACAGGATTTAAAATCTTGATTCAAAGTTTTCTACTTTATCATTTTTGGTGAAGTTACTCCATTTGAAAGTTTATAATAAATGAAGCAATAAATCATTTGACATGTTGCTTAACTTACTAAAAGAAGCATTGCTAGAAGGGGAGACACTTCCTAAGTCCCACTATGAGGCAAGAAATGTGTTGCGTAGGTTGGGTCTAGGATATGTAGTTATTCATGCATGCAAGTATGATTGTGCATTGTTTTGAAAGGAGTTTTAAAATCATGAAGAGTGTCCTATTTGTTGTACATCTAGATGGAAAATCAATGATGGTAAAGACAAGAAAGTATCACATAAAATGTTGCGCTACTTTCCATTAAAACCAAGGTTGCAATGCCTTTTTATGTCAAGGAAAATTGCCTTAGAGATGCAGTGGCATAAGGATAAATGTGTAATAATCAAAAGGTATTGAGACATCCAGTTGACTCAGAAACTTGGAAAATATTTGATAATGACATTTCATGATTTGCTGCGGATCTTCGTACTATACTTGATCTTGATATTGATGGTTTTAATCCATTTGGTAATATGAGTACATCATATGGCATATAGCCAATTATTTTGGTGTCGTACAACTTGCCCCCTCGAAAATGTATGAAGGAGCAATTTTTCATGATGTCATTGTTTATTCCTGGCCCCCTAGCACCTGGAAAAGATATCGATATATATATGCAACTTTTGATAGATGAACTAAAAGACTTATGGAAAATTGGTGTGCACACATATGATGCTTGCAGTGGATCAAATTTTTAATTGCATGCTACACTTTTGTAGACTATAAATGATTTTTTAGCATATAGAAATATATCTGGATGGAGTGCAAAAGGATATATGGCATGTCTAGTTTGTAATTACCATATATATTCTTATAAGTTAAGAAGTAAAATTTGTTACATGGGGCATTGATGATACTTGCCATATGATCATAGTAGGCAAAAAAGTAAGAAGTTTGGTGGAAAAATTGAGCATTGAATGCCACCACAAGAGTTATCTGGGGATGATATATTGCGACAATTTGCAAGCTTTAAAGATATGCAACATGGAAAGCATCCAAACAATAAAAAGAGAAAACATTCTCCAACTGAGTTGAATTAGACTAAAAGAAGCATTCTTTTTGAGTTGCCATATTGGACAAAATTGAAATTGAGGCATAATTTGAATGTTATACATATAAAAAATAATATTTATGATAATATTTTAGATATATTGTTGAACATTGATGGAAAAATAAAAGACACTTTAAAGGCAAGGCAAGATTTGAAGGACATGAATGTAAAGAAGGAATTACACTTAATGCAGAGAAGTGATGGCTCATATATCTTTTCACCTACTTGTTACACTTTAACTAAGATTGAGAAGCAGATATTGTGAGTTTTTTAAGTCAGTGAAGTTTCCAGATGGGTATACTTCAAATCTCTCTCGATGTGTGAATGTGAATGAAGGAAAAATCATGGGTTTAAAAATTCATGATTGTCATGTTATTCTCCAAAGGATACTTCCTGTTAGTATTCATGGATGCTTGCAAAGAGATGTGTATGTTGCATTAATGGAGTTGGGGGATTTTTTTCCCGTGCTTGTGTTCCAAGACACTTAATGCGGAAGAAGTACAAAATTGAAAAAAGAAATTGTATTGATCATTTGCAAGCTTGAAATGATTTTTCCACCTGCTTTCTTCGTTGTCATGGTATATTTGGCAATTCATCTACCCAATGAGATAATACTTGGGGGTCCTGTACAATTCCAATGGATGTTTTAAATTGAAAGGTAAAGCGAATAGTTAAACTATAATTTACTTTTAGTTGTCATTGATATAACACATAAATATACTTTTAACACAGTATTTGTTTATTTGTTTCATTAGATTTTTGGGAGATCTTAAAAAATATGTGCAGAATAGAGCTTGTTCTGAAGGTTCAATAGCCAAGGCTTATGTTGTTAATGAATGTTTGACTTTTTGCTCATTTTATTTTCGTAGAATTGAGACTCATTTCAATAGAGAGGAAAGGAATTGTGACACAGAAGAAGATGGTGGAATATCCGTTTTCTCTCATAGATTTAGATCGCTTGGAGCAGCAAAATATATTCAAATATCACCCAGTGAACTCGAGATGGCTCATTGGTATGTGCTATCTAATTGTGAGAAGTTGAAGCCTTATCTTGAGTAAGTATTTATTAGTACATGTATTTAGATGTGAAAATCAATGGTTATATGTTTGTAAATTAATTATAATGCTACTTAATAGAAAATATTTGGAGGATCTTAAGAGAGAATGTCCAACTAATATAGAGAGGAGACATAAGGAGCAATTCCCATCATGGTTTAAATAGCATGTAAGTAAATTATCACAATGTTGAGTGCATTTCTACATTAGCTATATATTAACTAAATATTTCTTGGCTTTTTGTAGATGACATGCTTGTTCAATCGAAAGGCACCCGAATCAATGGTGGCACTATATTCATTAGCATGTGGACCTCACATTTTTGTTAGAAAATATACCAGTTGCATTAGCAATGGTGTTAGGTTTCACACAAGAGATTGTGATAACCATCGTAGACGGCAAAATAGTGGGGTGACAGTAGAAGGAAATAATGGGGATGATGTTATTGACTACTACAACATAATCAATGAGATCATAGAATATATAAGAGATAAGCAGGTAGTTCTTTTCAAATGCATTTGCTTTGATGTTGGGAATAAGAGGTCTAGCATACAAATATATGAGAAAATTATTAGTATTAACATGAGCAAAACATTGTTTGATAATGTTCCTTTGTACTTGCTAGACAAGCAAAACATATCTTCTATCTCAATGATACTAATTAGGAAAAATTGGTGAGTTATGCAAAAATTTCAACTTCGGCATATATTTGATATTTTAGAAGATTAAGATAATGAGCTGAATGTGAATGATGAAATAGTTGAAAATCTAGATGTTGAACCTTTAGTTAGAGGTGATGTCGATCCAGATATTATTGAAGCTAATATAGTACATATAATAGACGGAGCGCATGAAGAGGTCATTGAGTTTTTCATAGATGATGATTTAGAAGATGAAGCATTTGCAAAATATTGTGATGATGTGGAGATAACTACTTACGATGATCTTGGAAGTGACATTGATGCAGATACATAGTTAATATCTTTAATTTCATGTAATAAATGATTATACACTATCTTTATTTTCATCATTATTTTTCTTATATCTGCTTGTGTTCATTATTTGTACTAACTTATTAACTATTTATTTGTAGTGATATTTGAGAATGGTTTTAGGGTTGAAATACCGAGCTAGAGCCAATTCCAAAGATGTACATTCCATTGCACCTACCACAATAGTAGAGCCATGTACATTTCAATCTCAACAAAATGCTTCTAACTCATCTCCCATTGAGTCTATGGTACCACATAGTCAGTTCAGTTCTACAACTGCAAATGAGCCATATGCACCACTTAATGCATCTAATTCTGCACAAGGTGATATAGTTTTTTTTTAACCAAGTCCTTTGGTTTTTAGAGAAAAAAATTCTTATTTATTATATTCTCAAATGTTTATAGGTTCTACATCAACGAGTAAGGGTTGTGGTCTTACATGCGGTATTGGCCTGAGTAAAATGAAAAAGGCACTAGGTAAAATATGGTAATAGTGATTAATATAGATCAAGGGAGACCAGTTGATCGAGTGCAATCAGCAAAATTCTCTAGTGAAGTGGTTTTTGTTACTTGTCTCTAGTATGCATGTGGTTTTGTTAAAGATTTAAGGATCTAAATGAAATGACTGCATAAATCCTACATTTGATAAGATTTAAGGATCTAAATGAAGATGACTTAAATCCTACATTTGATAAGTTGGAGGTAAGACCTTTTTTATAAATTTTCATAAAAAATTATATAATTTTCTTATAAATGTGAAGACATGGAAGTATTTTTAGGTTGTCCATATAGGAGTTAATTCCTTTACACATTATTTATTTCTTATAGATGAAGGTTTCTGCATGCACATAGAATAATTAGCACTTTTTTATTTTAATTTATTTATGTTTATGTAATTTTCAAAGCAAATTGAGATTCAGAATTTGAGAGATGATGCAGAAGTATTAAAATGTATGCTTCGAAGGATGCAAGCACGTGGCAAGGATATGAGGTCAATATTACGAGAGCATTAATGAAATTTAGTTTTGATGCAGAAACAAGGCAAAATAAGCCTGTTAATATATCTTAACATAATTGGGATGAGCTGTGTGATTGTTGGTCTAATCCTCATGTGAAGGTTTATCAACTTCTACCTAATAACAAAATTTGATTTTTTTTTTTTTTGTTTTGATTAGTCCATATGCAAATACATCATTTATGAAATAAAGACTAATCCGATGGAAAAAATAGTTACTAACGTCTGAAAGTTGTTTGTATTCTATTTATCTCAAGGAAATATGTTTAATCAATGCTGCAAATCGAGCAAAGCAAAGATGATACGTAAATAGGATCTATAGTATTTGTAGCAGTGCAACATGAAATTATAAGACACTACATTATAACTATTATATTATTAATCATAGTTTAGTTTTCTAATAATTTTATTGACTTTGGTGTAATATTGTCACTAAAAGAGCACAATGGGAGAGTGTGACAGAATTACCTTGTTCAAGCGCACTTACTGTAATTCAACAGGTGCATGGGCAAACTCGTATGCAGAGAAGTGTTATGTAACTCAACATGTTTAGTTTCATTCATTATACAACTATATTATATTTTTACTGTTTGTACACTTTTTATTCATACACCAAGTATATTATATTATATATTTTTTGTAATTGAATGATTGTATGTATTCAAAATTTTAATTTTTAATCACATAACTACTTGTATGTCTTAGAATGAAATGCAAAGGTTATTAACCGAGTCTGAAATTGAAAGAAACTCTATGACTCTGGATGAATTTTGTGACAAAGTATTGAGAGTAAGATCCGGATATATTAAAGGACTTAGTCATGGTTCGAAACCAGAACTAGCCTCAAGTTCAAAATTTAAGTTAAACAACTTGAGAAACAATTAAAGAATCTCGATTGGAGAATGACAAGTTGAAAGAAAATATAGATGAACTCAGGGACAAGTTGGACCAACAAGGATGTCTGATTGAGATGTTACTTGCTGTACAAGGTGCATCCGTAACCAGACTGTTATTATAATTTGTCATCTTTTAATTTTATAAATTAATGGATATATAAATTATTAATCTTGTTTCTCTTGATATGGTTACATTCTTATTTTTGCAGAGAAGATGCACTTAGAATTGGCATTCAACAACAAGTCTTCAATTTTTTAGTATAAATATTTTAAATATTTAGAGATGGAGACTTATCTATCCCCTTCTCATATATCTTTTTTTTTTGAAATATGATATGCTTGTATATTGAAGGATGGGTGGTTAGTATGATTTACTTATATATTGTTCATATAGTGAGTTATGGCATTGAAAGTAGGCCGTCTTGTCTGAATGGGACATTCTCTCTTGTCTGAATGGGACATTCTATTTATTGGGTGGTAAGTTACCTCATATGATTCAAAAAGTGCTTTAACTTTGCAATAGATGTCTAAGAGGGATTCCAAGGTGAATGGTATAAAGAATACCCAATCTGGTATAACATTTGGGCTTGCTCTTTTTATCTATGTATTTTACTTTGGGCTTACTTGCAATTCATGAAAACATACCTTTGTTTGGGAAGTTTCAGTTTTGTTAATTCAGTTTTTGATTAACCACGAATACCTTGAAGTGCAAATTATTATCATGCTATATATATATATATCAGTGTCGGACCCAAGGACTTCCAATTCATAGGTCATTAATTCTTCCATCTATACTAGTTAGGTTATTCTGCAAGTTGAATGTGATTCATCTCACTGTTGGAGATGCTTCTTTTGTGACTCCTGTCAACTTAGCTCCACTTTTTCATCAAATTAAGACCTAGTCTTATCGTTCATCAAGCACATGAGTTTAAGTAGTATTGATGCCACAAAGGATGAGGAAAGAAATTAGTACAGCAAAAGAATTAAAAAAAAAAATGGTCATGGCACCAGGAAAAGCTCGCATATCTGAAGAAGATGTAAACCTTGACAGAAACAAATTGCAAGGAAGAAATGAGTTTAGTAAAATAACAAAATCTTGCTAGACCGGACATGAATGCGAGGTTTTCGTGGCGATTTTGTAGGTTAAATGCCCTTTTCTTTCTGACCATACTAGTGTGCCATTAAAGTTGATAGAATGAAAGTAGTTTCCATAAGTAGGCATGCATTATGGATTTGAAATTATACATAATTTGTTGATTTATCTATATCTTATTTAACATGATTTTCTGCATTAGTTTGATCTTGCATGAATAAGTTTTTCTAGCATGATTTTTTTTTTTTTTTAATGTAATGGAAGGTACAAAATAGCTAAGGGCAGATGTTAGTTAACATGGATGTGAGGTTCGGTTCTTTGGCATCAAGGCTTCAAAGGCATTTGATGGAATGTCTTAGAGAGACATTGTTTCATGGAATGGTTTAATTTTTGGGTACGGTCGGAATGGAAGTGTGAGAAAGCTGGTGAGAATATGGGGAATTAATATGTGGATCTGAGAATGACAAGTGTAGTTTATTTTTGTTTGATGGAGTGTTTTACCATCCTGTGTAGGTCCGAGGGCCATCAAAAGGGGACCAATGCAAAGCTCCCATCAGAAATGCTCTGATTGAAATGTGCTCCCAAAGCTCAAATTTCGGAATGATTGGATCACGCAGCCTGCATATTTTAGCATATAGGCATAAATTCTTTATCTAATCTTTTTACTCTCCCCCCTCATTTGCCTTTCACTCATGTTGTTGATAGTTTTTGTATGAGAATGGGAGGTCATTTTCATGATAGTTTTTGTGAGTATCATATGACCACGATTCAAATAGGAAGGAAATGAAGATAGGTATATATTTTGAAAATGTCTTTAAGGATACTAGGATAGCTCATACTTTCTTCTTATTTTCACCTCAATCTTCTTTAGATATTTTCTTCATAATTTTATATTTGCAATTGTTTCTTTGTCATGTATTGTAAACTAGAACTTGTTTCTATTTGGTATTCTGTTAAATAGACATTGCATAGAATCTGTATACTTAGTTTTTCTCTAGCTTTTCGAAGTAGAACTGATGTACAAATAGCTAAGGGCATATGTTAGTTGAAATATAAAATCCCATTGGACGAGAAACCGGATGCTGATAGGAGACGCATAAACTGAAGATAAAGTTGATGATGTACCTGAAAAGACCCAATCCATCCTATAGCTAGCTGACTGTTGATCATTGTGACCCTGTGACAAGTAATTTGCTCAATAAGAATTATTTGGATAAAATAGACAAATATATATAAGAAAAACAAGTTTATATATTACACGAACCTACCCTGTTTTGAAAAAATTCAAATGTGGATGGTGCACTGTCTGCCCCTCACTTGCATAGGATTGTGAACCCATATGACTCCAATGGCCCATTAGCTACAACCTCATTAGGAAAACAAGCCAAAGCATGCATGCGCTTGAAGTCCTTTCTCCAACGTTCAAGAATGTATTTAGATGGAATTCAACCACATTTTGAAAGTTAAGCACAGATAATGCATGTCTACATAAAATACCTCTGAATTGGAAAGAGCAACAAATGCACCTCACCCCTAATTCCTTTTCATTGTAAAGAACTTCATATAACTTATTCTCCATATGTTTACTATCTTTCACTCTTATACGTTCTTTTACTTCGAAGGTATATACTTGGCCATCAACTTTAACTAGAGAAGACACAGTATATCAAGGCCCTAATCTCAGCTTGGAATTTTTTAAACATGTCAAATGTGTAGGCTTTGCCGGGCTGCTCCTCCATGTAGAGTTTTGTTATCGATTGAGAACTCTTATGGAGAAATCCAATATCAGCCTGAACTTCCTTTTCATATTTTACTCTGCACGATAATCTCATACTTTCTATGAATTTTCTGAGTAGATGTTTCTGTTGCATTATGTTGACAATGTTTAGAAAGCAATATAGGATTGCTGCCTGCTGTCATCCTGCATTGGTTTGTTTACTTATCATTGATACTATGCTGGTCGTTTCTTTAATATTTAATTGCTGTGGCTATGGGAAACCATATCTACGGATGGAAGCTTGATGAATGTGGTAAACTTAAAGTAGTATCTCACAAATTTCATGATAATGGAATGTTTGCAAATTGGAGTGATGATTGCTGATTGCTTTGGTCACTGAACCAACAATTATCTTAGAATGTTTGGCAGGAGTTGTTCTGATCAATTACTTTGATTCCTTACACTGTGTGATATCATTTTGAAGCATCCATCATAACTATCATCCTTGCGGTTGCTGTTCTCCTTCGTTATAGTTGACTAGTTTAAAATATTTAGAGATGAAGACTTATCTTTTATATTTATTCATGCAGGTTGGTTTTAGAGCATAAAACCTATTTAACTACAAATTTTGCCCAATCTTACACATTCTCTTGGAATGTTTGGCTACTTATTTTTCAATATTTTTTGATCTTTTGAAGAGCATAATTGTGCTTTTTTGATGTCAACAACTGTTTATGATGATAATTGGGATATTATAGCCAAATATTTTGTTTATTTTAGACTATTGTATGCATTGATAATTTATATTCAAGACTATAAGTATTTGTTATCTTTCACTAAATTTTGTTTGTTAAATTTGATTGATTTGTAGATTTTTAGTTGTAAAGAGTTCATAGAGTATTTTAAATACAAATGATATCAAGAATATACAATATATCAAATAGGCATGGAAGGAAAAAAGTTTTTCCGACCAAATGGTTGGTTGTTAATACTCTATTTTTTACAACCAAAAAGTAGGTGGGTATAGATTTTTTTCAATTTTTATGTCATACATATTTCTATCAAAAAAAATGGCTGGTAATAACATTCATTTTTTTTACAAAAAAATTGGTTGCTAAAAATCCATATAATTTTTTTTCAATCAAAATAAATATTTGATTATAATCATCCCAGTTCAATGTTGGTCAAACTATTTGATTATATATGTCAAATATTTAATGACCGAAGTAATTGGTCAAGAAAAGTTAAGAATTTTTTTTCAATCCTTTATTAGGTGGTGAATTAGTTATCACATGCGAAAGGCATTAGAATTTTTTACGGTGAAAATTTTATCATTCATCATTCAAAAATTTATTTTTTTTTAACTCAATCTTTTTGGTTGTCTTATATTAATATTATCCAACCAATCAAAATTGATCGTTAAAGATAATTGCCCGACGGGTCTTTCGTGGTCAAATTATTGATTAATTTTTCTGACTAATAAAAAATTTTAGTAATCAAATATAATCATTTAAATTTCTGGTCTAATCTCTGCCATGCTGGCTGAGCATTCCAAATTCTGCTGCAAAATCAGGAGAGTCAAAAATTGTTGATCGGTTCATCGTCATGATTTTTTCGCAAGTATTATTGGATGCGATTTGCTCCGCTGGCTTCTCGTGCAGATGGTTTAGTTTTAGATAAAATCTAAAATTATTCCTCTTGTAATTTTGATTCACCGTTCCGTATTTCAGACTTTTATGTTTTTGTACTTTCTTGTTCGTTATGCATGCAACTGCATTCTTTTCATTTTTCTCTTCTATGCCAATAATTATATATATATATATATATATATATATATATATATATATATATATAAGTACAGAAGGTTTTTATTCTGGTGTAGCGTCCTATTCTGGCCTCTAGCTCGTTAAGCCTTTGTTCGATACAGGTCGTAATTTTTTTTCATACCTTCTTCACCTTCCGGGATTTATCTGAATGTATGAGTACGTCAGTCTAGCCCCTCTACGATGTAGGAGTTATAGCTGGTCCATTTCTCAGTTACGTGCATCCAGAAATTTCAGAATTTTAATCGAGTCATTCACGGGATCATTTCTCGAACCCGTCAAGTCATTTACAGGATCATTTCTCGAACCCGTAACCAGGCAAAGGGAAGCCAAACCTTACCAATCGCACTACCGGTAGAGATATATTTTTATCTTAATAAAATTGGCTGCTACCTTCTATTTTCATCTGGCTCAAAAAAAAAAAAAAAAAAAACTCCATTTCTTCCTGTTACGGCGTAGCGATGACGTGGCATGTCTCATATTTCGCTGGGCGTGATCGAGCCACGTGGAGTTTTTCGGCAAAATCAGGTGTGGCTCCGCCTCGGCCTTGTCGAGGTCGGTCTAGGCCCTCCTGCCGCTCCGCCAGGTGTCCACCCAGGAGGGTCCACCTCGGCCGAAGCCGGCGTCCTCCCCGCTCCCTCGCCAGGTGGCACCCTGAGACAGTCCCATCTCAGTCGAGCCGAGCAGGGCCCCTCGCTCCTTTTTGCCAGTGGCGTCCGGAGACGGGACCACCTCGGCCGAAGTCGGACGCCCCTCTCCGCTCCCGCCAGGTGTCTACCCAGGAGGGTCCACCTCGGCCGAAGCCGATGGCCTCCCCGCTCCCTCGCCAGGTGGCATCCTGAGATGATCCCACCTCGGCCGAGATCGAGCCGGGCCCCTCCTCTCCTTCGCTAGTGTCGCCCGGAGACGGGACCACCTCGGCCGAAGTCGCGCGCCCCTCTGCCGCTCCGCCAGGTGTCCACCTCGGCCGAAGCCGGCGGCCTCCCCTCCCCTCGCCAGGTGGCACCTTGAGACGGTCCCACCTCGGCCGAGGTCGAGCCGGGCCCCTCGCTCCTTCGCCAGGTGGCGTCCAGAGACGGGACCACCTCGGCCGAAGTCGGGCGCCCCTCTGCCGCTCCGCCAGGTGTCCACCCAGGAGGGGTCCACCTCGGTCGAAGCCGGCAGCCTCCCGCTCCCTCGCCAGGTGGCACCCTGAGACGGTCCCCCCTCGGCCGAGGTCGAGCCGGGCCCCTCGCTCCTTCGCCAGGTGTCACCCAGAGACGGGACCACCTCGGCCGAAGTCGAGCATCCCTCTGCCGCTCCGCCAGGTGTCCACCCGGGAGGGGTCCACCTCGGCCGAAGCCGGCGGCCTCCCCGCTCCCTTGCCAAGTGGCACCCTGAGACGGTCCCACCTCGGCCGAGGTCGAGCCGGGCCCCTCGCTCCTTCGCCAGGTGGCATCCGGAGACGGGACCACCTCGGCCGAAGTCGGGCGCCCCTCTGCCGCTCCGCCATGTGTCCACCCAGGAGGGGTCCACCTCGGCCGAAGCCGGCGGCCTCCCCGCTCCCTCGCCAGGTGGCACCCTGAGACGGTCCCACCTCAGCCGAGGTCGAGCCGAGCCCCTCGCTCCTTCGCCAGGTGTCACCCGGAGATGGGACCACCTCGGCCGAAGTCGAGCGCCCTCTGCCGCTCCGCCAGGTGTCCACCCAGGAGGGGTCCATCTCGGCTGAAGCCGACGGCCTCCCCGCTCCCTCGCCAGGTGGCACCCGAGACGGTCCCGCCTCGGCCGAGGTGAGCCGGGCCCCTCGCTCCTTCGCCAGGTGTCCACCCGGGAGGGGTCCACCTCGGCCGAAGCCGGCGGTCTCCCCGCTCCCTCGCCAGTAGCACCTTGAGATGGTCCCACCTCGGCCGAGGCAGACCAACCTGTGCGGAGAAGTTTCCAAGGAGCAAGAGCACGAGCTCCAAGATTGCCCCTCGAGCCGTGCGCGCCGCACCTCGAAGACAGCGCCCGTACGGTCGGCGGCGACACGCGAAACATCGCTTACATCGGCCCGACAGGTCCCGCAGTCGAGAGGCGAGGTCCTGACAAAACAGGACCCAATAACGGGCTTCGTCGGCGCCTGGGAAGAAGAGCGCTCACGCTCTGCCCGAGGTCTGGTCGGCGGTCTGACCGGCGCCCCCCTCCCCTACTCTTTCCTCGCTAGGCTCGGCAAGCAAGGTCGAGAAGCCGCTTGGCTCTTTGATCCAGAAGGGGAAAGGGAAAGAGACGGAGGGGAGGAGATGAAAGTGACAAAGGAGCCTCCCAGGGACGGTATACGAGAAGGCGACAGGAGGAGAGAAAAGGAAGGAGAGAATAGACGACAATGTAAGCAAGAAACGAAGGCTAGAGACTCCGTTCCAAGAGCAAGATCCAAGATCCCGAGAAGGGACCATTGGCGTGAGCTCGGTGAAGGGACCCGGCGGGTTTCTATTCTTTCTGGGACCTTTCTTGCTAGTACGATCTCTAAGTCTGGGACTCCTTCGGGGGCCCGTCTCAGAGACTCTGTTCCCTCTCGCCGTCTACTAACTTGACCGTCGGAGCTCCCTTGTCGGGACCCCCGGCCAGGGTTTCTGACCTTGCCTTGCAGGTTCGATCGAGCTAGGAGACCCCAAGGGCGAGACGATCTAGTCGGATCAGCGGCTCCGAAGCCACAGGCGCGGCGGCGAGATCGGCACAGATTGGCGCGCCGGGTAGGGGAGCAGGACAACACCCCCAGTGGGAGCTAGCTTTCTGTGAACGAAGCGCGCTCCGACCATGGTGGTCACTCGTGGACGCGAAGCGTCTACCAGCCGAGTAGGGGAGATCCCCTCCCCTCAGGGGCCCCCCATCCCGGAGAGGGAGCTTCCTGCTCCCCCTCCTCTTCCACCACAGCCAACCTCGGCGGACGGACCTCTCGCGGCCGTCATCCAGCAGCTGCAGACCTTGATAACGGCAGTTTGGCAGCTACAACATCAGCAGCGCTCCCTGGCCACGCAGCCTCAGCCAGGGACCCCCGCAGCTCGGGCCGCGTGGCCGTGC
Organism: Areca catechu; assembly: GCA_021397845.1. Classification (NCBI taxonomy): domain Eukaryota; kingdom Viridiplantae; phylum Streptophyta; class Magnoliopsida; order Arecales; family Arecaceae; genus Areca; species Areca catechu. The sequence continues at coordinate 64,109,809 of CM038045.1, forward strand.
GGGAGCCTGCACTCCATCCAAGGCAGGCCATCCCAACCGCGGGCAGCTTCCAATCCCCGCGGGAGCCATCAAACTCCCACGAAAAGAAACTACTCCGGTTCGGCGGATCACGAGAGTCGATCCGGCCGATGAAGCCGAGACAGCGCGTCGCAGCAAGCGACGCCGAAGCAAGACCCTGCACCGAGATCGATCAGCGCCCCCATCACCTGCAGCCTCGTGGAAGATTCCACCGACGAGGCCATCAGGCGCCAGGCCGAGAGGCGCCTGGAGGAGCACGAGCGCAAATGGCGGAGTTCGCCCACCGATTTGCCGACTTGCAGAACTCCTCGACGGACCCGACAGGCTACGACTCCGTCCCCCTTTTCTGAAGAAATCCAAGCGGAGCCGATTCCGAGCCGGTTCCGCATGCCGCAGGTGGAACCCTACGACGGGACCACCGACCCTCTGGACCATCTGGAGAGCTACAAGGCTCTCATGAGGGTCCAGGGGGCCATGGACGCTCTTTTGTGCATTGCCCCGCTACCCTCCGGAAGGCCGCTCGAGTCTGGTTTACCCGTCTCGAGCCGGATCTATTTGCTCCTTCCATCAGTTGGAAGGAAAGTTTGTGGCGCACTTCGATGCTTGTTGGAAGGTGCCGAGAGAGGTGGACAGCCTCTTCTCTATCCGCCAGCAGGACCAGGAGCTACTTCGGGACTACATCACCCGGTTCAAGACCGCTGCCCTGGAGATCTATAGCCTGGACGAGCCCGTTGCCATGCTGGCTTTGAAGCGCGGGCTCAAGATGTCCCGCCTGACCTATTCCTGGACAAAAAACCCCCCAGGACGTACTCCGAGCTCCTCCTCCGTGCCCACAAGTACATCCGAGCGGAGGAGGCCGATCGCACCCGCCGAGAGCTAGACGGGAGGACCTTGAAGAAGCCAACCCCGAGAGACGTTCCAGGGCCCCGTCGGCCTGGGCCATCTGCCGACCCTCGTCCAAATTTGAGGCCAAAGGGCGAGGCCACCCGGAGCGAAGGTTCACTCCTCTCCTCGCTCCCCGGACGAAGATCCTCATGGAGATTGAGGGCGAGCATTACCTCCGCCGACCTCCTCCTCAGAACCCAAGAGGCACCCGTGACAAGTCGAAGTACTACCAGTTCCACCGCGAGCATGGCCATGACACGGAGGAGTGTCACAACCTGAAGCGGGAAATCGAGGAGCTGATCAAACGAGGCTACCTCAGGAAGTTCATCAGGAACGAGGTCCCAGCGGAGGGACTGCCGCTCGCGGCCTTACCCCGGTTCCCGCGATCGACAACCGTCCGACGGAGAAGCCAGTGGGCATGATCTCTTGTGAATCGGGCGGGCGACGAAGAGAGCCCGGGAGGTCGGGAACCCAGAGGATGTCTCCCCTCCAGAGAAGGAGAGTGAAAACAAAAATGTAAATAACGATGCTGTGGTGGTCGAGATGACCATCGCGAAGCATCCTGTACATCGAATTATGGTAGATAGTGGAAGCTCCGCTGACGTGCTTTTTTATGATGCTTTCTCCCGAATGAATCTGTCCCATGATTAGCTAAGGCCGGTGCACACCCCCCTGGTAGGCTTTACCAGGGACTCGGTGGGGGTCGAAGGGGAGATCACTCTCCCGGTCACCGCTGGATCCCCACCTCGGCAGACAACAGTCATGATGACGTTTACCGTCGTCAAGCTTCCTTCGCCTTACAACGCGATCCTCGGGCGTCCGGTGCTCAACCAACTGGACGCCATGATTTCTACGAAGCGGTGCTAGTGCAATTCCCCACAGCCTCCGGACTTGGGGTGATGAGGGGGATGACCCAGCCAGTCCCGCACTGCCTTCAGATGGTCCCAGGTGCCTGGGGCGCCGAGCTCGCCCCCGACGTCGACGACCTCGACCTAAGGGAGAAGAAACCCAGGGGAGGACTTGTAGAGCGCCTGTTGACTTATCCCCTCGGTTCGGACCCTCTGAAGATGGTGCAGGTGGGGGCCCAACTCCCGAAGGAGAAACGACCCGCCTGCTGGAATTTCTCCGCATGAACGCGGACGTGTTTGCCTGGTCCGCGGCCGACATGCTGGGCATTCCCCCCGAGATCATTATGCACAGGCTGAACGTGGACCCGAGGTGCCACCCGCTCCGCCAAAAGAAGAGGAGCTTCGCCGCGAAGAGGCAGAGGGCCATCAACGAAGAGGTGGAGAAACTTCTCGCCGCCGGCTTCGTGCCGGAGGTTCAGTATCCCAGCTGGCTAGCAAATATGGTCTTGGTAAAGAAGAGTAGTGGCAAGTGGAGGATCTATGTGGATTACACCGACCTCAACCGAGCTTGCCCGAAGGACAACTTCCCTCTTCCGAAGATTGACTAGCTGGTCGACACCACCTCGGGGCATCGCCTCCTCTCTTTTATAGATGCTTTTCTCGGGTACAACCAGATCCGAATGAGCCTGGAGGATGAAGAGCACACCACCTTCGTCACCGACCGTGAAACTTTCTGTTACAGGATGATGCCATTTGGCCTCAAGAACGCTGGAGCCACGTACCAGCGATTGGTCAACAAAGTCTTTAAGGACCAGATCGGCCGCAACATGCAGGTGTACGTGGACGACATGCTGGTAATGAGCAAGCCCCTCTCGGATCATGTTGCCGACCTGGCGGAGACCTTCGGTAACCTCCGACTTCATCAGATGAAGCTGAACCCGGCGAAGTGCACTTTCGGCATCTCCGCCGGGAAGTTCCTGGGGTTCATGGTAACCCAGAGAGGGATTGAAGCCAACCGGAGAAGGTCCAGGCCATCCTGGGCATAGTGCAGCCCACCTCCAAGAAGCAAGTGCAGCGACTCACCGGCCGGATTGCCGCCCTGAGCCGGTTCATCTCCAGGTCGGCGACCGCTGCCGACCCTTTTTCAAAGTGCTGAGGAAGATGAACAACTTCGCCTGGACTGAGGAGTGCTAGGAGGCCTTTGAAGAGCTGAAGAAGACGCTTGCATCGCCCCTACTACTTTCCAGGCCTGAAGAGGGAGAGGAACTCATCCTCTACCTAGCGGTCACCCTGGAGGCCGTCAGCTCGGTCCTAGTTCGGACCGACGACCAGGGAGTCCAGCGGCCGATGTACTACACCAGCAAACTTCTCCGCGATGCGGAGCTCAGGTATTCCCGGCCCGAAAATCTCGTTTTTTGCATTAATAGTGTCTGCTCGGCATCTCATGCCCTATTTCCAAGCGCATCCCATTGCCGTCCTGACTGATCAGCTGCTGAAAGTGATCCTCAGCCGACCCGATACATCGGGGCGATTGGCGAAGTGGGCACTCAAGCTCAGCGAATTCGATATCGCTTACAGGCCGAGGTCGGCCATGAAAGTGCAAGTACTAGCCGACTTCTTGGTCGAGTGCGCGGGCCTAGGCAAGGAGCCAGAGGGGGAACCCCGCACCAGCAGTTGAAACCGGGCCCCGAGGAGCCCGAGGGGCGCGTGGATCCTTCATGTAAATGGAGCCTCGAACTCCGGCGGGAGCGAAGCCGGACTCATTCTCGCCAACGGTGGGGGTCGTCGCCGAATGCACACTCCGTTTCCAATTCACTGCAACCAACAACCAGGCAGAATTCGAGGCACTCCTCGCCGGGCTAAGAGTCTCCCGCGAGCTGGGCGTAGCAACCTCAAAGCCTTCACTGACTCCCAGCTAGTGGCGGACAGATCTCCGGAGAGTTGCTGCGCACGATCCTCAAATGGTGAAGTATTTGGAGCTTGTCAAAACGAGCGCATCCGGATTCCGGCGCTTCAGCATCTTCCATATCCCCCGCAGGGAAAATGCCCGTGAGGACACTCTCTCCCGGCTGGCGACCCTACCGGACTCGATGCTGGGTCGCGTCATGTAAAGCGCCTCAAGGCCCCGAGCTACGAGATCCTGGTGGAGGTCCAACAAGTCAGTCGTGAGCCCAGCTGGATGGACAAGTATTCGAGTACAGTACATAACGACGGTACCTTGCCAGAGGACCGTGCAGCGGCCCGCCTTATCAAAAGAAGGCCGCACGATTCGTCCTGATGGATGGGCAACTGTATCAGAGGTCTTACTCCTATCCCTCCTCAAGTGCCTGAGACCCACGGAGGCCGCACTCGTGCTCCAGGGAGATTCTAGGGCATCTGCGGGAACCACGTGGGGGCAGAATGCTAGCCTACAAGGCTCTCCGTCAAGGCTATTTCTGGGAGACGATGAAGGAGGACGCCGCCGATTTCGTGAAGAAGTGTGATCGGTGCCAACGGCACGCCGTGGTGCAATGGCAGCCCTCTACTCCAATCTCCCAGCTCTCAGCTTCATGGCCGTTCGCCCAATGGGGAATGGACCTCCTAGGACCATTTCCACCGGCATCCGGACAGCGAAAGTTCCTGATCGTGGTCATCGATTACTTCACGAAGTAAGTTGAGGCCGAACCCTTGGCGTGGATCACCGAGGCAAATGTCGCCAGGTTCTTCTGGAAGTCAATCATCTGCCGTTTCGGCCTCCCCCACACCGTGATCATCGATAATGGGCGTCAGTTCGACTGCCGGGAGTTCGAAGAATTCTGCAGCGACCTCGGCATCCACCATCGCTTCACCTCGGTGGCTCACCCACAAACGAATGGGGAAGCCGAGGTCACGAATAGGACCATTCTGCAAGGCCTCCGAACGAGGCTGGATCAGGCCAAAGGCAGGTGGGCAAAAGAGCTCCCGAGCATCCTATGGGCGTACCACACCATCCCGAGAATGGCCGTCGACGAGACTCCATTCAATCTCATCTTCGGAGCCGAAGCAGTTATCCCGATTTAGCTCAGTCTACCCACCCTGCATGTGGAGCAGTACGACGAAGCAGAAAATCCCGCCAGGATGATGCTCAACCTGGACCTTCTTGAGGAGACGAGGGACAAGGCCCGAGTCCGGATGGCGGCGTACAGGCAGCGAGTGGCCAGATACTACAACTCCCGGGTGCGACCAAAGTCCTTTCGCCCCGGAGATCTGGTGCTCCGGCGCGCTGAAGCTTCTCAGCCTCGAGAGTGCGGGAAGCTCTCCCCGAACTGGAAAGGCCCGTACAGGGTAGCGGAAGTCCTCCCTCATGGGGCCTATTACCTGGAGGAGTTAGGAGGTTCCAGATTCCCTCGGACTTGAAACGCCTCAAACTTAAGGATGTATTATCAGTAATGTAAGGTTCCTCCAACCCCTGCAATAAAATTCCTTTACTTCAAACGCTTTTTCTCGCCTCGTAGGAAAGTCGGCGCCTGGATCTGAGTTCGGCATACAAGGCTATGACCGAAGACCCGAGAAAGCGAAGTCCCGGACTTCGGTCTAGAAGGCAGGGCAGAGCCCAGCTCGCCCACGCGATCACGGAGAACAGCTCGGCAAGCCGCGCAAGGCTTGAACAAAGCCTGCGGCCCCGGGGTTCAGTCCGGAAGTCCCGGACTTCGGTCTGGAAGGCGGGGCAGAGCTCAGCTCGCCCACGCGATCATGGAGAATAGCTCGACAAGCCGCGCAAGGCTTGAACAAAGCCTGCGGCCCCGAGATTCAGTCCGGAAGTCCCGGACTTCGGTCTGGAAGGTGGGGCAGAGCCCAGCTCGCCCACGTGATCACGGAGAATAGCTCGGCAAGCCACGCAAGGCTTGAACAAAGTCTGCGGCCCCGGGGTTCAGTCCGGAAGTCCCGGACTTCGGTCTGGAGGGCGGGGCAGAGCCCAGCTCGCCCACGCGATCAAGGAGAACAGCTCAGCAAGCCGCGCAAAGCTTGAACAAAGCCTGCGGCCCCGGGGTTAGTCCGGAAATCCCGGACTTCGGTCTGGAAGGCGGGGCAGAGCCCAACTCGCCCACGCGATCACGGAGAACAGCTCGGCAAGCCGCGCAAGGCTTGAACAAAGCCTGCGGCCCTGGGGTTCGGTCCGGAAGTCTCGGACTTCGGTTTGGAAGACGGGGCAAATCCCAGCTCGCCCGCGCGATCATGAAGGACGGCCCGGCAAGCCCGAAGGGCACGCGCAAGGCCTACTCTGCTGTCGCCCAATCTGGAAGCTCCGACTTTGATCTGAACGCTGGATGGGACCCAGTCCACCCGCGGACTCAGCTCAGATCGAGCCGCAGGACCTCGTCTCGGCACTCGACACCAACACCTCGACAAGACACAAAAAAAAAAGAAGAAGGAAAAAGAGAAAAGGAAGACGAGGTCGGGACTTAGCAAAATCTAAGTTTTCATTGATTCGAGAAAGGAGAATTACAATAAAGGAGTCCCAACAGGCCGGGAGTCCTCAATAAAAAAAGAGAGAAGGAGAATACAGCTGGAGGCCTAGTTCGGCGCGGTGGCGGGATCTTCAGGTTGGGGCGCGCGCTCCCCATCCTCGCCGTCGGTGGCTGGTGGCTTAGAGGGCCGCTCTGGAGCTGCAGCCGTGTCGCCCGCTGCAACTGCGGCCTCGCGGTGGGTCCTTGCCTTCTGGCCCCAAGCACCACCCCACTGAGGTCGAGCTCGGGATAGAAGAACCCCACCTTTGCCCGGCACACCTGGAACCCCTTCAGAAAGGAGTCCACGGCGGCCTCCCGGACCTCCGAGATGTACTCGTCGGAGGCCCGGAATCTCGGGACGGCCTCCTGCGCCTCCCGCTTCGAGGCCTCCAGGAGCCCGTTGATGTAGGCGCTCCGTTCCTTGGCCGCGCTCGCCTCCCACCGGGCCTCCTACAGCTGGCGCTCCAGTGACTGGGAATGAGCTCGGAGGCGAGCCCTCTCCGCCGCGTCCTCTTCCGTGCGCTGCTGGTTGGAGATCCTCTCCTCGGACAGAGAGGACTCCAGGTCCTTGACGCGCTCCTCGGCGCGTGCCAGGTCCGACTGAAGGGCCTGGTTGCTCCCCTGCAGCTTGACCCCCTTTTCCATGAGGACTCCAGGTCCTTGACGCGCTCCTCGGTGCATGCCAGGTCCGACTGAAGGGCTTGGTTGCTCCCCCGCAGCTTGACCCCCTTTTCCATGAGGTCCTTCACGTCGGCCGCGAGCTTGCCGAGCTTCTCCTCCTTCTCGGTGTCCTTCTTGGCGTACCCTGCGAGGAAGTTCCTCAACAGGAGCACGTCGATCCGATCTGCACGAAAAGGAGAGTGGGTTAGTAAAGAGTTGATTGGAATCGAAAAGGAGAGGGATCCGAGCTCGGACTTACTGTGAAGAGTTGCGGGAGGATCCCGAGCAGAGCATCGGCATAGTCCCGGTCGTCCCGAAATCGGCAGTCCCGGGAGGTGCAGGCGAACTCCATCACCTTCTCCGCGAGCCCCTGGTCGCGGATCACGGAGCACCGGTTGGTGATTGCCGGCGGCGGGGTGGTCAGATCGGCGGCAGGGGCAACCGACCCCCTGGGTGGGACTGCCACCGGCGGGGCAGCTGGAGTCACGAGTGGCGCCGTCGGGGCTGTAGTGATGTTGGGGCCTGCCTGGAGGGGAACCGCTACCGATGGGCCTCCCTCTTCGGCAGCCCCGTCAGGGCGGACGACTGGAGCATCGGTGGCCCGGGCCCGAGGCGGCCTGGGCAGGGGAGCTGCAATTGTTGGACCAGGCACGGGCACCGGCACGACCTCCTGGCTCGCCTCGGTGCGGGCCCTCTTCACCGCAGGCTCGTCTCCCTCGGCGGTGTCCCTCTGAGCCGCGCCCTCCAAAAGGTTCTCCAGAGAAAACTTCATGCCTGCAATAGAAAGAAAATCGGTCAGCCCAGTTAAAAGAAGAAGAGAAGAAGGGCGGAAGGGCGGAGTAAAAGAAAAGCTGAGCCTCACCCGGCTCCCGGATGGGACTAATCCCCGCCTCGAACAAGTTCTGCTTCGAGAGCAGAACATCGAGCGATGGGACCACGTCGCTCAAAAGCTGGGAGTAAGCCTCCTGGTCCGCCAGTTCGACCTGGGAGTTCCGGTTCGGAGACCGATCCGGTTCGCTCCAGGCCCAGTCGACGTCCTCGACCGAGGCAAAGAAGAACCGGTTCTTCCAACCCTTGAAGAAGGAAGGGAGGTCGAACCGGAGACACCTAGGCCGGGGCAAGATGTACCACCAGCCATCATCAGTGGAGTACCGCTTCAGGGTGAACAGAGCCCTGAAGAGGGAGAAACGGGCAACAAACCCATGAAAGTGACAGAAAACGATGAAGGAGAACATGACCCGGATGGCATTGGAAGCCAACTGGGTCGGGACCAGACGAAAATGGCTGAGGAAAGAAAGGAAGAAGGGGTGCAGAGGAAACCGAAGACCCCAAGGAGGAAGTCCTCGTAGAAAGCTATGCGGCTGGGGCCACTCAAGGTGACGCGATCCCCATGCCGCGGAAGAGAAAGATGGATTGACCCCGGGATGCCATAGACCTCCTGGAGCAAGGAAAGGTCACCTTCGGTCATCGTTGAAACGTGACCGGAGGGACCGACAGAAGGAAGGGCCGGAGGAGGAAGAGAAGAGATATGATGGGCAGACACTATGGGGGGAGACCTAAGACCCCTGGGGATGCCTATGGTGATGCCCCCAGGCTGGAGTCGCCTGCGGGTCTCCTCCGGGATCACTTCCTCTTCCGAGGAGGAAGACGATGGAGTCCTCGGCCGGGACGGACCGACCTCGTCCGGGTTAGATGAAACATGGCGGCGGCGTGCCATGGGAAAGAAGACGGTGAAGAAAGGACGCTAGAGGAAAGGGACGGAGCGAGGAAGAAAACAGAAGCACTCACCGAAATGCACTGTGCAACGCGGGGGAGTGGGAGATAGCCTACTGCAAACCGCCGACGGAGCAAGGGAAAGGGCATCGTTCCGGAAAGTCCCCTCCTTTTGAAACTCAATCGACAGCAGCCGTACCCGTCATTCTGCTCCGGGCCATCGGATGGATGCCGCATGGACGCACGCCCGACTCCGATGCTTCGGTTGCAGGGAAACAACCTCTGTTTCGAAGCGACGCATTAATTGCGGCCGAATAAGCGACACGTGGCAGCCTCTTATAGGGCTTTGGGCGCACCGAGGAACGGCGACGAGGATCGTGGCAATTATGGCGCGAGATCTTCGCCTTCCCCATGTCATCTCCGTATTAAATCCCCATGTCCCGTTCCATGACGCCTTAACGGAACGGGGGATGGGGGGCAACTGTTGCGGCCGTAGCGATGACATGGCATGTCTCAGATTTTGCTAGGCATGATTCGAGCAACGTGGAGTTTTTTGGCAAAATCAGGTGTGGCTCCGCCTCGGCCGATGTCGAGGTCGGTCCAGGCCCTCCTGCCGCTCCGCCAGGTGTCCACCCAGGAGGGGTCCACCTCAGTCGAAGCCAGCGGCCTCCCCGCTCCCTCGCCAGGTGGCACCCTGAGACGGTCCCACCTCGGCCGAGGCCGAGCCGGGCCCCTCGCTCCTTCACCAGGTGGCGTCCGGAGACGGGACCACCTCGACCGAAGTCGGGTGCCCCTCTGCCGCTCCACCAGGTGTCCACCCAGGAGGGGTCCACCTCGGCCGAAGCTGGCGGCCTCCCCGCTCCCTCGCCAGGTGGCACCCTGAGACGGTCCCACCTCGACCGAGGTCGAGCCGGGCCCCTCGCTCCTTTGCCAAGTGTCACCCGGAGACGGGACCACCTCGACCGAAGTCGGGCGCCCCTCTGCCGCTCTGCCAGGTGTCCACCCGGGAGGGGTCCACCTCGGTCGAAGCCGGCGACCTCCCCGCTCCCTCGCCAGGTGGCACCCAGAGACGGTCCCACCTCAGTCGAGGTCGAGCCGGGCCCCTCGCTCCTTCGCCAGGTGGCGTCCGGAGACGGGACCACCTCGGCCAAAGTCGGGCGCCCCTCTGCCGCTCCGCCAGGTGTCCACCCAGGAGGGGTCCACCTTGGCCGAAGCCGGCAGCCTCCCCTCCCTCGCCAGGTGGCACCTTGAGACGGTCCCACCTCGGCCAAGGTCGAGCCGGGCCCCTCGCTCCTTCGCTAGGTGTCGCCCGGAGACGGGACCACCTCGGCCGAAGTCGAGCGCCCCTCTGCCGCTCCAGGAGGGGTCCACCTCGGCCGAAGCCGGCGACCTCCCCGCTTCCTCGCCAGGTGGCACCCTGAGACGATCCCACCTCGGTCGAGGTCGAGCCGGGCCCCTCGCTCCTTCGCCAGGTGGTGTCCGGAGACGGGACCACCTCGACCGAAGTCGGGCACCCCTTTGCCGCTCCGCCAGGTGTCCACCCAGGAGGGGTCCACCTCGGCCGAAGCCAGCGGCCTCCCCGCTCCCTCGCCAGGTGGCACCTTGAGACGGTCCCACCTCGGCCAAGGTCGAGCCGGGCCCCTCGCTCCTTCGCCAGGTGTCGCCCGGAGACGGGACCACCTCGACCGAAGTCGAGCGCCCCTCTGCCGCTCCGCCATGTGTCCACCCAGGAGGGGCCCACCTCGGCCGAAGCCGGCGACCTCCCCGCTCCCTTGCCAGGTGGCACCCCGAGACGGTCCCGCCTCGGCCGAGGTCGAGCTGAGCCCCTTGCTCCTTCGCCAGGTGTCCACCCGGGAGGGGTCCACCTCGGCCGAAGCCGGCGGCCTCCCCGTTCCCTCGCCAGGTGGCACCCTGAGATGGTCCCACCTCGACCGAGGCAGGCCAACCTGTGCGGAGAAGTTTCCAAGGAGCAAGAGCACGAGCTCCAAGATTGCCCCTCGAGCCGTGCACACCGCACCTCGAAGACAGCACCCGTACAGTCGGCGGCGACACGCGAAACATCGCTTACATCGGCCCGACAGGTCCCGTAGTCGAGAGACGAGGTCCTGACAAAACAGGACCCAATAACGGGCTTCGTCGGTGCCTGGAAAGAAGAGCGTTCATGCTCGGCCCGAGGTATGGTCGGCGGTCTGACCGGCACCCCCCTCCCCTACTCTTTCCTTGCTAGGCTCGGCAAGCAAGGCCGAGAAGCCGCCTGGCTCTTTGATCCAGAAGGGGAAAGGGAAAGAGACGGAGGGGAGGAGATGAAAGCGACAAAGGAGCCTCCCAGGGACGGAAAACAAGAAGGCGACAGGAGGAGATAAAAGGAAAGAGAGAATAGACGACAAGGTAAGCAAGAAACGAAGGCTGGAGACTCCGTTCCAAGAGCAAGATCCAAGATCCCGAGAGGGGACCTTTGGCGTGAGCTCGGTGAAGGGACCCGGTCGGGTTTCTATTCTTTCTGGGACCTTTCTTGCTAGCACGATCTCTAAGTCTAGAACTCCTTTGGGGGCCCATCTCAAAGACTCTGTTCCCTCTCGCCATCTACTAACTTGACCGTCGGAGCTCCCTCGCCGGGACCCCCGGCCAGGGTTTCTAACCTTACCTTGCAGGTTCGATCGAGCCAGGAGACCCCAGGACGAGACGGTCTAGTCGGATCAGCGGCTCCGAAGCCACAGGCGCGACGGCAAGATCGGCAACACTTCCATTAAAAAAAAAATGTCATAATTAAAGTTCTTTTATAATCACGAAATCAAGAACCATATGTTACCATATAATACATCCAACAAAAAACACCGAACAACAATCAATAAAAACATAAAATAAATAATTTTTTAACAAATTTGTGGCGATGGTCTCATAACCATCCATCACATATTTGCTCGATCGTACACGTGACTCAAAGCAACCAATTCTCGGACATTTTTGTTGTTTTTTATCTTTATTGTATTTTTACCTTTATTATATTTTGTGTAAAATTTGAGATTTTTCGCCTTTTTTTTCTTAAAAATGGTTAATTTTTCGTCATTTTTTCAAAAAATGACCCATCCATCCATCCATGTAGTTCATGACCCATCCATCCGCGGGAAGTCCCAAGAAAAATTTCAATTTTCTCCGTCTCGGCTCCTCCTCTCCATTTCATCTACCATGACGACCTCCAGGCTTCGAGGGTTCGAACCGGTCGACTCTATCCCTAACCCTAGCGAGAGTAGAAGAAAACAACGTATCGATCTCGGCAGTGGCAGCGAGGTCATCTACATCCCTCGATTCGTGCCTCGCGACCAGGCATGGGATTGGTTCCAGTATCTCGACAAAGAGATCCCGTGGACAAGACCTACGATTCACGTCTTCGGCAAATCTTGTCTCCAGGTATGAACCCTTACCCTCTCAAGCAATTCCTCGCACATATTTTCCCCATAAACCTATTCTCATTTGTGAGGTTTTTCGCCTTAGTATAACGCAGTTCGTAAAGACTTGATCTTGAGAATATATTCTAATCTGTGAGAATTTTGCCCCAATATTTTTTTGTTCATAAAGATTTGATCTTGAACACATAATCATCGAAATGTATATCTGTTTTTCCTTTAATGGTTTGCTTTAATGTTTCGTTAAAAATTCCTTGTGTTAGGCATTGTATTTAAACGTATTAATGCTGGGTAGTTATTTGGCAAATAAAGTTTGTTGGTAAATCTTATTTAGTGGAAATTCTTCTTCTGCTTAATTTCGAATTTATATCCTGTAAGTGGCAAGTTCTTGATTATGAAAGTGTTGAGAACTACTGTGTTACAAATTACCCATATATCTTTAAATGTTTCTCTGCAAGCTCCAAGAGAACTTGACTCTATTTGCACGGATGATATATATATATATATATATATATATTAATGCATAAGTTGTTTTGCTGAAGAAAATAGTAGATGTTAGGAAGTAAGCTTTTAAGAAGTGAGAGGAATATATATAGAAGCGCTGAATGGTGTAAAACTGTCTAGGTCATTAATGTTCTTTGTTCACATGTTAAGAATAAAATTATCAGCTAGATTGGTAATACTTCATGATTATAACACACACAAATTAGTATAGTTAATGGGCTTCCTAAGCAAGACGGGGAGATAACAAATTCTAGTGATGTTTGGAAAGACCTAGTCTTTGCAATTTGGTTGAAACCATGTATTGCTTATTACCCTTCCAGGAGTTGAGACGTCACTAGGCCAAGCTGCTGATGAATTACCGATCGAAGAAAGCATGCCAGATGAATTTGCACCTTGTACATCCAATCTTGAAGCACCAGGATATGAGAACATCGAAAAGCATCATCAGAGAGGTCTCGGGTTCAAAATAACCACTGTATAGAAGAAGAATGTCCAAAGAGCAGTTAGCTAATCATAATGTAGAGTAATAATAGTACTGTATGAGTCTTTTGAATCCATTGGAAGACAGCAAGCCATACGACCATTGTGGAAACTTGGATTTGTTCTTTAACAAAGATTTTGCATTGATCTTTTCTCTTCAAGGGAAATAAGGAAAATTCCAATTCCATGTCAATGTGCTTCATTACTCTTGAAAATATTAGGCAGTTTGCTATTTTAACAGTATTCAAATATTACTATCCAAAGTAGTGGCATTTGGGATCCCAAGCCATGACGTAGACAAGAAAAATAGGTGGCCTTTTAGGTAACTCAAATTTCCCAATTAAGATGGGCAGAATTACCTGTTCCTTTTCTCTTCCGAGAAAGGTGAGACACCACTAAAGATGATTAAATTAGTAAGCTCACGTTGGTTGATATGATTACTAACCCAACCACAGTCATGGAAGCTCATAGCTCCGAAGAAGAGTCAGAAGCAAATGAAAGCAGAAAAGAGGAAAAAACAAGAAGTAATTGTCCTTTGATGGTAGTGAAGAATGTATAGAGAATGCTGAAGTGGTGCAACCTGGTTTGCTAAATTAAATTTTACATGAACATTGCATACTTTTGAGAAGGATCCTATAGGAGCTCATCATTAATTAGATACGTCTTCTGATTAATCTCCTTTGTTGTGTCAATTATATGCATTTAAGACAAACACATTCACTTTTTGTTATGTGGGAGGCATTCCCTTGCTACAATCTTGATGTTTATTGTATAAAGAAAATTATAGTTTGAGGTGTGAGAAGAATTTATATATGCTATCCATGGGTGATGATACAACTAGCATAACTAACATGATTGTAGCATCCATAAATGATTAAAGAACCATGATACTACATAAAACCATCCTTTAAGGAGAATAGGGAGTCTGAATTACACTTGGTCCCCCTAACTTTATAAAGTTTTAGACTAGCCAGTGAAGTACATTCCCATCACCATCCAATCCTTCCATCCATATCCCTACTAACACCATTGACAACAATGTTCAAATGACCAAAATACCCTTACTATTTTTGAGAAAGACTTCAATTACATGTTCCCTTCTCTCTTTCACTCTCTAAATTTTTAAGAATGAGCCTAATGCTCGCCACCTCCTCTTCTCTCTTAGCACCCTTTTGCCTCCATTATCGACAGTTAATCACTACACACCACTTTGCTTTCTTCTATTCCAAGTTGGTCACTTATGCATGTGGGCACCCACCTTTGCATCTAGCCCTCATCCCACACTTTGCAATGCAAACCTCTATCGTATGAATCACCACCATTGCCACCATGACCACCATTATCACCATCACCATCATCTTCACCTCTACCACCAATACTAACATCCACCATCCCCACAGTAACCATCACCACCACCACCAATACCAATATCAGCACAACCATGATTACGACCATTACCACACCCATCATCGCCGTGATGTCGAAGCAATCCTTAGTGCCTATGTATTTTTCTGGACCTTGCCCTTAACCACCAGCTCATCCCTCTTGAACACAGCATTGCCAAAGGCAACACCAAATGCATCAATATGTTCATGCAGCTAAAAAAAAAAAAAACTGTGTCCTGAATTAAAAAAGAAAAACTAAGCATTCTTAAATAAAAACTTGGAAGATCACTAGAAAATGCATAAAAGTGAGACTAATTCAATTTATTTCTATTTCTATATCTATGCAGTGATTTTATATGCTCAAACTCACCAATCCAAGATGGAGCTGTTTCATGAAATCCACTATTGTTTTTATGAAGAGCTATATTCTGTTATATGATTGATTTGGTATAGATCGATGGAAACAAAGAGATCTTTAATGATTACATCCTTCAACCCTTCATCAAGGCCAGGGGGCACTCCTTAGCTTGAAGTTGGACTCGGAGGGGAAGCAATCAATGTAGTTTTTGATATTGAGGTTCTTGTTCTCCACCTCCATCTTAATTTCTTCACTTCCCTTCTTGTAGCCTTGGAGCCCAATTAGCATGTATATAAGGGGAAGATGGCATGGGAGAAGTAGAGGGTGGAGGATGGCTAGCTTGATGTCGCAGCCTGGCCTTGTTGAGACTCGAGTGACCACTAGGTCTTCATGGATGACCAATGCTAGTTGTTGTAACTCCATTTTGATGTTAGACAACAATGATGATGACACCTATTGCTGTTTGTAGAGGTAGAATGTGTTTGGATTCCTTCTCATGTATCTTGTCAAGTATGGTAATGGACTTCCAACTACACGGGACCTCTTGGCAGTGAATAGGTATTGGATGGTGGATACAATGGAGGAGAGAGAGTGGTGAGGTAGGAATTGCGACGTGATGAAGTTGGCCACAATGGAGGGGTTCCTAAGGTTTTGAGGCTGGTGGCATGGTAGTGGCGATAGAGGGTTTGGATGTGCAGAGCCATTCTTTAAGCTTCATTGTGAGTGGAGGGAAAGAGAGAGAGGACTTGGGCTTTGAGGGGATAAGGTCGTAGAGAGAGAGAGAGAGAGAGAGAGAGAGAGAGGGAATAATAGTAGAACATCCAGATAGAGAAGTTTTAGGCTTTGGAAGCATCCAATAGCTCTACCATTGGTGATAGGTTCTTCATTGGACTTATCATTTGGGACCTTGACAGCTAGAGGCCCTACACTACATCGAGGATATGAGAGAGTTTTTTTTCATGAATTGGATAGGCAAGGATATATTAGAGATTGTTTAAAAATTTGAAAGGTCATGTGATGAGAGTGAGCTTGGGTGCGATGGTAAGGTTGCTCTATTGTGAACCTAGAGATCACAGGTTTGAGTCATGAAAAGAGGAAGGTGGGGAAGCTTCCTCACCTTCCCCCACCCCCGCATGCGGGTGGCCCAAAAAAAAAGAAGAAGAGGATTGGCAACCACTTCATGAATGTTGGTTGCTTTCATGGTCTGGGCAAAGTCTTTTTCCTTTGTTGTTATACTTCTATATTCCATTCCATTCACCAAAGCATTTTCAAGTCGTGGACCATTCTATTCAAGTCTTTCTAGTGATGTTCACTTTTTGGATGTAGTTGTGGTCGAGGAAGACCATCCTAGAAGAATGAATCAATTTGGTTGCATTGAAGACTGCAGAACAATGTTCTCCACCAGTCTAGATGTTTGTCATCCTTTTTAGAAGCTTGTCTTCCACAATAATCAGAATGGATATTAAAAACAATAGAAGAGTACTTAAATTGAAGGTAGAAGACTTTACAGGATGCAAACAAACATATCAATACACTTGAATATCTTTTTCATCATATGGTTTATTATGGATGCATTATATTAATAAATAAACATGTTTGGACATGCCTTTGCATAAAACATAAGTTATATCCTGAACTGTCTCTAGCTACATGCCTGTAGCATGCAGCGATTGGTTAATATATTACATAAAAAGAAAACTTATGGGAAGATAAATGGAGGAGATGAAATAGAAATACTTATTTATTAGGAGAAGAGAATAAGCAAAACAGCCTCGTCACTTTTTATTGGGGTCCATCTCCTCACTTTTATATACTGGGGGGAAAAAGTAAAATTAAAAAGAGTTCATCAATTTGACAATTTTAGAGCTATCCTGCATTTCTAATAAGAGTTTGTTCACAAAACAATTCCATCAGCACCTTTCCTTACATGGCATGGAGGCTAAATTCTATTCCCTCTAGTCATGATGCAGCCCTAGGATGAATGTACCCTTGAAGACAATTAGGTCATCTTGCCAATGGTTAAAGTCAATTCTCATGGATACGTAGGAAGACAAACTGATTTGAATTAATTATGAGCCAACAATAGGTTGTGAAGATGCATAGATTTACAAAAATTTGCTGGACTGGTTTGTGGTACTTGCTTTAACAAATGATATGGTGCACAAATGAACTATAAGCAATTGACTCGGAAGAAAAAAATAATGGGAACCTGTTATAGAATTTATGACAACTTGTTTATCCATCTCACTATTTTGTAATATCGAGGAGATGGCTATTTTAACTAGGAAATGATAGGATGGAGGCTCCAAGTTGATTTTCTTAATTTACCAACTTATCTTTCTACTTCCTTTTTTGACCATGCAAAATGCTTCAATCTTAAATCATCTATCATCACTTTTCTGCAGCCCAGAGACACATGCTATGTTGCAAGTGAAGGGCTTACAGAATTAAAATATAGTGGATATCAGCCTCATGCATATTCTTGGGATGACTACCCTGTGCTTAAAGACATTCTGAAGGCGGTGAGTGCTCTTCCACGTGCGGCTATGGCTAGTGGTATACAATGAATCATTGATTGTTATTGTAATTACAACTGCAAATGAGGGGCGTTATTATTAAATTGCAAATCAACTATATGACATCATCTGTATCAATAAGAATTTTTGTTTGACTACTGTCCTTGAGTTGCCTGTTTCTTGTTTCAAGTGATTTGCTGATATATGTATATTGGCAGGTCCATGAGGCACTTCCAGGAAGTAAATTTAACAGCTTGTTATTGAATAGATACAAGAGTGGCTCAGACTATGTGGCCTGGCATTCTGATGATGAGAAGTTGTACGGACCAACTCCAGAAATTGCATCAGTCTCCTTTGGATGTGAACGAGAATTTCTATTGAGGAAGAAGCCAGCCAAAACACCTCAAGGTATGTCAACTCTAACATTTGTCTGATTCCTAAGTTTCAGTTTCTGGGAAAAAAAACAATATGAAAGTTTGTGATATTGGAAGTCCTGTTAATTACATTTCCCAATGTTATGCCAGCTACTAAAGGTGCAGAAAAATCAGCAGGTAAGCGACCGAAGGGCAGCCCCCAAGACCAGCATGGCTTTGTGCTGAAGCTTGGCTCTTTGCTAGTGATGAGAGGCTACACACAGAGAGATTGG
Source organism: Areca catechu (assembly GCA_021397845.1). NCBI lineage: Eukaryota > Viridiplantae > Streptophyta > Magnoliopsida > Arecales > Arecaceae > Areca > Areca catechu. The sequence continues at coordinate 64,127,692 of CM038045.1, forward strand.
GTTCACTCAATACCGAAGCGTGTGAAAGCTAATTCTGTTAGGATCAACCTCACCTTCAGGCTCATACTGACTTGAAGATCTACAGCACGACTGCTGACAGAGATCACTGTTTCTGGTTCAAGAAGGAATTTATCTCGATTGTAGTGGAGACCAAGTAGGCCTCTTGCCCTCAAGATCTTGTATCCCATTTGAGGGATTTAATTTCTCTATCTGGTTTCTTTGAGACCATTTTGGAGGATAATTTTGCTTTCACAATATTCTGAATATAGTTCTTTTGCTGCATGTAAGAGTGAATACATTCATATACATATAGCTAATATGGTCAAACCTCGATGGCCATCTAAAATCATACTAGATTAGCTCACAAATGCCAAGTACTATTCTGATATATCTTTACATAGAGTAATCAATCCTGTTGGCTTCCTCTTTACAATTTTCTCTCTTAGCTTCTTTGTGAAGGAGACCCAAGAGCCTCTTGTAGTTGTTTATCACAGCCTCAAGCTTGTCGATGGCCCTCCTCCTGTCCGTCACTGATACACTTAAGCATTCATCCATCTCTCTCAGCTCATTAACATTTCTACCCATCTCCCTCTCACAAAACTGCCCATTGGGTGCAATTACTTCGTCCCCCTTTCGAGCTCCATTGATCACATTGATTCCTTTCACCACTACAAGATCGCTAAACGAGCCCCCCTCAGGTCCAATAATCCGAACCATTGATCTGCTCTGTACGTCCCAAATCCTTATGATCCCATCTTCTGAAGCTGATACCAAGTTCTGATGCCCGTTCGACATTGCGACTGCCATCACTGCACCATTCTGCTCCACCTCCCATGCTGTCACCTCTGCTCCAGTATCTTGCAGCTTTCTTCCTCCAACTTTTAGTGGTACAACATATATCCTCCCATCTGACCCACCAGCATAGACCTCGGAACTAGTGGGATCCACAGCAACACACCAAATTGCACATGGGAATTGAACAGTTCGTAGCTTGACACCATCTGCCAGGCTCCAAAACTTGCAAGTGCAATCAAGTGAACTTGAAACCACGGTTGCATTGCATCCACCTGGCCCTGCAGCGATGCTCGTCACTGACAAGTCATGCGCAGAGAATTGGTTCAATGCAAGTTGGACAGGATCAACCTCATTGGAGGCATCATCTAGAAGCCGAAGGATTGGGAAAATTGCTATGGTACCATCATCGCCTCCCGATATTAGCAGAGAACCATCATCATTGATGATGAGACATGACACGGGCTGGCGGTGTGCCCGAAACGAGCGGCACAGATCACCTGAGGGAAGAGAGAAGGCATGGATGCAGCCAGAGAGGCCTCCAGAGAAAAGGTAGGAGCCATCTGGAGTTGCAGCAAGGGGAGCTACTGGTTCGGGGGCCTGGATGCAGTGGAGAGCGCTGGAGGACCACCAGTTGTAGAGCCTGATGAATCCTGCAGCAGTGGCTGAAATATGCGAGGCGGCAATCAGTGTGTTACCAACGAGGGTGAGCCCTTTGCGAGGGGAGCGGCTGCCGGAGAAGTGGGCAAGCATGGTGCCGGTGAGAGGGTCATGGGCTCTGATGGGCTTGTCAGGTGAGCTGGTGAGGATGACCTCCTTCCAAAAGGATGCCATTGCGGTTTTGAGAATTCTAAGGAATGAAGCAAGCTTTGTTAGAGTATATATGGAAGGATGGAAACGAAGATGATAACCATGGATACCATGCAAAGACAGCTCAGCACGGTTAACAGACACATGTCATAGTCTGTTACAAGCCTGAGAAAAGTGGAAAAGGTTGGAGGACAGAAGGTGAGTTTTAAATGATTTTATTTTATTTTATTTTGGCAAGGGACGTACGAAGAATGTGAGGGCCATTGCTAACTTTTTCTCATAACTGTAATTGGGGTCTTTAAAAGCCAGGAACCTTGGGTTCCTTTAATTGGGGAGGAAGCAGGTGATATTAAACGTCGGCAGGGTGAGAAGGTCAGTTTGGAGTCTTGGACTCATCTGAAACATTGTTATGGCTAGCTGTCAAACAAGGGTTTTCAATACCACTGTCAACCTAAAACAAGATGACGGATGAGTTGGATAGCCAAGGGGCAGTTCCAATTAGCTGGATTTCTAAAAGCTTAAAGTGGACCAGGCTCTTTGTCGGATCTCCTTTCGGGTCACGCATATGGAAAATTCTTGGGAAGCAAAACTTCTTTCTAAATTCCGATGTAATGATGATGGAAAAGATGGTGTCATGCGAGCTGGCACGTTGCTTGATTCATGGTAGCATCACCCTGCCTGTCCATGGATGTTGCCAACCAGATTTACCTCCCCCCTCCCAAATATTACAAAAAAAAAAAAAAAATAGTAGCGGTTTCTGGCGTATCGAATATGTCGTGCTTAAAATATGTCATGCTTTTTCTTTATATCTTTTTTAGTACTATAGTTGTTGCCGCCAAGATCGTCATGGTCCGTAACTGTTGTCGGCGACGGAGTGCACTTCCTTCGTTGTCAGGCCGTCTAGTGGTCCTGGACCTGCAAAACAGATGTTAGTGACCTGAGCCGGGATTTCCGGCGTGGGCACTCCGCGGTCAAGTCAGTGACGATCCAGGAGAACAGATCTTCCTAGCATGGAGTCTATCCAGAAGGGCTCGACCAGGAGAATATGTTTTCCTGGATCGTCACTGACTTAACCATCGGAGTGTCCCTGCCGGAAACTCCGGTCCGGATTACTAACCCCTGTTTTGCAGGTTCAGGACCACCAAACTGCTTGACAACATTGGGAGCGCACTCCGTCACCGACAGCAGTTACGGGCCACGACTATCTTGGCGACAACAACTATAGTACTAGGAAAGATATAAAGAACAAGCATGATATATTTTAAGCATGGACAAATCAATGTTTTCATTAATTTATTATAGCCCTCATGCCTATTAGAAATGTATGTAAGTAGGATGGAAATCATCACTTAAAAGGTAAATGTGGAACCCTTAAGAAATAAGGGGCCCAACAAGTAGGTTAGGCACAAATGGTCTAGTGATCTTTATGTGCTACCATAAAATTATGGATGTGTATATTAGAGTCTTTCCAAGTAAGAAAGAGCTAGACCCCACAACACATTAACGTTTTACAATATCAATAATTTTTTTTGATCAATATATAAATATAATATTTCAAGGACTTAAATATAAAAGGACTATTTTATTATATCAGAAAAGCCAAGGGCCTAAATGCAAGATGGCCCTTTTATTTTTTTTTAAATATGTTATAGTATATTGGGTTATTGGATTTTGGATTTTGACCGAAAACCCAAAACCCACTCAATAGCCATCTTCTTCTCCACGATCAACCAAAATAGAGAGCTTCAAAAACACCGTCCATCGCCCCCTCTAGCCAAAACCACCCCACCAGTGCAAAGACCGGCGCGATGGCCACCAAGATCGATCAAGGATGGTCAGCCGCCACCTCCGGCAGTGTCGCCGGCGACCATGCCCCGCTTAACAATGGGTTTCACCAAATTTTTTTTATGTTCTTCCTCCCACTGCTTCTCCAAACCGCCATTAATGGCGATTCCGAGCTTGGGATCTCTCCAAACGGAGAGCAACCTACCAAACTGATCTCTGGATCGTCGCCTTTCGCTATCGCCGGTGGTCAAAATGGCCCAACAACGGATTTCCAAGAGGGTCGGCTCGTTTGGCTCCTTCCCCTTTTCCTTTTTTTTTTGTCAGTGATCTAAAACAGATCACCGCCACCGCCCGTCGGGGTTCAGGGAAGACTTCATGAGGTGGCGGTGCCAGTGGAGAAGAGGGATTCGGCCGGTCATTTTGTCAAGAAGGCCGAGAACGGCCTATCTTTCTTACCAGCTTCCATAACTTCTCCTCGCCATCGCCGCCTTCCATGGCTTCTCCTCGCCGCTGGTGCTCCATGCTCTCCACTCACCACGGCCCGCCATCACACGACCCCGACGAGGAGGGAGATGAACGATGGAAAGAAAAGGGAAAAAGGGATTTTATATTTAATAAAATAAAAAATGTTGTTTACCCATTATAAAACCCAAAAATATTATATAAATAAAACAAATCCGATTATGATAAAAAAATGCATCAAATCATAGGGTTCTGAAGATTAATCATCTAAAAGATGAATAGGAAAATAAATGATTCCAATATTCTATAAAAAATACCAGGGCTCTGATACCAAATGTAGAAAAAATCTTTATCAATCCTCGTGGATCATGGATAGAAGATTGAAATACATAATATTTAGATCTGATCTATTTGATAACAGATCTAAAAGTATTTATCATATTTAAGATTTGTTAAAAAAGGTTTTGCGATACCTACTTGTAATTGCCATTAATTTCAAATCTGGAAGTGATGCATACGTGAACATCGAAGGCAAAGTCCTCTCCAGCATCCTCTCGTGACAAGCAGCTTATCGATGGGGCAAGCCATGAGAACAAAAACTCATGCAAAATATGATATAATAATAATGAGAAGTAGAGAGGGGACCTAATCTATTATTTATAAGCAAACTCTAACGGGCCAATTAGGCCAAGACTTATACTGTGCCGCCTCAACCATATCAATCCACATGAGGTACTCCTAGTCCAAACAATGATCACATAGCATTGGACTATTTATACGTTTATCAACATGGACCATATAATCAATCTGATTTTAATAAACCATAAAATAATAATTAATGTGAGTCCAAATTAAGAAAAACTCTTACACAAAGATCTTCTGAGACAACATTTATCGTGCTCTTCAGATGGTTTGAATCAATTATCTGGGCTAGGCTCAAGAAAGATACCCATGATTAGCTTCCCCCCTTCCCTCTTTTTCACCTTAATAAAAGGGTTATGATAACCTCCCTCAAGGTTTTGTGGTATAAAAAATTTAGACACTTATATGTAAAAAAAAGAAAATTATATGGACACCACCTCAACTTTATCTCAATTTTAATAACATCCCATCTACTTTAAAACATCTTAATTAAATCATTCAAATTAATATACTGTTTCAATATGGCCCTTCCATCCATCTCCGTTGATAGAATGCTGTCACATGATCCTCACATGATGTCCTAGTTTTATAAAATAGCAAAATTGTCCTTGCTTTTAGTTACTAGTGGAGTGTTAGCCATAGCACCAAAAAGTAAAATCATGTGCCTCACGTGATCCAAGATTTTGAATGCCCTAAATTTAAAGGAGAGGAAAACAAAACCTCACCGGTGCTGTAGAGAGAATTCTCGATCAAGCCAGCTATGGGTGGAGAAGAAGAAATCACCATAGACGCCACGGGTGGAGAAAAAGCATTTTGATGAAGAAAGGGAGGGTTATCGATGGAGAAAGAGATAATGGAGAGTTCCAATCAAGTTCTTCAAGTTACTCCTTCCGATTTTTTGATTTTTGACATTGTGGAACCGGATCGCCTATGAGGGCATCTTGGACCACTGCAAATCCTAGCCGGCATTTCTTTGGATGCGGAATGTATGAGGTACTTTATCATTTTCCTCATTTTCTACTTTGTATCAAATCTTTAGTTTTAACCTCAAATTATTTTTCCAGGAAAATAGGGGCTGTTGGTACTTTCATTGGCATGATCCACCTTCAAATGCAAGGGACAATGATATTATTAATAGGCTTTTGCAACCTAACAAAAAGCTTGAGGGTCAAATGCAATGCTACAAAAGAAGGGCCGATGGGCTGCTTAATATATGCTAGCATGTTAAATTGCTTTGATTTTTTATGTAATTGATTCTGGATTTTAAATATACTAACAATGCTTTACTTTGGAGACATTTCACGTAGCTTGTTGTAATGCCTAATTATTTAACTTCATTTTCTGAAGTTAGAATATCATCCTTTCCTTGATTTGAATTACTTTATGAAGCTTCAGTGCCACCATTCCTTCGAGATTACATTCATCACATGTGCAAAACCCATTCCTTACTAAACAGCCAATGCCATTTGACTTTCAACTCTCAAGTACGACAAATTTTATACATCTTACATGTCATCATGAAATATGAAGAGCTATTTCAAGCTAAACATCAGTCATGCTATAAAATATATTATGATCTTTCATATATAATTTCAAAGGAATGACTAATGGTAAAGATGACAGATTTTTTCCAGGACTTCCTTCAACTATCGAAAACTTATCCCCTTTCATATTATAAAGTTTTAATGAACCCTTCTAAACTTTTCATTTTGTTATACTTACACCCCCTCTACTATCACCTTTGTTATACTTATCCCCCCTTTATTATCAAACAGTTGAATATATACCCCTTGCAATAACAAAAATTTGATTAGAGATATTTACCATATGCAATTCAGGGATACCTATAAGACTTTTTTTTATCATAATATATCAAAATATTACAATGTTTAATAAAATATCATAGTATATCAAACATTTTGTGAATAAATTATAATGAATTGAAATATTTCTCAACATTTCACAATGTTTTATAATGTTTCATAATGATACACGAATATATCATTAACAGTTGAATAGAAGCATATCAGCATATGCAATTGAAGATACCTGTAAGATATTTTTATCACAATGTATCAAAATATCACAATATTTTACAATGATATACGAATATATCATAATATTTTATAAGGTAACACAATGTATTAGGATATAGACTTAAGTATATACAAAATACAATCAAGTCCACAATCAAAGTGATATCCTAATTATCCAAAATTACATAGCCAAAACACTTCGAAGTAGCTGGTTAAGTCAAGTATTTGAAGCTTCTTACTTCTGGATGGCAGTAATAAAAGCCAAGGAAAGCATTGGGCAGGAGTAGCCTCCAAGGATTATTCTTCATCTCGTTTACCAACTTTGAGATTCTCAGTCTCAACACCTCCCATGTAGTTGGAAGCCAACCTGATCTCTTAAAAAGAGCATTTCTACTATACTCCAAAATCCAAGTATCTGCATCCAATGGCACTGCTGCCAAGCTCCACTTCTTATAACTCCATGAGTGACTCTTGATTGTCCTTACGTTAGAAATGAGCTTTCCTTTTGACCACTAATAATAGTAATATATGAAAACAAGTTAGAAGAAATACTTTAAGAATCTTCAAGAACTTTAGACTTACATAAATAAATCGAAAATTAGTTGGAGAGGAGAGAGCACTGGATACCTCAGAAATTCTACCCAAGAGAAGTGTTAGAGATCTTTGAGAAAACCTGGTGGCAACCAACCCATAGGTCCTTAGGGGGCTTCCCCAAATACCAACTTGTTCTGCCATGGATTTGTACAATACACACCTCCAATAAAAGAAGAGCTGACCATCTTATAATTTAATTTTTTTATTTAACCTTATTTATAACAACACATATAATTTCAAGTAAACTATTCTCAGAGAAAAATCATATGGTTTTACAGAAAAAGGAGATGCAATGGAAGATAAAGTATGATGGATGAATTTACCAACTTAATTAATAAAAATTTAATGGACAATGTTGCATTAAAAATGGCGTATATTCTTTTAAAGAAATATGTGACAATATGTCCCAAATTTAAAACATCCAAAAGTAATCCTAAATAATTTCAAACTTTATGAGAGAATATAAATTCAAGTATATACAAAATACGACCAAGTCCATAACCAAAATGATATCCCAATTATCCAAAATGATGCATTTAAAATGATACATCTAAAATGATCCTAACACATCTCATGGTTGAGATGATGTTGAGGCTCCCTGAGATAAATAGGGTACTGTTAGCTAAGAGGAATGAGCTGTTGCTGGCTAAGAGGAGGTTACTACTGTTATTGGCAATGAGAAGGGATGCTATGAGGGAGATGGTTGAGAGAAGGGTGCTCCTGGCTACGATGATAGAGGCCGGGAGGAAGTACCCCTGAAGTTGCTAATTTTTTTCTTCTCCCACTCGTTTGAGCTTGTAAAAAAAATGCAGAAATATAAATACATACCTCTGATCTCTCTTTAATAACAACATTAAATGTAAACATACATGTGATTTCTCTCTCTTTTTCTACTAATTTGGTTTCCTGTTTGACTAGATACAGTCGTATCTTATTTCTTCTTTGCCTTCTCCTTTCCAGGACCTTTGCAAGTCCTAGAGTTATGACTCCATTGTTGGTAATTTCTACATCTTAAAGATGTACCCCTCCTAACTTTACTAGAATCTTTAGGCTCATCCTTTTCTTTTCTTCTTGCCTTCTTAGGTCCACTTGGAGGAGCCCTTAGGGGAGGGGGATACAGTGGGATGTTTTGCTCTTAGCCAAGATTTTATACTTAGTACCGGCTCAATGATATGCTCATATGCCAATGCTCATGTTACTTTAATGTATCATGTGCTAACAAAGTGTTTTGCTTCCTTTCATACATAATAGCTGTTATAGCATGGAAACATGGGATGCCAGTTAAATCTCATACCCTATATCCATATATACTCTCTTCTAAGTCTATAACAAATCTATCATTGTAATGCTCAACTTCAAATCTGTGGCCTCCTCTCCATATGCAGTGGTAGTCCATAGCCTCCAACTTTACTTTCTCTAATTTCATTTGAATCTTAGGACAAAGTAAACTTGTAATTCTCTACAAGACTTCTCTTTTTGCTTAGAACTGCTGCATCAATAGTCTTCAAATAGTCTCAAACAAGATGATAATAGGCTTGTCTCGAGCATCTATAATATACTTATTGAAAGACACATATGTTGTTCAACAGCATTTCGACTTACTTCTAGTGCTGAAAGCATGCCTCGATCATAGCTCAGAAGGGTGTTGTCGAAGCCACTGTAATGCTGTCTTATCAAAGTGTAGTATCTCCTCCATGGCAACCTCAAAGTCAGGAACTATGATTATTCTAGCATACTTTCAAAGGGCATCTCTATAGTTCTTATCTTTTTAAACCTAGTGGTTTTGAAATTGATATGCAAGTATCGCATACAAAATCTGTGATCAGCAATGGGCATAACACTTTAGAAGATCTCACAAGACCTTATAAAAAACTAAAGTAAATAAGTTATGTATGATATATAATCAAATGTATTAAAAAATTGAAGTTTTGAATAAGACGAACATACCTTTTGTCTATCCGATATAAAGGTCCAACCATGCTCTTCTAATGGACTAATATCTTGTAATAAGTATGTTAAAAACCAACTCCAGCTGTCTTTTGTTTTGGCCTCATCCATGATACATGCAACGGGAAAAATATTTTCATTACCATCCTTTCCCACTGCAGTTAGGAGTTATCCTTTATGAGCCCTTCAAATGACAACCATCTAGATTGATGATAGGTTGCAGCTTTTGATGAAGCCATGCTTGCATACTGCAAGACAACAATATATAACCTTCTAAAAATGGATTGGCTATTCTTATTGGGCCTACTAACATCTATCAACATCATGCTTCCAAGATTAGTTTTTCTAATGAATTGACAATATTCTCACAAGTAGGCAAACTGCTCCCTGTGGCTGCCTTGAATAATCTCCAATGCTCTACTCTTAGCCTTGTAGCACTGTGCCCTCAATATAAAAACTTTCATATCCCTCCTAATTTGCTCTCAGAAGTCCTTGACACTCTATTTTGTGTCATTTCTAATCTCGTCAAGGTACTTCTCTATTAGAAACTTGGATATGACGTTGTGATTCTCAAATTACCATCTATAATTATGTAAAGGTTGGAAGGTCTTTATTTGATAGGTCATCTTCCTCTGTACTGGTGAAGCATGAATCTTCCATCCATATGTAAGCTTGCATACAGCAATAACTCAATTGGCCTCGTTCTTCTTGTATACATAATCAAAACCCTCTGGTATGCTATAAAGCCACGGCACTTTCCTAAACTGTACAGTATTGGTAAAAGTCATTCCAACTAAAAATTTGATATTTTTTTAACATCCACGAGTTTGTTGAATTCAGAATAATTAGAATCTCAAATTCCAGTATCTGAATCACTATCAATGCCTAAGCTACGAAGATGGGAGCTACTCTTAATATCTGGTTTGCTACAGGAGAGTGCTCCTCTCTAAAAAAAATCAGCATCCTCTTGAAGAGGAGAATGATGTGCCCAAGATTTCAACACCCTCTCAACATTTCTATCTACATAATCATCGAATAGATCATTGTCATCATCATCAAAATCACTTAGCTGGCTAAGTGAATCACCACTATTGCTTTCGCTGCTAAGTGTATGCTGTAAAGTGGTAGCTGTAACCCTTTTAATTTCTCATCAGCTTCAAATCTAAAACAACCAACCCTTCACACTACCAATCTCTTTATTCAAGTCTTTAATATTGATGCAATTGTATCTTCCTTGGCATGTATTTGTATCCATATAACAAGGATATGTACTATTGGGCTCTCATTGCCTGTCTGCGATGAAGGAATATCTGTTGTATTGACTTAGTGCTCCACATATACATGCACCATGTTAGTACCTTGGATGAAAGCCAATATCCCCAATATATCAGCATTACATCTTAATTCCCTTGAACCATTTTCTAATATTTGTCTGAGCATGAGATAATAAAAGTGGGTACTGTTTGTATATCCTAATTGTTCCACAATATTCTCTAACTCTGTGATACTGAATTTGTCATATCATAGTTATCAAAATATTTTCACTGCTCTCACTATAATAATAGCTTGAATGGTACTTGAAAGATCCACATAATGAATTTGTACTATAAAGAAATTAGAGTCCATCCCTGTATAAGGAATAACTCAAATAACAAACTAAAAAACAGTACTTAAGAAAGTGAAACATCAACCTATAAAGCATTAAAAACCTTCACTATGCATTGTACATTTTAACATGACAAAAACATTTATTATGTACTGGCATTCCAATGCTTCCATTATATAGTGAAAAATATATGAATACCGAAATGAGACCACAATACATGAAAAACCTTCCGGTAGAATCTATCTGTCATACACATGCACAACAAAAATGAGACCACAATACATCCATACAGAGGGACCATAAAAACTTTTCATCGGAATGAAAAGAATTGCAATAAAAACTATAATATAAAATAAAACTCAACGGCTTTATCCCATTATGCAACGAAATACCGAAAGAATATCCACGTAAAGGGATTACAAAAACTTTTCATCAAAATAGAAAAAAATGGAATAAAAACTATAATATAAAATAAAACTCAACATCCTTAGCTTATTACACAGCAAAATATCGAAAGAACAATTCTAAAACTAATATTTATGATAAATATACTTTAGATTGGCAACTAACGGGATAAATATAATACAATATTTACCGTAATCATGGTTTTACAAGAAAAAAATGATGTTTAGGCATGATATATTACTAGCAAAAGAAAAGTAGGACTTTCACGATAGTGAACAAAAAGCTTTTGAGGGCATCTCGCTTGGCATGGAGGAGATGCTTAGCCCGAACAAAGAGTAGAATGGTGGTCATTGAGATTTTACCGAAAAGAGATTTAAAATAGATCAAAAACAATAAGGTATACTACCAAAATAACCTTTGAAATCCAAAGGATCGTTATCGAAAAATCATTTTAAAATAACAATAAACATTTCTGTCCTTTTAAAGAGCAACATAATATTGTCAGTGATCAAATAGATACAATAATCATATTAAAATAATATAATAAATTGAAAGATTTTAAAATATAGAGAATGTAAATAAAATTAAGAAACAGTTGAAAATATATCCCCATAATCTTTCTTAAAAGAAAAGATAAAGGTAGAATTTTAATTAGGCTTGACGCTCGATCCTCTGGTGCCATATCTCGGTCGGGGAAACTTGAAGCAACAGAGATTACCATAAAGCCTACAAGACCAAAAGGAAGCAGACAAACCTACCGTTCTAACATCCCATTAAACAACTAAAGAGATTCTCAAAAACTTGTATAATTTTAAAAAGACGTTTAAATTGAGGAAGAAAGCAGGACCAATGAAAGGGTTTCTTCCCATGTTCGCAACCGCAATCTTACAATAGAGAGTAAAAACACAATTTTCGTCCATTTTAAAGTTTCAGATTTATGCATTACTTTTGTCTAACCTGCCTCCAGAGCAAAATTTAGCACGTAGCACTTTTTGTTTGGCAAAATGGCAATGCAATATCAAGAACATTCAAGGATACTAAAGGATAATTGGATGAAAACAATTGCCTTGATTTCTAAAAGAACTTCAATTCAAATCTTGGACACCCGAATACAATCCATTCTCACATACATCCAAATGGTAGCAATCAAATTAATCACAACAATTCACCAGACATTAGATTTCCCCTCCTAGCCTTAAAAATCCCATAGAAGTGTACAAGTGTTAATGTAAGTGATGGAACTCCATAATTGCTCCGTTGCAACGCTAAAAGGAATCACCCCTAAACTGTCACTGCAGATGAACACCAGAAATACACCTCCATTCAATCCCTGCAGACTATTTATCAACACAAACTTGATATCAGGGTACAAGTACAGCATCAAAGTGTCCAAACAGATCTGTTTGGAGCTAGTTGGTTGAAAAATCAGGACAATGATCATTATGACATCTGCAACTTTACAACATGGTCCAATTTTCTTCAAACATGAGATTTGGGCGCTGACTGAAGCATCAACTTACGTAACTGAAGCATCAAATTCCGTAACTGCAACACGGTATCAGTTATTACCTGCAATCTTAAAGGCAACTGATCTCCCAAAAGGCATACATCCTAAAGATTGATATTTACCAAAGAACAGGATTGTGAATAGGGGCTGCAAGTCAAATGGATCTGTCATGGCCCGCTCTATTGCCACAGTTTGATCAGAAGTTAGTCATGTGAAAGACAGTGAACGAGGATGTTTGTCTGACACGATGTGTACCTAGAGGGGGAAAAATTGCTGCTGATGCACACCGTATGTAAATTTTCACTAAAGCTATGCTCTAATTTCACAATGATAGAACCACTATCCCTCTTCCAGGCCACTTCCCGTGGTACGGTGACAACATTTCCTACATGAAGACTGAAAGTGTGGGAAGCTGTGAACAAACTAATAAGATCCATACCCAAGCCAATCTCCCATCATCAAGTTCTTGTACATTGATATTCTACGTGGCTTTTCCAGCATGTCACTTCCATGCACCCTGCATCAATTACATGGAGAAATGGAGAAAAAGAATATTTTGAGTTGGCTACCAGATTTTCAATGGAACATAGTCTATACTTTAGAAAATGGGATTCATGGCTAAAAAAATTTACAAGAGGCTCATCATCAGTATCTCTTGTGCCATCGAAGCTGGAAGAAATTTCCTTTTCTTCTTTCATTAACTCGTCTGGATCCTCTTTGAAGCTCATTTCAGTTTTCTCTCCAACTTCACAAATTGGAAGTTCTTCCCCTTTATCTGAGAGAAACAGAAAAGCTAATGACAAAACTATTGGTAGACTACAAGGACATAAGAAAGCGACGGTAGAATCCAAAACAACTGAAAATGACTCTAGATGGGTCCCTCATTGAAAATTATTAAAAGACTCACAAGGCAGAGAAGTTACACCTAACACATTCAAATATTAACTAGATTTTGAACAGCTGGGCAGGTAACTCTCACAGAAGGGTTCAAGGACATAAGATCCGTCTACAGAGGGTGTTTTCAGTAGCCTGCTCATCAGGCTTCACAAGATGAGCTCAGCAAGGAGGGAATACCAGTCTGATACACAAGGGTTATGAGGAGAAGCTGAAAGGGCTAAATTGGAGCACTGCTCTATTAGTTGGTTCTGTTTTGTCTTTAGTGTAGTGTTAGCATTAGACTGATCCAGTATCACCACTAGCCGGACACTAAAACTAACATGGAGGGTGACTTTGCTACTGTTGTCCACTGGATCCAGCAAGGGATGTCTGCCTCCAAACAAAACACCCCTGGCTATTGGATATCAGAATGATATCTCACCAGCTCCAGGCTGTGTCAAGCATAACCAAATTTTGCCTCCTGGATTCCGAAGGACCAAAGGTGGGATACTAACTGGGGAACTTACTGATATCATATACATGGAAACAAGTGGTTCTATATATCACTAAGTAACCTAACAGGTTGTACTTGAAAAACAGCAAAAAAAAGGAAAAGAAAAGAAAAACACCACGTAGATATCCCGCTATTTTGACTGTTTGTCAAAGAGGGTTCTTCCCATATCAAACAGACCTCTGATTGAAGTCCCATTTCAGCAATCAAAGAAATGTACGGTGGAATACCCACTGTTTGTGCTCTACCCACTGTTTGTGCTCGAACATGTATATATCTATATCTATATATATATATATATACAGATGTATACCTAAGCTGACATCATCAACATCAGAGCGTGGATGGACATTTGACAAATCAGAACTACACCTGCTCTGCATTAACATTACCTTCTGATGCTCTTTTCTTGATATTTTCTTTGCGTTTTCTTGGAGTACTTTTTCTTTTGACCATAGAAGATGAAGACCTGTCAATAATTATAGAGCTTATGATGACATAAAACATTGCCCAAAAATTCAAAAAGGGCTGTGCTTACTTCTTCATGCTATTCTTTTTTTGTTTAGAATCAGCTTGGTTGCTTTTGACATCTGTTTCCTCTGATGACCTGCAGTAGCAATTACAGTTCAAACATAAAGGACCATTTTCAAACAACAGATTCGGTTATTTGGAAGTTGGTAATATCAGAACATTATGCTGTGGCTAAAATGAAGACTAGAACTCTATCCTCAACAAGTAATATGTCCTCAGATAGCATGACTTTTTATTGTAAAACAGTGGGCAGATAAGGTAGGATATAGGCTATTTTTGGGACAAACTCCTCTCCTTGGCCCATCACATTCTTCTCCTAGCTACTAGAAACATGATCAGTAGTTCAAAGCATAGGAATTCTGTTGTCTGGTGTTGGTTGCTTGGCAGTATGAAGGACCATCTGGTCCTGGACTGGGGGGCTTCTATTTTCTTTTTTTACTTTTGTTGGGATTTCAGGTTTTCTTCTTTAAATATTTTTTGTATTACTCTTCTCTGTCATCCTCTACTAATTCAGATTTCATGATCAGTCAAAATGGAGAAAATAACAAGGAACAATGCATTTCAACTTTGACAAGACAAGTGACCACAATTGCTGTCAGCATGAAAATAATCTCAGGTTTTCTACCATGCAGGAAATGAAACATGAATGGTGCAAATAGAGCTGTAGGATAATACTCACAGTTCCTTAAGCGGGGATGCATGTCCGGATTTTGGCCTCTGTCAAACATAAAGCATGGTATAAAGCATCAATAACTTATGTTGGAATGTATGGCTCCATAAAGTATATAGAAGTCAAGAAAAAAGAGTGACAAGTCTAAACCTTTTTAGGAATGCATCCATTGCCGATAAGCATCCACTTCTCCTTGGCTAAGTGAAGCACTTCCACATCTCCATCATCATACAATATCTATAACATGAATTTATATTATGACTTATAAAATTAAAGTTCTAATTAGGCAAAAATTTGGAAAAAATAGGTGAAGAAATTGTAAATGAGATAGAAAAACAGTAGAATAAAAATGGGTATGGATTAAACAAAAAATGTAAAATGAAAGAAATTAACTTGGAAAAGTTGCAAGGCATAATCATATTTCCAAATTTAAATTATGTTTATTTAATGAGAATTACATCAGGTATCTATCAATACTCATGGCATCCCCTAAAACTGGACAAATTCAGTGATCTTATACTTGGTTTAACCCAAAATCAGGAAAATCTGCAAAAATGATGGAAATTTTTTTTTTCCTGGGATGCTAGACTCAATAAATAAGGGTGAAAGCTTTCTCTTGCAATCTTAACAACAATGTTTCCACCTAATGTTCATATGGCCCTTATCAGCCAGTACATATTGACTCCCCATTTGAGCCTGTACAGAAACAGAATATTATTGATCATGCCAGCAGAACTGTGTCCGCATATGGGTAAACGGCCGGCCAATGACAGGAACGGGCCCATATTACACTTTTTAGAACCTTGGTTAACATCAACATGGATGATCTAAACCTAACAATAAATTTGTGGTAAATTGTGGCATTTTGTAAACCATTCAGACCAATTTTATAAACTACAAATAAAGCTTTTCACAAAGCTAAAGGTTCTCGAAACAAAAACTAAGGATAAATGCTTGGAATATGTGTATGGACACAATAGAAATGCACTATGCCATGGAAATGCTGGGACTAGTATTTATGTTAGATAAATCTTAATGTGCAATCCGAGTTTTGTTTTCTTTTTCCTTTCTAAGTTTGAGAGTACCAAACACCATGAATGCACTTAGAAACTAGCACCACTGATATATTCAGGAATTAACTCACCACATGCTTTTTCTTTCCTGGATCATAAGATTGTACAACACCTTCATAGAACCTATAATAGAAGCAGCAGATACTAAAAATAAGACAAACAAGCTCACTAACTTTTTGAACAAGAAAATAACATGTACATCAACTATAAGTAACAGCTTCATCCACAAGCAATTCACATCAATGCTCTCTTTTAAAGCAAGTGATCCCTTCTATTTAATTATGCTAAATGAGGCAAAATTTTACATCATAAGTATACTCAAAACTCATATATTCGACATGCCAACAGAAAAACCTTACTGTTTATCCAATGGCCACCAAACTTTTATTCTAGATCCAACCAATTCTGCATCACTCAATTCATTGCCATGGGACGAACATTGCATGAATGAAAATAGTTAGCTCTACTAGAAGTGAAAACAAGGTTAAAATCTCATTGTTTCCCTTAGAGATTTGACTTAAAGCATTCTTTGTTCATATACCCCAAATGTTAGCAGTGAACCTGGATTTGTCATATTCAGAGTTTGGGCCGTACAACAGTAACAAATAGTTCAGTAATCTGGCATTATATTCCATGAGCATAACTTGTTTATTATTCTTATAAAGTGAAATAAGCATAAAATCAAACCATCCACTAATGACATCATTAGCCTGATACAAGTACACGATATGATCAAGGTTTATGATATCGTCCTGTACTGCCCGGTACGGAATGTACCGTACTGTACTGGCCAAGAGCTGGTATGGTTCATTTATAAAAAATGGTTCGGAATGCGGACCGTTGAAGAAATTAAAAAAAAAAAATTATATACCATACCGGTACAGTATGGTACCATATTGTACCGGTGCGTACCGCCCGGTTTGGCCTGGTTCGGGCTCGGTTTGGCCCGGTTCGGGCCTGATTCAGGTCAAATAATTTTGCCATGAAGGAAGGAGTTTTTTAAAAATTTTGTAGACATGATACAAGATCCAATACGGTACGGTACCATACCATACCGTACCGTACTGATCGGTGACCGGGTGTGATTACTGGAATCTCAAGTGCAATAGACAAGAGTTTATACTGATGTACACAATATTAGAAATACAGCATTGTATGGATGCACTTGTATCTGCTCGCTCTTTAGAATTCAGGTGGATCATCGGTGAAGAATTGAGAAAGAGAACTTGATGTCATGATGCACCCCTGAAAAAAAAACACCAAGCTATATGGTTGTGCATTGTTGAGCTTGAGCAGATATGATTTAGGGTCAGTGAGCCAGAGACAATGATGATGAATAACATGACAGACGACCTTGATCTGCTATATGAAAATGGATGGTTAGCAACCACAAGCCAGGTTTATTATGGAAACAATAACCCCTATGTCCATGTAGGAAGAGGTGCCCCAACTAAACATCTGGATATATGTAAGCCTTCGCATGGTATTTCATGTATAAATATGAATGCAAAACAACATTCAGATCTTGACCTTCTACAATAGTAGGATTCTCCAAGAAAGTGCAACCATTACTAGATTGCTAATTCATAAAATGCAGCCTATTGCAATGTTTGTGGAGGGTAAATGCACACAACCTTACCCATATGAGAAGAGCCAATTTTCGTGTTTCTAACCCACGAACTCCAAGTCACAATAGAGCAACCTCACCACTGCAGCAAGGCTCGCCCTCTAGCTTGCTAATTCATGACCTCACCAATCCACTCAGTACTAAACAATGGCCATAACTACAATGGTGAGGAGGAAAAAAACAGATTCTTTTGTGTTGGAGAACCAAAGATAATGGATTACGTGAGTGAAATAAGTAATGCATGCAACAAATTGACAACTTGACAGGTTATCATAGAATGAAGTTAGCAGATGTTCAGTATTAAAAGGAAAGATGTAGAGTCATCTATCAATCAGTGAGCAGAAGATTTTAACTTAGATGAACACTTCAATGAAAAAGCTTACATGTATCTAATTTTAATAACCAAAATATTAATGATGGATGATGCCCTTGATCACAAACTGTATCGGATAGTGTTCCCTTTTTCCCTTTTGAGAAGGCCGGGAATAGCTTACCTAACTAGTGTTCCTTAACAAACTAAATGCAATTTGTCACCTTTATGTTAATCATGTCATCTGTTCAGAATAGCTAAATTTCAAAAACCATAAGGAAATGGACATATGTTTGCGCTCCGAACATACAGTCAACTTCCAACACTACTTGACATCTTAACCAAGGAGGGACCCATCTGGAACTGTGCATGGCACAGCAAAGACAACAAACAGCAGAAACAGATGGTCATACTTGAACAAAGTTCTTGTAGACCTCAAGGATACTTTTGTCAAAAGAGGTTACAACATCCATCGACTAACTACGGCTAAAAGCCTAAAACAGACCAACAGCCAAATAATGTTCATCTAGGAAGAGGACTCAAGGACTCAACAGTAAAACCAAAAACTTAGCCAAAGTCATGTTAAGAAATTAAGCTTTCTAATGTCTGTTATGATAATAAAATCATGATTTTGTGAACTTATCAAGCAGTAAGAAACCTTGAATTGCTATCTCAATAATGAGCAAAAAGTTCTTTGTTCATGGGATCTTGCTACTGAGGAATGCTTAAAAGCTTATCATGTTATGCCTTCTTAAAAGAACCTCACGAAAGCAAGTTTTTTTTTTCCTCTCCCCTTGGGGGTTTCAGGAGGTGATAGCAGTAGAAAGGGAAGACATGTCTGTCCAGAAATGAGGTCCACAAGCAAGATGCCACACTAAACTAAGAATACTCATCAGAAGAGGAATTGCAAGCACAAAAGATAATGGACAAGAAAACCATCATACAAGCTTCACTAATAGCAGAATGGTCAAATGGACGGACGAAAGGAAAAGGATACAAAACATAAGCCTGGAGTGATGGAAACAAACGAGGACAGCAAATAAGAAAACTAAAAGAAATAACACTGAAAGTGTCTAATGCAAGGCATGATGTAGAAGATGCCCAAAGAAGGTAAGATAATGACTATTGTTGCTGCAGAATGGGACCATGGCCAAGATGCTCTTTATGCAGAAAAGAATATTATAACCAAGGATGACACACATAAGACTAGTTTATAGGTTGTTTATCATGGTCATTGAACAAAAGAAAAAACAAGTACAACCAGAGACCAATGCTTCAGAACATTGATTTTTTACCAGCATTTTGAATAAAACAGAAACTTTCTAATCACTTTTTTTGTTGTTGTTGTTGTTGTTGGGGGGGGGGGGGGGGGGGGTGGCGGTCAACAGTCCTAAACAGAACCTACTTCAATGATTTTAAAATATAAAAAATGATAAACTAAGAGAATGGTTAGCTAAATAATTTACATGAAGATCTTCATTAACTTTGCATTTTCAGATAACCGACAAGCATAACCACTTTTCCATTGTCATCATTTTATAAAGGAAAATTTCTTTGAAACCTCCAATGGAATGTGTTCCCATTGTATAATTGTGAACACCATTAAATCAAAGACAATGAATGTACTGATTTTCTAATAGAGTTCAATGTTTTGACTTTTGAAAAGAGATTTGATGACCTAAATATAAACTCAATACAGCACTAAAGGTATAAATGTTCCCTCAACTCACTTTAAGTATATAAGGAAATCAAATAAGATTAAAGAACTCTATTTTGGAGGGTAATATGCATTTAGTCATTTAATCCAGGTTACCATAAACTTTGATACTCAAAGCAAGGTTTTGAGTTTCAGCTGAAACTGAATCAAAACTTAACCCCAGTTTCAGGTTCCATCAGTTTAACCCACTTTCAGCCAAAACTCCAAAACTTGGAGCAGAACTTCCACCAAAATTACTCAAACTGATACCCTAGAAAGCCTGCCGAAACTGAAACTGAATTTTTGAACCTTGATTCCAAGCTCCTGTATAACTAGATCATGCCTATCATGGTGTCCATCTTTAAACAAACTGTAGCAAATCAGCGGCTGTCAATATGTTTAGTAAAAGCATTTGCTAAACTTGGATTATGTTCTTTAGATGATTTTATCACATCTTATATGGCCATCAAGCCGAATAAATGTGGTTATTTCATGGGATTTAAACTTGATTAACTATCTAGTTCTAATAATTGTGCATGGTAAGTTCGAGTTTCAATTCTGGCTATGTCATTTAGACCCAAGAGACACAACTCCAGATAATAGTCATGACATAATAGTTACCAGATTTTGATGTGTCCTTGCACTTAATCAATCAGGACTATGCAATTTGCCACTACCCACTGCCATTGAAAAGTTTTATCCTCTGCCCCCACCCTTGACTCGCAACCTCCCTCTTCTACTCCAAACTAGCAGGCTTCACAACCTTCCCAACCTCCCCACTCCCCTCCCCACCTCCTGTTTGTCTGCTACTTAAATGCAAAAAATTACTTGGTTGCTTCATTAAGAGATGACATAATTGATCTGTGGTTTTTGTTTTAATCTTGTTTTCCCAAAATTCTAAATGACTGTTTGGGATATGTGCTTCTTGACTATTTTGGTTTAATGACTATCAAGTTTATCAGACTCGATTAATATTTTTGGATCACAAGATCAGATTTGATCACCCCTCATTAGACCCTTTTCTTTGATAAGACAGAACCTTGTTTTTTGGCCATTGTAGATTCTCTCAGCAAAACACTTGGCATAACAGACCTAAGATAGAGAACCTTGACTGCATTACATAAAACACAAAGAAATTATTTTAGCCTGTGGAGGTTTAAACTTAAATAAGGCATTTCAGACCGGTATTACCAGGTAGCAGCCTGTGGAAGAATGTGGCATCATAATAGCTTTTAAAACTTTTGTACTTTAATTAAATTAACATAAACAAGAACCAAAAAACAAGAGTCATGCACAAAGGTGACCATTCCAATTACAAGAAAACAACACATTGTGAGGCTTATCATCTAATTTAGTTTATGGCAATCACATAATCCCATCAATGATAATTATCCAATCAATACATAGGCACTCACAAAGAACAAGAAACAGCTATCAAAGAACAAGAAACAGCTATCAACTGATGGCCAAAGAAACATTTAGATATTACCTTCCTTAAGCCAGCAATGCTTCTTACTTTACGCCTTTTGGCTGAACCAGGTAAGCTTTTGGCTTGTCTCGTTTTTTTATCAGAATCTACTGGGCTGGTAGACTTCTGCAATACACCAATAGAAAAAAGTACTTTAGACATGATAATGGCAGTTATTTGCCCATGTACAAGAAAGGAGTTCACCTTTTGGCCATTGCCAATAACTTTCTCAACATTGAAACCATCATCTTTCTTTCCATTTCTGGATGCACTGCTTCTAACTGTTGGCAGGCAAGAGGCTAACAAGAATGAATCAGTAGATCCAGTCATGCTTTTCTCCATCAACAACTTTTTTCCAAAGGAAATGTGTGTCTTCTCATCCACCTCAATAGAATGTGTGCAAGGAATTTCTCTGCTTTCGTTATGGCTCTTCACAAAATAAGACCTCTGCACAGAAACTGACCTCTTACGTTTTGGAGTTGGCACTGCCACTTGAATTGTAACTTTGTCCCCTTTTCTTTTTCCAGATACCGCAACTTTTTCATTACTGTTTTTCCTAGAGATCTGTCCACTTCCAAGATACTCAGGATCTTTGGTCCCTGTTTCCATGTGCTTGGCTCTTTCCAAATTATCCAAATTTATTTCCCTTACAACTCCCAAAACATCAACATCATGTTCATTTTTTTGAATATCCCCAGGCAAAGTTTTCTTTTTCATTTTTTTCATCTTCTTAGCTCCCTGAGATTTAAGAATTTTCATCATCTCTACAAGAGGCACTTCCTTACCATCCCTATCACTCACCTCTTGGGCCATCTCATCCTTGGCAGAACCAGAATCGATCTGATATTCCAGAAAACAAGAACCTCTTGAAATTAGAATCCAAAAGTTTTGTAGACAGCATGCAAATGGCAACCTAAGTCTCCCAAATTCCATACAAGTGTACTCACCACTTCTTTATTTTCAATTTTAAGTGCTTCGAAATGCACCAAGGCACTCTCACCACCCAACCAGCTCTGCTCGTCAGCATCCTAAAAGAAACAAATAGTGAGCATTCACAGGAAAGTCACCCCCAATATAACAGCATACTGCAAGAGCAAGAAAAGGCATGCTTATATTTGAGATTGCCTTTAGAGCTCCATTGAAAACCTTAGTATACTAAACTATATTATCATCTTTTCAAGAAACTATAATCCAAAAACAATCATTAAGAAAAACAGTGGCGGCTAGAAGATGGAGTATTAACTGACAAAAAAAAATATAAACTTCAGAAGTTAATAGAATGTTGGGACTCATACTATATCTTCAAACTTTAAATTTGAACCCCATTCAACAGGATGAATTATCTAAAATTGATTCCATCCAATATTAGTTGGGTGAATCAAAACATAAGAAAACCAGGATGAAACATTGATATCTAAAAACGAATATCCCAACTTTGTACTGACTAGGTCTGATGGCTAAAAGAGGCATGCCTGTTATGTTCTTATCATAAGGTAACACAAAGGCTGGAATCTACAAAAGAGACAGCAAGATAAAGTTTTTATGCCAGCACACAGATCATATAAGCCATGTCACCTGTGATATTGGTCCAAACATATACAGAACAACAAAAGCACCATTGATATGCATTAATTTCCTACAGTTATCAAAAAAAAAAAAAAAGCTGCCTCAAGTAACCACAACTGTATGTCTACTAAAAGAAACTATTATAACATTTTTTTATATTTTATTTTCAGAAACCTTATTAGCTGTGATGTCTAAGATATGTGGAAGTAGTATTATTAATCATTAACTAGTCAAAATATCTGGTCAAATGCCTGATGAGTGGCATACATTTTGAGTAATAACTCAGCATTTATCCTAAATTAGATATGATAGAATCATAGCATTTCCCCAATCTACCTTAACACATGATGATATCAAAGACACCCTAGAAAATATAACTCTGATATTCATGATAAAAACATAACTTTGTAATAACAGCAAGATGAATGATAATAACATGAAACTGTTAACCTTCCTTTTTGGCATTCACCTGTCATTGAAATTGTTATATGTCTATGTTAAATCAAAAATACTCCCCACAGAGCTTACATCTTTGTTTTTCTCGACAGGCTTGTATAACATAGGTGGCAGGGAAACTGTGCTGATCACTGAAATATCTGTCTGATCTGGGACCATTCCCTTTGCAATTGAGAGGCCAAGATCACATATAGCATGTAACGTCTGCAAATTTGGCATCAAACTTGTCATCAAATTATCTAGCAGCAAACCATGAAGATGAAATTTTCATCATGAATATAGATTGATTCTTATGAATTGAAATGATCTGGCATGACAGTAAAAAGTTCAGGCACTAAGTCATGTAAAAATCACCTACTTTTGACTTTGCACCATCAACCACATCTTCTGAGCCCTTAGCACTGTGCAAGATAGAAGCTATTGCAATAAAAATCTCCTTTTCCCTGTTGGAAGAACCACCACATTGTTGACCTTCTCCATGCAACAAGGTCAAAAGAAACAAATGCAACCGCCTGGAAGCTAGAAAATAATTAGCATATACATACAAGACAGTTTCTCATGGAAGCTTTGGTTCCCACATTTTCATTTCCCACAATTTTATAGTTTCAAACAAAAGAGGACACACATTCCAATCAAGATAAGCACATGAATAGCATCCTTAATTCTCTTTTCAAGTGCTTCATATAATTATGCAACCAACCAGGCAACTACCGTCAAGGAACTGCGCTACTATAGCAACAACTTTAGCCAAAATTGGATAATGTATCACCAAACACAAATAAGCTTGGGATGAAAAGCTCCATATGTCACACACTTTAAGCACATAAGAGCAAAAGAAATACAGAAACTCACATGTTGGTTTTTATATTTCTAAAATAACAATACATAGCATCTAGAAGATCACCCAAAAGATACTATTGAATAAAAACCTCCAGATACTTGAGTTACAGAAAGCATTTATTTTTCCTAAATAACGAACGATGTCATGCACTACAGAAATACGTTGTGCAGATGAAACTGTTAGGTAAATTACAATGAAATATAGATTACTGCAAGCACCCAAAAATGAAATATAATATAATGGATCCCTTAACAGAAATTGTACACATGTAGGAATATCACATATCGCAAAACTATTGGATCTAACAAGTTCTAAGACATGGAACAAGGTAGTCGATCATTTCAAGAGTTTTAGGACAATATATAGCAAATGAAATCATCAAAAAAAAAAAAAAAAGTTCTTCAGTACACATTTGCAGTGGTCAATGACAAAGAAAGCAATGGTTTTCAATTATAACCTACCAAACTTCAATAGTGAAGGTATCATCTTGTAAGACTAAATGTCCGAAGTTATAATATGACCAAGTAACATGATTATCAGCTTTTTCATTTTGCAGTATAGGGTCCAAGAGAGAATCATTCCAGAAGCAATTAGTACAACGTGGTTATATGATCTATAATCATAAAATGCATGCTGATACACAAAAAATACAATTTTATAAATTTCTATGAAGTTTAAGGCAACATGCAGTTTAGATTTGAAAGGTACAATGAACATATGCCACTATGGAAAGGCCTCTAAAAGCGAGTCATAAAAGAAAGGACCTTGAGTTTAACAAAAAATGGTTCAACATACCAATAAGTGGGTTCAAATGCTTGAACATCCATGCACTCTTCAATATTTGGACAGGAAGGATGATGTGAAAGGGCATGGACCAAATATGCAAGGATAAATTCTGGATAAGCCACCAGCATGTTCATCTCACATTGCATAGAAGGTTGCCGTACGTTAACTTGCTGGCATACTTGTACAACTTCAAGTAGATTTTGTTTGCACTGGCAGATTGAAGAAAACACAAAACAAAAAAGTCCTTGACTCCTTGTTCAAGCAAGCAAGAAGCAGAATACTCAATACTCATAGATGGCTGGCTTTTAATTCTATAATAAATAAATAAATAAATATTGACCTCTTCATATTCTGGAGTTTGATAATCATTTATGTTCAACAAGAAGGAACAAGCATACTTTGCATCCAACAGCCTTTCCTTGATATACTGGTCCACTTTGTTGAGGAATAATTTCCTGGATTGAGGATAAATATCCTAAATAATCAAGGGCAAAAACAGGTAAACACCACAGAAAAAGATACATAAGAAGAAGAAGAAAAAGTGATTGATTAATGTTAATTGTGTGGATGGCATTGTTGGAGAAACTAACAAAAAGCAAACAGTCAATTGATTGATGTTGAAAAATGTAAGTCTACCTGTGACATTCTTAAGGTCATATAAAAAACATCAACAGGTATTTTGTGATCCCAATGCCTTGACAACCGGAGAACAGCTTTTGCTGAAGCAAGCCTTAAATGGGCCTTATCAGCAGAACTGTAAAGGGGATTATTTTTCAGCCCAATATAATAATAGGCAAAACAAGTATAGGAAGATAAAAGCACTACAGAATGCCCTACAACAGAAAGGTCAATCGGCAATGGATTTCCTTCAATACCTTGATTCCATATTGTCTGAAATATCCCCAAATGAGAGAATGTTTTTTAGGATATCCACAAGTTTTTCAATTCCTGGTCGTAAATGAGCATCTTTGGCAGGCAAGTAGCTCTTCATCAAAGTCTTGATGCCAAAGATCTGCAGTATGCATGCAAAACATGGTCCATGAGGAAAACAATGCAGTGGAGTTGTGTAGTGAAAAGTCACACTCAACAATTAAAAAAAATTGATGTCACCCCGAATATGGAACATTTGTGACCATGTTTTGAACACCAGAAAATAAGTGTTTAAAATAATAATAATTATCCAAACACTTACCTTTAATAAACAAAGTTCGCCCCTTTCACTCCATTCAGTCTTTTGTGTAGAAACTCCATCATCCTTCTCATACAAATATTGACATATTAGTAATACCTATCATATTGTTGAAAACCAGAAAAATGCATACATGGTTCTGTCAACTTTGATGAGAATAAGCATACATTACTACTCTCAAGGATTTTGCTCCTTATGAATCCTACAATTTCATCTTCTCTTGTTTCAAAAACTGGCAATGCAGTCTGGGCTATACATCCCAGAGACTGCAATATGGCTGGCAGGTGTGTTTTCTCCTCCAGCATATCCACAAGCCTCTGTAAGCCCAGTTGTAAATGTCATCTAATGTGATTGCAACCAATAATCGGAGGTTCCTTGAAAAAGAAGGTTCAAAAGATGAAATAAAATACTTGATGAGGAATTATGACCAAGACAACCTTGTATAGAACAGAGAGGGACTTCAGGCCATCATCCTTAGTTATTGCTGCGAGGGCCTGTACAGAATATTTTGCCTGTTTCCTTGTACCCTCTAGACATAGCCTTTCTAACAGCAGGTCAACAGAACTGAAAACAAAAACAATACAATATCAGAAACCATACCTCAATGATAGTTATTTCCTCGTATAAGTGCAACCACTTGCACATTAAAAACCACGTGTAGCAAGTGTTTAGTTACATCTTATAATTAAACCAGTTGCACCTTGATGTCATCGCCAACTGTTCACGAATGGTCCCACCAGCCTTTGCCAAAACATGAGTAATACCTTCTTTTATTATTTCATCACCCTCTTTCAGAAGATGAACAAGATCTTCTTCAGCACCAGCCAAAAGCAGGGGAGAGAAACTAGCAATAATCTGGAAAAGACAGTTTGATAATCCTTAAATTATCATAATAAGCATGATAGAAAATGCTAATTTAATTAAAACTAACAAAAATTTTGCAATTGGAACAAAGCTATGCTAAGATTTATGTAAAACATTTTGTGCCTCAAGCAGAAAGATATGTTGGTCTTCTCTCTCCACGATGTGCAATTTCCTAACCAGAATCTGACCCATGAGCGTTTATGATTTATTAGCACATCATTCACTAACTTCAGCCAAGTCCATACTTGGTGCCCCAGAGTCCTAGTCAGGCACTGTCAAGAGAGAATAACAAGGAGATGGTGGCATGGTTATCTATGCCACCTCCTAGGAGTCCTTATTGGACTCCAACCAAGAGAAGGCACCCGCCACTAGGGGCTATATTTTCAAAATTGGTTTCTTGAATGCCATGTTTTCACAATTCATTTTCAATTTTACAAAACTGGCTTTTTATATATCCAATCATTTAAATGTTGTGTTTTGAATAACAATTAGTCCTTGGATTTTTTTTTTGGGCTCACATCATTTAAATTATGTGTTTTCATGTAAAATTATTTCATCATAAAACTCATTCATAACGCACTCCTAATTTGGCAATATGATATCTGTCAAAGCATCATGACAATTGTCTCTCTCTGATGAAAAGCTTAACATAATTGCCATTCTTCAGCCACCAGTAGTACTGGAAATAAATTATAAGGATCATTGAGTTTATGTATCCTCCCAGATTGATTTTTAATGGAAACCAAGATTCTTTTGCAATAATAGACTAACTTAATTGCACACTACATTTAAAACTTCAGGTAGGAGTATTTTATTGTGTTGCTTGAAATAAAAAGACAGAATCAACGAGCAAGTTAATAGTTATATTATGGAAATCAAGAACTTCTCTGAATGCTTGAAATGACTTTCACAAAAAGCACATATGAAGAATTGTGGAATTACCAAATAAGATGAGACCCATCCTCTACGGAAAAGAGTAAGTGGTTTAGGAGGAGGGGACGAGGAGAGTTTCTACACTTCAAGCATAGACAAACTGCATTTTAAAGAAAAATAGAAGCGGCTTTATCCACTATAAGTTCACAAAAGCACATTAGATTGATTTGGAAATGCGCAATCTAGAATCTGATACTTTGAAAGGATGTGGAAACACACTATTCAATGGATGTTTTAATATGAGTTGCAAAACTCAAAGAAAAGCAGAAAAAAATATAAAAAGATAAGTTAAAAATTTAAAATTAATTCCATATGATGAAAAGAGCAAATCCAGAATAAAGAGGGAAAAAGAATAAATGAAAAGAAAAAACTAACACTTCAGAGAAGAACAGGAATTTTGAAAGCAATAAAGCTTCTAGGGAGTCAAGCAGAAGAATTAGAAATAAGACCCATGAGACATTCCAAATAATGATATGTTGGCCCTTCTTGACTATCCTACTATACACATATGCTTTTGAATTTTCCCTTTCAAAAGAGTACAATGTAGAGAAAGATTTGGTTCCAGTTCATCTGTGAGCTGTACATTATACATACACATATTAACATGCATGGGAGTGACATAGTGAGGCACTCTCCATTACACATCCTTATGGATAAACTATGCCAAAGTACATATCATTTTCCAACATTTTTTGAGAGATACTAATTGTATATAATCATTTTCTTCATTGACTATCATATAATGCTCTGGCCTCTGGAACTAAAATAACAGCCACTGTGAAGGAGCTTGCTAGGATTCATGTGTATAAAAGCCAAGGCATGTATTCTCCCGAAAGTTTTTTAAACGACCTTTAAAAGTCATTCCTTTGTACACCCTTCATACACACTATTTAAATATTCCTTAACATTTTCAGTTTCCTTTTCAAAGCCTATCCTTAAAACCTACTCCTACCTCCCCATAGAAAAGTCTGGGAGGTTTTCCTTGTGCTTCTAAAAGAAGGTTCATGCAGCGATCATGGAATCAAATACAAAAATATTGGACGAGACAATCCTTCGCAAATAATGGCAGACCATCATGCATAATAGAAGTAGCCTAACAAAGAAAGTTTCACCAGAGGTAACACAAAAGTCAATCCTTTGAAAATATTAACTTACGGCTTCCATGGTTATCCATGCCTGAAGTACCTTCTCAACAACTACACTCCAACTTGCTCTGTATTCTTGCCATAATCATTTGTAAACTTGCTAACCAATACAGAAAAAGATAATACTAACAGATACAAATCCTTACACTGTTACATCCTCCACCTTCTTCAACAGTCTTCTAGTTATTTCCCCATCTTCCATGCATACCTCCCTTCCACCTGGAACAAGACTCAAGCAACCAAAAGATTGGATTTAGAAATACTCACAACTATAGAAATATGGATTCCTTCCATCTGTGCCCTTATATAGTCAAAGTTCACAAGGTGCCAGACGACCAATGTTATGTTCTACATTGAGTTGACGATTGATTGTGCTAGTAATGAACCAGGACGTCACCCAAACAGGCTTGCCATAAGGTATTACTTAGATTGCCTAATCCTATATAAATATGCAAGATCTTTTCAGTGAATAACCGATGTGGGACTAAATACACAGGTCCTCGCATACTTTTCCTGTTTAAGTCCCAGCATCCTCGTCAGGCTAAGAATCCAAATCCATTCCTAAACATCGCGATCAGTCCATGATCAACTCCAATAAACCCGTGTTGTAGTATCCCCTAGTCTACATAGCTATAGGCCAAGTTGGCTCTAATACAATTTGTAACAATCCAAATAATACCTTCTAGCTAGCCTATTTGAGTGAGATCCTAGATTGTTACAAATAATATCAAAGCTTATATTATGATTACTTGGGACTATGGCATAAGTGGTATCAACATTTAAAATTATGATCACTAGGGATTATGACTTAAGCGGTATTTAAACTTAAATTAATGATCAGGGACATGATAGAAATAGCAAAAATGAATTCAAGGTTTGGATTTTAGATCACTAGGTACCGTAATACAATTTGCGCCAAGATTTGGCATATGATGAGTGCAAAAGAAAGCTACATGATTCTTGTCTCTGTCACAATGGTGAGGTTGACTTAAGATGGGTGCTAGGGGTTTTGACTATGAAATATAGTATTATACTAATAGATTATATTGTACCATGTGTACTTATTTAATTGTTATTAAGATGATTTGAAATCTCAAACTTCATATGGGAGCAAACCACTATAGCCTCTAGTATTGTTATTAATTGTTTGATTGCAAATTTTGGGTTTATCAGCAAGTTATAAGAAAAAGTTATGTGATATTAGAATCCAATATTCTTTAAGAGTTGAACCTATATATGAATCATGAATGAAACTATCATGTAGAGGAAAATGTATTTATGATGTTGCAAATAAATGTAATTCTCTGCTGATGGATTAGATTTTATTGAGAGGGATTAGATTTTATTGAGAGGATATGGAATATGCACCTTAGTAGAATCTTCGATGATTTAAAGCCATATATGGGTCAGATTACTTGATGTTCCTTATATTTGTTGAAGATTGTTGGGTGTGTTAAACTTCAAGTCAAGTCTAGGTTTATGAGTAGATCTAAAGTATCTTACTACTGGTGTTGAATTGAGAGAAAGAAATTGGTTTTGAAAAACTTATCTAAGTTTAACATATACGAGACGAGATTTCATGTGAGTTTATCAATTAATGCTAAGATCATGATTAAAGAATATGAGAAATAATTGAGTTAATTCTATTCATAAAGATGTTGACTTGAGGCCTTCAAATTTCCTAAAGTTGGAGTTAATCCTTAAAAAAAAAAAAAAACAGTCAGCTTGGAATTGTTTAATTGATTGTCAAGTGAATTTAAGGTTAACTCACTTCAAATTAGTTCTAGAGTTATGAGGTTCCGAATAAGTGGTGAAGTTTATGCAAGGGCTTCAAACATGAAAACTGGATCAAGGTTTAATCTTGGATATGATATGCTCGAGGCTAGTATGGACAATGAAACTTAAAACTTTTGATGCAAATTCTATCTAAAAATTTGAAAAGTTGGATCATTATAGATTCAAATGTAAAATGGTATTCTTGTCATATTTCATCTAGTAAACCTAGAGGATCAATGAGTTTAGATTAGAGTGCACAGCAAAACTATGATGGTTTAAATTATTTTGAGACCGGCTACAAACATTAATTCTTTTAACCGAGAGATATTATGATAGAAGACTTGAATTAGTTTCCTAATAAAGGAGGATTTTTATGGATGAGGGAAGGAAAATATTGTTGATTCATTGACTAATCTAAATGTGGCCATGAAATTCCCACCAATAGGTTCCCTTGGTGTAGATAAGAGAACTTTGGGTATCTCAAATTGAGGGTTAACAAATTGATAATTCTTTGATTAGGCTTGGATCTTGAATGTTTTGGTATAGATCTCCTTCTAGCTCTAACATTGTTACTCCATCTGCTTAAAAGGACTTGAGATTTTCCTAAGATTGCATTTGGTAGTTAGCAATATATCCAAATTACCATAAATTTAAATGGACGCCACCACATTACTGCACTTGGTAAGACTTTTTCATGGCAATCCAAATTACTTGATAATTTGGATTGCCTTTGAAAAGAATGGCAATCCAGATTACCACCTCTCGATAATCTTTTGGACAATATTACCCTCCCCTTCTCCCTTCCTCTTCAGTTCCACCCCCCCAAACAAACCCTCCACCGCTTGTCGACAGCACCCTCCTCGTCGACGAATCCCCTCTCGATGGCATAATCAAAGAAGCTATAGAGAGGAAGCACTTGGCCCCCGTACTTGTCCCCAAACCTCTATAGTTCCCCTCTTGGCCTCCCCTAGAGCTCCCTACCATCTCCATGGCCTTGTCCATCCTGAACGCCGCCACGACACTAGCATTGCTCCACATCTTCCCGTTTGACTCGGCATCCTCCATCATTATGTCATCTACCAGCTCATACAGCACCCCCACCACCCTCCCATACCTCCTTAGCCCCTCCACCTCCTTGTCTTAAGAAAGGTTCGGGTGGGCGGTTCTATTTGTAAAGAATAAAGAAGAGGAATAGAATCTAATTCATGTGTTCGTGTTAACAGAAGACAAGACCATACAAAAATGTACAAGAGGCATTCAAGAAGCGACTAGTCACTTTTGGTCCGCCGCACACCACCGAGCACTCGACCATCTTACTAAACTTCTTCTCAAGCATAGCGACCACCTCTGCCTCCCTGGCAGCGACTGCACCGGTGAGGTCAAGGAATTGGCCAGCAACCATGACGGTGGAACCGACGACGCAAGCGTGGGCGAAGGGGTGACCACAGCAGAGCGGGGCAGCATTGAAGAAGGGGAGGTCATCGTAGACGAGGGAGGCAGCATAGACCATCTTGAGGGCACAAGTGTTGGGGAAAGCCGCGGAGAGATCACCGCCGACAAGCTTGCAGGCGGCGATGCACATGATGGGAGGGGTCTGCTTGCCACCGCCAGCGAGGATGGAGTAGCACATCGCCTTGAAGATCTACTCCGAGTAGCGGACAAGGAGGGAAGCATCGAGTTGGGACTTGATCTTATATTTTATCTATTTTTAATAAATAAATAAGATATAAAAAAATATTTTTATAAAAAAAATAAATATTTCATTTAAGGATAGTTTAGAAATTTGATTTTGTATCATACAACATTACCTACATGTACCAAACACAGTAACCCACATTACCTATAATCTACATTGCTGACAATCCACATTACCTTTCAAGAATACCTAGCAATGCACTAAATGCAACATAAGATATATAAAAAAAAAAATCGAAGTGTTAAATATGGGAAAGGCTAAGAGAAGAAAAAAAGCTATGGATCATGTGAAGTGCATAATGCTCAAGCCTTCTTCTATTTAAGTTAAGAGTTAAATTGGACCAAATCTAATTTGTGGAGCTAGTCAAAAGTAATTAATGTCATGAGCAAAGAATTATATATTAAAACTAAGTTCGAGATATTAGTGTTCTGTTAAAAGAGACCGAGAGAGTTCGATGTATATTATGAATGGATGGGATCAAGTTTTAAGATGTCACATAATTTCGTTATATTAAGATATTGTGAAGCAAACACTCCGAGAGGCAAACTATATGGGTGCTCATAAATGACATGAGGGTTGAGTACTCCCAAAGTTTGAAAACTAAGATAAGTTAATTTCAAGGATGAAATTTTTTAGGGGGGACAATGTGATACCCTACTCATTTGACCTAGCCCATCACAAAAATAGGCCCAAAATTGGGTCCAAGAAAACAACAAAAAGGAAGGAAAGTCCTTCCCTCCCCCTATCTGAGTTGGAGGAGTCCAACTCCAGCTCCTTAAACTCATCGGAGGCTAGGGTCCTAGCCTCCATCATCTACAATGTTGAAGCCCCCCTCTCTTGATGCATCAATGGTTCTTCACCACCCAAAGGAAAAAAAATTGTCCTCTGCAATTGCCATCAGCAAAGCTGATGCATCATGTGTTCCACCTCACTGGCACCCTCTCAGCCCCCATCCTTGCCTTATGCAACCACTGGTGACTGGGATCTCACCGTGAATCACCAAGATCTAACCAGGTTCAATCTCTCCTATTTTAAACCAATCCATTTTCCTTCTTGGTTTCCTTCACTCTATCGCCAACCATCTGCAATCATGGCTACTGCCATGGCCTTCACCAGGGGCTGAACATCCAATGGGTGCATTGCTGAAATGTTTACCAGCCTTCATCCTTGGTTTGATTACAAGGCCTTCTTCCCCGTTTTATTTTTTTTAATTTCATTTTCTTTCCCACCAGACTCCACTGCCTACAGCCCATTGCCATGGTCATTGCCTCACCATTACCAGGCATTGATCTAGGCCACAGGCCCTAGGCTTTCCCATTGCCAAGTCAAGAAGAAGAGGGAAAGGGGAGATATTCCTCTATTTTGAAGGAGAAGAGAGCTTTCTATTCTCTCTCCTCTCTCACTTCTCTCTCTTCTCTCTCTTTTCTCTCTTCCCTAGCTCTCTCTCTCCTCTCTCTAGTTGGGTTAAGGGATTTGTGGAAGAGGGATTCAACGGACTTCGATATGCAATGGTAGATCCTTGGGGAACCCTAATGGCTTGTCTAAGACCAGCATTGTCGCTATCATCCACCATGTTAAACTTTATCTCAACTTCCGTCAAGCATCCCTGAACCCTTTTATTGACAAATGCTTGTCACACCATCTTTGAACTGAATTGAATTGCATGATCCACCAGTTATTCAAATCCAAAACCCTCGAATGATTAAACATTGCTACCTAGCTAACTATATCATCTCTCTTAAGTTGTTCCACCATTAATTTTCATTATAGTTTTTTTTATTATTAATTCAAAGCTATAGAGGTGGAATCAACTATACAAGAAAATGTTGAGCAAGGGGATTGACATTCTAATTTCTAAATGAAGGTAAACCCTTGAATCTTTATTGATTAATTAGTCATATAGTAGAGTCGAGAAATTTGGGATAAAGAGTATTTTGGATTTTAGAGCTTTGAAAACAAGAATCTAAAAATATTTCATTATTTCTTGTGTTAATGTTTGATCTAGGACGAGTTGAATTTATATAAATTGATTGGACATACTAGGCATGGACTAGTAAACAATTATGACTGAGTTTGTCATTAATAGAGGTAAGAATTTGTGGATATTGATCACTTATTTATGTAAAAACTATTTTTATGCATAAATAATTTTACTATGATTTTTGATAACTGCATGTTATATACTTATTAAATATATATGGCTCTGAATAAAGTTATGTATCATATATTACCGATCCTGATTTGGATAGACTTTGGCACTCATGTGTATCGAATTTTGCAAAGTGTGTGATCTTAATTACAATACTTAACAAGCATGTAATTGAATTGTATGATTGAATGTTGAATTGTGATGCTATGAGCTAGTCACTTTATTAATCCTCGCCACGAGCTAAAAATGTGATTGTGATAGTTCAGAGTTGAGCACTTATAATCCTCTGGACTAGCCACTTTATTGGTGCCTCGTCACGAGCTAGAAACATGATTGTGGTAGTTCAGCATTGAAGACTTGTGATTATTTGGACTAGCCAGTTTGTTACTACCCCACCACAGGCAAGAAACATAGTTATGGTAGCCCACAGACTAACCACTTTGATAATGCCCCGCCATGGACTAGAATCATGGTTGTAGTAGTTCAGAGTTTGAGCACTTGTGATCCTCAAGACTAGCCACTTCATTGATTCCCTGCCATAAGCTAGAAACATGATTACGGCAGTTCAGAGTTGAGCACTTACAATCCCCTGAACTAATTACTTGTTGATGCCCTACCACATGCTAGAAACGTGATTGTAGTAGTTTAAAGTTGAACACTTGTGATCCTCTGGACTAGCCACTTTGTTGATGCCCTACTACTGGCAGGAAACATGGATGTGGTAGTCTAGAGCTAAGCACCTTAATATGATGAGATCCAATATATATTGTTTTGAGATAATTATATGACGTGATTTATTGTGCATAAAGACATGTTTACTATGCATGTTTTATAATTATGGTATATTATGACATGGGATAATATGAGTAACAACCATTGATACTTTCTCCTTTATTATTATATTGGCGTGTGTAAAAATTCTTACTAGACTATAAAGCTCACACCCCTTCTTTCTTTTTTCCTAAGTTACGGGATACATGTAATTGGCTATGGTTGGGATCATGGTTAAGAGAATTAAATACATAGCAAGAATTTAATTCCCAACCCCCATTTTGACTCTACTATAACAAATCATCCCTGTTGACTAAATCTCTAACTTCCGGTCCTTCATTTAAGATTTACCATAATACGACATCCTTTATGATGTCATCATCCTTTAAAAAATATCCAAAATACCATTTATCGTTGATTTCTTTATTCGAAACATTCCCTGAAGATTTTTTCTGTTTCCAGATTTCCTCTTCCATGCCATAATCCTAAAAACTTACGCTTTCTCATTTTATTTTAGTGATTTTTTCCGAATTCTCTTCTACGTCATATTCCTTTCATGCCATATTTCTTCTCAATCCTCTTCCATGTCATATTCCTTCTGCGTTATATCACCAAAACTTTCTTTCCCATTTTATTTTATTGATTTCTTCTTAATCCCTTTCCATGTTATATTCCTCTCACGTCATATTCCCAAAATTTTCTTTTCCATTTTATTTTGCTGATTTCTTCTAAATCCTTTTCTACATTATATTCTTTCCATGCCATATTTCCAAAACTTTCTTTCCTATTTTATTTTTTGATTTCTTATAAATTCTCTTCTACATCATATTCCCTTTTGTTGATTTGTTGCATTTCTTCTGAATCATTTCTTCCGAATCCTCTTCCACGTCATATTCCCGTTTGTTGATTTCTTCCAAATCCTCTTCCACGCTATATTCACAAATTTTTTTAAATATAATTAACTAAACCTTGCACATAATTAAATTACCACTACACAATTAAATTGAGCTAGCACACAATTAATTTAACATTGTATATGGTTAATTTATAATTGCACATAGTTAAATTAAACATGCATATAGTTAACTAAACTTATCACACAGTTAAATTACTACTGCATATAGTTAATTTAGTTCTGCACACAATTAACTAAACCTGATACATAATTAAATTACTGTTGTACACAGTTAATTTAGTTCTACCTATAATTAACTAAACCTAGCACACAATTAAATTTAGCACACAGTTAATTTAATACTGCACAGTTAATTTAATATTACATATGGTTAAATTGAGCATGCACATAATTAACTAAACATAGCACAGTTAAATTACCATCGCATACAGTTAATTTAATTCTACACATAATTAACTAAACCAGGCATTTAATTAAATTACTGTTGCATAATTAATTTAGTTCTACATATAATTAACTAAACCTAGTACACAATTAAATTACTACTGTATATAATTAAATTAAGCCAGCACATAGTTAATTTAACACTGCACATAGTTAATTTAACATTACACAGTTAAATTGAGCTTGTACACAATTAACTAAACCTAGCACAATTAAATTAACACTGGACATAGTTAATTTAGTTATGCACACAATTAACTAAACCTGGCATATAACTAAATTACTATTGTACATAGTAAACTACCAAAAAGAATGAAGATCAACCTCAAATTTACATCACGCAAAAGAGACCACCGAAAGAAAAGTGATCCTTGTAACTGACTAAATTTTATTGCAAGAACTCAATAATAAAAGCCTATTTGTAATCAATCTTGCTCAACTTTGAGCTTTTGAATTTTCTCGAAAGATGAATGATCAACGCATTCATCACTAGTTTGTATTAACTTAAAAAAACAAAGAACCATTCTTGAATCATGTTGCCGTTGAATCTCCCAGACCAGGCTCTCTCGACCGGGCTTGCTGGGATGCACGTCTCCCGGTTCCTGCAAAAAAGGTCCCACAGGCCGGTGGTGTTCCGACGGGGAACACTCCGATGGCTAAGTCAGTGGGAGACTCGAAGCAACAGAATGGAGGGATCGCAAAGGAGATAGCACGTGGGGAAGGAAGAGCCTCCTTACCTCAAGGTCCCCGTTTTATCTTATATAGACATGGAACTTTACCGGAATCTGTTAGGGGCTAGGCTGGAAATGGCCGATTTGCCCTTAGAGGAATCTTGATAGTGGCCAGGTGGAACCAGGAGGGAGTGGCACCGTGGGATCTGCAGAGTAGTGGCGCTAAGATGTCAGGAATCTGTTGTAACAGAATTCTGGTACCAGCTGGAAGGGACCTCTGGGACCTCCGGGCCATCCTTGGAACGGGGACGGCCCGTTTTGAACTGATATGGGCCTGGCTGAAGTGGGTGGTCGGACCTAGCTGAAGGGTCGGTCGGACCTCCGATGGGTCGATCGGACCTTTGACGGGTTGGTCGGACCTTTGGCAGGTCGGTCGGACTTATTGAACGGCCGTCGACTCCGGTCTGGTTCGGAGGGAGGCCGATTGTGTATAACAGTTGCCCCCTTGCTCTTGGCCTTCGGGAAGGCCTGTAGCTTCGATGAGCGAGAATATCATTCTCGCATTGAATGCATTCATCCTTAAGGGGATTGCGGATCTAATCAGGTGTGCTGCGATTGGTCACTCCCCACTCCAGAAGCTCGCGCCTGGGACACGTGTCGAACCCGCATTAAAAGCGAAGGAAGTGGCAGTTAATACAAAAGGGGCGCAATGATGAGCGGCCAACCCGGCCCGCTCGGCTGTCGAGCTTCGGAGGTGATTTGGGTGACATGGCGACATCTGGACGGTTGGTGCCGCACTGGGGACGACCCATGCACCACTAATCCGGCGATCACAGGAATCGCGGCCAGCCTGTGCTTCATTCCGTCGCATCGACTTCCGCTGCGTGGAAAGTTGTACCGCCTGACGTCTGGGTCGTGACGCTCGAGGAATGGTGGCAACCGCTTCTTTCAAGGGCTATAAAAGGGGATGTTGAGACTGTGGACGAAGCCTTTGCCGCATTCGTCCTTGGAGAGAGATCTCAGCTCGCTCCAACGTCTTCAACCTTTTAGGAAACCCAGCCTTCAGGTCAGTTCTTCTTTCCCCCAAGCCCCGTAACAATGGCCTCTGGTAGCCGAAGCTCTAGCCGTAGGATAGAGGAACTAGGTCCCAGCCAGGTCCAATCTGAGCTAGTGCGGGATCGGGTAGAGGCCCTTAGAGTTAGGTTCAACATCCCCTCCACCCTGCACCTCACCGTCCCGGACCGAGAAGGGAGGGTGACCCGACTGCCGAGCCCAGCAGCCCTCCCGATGTATGAGGACCACCGAAGGCCGACCTCCGATTTCCCCTGTGTGACTTCTTTGTCCAGGTCTTCAACCTGTATCGAGTCACTCTTGCGCAACTGACCTCGAATAGTATTCGGGCCATCAGCTGTTTCGCGATCTTGTACCAAAGGGTTGGCGTAGAACCTAGGATTTCCCTCTTTGCAAACTTTTTTGTCCTGAAGAAAGACTTCCGGAGCGAGTGGTAGGTGTTCAGCCCCCGTCCCAAGCAGAAGATAGTCGGAGGTCTTCCATCGGCCATTCATGGGTGGAAGTCAAAGTTCTTCATACACAGTCTTAGCCTTGGGGCTTTAACCCGTCATGGGAGAAACCGAGGCTGACAACTAACGAAAGGAGGGCGGTCTTGACGGCCGACCAAGCCGACTTCAACAAGTTAGAGGCAGTCAGGATCACAATGGTAAAGGAGCTGCTTCATGAGGACAGCCTCCGCTTGGCCGGAGTTAGCTGTCACAAACACTTAAGTAGGGTAGAAGTCATTGCCATCAGTCTTTTTGTTATGTCAGCTATATTCCTTCTTTCCTCACTCTGATCTTGTTCTTGTAACACGAGGAGAAATGAAGCCCGACCGCGCGAGTATAGCAGAGCAGGTAGAGAGGAAGAGGGCTGCCCAGTCTGCGGAGCCAACCACGCGCAGGCAGAAGAAACAGCGGGCGGAAGAACAACCCGCGATCGTCATGGCATCGGGCTCCGACGAGGACAACATGCCTTTGTCGGAGCGATTGGCGGCAAAAGCATCAAGACCTCTGCCTACAGTCAGCCGTCCGACCAGAGCCGGACCCATCAGAGCCGACCGAAGTGGGGACGGCCCTAGCCTCGCCATTAGCCGAGCGGACGGAGGTGGTCCGCCCCGCAGGTGAGATGAAAGGAGCAGCTGAAGGGGTAGAGGCTGAAGAGGTCAGCCACGACACCTTCCAACGCCGGCACGCTCTTCACAACCCACGGCAGGCCAGAGACCTACTAAAGGGGGCCATCACCCAGGCCGACTGGGAGGAGTCGAGCAAGCGCAAGTTGAACAAGGTGGCGAGAAACGCCTACCTCAGTCTGATGAAGGTACTCTCGTCATCCCTTCATTTTCTTCCTTCTTTTCACTTCTTGTGCATCACTAATATGTTTCGTTGCTTGTAGCTCCTTCACGAGGTCTCGATGATGGACGAAGGTCTCGGCGAGATAGTCCATGCGGCAGAGGCCTCGGTTGGGAAGGCCGAAGGACTGAAGGCGGCCAAAGTGACGGCAGTGGCGTCGCAGAAGGCCACTAAGGAAAGACTTTCGGCCAGTTTGGCCAAAGTCGAGTCGTTGAAGAAGCAGGCAGAGGACCTGCAGACCCAACTGGCCGAGCGGGAGGCCCAGCTGAACAAGAAAGAAAGGGTCAAGTCTCTGAGCCGTCGGCTGTCCGACGATGTGGAGCGGCCTGCCGATGCCGAAAGGAGCGCGCGGGCCCACAAGGCATTGGCGGGAAAGTATCTGACCGAGCTGAAAGAGGTGAAGGAGCTAGTGGCAGAGCAGGTCCACGACGCCGTGGCGGAATACAAAGCTTCAGCCGATTTCAACGATGAGATGGAGGAGGCTGGAGCGGCGAGCTACGAATACGGCTTCAACGATTGCCTAAAGGAGGTGGTCGAAGCTTTCCCGGAGCTCGACCTGTCCTCAATACAGCTGATGCACCCGCCGGAAGAAAAAGAGTGCCCGACCGACACCGGGGCCGATGCCCAAATCATTGCCGATGCGGGACCGGCGAAGGCCTTGGTTGAGGCTTCAGATGCTGTGTGGGAGGTCGAAGCCGAAGCTCCTTCGACGAGTGGGAAGGATCTCCCTCTTTTGTAAATACTTGGCAAGACTTAGGATTAACTGTAAAGTCTGCACATATCTTGTACAAAAGTTTTTGGTCAATGAAATGACATCTTGATATTCATTCTTTGTTTCGTCTTGTTGTTGTTTGTTTTTTTTTTTTATGGGCTATTCTTGCCTCTTGTCGCCGACCAACTGCCGAGTGCCCCATTGGCTTTTAACTTAGCCATTTATAAGAAATATTTCTAAGTGTCAAGAGGTCGACTTAGTCCGAACCCATCTCCTTTAGAAATATTTCTAAGGGATCTTCGAACTAGCTGTTTGAAGGGAAATACCTTAAGTGTTTAAGGATCCCACAAAGTGCTTTCCGACCGAGATCGGATTTGAGTTGGCTGCGCTAGAGCCTTTGCCGATCGGGGTCGGACTTGAGCGGGCTGCACTAGAGCCTTTGCCGATCAGGGTCGAACTTGAGCGGGCTGCACTAGAGCCTTTGCCGATCAGGGTCGAACTTGAGCGGGCTGCACTAGAACCTTTGCCGATTGGGGTCGAACTTGAGTGGGCTGCACTAGAGCCTTTGCCGATCGAGGTCGGACTTCTTTGTAGACTAAATTGCTGCTGCGGAGGTTATCTATATTCCAAGGACGTGCCACTTGTCATCCGCCTAGATGCTCGAGTCGGTAAGTTCCGGCCCGGATCACTTCGACTACCCGATAGGGGCCTTCCCAGTTGAGAGAGCTTTTCTTGTTCAGTTAGCCTGGATATCTCTGACCTCCGCAAAACCAGGTCTCCGACCCGGAAGCTTCGAGCCATGACTCGAGAATTATAATATATGACCATTCTTTGATGATAGATCGCCATCCTCAGATCCGCTTGGAGTCGGGTCTCCTCGAACAAGTCGAGGTCAGCCCTTCTCTGCTCAGAATTGGCTGGTTCGATGAAATGATCAATCCGGAAGGACTGCAAGAAGACTTCCACTGGTATGACCGCCTCGCTCCCGTAGGTGAGATTGAATGGAGTTTTCCCAGTCGCCGTGCGGGAGGTAGTCCGATAAACCCAAAGTACCGAGTGGAGTTCTTCGGCCCAGAGCCCTTTGGCGTCATTCAGTCAGGTCTTCAGGCCATGCAGAATCGTCCGATTGGTAACTTCGGCCTCCCTATTGGATTGGGAGTGTCCAACTGAAGTCAACCGATGGGAGATATGATACTGCTGGTAGAAATCCCGGAACTTCGGGTTATCGAATTGCCTTCCATTGTCGGTGATAACTGCTTGCGGTATGCCGAACCGATAAATGATGCAAGTTCGGACGAAGATCTCCACCTTGGCTTCGGTAATCTGCGCCAGTGGTTCAACTTCCACCCACTTGGTGAAGTAGTCAATGGCTACGATTAGGAGCTTCCGTTGTCCGAATGCTGGGAGAAATGGCCCGAGGATGTCCATTCCCCATTGTGCGAATGGCCAGGAAGCGGTCAGCGAGGTTAACTGACTAGTTGGTCGCCTTTGAACATTAGAGTACCTCTGGCATGCGTCGCATATTTTAACAAAGTCAGCGGCGTCCTTCTGGATGGTTGGCCAGTAATAGCCTTGCCGGATGATCTTGTAGGCCAAGGATCTACCTCCCAGGTGGTCGCCGCATATGCCTTCATGCACTTCTCTGAGTACGTAATCGGCATCCGACGGTCCTAGGCACTTGAGTAGTGGTTGCATAAACGATCGCTTGTAGAGGGTCCTGCCGGGACGATGTACTTCGAGGCCATCCAGTGCACACGTTTGGCTTAGCCTTATCTTCTGGCAGGGTTCCTTCATTGAGGAACACAAGGATGGGGTCCATCCAACAAGCCTCTCGTTCCACTTGATGGATTCCCGATGTCTCTTCAGCAATGCTTGGACTTTGTAGGTGCTCCACGAAAGCCCGGTCGGAGGAATCAGTGACGACAGTGGCCAGCCATGACAAGATGTCCGCCCGAGAATTTTGCACCCGGGGTATGTGGATGATCTCGAAAAACTTGAGTCGAGCCACAAGGTTCTGCACTTTACTCAAGTACTTGGCCAGGATTGGATCTCTCACCTCGAATTTGCCTCTCACTTGGTTAACCACCAGCTGGGAATCCGAGAAGGCTCTGATTCGACCGATGCCTAGTTCATCAGCTATTCTCAGTCCCGCGAGGAGGGCTTCATACTCCGCCTGGTTATTTGATACTTGAAATGCGAAACGCAGGACATATTCCAGGCTCTGTCCGTCAGGGTCGGACAGGATTAATTCTGCTCCACAACCAGCAAGGTTAGACACCCCGTCCACATGGAGTGTCCAGGCGGGGTTTAACCCTCCAGCAATATCATCCCCAGGTGTGTCAGTCGTTCGTAGAGGTATCTCTTGTCTCCAGGTACACTTTGCTATGAAGTCGGCGATCGCTTGGGCTTCATGGCTGACCAAGACTAGAAGGAGATGTCAAATTCGCCAAGCTTGACAGTCCACTTGGCGGCCACCCCGAGGTATTGGGACTCCTGAGAATTGCCTTGAGAGGTTGATCGGTCAGGACGATAATTAGATGCGCCTAAAAGTAGAGCCGCAATCGCTTGGCCGCTATAATTAGGGAGTAGGCAAGCTTCTACATCTTAGAATACCTTGTTTCGACATCGTGAAGTACCTTGCTGATGTAATAGACCGGCCTTTGCTGGTTGTTCTCTGTAATCCGGACAAGGA
Organism: Areca catechu; assembly: GCA_021397845.1. Taxonomy (NCBI): domain Eukaryota; kingdom Viridiplantae; phylum Streptophyta; class Magnoliopsida; order Arecales; family Arecaceae; genus Areca; species Areca catechu. Next base: position 64,171,049 of record CM038045.1, read on the forward strand.
CGGAGCTCAACGCCTCATCCGATGCAGATAGGTACAAATACAGGGACTCTCCTTCCAAAGGCTTAGCAAGTAAGGGGGAGTCTTCAGATACATCTTCAGTGCTTCAAAGGCCGACCGACATTCGTCGGTCCAATGAAAGCGATCCGACTGCCGCAATGTTTTAAAGAAAGGGAAACACCTTTCAGCTGACCTAGAAATGAAGCGACTGAGAGAGGCTATCCGACCTGAGTTCTTACACTTGCTTCTTGTTGGTTGGATGCCCCATGTCGATGATGACCTTGATTTTATCCGAATTGACCTCAATTCCTCACTGGGTGACCAGAAAACCGAGGAATTTTTCCGAGGTCACCCTAAAGGTACACTTGGCCGGGTTCAGTTTCATCCGATGGCGCATTAGGGCGTTGACGGACTTTTTCAGATTCTTAATGTGGTTGGCTCTCCAGAGGCTCTTGACTATCATGTCATCAACATATGCCTCCATGTTTCTTCCAAGTTGCCCCTCAAAGACCCTGTTGATCAGCCTCTGGAAAGTGGCTCCGACGTTCTTTGGGCCGAAGGGCATCATTTTATAGTAGTACAGCCCTTTGTCAGCGACAAAGGTTGTCTTCTCCTCATCTTCCGGGTCCATGATGATCTGGTTGTACCCGGAGGTGTCCATGAAGCTCAGAAGCTGGTGACCGACAGTGGCATCCACCAATTGGTCGATCTTTGGTAAGGAAAAGCTATCTTTCGGGCAGGCTTTGTTGAGGTCAGTGTAATCCACATATATCCTCCACTTTCCGTTGGCCTTCCTCACCATCACGACATTCGCCAGCCAGTTAGGGTAGTGCACTTCTCTGATGAAGCCAGCTTCGAGAAGCTTTTTGACCTCCACATCAACCGCCCTCTGTCTCTCAGAGACGAAGTTCCTTTTCTTCTGTCGGACAGGCTTGCAGGTAGGATCCACCTTAAGCCGGTGGGTTATGACTTCCGACGGGATGCCTGGCATGTCCGACGCCGACCAGGCGAAGACGTCGGCATTGTCCCGTAGGAAGTCGACTAGCTCCAATTTGGCCTCCTCGCTGAGCGTGCTCCCGATCTGCAGGATCCTGGTAGGATCATCCTCCCGAAGGGGTACGAATAGGATCCTTTCGACCGGATCTCCGCAGCAGTCAGTTTCGGACCTGGGATCAAGTTGTTCCAAGGTAGAATGATCTCCCGATTTCCTGTCCTGAATGGTCAAACACTGTCTGGCCATCCTGCGATCCCCTCTCATCTCTCCGACCCCGTTCCGAGTCGGAAATTTCGCCAACAAGTGGTAAGCAGACACAATGGCTCGAAATTTGTTCAAGACCGGTCGCCCCAAAATGGCGTTATAAGCTGATGTCGTGCGGACGACTACAAAATTGATAAGGAGGGTCTTTTGATAAGACTGATCCGATGGTTACGGGCAGAGTTATTTCTTCGTCAACGCCAACGGAGTTCCCTCCGAACCTAGTTAACGGTGTTAGGGATTCTTGCAGCCTGGTTCTGGACAGGTTCATTCTAACAAAGGCATCATACAGTAAAACTTCGGTGAAACTTTCATTATCAATGAGGATCCTCCTTATATCATAATTGGCAATTACTGCCGACACAACAACGGGATCATTCCCAGAGACCTGGGTCTCTAAGAGGTCTTCGTCGGAAAAACTAATTACATTAAAACCCCGAGGCCTCTTCAAGATATCCTGACCTTCTTCATCCCTCCAGTCAGACCGGCAGTAAAGCATGCCAACATTTCCGTCGATGGGGCATTGGTTGGGCGGCTCTATTTCCTCTGAGAGATTTCTAGCAATGGAAGTTTCAGCCCAGCTCCTCTAGGATCGGACATACTTGTACAGGTACCCCCGCCTAATCAAATCTTCGATCGCGTCCTTCAACTAGAGGCAATCTTCTATGTTGTGCCCCGGATCACGGTGGAACCGATAGTACTTGTCCTTGCTCCTCGACGTGGAGGGGCTCCTCATCGGGCGAGGCCTTTGCAAGAAAGTTTCCTTCCCTATCTCCAAAAAGATTTTCTCCCTCGGGAGGGAGAGAGGTGTGTAAGTCTCAAACCTCCTAGGGAAGTCCTTCGACTTAGGGCTATGGTGTCGGGCCGAGTTGGTACCATCGCTGGGACGTCGGACTTCGGGAGCCCTATCACTCCTCTTGGAAGCCAACCTCCCTTCAGCCTGGCATCGGCTTGCCGCTTGTTCTTCTGCCATGATGTATTTTTGAGCCGGGCTAGTAGTTCGGAGTAGCTTGTCAGGAACTTTGTCCAGCGAAAAAGTGAGCCTGGACGATCGCAGCCTCCTCTTGAAGGCCGACATAGCTACATGCTCGTTGAAGTCCGAGATCTCCATGGTCGCCGAATTAAATCGGGCCATGTACTCCCGGAGGGTTTCTCCTTCCTTCTGCTGCACAAGGAAGAGGCAATCCGTATTCCTCAGCATCCGACTGCAGGTCCTGAAATGGGACAAAAAGAGTTTTTTTAGCTGGAAGAAGGAATGGATCGTACCTGGTCGGATGGCGGAGAACCACATCCGAGCCGCCTTCTTGAGTGTCGTAGAGAAGGCATGGCAGTGGAGGGCGTCGGAGGCGCCCTATATCATCATGTGGGTCTTGTAAATGCCCAGATGATTCAGAGGGTCGGTGGTGCCATCGTAGGCATCCACCTGGGGGATCTTGAAGTGACGGGGGATAGCTTCCCCCATAATTCTGGCGGAGAATGGCAGGCGAGAGTCATATGCCAGCGCTTCTTCCTTTTGCCAATCGACCAGCTCGGCAATTTGCTCCTCCATGCGTTGGAGCTTGCTGTAGTCCCTCGAGTCTCCATCGCATCGCTGGTCGTCGTCGGAGACCGAATCCGCTAGAGTGCGAGACGGACCTCACTCTCTTTCCGTTGGCATGATTCTTCTGCGACCTCCGGTGCTCCGGGGTTGTGTGGGAGCGGAGTCAAGGGATTCCTTGCTGTCGACTTCCTTCAGCAGTAGGTGGATGATTGGTTCTGGACGTCACAAGCAGTTGCTGTCTGTTGTTGGTCGCGTCTTGGAGGTTCTGAACCGCGGCGGCAAGAGTGTCGATGCGGCTCAAAAAGGTCTGGAACTGCTGTTGTCCCAGGATGATGGTATGTTGGGCGACGTCGTTATCCCTGAAAGGTTTTCCCGACCTTGTCTGGGAGCGGCCTCTCCTGTTGGAGGTGTTCTAAGCTCTTCCTTTCACCATCGTCTTGTCTAGCGATGGATCCCTCCTTTCGAAGAACACAAACACGAAGGTTCAACCTCTGACTAGCCCTTCCTCTAGCGCCAATCTGTTACTGCTGAATCTCCCGGACCGAGCTCTCTCGACCGGGCTTGCTGGGATACGCGTCTCCCGGTTCCTACAAAAAAGATCCCACGGGTCGGTGGTATTCCAGCGGGGGACACTTCGATGGCTAAGTCGGTGGGAGACTTGGAGCAACAAAATGGAGGGATCGTAAATGAAATAGCTCGTGGGAAAGGAGGAGCCTCCTTACCTCGAGGTCCCCCTTTTATCTTATATAGGCACGGAACTTTACCAGAATATGTTAGGAGCTAGGCTGGAAATGGCCAATTTGCCCTTAGAGAAATCTTGGTAGTGGCCAGGTGGCACCAGGAGGGGGTGGCGCCATGGGATCTGCAGAGTAGTGGCGCTGAGATGTCAAGAATCTGTTGTAATAGAATTCTGGTACCAGCTGGAAGGAGCCTCTGGGACCTCCGGGACGTCCTTGAAGCAGCCCGTTTTGGACTGACATGGGCCTGGCTGAAGCGGATCGGTCGGACCTCCGGCGAGTCGATCGGACCTAGCTGAAGGGCCATCGGCTCCGGTCTGGTTCGGAGGGAGGCCGGTTGTGTATAACAAATCAAAGCACGATCCTTTAATAAAAATCTTAACTTTTGTAGCATCCAATCCATGTCTGCATTACATTACATGAACTATCATCAAGAATCAATCATGAAAACCTTAATCTAAATTATGAACTAAAATGTTTAGTCTGGGGTTCTCTCCAGAGTTTGCAGTAACAAATAGTAATATTAGTTTCCTATCTTCTTGATTTCGACTAGACACCTTCAAGGACTTCATGTCTTCCTAATTCCAGCGAAACATCATAGCAGAGGGAAAGCAGGAAATCGTCATAGCTTCTTGTCAAAAGAGGAAGCAGAAAAAATATAGAAATTCATCCATGAAGATAAAAGGATTTTGGAGTGGGGGCATTTTTGTCCTTTAAGAAATAAAAAATAAATATGGATCGAGAGTTATGATTTGGGTCAATAAGGACTAAAAATTTCAGTCCAATCTATAAAAGGACCGGATGTTAAAAACCCCAATAAATAGAGCATTATCAATACCAGTCAAGTAATTGAGTTTTGTAAATTGTACGAGTTGTGTTATTTGTTAATATGGAATATTTTGTTATAAATTGAGATCATTAGTGTGCACAGAAATTGATATTACAATAAATTTTAAGGTCTTTCATATTATTTAGGACCTTGCCCTAGAGAGTATACGGCCATCTCGCATAGCCAACCAAGGTGTTGGGTTTGGGGCATGATAGTGCTCATGGTGAATAAATTGATTCTACCACGGGATAATATTATTAGTGGCCAATGATTTCGAAAACCCAAAATCACATTTCCAAATCTTACTAAATTTGAGCAGATACCTCAAATCATTCTATCTTTTCCCATCCTAAATAATAACATGGAATTACCATCCATGGTAGAAAGCATTCCATGCTTTCCTCTATGAATACTAACATGCTCTCAAGTTCTCAACCGTCAAAGGGATTGCAAAACATATAGAGAACCTTTTTACCAATTCATCATCAAGATCTTCAAAAACAAAGGTAGCTTAAAGAGGGCCTTACAATGAAAGCATCAAGAACAATATCTCCATAAGGACGATGGAATGACAACCTGATTGAACTTGGATCCATCCTTTCATATCAAACAGCCTAGCTGGACATACATCTTTGAATTGATTACTCTTAACATTACTGCATGTCCTTTCTATCCACAGTATAAAGATCAGAGATGGTTTATGACTTCTTCTCCACTATGATAATACATTAATCTAAAATATTCTGAATGTGTTTTTCACACTTGCACCAACTTGTACTCCTCGAACATAAGAGTCAAAATTTAAAAATGCTTCATTAAGACATTAAAATAGCAGGATTACTTAAACAATCTTGTTTTTTATTCAAAAGGAATCACATGGTTATTAGGTACACCATTAATGACCAGAAACCCTTGAACTGCATCAAAAGTCCCAATATTTAAATACTAGAAACTTGCACGCAGGTTAAAACATTTTTCTAGTTTTATGGTACTTACACAGTTCTACCATATATGAAAATGTTACAATCTTTTCTGGTAGTATATGTAGGGCTGTTGCCCCCATAGTAGATTCTGTGAAATCCTCTCATGGCTCATCCAACTCTTGCTTCTTAGTTACATAATGACCTAGTTGGGGATCTTCTATTAAGACCTTCGCATGAAATCAGGCCTACCAGCAAGAGCATTGTTCCATCATTTCCTTTCGCTAGCCACATTTCTAAACATGACTTTGGCTAGACAGCAGCATATGATTCATATCTCCAACAGCATATTTTGTAGTTGACTGCTCAACCTAGAGTTCACATTGATTTTTATGGCCAAGACGCTCTGTTTATGCATTAACATGTATTCACCTGTAAAAATCCACCACCAAATATTCCAAGCTCCCTAATAAAATTATAATCCTCTCTTCACCCCCTTGTCCGCTGTCAAATTATTTATAGTTTATTTGAGGGCATCTTTTTACTGTCTCTATAGTTTCTTCATTTCTTCTTTTTATATGCTCTGAATACATTCAGATTTTTCACCTTCTGCTTGGTTTCAGTCATTGCCTCAACTTTGCCCTCATTTTCAGTTCTCATGTTTTTTATTGGTCCTGGGGGATTTTCCGTTCTCTTTAGGTTCTCAGGGAGCCTTACAACGTTTGCTTTATGATCTTCATGCATCTCCTTTCCATTCCATGTGCCTCATTTCCATTCCCCGTGGATCACTTGGTCCTCATCGCCTACCTACATCAAATCTCCTTGTAGATATGTAGAGCAACCACCATCAATGCTGCAATAATGGAAGTTTCTTCCATTCCATAAGTAAAACACCCATGAGGAACTGCTGCTCCATGTTGGATATCATACATTTTAGCACTGTACCAGTAATGAAAATATGGGTACCCTACCTTTCAACAGCCCATTCATTGACACGTGAAAGACTACTTCAAGAACAACTCAGATACTGCAACAGATCAATAATTTTAGAAAATAGATCACATAGATTCCCCCCCCCCCCACCCCGGCGGGGCCCCCTGGGGCCTTAATTCTTCTCTTCACTCTTCTCACTAGTTTTTTACTCTGATTTTCAGCTCGGCATCCAATTATGAAAACAGAAGCTGAGCAAAGGCATCAACTCTTTTATAGTAGCTTCGAAGCAACTGTAAAGCTTTTAGGATGGCATGGGCATGAAAACAGCCCTTAGGTTTCAGCAAAACCAATCAAAATAAAAATCAGCAGAAGTGGAAGAGAAGAAGATCAGGCACTGGCAATGGCAGCGGCAGCTTTTGAGACTCTGCTAAAACCTACTGCTTCAAATGTAATTTGAAGATCATGATCATAATCTCAACTTTTGAATCTAATGTTGGGACTGAATCCTAAATCCATGTATTGACAGCTAAACCCATTACTTCTTAGATTTGGCTCAACAAGTCATTAATTCATTCAGCACACAATTTTAAACCAGAACTTTTTTGCATCAAACTAATTAAATACAAAAAGGTCCATGTTTATCATGCTGAATCCATGGATCCAACACTAGCAAGTACATGATTTATGAATTTTATTTTGATTTTCAAACCATGCCATAATGCAAAAGGTTCCATTTGTTTGAAAATATCATGTTAATCAGCAAAAGGTCACACTACAAATGCCCAGGAAACATAAGCTTGCAAACAAATTGAATGCATTACATACAAGTTCACTTATCATAAAACTTAAATATCTAAATTTAACTGGCAATGTGTGTGCAGAGAGTATATGTTACCGTAAGTAGACTCATGCATGATGACATAAGCTTCGTATTTCCAACACAATGTTGTGCAGCAGCTTCTGAAAGAATCTCCTTAACATACTCCTTATTGAAGATTAGATATGAACATTTTATTGAAAGTATGCCCACAAAATCATAAAGTGGGCGTCTTTCTCCCAGGATCTTAAGCAATTCATCCTGCAAACAAGAAAATTCCATCATAACAATTTCCCAAATCCACGGCTGACTCCACTGATCAACTAATTACATGCCATTTAGCTTCTCTGCTGTAGGTTAAAATGTACTTAGTGACAGTTAAACTACAAGCTACAGCACTTTCCTATTCTGAAGCTATGACGTTTACTGACCATGTTATAATTGGTATTATGACTTGGAAGCTTAAAAGGTATTAACTTCAACCAGAGAATAGTAAATACCCGATATGACCATGCTTGATGGAAACTAGTGCTAGGATCAAGTAGGCTTCTTAGTATTTTCCATATATTCCCATCTTTTATCTGATTGAGAATTTGAAAACACTCCTCGGCCTTTGCAAGATCATTGAACAAGCGAGACATGCTACGGAAGGAGCCAGAAAATCTCTTTTGGAGCTCTGGGGTATGTTCCTGCTTTTCAGCAAGACTGATTTGTAACAGCACCTTGAAATTAAGTAAATGTACTAACAATATCAAACATTTGCAAACCTGATGTGTCAGTCTAAGAGACAGATACTTCTGCATTTCTTGCTGTAACCTGCAATCCAAGAGGAAATCACCTGAAAGTCCGTGCAAAGCCTATCAAATACAAGATATTTAACTAAAGAGTCAACATCAGAAATCCCATAAAATCACGATGGAATCTATACAAACCTTTGCTTTTGCAAAAGAACCTGCTCAAGAGCCTTGACCTCAACTTTATCAAATTCCGAGAAAACTGTTACCCAATGTTTCACTTTATCTTTAATTGAGAACTCAGATGGGAACAAAGAACCACATAAAATAAGCTCGATTGTCTCCGATCTGTATGAAGTTCCTCAAAACGTTACAAGCATTTCCTCTTTAAAATGAGAGAAACAGGAAAAAAAATCAAACCATATTTAATAGGATATCTCTATCATTCAACAGATGCATCCTTGACCAAAAAATCTTAAGACTTAGCAAACAACCAACTTCCAAGAACAAACAGCAGAAAGCATGGCTTTGGAGGCTCAGGAACAAAATCATGATTCAATTAAAAACTCACATAGGAATGGTGTTTGCTCAGTATAGATATTGCTAGAGCACACGATTTATTGATAAATTAGCAAAAACTGAACAACCTTTTTTTTATTTTATTAGCTTTAGTGATGACAAAATCAAAGGAAATTAACAAAGTGTTAAGACAAGTACAACTGTGTATCCCAAAGATGAAGAATAAATGATTTTCCGGCGAATTACAGAGCCAACTAAGCCAAAAGAAGCCAAATATTTCTCAATACAATTAAGTTATACCAATTTCCCATAACTGGCTCAAACCATGATTTGCTTTGATTGTTAAGGCGAAGAAGAATAAGACATTCCTTGCTCCTAAAGGTGGCTAGGATAAAATTTTAAAAGAGTTCCTGTACAACAAGGTGGTATCTCAAAACTGTTAACACCTAGACTTCAAATAGGGAAAATACTGCTTCCGATCAACAAAAGAACCTTACAGCTTTCTTTGTTTATTCTTTGTTTTACCAACCCTCTTTGTTTTACCACGATGTTAATTCTCCCCCCACCTAACTACAAGATGTTCCTAAAGGCCATACAGACAAATATACAAGAAATCAGAAATTGCTTTAAATTCATAGTAGTCGAGCTTCCAGCATTTGTTTATTCTTGAACATTTTTCTCCAGTGTTTTAATAAAATCCAATAACTGGTTCCTGAAATACTAAGGCTGTAAGAGTTAAGTTTTCAAAAACTTGGTTTTGCAGAAAGCAATCAGACCTGCCAAATCTTTCTTAATAAAAAAAGGGCTTGGTTTTGTCCATGGTTTTAGTTAAAGGCCAAAAGATTTGCTCCACTTAAGATACTCTGAGCCAAGAACATGTACATAAGTAATTATTCCCACATCAAAGAAAATATCAAGAAAAAATTTTCCAAAAAATGTGATAAACATTACAAATTACAAAACTTTGCATCTTATAAATTATTGGTGATTATCTGAACTACAGGCAATTCTGATGGTTTCTGTCCAAACGATATACAAATATTAAACCACAATATAAGAACAGGAAAAATACAAAAAAATATGATGAAAATTTTTAGCTTTAGGAAACAACTAGAAAAATATCACAAGACAGAGAAAATGATGAAATCATACTACCTGTACCATACATTGTATAGAAAAAAATAATGAAAAAAACTTTTCTTTCTTGATGTTCACATTATTTTTCAAATTTGCGATATTTCATAAAATATAAGCAAGATCTTACTTCATATTGAACAATATTGACAATTAACGTAGACTGACACCTTTCTGTACTCCAGTCTTCTCAAAACAAACAAAATTCAATTTAAATCTATCTAAAATGTCTTTCAGGCACCGGATCCATTAACTATGGGCATGCTCCTCTTTCAACTCAAATAAAAAAAAAAAAAAAGACAGCAGAAAATGGAACTAGTACCCAATATGTACATCAATTTAAACTAACAATATTGACTATAATCAAAAGAAATAAGCCCCAATGAACTAAAGCCCACATAAGCCAAACGAAATGAGCCATACCGGGGATGGTTTCATTTTAGTCCAGCCAACACCAAACACACTGTGGTCAAAATTTGAAAACTTGGTAAGATTACCCCTATAGATACAAGACAAATAACATGATATATTTTCAAAAATTATTCTTACATATTTTCTTCAGTCCTTGTTTTTCCTAAACTCAAAAATGAATAACAAAACTTCAGAATCTGCATGCATCATGTTTTCAGCACAAAGTTACATTAAGCATTTTAAAACCAATGTGTGCCTTGATGTCAAGAAACAAAGGTAACAAAAAGAAGTTTAAATAAGATCAAAAAAGATCGCGCATGCACACACGCACGCAGATAGATAGATAGATAGATAGTTTAATTGATCCATTAATACACTGCTTTATTCACTCTCTGTAAATTAGACCAGTTATAACTTAATTACACTAGAATATAGACAGGTTTGGAACAAATATTGTGCATATATATATCAGGTGCAGTTTACATATCCACCACCAGAATCATTGATGATAACCAAAAAATGAAAATGCAAGCTGTTGGATGTGATCTAGAAAGCCCAGACTATCTAAATGCAAAATCATATGTTCTCTAGACCCCCTAAACTATGTATCAGGTCACACAAGAATTTGCCTTTTATCATGTAACAAGTAATAGCAACTCTAGAGGGACATCTAGAATCATAACTTTCAATTTTTGAAAAACTGTTCAAGATGGTGATCAAAACAAGCAACAAAACTATGAGATTGTACCAAACCAGCAGAATACTTGAATTTGCGTTCAAGGATTAATTAAAAAGGGGAAGGTCAAAGCTAAAACTCTTTGAATTAGAGAAAATGAAATTGGAAATGTTTGCATTATGCTTGAAAAAGCCATTTATATCAAGGATTGAGAATAACAACCCATAGAGCAAACCTTAGATTATTGGAACAGGTTTCATGGTTATGTTTATTATTATTCCATCGTACATGTCATATGACACGACCATCAGGACTTCTCCCAATTATTCAGGGACAGCTCTATGAATCTCATTCACCAAGGATTCCATTTAGGGCCCATTCTTTCTCTATTTTTTGGGATAAGTGTTTCTAAGTAATATTTAGATAAGAAAATAATTTATCTATGTTCTTTTGCATTACTACTTTCTCAAATAAGTTACTAAGATCTATACATATTTCCCATAATACCCTCTATTTTTATAAATTATAATTTATATTATATTATATATAATTTAATATATCATAATATATACTATAATATAAATAAAATATTTTATTTTACTATAAAATTATATATTGCATACTATATCATATTATATGTCATATAATATATTATATAATAATGATAAGTTATTTTATAATAATAGATTAATTATAATGATATAATAATATAATACACTATTATATAATATAATATTATCATAATAATATTATATATTATAATTTTATAATAATGGTATATTATAAAATATATTATTATATTATATTATATATAATAATAATATAATAATATTATTATTATTATATTATTATATGGTTAAGGGTATATTAGGAACCAAATAAAAAACTTATTTTCTTGGCTAATGGAAAACTGACTTACCCACCTCCTAGATCGGTAAAACTTTCCTTCCTTTTAGTAGGTAAATGCTATCCAAGGAAAAATAATATATCCAACCTAGAGAAGCATAAAAATATTTGTGAGTTGGTCATTGAGAAAGTTAACCATCTTTTCAACAATATTTACCCACCAAACAACTGACCCTAAGGGTCAGTTGTTTGGCAGGTAAATTTGTTGAAAAGTTAGTTACATTTTCTATTGATCAACTTACTCATGTTCTTGCACTTTTCAAGATGAGTTACTTTCCTTGGATATCATTTATCCATAAAATGAAAGAAAATCTTACCCACCTAAAAAGATGGCTAAATCATTTTTCCACTAGCCAGCAAAGTAAATATTTAATTTTATTCTTAAAATGCCCTCCTTCTCATTTCCAATGTCTCCATCATTCAATGCCTAATAACTCTTGATCACTATCCTTTATACTTAAAAAGTATAAAAAGTATTATAAAAAATATGAATAAATTTTAACAACTTATCCAGGAAAATAGTAAGACAAAAGAACATGGGTAACAAATTTTAAAACTACTTTTCCATGTATAAAAGAACATGGATAAATAATTTTCTTGTCTTAATATTGCCTGAGAAATTTTTACCTGGAAAAATATAGTTTTCCGAGTAAATTTTTTTACACAAAAGAACGGACCCTTGTTGCTATCCATAATGCTATTTCAAGATCCCAATATCCCTTCTCACAACTTCCACCCATGTACATACTTACATTAGTTCTTCCACTTCCTCTACTACAACCTTCAACAACAACTCTCTCTCCTCATCGAATCCCCTTTATATCTTAATTCTACATGCCTATACAATTTAAATTGATTCTCCATCACTTTTTCCTTAATTTGTGCAACATTTAGAGCTCCCCTGACATAATATATATATCAAATTTGGGTCCATTTCATACTTGTCAAGTAACAATTGTCAAGAAAACACCACGAGCAACCAAAACCACCACTGTCCTGCATGATATTTTAATAATTCATACCTAAAATCTCTGTCATATAAGCATCTCAATATCTTCCCTGGTATCCACTCAAAATCTTCAATATCCATCGAGCTATCAAAGCTCTTCATGCAATAAAGTTTGTATAGATCAGACAGCCTTTCCATGGTGTATCTTTTGACAGACAGCTACAATATGAAAAACCATGATATGAAATTGATCAGAGGAAATAAAGTAAATCAATTAGCTAAAACAACAAGCAGAAGGACAAACAGATTTGTCTCGAAGGCGTTCTGCAACCAGCCTAACTATCTCAGCTGGAATTACTTTCAATGAATGGAAAGCCACATCATAAACTGCAGAAACAACTTGTTTCCGAACATTTTCATCATAATCCAACAATCGATCCCTTAGCACCTCTGAAAATAAGGTCAACCATCACATCAGAAAATCAGTTAACCAAAATGTATTAGTAGCCAATCAAAACACAAATTGGAATATGCCTCCTTACTGATGATCTGAGGAGCTTCAGGTCGGGAAGGATTTGATATCAGGCAATTCTTCAAGTGTTCGATTACAGAAATACGGACTTCCACTACTCTATCAGTCAACCTCTTTAAAAACTCTGAGAAGAGTGGCTGAAAAGATTCAGGGATTGATCCACCAGGTAAAGCAAACAGGTCACCAAGTAATTGCACCGCTTTCTGCCAAACATCTAACTTATCCATCTACAGAAGTTCAAAATTATGGAGTCAGAACTACCAAATTTTCTTTCAATTTAAGAAGGGCTTAAAAAATAATTCAGGCCATCTAATTTAAGTTTGTATCAATAATTTCAGATTGAAAATTTCCTGAATTCAGAACTGCAATAAATTATCCTCATTAGAGTAATGAATGATGCAACGCTCCAAACATTTCATCATCTAAATCATTTTTTTTTAAATCAAAGATAACTATTTTTAGGCAAAAATTATACGAATAACAACCTGTTACATCATTCATGGTGGTCAATCAAGATTCTGAGATCCTAAAAATATTAATGTTTCCAATCTTACAATTACAAAGAAATTGCCCTGTATTAAAATACCAGTCTAATAACTCTCCCTATGCCAGATTACACAGAAATATCTTAAAACAAGCACTTCTATGGTTTTGCGGAGCCACGGGATTGTTGCTTTTATATTTCTTCTGATTGCTGGTCAGGAAACTCGTTCAATAAACTAAGCTATTGTCAGATGTGCATTCATTAATTAAACAAATATGGCTTTGAGACAAATATGCCAAGTGTTAGCATCTGAATCTCAAACACTGAATGAAATTTTGATCCAATGTTTTTGGCCATAAAAGCAACTATTATCAGGCATTCAAAACAACAAGAATAATATTCCTCAAGTCTTCAAGCCCAGAAATGAAAGAAAAAAAGATGTAGAATAGTAAAAAATTAGAAAACATAGAACGAGAGAGGCAAGATACATAGGGGTAATAGGAGCCCTTTTCTCTTGTCCAACCACTTGAATGAACCAAATGTTTTTAAAGTAGCCCATCACTTAAGAATCCAAATTACAAGTAAATGAGTCAAAGTTATGGGTCCAAACATATCTGGATATAACAATGACCAACAAGTAGCTCTAGAGAGACCAAGACATGAAATCTCTAACAAAACAGAATGATAATGAGAAATTTCTCACTTAAGAATCCAAATTACAAATAAATGAGTCAAAGTTATGGGTCCAAATATATCTGGATATAACAATGACCAACAAGTAGCTCTAGAGAGACCAAGACATGAAATCTCTAACAAAACAGAATGATAATGAGAAATTTATCATTTTAAAATAAAGGTGGCTACATAGTAAAGCATATCTACCGACCAAGTTTATATTTTTGTCAGCTTATATCATGTCTTCCACTATTTACATAGTTTTTAGATATGTTCAAATTTTAGACAGAATGCATAAATCAGTTTCTATTTTACAAGTGCCACCATGGTCAAGACAAGGCTGGTAATAACTAGATACCTGACAAATATCTTGTATACAAAGATTAACATAAATCGACTTCAAATGTACGAGAGGAATAGATGCACTACTTGGCCATGGATTCATGAACCTAACTTAGGTGAGAGAAGATAGTTTAAGAACTACAGCATTACTTGGGTCAAATAAACAAAAGGAACAAAAACTCATAAAGAAAACCAAAGTATAGAAGAGATCCGGCACACCTTTATTTACCAAGAACAGTAACAACTACCAAAGAAGAGATAATAATAAAGACAATTAGCAATATGCAGTGCTTACCAACAACTCTCCTGTAATATAAGGAATGATTCCTGACAGAATCTGGGGTGCACATTGATACACATCATAGATGACTTCACGATAGTCAAGTGATTTATTCAAATAATTGTTATCACCTGACAATGATGATACAAGAAACTGCATTATGCAAGGCTCAAGTTTTCCTGCACAATGTTCTATAGCATTCATTGCAAGCCTCCGCACTGCCATAGAATGATCCTAATGCCACAAATTCCACAAAGTCAATTCTTTTTTTAAAAAAAAGTACAGAAGAAATAGGTCCTAAGTGCGAGAGGAACAAATCCAGGGAAGAAGACATAAAAGAATGGACAGCTAAAGAAGAAAATACGAGGAGGAGGAGAATGTGGAGAAGAACAAAAAGGCTACTCACAGTTCTTTTCCGGCCCAAAGCAGAGAGTATGGTACTTAATAAATTCTCTTGTATATCCTCATTCTCATCTAGAATAAGGACCATTATTGTTTGCATTGATGTAAGAACGTTTTGTGGATGGCCATCACTGCATGTGATTGATCAAAAGGCACAATCAAGTAAAATCACAACATTCTTCACCTGATCTGTTAAAAGATAAACAGAACAAATACTGCTACTTAAAAAACTGCACATACAGAAAATAACCATTCACCTCCACATTTACCTATACAGGCATAGACATAGACACACAAGATTAAATTTTCTGAAAGAAATTTGATTCATTTGCACAAACAATAATTAAAAATGTAAAAGCCAAGAAAATGCCATAGCTTTATCATCATGGACCTAGGTGGTAAAAGCCAAAACTGACAGCAAAATCACTTGACACAACACTAAGGTGTCATACCAACTGGCCTGATGTATAAAAGATTATTCAGTCTCTACAAAATACAGTGTTTGGCATGAGTCCACAATCAAAAAATACCCTCATTATATCAACAAGATCACTTCTACCCATCTTAGTCTTTGAAGTTCATTTTAGCTCCATAATGCTTTCAGAGATGGAGCTTCCAGTATCAGAATAATGCATCTGCCTTGTCATTTCAAGAGTCTGCAGAAAATGCCGAAGAACTTAAAGTAGCATGGAACTGACAAAGCAAAGAGATTGAGAAAAGAAGAGGAAAGTTTCAAAAATTATACAACTGAAAGATAAAATGTGCATTTGTTTATAACTGAGAGACACTCTTCCAAATGCCAAGTTGAGGGGTGAGGTCATATACATGAATCTCACGCCAACATTCTTTTACTTGCCTTTACATATTAAGCCAACTTCCATATTACCAAGTTAAAAATATGAACTAAGGAACTAGAGAGAAGCCTACTCAGAAACTTGAGAATTTTAAACAACGACTTCATGGTTTGAATAACCTAATAGACAACAACATTTTCTTATTTCACATATTTTTTTCCCATATGCAACAAAAGTACATGTTTGGAATAATTCTATCATCCTCTCAAATTTCAAAGGATGTCATAGGCAAGAAATCAGCAAACATGAGTTGACTATTTGAGTGGTACTGGATCACTGAAGAATAGAACAATAGAAAAGCATAAATGGAAAAGAGAATAATGAGGATCATGGATACAACAATATCTAAAAGGAAAAATAGGCATAAATTATCATATGGTGATAATAACACACATATGAAATTCAAGAGAATAGTGACTATAACAATGATGCTTTAATGGTTGTTATAAGATTATCCAGAAATATCTGTAACATACAAATTGCTAATAAGCCATGAGCAACAGGGATAATATTTAAAGTTTTTTGTCATAAATATACCCACCCCTAACACTAAAAGATTAAGCTCACTAGCTTGATTTAGGGGAAAAAAATTAATTATCAAGGAAGTCATGAAGACACAAACGAAAAAGGGGAAACCAACGGAGATGTGAACCAAAAAGAATCCGTTTTCCATGTAAAAAAGGATGCATTTCTTAATAGTAAAGGTGATATCTGTCATAAAGAGAATCACCTACTTTCCAGTACATCTCTATATAAAAGCATGAAATATTCAAGGAAAATTTTTTAGCCTCAAATTAAATGTTACCTGACAACAGAGAAAAATGTACCAAACATTTCATTTATGAGATCATTACATTCGAGATCCAACATCACAACACATGACCTGTATCTTGCAAGCGTCTCTAAGATAACAACTCTCCTTCCAAATGATGGACTGTTAATATCACCTAATCCACTAAATGTATTAACAATCAAATGAAATATGTCCTGCAAGAAATGAATACATTATAGTCACAAAATAAGATCCATAAGTCAATTTATGTCAAAGATCCTCTTAAAGCCTGAATGCATTTTATCCATGTCAAGAAAAGAAAGTACCCTTAGAACATCATCACTGTAAGGAGCTTCTGGAGCAGTTATTCTGGTGATTTCACAAATGCAGGTGGCTAACAGAACTTTGACTTCCCTGTCTTGATGTTTCAGCAATTCTTGTTTGGCAATTGCATTAAGACAAGGCCGCATTGAGTCCAACATTGAAGGCAACGGTAACTGATCTATCTCAGAGAGGCAGTTTGCAGCTTGCTGAACATCCAAGAAGATATTAGGGTTTTTTTTGTTCCTCGAACAAGAGATTGAGAAATGTTCATTTAGAAAAAACATTGCAGACAGCCGATCAGAAGAAAAGTATTGCATAAGTTAGCATCGCATAAATCCAACCTGTGAAATCAAAGCTAGGTTTGGAACTCAAACTTAACTAGCATTTTAAAGTTTAGGTCCTATTTGGGAAGGCCCAAAATATACTTGACACACATAAGCCTTAGAGAAGCATTTCCAATCAACACAAGTACCTGATAATTTGTAACATTGATATCCAGATAGAATGACAAATTTGAAATGATTTTGTACTCTATCTATATTTTCTGGTGAATGTAAATTATGTAATATCAAATGATCTCAAACAAATTACAGTAACTCCCACCATGATTTTGAGTTATTATACACGCATATGACTTGATTGTATATAGGATGTTGCAAGTCTTTCTTCACATTTGTCTTGTTGTGTACAGAGAGTACAGGGGTCCAATCAGTGTTCTGGATGAATCAAGTCAAAACCCAAATTGTGACAGATAATATTCTTCTTCTCAAGTTTCACAGGGTATCTAAACCACAAAGTTCGGTGCAACTTAACTAATGCACTTCAACCATCATAAAGTCTGGATTCCACCACCATGTTTGACCTTCTTGTTCTAATGGGCATGCCTGATGCATTAAAAACTAAACCTCTCCACCTGTAAGCCTAATCAGTCTTATCACTTACTTTGCCACTAAGATTGGATTTAATTATAATTCAGTTTGCATCAACTTGATTTACCACATGATCAGCAAGTAGATCCAAAATCTGATTAGCAACAAGGTTTAGGCACACTTCCTATTCAATTTGACTACTGCAGCTCAGCAAATGCAGTGCACTCCATATATGAGCAAGTTGATCATAAGCTTGAATGCCATTGAGAATTCTCGTGTGTCATGTATAGGTAGTATGTTTCCTTTGATATAAAGTCTTGATTTTGCTATTAGTACATTACTAAAGCTCTTTCTGCCATTACATATTTGATAACCAAGGTCCTCGTGGTGTCTCTGAGTTACAAACCCTGGATAAACATTTTAGGTGAATATTAATTTAGTTCATTAGCTTTATAAGATCTATTGATCATCTAACTTAGCGAATTCTTATAAATCTTCACCACAACTACATAATGCAATGGGAAAAGTTCACACAAAGCTTTATGAAGTTCCCTTGAATCTTAAGGCACATGTCCTCTATTTTCATGTACACATGCCCTACCAAAAGGGGGGGAAAAAGTGTTGCCAAAATACAAAAAAAAACACTATCATGTTTTTAAAATTACATGTTATGCATGCTCTTTTTCCCATGCCCACTTCTTTCTAAATTAAATTACCTAGCATAACAGTATTTTTCATTTACATATAACCCTCACATTTTTTGGAAATCAAATTTACTATTTAAGAAATCTTTATAGCAAGTAATCAGATTATTTTTCATTGCATGTCTTTCATTGGGAAAGCTCAAAGAAAATTATTACCCTTTTCAAACAATGCCCTGCAGTTGAAGCCTTCATAACCTAAGTTCTATCCACTTTATATTGTTGTTTCAAGGCCTGACAATGATATGGTGCATGTTGTCCGCTTTCTTAGTTTATTTAGTGTTGCAAAAATTCATTAAATCAGTAACCTTTCCTTCTTTCCTTTCTTGACATCTTCTTATATTGACTCCTAATAATTCATTGCAACACCTTACACCGACCAAGCAAATGATATCAAAGATTGATGCTCTATTATTGATTATATCTATTTTGTTGATTCCATTCACAATCTAATACACAAAACAAGCAATTATATGGAAGATACTAAAGTTAAGTTTTGGAGGTGAAATGTCGATTCATTGGTCGGTGCTTCAATTCCTATCCCCGCAAAAGGAACCTGTTCCTGACTGACTTCCCTCTCTCAATCCCATTCCCTATGCCATATTGTACTACGAGTAATATGGAACTTATGACCCCTACAGTGAGTTTCTTTTCAGCTCCCACAACATTCACGCTCCTGGCTTTTAAGAGATAGGATATCACTTAGTTTGGCATTTTCACATAACTCGCATCTTATCTCTATGGTATATAATACTATCAAGCTTTAAATTACTACCATCATGACAAAATCAGCAACAAGAGGAAGCAATAAAATAAGCATAAGTGATCCAATTACCAAGAGAACGGTACCTAAGACAGCAGGTGGCTGATAGAGCTGACAATTTAAAATCAAGTTAAAATTTCAGCTTAAAAAAAGATGATGTCAAGAACTAATTATAAATTCAAAAGGCAAGTGAAGTGCAGAAATATACTTCTCCGAACTTCATCAGTCCCTAGTTCCATTGCTTCTTGACGATTGTCCAAAAAGCAGGAGAGTGTAATCATTAATTAATCTGATCGGGGAAAGTAAAATCCCCGTCTGCCCTCAGAATACTGCCTTAGGATAATTCTTGTCCCTCAGAAAGTAAAATCCCCGTCTGCCCCACTCTTTCTTCCTCACCACTGCTCGTCTAAAACTAACCTATCTTGAAAACTTCCTTGCATGTGTTAAAAAGAGAGAGAAAGAAAGAAGAAAAGAATAGACAGAAAAGTGGGGGGGAAAATCCAATCTTTACTGCAAGAACGAACCTAAAGTTCACAAATAAGCTGAGAAAAGTTGACGTGAGCGGGGAAAAAAAAATCACTTATTCCATGAACACTCTTTGCTGCTTTTTTTTTCCCAAACAATTATAAATCCTGGCAGCTACAAGTGCAAGCTTTTTCACGACAAAGAACCGCAAAAACCACCTCCACTTCAAAAAGAACCCCCTAAACCCATCTGGTTCCCACAAACACGCATTTCCACTCAACCCAAAACCTAATCGAAAGAAACTCTACATCTTCCCATCAAAACCCTGGAATTCACCCAGAAAACGCCAGAATGACGGGGAAACAATGAATCTTCGCACCAATTAAAACACAAAAAACCAAAAACATAGCTCCGGAACAGAAAATCACGCCCAAGAACTCACCTTTAGGAGCTTAACCAGAGCATCTTTGGAAGCGGGAGGGTTCTCGAGCTTCGACCCGACGTCCCTCAGCTGCTGCTGCAGCTTCTGCGCCATTCCGGGCCGCTCGATCAGGACGAGCGAGGGTTCGGGGAAAAGGAGAGAGAGCAGAGAAGGACTTCCCCGACTAGGTTTCTTCTCTTTATTTTATTTTCTAACGGGAACGAAATAAATGGGAAGAAAGGAGGCATTGCAACCCGACCTAAAACTCCAACACAAAAAAGAGGAACTCGCGCTTTTGGAGGCTGATTTGTAGCCGAACTAGCCGCTCGTTGATCGTCTGGGTTTTAGGAAAGCCTAAGGTTTTGGTTTGGACACATTCGCCCCCAATTTTAAGTTCATATTACGGAAGTGTCATTTTATTTGAATTCTGGATCTTGGCGGGTGGCACGGAGAAGTTTTTTTTTTTTTTTTTTTTTTTTTTTTTTTGATAAACAAAAGGAGAGGGGGATAAACCCGGACGTAGCTATCCCCAACGGGCTCCAATCCCATCATCTCCCCATCACCATTGAGTATATCAACCTGATGTCACTAAGATACCGGAGCAGTGCGCTCCCTCACCACCCCGACTACTCAACCTGATGTCACTAAGATACCAGAGCAGTGCGCTCCCTCACCACCCCGACTACCAGTGAGTACATCAGCCTGACACCAGAGCAGTACGCTCCCTCACCATCTCGATCACGTATGGTGAGCACATCAGCTTGACATCACTAAGATACCGGAGCAGTGCGCTCCCTCACCACCCCGACTATAGCCTGACACCAGAGCAGTGCGCTCCCTCACCATCTCGATCACATACGGTGAGTACATCAGCTTGGCATCACTAAGATACCGGAGCAGTGCGCTCCCTCACCACCCCGACTACCAGTGAGTACATCATACTGACATCAAAGCAATGCGCTTCCTCACCACCTCGATCACATATGGTGAGTACATCAGCCTGACATTACAAGATACCGGAGCAGTGCGCTCCCTCACCACCCCGACTACCAGTGAATACATTAGCCTGACACCGGAGCAGTGCGCTCCCTTACCACCCCGATCACATATGGTGAGTACATCAGCCTGACATCACTAAGATACCGGAGTAGTGCGCTCCCTCACCACCCCGATCACGTGCTCCAGAAAATTTTTGAAAATTTAATCGAGTTATCTGCAGGATCATGCCTCGAATCCATGATCTGAGAGACGAGGCTAAGCCTCTACCGACCGGGCTACCGTCTTAGTAGTATGGAGAAGTTACTTTAACCTTTTAGCCAATAAGACCCAACCTAGACTCTAGCTTGGAAAGGTTAATATATAAGATATTCATGTAAAGAGTTATTCTTTGTACACTACATGTGGTAAAAAAAAAATTGATGTGGAGTACATCCCGTATTGTTATTGGGCTACTTTACACTTGCATGGCTCGACTAAATTTACATCCTTTAGATATTATATCGTAGAATCAAATGGAGATACATGCAAGATATCAGAACTAATTAAAATTAAATATATTATGTAATCAAATTTTTAATTTTTTTGGTCAAAAATACCCTTTTTTCCAAAATAATCCATTTTTTCTAATCTTTACTTGGTGCCAAATCATTTTTGAAGCTTCCCCTTTATTCTCTTCTTCTTCCTCCCATTCCTCATTTTTTGATTTTCTTCCTCTTGTTCCTTCCCTATCTAAGCACCAATAATGTGACTATTCTATTTCCTTGCTATTACTCTACATCCAAGGTTGTTAGCAGCAATTCCTTTTGTTAAATTACTACGAGACAATATGTTAGAGCTATCAGGATGTAAATGACTTCTTCCATAGTTTTTTTAAAATTTTTATGTGATTCCTTTATTACAGCACCTTTTTTAGTTGTTAAACCAAGTTAATGTATTTGATAGGTTTGTTATGACATAAATGTTCCCCAAAGCAGTCTTTTTCCCAACCCTGTGATATCTGATGGCCAACAGTTGACATTCCTTTCTCTAACCTAACCATTTAAGCGGTGTATGATATCCCATGGCCCTTTTTATGATACCTGCTAGCCAACTTATGACATCCCTTGTTCGAGATGAGTCTTTTCTATAGCTTAAGATGACTTCCTATGTATTTATTATGGCACCCACTAGCCAACCCATGATATCTCCTGCCCGAACCGACCTTTTTAACTCATCTTAAGATGAACTTATGACAATCCATCTCTAGAAAACTCCCTGAACCTTATCTTTTCAGTTTCTTATGTCATCACGTTCCCCAAAAACTATACAAATCAATCATTTTCACGTACTTAGGATACTATGATGCCTGATTATGGCATGTCATATCCAGCTTATGACATTTTCTACCTCAAGTGCTCCAGGAACTAACATTTGTCACAATATTATGACAACTTGCAGCTCGATTGTGACACCCAGTTGTTCACATTATGATATCCGATCTCCAAATTACTTTCCGTACTAACCCTGTTCACCTATATATGATACCTCCAGGCAAACTTATGACACTCTGTGTCCAGCAGTTTGATATCCCCCATCCAAACTACTCCAAGAGCTAATCTTTTCATGATGTTATGACATCCTACTATAGGATTATGACACCCCATGTCCGGATTATAACATCCCCCATCCCAACTATTATAGGAACCGATCATTTTTTTCATAATTTTATCACATACTACGGTTCAATTATGACATCCTTGGCAACTTATGACATCCGCTCTCCTAACTATTTTCCGAGCTAACCTTTTTCACCTGCTTATTACTCTCGGTGGCCAGCTTATGATATCCAGTATCATCTCCGTACCAAAAAACTCCCCGAACTATTCCTTCTCATGACCTTACAGCATCGTGCAACCCAATTATGACATGGGGTATATAGGTTATGACATCCCCCACCCAAACTATTACAAGAACCAACATTTTTTATAATATTATGATATCTTACGACCGGATTATGAACCCAATGGTCCATATTATGACATATGCTCCCTAAAATATTCCTGAACTAACTCTTTTCATAACCTTATTGTAACATCCTGTGTCAAAATTATGACATTGTGTCCAATTTATGACATTCCCCATGTCCCGACTGTTATAGGAGCCAACCTTTTTCTCAATGTTATGACATCCTACTGCTAACTTATAACACCCCGTGTCCAGCTTAAGACTTCATCCATCGCAACTATTCTAGGAACCGATCTTTTTTTAGAATTTTATCACATACTGTAGCTCAATTATGATACCCCATGGTGACTTATGACATCTCCTTTCCAAGATATTTCTCGAGCTAACCTTTTTTACCTGCTTATTACTCCTGGTGGCTAGCTTATGATACCCTATATCATCCCTATACCAAAATACTACCTGAACCTTGCCTTTTCATGATCCTGTAACATTGTACAGCCCAATTATGACACTCTATGTACAGGTTATGACATTCCTTTCCCAAACTACTCTAGGAACCAACATTTTTCATAATATTATGATACCTAGTAGCCCAATTATGACATCCCCTCAAATACTCACCGAACCAACCCCTTTTCACCTATATATTACACTTAGAGGCGAAGTTATGATACTTCCTGTCCAGTAGTTTGAAAAGTCAGGAGTGAACCATTTTCTTAACATTATAACATTCTACTGCCAACTTATGACACCTAAAGTCTAGTTTATGACTTTTCCTGTCCCAACTACTTTATGAATTGATCTTTTTCTTATACTTGTTATGATATCCTTCGCCCCTATTTTGGCATCCCATGTCCATCTTCATGACATCCCTTTCCCAAATTACTACTGAGTTAACCTCTTTCCATAGTTTAATGATATATTATGGCCGAATTATGACACGGCATGGCTGACTATAACATTTCCTCACAAAATTGCGCTCTCTAAAATAAACCTTTTTCAAATTACATCCTAAGATCCTTTTATGATAGCACGTGTTCACCTTATCACATCTCTTGCCTAAACTACTCCATGAAGCAAACATTTTCACATGCACATGATATTACGTACTCCAATTATGATACTCCAGGCTATTTTATTGACATCCCATCACTAAAAAATCTCTCAGACTAACCTTTTTCACAAGGATCGCTGAACCGGTACCAGGAGCCATACCGATCAATGACTGGTCGATTCCATACCATACCGTATTGTACCATACTGATACATGTACTGGCCTTGAAAATTTGAGAAAAAAACTATCTTCCTCCCCCTATCAAGCAAGTATCATTGAACCAGACCTAAACCGGATCCAAACCAAGCTTGAACCGGACCAAACTAGGTGGTAGCATAGGTACGATACCGTACCGTATTGTATCAGTATGGAATATAATTTTTTTTATTTTTTTCAATTATCTGGAGGCTAGACCATTTTTTATAGGTGAATCATACCGGCTCTTGGCCGGTACGGGATGGTACCGTAAATCCTACTTTTTCACCTACTAATGACATTCCGTGGCATGGTCATGATACTTTGCTATGGATTATGACATCCTGTCCTTAGAATACTACCCAAACCATCCAACTTATGAGTTTCATTATTTTGTTTGTCGATAACAATTTATCTTTATATATTCAACAGAGAATGCTGCAAATGATCAATTTGACAACCCTATTGGTGCTATTTATCATGATGATGCACCTTGTTCTACTGCACTACATGCAAATAATCATAATGTTAAAGTTTTTGTTGGAATGGAATTCGATTCAGCAACTGATGTGTACAATTTCTACAATAGATATATAAGAAAATGAGGTTTTGGAATAACAACCATATACAGTAAATCAAATGAAAAAAAGCAATTATGCTTCAAGCATCTAACATGCTAGAGGAAAGGAAAGTATAGGAAGAAGGATAGTTCCATAAATCACAGGGACACTAACAAAAATGATTGCAAGGCCTCAGTAAAGGCCAGACTTAATTTGGAAACTGGTAAGTGGAGATTGGATGAGGTTATTTTAGAACAGAACCATGAGCTCTCCATTTCAACTATTGGTTATCTATGGTCCTATAGGAGAATCAGTATACCAAAGAAGGTAAAGATTAGAAATATGCATGCCTCAAATGTACCCATAACTCAAATTTACTTTGTTATGATAAGAAGAAAAGGGGGTAGAAGGTAATTGGAGTTTACAGAGAATGATGCTCATATTTTATCTATTAAGAATGTCAAAGTCAGCTTAAAGAAGGAGATGCACCATCAATGGTCATCTACTTCACACAAATGTAAACTAAAAATATAAGTTTTTTCTACACACTAGACTTGAATGGGAATGGGTTGCTTGGGACTATGTTCTGGATCCAGCCAAGGTCAAGAATGGCATGTTCTTATTTTGGTGGTGTATTACTCCACCTAGCTAATGAATACATACCAAATACCATTCTATCTATTCATTGGGGTTAACTACCATGGACAATCCACCTTGCTTAGATGTGCATTATTGTTAGATGAGATGATCAAAACCTTTAAATGGATATTCCGGTCATGGCTAGATGCAAATGGTGGTCAAGCATCCAATATCGTAATCATCAATCAAGATAAGGTTATTGAGGCTGCTGTCAAGGAAGTATTTCCAAATGCACGTTATTGGTTTTGTCTCTGGCACATTTTGAAGAAAGTTCTGGAGAAGATAGCCCATATATATACAACATATCCTACATTTATGATTGAGTTCGATAAGGTCGTCTATGACATTGTTATGGCATAAGATTTCAAGAAAGAATGGGCATAATTCATGGACTAATACGAAGAATAAAAGTATGTTGATTGGTTGTGCGATCTTAATGAAGTCTATGATAAATGGGTTCTAGTTTACATCAAGGATACATTCTTTGCAGGTATGTTAGATTGATATACATTGACTTATTATCATCTTTAATTTTATTTTCATAATAATAGAATCTACTCAGCATGTCATAGAATCCACTCGGGATGTCATAGAATCCACTCGGGATGTCATAAAATCACATCAGGATATCATGAATAGGTGAGAAAGATGATTATGATACCTATTTAAATTCCTAGGTGAAATAGAATTCTCTTAGAATGTCATAGTGGTGAAAAACATCTAGGTTTGGGACCTCTTTCAATAACAGGGTGTCATAGCATGCCCTCAAGATGTCTTAGAATTCTTTTGGAATGTCATGATTTCGAGTGAAGCATGATTCTAGGACCTATCTAGATATTGACGTGTCATAGAATCCCATTAGGCTATAATAAAATCCACCCTGCATATAATGACTTCATGGCAAACCTAATTCGGGGATCCATTTTGATACCCTAGTGTCACAGAATCCTCTTAGTAAGTCATTTAAAATATTGCTTTCATAATCATGGTATGACATGTTGTGACACTTTATGGACTATCTTCTGTATTTATGATCTCCTTTATAGGCATGTCTTTCTCTTAGCAGAGTGAGAGCATCAACCATTTATTCGATGGATTTATCAATTTAAAGACTACCTTAAAAGAATTCATCGAGAAGTATGAGGATGTGTTGAAAAAGATACACGAAGCTAAAATTGAAGAAGATAATAAGTCTTTGCAAACAAATACTTTTCTGAGAGGCAAACAGCAATGATGTACACGAGATGTATATTCAAAAAAATTTCAGACCAAGGTCCTTGAGATGGTTGCATCTAATGCTAAATCAATTGAAGAAATTGGCAATTGCGCAATTTACATGGCTGCATCTAATGCTAAATCAATCAAAGAAATTGGCAACTACGTAGTTTACTCTGTGAAGTCTTTTGAGAGGATTCACGTCAATGGAATCGAGAAGCAAATTATAAAAAAAATTATTATTTCATTGTCTAATGACTTTGACGAAGTGAGATGCCAATGCCAATCATTTTAGTTTAGGGGTACTTGTGTAAGCAAGCTTATTGGTTCTCCATCATGTGAAATTCTTCTATTCCACATATTTTTTCCTAAAGAGATGGTGCAAAGATATGAAACACTGATTTAATGATTTTAACTATGATATGCAATTTTGTGATAAAAATACCAGAAAAAGCAGGTATGTCATGTTACAGTAAAATTATGGTATCCCATATGATATTGACGACTTAATGTTACAAATTATTACATCTCTTTCTCACGTAGGTATACTTTATTGAGTCATCGGATGATGAAGCTTGTCGAGATTGCCTCCATATCTAAAGATGCCTTTAACTTAGTTATGACTGATCTGACTCTGTTATTCAAAAGAGTTGCAGATGCTAATTGTTTAGCACAACCAACTTCACAACTTCTTATCCAAGATCCTAACAATATCGCAACAAAGGGTTGACCAAGGGAGAAGAGAATTAAAAGTGAAGTTGAGAAGAAATCAAAGAAGGCAAATAAACAATTGAAGAAGATATCTGGTGATCCAGCTAGTGATAAAAATAGTATAAGGCATGCTAAAAGAGAGGATAATTCCACATGAAGTAAGGAAGGTAGTCCAACTAACCAATGAAATTAGTCAACCATCAACTGATCTACTTATGGATAAGTTTGATGCTTACGTCTGCAGCCAACTAACGCAGATGTAATATTCATGGTTAAAATTTTTTTAAGGAAATAGTTTATGGAATGCAAGGAAAGATGAGGAATATGGGTAGACTTGGCACCACAGGTGATGCATAGTTATAAACAGGGTTCTTATATACTGTAGCCATAAACCACTATTATATATTGTAGCCATAATGTAACAATTAAAATTTATTGGCCAGGAGATGTCATATACTATGCATGGAGTGTCATAATTAAAAATGTAAATATCATGAGTTAATTGCAAATATGATTCTGGGATGTATTTAGAAATGGGGATGTCATAAAATCTCTCGGGATGTCCTGACTTGATGACATCAATGATATTGGGACCTATTTGGATAACGGAATCATTAAAACTGAACGATAAGTCATTAGTTAATGCCTAAATTGATTCTTCAAACTATTTTCTCTACCTGTATGTCAAAGTTTATCCTCAAGTTGTCAAAAAATCACCTCAAGATGTCATTTGTTCATTCCAGACATGATTCCAACACCTATTTGGATAATGGGTGTCATAGAATCACCTCCAAATGTCATAGTATGCCCTTAGGATCTAATCAATTGGTGACAATACTAATTCCTGGATATAAGTCAGTAGCGGGGTGTCATAGAATCTCCTCACAATATCATAGAATTTGCTTGCGATGTAATAAGTTTGTGACATAGGTGACACCATGACCTATTTGGAAACCGGTGTGTCATAGAATCTTCTAAGGGAGTCATAGAATCACCTAGAGATGTCCCAATTTGGTGAATTAGGTGAAACCAGGACTTATTTGGATATTAGGAATGCCATAGAATTACTTAGGGATGTTGTAATATCCATGGCTTATGTCATAAGCTTGTAATAGACCTAATTTTGTGACCTACTTGAAAAAGTTAAATTTCATAGGTTGCTACCAGTTATCATAATAATCCCCTTGGAAAGTTAAAAAGTTAAATTCTTGCATTAATTTGGATGACTGATGTCATAAACTGTGAACAGAGATCTCATAATCGAGACATTGATAGGTCATAGAATGATGAGTAGGGTCCTTCAAGGACCTATGTCTATATAGGGTGTCATATAATCCAAAAAGATTATCATATAATGTCTATGGATGTCATGATGTTATAAACAAATATGATTCCTGGACCTATTTGGATATCGAGATGTCATAGTACCTACTGTGGATGTCATAAAATCTCCTTGTGATGTCATGACATTGGTGACAAATGTGATTCATTGACCTATCTAGATACCAGTGTATCATAAAAACTCCTAAATGTCTCATAGAATCCCCTACGGATGTCATGTGTTTGTGACATAAGTGATAGTGCAAGCTATTTTGATACCAGGGTGTCATAGAATCCCCTCGGATGTCTTAAATTCCCTCGGGGTATCATTACTTGGTTACATAGGTGATTCATTTACCGATCTATATCTGAGGATGTCATAACATCCTCTCAGGATGTCATTCAATCCTCTCTAGATGCATAAGTATCAATCATATGTGATTCCTTTATTAATTCTGGCTGGCTGATGTCCTAAGCTGCCACAGATGTGTCATAATCGAGCCATTACGATATCATGAGTTGGTTTCTAAGGTGTTTCAAGAACCTATCTAGATGTCATGAGTCGATGATAAATGTTTTTTCAAAAACTATGTCAATATTAGGGTATCATATAATCCATTCATTCTGGTTATCAAATAAGCTAGAATAAAGTTTGCATGTCATAAATCTATTGGGGATGCCTTGGTACCAAATATCATTCGGGTAAGTATTTTTCTAATGGCATGTCATACAATCCTCTAAGGATCTCGTGTTTTCCCCCCAAACATCATTTTGATACCTACTTGGTTACTGGGGTGTCATAGAATACACTCTGGATGTTATCAAATGCACTTGGAATGTCATGTGGTGGTGCAAACCTGATTCTAGATCAATTTATATGCTTTTGTTTCATATAATACCATTTGGATATCATAAATTCGACTTGGCATGTTATAAAAATCAATTTTTTTATATTTACAATTTTTTCAATAACATAATCCATAAAACTTCATTAAAAGATAAACAACATGAACACAATGGAAAAACATAGTGCTATGGTTCCAACCAAAATAGATATATATGAGTTTGATGAAGCTTGCTGGGAACACTTCTAGTCGAAGAAGATGCTTGAAGCATCGACCCTTCGAATGGGTTGGACTCCTCCAACACTTCCAAGCACTTGTGCAGTGTTGCAGCCATGGAGGAGGTGTAGCATGTAGGTGAGAATGGGTGGCCTGAAGCCAATAGATAATCCCCTATATCATTTCTAGGGGTGGTACACCTGAATGTTGCCCGATGCCAACTTAAGTGCATCGCTTCTCTGTCATAGCATAGACCCCACTGAGGTTGCATTGCGTGATGAAGCACGCCAACGAAAGTTTCCTCTTCATTCAAATCCATCCTCCATCAGGTGATAATGGATTTTGATGAAGCCAGCACCAGGTCATTATCAATACCTCTCATTCCAAGTTGAATATCCATCCAACTTTGAAGTGACCTCCCCAGACATGAAACCCTCTATCATGAAAGGGTGCCCTGCAAGGAACAAACAATATACTGTATGTTAACTATTATGTACTCTAACATCTTTCCTCTTTAGGAGGTAGGAACCATACCACCAAGGTGCCACGAATGGTCCATCGATGATAATCTATTAATGAATGAAAGAACAAACTCTCATCACCAGAGAGATAGAAAAACCCTGGTAGCATAAGAGGAGAAGAAAGAATGGACGGCAAACTAATGGAAACCATAAGGAGGAAAGGGAAGTATTTATGGTTTCACTTGAGACAATGCAAACACTTGCAGCAGAAGACAAGGAGACTCTGGAAGAAGTTGTTTTTTTTTTCTCCCTTTTGTGTATTTTATACTAAATGAAACAGGGTTAAAATGAACACTTTCTTCTTTTAAAAATACGCGTCCATTGGCGGTTGGTTTATCTACACAGAAAATGGTGTATTTCATATCGAAATTCAACTATCATAATAGGTCTCACAAAAATAAAAAAAACTTGGTTCATCGAGAGTTTTGAATGAGTAATGTCATTTGTTAAAGACT
Source organism: Areca catechu (assembly GCA_021397845.1). Classification (NCBI taxonomy): domain Eukaryota; kingdom Viridiplantae; phylum Streptophyta; class Magnoliopsida; order Arecales; family Arecaceae; genus Areca; species Areca catechu. Next base: position 64,201,964 of record CM038045.1, read on the forward strand.
CGGTATCATAAACATCTCAAGGGATGTCATATGAAGGTGAAAAGGTATAATCTCCGTAGTAATATACTAGGATTAATAAATTCCCCCAAGGATGGTTTCTTCCTTTAAAAAGACATGTCAATTGGAGATTACAATAATCGAGGCCATAGTCAAAGCATCAAATTATCATTAATTACTCGAAAAAGTATAATAAACCAGCTGATGAAAGTAAACAAAATTGTTTTGTTGAATGGATTGGGCGGGGGATGTCATATGATGGCACATTGGTGTCATAACATCGCATTGGGATATTATTAGTTGTGTCATATATAGGACTCTGAAAGGTGATAAATGTTTTTTTGGGAACTATGTTAGTACCTAATGCGCGTCGCGATGTACCGATTTAGTACCTTAATTTTACTATTTTTATGAAGCGTAGTGGGAGAAAGGGTTGAATCCATAGAGACCTTTGAGTTATTTCAAAAGTAAAATGCGCAACAGAAATTGAACTAGAAAGGAAATTAACAGGAAATTAGCAGTGAAAGTAATCTAGAGATGATCTATCTTAGTGAGAGCATGGCCCGTATCCATAGATCATGGCTCGTCCCTTTTGGAAATAGATCAGTCAAAATGATAGTGAAAATAATAACGATATGACCTATCTTAGTAAAAGCACAGCTCGTACCCGTAGATCACGGCCCGTCCCTTTTTGAAAATAGATCAGTCAAGATTATAGTCACGTAGAGTAATTTATCTCTAAAACTTTCACTGCTCATAAACCTACTTCAGACAAGATAAAGAAAAGAAAAGAACATGAGTTGATTGGAAGCTCTTTTCATTTTATAGAATGAGGAGTACATCAAATGAACACTAAGCATAAATCCCCTTTTCCAAATAAGCTTCTAGGGTGAAACTGCAGCATATCCGAAGATGGAGCAGTCCGGTGACGTGATAGAGAGTGGAGATTGGGAGCTAGTGCTATTGCAGTGAAAGTAGTAACCAAGCTAGTATAGTGGAAGTGGAAACCAGTCAAGGTGATGGGGATTGAAGAGAGATAGAGCAGAGAAGGGAGAAGTGAAATAGAAGTGGAATAGAAGAGGGATAAGAGAAGAATAAGAGGAATAGTGGAGGAATGGAAGAAATAGAGAGGAATGGAGGGGAATAGAGGAGGAATAGATAGTGGAAGAAGAGGCTCTAGGCCTCGATCTCTCGACTGATGATCCCAAACCCCCTCCATCGGACTCCCTTTTATAGGCAGTAATGAGCCCCAATAACCCAACAACCCACTGTTCTACCGTTCTAACTAAGCTCCCATGATCCAACTATGTCCAACTGAATTCAGTTCCAACAATGGTTGTTCCAACAACATCCGTTCAATTAAGCAACGACCTCCAGCCTCCAACCTTTAAACTGCTCCAACAAACCCAGCGAAGCCATCTCTATGGCTCGAACAGATAGTAGGCCGGCAATGGGGATCTCAGGATGGCGGATGATGGCCAGTGATCGGGATGCCGAAGATGGAACCAGGATGGTCTTGGATGGCATATGTGATCGATGCTTGGCTCTTGGATGGCTCGGGCGACGGCCAAGAATTGGCGGATGGCAACTGCAACAGCTTGGGATCATGGATTCCATCCTCCTCGACGACGAGGGGAGAGTACCGGTAGCTTTTCCGACGGCGGTGGGGGACTCAAGAAGTCCAGTGGCATGGAATGGTCATGAAGGAAAAAGAGGAGACCGCTGGTCTTTTTCGATCATTTTACGGCCAAGGCCTCTCCGGCTTGCAAGGGTGGTGCCGGGGGCTTGGGCAGCGACGGAGCAGCAACTCCAACAAGTTTCGGTGCAATCCAAACTTCGTGGTCCACGGCTTTGCTCCATGGACCACTGGCCATAGTTGCCCGTGGACCACAAGCCTAATCGTAGATCGAGCAACTGGTCCATGGTGGACCAGCTGCTTTAAACTTCATGCAATTTCTTTATTAATTCTTCAAAAATTAATTCTATTTTCATTTCAAGCCTGATTCGCTTCAAACTTATTTTATTTGAATCCATAAATCAAGATCTTCACATTGGCACTCTTCTTTCCTACAAATGATATATAAAAATATCAATTTTAAATAAATAAAGATAATTTAATTATTAAATTAATACTTTTATACATGTGTATAACGTAGTTATCAGTATTCTAATCCATTCTAGATATCGATGTGTCATAGAATCCTCTTAGGATATCATATAATTCATTTTGGATGTCATGAGCTGAAGCCAAAACCTAGTCTCAGGACCTAATATGCGATTGGGGTATCATAGATTCCAGTCACAATGACTTAAACTTCACATCAGGATATCATGATTACATTTCAAAACACATGTCGTGACCAATTTCGATATCGAGGTGTCATAGAATCCCCTCTAGTTATCAAAAATCACCTCAAGATGTCATGAGGTGGTGCCAAACCTCTCTCTTAAGCCTATTTCATTACTGGGTGTCATACAAACTATACAGGATGTCATATAATCACCTATATATGTCATAGCATCCCTATGGAAGGCACAACAAAGAGAAAAATTATTTCAATACTCAAAAAACAAGAAATAAGCATAAACAAGATATATGAATTACTGTTCAATTCATTAATACAATTTAATTACAGGATTTCGTTGCAAGATTACATTATTCCATGCATTCATTATGTATAGGCAAAATATGTTGTCACCATTTGAAGTATTGGACTCTTCCAACACTCCTAAGCACCATGTGTAGCGGCACAGAAATGGAGGAGGTCGATCGAAGGATAGACCCCCCCTGTGAGAATGCATTGCATGAGGAAGGTTCAAAGACAGAGCTTTCCTCCTCGAAGACCCCATTGAGGATGCATTGCATAATGAAGGCACACTGATAGAAGTTTCCTCTTTGTTTAAATTTGTCCTCCATCTAGCAATAGTGGTTTTGATGGAGCTAGTGCACAAATCATTTTTAATACCTTCCATTTTAAGTTAAATATCCATGTGACTTCGAAGAGACCTCCCCAGATAGAACCACTCCAATGTGAAAGGGTGCCCTACAATGAACAAACAACATAATGTAGATTAACTATTAAGTACTTTAACATCTCATCTCTTTAGGGGTTCAAACCATATTACCAAGGTATCGGGGATGGTCTATCGATGATAATCCACTAACAAGATGAGAGAACGAACTCTCATCACCGGAGAGGTAGGAAAACACCGATAGCAGAAGAGGAGAAGAAAGAATGGACAGTGGACTGATGGAAAGCAAAAAAAGAGAAGAGAAGGATTTATGGTTTTTCTATAGGTGATGCAAATACCTGTAGAAGAAGACAAGAAGACTTTGGAAGAAGAAGTTGTTTATTTTTTCTCCCATCCAAATATTTTCTATGAAATGAGATGGGGGTAAAATGGATAGTTTTTTTCTTTTTGATAACACACGTCCAATGGCGATTGGTTGATCAACACAAAAAGGGGTGTTTCATATCGAAATCTAACTGTCATAATTAGTCTCATAGAAATTGAAAAAATTGGTTCATCGAGACATCATGGGGGGAATGTTATATGTTGGGACTGGGGTGTCATACACCTATCTGGGGTATCATAATAAGGTGAAAGTTTTTTTTAAAATAAGATGAAAAGGTTTCATCTCTGCTTTAATATACCAAGAGTAATATATTCTTCCAAGGAAAGTTTCTTCCTTTGAAAAAACACATCCATTATCAGTTGCAATAATTGAGGCCACGGTCAAAACATTAAAATGTCATTAATTTGTTATTAAAAGGTTTAATAAACGGGATGACGAAAGTAGAAAAAATTGGTTCGTTGAATGAATAGGATGGGGAATGTCATGTTATGGCACGTTGGTGTCATAACATCACATCGGGATATCATTAGTTGTGTCACATATAGCTCTTTGGATATCATGCATTGGTGATAAATGTTTTTTATTGGAATTATGTCAATATCAAGGTATCATAAAACCCCTTCAATATGTAGTGAAATCCCTTTAGGATGTAATGATGTGGTGTCAAAGCTCATACTAGGTCCAATTTTCATAGAGTGGTGTCATAGAATACCATATGTATATATCATAGAATCCATTAGGTATGTTATGAGGTTGTGCCAAATCTAGTACAATATCATCAAGATGTCAATGTTAGGTATGCCAAGAGGTTGTGATAAATGGGATGTCTTTGTTGAGTCTCATGTGGTACTTCCAAGGTTCAGGGGACCAAGGCTAAGGCCAAGGTCCAATGATCATGATGCTGTCATGGAATTTCTAGGGCTAGTTTGGGCCCTAGGATGAAAGACTGTTAGCCTTTCGAGTCTTAAGGTTCAGGGGACTTGGGCCTCAAGGGGCCAACTTGTATTAGGCTGGTTTTGAGTCCTAGGTATATGTGATTGAGCTGAGTCAAGGGTGTACTTGGGCTTGAGAAACTCAATTATGCATTAAGTTGGCCTACGGGAGTTTTAGGGTTAACTCATGGTGACCTAGTATATATATACTTTGTATATGGGATTGATTGGAGCCTTCATAATGAAATAACCTTTTCTCCCTGATATCTATCTTCTTCCTCCCTCTCTTCCTCTCTGGTTTGTCACTCTCTATTAGGATAATATCAGCATCCAAGCCGCCATACCCTAGGAAGGAGAAAATTTCTTGGCGCCTAGAGACTCCTAGTCTAAGTAAGAAACCCAGTGCCTAGCATCTTTGGAGTCATCCCCTTCTCTACCCTTTTGGAGTTCAACTAGGAGCTTTGGAAGGTTGAATCCTTACTGGTTGGAGGTTCCAAGAGAGATGGTTTCACATCCATATCATATCTGGAATGTTTAGGGCACTCTGAACAAGTTAGGAGATTTCTGCACAAGAAGGCTAAATCCCTGCTAGGCTGATTGCTTCAATCCCCTGTTACTGCCGCTTCCAATATAATGTTCTAAAGTTGGTTGCTGATAAAAGGTTGTCCACGCACCTGGGAACGTCCTCTAATAGTTTTTGAAGGACAGGACCCTACCAAGACTCCATAGCACCATTTATATTAGCATCGCTAAGGAAGGGTTGGTGAAAATGGCGAGGATGTCCCATTTTAAGGTGAACATCCATCCAACTTTGAAGTGTTCTTCCAGGAGAGAACCCCTCCATCATGAAAGGGTGTCCTAAAAATTAAAAAAAGCTTATGATATTATTGCTTAATATAAAATACTCTAATGCTGATGCTTTCACTAAGGTGTTGTGGATGGTGGATTGCTAAAAAAGAAATCAAGGCTATATAATGAAGTTTAGTCATATCAAATTTAAGTAATAAATGGTATAGTTGAAGCCGACACAAAATCCCCTATAACAAATTCTATATATAGATCTCACCCTCAACTTTGTTGTACGGGATGTTCTTCAGCCTCACCTCTTGCATTAGATGGTAGTCTGAGAAAAATGAAAAGGAGATAGAGGGAACCACACAAGTGAAGCCAATAAATAAGCCCATACATCAAATTCCGAAGATGGAGGAACTGGGCATAGGGGACATATGGACGGAGCCCTCCTCCTTAAATTTGATATATGGGATTGTCCCTCGACTTTGTCTATGGCTCAATACGGTGGACGAATAGAAAGAAAAAGTAGAGAAGAGAAGGATTTATGGTTTCTATAAAGGTGATACAAACAATTATAGCAGAAGACAATGAGACTTGACAAGAAGAATTTCCTTCTTTATCAATTGGTGGTTGTGTTACTTGACACCACGATCAAAATCTCAAACTATCATTAATTACTCTAAAAAGGGTATAATTAATAGGTTGCCAGAAGTTCAAAAATTCAGTTTGTTGAATCAATTGGCCGGGTGATTTCTTGTGAAGATCCTTGTTTTGGGACCTATTTCGATGCCAAATTTTGGCTGGTTGATTTCACAAGCTGCCACACATGGTGTCATAATCGGGCCATTTGGATGTCATGAGTTAGTGACCAAGATCTTTAAAGAACCAATTTAGATAGAGGGTGTCATAGAATCAACTATGGATGTTATATATAGCCCTTTGGATGTCATGCATTTGTGACAAACATTATGTTGTGGACTATGTCAATACAATGGTATCACAGAATCCTTTCAATATATCATAATATATATATGGGATGTAATAACGTGGTGTCAAATCTTATACCATGACCTATTTCATTACAGTGGTGTCATAGAATACCATCTATTTCTCTTTGACCAATAAATATGACCTTATGCCATCTATGTTCTTCTTTGACCCTCCTCTCTAAAGAATATGCTAAGAATTGTGTCTTTGTCTTCCCCACTTCATGCTTAACCCTCTTCTTTCTTTCTGCACCATCTTCCTCCTCCTTCTCCTCTACCTTCTTCCTATCCTCTTCCTCCTTCCTCTTCTTCTCCTTCTTTTCCTTCTTCTTCTCCTCCTTCCTCTTCCTCTCATCCTCCTCCTTCTTGTCCTCCTCTTCATTCTTCTCCTCCTTTTTCTTCTTGTCATCTTCCTCCTTTCTCTACCCTTCATCCTCCTTCTCTTCCTCCTTCTCCCTGTCATCTTCCACCTTCTTCTTTTCCTCCTTCTCTTTCTTCTTCTCCTCCTCCTCATTATCTTGTTCCTTCCTCTTCTCCTCCTCCTCTTCCTTCTGCTTCTCCTTCTTCTTCCTATCTTCTTTTTCTTTCCTCTTCCTCTCCTCCTCCTCTTCCTCCTTCTCCTCCTCCTTATTCTTGTCCTCTTCCTCCTTCCTCTTCCTCTCCTCCTTTTTCCTCTCCTCCTCTTTCTTCATGTCCTCTTCTTTCTTCCTCTTCCTCTCCTCCTCCTTCTCCTCCTTCTTCTCATCTTCCTTCTTCCTATCCTCTTCCTCTCCACCACCACCACCACCACCTACTCCTCTTCCTTCTTCTTCTCCTCCTCTTTCTTCCTATCATCTTTCCTGTTAATTCCACTAATTAATTTTGATGATAAACAAAATAGTTAAGTATAATTTGAGGACTAATGATTTGCTTTAAGTATGTTTTTACTGAAAGGATGCTCACAAAACTTGAAGAAGCCAAATTGTGTTGAAGAACCAAGTTTGAATGGAATGATTGCATAAAACAAGACTTAGACACTCAAAGAAATGGTTGAATGGATGACTAAGGCAAATGGAAACATGTTCCAGCACAAGTTCAGCAATTTCTGCACTTTTTTGATGATGTGTCGATGCAAGGTGTCGACACATGACATGATGTGTCGACACATGAAGATGATGTGTTGACTCAGGCGGTACACAGCAATATTTCAAATAGCACAGATGATGTATCGACACATGGACCTTATGTGTCGACTCAAGGTGTCAACACATGGATCAACATATCGCCTGAGAATTTCAAGCCACAGAACTTGCAGAAGTTGAAGGAACAGTTGATGTGTCAACACATGGACCTTATGTGTCGACTCAATGTGTCGACTCAACTGAGAATGTGTCAACTCAGCTAATTTTTTCAAAGAATCTGAATGAAATATTTTAAACTTGTGTCGACTCAAGAAGAACATATGTCGACCTAATGTGTCGACATATGAAGAGGAAGTATCGACACATGGAGTTCTGACAATAGTAGCGGCTAGTTTTTTCAAGCACAGAACTCATCCAAATGCCCTCCAACGGCTAGTTTTTCAAGTATAACAGCTAGATTACGGTTTTGGGGGCTTGGGAAGGTATATAAAGGCTCCAAATCAAATCAAGAAGATAAGTTTTGAATATCTAAAAAAAGTTTAGAGAGAGAAAAAAAAGAAGAGCCTTAACTCCTATTCATTCAAAGCTCAACCATTCTTAAGCAAAAGAAAGCCTTCCAAGCATTCAAAGCTATCAAGTGCATTGAAGATCCTTCAATCTTGGGCATTCAAAAGGCTTCAATAAAAGCAAAGCAACACTACATCGAGCTACATCAACTTATTTGCTTTATTATTGAAAGCTAACATTGGTTCTTTATTTCTCCATCTTATATCTTGTAAAGGTTATTGGTTAGCCTATTGGAAAACCAAGTGAGGTTATTGGTAAGCCTTGAAAACCAATTAGGTTGGTGGTTAGCCCGCAAAATCACTAAGGTTCTTGGTTAGCCCGGAAAACCAAGGAAGGTTTTTGGTTAGCCTTGTGAAAACTAATTAGGTTCTTGGTTAGCCCATAAAACCAAGTGAGGTTGTGACTTATAAGCCTTGTAAAATAAGTCGGGTTTTGATTAGTGAGTTCAAAAAACTAATCGACTGTAATAATTGGATTATAGTGAATTTCCAAGGGGATCTTGGGGAGTGGATGTAAGTGCATTGTTGGCACCGAACCCCGAACCACTATAGATTATTGTGTTTGTGATTGCTTGTTCTCTTCCTCCTTGCTCTTTACTTATTGCTTATTGCTTTTAATTTCTGCTACACTACTACTTTGGAGCATTGCACTTTAATTTTAGTACCTTGTTGAATTGAATTACATATCTTGTCTTGTGAAATTTGCTACTTGTATTATCAAGCTTAGCTTTAAATTTTTTTTAGAGACCTAATTCACCCCCCCTTTTGGGTTGCTCTCTGGGCAACAAGTGGTATCAGAGCCTTGTTCTCAATAAATAGGCTTTACCGTCTTGAGTAAAGATCTATGGCAAATCCAATTAGTACAAGTATAGTTGAGGGACAAGCCTCAAATAGACCTCCATTTTTTAATGGAACAAATTACACTTATTGAAAAACTAGGATGAGAATTTATATACATTTTATAGATTATAATTTATGGAAAGTAGTTGATAAGGGTCCTCATATTTTTTCAGTGGTGGTTAATGGTATTTCCATCCCAAAACTTGAAGAGGATTGGGATGAAAATGACATTAAACAATCCGAGATCAATGCTAAGACAATGAATCTCTTGTATTGTGCATTAGATCCTAGTGAGCTCAATAGGATATTTACATGCATGTCTGCCAAAGAAATATGGGACACACTTGAAGTTACCCACGAGGGTACCGATCAAGTGAAGAACACTAAGGTCAATATGTTAGTGCACACATATGAGATGTTCCGGATGGAACCAAATGAATCTATTACTGATATGTATACACGTTTTACAAATATTATAAATGCTATGAGAAGTCTTGGTAAAGTCATATCTAATGCTGATCTTGTGAATAAAATTCTTAGGTCACTACTATATCGTGGGATCCAAAGATGACCGTAATTCAAGAGGCAAAGGATGTAGACAAGCTTCCACTTGAGTAGCTAGTAGGATCACTCATGACCTATGAGCTCAACTTAAAACAGAAATCAATGGACTTGGATAAAAAGAAGAAGGGGATCGCTTTTAAATCAAATATTCAAGAAGAATCCTCGATTGATGAGTCCGATGATGATGATGAAGTAGAAGGCGAAGAAGCCCTCCTTGCCCAAAAATTTAGAAGATTTATGAAGAGAAAGAAATTTTCCTACAAGAAGAAATTTCAATCCAAGGAAAAGGGAAAGGAAAAAGAAAAAGAGAAAGAAAAGGAAAAGGAGAAGAAAGTACCTATATGCTTCGAGTGCAAGAAGCCCGGACACTATAAATTTGATTGTCCTCTCCTCAAGAAATCAAGGAAGAAACTAAGGAAGAAAGCAATGATGGCCACGTGGAGTGATAGCGAAGACTCCAGTTCAGAAGAAGAGCAGACTGAAATTGCAAATCTCTGCTTCATGGCACATCAGGACAATGAAGAGGTATGTTCCGACTCTGAAGTTGATTTTACCTTTGATGAACTTAAAAGTGCTTTTGAAGAATTGATGCATGATTATAAGTTAATATTATATAAAAATAAGAAATTAAAAAGCATGCTAATAGTTTCTCAGTAGAAAATAATTCTTTACTCAATGATGTTAGTTCTTTGAAAACTAAACTAGATGTTTTGGAAAAGAAAAATAATGCTTTAGCTGTGGAAAATGAAATTCTAAAAAGACCAAAACATGTTTTTAACAATGATCTTATAAAGAAAAATAAGGATTTGGAACTTGAAAATGAAAAATATAAAATAAACTTAAGAAAATCAAACCTTTTGTTGATAAGTTCACTTATAGTTAAGAAAAGCTGAATTTACTTTTGAATAATCAAAGAGCAGTTTTCAACAAGACAGGTTTAGGATATAAACCTCAAAAGCAACAAAAGTATTTCAAAAACTTCTTTGTGCATGTATCATCCAGTATTACTTGTTTTACTTGCAAAAAATTAGGTCATAAATCATATCAATGTAGTTTTTAAAAAAATCATATCTTTTGGTAAAGTGTGGGTTCTAAAAGGAACCATTTTGAATGCTAACCCGAAAGGACCCAAGTTAGCTTGGGTACCTAAAAACAAAGCTTGATCTTATTGCAGGTGTGTCTTGCAACCAAGGAAAATAAATGAATTTGGTATCTTGATAGTGGTTGCTCAAGGCATATGACTGGAGATGTGAAGCAATTCATTTCTCTTGAAGCTTTGAATGGAAGGAGTGTGACCTTCGGTGATAATGATAAATATAAAATCATTGGAATTGATAAGGTTCACATAGCTCCTTCTAATAGTATTAGTAATGTACTTTTAGTAGATGGTTTAAAGCATAATCTCTTAATCATTAGTCAGTTTTGCGATAAAGGTTTTCAAGTAGTTTTCAAATCATCATATTGCATGATCTCTAGTCCAGATTTAAATGGAGTATAATTCATTGGAAAAAGGCATGAAAATATTTATCTTGTAGATCTTGATGATCTATCTTTATCTAATGGAGAATGCCTTGTTGCAATAAATTCTATCAAGGAAGAGACTAGTTGGTTATGGCATAGAAGGTCAGGGCATGCTAGTATGTACCTTATTTCAAACCTTTGTAAAAAGAATTTAGTTAAAGATTTACCTGAAATCAATTTTGAAAAATATAGAATTTGCCAAGCATGTCAATTTGGAAAACAAATCAAAACTTCTTTTAAACCAAAAGGATTTATAACTACTAGTATATCACTTGAACTACTCCATATGGATCTCTTTGGACCAACTAGAATATCAAGTCTAAGAGGCAAGAGATATGGATTAGTTATTGTAGATGATTTTTCAAGATTTACTTGGATTTTCCTTTTAGCACAAAAAGATGAATCATTTTCTGTATTCATAAAGTTTTATAGAAAAGTTTCAAATGAGAAAGGTGTTTTAGTCATTTGTATTCGTAGTGATCATGGAACTGAATTTGAAAATCAATATTTCAAAATTTTTGTAATGAAAAATGTATAGAATACAATTTTTCTGTACCTAGGACACCTCAGCAGAATGGGGTAGTAGAAAGAAAAATTCATACTTTAGAAGAAATGGCACTACTATGTTTTGTGAAAACGATTTGCCAAGGTATTTTTGGGCTGAAGCTATAAATACAGCTTATTATATTTTGAATCGAGTTTTGATACGCCCTATTTTAAAGAAAACTCCATATGAGCTTTGGAACCAAAGAAAACCAACTTTGAAATATTTTCGAGTTTTTGGTTGTAAATGTTTTATTTTGAACAATGGAAAAGATCATCTAGGGAAGTTCGATGCCAAGTCTGATGAAGATATCTTCTTAGGATACTCTACATCAAGCAAGGTATACAGAGTATTTAACAAACGAACTTTAGTTGTACAAGAGTCAGTACATGTTGTATTTGAAGAATCTACTAACAAATCCTCAAGAAAAGAGGATACATCTGATTAATGTGCAGGTGCTAACAAACTTCAGAAACTGACATTGGATGATCAAGCTCAACCAAATGAAAAAATCAGGACAAGGATGAAAGGAAGTTGACACTCCAATGCATCAAGATCTACCTAAGGAGTGGAGGTATGCTCATGGACACCCTAAGAAATTAATCTTAGGTGATCCATCTAAAGGAGTAAGAACTCGAGCTTCTATTAGAAATGAATGTGACTATATTGCTTTTGTATCTCAAGTAGAACCTAAATGTTTTGAAGAAGCTAAAAAAATTTTTAATTGGATCAATGCTATGCAAGAAGAACAAATACAATTTGATAGAAATAATGTTTGGATACTTGTAGAAAAACCATCTAATATTTCAATTATTGGCACTAAATGGATATTTAGGAATAAATTAGATGAAAATGGTATTATCATTAGAAATAAAGCTAGGTTAGTTGCTAAAGGCTACAATCAGGAGGAAGGGATTGACTTTGATAAAATTTTTGCTCCTATTGCTAGACTTAAAGCAATTAGACTATTGTTAGTTTTTGCATGTTTTATGAACTTCAAATTATTTCAAATGGATGTTAAGAGTGCTTTCTTAAATGGCTTTATAAATGAAAAACTTTTTGTTGAACAACCACCTAGTGTTGAAAATCATGCACATCCTGATCATGTTTTCAAACTGCACAAAGCACTTTATGATTTGAAGCAAGCACCTAGAGCATGGTATGAAAGGTTAAGCAAATTTCTTATTGAAAATGAATTTTCTAGAGGAAATGTTGACAAAACACTATTTTTGAAAAGGAAAGATAATGATTTATTAGTAGTACAAATATATATTGATGACATCATTTTCGGTGCTACTAATAAAATTCTTTGTCAAGAGTTTGCTAAGCTTATGCAGGGTGAGTTCGAGATGAGCATGATGGGAGAACTCAATTTTTTTCTCGGACTCCAGATAAAGCAAACTTCAGATAGTATCTTCATCAACCAAGCTAAGTACACAAGAAAAATTATCAAAAAGTTTGGGATGGAGACTACTAAGCCAATAGGTACGTCTATGAACCCCTCATATAAATTAGATAAAAATGAAAATGGTAAATATGTAGATCAGAAATTATACAGAAACATGATAGGCTCTTTACTATATTTAAATGCTAGTAGACCAGATATAATGTTTAGCATTTGCATGTGTGCTAGATATCAGTCTGAACCTAAAGAATCACATCTTATGGCTGTTAAGCATATTATTAGATATCTGTCCGGTACTATTAGTATTGGTTTGCAGTATGATAGAAATTTTTTTGCTGAATTGATTGGATATTCTGATGCATACTTTGCTGGTTGTATATTAGATAGAAAGAGTACTAGTGGAACTTGCCAGTTTTTTGGAGTTAATTAATCTCATGGTTTAGCAAGAAACAAAATTCAGTTGCACTATCCACAGCTGAGACTGAGTATATTGCAGTAGGAAGTTGTTGTGCTCAAATCTTGTGAATTAAGCAATAACTTGAAGACTTTGGAATCAAGTTGGCTAGAACTCCTATTAAATATGATAATATCAGTGCTATTTGCTTGACTAAAAATCCTGTTCAACACTCTAGGAGCAAACACATTGAAATTATGCATCACTTTATTAGAGATCATGTTGAAAATAATGATATTTTGCTTGAATTTATATGTACTGAATTTCAATTAGCTGATATTTTAATTAAACCTTCCTTGGAAGATCGATTCTGTATGATTAGAAGAGAGCTCGGGATCATCAATCCATTTGATTAAATCTTTTTCCTAATTTGACTCAAACTAGATCAGTTCAACCTCATTTATGATATATCATGATTGATTATTACTGATTTGACTCCAAAAACCTGTTGTTACAGCCGTGACAGTGACGTGGCCAGGCTCAGGTACCGCCAAATACGATCGAGCCACGTGGAAGTTTCCCAGGCCGAGTCGGCGCCACGTCTTCAAGGCCAGGATCGGCAAGACTACACCGCCCGACGACTGTCTAAGGCAAACCGTCCTTGCCGAGGTCGAGCTTGGCTCGGAGTTTCTCTACCACCCCGCTGGCGCCCGACCCGGAGGGGTCCGCCTAAGTGAGGTCGGCCGAGGCCAGGCGACCTCCTGCCACCTCGCCAGGTGTCCACCTAGGAGGGGTCCGCCTAAGCCGAGGTCGGCCAATCCTTCGTCCTTCGCCAGGTGGCAACCCGGAGACGGGCCCACCTCGGCCGAAGCCAGGCGACCTCCTGCCACCTCGCCAGGTGTCCACCCAGGAGGGCTCCACCTAAGTCGAGGTCGGCCGGTCCTTCGCCCTTCGCCAGGTGGCAACCCGGAGACGGGCCCACCTCGGCCGAAGCCAGGCGACCTCCTGCCACCTCGCCAGGTGTCCACCCAGGAGGGGTCCGCCTAAGCCGAGGTCAGCCAATCCTTCGCCCTTCGCCAGGTGGCAACCCGGAGACGGGCCCACCTCGGCCGAAGCCAGGTGACCTCCTGCCACCTCGCCAGGTGTCCACCCAGGAGGGGTCCACCTAAGCCGAGGTCGGCCGGTCCTTCGCCCTTCGCCAGGTGGCAACCCGGAGACGGGCCCACCTCGGTCGAAGCCAGGCGACCTCCTGCCACCTCGCCAGGTGTCCACCTAGGAGGGGTCCGCCTAAGCCGAGGTCGGCCAATCCTTCGCCCTTCGCCAGGTGGCAACCCGGAGACGGGCCCACCTCGGCCGAGGTCAGACCGCTCGTACGGAGAGGGTCCCAGGGAGAGAAATGAGCCCCGAGGCCATCCCTCGGACCGTACGAACCCCAGACAGTGCTCCGTACGGAGGGCGGCGGCACGCGGAACATCACTTGCATCGGCCCGACAGGTCCCACAGCCGAGAGACGCGATCCTGACGAAGCAGGCCCCATAAATGGATGGCGCCCACGCTTGGGGATGAGAGCGCTCTCGCTGGGCCCGAGGCCTGGCCTGCCGCCTTGCCAGCGCCGCCCTCCCCTTTTTCTCTTCTGTCTTTGCCTTTTCTCTGCTGGGCCCAGCGGACGAGGTCGGAAAGCCGCCTGGCCCCCTTCACCGAGAAGGGAAAGGAGAAAAGGACGGGGGAGGGAAGTCTCCAAGGATGAAGAAACAAGCGCACGACGAAAGGAGATAAATAGGGAGGAATCTGGGGACGACAAGGTAAGTGAACAAGCCTGGGGAAGAAGAAGAAGGACCGGCACAAGGCCTTGCTCCGAGGGTGAAAAGCCTAGAAATCCCGAGAGGGGAACACTGGGTGTGAGCTCGGCTAGGAGGCCCAACCGAGATTCTGGTCCCCAGAGCGTTTCCCTCACTAAGTAAACCCTCTAAGTCTGGAACCCCTCCGGGGGTCCGTCTGGAGAGTCTGTTCCTTCTCGTCGTCTACTGACTTGACCGTCGGAGCTCCCTCGCCGGAATCCCCGGCCAGGGTCTTCTAACCCCCTTTTTGCAGGTTCGTCGCGGGAAGGAGGCTCCCTCGCCAGGCGGTCAGGAGGGATCGACGGATCTGCGGCACGGGCGCGGCGACGAGAGCGGCAACAGATTGGCGCACCAGGTAGGGGGGCAGGACACTGAACCCCAGCGGGAGCCAGCTTTCTACAGGTATCGCGCTCTCCGACAATGGTGGTCACTCGTGGACGCGAGGCGTCCACCAGCCGTGCGGGGGAAGTCCACTCCCCTCCGGGGGGCCACAGCCCCGAAAGGGAGCTTCCGGCTCCCCCTCCTCTTCCACAGCAGCCTACCTCGGTGGACGGGTCCCTTGCAGCCATCGTCCAGCAGTTGCAGACCTTGACCTCAGCGGTCCGGCAGCTTCAGCATCAGCAACGGTCCCTGGCCACCCAGCCACAGCCAGGACCCCCGCGGCCCGAGCCGCGGGGCAGCGTGGGAGCCTGCGCTCAATTCAGGGCAGGCCATCCCATCTGAGGGCCGTCTCCAACCCCCAGGGGAGCCACCGAGCTCCCGCAAAGAGAAACTACTCCAGTTCGGAGGATCACGAGAGCCGATCCCCAGCCGACGGGGCCGAAACGGCGTATCGCAGCAAGCGACACCGAGGCCAGACCTCGCGCCGAGACCGATCGGCGCCCCCTTCACCCGCAGTCTCGGTGGAAGACTCCATCGACGAAGCCATCAGGCACCAGGCCGAGAGGCGCCTGGAGGAGCATGAGCGCAAGCTGGCGGAGTTCGCCCACCGATTCGCCGACCTGTAGAACTCATCGGCAGACCCGGCGGGCTACTTCCCCCGCCCCCCTTTCTCTGAAGAAATCCAGGCGGAACCGATCCCGAAACGGTTCCGCATGCCGCAGGTGGATCCCTACGACGGAGCACCGACCCCCTGGACCATTTGGAGAGGGCTATAAAGCTCTCATGAGGGTCCAGGGGGCCACCGACGCTCTTCTGTGCATCGCCTTCCTGGCAACCCTCCGGAAGGCCGCTCGAGTCTGGTTCACCCGCCTCGAGCCCGGATCCATTTGCTCCTTCTATCAGCTGGAAGGAAGGTTCGTGGCACACTTCGACGCTTGTCGAAAGGTGCCGAGAGAGGTGGACAGCCTCTTCTCCATCCGCCAGCAGGACCAGGAGCTGCTCCGGGACTACATCACCCGGTTCAAGACCGCAGCCCTGGAGATCTACAGCTTGGACGAGCCCGTCGCCATGCTGGCTTTGAAGCGCGGGCTCAAGACGTCCCGCCTAACCTACTCCTTGGACAAGAAGCCGCCCAAGACATACTCCGAGCTCCTCCTCCGCGCCCACAAGTACATCCGAGCGGAGGAGGCCGACCTTACCCGTCGAGAGTTGGACGGGAAGACTCCGAAGAAGTCGCTCCCGAGGGACGCCCCGGGAGCTCGGAGGCCTGGGCCGTCTGCCGACCCTCGCCCGAATCCAAGGCCAAGGGGCGAAGCCACTCCCAAGCGGAGGTACACCCCTCTCCTCGCACCCCGAACGAAGATCCTCATGGAAATCGAGGGCGAGCGCTACCTCCGCAGACCTCCTCCTCAGAACCCGAGGGCCGTCCGAGACAAATCGAAGTACTGCCAGTTCCACCGCGAGCACGGGCATGACGTGGAGGATTGTCGCCACCTGAAGCGGGAGATCGAGGAGCTGATCCGGAGGGGTTACCTCAGGAAGTTCGTTAAGAACGAGGCCCCTCTGAAGGGCAGCCGCTCGCGGCCTTACCACCTGTCCCTGCGATCGATAACCGCCCAACGAAGAAACCCGTGGGCATGATCTCACGCGGGTCCGGTCAGCGACGAAGAGAGCCCGGGAAGTCGGGAACCCAGAGAATGTAATCCCTCCCAAGGGGGAAAGTTAATGATAATGTAAACAATGATGCCATGGTGGTCGAGATGACCATCGCAAAGCATCCTGTACATCGAATCATGGTGGATAGTGGAAGCTCGGCTGACGTACTTTTTTACTACGCTTTCTCTCGGATGAACTTGTCCCCCGATCAGCTGAAACCAGTGCACACCCCCCTGGTGGGTTTTACAGGGGACTCCGTGGGGGTCGAGGGGGAGATCTCTCTCCCGGTCACCGCCGGATCCCCACCCCGGCAGGCGACCGTCCTAATAACATTCACCGTCGTCAGGCTCCCTTCGCCTTACAACGCCATTCTCGGGCGTCCCGGGCTCAACCAACTGGACGCCACCATCTCCACGAGAAGGCTGTTGGTACAGTTCCCCACGCCCTCCGGGCTCGGGGAGATGAAGGGGATGACCCGGCCGATCCCGCTCTGCCTTCAGACGGTCCCAGGCGCCAGGGGCGCGGAGCTCGCCCAGGATGTCGACGACCTCGATCTGAGAGAGAAGGAACCCAGGGGAGGGCCCGTAGAGCGTCTGCTGGCTTTTCCCCTCGGTTCGGACCCCCTGAAGACGGTGCAAGTCGGGGCCCAGCTCCCTGAGGAAGAACGAACCCGCCTGCTGGAGTTCCTCCGTGCCAACGCTGACGTGTTCGCCTGGTCAGCAGCCGACATGCCGGGCATCCCACCCGAGGTCATCATGCACAGGCTGAACGTGGACCCAAATTACCGCCCGGTCCGCCAGAAGAAGAGGAGTTTCGCCATGGAGAGACAGAAGGCGATCAACGAGGAAGTAGAGACGCTCCTCGCCGCCGTTTTTGTCCGAGAGGTCCAGTACCCCAGTTGGCTGGCGAACGTGGTCATGGTAAAGAAGAGTAGCGGTAAGTGGAGGATCTGTGTGGACTATACCGACCTCAATCGAGCTTGCCCAAAGGACAGCTTCCCTCTTCCAAAGATCGACCAGCTGGTCGACACCACCTCGGGGCATCGCCTCCTGTCGTTCATGGACGCTTTCTCCGGATACAACCAGATCCGGATGAACCCGGAGGACGAAGAGCACACCGCCTTCATAACTGACCGCGGAACCTTTTGCTACAGGATGATGCCATTTGGCCTCAAGAATGCGGGGCCGACGTACCAGCGCCTGGTCAGTAGAATCTTCAAAGACCAGATCGACCGCAACATGCAGGTATACGTGGACGACATGCTGGTAATGAGCAAACCCGAGTCGGATCACGTGGCAGACTTGGCGGAGACGTTCGGCAACCTTCGATGCCATCAAATGAAGCTGAACCCGGCGAAGTGCGCCTTCGGCGTCTCCTCCGGGAAGTTCCTAGGGTTTATGGTGACCCAAAGAGGAATCGAGGCCAACCCAGAGAAGGTCCAGGCCATCCTGAATATGGAGCAGCCAGCCTCCAAGAAGCAAGTGCAGCAACTAACCGGCCGAGTTGCGGCCCTTAGCTGTTTTATCTCCAGGTCGGCGGACCGCTGCCGTCCCTTCTTCAAGGTGCTGAGGAAGATGAATGACTTTGCTTGGACCGAGGAATGCCAGCAGGCCTTCGAGGAGCTGAAGAAGATGCTTGCATCGCCACCATTGCTGTCCAGGCCCGAGGAGGGAGAGGAGCTTACCCTCTACCTGGCGGTTACCCCGGAAGCCGTCAGCTCGGTCTTGGTCCGAACCGACGGCCAGGGCTCCAGCGGCTGGTGTACTACACCAGCAAACTCCTCCATGACGCGGAGCTCAGGTATTCCCGGCCTGAGAAACTCGTTTTTTGCGCTAATAGTGTCTGCCCAGCGTCTCAGGCCTTATTTTCAAGCGCACCCCATCGCTGTCCTGACGGATCAACCACTGAAAGCAGTGCTCAGCCGACCCGATACCTCGGGGTGATTGGCAAAGTGGGCACTGAAGCTCAGCGAGTTCGACATTACGTACAGACCGAGGTCGGCCATGAAGGCACAGGTGCTGTCCGACTTCTTGGTCGAATGTGCGGGCTTGGGCAAGGAGCCCGAGGAAGGCCCCTCAGGTCGGTCGATGGAGATAGGCACCGACGAGCCCGGAGAGGATGCCTGGATCCTCCATGTAGACGGAGCCTCAAACTCCGGCGGGAGCGGGGCTGGGCTCATCCTCGCCAACAGCAACGGGGTCGTCGCCGAATGCGCACTCCGTTTCTAATTCCCCGCGACAAATAACCAGGCGGAGTACGAGGCGCTTCTTGCCGGACTGAGAGTCTCCCGCGAACTGGGCGTAACCAACCTCAAGGCTTTCACTGATTCCCAGCTCGTGGCGGGGCAGGTGTCCGGGGAGTACGTCGCACACGACCCCCAAATGGCGAGATACTTGGAGCTCGTCAAAGAGGGCGCGTCCAGATTCCGACGCTTCAACATCTTCCATATCCCCCGCGGGAGAACGCCCACGCGGATGCTCTCTCCCGGCTGGCGACCCTGTCGGACATGATGCTGGGACGCGCCTATGTGGAGCGCCTTGAGGTCCCAAGCCTCGAAGCACCGGCGAAGGTCCACCAGGTCGACCATGGACCCAGCTGGATAGACAAGTACGCCGCATACATCACCAATGGCACCCTGCCGGAGGACCGCGAGGTGGCTCGCCTCATCAGGAAGAAGGCCGTGCGGTTCGTCCTGATGGACGGGCAGTTGTATCGAAGATCCTACTCCTATCCCCTCCTCAAGTGCGTAGGGCCCACGGAAGCCAAGCTTGTGCTCCAGGAGATCCACGAAGGCATCTGCGGGAACCACGTGGGGGCAGGGCATTGGCATACAAGGCCCTCTGTCAGGCTACTTTTGGGAGACGATGAAGGAAGACGCCGCCGACTTCGTGAAGAAATGCGACCGGTGCCAGCGTCACGCCACGGTGCAGCGACAGCCCTCCAACCCGATCTCCCAGCTCTCAGCCCCCTGGCCGTTCGCCCAGTGGGGGATGGACCTCCTGGGCCCATTTCCGCCGCCGCGTCTGGCCAGCGGAAGTTCTTGATAGTGGCCATCGACTACTTCACGAAGTGGGTCGAGGCCGAACCCTTGGCAAGGATTACCGAAGCGAACGTCGCCAAGTTCTTTTGGAAGTCCATCGTCTGCCGCTTCGGCCTCCCCCACACCGTGGTCACCGACAACGGGCGCCAGTTCGACTGCCGGGAGTTCGAAGAATTCTGCAGCGACCTCGGCATCAAGCATCGCTTCACCTCGGTGGTGCATCCTCAGACCAATGGGGAGGCCGAGGTCACGAACAGGACCATTCTTCAGGGCCTCCGCATGTGGCTGGACCAGGCCAAGGGCAGGTGGGCCGACGAGCTTCCCAGCGTCCTCTGGGCATACCACACCACCCGAGGACGGCTACCGACGAAACCCCGTTCAACCTCGTCTTCGGAGCCGAGGCAGTAATCCCGATCGAGCTCAGCCTACCCACACTGTGTGTGGAGCAATACGACGAGACAGGAAACCTAGCCAGGATGATGCTCAACCTTGACCTTCTCGAGGAAACGAGGGACAAAGCCCGAATTCGAATGGCGGCGTACAGGCAACGCGTGGCCAGGTATTACAACTCCTGTGTACGGCTGAAGGTTTTCGTCCCGGAGACTTGGTCCTCTGGCGCGCTGAAGCCTCCCAGCCACGGGAATGCGGCAAGTTATCGCCCAACTGGGAAGGCCCATATCGGGTGGCAGAAGCCCTCCCTCATGGAGCATATTACTTAGAGGAATTGGGAGGTGCCAGGTTCCCCCGGACGTGGAACTCCTCGAACCTAAGGATGTACTATCAGTAATGTAAGCTTCCCTGTTTTGCAACAAGGTTCCCCCACTTCAAACACTCTTTTCTCGCTTCGGCAGAAAGCCTGCGGCATCGAGCTCAGTCCGGAGATCCTGGGCTTCGGCCTGGAAGGTGGCGCCGAACCCAGTTCGCCCACGCAAGCCCGGAGAACAGCTCAGTAAGCCGTGCAAGGCTTGAGAAAGCCTGCGGCGTCGAGCTCAGTCCGGAGATCCTGGGCTTCGACCTGGAAGGTGGCGCCGAACCCAGTTCGCCCACGCAAGCCCGGAGAACGGCTCAGTAAGCCGCGCAAGGCTTGAGAAAGCCTGCGGCGCCGAGCTCAGTCCGGAGATCCTGGGCTTCGGCCTGGAAGGTGGCGCCGAACCCAGTTCGGCCATGCAAGCCCGGAGAACAGCTCAGTAAGCCGTGCAAGGCTTGAGAAAGCCTGCGGCGTCGAGCTCAGTCCGGAGATCCTAGGCTTCGGCCTGGAAGGTGGCGCTGAACCCAGTTCGCCCACGCGAGCCCGGAGAATAGCTCAGCAAGCCACGCAAGGCTTGAGAAAGCCTGCGGCATCGAGCTCAGTCCGGAGGTCCTAGGCTTCGGCCTGGAAGGTGGTGCCGAACCCAGTTCGCCCATGCAAGCCCGGAGAACAGCTCAGCAAGCCACGCAAGGCTTGAGAAAGCCTGCGGCATCGAGCTCAGTCCGGGATCCTGGGCTTCGCCTGGAAGACGGTGCAGAAATCGTGTCGCCTGTGCAAGTATGAAGGCGGCCCCAAAGACAGGCCCGCTTAAGGCCTACTCTGCCGCCATGCGATCCGGGAGGCCCCAACCTTCGATTTGAGCAATGGAAGGACCAGGCCTGCAACTGTTTCAAGTGTTCCATACCAACATCTCAGAAAGAAAAAAGAAGAAAAGTGAGGTAAGATGAACACGAAGTTTTGTCAAACTGAAACTTTCATTGATGTAAAGGATCAGTACAAGCTGGGAGTCCCGACAGGCTGGGAGTCCCAAAAAAAAAAAGAAAAGGGAAAAAGACAACAGGGAGAAGGTGCTGGGTTCACTGTGGTGCCGGGTCGGAGCCCTCTGCCGGGGGCGCGGGTGCTGCGTCCTCGACTTCTACGGCGGTCGGCTCTCGAGGCTGCTCCGGAGCCGCAGCTTCACTGGTCGACGGCGCCGCAGGAGTTGCTTCGGCCGCGCCGGAGGCCCTGCTCTCGCCTCCTGGCCTCCTACCTCCGATCGTCGCCCGCTCAGATCCAGCTCGGGAAGAGGGCCCCCACCTTCTCCTGGCACATCCGGAACCCCTTCAAGAAGGAGTCCACGACGGCCTCCCGGACCTCCGACGTGTACTCGTCGGAAGCCCGAATTTCGGGATGGCCTCCTGCGCCTCCCGTTTTGCGGCCTCCAGGAGCCCGTTGACGTACGCGCTCCGGTCTTTCGCCGCGGTTGCATCCCGCCGGGCCTCCTCCAACTGGCGCTCCAGCCACTGGGAGTGGGCCTGCAGGCGGGCCTTCTCCGCCACCTCCTCCTCCGAGCGGCGCTGGTTGGAGGTCCGCTCCTCCGACAGGAAAGCCTCCAACTCTTTGTTCCGCCCCTCGGAACGCGCCAGGTCAAACTGGAGGGCTGGTTATTGGCTCGCAGCTCGGCCCCCTTCTCCATCAGGTCCTTGATATCGGCCGCGAGCTTGCGGAGCTTCAGCTCCTTCTCGGAGTCCCTTTTGGCGTTCCCTACGAGGAAGTCCCTCAGCAGGAGAACGTCGTTCCCGATCTGCACCAACAAGAGCAAATTATGTCAGGATGAAAAGAGTTAGGTTTTGAAAGGAAAAGAAGGGAAGAAGCTCGGACTTACCGTGAAGAGCTGCGAGAGGATCCCGAGCAGCGCATCAGCGTAATCCCGGCCGCCCCGAGCTCGGCGATCCCGGGCGGTGGAGGCGTACTCCATGATCTTCTCCGCGAGCCCTTTGTCGCGGATGACCGAGTCCGCTGGGTGATCACCGGTGCCGGGGGCGTCAGGCCAGCTCCTGCGGTGGCCGCCCCATCAGCTGGGGCCGCGGTCGACGGGCCGGCGGTGGCCACGGGCTGCACTGTCGAGGCAGCAGCGACGACAGACCCGCGCTGGGCGGAGCAGCGGGCGGAGGAGCCCTCTCGGCGGCGGCGCCACCAGGTCGCGCGGCCGAGGCATCAGCGGCCCCACCCCGAGGCAACCTAGGCGGGGGAACGGCAGCAACCGGGCTGGGCACGGTCGCCGTCACAACCTCCCGGCTCGCCTCTGTACGAGCCCTCTTCGCCGCGGGCTCGTCCACCTCAACGACATCCCGCTGGGCTGCGCCCTCCAGGAGGTTCTCCAGCGAAAATTTCATCCCTGCAAAACAAAGGAACAGAAGGTCAGCCAGCTCAGTCATGAAGAAGAAGGGGGGCAGAAGTCAAAGTGGAGCCGAGTCTCACCCGTCTCACGGATGGGACTGATCCCAGCCTCAAAAAGATTCTGCTCAGAGAGCAGAACCTCGAGTGCCGGGACCACGTCGCTCAGGAGCAGGGAATAGGACTCCTGGTCCGCCGACTCGACCCGAGAATTCTAGTTCGGGGTCCGGTCCGGTTCACTCCAGGCCCAGTCGACGTCTTCGACTGAGGCAAAGAAAAACCGGTTCTTCCAGCCCTTCACCGAGGAAGGGATGTCGAACCGGAGATACCTGGGCTGGGGCGAAATGTACCACCAGCCGTCATCGTGGAGCACTTCTTCAGGGTGAACAAGGCCCTGAAGAGGGAGAAACGGGCAACGAACCCGTGGAAGTGACAGAAGACAATGAAAGAAAAGATGACCCGGATGGCGTTGGGAGCCAGCTGGGCCGGGACAAGTCGAAAATGGCTAAGGAAGGAAAGAAAGAAGGGGTGCAGAGAAAACCGAAGACCCCCAAGGAGGAAGTCTTCGTAGAAGGCAATGCGGCCGGGGCCACTCATGGTGACGCGCTCCCCGGACCGCGGAACAAACAAGCGAATGGACCCCAGGATGCCGTAAGCATCCCGGAGCAGAGAAAGATCGCCTTCGGTCATGGTGGAAGCATGACCGGAGGGACCGGCGGGAAGAGAAGGAGGTGCAGGAAGAGCAGGAAGAGCCGGAAGAGAGCGAAGGGGGACGGCAGGAGCAACCGGAGGAGGCCGGGTCCCCCTAGGGATGCCAATGGTGACACCCCCGGGTTGCAGACGCCGGCGGATCTCCTCCGGGATTGTCTCCTCATCCGAGGAAGAAGAAGATGGAGTCCTCGGCCGGGATGGACCGGTCTCGTCCGGTTGGAAGAGACATGGCGACGGCGCGCCATGGAAAAGAGGACGCCCAGGAGCAAGGAGAAGGCCTCGTTCCCTCCCTTTCAAACTCAGCCGACAGCGGCCGTACCCGTCATTCCGCTTGGCCACTGGATGATCACCACGTGGGCGCACGCCCGACACCGACGCCTCGTTAGCAGAGTAACGGCCTCTGCCTCGAAGCGACGCATAATTGCAGGCAAGTGGGCGACGCGTGGCGGCTCCCCATAGGTTTTCAATCGCATCGAGCCACGACGACGAGGATCGTGGTAATTATGATGCAAGATCTTGCCTCCCCACGTCAGGTACACATTGAATCCCGACGTTCCGTTTACGACACCCCGACGAACGGCGGGCTGGGGGCAACTGTTACAGCCATGATAGTGACGTGGCCAGGCTCAGGTACCGCCAAATGCGATCGAGCCACGTGGAAGTTTCCCAGGCCGAGTCGGTGCCACATCTTCAAGGCCAGGATCGGCAAGACTACACTGCCCGACGACTGTCTAAGGCAAAACGCCCTTGCCAAGGTCGAGCTCGGCTCGGAGTTCCTCTACCACCCGCTGGCGCCCGGACCCAGAGGGGTCCACCTAAGTGAGGTCGACCGAGGCCAGGCGACCTCCTGCCACCTCGCCAGGTGTCCATCCAGGAGGGGTCCGCCTAAGCCGAGGTGGCCAATCCTTCGCCCTTCGCCAGGTGGCAACCCGGAGACGGGCCTACCTCGGCCGAAGCTAGGCGACCTCTGCCACCTCGCCAGGTGTCCACCCAGGAGGGGTCCACCTAAGCCGAGGTCGGCGGTCCTTCGCCCTTCGCCAGGTGGCAACCGGAGACGGGCCCACCTCGGCGAAGCCAGGCGAACTCCTGCCACCTCGCCAGGTGGCCACCCAGGAGGGGTCCGCCTAAGCCGAGGTTGGCCTTCGCCCTTCGCCAGGTGGCAACCCGGAGACGGGCCCACCTCGGCCGAAGCCAGGCGACCTCTTGCCACCTCGCCAGGTGTCCACCAGGAGGGGTCCACCTAAGCCGAGGTCGGCCGGTCCTTCGCCCTTCTCCAGGTGGCAACCCGGAGATGGGCCCACCTCGGCCGAAGCCAGGCGACCTCCTGCCTCCTCGCCAGTGTCACCCGGGAAGGGTCCACCTAGGCCGAGGTCGGCTTGTCCTTCGCTCCTCACCAGTTGGCCCCTAGAGACGGGTCCAACTCGCCGAGGTCAGACGCTCGTACGGAGAGGGTCCCAGGGAGAGAAACGAGCCCCGAGGCCATCCCTCGGACCGTACGAACCCTAGACGGCGCTCCGTACGAAGGGCGGCGGTACGCGGAACATCACGGCATCGGGCCGATAGGTCCCACAGCCGAGAGACGCGATCTGATGAAGCAGGCCCCATAAATGGATGGCGTCCACGCTTGGGGATGAGAGCGCTCTCGCTAGGCCCGAGGCCTGGCCGGTCGCCTTGCCAGCGCCGCCCTCCCCTTTTTCTCTTCTGTCTTTTTTTTCTCTGCTGGGCCCGGCGGATGAGGTCGGAAAGCTGCCTGGCCCCCTTCACCGAGAAGGGAAAGGGAGAAAAGGACGGGGGAGGGAAGTCTCCAAGGAGGAAGAAACAAGTGCACGACGAAAGGAGATAAAGAGGAGGAATCTGGGGACGACAAGGTAAGTGAACAAGCCTGGGGAAGAAGAAGAAGGACCGGCACAAGGCCTTGCTCCGAGGGTGAAGCCCAGAAATCCAGAGAGGGGAACACTGGGTGTGAGCTCGGCTAGGAGGCCAACCGAGATTCTGGTCCCCAGAGCGTTTCCCTCACTAAGTAAACCCTCTAAGTCTGGAACCCCTCCGGGGGTCCGTCTGAGAGTCTGTTCCTTCTCGTCGTCTACTGACTTGACCGTCGGAGCTCCCTCGCCGGAATCCCCGGCCAGGGTCTTCTAACCCCCTTTTTGCAGGTTCGCCATGGAAGGAGGCTCCCTCGCCAGGCAGTCAGGAGGGATCGACGGATCCGCGGCACGGGCGCGGCGACGAGAGCGGCAACACCTGTTATTTCAATTAATTTTGATCATTCTGTGAAATCCTTAATTTTTCAGTTTTTAAGTCAATGTGTTGACACATCATGTGTCGATACCAAAATGTGTCGCAACATGCGTGAGTCGACACATGCTCGACGGTAAACTGAGATTTTAAGGGTTTCCGAACCATTTTTCTCCCAAAATTCATTCTCCTCCGAGCTGACACCTCGATTCCAGGTATCCATACTGTTCATCATTCCATTTTACTATTTTTGACCATGGTTTTCTCATATTTGAAGGTTCGGTAGTCATTTTTGATTGGAATTCCTCCTAGGTTTTAGCTCCTAAACCCTAGAAACTCCTTATTTCCACCAAAAACCTTGCCCAAACCTTGATTGTTGATAATGGGTCCTCTCAAACAAGTCGTTCGCCGACCATGTCAGTCACAGCATGAAGAAGAGTGGAGAATGAAGGCCCGACATGAGTCTAGAGCTCCGGATCCGCCTGCACGACCATTGTTTGCACCTTCTAGCCGGATGAGCTCCAAGACAGTGGTTGGAGGATGCTGAGTGGACTTCTCATTCTTGGACTAGCAGCATTTTTGGATAGGAGAGTGGATCCGACATGCTGGGTTGGCTACTTTTTGTTCGCTCGGTGAAAGATACTATCCTGGGTTGATGAGAGTTCTACGGATCACTTGCCCGAGGATCAAATGGCTAGATTGCTCAGGTCAGAGGATGAGATATTCCCATTTCAGCAGAGATTCTGAGCAGAGTATGGATATACCCATGACTGGATCAGTTATTGACAGTCTGTTGGACAGAGTTAGTGGCTTCCGGTATATTTTTGAGTCTGATATCTTACCAGAGGGAGCCATTGTTCCTGCATCGAGATTGTCTACGGAGATGAGACTGCTACATCATATCGTTGCCCGGATTCTTCTGCCGAAGGCCGGTCGATTTGACTACATTGCCGAGCGAGAGTTGCTCGTGATGGTCTCCTGATTCAACGGACGCCGATTTGTCTTCATGTTCTGATGATTCATCATATTACTGAGGCGGTGTCTAGTCAGCGGCGTCTAGTCAGCGACTTTGCTTGCCGTATGGCATGGGATTGACAGTACTGTTCTAGGAGTATGGAGTCAGCTTCCAGGATGAGCCTTATCGTACTTTGATCCATACCGATGATATGATATCAGTCACTGCATCGCATGGGTTATCATTTAGCCCAAGGCCAGTGGACACGGAGGATATCAGGATAGGCCGAGGATGCAGCTGACATTGATGAGGACATAGCAGTGGAGGAGCAGATTCTTTCAGATGAGGCTGGACCGAGCGAGACACAGCCTGAGATGGCAGCACAGCCAGCTCAGCCTAATCCTTCTACATTTGCCCAGCCACAGCCAGAGCAGACAGAGACTCGTGGTACTTCAGATACTCTAGAGGACAGAGTTAGACACAATGAGATCAATATTTTCATCATGAGGCAGCGTCTTGACGTGTTTATTGCTGAAACGAGAGAAAGCCACATTGGTCTCAGTGATGGTATTTCGGCTATTCTCTCAGCACTGTCTAGAGCTTCGACGAGTGCTCCTGCTACAGACACAGTTCCTGCTTCAGTTGATGTTCCTGCTCCAGCACCAGCTGATGACGTTGCTGACATTGACACTGGTGCTGAGACTATTGTTAGAGATAGAGTTGGAGATACTACTGTTGGAGATATTGATGGTGATGAGGAGACTGACTCAGACCATTTCGACATTGCCGATCTTACGTTAGAGCCGGTAATGGAGGTGATGATGACATGCCTGCGAGCCCAGTTGACCCATCCTTCTCACCTGCTCCGATACCTGATCCATCCTCTCCTTCCAGATCGGTTGATCAGACTCCAGTTCCAGTTCCTATTCCTATTCTTAGTCCTGTTGTTGACCTACCCGACATTGATATTTCATTCATTGATTCTCCTGACTTTCAGACACCTATCATCAAGACCCCCATACTTGATACACATATTGTAGATACACCGATACTTCCATAGCTGATATTGTTGTTCTTGATACACTTGTATCATCAACTGTTACACCTACTTTTGTTAGTCCTATCCTTCATACTTCATCAGTCTCTCGAGAGCTTGGGTTTTATACACCCGGCCTTCAGCATCTCGATTCAGGCCCTACTTTTGATCGTACTCCTGCTCCAGCTGTTGCTGAGATGATTCACCTGATCAGTTCAGTTCCTACGAAGGACGTAGCTTCTACCTCTACTGTTTCAGCCAGAGGTCGGACCTATATTCGTCGCAGAGGACGTGGACGCCGTACCCCTCCTCAGTCGACTAGACCAGACTTCGAGATCTTCGACCACGATGGCCACGAGCTCGATCTTTTACTGATACCGGACCGATCGAGATCGGTTCATCTTCTGATGACTCGATGGATGAGGATTAGGACATTGATGTATTTCTAGATAGTTTTATATTTTTAGATAGTTTACTTTTATGCTTACATGTACTTTTATCCTTGTTATGTACTTGATGATATATATATGAAAAACCTTTTTGATTACTCATTCCTATATCTTTGATAGACATGAATGCTATATCTTGAATTGCTTTCATGAATGTGCTTCTTAAAGAAACTATTCCGAAAATAAATGTATTTCCTTTATCTACCTTTTTAATGATAACAAAAAGGGGAAGTAATTCATGATATTATTTAAGTATAAATGTGTTTAGTTTACTTCTCCAAACTAAAGGGGGGAGTAGCTTTTAATTTTTGAAAACTTGAATTTATGAAAGGGGGAGCTTTACCTTTTGTCAAAGTAAATTTGATTCTCAAAACCCCTCTTTCAATGTTTTTGAAAAGATTCTCACAAATTTTGTTATAAATCATTAATTCAGGGGAGCTTTGTTAATTGCTGAAATTTTCATTGTAAGAGTATCATGATACATGTTCTTAATGCATTTAAATAATATCAAAGTTCTGACTAAGCTCTGATACTCTCTATTTTTGAAACAAGCTCAAATTCTATTACTTGTGTTTTGAATGATTATATCTTTAAGTAATGATTGATATACTTAATGCTTTCAATATTGTGTATCTTGATCGATTCTCTTAAAGCTTTACTTTTAAAGCAATTTATACTTAAGGATTTTGTCATTATCAAAAAGGGGGAGATTGTTGACTCCACTAATTGATTTTGATGATAAACAAAATAGTTAAGTATAATTTGAGGACTAATGATTTGCTTTAAGTATGTTTTCATTGAAAGAATGCTCACAAAACTTGAAGAAGCCAAATTGTATTGAAGAACCAAGTTTGAATGGAATGATTGTATAAAACAAGACTTGGACACTCAAAGAAATGGTTGAATGGATGACTAAGGCAAATGGAAACATGTTCCAGCACAAGTTCAGCAATTTCAATATTTTTTTGATGATGTGTCAACTCAAGGTGTCGACACATGACATGATATGTCGACACATGAAGATGATGTGTTGACTCAGGCCGGTACGTAGCAATGTTTCAAATGGCACAGATGATGTATCGACACATGGACCTTATGTGTCGACTCAAGGTGTCAACACATGGATCAACATATCGTCTGAGAATTTCAAGCCACAGAACTTGCAGAAGTTGAAGGAACAGTTGATGTGTCGACACCTGGACCTTATGTGTCGACTCAATGTGTCGACTCAACTGAGAATGTGTCAACTCAGCTAATTTTTTCAGAGAATCTGAATAGAACATTTTGAACTTGTGTCGACTTAAGAAGAACATGTGTCGACCTAATGTGTCGACACATGAAGAGGAAGTATCGACACATGGAGTTCTGACAACAGTAGTGGCTAGTTTTTTCAAGCGCAGAACTCATCCAAATGCCCTCCAACGGCTAGTTTTTCAAGTATAACAGCTAGATTACGGTTTTGGGGGCTTGGGAAGGTATATAAAGGCTCCAAATCAAATAAAAAGATAAGTATTGAATATCCAAAAAAAGTTTAGAGAGAGAAAAAAAAAGAAGAGCCTTAACTCCTATTCATTCAAAGCTCAACCATTCTTAAGCAAAAGAAAGCTTTCCAAGCATTCAAAGCTATCAAGTGCATTGAAGATCATTCAATCTTGAGCATTCAAAAGGCTTCAACAAAAGCAAAGCAACACTACATCGAGCTACATCAACTTATTTGCTTTATTATTGAAAGCTAACATTGGTTCTTTATTTCTTCATCTTATATCTTGTAAAGGTTATTGGTTAGCCTATTGGAAAACCAAGTGAGGTTATTGGTAAGCCTTGAAAACCAATTAGGTTGGTGGTTAGCCCGCAAAATCACTAAGGTTCTTGGTTAGCCCGGAAAACCAAGGAAGGTTTTTGGTTAGCTTTGTGAAAACCAATTAGGTTCTTGGTTAGCCCGTAAAACCAAGTGAGGTTGTGACTTGTAAGCCTTGTACAATAAGTCGGGTTTTGATTAGTGAGTTCGGAAAACTAATCGACTGTAATCATTGGATTATAGTGAATTTCCAAGGGGATCTTGGGGAGTGGATGTAGGTGCATTGTTGGCACCGAACCACTATAGATTATTGTATTTGTGATTGCTTGTTCTCTTCCTTCTTGCTCTTTACTTTATTGCTTATTGCTTTTAATTTCCGCTGCACTACTACTTTGGAGCATTGCACTTTAATTTTAGTACCTTGTTGAATTGAATACATATATTGTCTTGTGAAGTTTGCTGTTTGTATTATGAAGCTTAGCTTTAAATTTTTTTTAGAGACCCAATTCATCCCCCCTCCTGGGTTGCTCTCTGGGCAACATTCCCCCTTCCTGTTCCTCTAATCCTCCTCCTTTTATTCCTCTTCCTTCTTCTTCTCCTCCCTTCTTCTTGTTCTCTTCCTGCTTCCTCTTCCTCTCCTCCTCCTCCTTCCTGTCA
The DNA here is from genome assembly GCA_021397845.1 of Areca catechu. Classification (NCBI taxonomy): domain Eukaryota; kingdom Viridiplantae; phylum Streptophyta; class Magnoliopsida; order Arecales; family Arecaceae; genus Areca; species Areca catechu. The sequence goes on from CM038045.1 coordinate 64,232,864, forward strand.
TCTTCCTCCTTCCTCTCCTCCTCCTCCTTTTTCCTCTCCTCACTTTCTTCTTCTCCTCCTCCTCCTTCCTATTGATGCGGCACAATATGCAAAAACTAAATTACTAATTTTAAATCTAATTATCAGAGATTAAACAACAATTATTTTTTTTGGAATTATCAGAATTGAGACTCAAAGTATTCAATAAAACTAGACTAGTCTACTAGTTATGAAGCCCGTAAAGTAGATCAAGCAAAACTAATTAGGAACAGGACTTGGTGATAAGAAATCATCTTAAACCAAGGTTTCTACCTTCCAAAGAATCAGAAATTAAAGAGTTAGAGAAGGTTTTGATTTTTACCAATGAAGATTGTACCCTCTGGTTGTGTTCTCTAGGATCTTGAGACAGGACTTCCAGATTTTGATCTTCGGGCTCCGATCTTCAGCTCTACTGGTTTCAAGGCAAAGATAATCGTCACTTCGATCTCGATCACCTGCAATCAGTCAAACACTCAAAGTAAACGTGGAAGGAAGAAGGAATTTCAATGAAAAAAAGGAAAGGAAAGGGGAGGAAGAAGCTTGTAGGCGACTAGGATTTTTGATTATGGGATAGATATAGGATAACTAGGGTCTCACACCCCACGATGCTGCAAAAAATAAAGAAATAGGGCCTCACACCTCGTGATGCTTGACACAGCAAAGGAATGGCATAATAACACCTTTATTTCATGAATAATAGAATTTAAGATAACTATTTACAAGTGATCTGGGATTTGGACTTAGGGGTTCATTCACAGGTGATCCACAGGGATGTGAATTCGACCTATCATTTTTTTCTGGCCCTGGTGTCCGCACCACCTATCCTCTTCATTCTTGCTCTTTCTATTCTCCCCTTCCTCCTCCTTCTCCTTGTTCTTCTTCTTCTCTTCATCTTCCTCCTTATTCTTCTTTCTTGATTCTCTTCCTTAAATAATTTCTTCCTCTCCCCTTAGCATTCTTCACCTCCTCTTCTTTGTTTCTCTCATTTCCTTCCTCTTTTCGTCTTCCAATAATTTCTTCCTCTCTTCCTCAGCCTTTTCTTCTCCTCTTCCTTCTTCCTCTCCTCCTCTTTCCTCTTTCCTCCTCTAATAATTTCTTCCTCTCCTCCTCAGCCTTCTTCTTCTCCTCTTCCTTTTTCCCTCCTCCTTCTCCTTCCTCTTATACTCTTCCTTCTTCCTCTCTTCCTCCTCCTCGTCCTTCTCCTCCTCATCATTCCTTTTCTCTTTCTTCTTTCTTGGCTGCCTCTTCTTTATGGCTTCCTATCTCTTTCTCTTCCTATCATCTACCTTCATCATATTTACATCCTAATTCTTTTTCTTTCTTTCCTTCTCTTAAATGTGTATGTTCTCTTTATCAATATTAACTTGCATATCCTCTTCACAAACAATAAATATAACTTCTTCCTCTTGAACCTTAGGCTCCACCTCATACTCTTTAGTTCTCCTCGTCTTTCCCTTTTAGAGCATTGATTTAATCAGTTCTTCCTATAATGAAAGCCTTCTCCTAAGCTTATTAACTTCAATATACAGCCGATTGCATCCTGCATAGAAAATTATGTAGCCACGATTGGTTTCTTTTCATCATGTGACAGAAGCCAGTACTCTTATGGGAAAGGTCTAAGACCGTCGTCGATCTAGTATCAAAGAATATACAAGAGAAAAATACTAAATTAATAAATTTTAACATTCTATAACTAAAATTATGACATTAATCTTAATTATTATATGACCTCCTTTGAAATCATGGCAATCAACTTATCTTATGGGGTTGGATTCTGTCGAACCATCTATTATGCCTCTGCTTCTGGCAATTATACTACCTCAAAATATGTAATAACTTCAAAAGTTCTTGATGAGAACATCACCCAGCATGGATTCTGATACATATCCAGCATTTTTTTAAGTAGACATATACATTTATTTTTATTTTACATGGATGTATGAGGATTGGGCTTATTTTTATTTTTTATTATTTTATATCTAGTTCATGCACAAATCTCAGAGAATGAAATTGGATTAGTTTGGAGTTTATTTTAGATCAGTCCAATTATTTTGGATTAGCTAGAAGTTCTAGAGTTTTAGTTGAGTTTATCTCCAATTTGTTGACAACTAGAATCTATTTAAAGAGGTCCTGGTATTGGAATAGATCATCGACAAATTGAATAAAAAATTCTTTGAGTTTCTCCTGATTTTCTCTTCCTCTTCTCCTCTATTCTTCTCTACTTCTTCTTCTCTCTCCTTTTTCCTTCTCTTCTCTTTCCCCTCTCTTCTTTCTCTACTTCTCTTTTCCCCTTCTTCCTCCTACTATCCAAAGTGATATAAGAACCAAACCACTCGAGGCCCTTTATACAAGCCATTTTTAAGCCTCCATAATCACCACCAGGCGCTCCCTTCTTCGTAGGCCAACCACCCTCCACGTACCTATCGACCACCGATCTCATCGGAGAGCACCACCACTGCCGCCTCCTTCCCGTCCGAAGATCCCATAGTCGATTCCCATCTTCCATCCATGAGTCCTCACCAATCGAGCACCTCACACCATCGGACCCATGCTGCTCATGCCATCACCCCTACTTGAGTCACCTGCTCCATCATCCAGCCATCCCTTCCTCCCAGCCATGCCACCAAGTTTTGGAATAGGGCCTTCGTGCCACAGCTTCATGCAGTTTGCTCGTGTGCCGACATGAACCTCACCATCATCCCAATCTCCCACTGCTAGCGAACCTCACCGTTGACTCCCTTACCACCTGTTCCACCAATGTCCACTTCAACGAGTGACCACCTCAGAGATTACAAGCAATCATCCACGGTTGACTCCCTAAGTTTTCTTGTGAAAATTTGTTCCTCCTTTTTGGAGTGGGTGTGAGACCCGTGGTTACTTATATGTGTGCAAACCCTAGCCATCCTTGCTACTCTCTCTCTTCCCTCAACTCCTAGCCACCCCAGCCTCCATCTTCAAGCCCTAAGATGCCCAACACCAAGCCCTAGTAGACCGCCAACATCAACAACAGCCCACTCTTCCCTTCTTCAATCTCCCGTTCTATATTTTTCTCATCTTTTATCATCATAACCTTTGACGTTTGCAGGATCCCTCCGGTGCCACGCCCTCTGGATGAATTCTTCTTTGCCCTCGAACGAAGCTAATAAAAAGCTGACAGATCCGTGAGAAAGTGACCGGATCATCCAGGCACCGATCTGAGTTGAGAGATCTCTTTTGCGACATCATGCAAATCATTGCTAGGTATGTAGACCCCTTCCCTTCTCACTTTTTCTGATTTCTTGAAATTGAACATGCTCCTAATAGGCCTTCTTAGACCTAGGATCCTGATTGTCTTTTCTCTTTGATTGATCTATCATGTGGGTAGAATGCTAATTGATACAGGATAACCCTAACCTAGTCTTGTTTAGTTTCGGAATTAAACCATAAACATATATAAAAATCTTTGCTTGCTTTAATATGATTTTCTTCATGTTCATCCCTTGCATATTATCCTGCATCATATTAGAATCCCGTCCCTCATCAATTTTGGTATCAGAGCGGGATTAGAGCATGTTCTTGCATCATAGTTTAGATTTTTGCATGCTATTTTCTACATAACCCTTCAAAATATGGGACTATTTTTTCTATCAAACATTTTTATTTTTCTCTTCTTTTCATGTTAATTATCCTCTGTTTTGTCCTCTATTTTACTATTAATTTTTTGCAATTTTTCAAATCCAAAAATAAACAAAAAAAGAGCAAAAACCAAACCCTAACAAAATCTGCATCCTATCATTTGCACTAGGAGTCCAAGTTTAGGTCTGATTCACCAACTTAGGAATATTGGTTTTCTTTGATATTTCCATCACGTCTTCTCTGTCAAGTCCCCTATTTTTTTAGCATTTTTTGTTAATTTTATAGATAAAAAATATAAGAAAATCTACACCTTAGAGACCCTAACCAGAATTCTATGTTTTTCTGTACCTAGTTAGAAACCCTAGGTTTTGCAGCATCATACCATTTTTTCTTTGCATTAAATTTAGTAGGAATCATCATCACACATCATTCTCTATTCTATAAAGTTTTTAGAATTTTTATGCATTAAAATCTATGCTAACCTCTACATCAAAAGCAAACAAAAAATTCCAATTATGCTGTTTTTACATACTTGACTAGACTAAACCTAATCAACTACCAAACCCCACTCAACCCAAGCCAACTTTGATCGATCACTTAACCAACTTGAAATTAAGTTGACACCACATAATAAAAAGACAAAAAAATTTTATTCCTCTGTTTTGTTACTAGATTGCATTAGAGTTCATCGATTATGCATCATATCATTAAACTAATCTTAAGGGCAATTTTACTTTGTCAGATCAGGGCAGGATTTCATCACTTGTCTTGAGCCCAAAACAACCACCTAGCATCAGAACCCAAGCCTTAATTAAAATTAACTAGCAACCTAATAGTTTTAGGGACACCAACAGGTCAGGTCCGAGTCTAGTGAGGGAACTAGTGCACCCAACCCATCATATATTACTGAAAGCTGGTGTCTAAAGCTAGAGATCGAGTGGCAAATGCCCTAAGTGGAATGGTGGTTCTTTAATTAGGACCCTATCACAGGCAGGGGTAGCCTCCCACCACCCCACCTCTTACCTGGCCAGTGGAAGGATTAGGTATTGTGTTGAGTGTAAGTTAAGTTAACTCATTAGGTTTTGGCTCTAGATCTAGCAAACCTTAGCACGTGTTAACCCTTGTGTGCTTGACTGCATCATAATCCCTTGATTGATTGATTGCATGACCACCAGGTCAGGAGTCCAATACCAACGGTCTAAACCCCAACCTAGTTTAACCATGGAGCCAAATCTTGAGACTTTCATAAAGACCATGAATGACCAGATGATTGCCCAATTAACCACCCAGATGAACCAGATGAATGCCCAATTAACCACCCAAATTGACCACTTAGCCAATAAGTTTGACCAGGTAGATGACCGGTTAGGAACCCTAGAGAAAACCCGTAGGACCCATATTGAGTCTAACCCTAGGAAAGCCCCATACCATGACCCATACTTGGAGCCCAACCCTAGGAGAGCCCAATACTCTGACCCATACCAGGAGCCCAATCAAGAATTCTTGGACCAGGATGAGAGACCCATTAGAAACGTTTGGGGAATAGTATCTATATTTGGTGGTGATCCCGAGTTTGAGAATTATCTTAGTTGGAAAAGACATATGGACCTGTATTTTGAAAGCTAAATAAGTTTTTATTTTGAAAATGACCGGTTCAGGTTTGCTAAAGCTAAGTTAGTTCGCTAGGTTAAGGTAGACTGGGATATGTTTGAGAGAATGGTTAAACTAAAAGGAGAAACACCCATAACTACCTGGAGAGCCATGAAAAGCAAACTTAGAGAAAAGTACCTACCCAGGTCCTGTGAATCTAGAACCTATGAACCCAGATCCAATAAATCCATAGCCCATAGGTCTGAGCCCATGTCCTATAGCCTAGGGAACCCATAACCCTTAGTCAGTCAGAACCAAATAGGACTAGTCCCCCTAGGTATCAGATAAGTATTAGTTAGATTTTCCATAGTCGACCAGAATCCCATAGGATCAGTACCCCTAGATATGAGCCTAGTATTAGTCAGGAATCCCTTAGTCGACCCACCCCTGCTATCCCAGACATTAGTCAATTTTTCTTTAGCCAAACCCCCTTCTATCACCCCATTGATTCACAAGGCTAACATTGAAGAGGAGATATATGAAGCTATGTGAACTTAGTGGATGAGTATGAGAAAGAAGAGAAGATACCTACAGAAGACCTAGAATTAGTTGACCCAGTACATATCCATAGAGAAGCCAACCTAAAATTAGCTAATCCTGACCACACCCAAACTAAAGCTATAGTAGAAGAACCATTAGAGGAAGAAACCCATGATCCTGTGACTGCAACTCTACCTAAGGAGACACTAGGAAAAAGCCCAATTATAGAGTCTAGTCCTAAGATTCAAGAACCAGAAGAATTTATTAAGGACATGATCTCTTTAAACTAGTACCCTCAGGAAGAATCCCGTCCTATAATTTTCATTAACGATCTCTTCCCTAAAATTAATGACTCATTCTTCTATAATGCAGATCCTGTAGGTATACATCAACCCCATAAGGTCAATCTTATTAGTCTAGGACTAATCCCTGATACCCCTTCTTGTATCCTATTCTATCCGATCAACCCCAAACCCTCTTCTTACTTTCTACCCTACCAGACTAACCCTGAATTCACCTCGTATTTTCTTTTTTTTTTTGAATCTTCTTATGTTTCTTTAACCATTCATCTACATTTTATAGAGGTTTGCATACTACATTCATTCATTGAGTATGTCATGTTTACATCTTACTTTTGGAGGACCCTATGGCACCTAGTAAGGTCCATGCACCATTCTTATTGGCATGTCACCCTCCTGACAAGGGTTAAGCCCATAGTTATAATTTAGGGTTTAATCAAGTCTACATACCAATAAGTGTTGGCATTAGGTGTTTGCTTGCATGTCATTAGGTGTTCTGAGTATTTGCACTGCATAATTAGAGATTTGCATAAGAAATTAATTATAAGATTAATGGAAGCAATGTTTTTATCATAATATGGTTAATTCCTGAAAAGAGTCTAAGAGTTTGTTAGAAAAATCTTGTAACAATTAGGCACATACCTGTGAGCTGGATCCATCAAAGTGATAAAGAAAGTTGGACCTAGTGCCTAAGTTACCTCATTAGGCATTAAGCTCAACCTTCAATATCTCAGACCTAGTAGAGTATAGGGATCCAGCAATGATACCCAGTGAGTTTTGAGCCTAACCCTTTTCTTTGAGAGTGAACCCAATCCTGAGTGTCCATAACAATTTAGTATGTGAAAGGAAAAGATTGAGCGTATCATAAACAACCAAGCCATTAATACCCATATCAAAGGCTACCATGTTACTTGGTTCATTGGCAAGGTTGACCGAGATCTGAGAATTCGTGGATCACTCAAGAGGATCTGCAATGCCTCAACCCATACCTGTCAGAGCAGTGCCAGAGCCAGATCGATTTTTACTCGACAGGGTCGAGTTCCTCCCATCCCGGGAGAATTGATAAGGACATCAAATCAGACATAAACTTCAAGCTCCAATTTTGTTCTCTAAGTCATGTGTTCGTCAATTTTGAGTCCTTTAATAATGTGTCAAGTCTTGTAATAAAGTTAGTCCAACAATTGAGTCATGTAATAAGTTAAGGCAAGAAGCCTATTAAGTCCAGTGAATCTTTTGTCTCAACCTCATGAGTCCTTAAGTTATTTTAATCCTGTAAGTTTGTTTCTAGTCAAGTTTTGTACAAGAGGAGGATTACTAGACTAGAGCATTTACCAGGACACTCCACCAGAGCTGAGTTCAAGTACCTGGATCCCTGCAAGGCCCCTCCTAGCTATGCCGCCCAAGAGGTGGGCCTTCATGCCGCCAAGCCCAGGTGGAGTGCCCTCCCAGATTGGCACCCTACCCAGTATCATCGCCCAAGCCTTGGCACCTTGCCCTAGCCCACTAAAGCTGGCACCCCCTTCCAGGCCCTTCAAGATATGGCACCCCAACCTAAGCCCCTTTCATGAGTGGGGCCCCATCTAGTCCAAGCCCAAGGAAGCTTCTCAGTCTAAAGGGGAGTTAGCCAGCCCACTTCTACCAGGAGTCAGCCAGCCTAGTTTTACTTGGAGACCAGTCTTCTAGTCCAAGTTTATTTTGAATTTTATTTCTACAAAGACTTGTACTCCTAATTAGATAAGGAAAGGGCCCTGAATGAATCTATAAATACCCCACCCCTTCCCCTCTTGTAAAATAATCTCTTATTCATGAAATAAACTCTGCTAAATTTTCTTGTGAAAATTTGTTTCTCTTTTTTGGAGTGGGTGTGAGACCCGTGGTTACTTGTGTGTGTGCAAACCCTAGCCGCCCCTGCTACTCTCTCTCTCTTCCCTAAACTCCAAGCTGCCCCAGCCTCCATCTTCAAGCCCTAAGATGCCCAGCACCAAGCCTTAGCAGACCGCCAACATCAACAACAGCCCACTCTTCCCTTCTTCAATCTCTTGTTCTATATTTTTCTCATCTTTTATCATCCTAACCTTTGACGTTTGCAGGATCCCTCCGGTGCCACGCCCTCTGGATGAATTATTCTTTGCCCTTGAACGAAGCTGATAAAAAGCTGGCGGATACGCGAGAAAGTGATCGGATCATCTAGGTGTTGATCTGAGTTGAGAGATCTCTTCTGCAACATCATGCAAATCATTGCTAGGTATGTAGACCCCTTTCCTTCTCACTTTTTCTGATTTCTTGAAGATGAACATGCTCCTAATAAGCCTTCTTAGACTTAGGATCCTGATTGTCTTTTCTCTTTGATTAATTTAGCATGTGGGTAGGATGCTAATTGATACATGATAATCCTAACCTAGTCTTGTTTAGTTTTGAGAATTAAACCACAAACAAATATAAAAATTTTTGCTTGCTTTAATATGATTTTCTTCATGTTCATCCCTTGCATATCATCCTGCATCATATTAGAATCACGTCCCTTATCATTCCTTTTCCAGGACTCCATGACATCCCATGCTTGATAAAAATTTTTCATGATTTATATTAGGATTTAAAATCATTGCTAGAATTTTATCTTTATTAGCTATCCTATTTTTAATTCAGTTAGATCTAAATTAACTGAATTGAATAAACCTAGTATAGTGGTCATTTTTTAATGACCAACGATCCAATCTCTTGAAATATTTGACTATGCATGCCGATCGAATCACTTTCTAGATCAAATCTTAATTTTAACTGGATCTAAATTAGCTTTATTCTTGTTTGCCTTGATTAATTACTTTGATTTACTTTAATTATTTATTTATTTTGTCTGCTGATCTCAATAGATGGTTATTAGATCTAGGACAGCTAACTTGTCCCGCATCAGTTCTGTGGCAATTCTTATTTTGCTATGCTTAAAGAACCATGCATGTATAACAAAATTTTATGGAACCATATAATGTAGGGAAAACAAAATAATGTTGAAATAGTATGCATGATTAAGATTAAAAATATCTTTACTAAGAGGGCTGCTTTGTAGCCAAAGAGGATGGGCTACCTCGTATACTTGTCGAACCTCTTAGCTTGTCCTCCCTCCCCACACCTCAAGCACTTAACAACCTCTGGGACTTTCTCAAGTATCAGGTTCTTGATTACAAGAGCCCATACAAAATGTTCCAATAAAGAAAGGTCATCCAAGTAGGAGATAAGATGTCTTGGACATGTTTGATGTGACTTTGGAGTCAGAAACATGGTAAGCATGTAGGCTATCCAAATCTCATAGTATCCTTGATGTCCTTCATCTCCCTAGAGTCCTTAAGTACCTCAATCTTCCTTTGCAATCCCTTATGAAGAAGGTCCAGAGAACTACCAAATCTCTCAACCATCCTTCTCTTCCTTTTGGAGTGAGATTTTAATTCCATGATATAGAAGGTCCAAGATAAGTGCCGCTTCCTCTGCACTAAGCTTTATTATCTTTCTAGTAAAAATAAATCAATCTCCTCCTGCATGACATCTTAGGATATTGGATAGGAGCGATCCATCAACTATGAATGGCTGCATGTCAACGAAGGCACAAAATAGAGTATTTCATATGAGTTCTAAGTGAGTAGGAGGAAACCCTATTTTATGGTCATTTTCTACATAGACAGTGAACTTGCACGAGTTTTTGTAATATTGAGAGGCCTTAACTTTCTTAGGATGGAAAACTTTTGGATGTTCTACTTCAAGAATCATTCGGATATCGGTATTAATCAAGAGGAATGTCATAAATTTAAACTAGATGTCATATTTTGTGAAGAGATGTCAAATATTATATAGAAATTATGACCATTACTTGGAAGGAATTGTGAAATACCTTCCATAATTTTCTTACTATATTGTATCTCTCCTCTTCCATTGGAGGAAATAGCGGCATCCTTTTTTTGTGTACATAAATTTAAACTAGATGTCATATTTTGTGAAGAGATGTCAAATAATATATAGAAATTATGACCATTACTTGGAAGGAATCGTGAAATACCTTCCATAATTTTCTAACTATATTGTATCTCTCCTCTTCCATTGGAGGAAATAGCGGCATCCTTTTTTTGTGTACAACCATTGCTATGCTCTCCTGGCTGGACTAGTTGTTGTCTTTTCTTGTCCACGGTGTCTTTTAACCATGTACTTTCTTTTAGATATTTTATCATGATATTGCTAAAAAAATAGTTGTTAATTGAATAATTCCTTTGCTAACATATACATCAGAGTAAAAGGCCTCCGTATCGGGTTTGCTTCTGCGATAGCCTTGCTATGTATTGGGAAGCATGCTTGGAGTTTGGTTACCATGTTCCTGAAGCTTCCTCGAATAGCCGTGGCGAAAGCGGGTGATTCGAGCGGGAAGGAGGGGTCGAGATCGGGTGATGGTGAACGGACTTGGGCGAGGGTTGTTCAGGGGCTGGGGAGAGGTTCGTTTTGGTCCTCTCCAAAGCTGCCGTTGGAGGACTTAGAGCAGTTATAGGTATACTTTACGAAAGTGCTTGAGCTACTGGAGATGGAGCTTGAGGCGGTGAGAAGGGAATGGTCCGGACTGGCGGTGATCGTCCGAAGCTTGGGTCGGAGGGTTTCCGCAGACTCTGTGGCTAAGGAAATCTGTTCAAAGGCGAATCTATCTTATGAACTGGAAGTCATTCCGCTGGCTGAAGATCACTTGGTGGTTTGGCTAAAGACGGAAAGGGAGTGTGCCGTTGTTTGTACCGGTGGGCCGTGGTTTGCCGGAGGCCAGCTGCTTGCAATGGAGGAATAGGAGCCTGATTTTGTGCTAGAGCAGAGGAGGATTCGGAAGGTTGTTGTGTGGATGAGAATGCCGGGGCTGCTGTTGGAGTTCTGGAAGCCGGCATCGATGATGGCGGTGGCGGAGGAGGCAGGTAAACCTATCTCTGTGGATGGGTTTACAGATCATTTAAAAAAGGCTGGCTATGCTTGGGTGAAGGTGGAGTTGGATGCTGCCCAACCAGTCAAGCCGGGGGTGCTCATCAGAGGTAAATCAAAGTTTTTTAGCAACGTTTTGTTTATGAAAATTTGCCTGCCCTCTGTTTCAATTATGGGTTAATTGGGCATGAAGAAAGTGATTGTAGTATTGGTATTGTGGAGGAGCCGGGGGAAGGAAGGAATAGGTGTTTAGTGAAGGGGGATCGGAGGTGTTGACCGGGGAGGGCTCTGTTAGGAACATGGTGGCTGAGGGAAGATGTCAATCGAAATTCGGGCCCTGGTTACTTACAACTCGTAGTCGGCTACCTCGACCGGTATGATCTCCAGTGAAGGAAAGGAAGGAGGGCGATGGGGAAGGGTTGCTGGCAGATCCTCCTTGGATCTTCCCTCCTCTTCTCCCTCCAGAACCTCTCCCATGGCGGGGACGTCGACTCCTAGCTCACTGCCGGACTCAGATGGCCGGCGGAAACTGAGCAAGGTGGCACGGTGACGCTCCCCGGAGGTGAGCTTGGATGATGCTTCGAGAGACGGTGCCTCACGGGCCCCTGGCTTTGGGCTGTTGGCTGGGCTGGGGGATTGAATGGAGGTGGGCCTTTCAGACTTTGGCTCAGTGGACCTCGTGATGGTGGACCTGGGCTCTGGTGCTTTGAAGAGGGGACGAAGCCCACCATCCTCCCCACTTGCCAATCCAAGAGGCTCTGCCCCGGGGATCATCAAGCCGATGTTGGTGGAGCCTGCTCCCTCACCTCTGGCTGGACTGAAGGTGCGGGTGGCGGTGTTGGTGTCCCCCCTGCGGTTAAGGTGAGTTCTGCTGAACCTTGTATGGACGGGCTCATGAAGGGTAAAGGCACTTTATCTGTTTCTCTGCCTATGAATGCTATATTTTCTACTGTTAGGGGTGAGGGTGGATCTGGGGAGAGTGGTGGTGGGAGATCTGGGGGTGTAGGTAAAGGAAAAACGATGGTTACGGGTTGGGCTGAGGTTGTGAAGAAGGGCTCTGTGGCTCGGGATGTTGATAGGGGTCTGCTCTATCACCTGGGATTGGGACAAGGGTGGGAGGGAAGGTTGGTGGTGTGGCGAAGGGGAAGGTGATGGATGCAGGTGTGGCAGAGAAGGGGGAGAAGGGAGGCGGTCTAGTAGGGGACTCTTAGGGGCAGGCTCAGGGGTCAGCTGGACAGTTTGGGGCGGTGCCTTGGGCGTGCAATAAGAAACTCCAGGTGAGAGATTTGTCTACCCTGATTGCGGCCAATAGCTTTACTCCGGATGCGGGTTAGGCTGCAGGGGAGGTAGTTCCTGTGCGTACGGGGTGGACCAAAAAACTCCGGTACATGATGATGTTGTGGGACAGGTGAAGGTGGCTCTATTTAAGGAGTCAGTGGAGGCTGTGCATGGGGAAGGGGGCCCTGTTGCTGTTGTGGATGTTGTAACTGGCAAGACCCTTGGGGAGGGTTCTTCCATGGGTTAGGGTTTTTTGTATGAGGATCTTATCTTGGAATGCTAGAGGGGCAAGGAAACCTTCTTTTGCTGCCTCTTTTTGCAGAATGAGTCTTTTAAATCATCCTGATGTTTGTTTGATTTTGAAAACCCATCTAGCTAGACCTTCATTGTAGAGGATTCGACACTGTCTTTCCAAGGATTAGGATCTATATGTTATTGATGCCAAGAGGTTATCAGGAGGGATAGTGGTCGCTTGGGAAAGGAGTGTCACCAGGATTGATGATTTTCATAAGTGTGCACAGAATGTGATTATGGTGATCACTGAAAACAATGGTCCTTCTTGGATCCTTTCTGGAGTCTATGCCAACACATGTTATAAGAAAAGGAAGTATCTCTAGAATAAAGTATCCTAGTTGATCAATCAGGGATTCCCAACTGTTATTGTTGGGAATTTTAATTGTATCACAAAAGTGGAGGAGAAGAGAGGGAGTGTCCCATTTTCCCAGAATGTGGCAACTAGGGAGTTTAGTCATTTTTTGGATTCTAATAGTTTGGTGGACCTGGGATTTGTGGGTACTAGGTTTACCTGGTATAATAACATATTTGGTAGGGCCAAGGTCTGGGAAAGGCTTGATAGAGTTGTGGCTACCATGGGTTGGCTTCAGTTGTACCCCAAATTCATGGTACGACATCTGGACAGGTTAGCTTCTGATCATTATCCTCTCCTCTTGACCACCACTCCTCCTTCCCCTATTCATTCATCGTTCAGGTTTGAAAGAATTTGGCTTTCTTATCCTAATTCTTGGAAGGTTGTTAGGAAGGTTTGGAGAATTCCAATCAGGGGTAATGCACAGTACCGGATTACTCATAGATTAGAACTTCTTAAGCGTCGATTAAGGAGGCGGAACAAAGAGGAGGTGGGTAATATTTTTACTAGATTGGTTGAGATGGAGAAGGTTATCCATGATTTCCATAATAAGGAGGACAGGGAGGGTGGCTTGAATGATGAAAATCTGTTATCTTTGCATGCTGGGTTGGCTTCTTACAATTCTCTGTTAGCTCAGCAGGAAACTATGTTGAGGCAGAGATCCAGGGTTCAATGGTTGGCTCAGGTAGATAGAAACTCTCATTTCTTCCACCAAGCCACTCTTGTCAGGAGGGACAGAAATCGGATTGTAGCACTTTAAGTACAATGATGGTCACTGGATTGAGGATGATGAGGGCATCTTGCAGGAGGTTATTTTTTTCTTCAAGTCTAGATGGAGGTCCCAGGATACTGATCCTCTTTATTTCCAGGGTTCTGCTCTTGAGATGTTTGTATCCCAGGACCAGAATGTTGGACTTCTTGCTCCAGTTTCTGAGGACGAGGTAGAGAGGTGCTCTGGTCTTTGGCTGAGGACAAAGCTCCAGGTCCTGATGGGTTTCCCCCTCTATTCTTCCGGAGATATTGGGGAATCATTAGAGCTGATGTTATTTTTGCTGTACAATTCTTTTTCCTTACAGGTCTGATGCCGGATAAGTGAAGCAGACTTATGTTACTCTTATTCCTAAGCATCCTCAGCCTTCTCATCCTTCTCACTTCAGACCTATTAGCTTGTGTGGTACATTATACAAGGTTTGTGCTAAGCTGTTGGCCAGCAGAATGAAGTCTATTCTCCCTGGTATCATCTCTCTGAAGCAGGGGCTTTTATTGGGAGTCGGGGCATTTCTGACAATGTCTTGCTGGCCCAGGAATTTATGCACAATATGCGAAGGGCTCCGGCTAGGTCTGCTTTGATGGCCATCAAGCCAGATATGGAAAGAGCCTATGACCGGGTGCAGTGGAGTTTTGTGGAGCGGTCGTTATATAACTTTGGTTTCCATCTACTCTGGATTTCCAGGATTATGGCGTGCATCACGTGCCCGTCTTTTGTTGTCCTTATTAATGGTTCTCCTTCAGAGTTTTTTCATTCTATGGTTGGTCTCCGACAAGGTTATCCTCTATCCTCCTATCTGTTCATTATTACTGCTGATGCTCTCTCACGAGCATTGCGGGATGCTGTTAGGGGCTCAATAATCCATCCCTTCTTTGTGGCCCCAATGGTAGTCCCAATCTCGCATCTTCAATTTGCAGACGACTACTTATTTCCAGGCAGAGCATCTGAGTCTATGGCTCGGGGGTTCATGAGAGTTATTATGGATTATTGCCTTGCATCTGAACAGAGGGTCAATCTGGAGAAGTCAGAGGTCCACTTTTCTTCGAAGATTGCAACCCGCCGCTGCAATCTGATTATCTCTATCCTGGGAATTAGAGAGAAGGACGGTCCCATCCGATATCTGGGTGTCCCTATTTATGGCGACCGGCTTCGTAGAGCCGACTCTCATGTTTTAGAGTAGGCTGTGCAGGATAGAGTGGAAGGATGGCAGGGCAGGGCTCTATCAGCTATGGGTAGACTTACCTTGATCAGATCGGTGCTGACATCCTTACCTATCTACCTCTTAGCTAATACTATTATTCCAAAGCTTTTGGTGGACAAGGTTGAGCAGATTCTTCGGGCTTTCTTGTGGCGGTCGAATGTTGTGCCCAGGGGTATCAATTTGGTGGGTTGGTAGTTGGTGTGCCAGCCTGTTTGGGACAATGGACTCGGCATCCACTCTCTTGCTAGTAGGAGAGAGGCTCTGTTGGCTCGCCATGCTACCAGACTGTTTTTAAATCCTTACAGTCTATGGGCTTCCTTCATATGAGCAAGATATGATATCCGATCTCTTAAGGGGAGTGACTTTTTGCCCTCCTCTCAAGGGTCGGCTGTCTGGAGGGAGAGGAGGAGGACTCCGAAGGTCATAGACTTTATGAGATGGATGGTAGGTGATGAGAGATTAATTAGAGTCTTGTATGATGTATGGATCTCTGATATCTCTCTTCATTGATGGCCCACGTTCGTTTCCCCTGACTTGCTGGCTTCCAGTGTGGTCAGTGATTTCATCATCTCAAGGATGCAGATCTGGGATTTTATGCTACTCTCTCGATATTTTGGGGATGCCCTGAAGGATCAGATACTATATATTGCTTTACCGGTGTCGCCTTGTCCGGATACTAGAGTCTGGGGGCCTACTTTTTCCTCCTCCATTCCGTTGTCAGACCTTTACTCCATTTACCATCCGGCGCAGCCGAGGAGTGTCTAGGCTAGTTGGATTTGGTCTCTTCCTGTGCACCTGTGGGTGAGTCTTTTTATCTAGAAGGTGGCTAGGCGCCGCCTCATCCTTTCTCAGCACTCATGGGGTCCATCTTCATCCCTCGTGCCCATTTTATGCAGCTTCGGAGGAGTCCTGCCTCGTGCCCAGTTCAACTCCGGTGGCTCCCAATTCATCGTGCCAGTCTGGCTCTGCCCCGCGAGGCTCCGCCCGTGCATGGCTCCGGTCCGGCGGGATGCCTGCCTCAGCTCGATGCTCCCGTGCCCCAGATCCGCCTGCTCCGGCTCTGGTTCAGTGGGTTCCACTTGGTCTGGCACTCCTGCGCCCTAGGCCCACGACCACGGCGTGCCCCCATGCTTTTGCCCCCTCTGGCTCAGCCCGGCAGGACCCTGGCTCGACGACATCATGCCCCAGGACCGGCTCCTCCGGCTCCGGCCCCCACATCTACCGCTTGACTCTCAGTTCAGCTCTTGCCTTACTCACAATCCAGAGATTTCCGCGGAGACTCCAAGAAGTCCCGCCATCTACCGAGAAAACTCACAGTTTGGCATTTGCTGTACTTAAAGTCCGGAGATGTCCATGGGAAGCTTTGGAGCTCCAACCATTCATGACTCGCCTCCTAGCATGGCAAACCATCAGCTCTGCCATCTCATGAAGGATGTAAGAATCCCTCCTTAATGATAAAAGTTCCTTTCTGGTGCAACTTTGTTCTTCACCAATACAGGAACTCACTCGTCCGACTCCAAGTCGGGCGAAGTTAGGAGCTGAAATCAAGCTCCTCAGTTCATCCGAGCTAAGCTCAAATAAAGCTGAGTTGAAGTCATGCCCCTTGATTCAGTCGAGCTAAAGTCAAGTTCCTCAGTTCATCCGAGCTGAGCTCAAATAAAGCCGAGCTAAAGTCATGCCCCTTGATTCAGCCGAGCTAAAGTTAAACTCCTCAGTTCAGCCGAGCTGAGCTCAAATGAAGCCGAGCTGAAATCACGCCCCTTGGTTCAACCGAACTGAAGTTCAGCCAAGCTGAGCTCAAATTAAGCCGAGCTAAATTCATGCCCCTTGATCCAGCCAAGCTGAAGCCAGGCTCTTCACTGAGCCCTGCATTTACTACCTGAATCTCATCTGGAGATACCACGGGTAGCTCTAGAGGTCCAACCATTTGCGGCTCGCCTCCTAGCATACCAAACGAGCATCTCTGCCACCTCATAAAGGGTGTACAGAATCCCTCCCCAATAATTAAAGTTACTCTTTGGTGCAACTTTGCTCTTCATCATTGCAGGAGCTCATCTGTACGACTCCAAGCCTGGCAATGAAAGCCCGGAACCTTGTTCCGGCACAACGGAACCCAGTTCCGGTACAAAAGACCGGAAACCCCGGCACCTAAAGACCAGAAATCCCAGCACTCCAAGACCAAAAATCCCGGCGCCTCAAAATGGGAAATGCCGAAGGTCCCACACCAAAAGCCTCATCAAAAGCCTTGAAGAATGCTTTGAGCCCAACCATGTGCCCAGTCATGCATGTGTGCACCCAAGTTGTGCACCTCACCAACCTCTTCCTTCATGGCACCGCCTTCTACCAGGTCAAAGAGGAGTCAGACTTAAGTGCTAGCACCATCATAATGCAACTAACATTCAGTCAAGGTACCTACGGGCAAGTAAGTTTCAAAAACACCACCTCCTATTTTTGTTTCGCAGGCCTGCTACGACATAAAGCCGAATGGATAAAAACTACTCCCTTCGCCCAAAACGAGGAGAAGTAACGCTTTGGACTTGGGGAGTGGGGGCATCTGTTACGGTAGCAACCAGCCCATTCGGCCCTGACACAACGGTGGGTCTAATTGAAGAGATCAGCCCTTGTGGCAGCCAGGTCATCACCTTGGCCAGCCCAAGTCAGCACCTTAGCTAGCCTGCTTCGGCCAGGCCAGGAAAGTACTTCGGCGAGCTAGTTTCAGTCGAGACTGGAGCCCAGCCAGGCTCACACCCGCGGCGTGACCTCGCACCAGTGGGCCCGCACACCCACCTCGGCAACGGCGCCCAGCTCGCCCGCAGATCGCCCGCACACCCACCTCGACGGCGGCGCCCAGCTCGCCGTAGATCGCCCACGCACCCACCTCGGCAATGGCGCCCAGCTCGCCCGCACACCCACCTTGGCGACGGCGCCCAGCTCGGCCACAGGCCTTCCCGTGCACCCACCTCGGCAACGGCGCCTCCGTCCCGTCTGGCGCGACCCTGCGCCAGCAGGACCGAGGGAGGCCGCCGCCTGCTCCGGCATCCGCACGACCTCGGTTCGCTGGCTACCGGCCCAGCGCAACCACGGCGTGCCCGCGGGGGCCCCCAGTTCCTTCCGTGCTTGCTCCGCGCCCACGGGTCCGTCTGCACCTACCTCTCCGGCTCCGCCTGACGTGGGGGGTAGCAGGGCCTTGCTCCAGCGCCTATGGGCGTGCCGCGGGAGAGCAAGCCCAGGCCGGTGCATCAGCCACGCCCCAGTTCGGTGCGCCTCACCCGCTCTGGCTCTCGGTCCGGAGGCAAGCCCGCAGCGTCCCTGCCTCAGCTCCACCCGCGGTCCGGCACCGGGTCCCGCTCCGCACGGCTCCGGCTCCAAGCTCGCCACCGCCCCGCACGGCTCCGCCTGACCTTGCTTGCGCCCCAGGTCTGCTCCGCGCGGCGTCTTAGTGGAGCACACCCAGCTCCAGCTCTGCCTGCAAGGGAGCAGCCCGGCTCCACCCACCTCGGCCCTTACCGGACCAGCTCGGCACGTTGGACTTCGGCGGCACGGCTCCACACCAACCAAGTCCGGCACGGCTCCTGTCTATGGCACGCACGAGGCGCTCCGCACCAACCAAGTCCGGCATGGCGCCCGTCTATGGCATGCCCGCGGCATGCCTCGTGCCCAGTTCGACTCCGGCGGCTCCCAATCCGTCGTGCCATTCTGGCTCCACCCCACGAGGCTTTGCCCGTGCACGGCTCCGGTCCGGCGAGACACCTACCTCAGCTCGGCGCTCCCGCACCCCAGATCCGCCTACTCCGGCTCCGATTCGGTTGGTTCCACTTGGTCCGGCACTCCTACGCCCTAAGCCCGCGACCACGGCGCGCCCCTGTGCTTTTGCCCCCTCTGGCTCAGCCCGGCGGGACCCCGACTTGATGATGTCGCATCCCGGGACCGGCTCCTCCGGCTCCGGCCTGCATGGCTCTGGTTCCATGCTCGCCACCGGCGCCCAGTTCAGCCACTGCACACTCATCCACGCATGGGGTCATGCACGGAGCCCTATGCCATGCACACGTCGGTCCACGTGATGGAAAGGTTCCGGGAGCCTTCTCCCGGTCTGCATGCCCATATGGTGATCTGGAGTAGTGTCCCAGCCGACTCTGCACTTCGGCGTCCCACCCAGCTCGGCCATTGAGAGCAAAGTTTGGTTCTGTCTCATCCACGTGAGCCCGGCACTCTTTCCAAGGATCCCCCTCTACGTGGGTCCTATGGCACGCCGCCTAACATGCCGTCTGCAAGGAAGGTTTGCATTTAAGTTTCCTAAGCTACTGTTTATACTAACTGGTGAATAGTGCTCTGCCCAAGGCACTGTACCCTTGCACCAACTTCTTGAACCACCCAGAAGAAGAAGGTTCACCGGCCCATCATAGCCTCACAGGCTATCCTAGCATGGCAAGTCTACATCAAAACCAGCATGCCTCCTCTGAACGATAGGAGCCATTCGTCTACATAAAGACTGGTATGAAGAGGTAAGGGGAGGTAAGAGACAATACACTCTCTTCATCCTTTCATTATATTCCATTTACTATCACCCTCTGGCAGTAGAGAGTCCCCCAAGCTCTCGGCCTCAGAGGTCTCTTATTTCCTTCGATCGTTCCACTGACTTGATCGTCGGAGTGTCTTTGCCGGAATCCCCGGTGCAGGTCTCCCATGTTTTGCAGGTCCGCCCGACAGAGAGACGATACAGAGAAGATTTCTCCCACCGGAGAGGCACACAGGAGGACCACAGCACAGTATCAAGCCCCTTCATCCCTACAACGACCTCTCCGAGCACGGCGGCTCCACCAAGTCCCGTGGCGGAGGGTATGTTCCCCTTGATCGTCTCTGACCGACGAGCCCGGTGATGCTGGCGGGGAGTCCACTCATCCGGGCCACGTAAGAAGCTGCAAGCCATGATGATCTAGACAGCAACGGTGACTATTAAATTACTAATTTATTCTCATTTTAAATTCAAAACAGTTATAAGAAGATTACATAGACACCCCTTTAACATTTCGCTATTTTCTTGTACATCCCAAAACTTTCAAAAAGTTATACCTGGCACATTCCCTGGTTGCTGTATTTAGCATTGCTTAAGAGGTAAAACATTTCATCAAAAATAAGAGGTAAAACATTTTATATTAACCTCAATCTACAGATATAGGTAAAACCATCTCATCCCGCTTCCCAATGCTTTTTTTTTTAGTGCCAACAAACCTCCCATGACCATATTCAAGAGATTGGTGAGGGATCTTACTTGAAAAATATCAATTAAAAGCAACATCCTTTTCTTATCGCGTACATGGAGTATCCATAAAATCGACACTAGGAATTTGCTATGGTCTATAAGGTCTTCACCGAAGCCCTCGATTATAGTTATCGAAAATGAGAAAAAGAAATGGTTGAAATTCGATGGGATACAAATCAGTATATTTATATCTATATTCATTTTATTCAAGAAATATAAATATAGGTACAGATATAAATAGGATAATTAAATTTTGACTATAGAATTAAAAACATTACTAAATGATAGTAAATCAAATTAATAGCAGGTTAATATAGTTATATATTTTAAAATTAAATATTTATAAATAGAATCGAATATTTGAATATTTATTAGATGATTGTCTATCCACATCTGCTTCTTCTTTTTTAATGAATATGGATATGGATATAGATATTAATTGGATGCTCAAATTTCTATCTATATTTGAAATAAATATAAAAATAGATCTAGATAAATAATATCTAATCCACTTTCATCCTAAGAAGAAGATGGTGGGAGCTTTGGCCAAAACTTTGAAAGAAGCTTTGGAAGGAGCTTTGGAGAAAGTTCATATTTGAAGCCACGAAAATTCCAGGTTTTTCTCTTTTCCATTCACTCCCTCCTTCCTTGGCTCTTTCAGCAGGCTCTTTCAGCAGTGTCTTTTCCCTTCACTCTCTCCTCTTCTCTCTCTTGGATAGATTGAAACCAGAGTAAGCATGTTAAACATATTTCCCTCCTAAGAGATATCCTTTCATGTTTAGTTGCTCTTATTTGGGATGTATATTGATATATAACCATATTTGGCTAATCCTAATTAGGATATTTTGGTAGGCATTTATTTTATGTACATCCTCAAGTGTATATTTAATTAGATGAATCCCAAGCATAATGAGATTATGAATTCAACTTTCTACATGGTATCAGAGCGGGTTGCTATTCCATCTTATTCTTGCCTATCCCAAACCTATTCCAACATTATTCTAAACTTATTCCGGCCCCTTTCCTTTTTCTCCAAGGATGTCCTAATCTCTCCATGCTACCCTCTTCACCGCCACGCTTCCCCTTCTCACCATCATCGGATCTCCCTCCTCTCTCGGACACCGCCCCTCGCCAGACCTCCTCTCTCGGCCCCTTCCTCTGACTGGAACCCTACCGCCCGTGAACCCTGCCTCGGCCTCAATCGACATGACCCTCCGCGTCTGGTCCGCCACTGACCTCTCCCTTCGCACCGAGCTTTCCGACCATGCTGTGGGAGTCTCCGACCTCTCCTTCTCTGCCGACGGCTGCTTCCTCTACTCCGCCTCCGATGACCGCACTCTTCGCCTCTGGGACCTCACCACCAACGGTGGGGCTGCCCCCTTCAAGACCCTCATCGGCCACACTAGCTACGTCGTCTGCTGCACCTTCAACCCCCTCCCTTTGGACTGGAGCCCCAGCCGCTCCCTCCCGTCGGATCTATCCCAGCAGCCGCCGGCATCGCTCGCCGATCTCCGTCTCCAATCAATCACCATATCCGGCCATCGCGTCGCCCTGTGCTTCTGCCCACGCTCCGATGCAGGTCGGTCTCTAGATCGCTGCTTGCCACCACGCATTCGACCCTCCGATCGCCGATCAGTCTCCAGCTCCAACCGCCGGTCGCCCCCCGCCGATGTCTTCCGCCGTGCCTACCCCCATCGCTCTCCTGCCGATGTCTTCCGTCGCCGCCCTGCTCTGCTCCTTTGTGGCACTCCTCTTTGCGGGAGCTTTGCGGCAGATCTGCCGGATTTGCCAGCCGGATCTACCGGCCTTCGCAGCTTCTCCTCCGACCTCGACGAGACCTCCCTCCTCCGTGCATCTCTTCACTGGTCGGATCTAACTCCGGCGACTGCTCCTCTGTTGACGGTGCCATTGATCTTCTCTGCCAGGCTCTGCAGTCGTGCCACTTGTCACTGTTTCGTGACCATTGGGTCTGCTCTCTTCCTTCCTGTCAATGGCAGCTGATCTTGCGCAACCTATTATTATCAAACTAGATGAGGCCAATTACGGTCAATGGTCCCATATGATGCGCATCTTTTTGAAAGGTCGAGGACTATGGAAATATGTCACGGGTGCACTTCCATGTCCAGTTGAATCTGGGGATGCTTTTGATCAATAGGAGATCAGCAACAACAAGATCATGACTTGGATTTTTAATTCTGTGAGTCCATCTATCAGCCTGCATTTCAGCAAGTTTGACACTGCACAGGCAATCTGGGACTTTCTTACCAAGTGATACAATCAGACAAATTTTGTCCTAAAGTATAAACTTGAACTGGATATTCGCAATCTCAAGCAACAACTGGCACAATCCGTAGCTGATTTTCATTCTCAGATGTCTTTGATTTGGGATCAACTTACTCTAATGGAGCCCAATTGGACTCATGATGCAGAACTTTATTATCAGTTTCGAGAAGAATTTCGTCTTGTCCAGTTCTTAATAGCTCTTCGTGATGAGTTTGAGCTTGTTCGAGCATCGATTCTGTACCGCTCTCCTCTCTCTTCTGTTGACACTGCTTTTTCTGAGTTGATTGCTGAAGAAACTTGTAGGCAGATTGTTTCTTCCAATTCTGATACCCCTATGCTTTTATCTGCACGGGTCAAATTGAAGGGATTATCTCAACTTCAATGCCACTCATGCAAGAAATTTGGCCATCTTGCTCGGAATTATCTAGGCTCTGATTCTCGCATTTCGGATACGTCTTCCATGCAGTGCACATACTGTAAGAAGGTTGGACATGTTGTTTCGCATTGTCCCCATCCAAACTCCAACCACATGCGAGCTAAGACTCGAAGTTCTGGAGATCGCCCTTCCTCTATTGCTGCTACCGTCATGCCAGCCCCTCCCGTTCAGGCGATCACCTCTCTTACTCACGATGATATCCAGGCGATGATACATCAGGCTCTCTCTGTTGGTAATCCTGTAACATCTTCTTCTGACACATCTCCTTTGCCAGGTAAGTGATTTTTTGATTTCGGTGCCGCAAACCATATGACATTCCACTTCGATATTTTTCAGCATGTTTCCCTCTTCATTATCCACCCCAGGTTCAAACTGCAAATGGTTCCCTCATTACTGCTAGCCATAATGGAACCATTGATTCTAACATACTATGCCTTTCTAATGTTCTCCTTGCTCCACAACTTTATTTGAATCTTATTTCCATTGGCCAATTATGTGAGCAAGGCCTTACCGTTATCTTTTCTTCTTCTGGCTATGTTGTGCAGGATTGCTTGATGGGGAAGGAAGTTGGGACCGGCCGTAAGGTTGGTTGTCCTTTTTATTTTGGATCGGCTCTATGTTCCTCCTACCCTTGGTATTCACTCTATTGCTGCTGTTTCTCTCAATAAATCCTCTTGGCACAATTGTTTAGGTCATCCTTTCTTTTCCAAGTTATCCCACTTATTTAATAAAGGCTTGTTAGGCTCTGTCTCTGAAGCAAAAAAATCATCATGTATTCATTGTAAGTTATCTAAACAAGCAGCTTTACCTTTCTCATTAAGGCACTTTACTGCTAATACTCCTTTTCATGTTATTCATTCTGATGTTTGGGGTCCCGCCCCTGTCTCTTATATGGGTGGTTCTAAATATTATTTTATTTTTATTAATGATTTCACATGTTTTACATGGCTCTATCTTTTGCCTGTTCATTCTGATGTTCTAAAGGTCTATATTAAATTTACCACCATGATCAGAACCCAATTTTCTAAACCTATCAAAATTTTTCGTTTTGATTCTGGTGGCGAATATCTCTCAAAAGCTTTTAATGAATACCTTAAATCCCAAGGCACTCTTTTGCAATTATCTTGTGTTAAGACCCCTCAACAAAATGGTGTATCTCAACGCAAACATCGCCATATTGTTGAAACCGCCTGTACCTTGCTTCTTTCCTCTTCTGTTCCAAAAGCCTTTTGGGGAGAAGCCATGAATACTGCCGTATATCTCATCAATTGCCTTCCCTCCAGTGTCATTTCTAATCTTTCACCCTTTGAACGCCTTTATCATTCTCCTCCTTCCTATGATCATCTTCGTATTTTTGGCTGTACTTACTTTGTTCTTCTTCCCAAATGTGAGTGTGACAAACTTTCCAAAAAAAATGCAATCTGTGTGTTCTTAGGTTATGGCCTCCAACAAAAAGGATATCGGTGTTATAATCCTACCACACGCAAACTACGCATTTCTCGACATGTCACGTTCTGGAAAAATATTCCTTTTTTTCTCCTTACCCCAAAAAGCATCTCTATTTCCGTGTCAAGAACCCCTGCTAGATCCTTTTTCACCACTTCGTGAGGAACATGGACCACCTGACCAACTAGACAGGCCTACTGTCATCCCCGCAACCAATCCCCCTGCGAGTAATCCGGCAACCACTGAGAGACGGTATCCTGCTCGCAACCACAATCCACCACCCCGGTTGACAGACTATCATTGTTACTTGTCCACCATTTTGCCCTTGCATGAACCTAAGTCATATCAATAGGCATCATCTAATCTTTCCTGGCAGAATGCTATGTCAGAAGAACTTGAGGCTCTACAGAAGACCCATACATGGGACTTGGTCGATCTGCCGCCTAGGAAATCAATTATGGGTTGCAAATGGATATACAAGATCAAAACTAAGACTGATGGTTCAATCGAGCGCTATAAGGCTCGTCTTGTTGTCAAAGGATTTACACAGGAATATGGCATTGACTATGAAGAGACCTTCGCTCCTGTTGCTTGTATGACTTCAGTCCGGACTCTACTTATTATAGCTGCTGCCAAAAGCTGGTCATTACATCAACTTGATGTTAAGAATGCTTTTCTTCATAGAGATCTATCTGAAGAAGTATACATGATGGCGCCTCTTGGCTTACCTCACCAGCCTCATCAAGTCTGTAAACTTCGACGTGCTCTTTATGGTCTCAAATAGGTACCTCGTGCTTGGTTTGAAAAACTCCAAACCACTCTTCTTGGTTATGGATTTCTCCAGAGTCTTCATGACTCGGCTTTCTTCTATTGCCGCTCCTCTCATGGGATAGTTTTACTTTTTCTTTATGTTGATGATATGGTTATCACTGGAGATGACCAACAAGGCATTTATGATACCAAGCAATACTTGCACAAGTGCTTCAAAATGAAAGATCTTGGCTTATTATGCTTCTTTCTTGTTATTGAAGTCAACCATCAATCTGATGGTCTTTTCCTTTCTCAAGCTAAATATGCATTTGATCTACTCATTCGTGCTGGCATTTCCGACAATAAAACCGTTGATACCCCTCTTGAGATAAATCTGAAGCTTTAGCCTACTGATTGAAAGATTCTCACTGATCCCACTAGGTATCGACAACTTGTAGGTAGTCTTAACTACCTCACTATCACTCAGCCAGATATTTCTCATGCAGTTCATGTTGTCAGTCAGTTTATGTCTGCGCCTCGATCTACTCACTATGCTTCTGTGCTTCGGATCTTCCGATATATCAAAGGCACGCTATATCATGGGCTTTTTCTTTCCTCTTCTCATCTAAATCTTCATGCATACTCTGATTCGGATTGGGCTGGGGATATCACTGATCAACGCTCTACCACTGGCTATTGCGTATTTTTGGGAAACTCATTGATTGCTTGGAAAAGTAAAAAGCAGTCAGTTGTATCTTTCTCCAGCGTCGAAGCTGAATACCGTGCCTTGCTCATACTACTGCTGAGATTGTCTGGCTTCGCTGGCTACTTAATGATATGGGCATTCAGCTATTTGCTCCAACGTCCATTTATTGTGATAGTCATAGTGCTATCCAAATCACCCACAATGTTATCTTTCATGAGCGTACCAAACATATTGAAATTGACTGTCACTTTACTCGCCACCACTATCAGCAGCGGACTATTGATCTACATCATATCTCCTCCACCAATCAAATTGCTGATTTACTCACAAAGTCTCATGGTAAGGAGCGCCACCGCTACCTTCTCTCCAAACTTCATCTGCAAGAAGCACCTTCAGTTTGAGGGGGGGGTGTTAAACATATTTCCTTCCTTTTCCATTAACAAGGATATTGGTGGTATTTCCCGTCTTAAATTATCTCACATGACTATTATGGATTTTGATTAGGGATGGCAACGGGCCGGGTTTGGATCGGGTCATCCAAAACCCATACCCGTCCCGCTAAAAAATTATCCGCCCCATACCTGTCTCGGGTCGGGTCGGGTATACCCGGTCTCATAAAACTTAGTTTATTTAAAAGCTAAACGGGCCGGATCGAGTCGGGTTGGGTCGGGTCGAGTCGGGTCAGGTCGGGTATATCCGTCCCATATCCAATTTACTTAAATATTTTATAAACATAATTTTTTTTATATATAAACGGGTCGGGTTCGAGTCGGGGCATACTACTATCCATACCCAACCCGAACCTGAATCGGATTTTTTTTATATAACCTATATCCGTTTATAAATTAGGCGGGTCGGATTTTACCCGTCTTATTAGGATCGGGTCGGGTCGGATCGGATATTCATCGGATCGATAAAAATTGCCATCCCTAATTTTGATGGGGTTGAACAGCGAGGCCATAATGTAACAAAAAAAATCTAAATTTTAGACTAATTAGAAAAAAGTAGAACTTTTGAAGTGCTAGTGCAAAATATGAAAAGTTCAAGACATGTGCAGATGATGTGCTATAATTTATCCTAAATTTTAAATGGTCTCAGAGTTTTCATTGCAAAGCAGGCATCCCCTTGTCACAATCCCTTCTTTCTCTTCATAATTTCCCTTGTGAAGGCGTTCCTGTAACGTGAGCCACATACACAAATACCTCATCATTTTTTGGTACCTCCGAATTCAAAATAAAGGCTAAGAATGTCAGCATGAGTTCACAATTAGCTGTTAACTTCAAAAGGTTTATTCTTCTCCTTACAAAGAACATTTTCTCTAATGCCCTTCCAATTAGGTTAAACACCGGAACGACTTTGTTACACCCTAGTTTCCCACTATCCTCCTTGAGTAGCTGGAAGCTTAAATGCACAATCTTTTTTTTTGGCAAAAAAAAAAAAAAAAAGATAAGAGGGATAAATCCCGGTGTAGCTACCCCTGCAGGCTCCCATCCTACCAGGTAATGTTTGATACGAGGTGCTTAGATTCGCACAGCCTCTCCCTACCTAATGGTGAGTAGGTCAACCTGATACCACTAAGACACCTGCCAATAGATCCCATCCTACCAGGTAATGTTTGATACGAGGTGCTTAGATTCGCACAGCCTCTCCCTACCTAATGGTGAGTAGGTCAACCTGATACCACTAAGACACCTGCCAATAGATCGGGGACAAAGAGGAAGACCCTGACCTCTTATTTACGCCAAGTGTCGAGGGCTTCAGGAAAATCTTGAATTTAATCGAGTCACATACGGGATCATGTCTCGAATCGCCGACTTGTTGATAGTGAGGCAAGGCCTCTACCAACCGGGCTACCGCCTTAGAGGTTAAATGCACAATCTTTCTCCAACAATAGTTCAAGTTTTTCCCATTCTGAAAGCGGAGATATATTTAAGGTCATCCAGGTTTTTTAAACACTTGGATCAACCTCTGATTTTGCTTTTCATAATGATAACCAATTGATTGGGCAATGAAAACCACTTATCTTATTCTGATATTTATTTTATCTGTTCAGACTTTTGGGAGTGCTCTTTGAGTTTCTCTATTTTTGGTTCGGAACTGGTTCCATTTTTTTTTTTTTTTTTATAAGAAAAAAAGGAGAGGAAGGTTAAATCCGATGTAGTTATCCCCGTAGGCCCCTACCCAGCCAGGTAATATTTGATTCAAGGCACTTTCCACCCCGCCAAGTAATGTTTGATTCAAGGCACTTAGATTTTCGCAACCTTTCTCCACCAAGAAGTGAGTATGTCAATCTAACACCACAAGACACCGGCTGGTAGAACGGGAAAACAAAGAAGATGAATACTGACCTCTCACTTATATCAATTGTCACAGACTCCAGGAAATAATTTCTGGATTTAATCAAATCATCCATGGGATCTCGTCTCGAATCCATGACCTATTGGTAATGAGACGAAATCTCTACCAACCGAGCTACATCAGCTGGTAGAACGGGAAACTATTTTTATTTGACCCGTTCTTCTTATTTGTCCTTCTTAGATTCTTGTATTCTTTTCTGTATACACAATAAACATGGGTGGCTCTTACTTACCTTCTCATCCCCAAAAAAAAAAAAAAAAAAAAACACTCACCTTTATCTCCACCTTTCCACAAGAATGCTCGTCTTAGTTTATCTTAGTCCATTCTTCACCTACCTAGGGAGCTTGAATACCTTCATGAAATAGGTCGAGCAAGCAGTGACACAGCATCGATAATTGTAATACTAAAATAATAGTTGATGCTTCTAAGATTTGTTTTTGGAATTTGAAAACAAGATAACTACATGAACTATCATATCTTTATCTCAATCTTCACCTGTGGAGCTCTGTCATATCTTTAAATAAATTTCCACTTAGCAACTTCTACTGTAAAGATTTACAATAACATTCTGGACTGAATAATACAAAGAATAAACAAATTATGGCTTTGTTGTTTTAGTGGTGACAAACATGGATGCTATCATAAAATTCTGATGCAGCCATGTTAAACAAATTTCAGAAGATTGATGAAACTCTTTCCTATATAAAGGGAGACAAAATACAAACATCAAACTCTTTCAGAAAAAATATTACTGGAAGATACGGATGGTGAATGCACAACATTAAATTATGTCATAGCAACCGCAGGCAAGATAATGCAAAGTAATTAACATTCCTATTCAAGTTAATTGTAGAAAAATGTAGAAATGACATAAAATTTCTAAGTGGAAAAATATATCGAGACAGTGTACCAGTTCACTTCGAAGATTAATTCGGAAGGCTTCCTAATATGACATTCGAATTATCATGCAGCCTCCCAGTTGGGTTCTACAGCAGCTTCGGTCAACTCTATTACTTGTCTTGTAGTTTCTGTTTACAATGGTAGTGATGGAGACCGAAATTTAAAACAAAAAACAGCTTTAATATATATATATATATATATATATATATATATATATATATATATATATATATATATATATATATATATATAAACTAAGATTTCAATTTATGCAAAAATTTGATTGCTTCAATACCATTAAGCCAATTGTGCCTCCAAGATCTGAGAGAGATTCATAACAGCAGATGAATAAGCAAAGCAGAAAGAGCAATTAATTCAACCCATCAAGTTCTTAAGAAAAAACTAGAATCCAAACTACAACAAGCATCTAAACTCGATTGACTTTGAGTTCATTCAGTGGGCTGGACCTTGCACTCTCCTCGCAGTCAGAAACAATCTCCTTCATGCTCAAACGAGAAGTAAACACAAGCAGTGGCTTCATTCTAGGCACAGGTATGGGCTCTGCCTCCGAGTAGAGAATCTGAAGAACCCTTCTCATTGTAGGCCTCTGGGTGCAATCTGGGTTTGCACAGCTTAGGCCCACAAGCAAAAGTCTCAACATTTCTTCCCCATCAAACTCTCCATTTAATCTTTGGTCCGCAGCTTCGATAAGCTTATCCTTTGAATACAATCCCCAAACCCAGTTGACCAAATTGACCAACTTATGATCCTGGCCATTTTCCGTATCAATTGGCCTCCTCCCGCAACAAATTTCCAGTACCACGACTCCGTAACTGAATACATCGGTCTTTTCCGTGGCCTTACCATACTGGAGATACTCAGGTGCAAGGTACCCCATCGTCCCAGCAGTCAAAGTTGAAACAGGGCTCTTATTATGATCCATCAACCTTGCCAAGCCGAAGTCTCCCAGTCTTGGATTAAAATTGGCATCCAGCATTATATTGCTGGTCTTTATGTCTCTGTGGATCACTTGCTGCTCACATCCTTGATGCAGGTAGGTGAGAACAGAGGCAATGCCGGTGGCCACATTGTACCGCCGGGACCATTTAAGCATCGATTCAGGCCTGCAGTAAAGGGCCTTGTCCAGGCTCCCGTTTGGCATGAACTGGTACACAAGCAACAATTCATCCTTCTCGGTACACCAACCTTCAAGCTGGACTAAATTCTTATGCCTCAGGCAAGCTATTATACACAACTCGGCAATGAACTCTTTCTGGCTTTGTTGGGCTTGCTTTGACCGCTTCACTGCATGTGCGATGCCGGATCCGGGATCGATCGCTTTGTATACCGTTCCAAATGCTCCATTTCCAACAATCCTGCTGCTGTGAAATCCTCTGGTCGCCGAGCTGAGCTCCCTATAGCTGAATTTTCTTGGGCCCTTCAAGAGCTCTGATTTCAAGCCATCTTTACTTGCTCCTTTCAACTCCTTCCATTTTGTAGCTGAAATCCAAACAAGCATAACGAAGGCCATACTAAGAACCACAGGACCTATGATTGCCAGGCTGAGACTGAGCTTCTTGTGAGAGCTACCGTGATGGCTGGTGACGGGTATCGTCGGAATCTTGCTATCAGACACGTTGTAAGGAATGCGAGACGAGAGATTAGGGGTAGTGAACCCAAAGGTCTGGAAACTCCACCCCTCGACCGTGTGGACCTCGGTGCTTCCCTCTGTTGCCGCTGAAAAACCAACATACATGTACTCCTGAAAATGAATTGAGAGGTCGTATTTTATAAACATGACAGGGTTTTCAGGCTTATCACTGGAGTTTCGCAGCCAGATCTTCAGCATACTCTCATCATTGTAGTAATCGATCCAAGCTGTAATCAGATTCCCACTCTTGAGTTCGACACCGCGGGGACTAAGATCCTCCGCCTTCAATGAAATGGGGCTGTTGATGTCAAAACCGACATGGTTATCACTCGAATCGTTGAATCCCTCATCCAACCTGGTGTCAAATTCAATGGCAATGATAGATACATTGTTAATGGCACTTAAAGAGTTAAAAAGACCAAGATACCCGCCTGTGCTTCCAAGTGTTCCATTGCCCGGGGATATGAAGAACGTCAATCCGTCTCCGAATGATTCGAGATTTGGGTTCGTGATCGAGAAGGAGAACTTGGTAGAGAAGGAAGCAGAGATATTCTCTCTAGGGTCATAGAACTGGATAGGGAGATTGCATATGGCAGTACCAGAGCTGGATGAGGGCACACCGGTCTCTCTGGTGAGCCCCACGGACCCGTTCCTGAGATAGGAGTCTCCAAGGAGGGTAAGGTTGAGGAAAGAGAAGGATGTGAAGTCGAAGCTTGTGTTTTTGGCAAGGGCTTGTGCAGAGAGTAGTAAAGTCAAGAGAAGGAAGAGGGGGAAGAGGGAGGATCTTAGATGCAAGCCCATGGAATTTAGCGAGAAATGAGGCCAATGTTAGCTAGTTTCCGAGATGGATTGGAATGGAAGAAGGGGAAATGAAGGAACAAATAGAGGAAAAGGAATTTTCACGGATGTGGATTTCATGGAAGGATGAGAATAGCTGAAATTTGAATGGGAATGGAGAGATGGGAGTGCTGCAGAAATTTGAGTAAGCTCTGGCCAGTTTCTGGAATTTTGAATTTAGACCGTGAATTTGGACTTTACCGTTAAACGGTCGGCATGGGCGCGTCGTGCATGTTTGAAAATAGGGTTTGTAGCGGTCGGAAAGTGCTTCGGCCCGTCAGCCCCGAGTGCACGTGACGGCCGAGTAGAGTAGGAATTTTTTTTTCAGTATCCTTATTTTTAATATTTATTTACCAAACTATCCTGATCCGAATATATATTTACTAACCTATCCCATTTTGGAACACGGGGAAGGACAAATACAGTTTGCACGCATAGTCCACGACTTCAAAATTTAATAAAAAATAAAAGTTAAAATTAAAAATTAATAAAATGTTTAAAAAACTAAATATAAAAATTATAATAATATTTTATATTATATTTTATATTTTAAAATATAATAAATATTTTAAAATATATTAAATATATATTATAATATAATATATTTGTTGATGCACGTGTACCGGTCGTGACGATGATTGTGTTGCATCGAGTACTATCAATGCAGCATTATAAGATGGGACGTCCTTCGAACAGTAAAGCCAAACTGATGGGTGCGAGTGCAGCAATATCGGTGCGAGCTCGGGACACGATAAGCACCTGCCCACCTGTGCCCGCGGGACCCGGTCGCACCATCCAATGGGTCCAATTACTATAGTGGCTCATGGCTGCACTGCATATGGTACTGTCGATGTAGCAAAACTGACGAAGGTCACTAGGACAGCAACCACCTCTCGATGCATCAATGATTTCTGGCCTTACGCACGTGCAGCCACCCCGGTCGCATGAGTCCAACTGCCACGACCGGGCTCCATCGCACGTAGCACCCGTTGGTGCAACATGACCGGCAAGAAACACTCAATATTAAAATAATATATTATAATATGAGTAATAATATATATTATTATTTATATATTATAATATATGATATACTATATTATTATTTTAACAAAAAATATACTATATATTTATATTATTGTATATAATTTATAGTATATTATATAGTATTAGCTTATCAATGATACTGATGTGGCCTAACCGTTTACGTGGAGCCTGCATCAGATCCAGCTGGAGGCCCAGCTGGCAGACGACACCACTTGGATGCTGTCACTAG
Organism: Areca catechu; assembly: GCA_021397845.1. Taxonomy (NCBI): domain Eukaryota; kingdom Viridiplantae; phylum Streptophyta; class Magnoliopsida; order Arecales; family Arecaceae; genus Areca; species Areca catechu. The sequence goes on from CM038045.1 coordinate 64,265,655, forward strand.
CCCCCTGCCGAGGTTGAGCTCCCTACCGAGGTCGATCTCCTCACCAAGGTCGACCTTCCATCTGAGGTCGACCTCCCATCCGAGGTCGGAGGTCGACCTCCCCACCGAGGTCGAGCTCCCGTCCGAGGTCGAGTTTCTGATCAAAGTCAACTTCCTCCCTGAAGTCAAGCATGGACAAATATAGGTGGACTCAGTCTCCCCCTCGAGCAACCTTAGGAGCGGCCGGGATAGTGACCCTAGCAGGAGGTGTCACAATCCCCGCCAAAGTCCTTATGTTGCTCAGAGAGACTCCATCTATGTGGAGTGGAGCTCTGCCAGGGCACATCGCCTGCAACCCCCGTGGAGTGGCACTCCACTAGGGCACGCCGCCTACAACCTTTGTGGAGTGGTCTTCACCAGGGCATGACGCCTGTATCCCCTATGGAGGAGCGTCCTACTGGAGCACCAGGCCGCTCAACCCACTATCGGCACCTTCTGTGGAAAGGCGCTCCGTTTGGGGCATCGCGCCCTTCAACATACCTCCTGTACCACCCGAAAGAGAAAAGTTTCACCAAGACTCTCAGACCTTGTAGCATCTTTCGCGAGGCCAGTGCTCTGCCAGGTCCCTAGACATGGTGGCATGATGCTCGGAAGAAGTAGTGCCCTGTCAGGGTGTCAGGCCTCATGGCTTGCCACTCGCACTCACCATGAAAGGGACGCGCACTTCATAGTACTTCACCTGTCCCATGGTGGAACCTCTCTACGGAAGCTACGGACCCTGTCCCCCTCCTCTTGAGAGGAGGAGCAGGCCTACACTTCGCCTACATGAGGCACTCCCAGTAGGCACCCGGCTAGGGCTCTATGCCTTGCCAGATGGATTACGCTTCTATAAGAAGCTCAAAGGGGCCTCTAGCAAAGGAAAGTGAAGTCCAAGTAGAAAACAAGTGCAAACAATCAGGAAGGAGTGCAAGCTGAAGCAAGCAAGTGAAGCTCGAGGGTAGGAGGAACACCCGAAGACTCTCTTGAGAACTCCCACAGCAGCAGCTACCACTGTTCTATCTCTCACTGCCCTAACTCTTATTCTATCTTCTCAAGAATCCTCTGAACGTGGAGAACACTCTGGGCTCCACCAAGGAGGATCTATTCTTCTTGATCGCCTACTGACTTGATCGTCGGAGTGCCCCCATCGAGATCCCCAACCCGGGTCTCCTTTCTTTTGCAGGATCGGTCATGCTTGGAGGTCACAGGTGAGAATCCTACTCACTGGTGCGATGTAGGAGCTGCAGGTCATGATGATCTAGGCGGTAATAGATTGGCACACTAGGTAGAGGGGTAGCCAGCTTAGACCAGCCCCTCACTGCTAGAAGAATTTCACTGGCAACATGGTGGTGATGCACGCGGGGGAGGCCTCCGTCAGTCGCGTGGGGGACCCTCCTCACCATGGTGACTTGCACAGCCCGGAGAGAGAGCTCCCCGCTCCACCATTGCCATCTCTAGTAGACCCACAGCTCATCGCACTCGCCTAGCAGGTCCAAACCCTAGTTGTGGCAGTGCGGCAATTGCACCTTTAGTATCATCCCTAGCGATCCAACAGTAGCCAGGAACTCCTGCAGCTCAAGCCATCGGACCTTACGGCAGCTTGTGATCCTTCCAAGGAAGGCCATCATATCCGCAGGCCACATCCTATCCTCGGGAGAGCCTCCAGACCCCAAGAAAGAGGTAATAGAGTGGTTCGGCTGGCCGAGAGAGTCAGTTCCTGGTCTCGGACCACGGGCCTCATGACACCGCAGTACCACCACGGCAAGGCCCCTCGGCATGATTTCCTCTAGCCCTTATCTCCCTCTCCTCCAACAGGCTCGGCAGAAGATTCCATCGACAAGGCTATCAGGCACTGATCTGAGAGGTACTTGGAGGAACAAGAGCGCAAGCTGACCAAGCTATCCCGCCAGTTTGCCAATCTACACGGCTCCTCATGTGAGCCCGCGTGCTATGACGACTAGCCCCCCGTCTTCTACCATAGAATCCAAGAAGAACTGATTTCCAGTCAGTTCTGTATGTCTCAGGTGGATCCCTAGGATGGGACCATCGACCCCCTGGACCACCTTGAGAGCTACAATACCCTCATAAGAGTCTAGGGGGCCACTGAGGTCCTTCTCTATATTGCCTTTTCGGCCCACTCCAGAAGGCCACTCGAGTATGGTGCACCCAGTCTCGAGTCAAGGAGCATCAACTCCTTTGAGCAGCTGGAGAAGAAGTTCATGGTGCACTTCGACACCTATCAGAAGGTGCCATGTGAAGTCGACAGCCTCTTCTCCATCCGCTAGCAGATCATGAGTCCTTGCAGGATTATGTGTCCTATTTCAAAGTTGCCACCCTAGAATCTATAACATGGACGAGCCCGTCACCATGTTAGCGCTAAAGAGGGGGCTCAAGACCTCCCACTTCACCTACTCCCTCGATAAGAAGTCTCTAAAGACCTATTCTGAGCTCCTACTTTGGGCTCACAAGTACATCCATACGGAGGAGGTGAATCGCACCAGAAGGAAGCTGGGCGGGAGGCCCTAAAGAAGCAGCCCCATGGGGAGCCCTCCGGGATGCATGGGCCCAGGGTAATTCTGAACATCCGAGCAGGCCCGAAGCAAAAAGCACTCCTGTCCAAGAAGAGAGGTACACCCCTCTCCTCGTCCCAAGATCCAAAATCTTGATGGAGATTGAGGGCGAGCGCTATCTGCGCCACCCTCCTCCACTAAGGCCATCCGGTGGTTGCGACAAGTTGAAGTATTGCTAGTTTCACCGCAACCATGACCACGACATCGAGGAATGCTGCCACCTCAAGAGGAAGATCGAAGACCTGATCAGAAGGGGCTACCTCAAAAAGTTCATGGGGGGCAAGACCCTGTCTGAGCCCCAGGTACTCATAGCCCTTCCTCCCATCGACAACCAGCCCACCGAGAGGCCAGTGGGCATGATCTCCTAGGGGATAGAGCACGGCTCAAAAGGGATCAAGGACGAGGGAAGGGTCTGATAATGTACTCCCCTTCATGAGAGAAAGGGGAACCGGGGTGGAGAATGTAAATAATGATGCTGTTGTCGTCAAGATGATGATAGCTAAGTACCTTGTCAAAGGATTATGGTCGATAGTGGAAGCTCGACTGACATCCTTTTTTATGATGCATTCTCTAAGATAAACATATCTCCTACCCTATTGAAGCCGGTGCATAACCCTCTGGTTGGCTTTACTGGAGATTTGGTAGGGGTGGAGGGAGAGATCACACTCCCAGTCACTGTCGGGATGCCGTCCCGGTAAAGCACCGTTATGATGACTTTCATGGTTGTCAGGCTCCCTTCAGCCTACAACGTGATCCTTGGCCACCCTGGGTTCAACCTACTCGATGCGGTTATATCTAAAAAATGGCTCCTAGTTTAGTTCCCAACCCTCTACGGAGTAGGGAAGATGAGGGAGACCCCATAGCTGGTTTAGCAATACCTACTGGCCATCCCTAGGGCCAGGAGTATCGAGGAGGACCCGATCGATAACCAGCTTGATCAAAGAACATAGGATGCCAAGGGTGGCCCAGTCGAGCGCCTATTCTCACACCCCCTCGAGACAGATCCCTTGAAGATGGTGTAAGTGAGAGCCCAGCTATGTGAGGATGAAATGGCTCGCCTCCTGAGTTTTCTTCAGGCGAATGCTGATATTTTTGCCTAGATCACGATGAACATGCCTAGGATTTCCTTCGACATCACCATCCACAGGCTGAACGTTGACCCGAAATGCCATCCGGTCTAGCAGAAGAAGAGGAGCTTCATCCCGAAGAGACAGAAAGCAATCAATGAAGAGGTGGAAAAGCTCCTCACTGTGGACTTCATCCGAGAAGTCCAGTACCCTAGCTAGTTGGCGAACGTAGTCATGGTCAAGAAGGCCAATGAGAAGTGGAGGATCTGTGTAGACTACACCGACCTCAATCGAGCATGTCCAAAAGATAGCTTTCCCCTTTTCAAGATTGACCAGCTGGTGGATGCCACCTCAACGCACTGCTTACTCAGTTTTATGGATGCATTCTCTGGGTATAACCAGATTTGGATGCATCCAGAAGATGTGGAGAATACAGCCTTCATTATAGACCGACGAACCTACTGCTACAAGATGATACCATTCAGTCTAAAAAATGTTGGGACCATATACCAGCATCTAGTCAATAAGGTCTTCAAAGACTAAATCGGCTGCAACATACAGCTATACATGGATGACATGCTCGTTATGAGCGATTAGGAGTCAAACCACGTGGCAGACCTTGAAGAAGCCATCCAAACCTTCGTCTCTACCAGATGAAGCTGAATCATGCCAAGTGTACCTTCGACATCACTACTGAAAAATATTTGGGCTTCATGATCATCCAAAGAGGAATCGAGGCTAACCCCGAGAAGATCCAAGCAATCATCGACATGGAGCACCCTACCTCAAAAAAGCAGATCCAGTGCTTGACTGGCCGGATCGTGGCTCTGAGCTGGTTCATCTCGTGCTTCGTACATCATTGCCTTCCCTTCTTCAAGGCGCTACGCAAGATGCATGACTTTATCTAGATGGAGGAGTGTCGAGAAGCCTTCGAGGAGCTGAAGAGTTGTCACATCTTCACCATTGCTCTCTAGGTCGGAGGTCAGGAAGGAACTCTTCTTATATCTGGCGATCTCCCTAGGGGCCATCAGCTCAGTACTGGTCGCGCACAAACGGAGATGGAGTTCAGAGACCGATGTATTATGCTAGCAAGCTACTCCGAGTGCAAAGACCAGGCCATACTTCCAAGCATACCCGATCGCGGTCCTCACCAACTAGCCTCTAAGGGCCATTCTTAGCTGACTGGACACATCCGGATGTCTGGCTAAATAGACGGTGAAGCTCAGTGAGTTTGATATCACTTACCATCCAAGGCCATCACAGAAAGCACAAGTGCTGTCTAACTTTCTGGTGGAATATGCCTGGACAAGAGAAGAGCCAGAAAAGGCCTTCCTCGAGCATCCCATGGAAACGTCGGTCAATGAGAAGGCATGGATTCTCCACGTGGATAGTGCATCCAACACGAGAGGAAGTGGAGCCAGCCTCATCCTCTCCAATTTCGATGGGGTTGTGGTCGAGTGCGTGTTGCGCTTCTTGTTCAAAGCTACAAATAACCAAGCTGAGTATGAAACGCTCCTTGCTGGGTTGAAGGTATCTTATGAGCTGGGCGTGTCAAGCCTGAGAGTCTTCACCGACTCGCAGATAGTCGCGGGTTAAGTCTCGAGAGGTTTAGAGCCCGAGATCCTTAGATGGCAAGATATTTGGAGCAGGTGCATTCGGCAGGCTTCCAGCATTTAGCATGTCTCACATTTCTCATGGAGAAAATGCTTGTGTCGATGCTCTCTCCAGACTTGTAACCATATCGGACTCATCGCTGGGGCGTGCCTACATCGAATACTTGGAGACATCCAGCTACGAGGTCCCAGGCAAGTTCCAGCAGGTCATCCTCGAGGCCAGTTGGATGGACCGCTATATCAGTACATTACCGATGGCACCTTGCCCGAGAATCGCGTGGAGGCCAGTCTCCTCAAGAAGAAGGCCATAAAATTCATACTGATGGATGGGCAGCTTTACCAGAGGTCCCACTCCTACCCCTTGTTAAAGTGCCTGAGACCCTCAGAGATGGCCTACGTGCTCAGGAGATACACGAAGGCCTTTGTGGGAACCACATGGGGGTAGGATGCTGGCATACAAGGTCCTCTAGCAAGGATACTACTAGGAGACCAAGAGGAAAGATGCGGCTGACTTCGTGAGAAAGTGTGACCACTGCCAATGATATGCTCACATACAATGTTAGCCGGCCATACCATTCTCCCAACTCTCTACCCGTGGCCATTCGTCCAATGGAGGATGGATATCTTGGATCCCTTTTTTCCAGCATCAGGTCAATGGAAGTACCTGATTGTGGCCATTGACTACTTCACCAAGTGGGTCAAGGCTGAAACACTAATGCGGATTACTGAAGTCAAGGCTAGATCTTTCCTCTAGAAGTCAGTCATCCATCGTTTTGATATTTCCCACTCAATCATCATAGACAATAGACGATAGTTCGACAACCAAGCATTCGAGGAGTTATGTGCCAATCTCAATATCCGCCATCGCTTCACTTTAATGGCTCATCCTCAGACCAATGGGGAGGCCGAGGTGACCAATCGGACCATCCTCCAAGGGCTCCGCACCAGATTAGATGAGCTAAGGATCGATAGACCGAGGAACTCCCCAGTGTACTATGGACCTACCACACCATGCCTCGAACGGTGACAGGTGAGACACCTTTCAATCTTATCTTTGGTTCTGAGACTATGATTCTAGTGAAATTGGGTCTGCCCACACTGCGGGTGAAGTAATACAATGAAGCTGAGAATCCAGCCCGCCTCCTGCTCAATGTAGATTTGCTGGAAGAAACAAGGGACAAGACTAAGCTCTGCACGATGGCTTACAGGCAACGAGTGGCCCGATACTACAATTCTTGCATGAAGCCGAAGGCCTTCCGCCCGAGTGACTTAGTCCTACGATGAATCTGATAGCCTGGGAAATGTGGCAAACTCTCCTCGAACTGGAAGGGACCTTACAAGGTAGTTGAGGCCCTACCATATGGAGCCTACTACCTCACTGGACTCGATGGCCCCCAATTCTCTCAAACCTGAAATGCTAGCAACCCGAGGATGTACTATCAACAATGTAAGACTCCCTTTCTTAATAATAAAAGTTCTTTTTTGGTGCAACACTGTCTCCCACTTATGCAGGAACTCTACCCGTCAAACTTCAAGTTTGACAAAGGCAAGCCGAGAAACTCCAAAAGTCTCGCACTCTATTCGTCGGACTCTTAGTTCGGTGAAGGTAAGCTGGGAAACTCCAAAAGCTCTGCACTCTATCTATCAGACTCCAAGTTCAACAAAGGCAAGTCGGGGAACTCCAAAAGCCCCGCACTCTATCTGTTGGGCTCCAAGTTCGGCGAAAGCAAGCCAGAAAAACTCCAGAAGCCCTGCACTCTATCCGTCAAACTCCAAGTTTGGCAATGCAAGTTAGAAAACTTCAGAAGCTCCGCACTCTATCCATCGGACTCCAAGTTCGGTGATGCAAGCCAAAAAACTTCAGAAGTCCTGCACTCTATCCGTCGGACTCCAAGTTTGGCAAAGACAAGCCAGAAAACTCTAGAAGCCCCATACTTTATCCGTCAAACTTCAAGTTTGGCGATGCAGTCGAGAAAACTCCAGAAGTCCTGTACTATATCCGTCAGACTCCAAGTTTAACGATGCAAGCCAGAAAACTCCAGAAGCCTTGCACTCTATCTATCAAACTCCAAGTTCAATGAAGGCAAGCCAAAAACTCCAAAATCCTACACTCTATCCGTCAGACTCCAAGTTTGGTGAAGGCAAACCAGAAAACTCCAGAAGCCCTGCATTCTATCCATCGGACTCCCGGTTCGGTGAAGGTAAGCCAAGAAACTCGAAAAGCCCCACACTCAATCAGCATGATTCTCAGTCCAGCAATTAAAGCCGAAAAATCTCTAAATTCCTCTTAGCCATCTATCAGCTTCTAAACCTAGCAAAGATGATCGAGACTTTGGGAGCCTTATACTTGGCTAATATGTGATGTTCATGTGTTCATATATGTACCATACAAAAAAAAGGAAAATAAACGAGAAAAGATGAACAAAGAAGAAGAGACACAATGTAGTATAAAGTCTATCTTCATTGTTTTGGAAAAGAGTTTACATCAAAAGGGACCTCCCGATAGGCCAGGACATCCTCCAAAATATCCAAGTACAAAAAAGAAAACAGAATCATGGCGACACTGCTGGAGCCTTGTCGGGTTGATAGGAGACCTCGCCGGCTTCTTCCTGGCCCTCGGTCGGTGGGGTGGCTGGGTCGACTGCCTCTCTTGTTTTGGCCTCCAATGCGGCCACCCTCGCCTCCGGTGTCATGTTGTCTCTGTGCCAGCCTCCTCAAGTGGGGCCTCTTCTCCATCGCCGTCGCCTGGTATGTTCAGGACAATGGACTCCAGGCCTTTATAGGAGAAGGCTTGGGCCACTTTCTTTTGTAGTCTAAGAACCCTTTGAGGAAAGAGTTGAGGACTGCCTCCTAGACCTCATCGACGAATGCCTTTGAGGCCTTGAATTTGGCACGGCCTCAGTGGCCTCCTTCTTGGCGGCCTCCATCAGGGCCACTACAGCTGTGGCCTTCTCCTCCACCACCGCGACCCCAACCATAGCTACTTCGAGATGGACCTAGAGGGTCTGCGCCCGCCCCTCTAGGCATGCTGCCTTCATGGTGCACTCCTTCACCTGGCGAGCGGCCTTCTCCTTCTTCGTCGCCAGGGCTGCCTCGAGATCTTTGGCCCACCCCTCCAACTCCGCCACCGTCGTCCGGGCACCAGCCACTTCAGTTTGGAGGGTTTTGGCCTGCCCCTCCAATTCCTGTGCTTGCTCGATCTACGCCCGGGCCTCCACCTCTGCCACCTCTTAGCACTTCTACTAATTGACATCCCGCCAGGCCAACGCCAGGAAAGAGTCTTGGATCGGTAAGATATCAATGGCTACCTACAATAACAGAAAAGAAAGCATTAGCTGAATTAATACAAGCAAGGGAGAAAGGCTAAGTAGGAGACGCACTTACTGCTAGCAGCTAGGGGAACAGGTCAGTGATGGTGGCCGATAGTTGCTTGCCACTCCTCTCCTGACGGTCACATGGTTGGATGATGAACTCCACCATCCATTCCGCCAACATGGTGTTGAGGGTAATCGTCACGTTTTGCGATGCCATGGTTGATACCCTGGCCACCCCCATGCCTGGTGCTGTGGAGGGTGCCGTCGGGCCCAGCATGGTCTACAACGAAGGCATGGGGGCCATTGGTCGGGTTGCAGCTGCTTCTATGGCCATCGACGGTGTCGGCCTCCCTCTCATCGCTGCATCGACCGCCACCTCCACCACTGCTAGCGATGGAGGAACTTCAGCACGAGAAGGGGCCACCTGGGAGCCTATGCTGCCATCTCTCCATTTGCAGCAGCCCTGCTGGGCCTACGAGCCAGGGGTCGGGCTACCACTCTAGATGAGGTTGGGGCTGGCTTGGGCCTCCTCTCCCCCTAGCTGATCGATGGCTCTACGTTGGCCTCCACCTCGACTCTTCACAAGCCCTCTTCTGTGGATCCTCCCTGGGTCCAAGAGATCCGTGCCTCTTTGGGACATCTCTCGGATCTAATCCATGAAGAACTTCATGCCTGCAAGGAAAAGAAAGCTCCGGTTATACTCAAAGCAAAGAAGAGTTCCTATCAAAAGAGAGTTTGGGTTTTGGGCCTTACCCAAGGATTGGATCCAGCTGATTGTGGACTCGAACAAATTATGTTCGATCAACAGATCCCAAAGCGGAGGAACCTCGGAGGTGACGAGTAGGTCGTACACCTTCTTGTTTGCAACCTCCACCTGGGCATTCCGATTGGGAGTGTGGTATGGGTCACTCCAAACTCAGTCGACTCCCTCGACCGAGATAAAAAAGAACCTATTCTTCTATCCCTTAATAAAAGTAGGTAGATCAATTTGATGGCCCCTGGGTAGGGGGCCATGAACCACCACTCGTTATCAACCGGATGGCATTTCAAGGTGAAGAGAGCCCTGAACAAAGAAAAATGGGCAACAATCTCGTGGAAATGATAAAGAATAGTGAAACAAGAAATGGCCTTGATAGCATTTGGAGCAAGCTGTGTACGGACCTGGCAGAAGTTGCTGAGAAAAGAAAGAAAAAAGGGATGAAGAGGAAGGTGAAGACCCCCGAGAAAGAAGTCCTTATATAGGGTAATCCAGCCCAACCCACTGGAAGTGATCCGTTCCTCCGACCTCGGAGCTGAGAGCCGAACGGAGTCCAGAATCTCATAAGTGCTCCGAAGTTGAAGGTGGTCCTCCTGGGTCATCGCTGAAGCAATGCCAGAAGGATCGACTGAATCATGGCTAGTAGAAAGAGCAGGAGGGGGAGGAGAAGGAACCCTAGGGGGACCTATAACTATCCCTCCGTCGGGGACTCCTACGGATTCTAAGGGGGACATCTTCCTTCTCACTATCAGAGGAGGGAGGCCTCAGTTGGGATGGCCCCATCTCGCCGGAATGGTCCGGGCAATGGTGCCTCCAGCTGGAAGGAGGCATCCTAGAGGAAAGGAAGAAGAAGAGGAAGAAAAACTAGATCCCTAATTGATCCCCTTCAGCACAGGCTGAAGGAGAAGAAGAAGCAGGAGAAGGGAGGACTGACCTGAATGCCTCGGGTTGGGGGGTCAGAACTGGATGAAAAAGGCTCTGGCTCTCCCTGCTCCCTCGCTTGAAGGTTCTTAAGAAATGGCTAAGGCAAAATGGTCTCTTTTCAAATGGCCTGACAGTGCCCCATTATATCGTACCGATCAAAACGTGCATCCTTTCGCCTCTCCGATCATCGGAAGCATGCCACGTGTCGAAATCCACTGAGAGTGGCACTTTGGTATGCACAAAACTGCTCTGGGCCAAGTGATGACCACTGGATGCTCACCATGTATCGAGATCTGCTGGAAATGGTGCTTCGACATGTCGAAAATTGCTTCGGGCTAGGTGCAATCATCATGCTCCCCCCTGTGCTAGTTGACATGGCACCTCATTATTAGCACTAAGGCATGATCTATGAGTCATCATCAGTCAAGGTATTAAATGGCACTGGCTAAATATCCTTCCATGTCAACATCATCATAACTCCCTTTGTCCTGACACCACGTCATGCTCTGGACTCGAGAGTAAGGGCATCTAATGTGACCTAACAGCTAACATGGAGCCTGCATCGGATCCAATGGAGGCCCAGCTGGTAGAAGGCACCACTTGGATGCTGTCACTAGCCCCCTGCCGAGGTCGTGCTCCCTACCGAGGTCGAGCTTCCTGCCGAGATTGAGCTCCCATCAGAGGTTGAGCTCCCATCCGAGGTCGAGCTCCCTTTGAGGTTGAGCTCCCCGCTAAGGTTGAGCTCCTGCCGAGGTCGAGTTCCTAGTCAAAGTCAACTTCCTCCCTGAAGTCAAGCATGGATAAAGATAGGTGAACTCAATCTCCCCCTCGAGCAACCTTAGGAGTGACCGGGATAGTGACCTCTAGTAGGAGGTGTCATCATCCCCGCCATAACCCTTATGTTGCTCAGAGAGACTGCCACCTCTATAGAGTGGCACTCCATTAGGGCATGCCGTCTGCAACCCCTATGGAGTGGCACTCCGCCAGGCACACCGCTTGCAGTCTCTATGGAGTGGCACTCCATCATGGCACGTTACCTGCAACCTCCGTGGAGTGGCATTCCACCAGGGCATGCCGCCTATATCCCCTATGGAGGAGTGTCCCGTCGAAGCACTAGGCTGCTCAGCCCAATGTCGATACCTTTTATGGTAAGGCGCTCCACCCGGGGCATCGTGCACTTCAACCTACTACCTGTACCACCCGAAAGAGAAAAATTTCACCAGGACTCTTAGACCCTGTAACATCTTCCACCAGTCCAGTGCTCTGCCAGGTCCCTAGACATGGTAGCACGATACTCGGAAGAAGAAGTACCCTATCGGAGTGTCAAGCCCCGTGGCCTGCCACCCGCACTCACCATGGTAGGGACGTGCACTTCATAGTACTTCACCTACACCCATGGCAGAACCTCCCTACGGAAGCTACGGACCTTGTCCCCCTCCTCCTGAGAGGAGGAGCAGGCCTACACTTCGCCTACATGAGGCACTCCCAACGGGCACCAGGCCAGGGCTCTACGCCCTGCCAGATGGATTACGCTTCTATAAGAAGCTCAAAGGGGCTTCCAGTAAAGGAAAGTGAAGTCCAAGTAGAAAACAAGTACAAACAAGCAGGAAAGAGTACAAGCTGAAGCAAGCAAGTGAAGCTCAAGGGTAGGAGGAACACCCGAATACTCTCCCGAGAACTCCCGCTGCAGTAGCTACCACTGTTCTAGCTCCCATTGCCCAAACTCCTATTCTATCTTCTCGAGAATCCTCTGAACGTGGAGACCACTCCGGGCTCCACCAAGGAGGATCTGTTCCTCTTGATCTCCTATTGACTTGATTGTCGGAGTACCCCCATTGAGATTTCTGGCCTAGGTCTCCTCTCTTTTGCAGGACCGATCATGTTTGGAGGTCACCAGGCAGGAAGCCCACTCATCAGCGCCACATAGGAGCTGCAGGCCATGGCGATCTAAGCGAAATATATACTATAATATATATTATAATATAATAAAATCTAATGGTGATTGGGCTTGTTACGTGGCATGATCGATGAGAATGCCTCATAGCATGATTAGGCAGCTACACATTCATAAAGCCAGAAACCATCGACATGCCAGACAGTAGCTACCATCTAGGTAGCCTCTGTCAACCTTGCCGCATTGACAAACACCGTGTATAGTGAAGCCGCGCACTATCTTGGCAACAGACTCATCGGGCAATGCGATCGGGTCTTGAAGGGTACGTGCGGGCGGGCACCCATCCGGTCCCAAGCTCGCACTAATATTGCCGCGCTTGCATCCCGTTATTTTCAGCCTCACGTTCAATAGATGCTCCATCCTATCATACTACACCGACGGCACTGGATGCAACACTGCCAACTGCGACCGGTACACGTGCATCAACAATATACTATATTATAATATATATTTTAATTTAATATATTATAATATATTTATTATATTTTAGAATATAAAATATTTAAAATAATAATCTAATATATTATAATATATTATTATATTTCTATAGTTTTAATTTTTTTAATTTTTTAAATTTTTAAATTTTATTAATATCTAAATTTATTTTTTTATTTTTTATTAATTTTTTAAGTTATGAAATGTGCCTACAACTTCTCTTTGAAGTCGGGGTGTAACTTCCAAATTCAATTTGCCCTTCCGTGTATCCGACATAATAGGTTAGTAAATCTATGATAGTTTGATAAATAATAACTAAAAATAAGATGTTTAAAAAAATTATGTAAAGTAGAGGATTTTTTTTTTAATGCTAAAAAATAAATTACGAAATTAGGTGTCAGAAGGGATATTTACGAATCTAGGTGTTTTTGGCTGACGTGGACAAGGTCAGCCAAAAACACCTGCCACATGGCATGCAGGAGGCCCAGCTCAGCCTGAAATCGTCTTTTGGAAAGACGATTTCATACTGAGAAATAGTCTTTCCAAAAGACGATTTCAGGCCACGTGCCACCTCCCCCAGCCATCCCAACCATTCCATTCTCGACACGTGGTGACACAAGGAGGGACACATGGTGAAGTCGTCTTTGTGAAAGATGATTTCTCTGTGCGAAATCATCCCGGCGCGACACGTGGCGGTCTGTGCGACACATGGCAGAAACTGCGCGCGGAGCAGAGTCTGAATTGTCTTTGTGAAAGATGACTTCAGGGTGTGAAATCATCTTTCGCAGATGATTCATGCCTGATAAGAGCATTTGGCGAGGATTTTTCGTGATCTTTTTTATTGTTCGTTTTCGCGGGGTTTTTTTTACGGTTTTTTTTTTGTTCTTTTCCATCTTCCTCGTTGTTTCATTTTCTTTGTCCCCGCCCACCTCTCGACCGAGTGTTCCATTTTCTGGTTCAGTTCAACCATTTTGCCGGTTCGGTTCGGTTCCAAGTAATTTTTTTGTTTGTCCCAAATAGTTTAAATTTATTTGGTTGGTTATATATATATATTTTTTTGCTAGATCCGGCTAGATCTTGCTTCCCGGTGTCATTGGATCCATTCCGCCCGCATAATTTATCAGGTATTTTTTAAATCTTACATTTATTATGTAAATAGAAATACTATAATTATGTTGTATTAATTTAAATGGTATTTTATATGGTATTATATTTTGTTTAGATGGTATTTAGATGGTAATTAATCTATGTCAACTCATTATTTTTTTAGATGGTATTTTTTAAGATGATCTTAAATTAAAAATAAAGTTAAATTTTTTTTAATTGTCTTGTATGAATTTGTTGTAAATTTTTAAGTTTAATTTAAGACAAGTATAGGTGTTTTTTGAATTTATTGTAAGTTTATTGTCTTGTATGAATTATTGTAAGTTTTAATTATCTTGTATGAAATTAAAATTTTAAGTTTTTCATTGTAATTTATTATCTTGATTAATCATGATTAAATTAGAGTAATTTAAGAAAATCTTAGGTATTTTTATTAAATAATAATTATGACTATTTTTTTTTATATTTAGAGTTGATTATTAAATTTATATCAATATTATAAAATATAATATATTCATTGATAATGCTAGAATAAACAATAATTAAATATAAAACTAAAGTGGTAAATATAGATATTAAAAAATCAAATAATAATTATGACTATATTTTTTTATATTTAGAGTTGATTATTAAATTTACATCAATATTATAAAATATAATATATTTATTGATAATGCTAGAATAAATAATAATTAAATATAAAAATTAAAGTTGTAAATATAGATTTAAAAAATTAAATAATATTTATGACTATATTTTTTATATTTAGAGTTGATTATTAAATTTACATCAATATTATAAAATATAATATATTCATTGATAATGCTAGAATAAATAATAATTAAATATAAAAATTAAAGTTGTAAATATAGATATAAAAAATCAAATAATAATTATGACTATATTTTTTTATATTTAGAGTTGATTATTAAATTTACATCAATATTATAAAATATTTTACACATGTTTAATTATAAAATTTTATATAATGATATAAACATCAGAAAATAAATTTATATATAATTTCGTAGTTTACTAATCCGATATTCCAAAATTAGTTTAACAAAATTTGCATTGCATTGAGCCGTAGACCCGTCAATTGATTAATATGCATAAATCATAGTATCCATACATTATTTTTAATTTTGTATGGATCTTAGAATTATGCACATTAATCAATTGATTGTCCAAAGTGGACAGTTTGGGAATTGCAAATAATTTTACTGATTACTTTACAGTAATGAAATGATGTGCAATGGAGTTCGAATGAAATTTCGTGCAACATTTCAAGAGTTGGAGAACAAAATATGTAGTCATGCATATTGATAGAACTGGGAAGAAAATATTGATCATCGATAGATATCCCCAAGTTGTCCAGTCGACATCTGTAAAGATGAACCCATTCCACTGACCGATGATGAAGACATGGAGATAATGCTTTCAATTATCAATTTATATCAATGTATATCGGGTGCGGAGTTATACATAGATATCTAAACTGTAGAAGCTCCTGAACCTGTCTATTCTCATGATGACTATGAAGAAGCTGTTCGAAATATAGCAACAACCCATGTAACCGAACATGTTTCATACTGTACTCCGAACATGGTACCTATGAAGTTGAAAATATTGGTTTAGTTTATCCAGTATCTCTGTTACATACGGTGGACAGTACTGTACCTGAAACTAATATTAGAGAAGCATCGGTATATATAGCTGCTGATGATACTGTGCATCTGGATAATCTACTTTTAATGAGAATAATGATGAATGTGAAACTGATTTGCCTGATGAAGGTAATGAAGCCGGAACTTCAAACCCAGTACGAAGTCTAGAGGGAACACTTGTTCTAAACTATTATGTATTTGAAGCTCCATCCAGAATATTTATCCAGATTGATTGGGATGCTGCGAATGTTTCAATGTATTCTTCATTTCAGAAACAAAATGTTATATGGCAAAGAGATGAGGAATTACGTAAAGGACTTCGCTTTATGGATAAGGCCGAATTACAGACTGCGGTAAAGCAGTATTCTGTTGAAAGATATCATGAATTCAAAGTTATTGAGTCTAATCCAAATCTATGGCATGTAAAATGTAAGAACAAAGATTCAGGATGTCAGTGGATGTTGAGGGCTATTAAGCGTCATGCTTACTTTGAGATCTCACGATATACTGGCCCTCATATATGCCTGTTTGCAATGATGTCTCAAGATCATTCTGGCTGGACTCCACATTAATTGCTAATGAAATATGGGACCTGGTGAAAGAAGTTTCTACAATTGCTGTTACTAGACTAGGTGCAGTGATAAAAAACAAGTACAATTATACACCAAGTTATAGAAAATTATGGGAAGCTAAGCAGAAGGCGATAGCAATGTTATTCGATGATTGAGATTTGTCATATGAATTACTTCCGAAATGGTTACATGCAGTAGAACATTTTAATCCCGGTACCTGGGTAAAATTTATCAGCACTTCAACCAGCATTCCAGCTTGTGCTCAGTTTGATCGTGTATTCTGGGCCTTTGGACCCTCAATTGAAGGGTTTAAATACTGTCGGCCGGTTATAAGTATTGACGCTACTTTCATGTACGGAAAGTATAAGGAGAAGCTGTTGATTGCAACTACCGTAGATGGAAATAATCAGATATTTTTGCTTGCATTTGCTATTGTTGATGAAGAGTCATCTGACACCTGGGGTTGGTTCTTAGCTTGCATCAGACAGTTTGTTACATCACGTCAGAAAATTGTCTAATTTCTGATCGACATGCTGGTATTCTTGCTGCAGTACATAATCAATATCTTAGTTGGCAGCCACCGAATGCTTATCATGTATATTTCCTGCGTCATGTAGCAAGTAATTTCAATTCAAGATTCCGTAATCCCAAATTAAGGGATGTAGTGAAAAAAGCTGGAATGCAGTCACAGCCCAGAAAATTTCAAAAATATATGACGAACATTGAAAAATTTAATCCAGAAGCTGTTCAATGGCTGAATGAAATTCCTTTATCGAAATGGACACGGTCACATGACGATGGATGACGGTATGGGATGATGACAACTAACATATCCGAGTGTTTCAATGGAGTATTGAAAAATGCTCGATTCCTGCCAATAACAGCCTTAGTGCAGTTGATATTCTTTCGGCTTGTATCATACTTTGAAGGTCAACATGCCCAAGCAAATGAGGCAATGGACATGAATGAAAGGTTTACTCCATTTGTTGCTGGACATGTTATTTCCAAACAAGAAAAAGCAACTTCGCATAGAATTACAAGGTTCGATAGAGGAAGTGGCCTATTCCAGGTCAAACTGCTAGACGTGGCCATAACATGAACAGAGGCAACAATATACAGGTACCTACTATCGACATGTATTATTAAAAATATATTATATACTCTGTTGTGTACATGTCAAATTATAGTTTTTGATATTGTAGGTTGTTCGTCTATCCCAGCAGACATGTACATGTCAGAAATGGCAATGTTATCATTTACCTTGTTCTCATGTCATGGCTGCTTGTGCACATGTTGCCCTTGATTTTTATAAAATATTGATCGGTGCTACATATTAGAAGATTATCATCAAACATATGCACCACAATTTCAACCAATTCCTCACAAGGAATATTGGCCACAGCAAACTGGACAAGGTATCATTATTCCTGATATGAATAGGTTACGTCAAAAAGGTAGGCCACGGTCCACAAAAATTAAAAATGATATGGATATCCGAGAAGCTGGCAACAAACGCAGGTGTACAATGTGTAAGGAGGAAGGACATGACAGACGGTCATGTCCAAGACTTCTACAACCAAATCAGTAAAAAGATAGTAGTCAAATTGTACATTAATTTTAAGGTACATCACATATTTCTAGTTCGGCATCTGATGTTTATTTATTATTTCATACAGTTGTACTCATATTATTTTCATTGCTTAATTTATGTTATAGTTTAAGGACTGCATTTTGTTGTTGCTTCGGGAGTCGTATCACATCTACGGAGGTTTGTCATTCTGTACTTCATACTGTCGGCGAGCATGCACGTGTCCCATTACGAGAGTTTTATCAGGAGGCTGACAGAGAGTACGAGACTCCTTCGCCTTACCATTATGGATCTTCATCGGGAGCACCTCCATCATTCCAGCATGGACGAAGTACTCGACATTATAGTATCTCTCCATATCCGATGCCGGACTTCACATCTACTGATGTTGTTCCTGCACATTTTGAGACTACTGCTGCATCGGACTATATGTCGTAGCACGATTATTCCGGATATCGAGGACATGCTCATGGTGAGGGTTCGTCGCATCACGTGTCAGCACATCATGCATCCCAGGTCGGGAAGCATATGACAGAGCATCAACCACCAGCTGAAGTTGTACCTCCATTTCGTCGTGTCCAGCCTCAACGCAAGAGGAGGTGGCCACCATGTGGAACCTAGGATATTATTTTTTTTGTGTTGTATTTGTAAAACTATATTTTGAAATAAAATTTAATTATAAAATTTATAATTTCTCATATGGTAATATAAGATGCGGCAATGGGTCAAGGGGAAAGAAATCTTAGTGGGGCATGCGGGCATGCGGAAGGAAAAGATAAGAACGAAAGAGAAAAAAAAATTCAAAAATCGGGTTCGAAAAAATTCAAAAACATGTATTATTCAAAAAAAATTCATAAACTGGACCAAAAAAAAATACAAATTTTTTTTATAATTTTTTTCATTATTCAATAAAAACTAAAAACCCCTAAGTCCAACATAAGTAAATTTTTTTTTATTAATAATAATAATGACGGTATATGATGATGATGATAATATAATAATAATAATAATAATAAATCCTACCACCTGTAATTTATAATAAATTATTCAACAAAAAATTAAAAAAAAAAATTCTCCAAAGACGATTTCAGGTTTATCTAATAATAATAATACATCCTACCACTTGTAATTTTTATAAAAATTATTCAACAAAAATTTTTTAAAAAAAACCCTCCTCGTAATGATAATAATAAATCCTACCGCTTGTAATTTTTATAATAAATTATTCAACAAAAGTTTTTTAAAAAAAATCCCTCCAAAGATGATTTCAGGTTTATAATAATAATAAATACATCCTACCACTTGTAATTTTTATAACAAATTATTCAACAAAAAATTTAAAAAAAAAACCCTCCTTAATAATAATAATAATAAATCCTACCACTTGTAATTTTTATAACAAATTATTCAACAAAAAATTAAGAAAAAACCCTCCTGAAATCATCGATAATTTCAGGTTAATAATAATAATAATAATAAATCCTACCACTTCTAATTTTTATAACAAATTATTCAATAAAAAATTAAAAAAAATTAAAAAATCTCTCCTGAAATCGTTTTGCGAAAGACGATTTAAGGCTATTTTGAAATTGTCTTTCGCAAAGATGATTTCAGGCTTCTTCTCACCTTGTGTCCCACGTCACGGGGAGAGAATCGTCTTTGCCACGCATCGCGACTGGGATGACCTGAAATGTCTTTGGCAAAGACGATTTCGCCTTGCGCCACGTGTCGAGAATGGGACGGCTGGGGGGAGGTGGCACGTGGCCTGAAATCGTCTTTTGGAAAGATGATTTTTCAGCATGAAATCATCTTTTCAAAAGACGATTTCAGGCTGAGCTGGGCCTCCTGCATGCCACGTGGCAGGTATTTTTAGTTGACCTTGTCCACGTCAGCAAAAACACCTAGATTCGTAAATATCCCCTCTGACACCTAATTTCGTAAATTTTTTTTAGCATTAAAAAAAATTCTAGAGTAGAGATCAAATGGGTTCACAAGGAATCCAGCGAGAATTGGACAGGGCATGGGGAGCTTTTTTTAATATAAATATATATAAAATAAAATAATAGAATTCAACATAACAAATAAATTTTATATTATTTATTATTTTTTTATTTTTTAAAATAAAATTTATTTTAATTTTTTTAAAAAATAAAAAATGGTACCACAGCATCCCGGCAAAATCTACTTTGTTATGATAGAAGGTGCAAGCTTTTTTTTATATATATATATATATATAAAGAATAGGGATAGATCCGGCGTAGCTATCCCGCAAGTTCTACTAACCAGAAATATTTGATTCAAGATGCTAGATTTTCATAACCTTTTTCCATCTAGGGAATGAGTATGTTAACCCGATACTACCAAGCTGGTCAGAACGGAGAAGAAGAAAGATTCTGATCTCTCACTTATTCATCTATCATGGGATACAGGGATAACCTCTGGCTTTTTTTTTTATTTTTAACGCATATCAGAAAGTACAAAATCCATCCAACCCACCTCTTTTTCCTTGCCCGAGTCAAACATTGCCTCTCCGGTTTCATCTTCGGGAGGGTTTGGACTTTGGAGTAGCCAAGATAGAGCCGCTCCTGGGGAGTCCTTTGGAAGCGAGCAAACATCGGTAAATAAGAACCTGGGCCCTTTTATGTTGTATCTTTCGTTTGGATCAACTGCTTGAAAGCCAAGTGGTCGCTTGAGAGCCGTGCAGGGAGATGGATACCAAAATTCGGAGTGCTTTGAGAGCTGTGCGATGGGTGATCCAATGGTGGGTTTGCGCGAACGGAAGTGAATCCTTCCTTCGAGCATGAGATACAACCCCTATGCGAGGACTGGCTGGGCCATCGTAATTTCCATTATACTGATATCATATTATATACGAGATAAAGCAAACCGGTACGTGAAGCATATCTAGAAGCAAAAGGCCTCAGGGGACAGCTTCGGGCGGCGGATCAACATGCAAATCGGAGGCAACAGCGTCGTGAGCTTCGCCTATCTTCGTGAGGGCAACCCACGTACGGGTTTTCATGGCGATGGAGAGGACCAGTCTGCCAACCATAGTGCCGAGCTTATCAATCTCCTCATCAGAAAGTTGGGAGAGTAGCTCGTTACCAGGAGCCGTCCGTGGTCGTTGGGAGCCCGATGTCAAAGTAGGGCCTTAAAGTTATGCAGTTTGGCTCGTCGAGAAATTAACAGAGCCAGTTAATGGATGACGGGATGGAGATCTGATCTGCTGCTGCGAGAATGACGCTGTTGGCTTCACGAAGAGGGGATGGGGAATGGTCTTCATCATTGTCTAACACATTGCTGACAGGGGGCGGACCGCCGATGTGGGAGAAGCTTAGCCAGCCATGATGATGGGAGTTTGGAGGGTTTGATCCATCAGTGCCTGGATTGGCGGGGTAGGAAATGTACAGTTGAGGAAGTGATCTCCTGCAATGTAGATGTGAGAGACAAGTAGGTCGAGGAAGGTATCCGGCGATGGAGATTGGTTACCTTTCCAGGTGGGATAGAGTAGTAGACTGTCGATTGTAGGAGGTCATATGGAGTCAGGGAATTGGTTGGATAATGGCAGCCTGGAAGAGTGAAGGTGTAGTCTGGGGGTGAACACCGAGGACACTTGAATCAAGGCCGGGGATTGACTTGGCAAGATGTCAAGGCTAGAAGCAAGTTACAAACAGGTTTTGCTGTTGGAGAGCGTGTGAGAACAATAGTGAATGCCGGTTAGGTCGTGGGAGGAGGGGGATGGAGATGACTGGCACAGCGGGGAAAGGGGTGTTAGAGAAATGTGATGATTGAGGTGCAAAGGTGGAGTAAGTCGCGAGGTGGACGACAGGGGGGTGTGGATATGCTGGGGAAGATGGCGGTCGAGTGGCGGCAAAAATGACAGCCCATAATAGGTGGTGGTGGTATAGTGTAATGCCAAAGAAGATAAAAAGAATTCGAACCAACCCACTCCAAAGCTATTTTAGAATTTTTATGAATATAAACGTACTACAATGTATAATTCTATGATCTTGTTGATTGTACTGATCCAATTTACGAATCCTACAAATCTTTCAGCCCAATCATCCAAATAGACTAATTTTCAATACACCATGTGCCTTATTTTTAATGAACAGATAAAAGATTCAATCTTCAGACAATGCTCATATTAACGGGCAGGTGGGTGAGATGGGTGAGAGAGAGAGTTGTATTAGGATGAAGAACCACAAATCCTGGTTATCTTCATCAAGTTCAATGGAGAACAATAAGAGTTTCTGCATACAAATCTGACAATAGTCAATTTGTAAGCTGGTAAAAATGTTTCCTTTATGGAACTCAACCATTCTATGAATTGCTTCTTCCTGTGTACGCAAATAGGAAGGTTAAATCATGGACCATGCACAGACACATGCAAAATAAGGCTGATCAAACTAAATCCAAAATAATTGGTACATGGGTACTATTAGCGTTCCAGTTGCATGTTGAGCACCATACTGACAGCATGACGGTATCAGAACTGTGAACTTGACATGTAATATATTTTTGGGGGCAGGACCAAATTTGACCATGTCATCGTGATGGCTGCCGAAGAACACGAGGCAAAAGAACTGCAGAAAATGAAGATTGGATGGCACCATCAGCCTATAGTTGATGTACCGAATATATATTTGGGAATAGAGCATCCTTTGTTGCTTTGCTTAGAACTTACCTTCACTTAAATCAAAAGAACTCTTACGAAAGAAAATTTCTGTTGGGTCTAGATGTTGATTGGAAAGTAGAATTTGATCCAAGCATTCTCTCCTGCAAATACCAGTGTACATAATAATTGCTTTGGAAAGACAAATTGACAATTCTTGGAAAAAATTATAAGTAAAATCAAATGAACTGCCTGCTATACAAATTAGTAATAGGAAAGGCTACTAGTGCGGAATCAAACATAGCATCAGTCCATGTACAGTGAAAAAATAGATGATATCACAAAGTAAAGAAATAGATAGAAACAAGTGTTGATGACATCAGAATGCATCAATCAGAAATCAGATATTTGAATGAACAGATAGACGATGATAACCAACCAAACCTTCTTGTATTCATGCTTATCAGAACAAGTCAAGTGGGAAACCAGAATATGGTCATCTCATTGTCAGGATGCTTTTGGTAAATGAATGTTCTTAATAGATCCAGAGTACAATTAATGCAGCAACAATTACTACTTTAAACTGTTGAAACTTGTAGAAAATGAACTCATATGACAGCAAAATATCTACAAGATTTGTGCATGCTTTTATCAATAGAAATTAAATGTTCACCTTGCCCATGAAGGAATATATTTCCTTTTGCGCTTAATTTCCTCTTCGGCATCATCATCCTCAACTTCAGAGTCTCTGTAGGGAGACATGTCGTATGACTGCAAAAGCAATAAAGATCAAGATCAAGAAGAATCAATGTTATTTGGTTAGCTAGCAACTTCATACTGAATGGATGTTATGTGGTGTTGGATGATTTGGATTTGTTGTGGATTAACATTGAACTGAAGATTCTAGTGCTCTCAGGGAATCCGGTAGACATCATCTATGGTAGTAGGGTCAGATTCAGTTGACACTAAACTAAGGCATTGGACATGTTTTGAGCTCAACTCAGATCTAGCCAATTGGATCAGCATCAAGAGAACCCCACCAACATCAGCCTAGCATGATGACTAAATGCCGTGTGACTGCATGTTCAACATCAAAAATGTGTACTTGCTGCTGGTTGCTTATCCAGGGTGGTTTAGCCCTATAATAACTTCAAAATGGTATTCTTCTTAGTGAACCAGTTTGTGAGGACCCGTATGGATGTATTTAGTTCTAAATCGATTATGTATTGGATAGATTTACATACATATACAGACCAAGGAATCCAAATAATACTTTTCTAGGTAGCCTTTTTGGATAAGGTCCTAGGTTGTTACAAATGTTACAAAAGATCAAGAAGAATCAATATTATTTGATTAGCTAGCAACTTCATACTGAATGGAGGCAGATCATTGCACAGATCTATTCACATTTAAAATTTAAGAATGTATTCTAGTGGTTCAACCAAGCAGTTCATCCAAGCCAGCAATTTTTTCAATACTAATTGATAAACTAAATTGCTAAGCAAAAACAAATCCAGCAATGCAAAGTAAAGACTCCGGTATAAACAAATAAAATCACAAAGAAATTAAGGTAAACAAAGCCACCATAATGCCATTGCTTCTGATTGCAGAAGGACAACTAATAAGTAATGCAGAATCAAGATCTGCTAGGGTATTATTACCTTTCAAGATCATTTAATTCTCGAGATGCATCAGGGCCTGCAAAGCTACTATTTCCATGTCTCCCTTCCCCCACTACCACCTCAGTGGTGTTAGCTTCTGAATCAGCAGCTTTTCTGCACCCAGCAATATCCACTCTTTTTCTGATTTCAGTTGCTGATTTGCCTGTTCCATCAATTCTTTCTTCCTCCATCCCTTCTCATCCTATGAAATTCATGACATATATGTTGATGTAAAGAACATAAAGTTCAAATGGATATTAGCATGTTAATGGAAAAATTGAGATAAGAGCTCACTTCAGCTTTGCATTGAAACTCTCTTTCCTCTTTCTCAGCACGAGATTTTTCCTCCTGTTCTCTTTGCAATTTTCGAACTTCATCAAGACATCTTCTCTTTCTTTCCTTTTCCTTTCTTTCTTCTTCTTCTCTCTGCCTCTTCCTTGCAGCAACGTTTGCTTCCTTTTTCTTCCTTTCCTCTGCTTTCTGCTTTTGCTTGAGTTCTTTCTCCTGTTCTAACCTTGCACGCTCTAGCTTTGCAGCTGCTTTCTGCATTTTACGCTCATTTTGTTTCTTTTCTTCAAGACGCTTTGCAGCTTCAGCAACCTCTAATGCTTTTACTTTAATTTCTCTCTTCCCTGAGAGGGAACAAGTATCACATTACCAAGGCATCAAATTAGATGAAGCCTTGTAATTTTTCTCTTGTAGCCACAAACAGTGCCATGATTTTTATAATCTTTAGAACAGGGGCAAAAACAACATATTGGAATCTCATACTATTCAGTGCAACCTTGTTAGAAAAATCCTATCTCCAGAATGATGGCACATTTAACCTCACTCATGTCATTCTTCCTTTGTCAGTTTGTAGCACCTAAATGTAACTGACTGCAAAATTTGAACAAAACAAATATTGCAGACAGCAACTCAACCTTCAAGACAAAAACCAGCTACAACAATTGCTACTTCAGGAAGAAAGATGGTTGTTTATGCATGAATCTTATAATTTTTGTAATACAGAATATGGCAATTGGCAGCTCCTACTTAAATCAAAGGTACATCTAGAATTGAAAAAAAAAAGTTTAATTATAGACAACAAGGAGTTTCAACCTCAAAAATTTCAGCAGTTTCTGCATTTCAGAAACAAAGAAAAATGAAAAAATGAAACTTAAATAAGTACATTAAATACTACTGTAAGCAGATATTGCATGGTGGAACCTTCAATTGTATAATGTATAATTGGCAATTCACATGGAAATAGAAAAGATCTTCGTTACTTTCTACAAATTTGACTGCATAAAGATCAAAAAAAGGGAAAAAAGAAAGAAAGAAAAGCTGATGTTTCCTTTAAATTCTTGCAACCCATTCCCATCACATTATCGCATCTGATTCAATTTGTAAAATTTGATTTTAATCTTGCAAATTTGCATTATAATGTTTTAAATTATTAAAGCTCAACTCAGAAAAGTCAAGGAGAAGAGTGCACTATAGGATTAAATCCATACAATTGTTGATTTTGGTGGGAATGGAACAACACTGTTCATTTTGAACTGAACATGACATTGCTAACTAGTTAGACTAACCATCTGTTAAGTTGAATTATTAAATCTCATTTCACAACAAACAAAAAAATTTTCTTACCTTAAACCCATGAATCTGACTCAAAGCGATATTGCACACTAAAAGATCACACATGCAAGACAAAATGTGAAAGGAGAAAATCAAATTAAAAAAATCAACCGAAGATTATATTGTTTTTTATGTAATTTTAGGTTTTGAGGACTTTTACCTTTCATTTTTTTTAATAGACAAATAATGAATTTTACATTTCATAAAAACACTGAAAATATTTTTTTTTTTTAAACAAAAAGAAAGAAACATGATCTGATGAAACCTTAGTTGGCTCTTCCAAGTTTTTTCACATAAGTGTTAATGAATCTGTAAATAATCCAACATAAATAACAAAATAGATCAGTTTTATATATGTTGCCGGATAATGTATTGTTAACTGTAAAGATACTTTACATAGTCTTTTAATTATCAGAATTCCAGAGGAGAGTTAAAACAAAAAGAAGAAAAGTAACCTTTCGCAGTTGCGCTGCTTGCTTTGTTGAACAAGTGGAATAAAAGAAGATATATCGGACACAATATTGTTGGGCTTGGATCCTTTTCCCAGAAGTGTCTGGCTTTTGGTTCTATCCTTGTTTTCCCAGAAATTTTTGGCTTACTTGACCTGCTACTGATAGATTCAGATGCTTTCCGAACTCGATTTTCATTAACTGGAAGACTATGTTTCTCCTTATCCACTACCTTAGGCTTCCTGGAACCAGCATTTCCCACAATTGAATGGACACTTTTTTCAGCCCCAGGGTAAGACTCCATGTTCACGGACTCTAAACTACCTCTTTCAGCAAACTTCTTGGAAACGAAACTAAAGATTGTGCATTCTGATAAGCTGCAGTGACATCTAGAAGAGCTTCTCTGTTAGTTGAGATCTCTCTCGATCTAACCCTCTCTCTGGACATGTCTAGTCCATCCAGATTTTCAGTTTCTTCAGTGGTGCTGGTATTTTCATCAATACGGAAACATACAAGTTCTGGGTTAGAACCCACAGTCTCTGAACTGGCACCACTTCTACCCCAGAACTTTTTCTGGCTGGACTTTTCAACTGGAGGGGTCAAAGGAGGCTTATTGAATCTTGCACTCGAAGAAGGCATACTGTGAGAATGAAACTTTCCATTGAAGGAACTGTCATATTCTAACTCCAAGTAAAAAGACCAGAAAACTTCTCATCTTCACTTTCCCTGAATTGTTTCATATCAACATTATAAAAAGGACTGGACTGCACGATTTCATGTGCTCCAGAATACCAGCAGGTAAAGATTGATAAATATCAGGAAGTCTATTAATTTTATACTTAGTGGACAGGCGAGAACTTGGGGTAACCAAATTCCTAGAACTGCACAAATGCTCAAGCACAGATTCCCGTTCTTTAGCAAGACTCGGAATATCAGAATTATATAAGTCGCCATCCTCTCTAGCAGAAGGAACACCAATGCTAAATCCCTCAAACTCTGGCATGGTCTCATCACAATCAGCCATGTCAACATCACATTCAGACAATCTTGCTGAGTCATATGCATAAAAGCTTCCTTCCGTATCACACATTTTTCTCTCTTCAGTAAATTCTACATAATAACCAGGACTCTTGGTATTTTATGTCGTAATATGCTCTCACTATGTGTTAGATCATGACTATCTTCTGAAATACAAAATTCTTTTAGATTAAAGTCAGACATTTCAAAGGCTCCAGCTTTGTTTGTTAAACCAGTTCCAGATATTTATCTGCCAAATCATGGCAAGGCACTCTTTGTCTATGTTCAATTATCAAGGGAGCCACCAAAGTTTGTTCGTCAGCTTCTTTTAAGCAAGAACCATCCTGCCAACCAAGACTAAAATATGAGTTGCCATAACAAGAAAAAATATGAACATAATTATTATACACACACACATACTTATGTAGACCCAAATGTAAACACGCATACACAAAGAGCTGCAAATAAGCACATAGTCATTAAACTTACATTTTGAAAAAAAAATGGTTGCATCAATTAAAAACAGATTGCTTCATTAGGAACTAGATGAACTCTGCCATGCAACATCAAAAGGCTACTAACATAAATAATATACATAATAAAGAGAAAAAATATCTATATATATATATATATATATATATATATATATATATATCAACCATAATAGATGAGAAAGATTTTAGACTCTAATAGAATTGATATACAGCATTCCTGGGAGATAGTAAACTTGAACAATAAAAAAGCAAATAGTGATGGTAACATTAGGCGGTAATATATACATGCTTGCAATTTTAAACAGCAAGGGGCTTAGTTTGCTAAATAAATAGAAAGCAAATGAAGGTGAATCCACATTCACAGCACACTATGAACAATAACATATTACACACACATACACATGCACAAACAGGTAATGCACATGCACACATACACATACAAGTGCACATGCACATGCACATGCAAGCAGTTACATGAACACATGCACACATTCTTGCTCGCATACATAGAAATTACTGCAGTATAATTATAATTATGCTCTGCAATATAAACATAATTAACAAAACTTATGAGACCTATACCTCTCTAACACAAAGCTTCTTGCTGATATGGAGAACTTCGGAAGGGCTTTCGAAGACTGCATTTGCTATTTCATTTTTCAGTTCACATGGTAATGGTGATGACTTTAACTCCATATCATTCCCTAAGGAGTTTTGTGAACCGATTTTGCTTCTGCAGCCACTGCCCTTCTGAACATGCGGGAGAAGTTTAAACCTCATCCTAGGAGAAGTTGCCAGGATGTTATTAGATCGACCCTCCAGTTTTCTCCTTTTAGGCCATGAAATTTCACATGCAGGAGCAACAGTTTCCATTGATTGTTTTGAACTACATGCATCATTCGTTCCAACTGATCTGCAAGAATCAATGTTTTTTTTTTGGCTAGTCGAGCTCCTTAAGAAATAATGAGCTTCTGGTGCTGCAATTTGAGCTTCTGTATTGTTTGGTGTTTCTAAGTGATGAATGACATTCTTTTCTGCATAATCCTTTGCACCTGCATACATATCATCTTTGATGGTTTCCACCTGCATAGAAACTTTATCAGGGCAAGGTATGCTGAAAGCATTTACCACAGAAGAACCAAAATTCTTATCAAGACTGCTGGAGCTTCTTAAATAATAACGAGATCTTGCATTGTGAGTTTCAGCGGTATTTGGCATGTCTCTGACAAGGAGCTTCTCCTCAACATCTCTGATACCAGCATTAATCAGAGTTTCCTGAGCTGAAAAACACTCACTAGCTTTATTTGAAAAAATTAAAACAGAATCATTTGATTTAGAAGAACTGATAATCTTATCACTGATAGTTGAATTTTTTGGCAGATGCTGGCATTCTACTTCTACATCGTGATTATCAGCAGTGTCAGACATCAATGTGGGTGTTGGAACACTTGTCTTCCCCAGTTGCACAGCAGTGGTTTCAGCTTCTCCAGCTTCTACGCATATATCATTTGTTTCAACACTAAGAAGGGTGTCTGTCGGATTAATTAAACTGCCAATTGTTTCTTTGATGAGCAATCCCTCACAATTCTCATCTGTCGGGCACTTCACAGGACTGTCCATGGAACATTTCTCACTAGCAACACCCCCAGACATCACTTCCAAATTATGTGAAGGTATATCATCACAATTTATGAATTGAGAACTACGATTTGGATTCATCATTATGAGTAACTCTGAAATCTCTTCATGAACATCACCTGAGACCCTCTTGATCTCATCTATACTTCTCATGTCTTCTATGGCAGGTAAGACAACCTTTTCCTGCATCTGCACAATTGCTGGAGAAACATGTGCTGTTTTTGAAGCTCTGTGGAACCATTCTTCTTTCATTGACTGCACAGTGCCCAATTTTATATCACTCTCAGAATTTCCGCCATTAGATTCTGTCCCCAAGGAGGCAATGGAATTACAATCCAAATCAATCTGCTTCTTACCATCAAGTAGATGATGTTTTGGTTCTACCAAGGAATTGGTCATAGACCGCCTGCTGGCTCCAATGCTTGTTGGCAAATCTAAGAGAGAAACACTGCATTGCACTTCCAATTTATGCTTCACCAGCCCTCCTGATGAAAGTTCAAAGCTACAATCATGTGGGACACAATGTTGACCTGAAAAGTTTTTACTATAGTTTAGCAGAGAGTCCCTCATAAGAGATGGTTGTGTCGGCTTATTTTTAGAAATACAATGTTTTGGTTTCAAAGACAATTGGACAGGTGCCTGAGAAGGCTTTCTATCACATGAGCTAGGGGGGGAATGACACTCTAAGTCATCTACTTCACCCAGTTTATGATTCTCCTTTGCACATTCATCTGAAAATCTGCCAGCTTCCTCTGTTCTTTTCATAACTTCTCCATTGTGCAAGACATCATCCTGAGACTCCTTGCATGCTAAAGAACCGCGTGCTTTCATAGAATCTCTGCAAAAGGAATCTTCTTTTAGAGATTGCATGTCCACCTTTAAAGGAGTAACCTCAGAGGCATATTCTTGATTTTCTTTTTCAAAAGCAGTAACAGGATTGTCATTTGAGCCACAAACTTCAATGCCATCAAAAAGAAGTCTCTTTGCTTCAACCAGGGAATTTGTCTCAGGCAGCTCTGGAGCTGCAGTGTATGTCATCTTCAACCCAGAATTAACAGGAGAAGCTGCATCTGAGGCAAGCCCCTCCACTGCAGTTCGAATAGTACATCTCTGTGAAGCCATGGCATCATCAATGTTATTAACTTCAAGAGTGTCCAGATTTGCAGACATTGCTGGCCAGAAATCCATTTGATCCTCTGATGCCTTCTGTGCTCCATATTCCACAGGTTTTAAGTGTTTAGCTGGTTTTGATAAGTTGTGAAGAGAATCAAGGTTCTGAGATGCTCTTCTTGATCTAGTGGCTCGACCACCATCTAGTTTGTCAAAAGCTAATGAGTTCTTCATAACTGATGTTCCTTTAACATTATCAGGCTTCAAGGAGGCAACCCTAGACCGAGTCATTCTACCAGTATATTGATCAACAGTACTTATGTCTCCAAAACGTGTAGTTTTTGCTTCCTTATTGAGACGATTCTCTAGGTCCCTTTGCCTTGATCTGGAACGCTGTATCCTTGCAAGTGGGTCAAACCCAGCATTAGCTTCAACAGCTTTCAAGTCTATTATATCAGAATCTCGTTCACTGTCTTTAAGGAAATTAGTAGGAAACACTTTATCAGATGGCTCTGCATAGAGAATTTGATTTGAAACACACATTTCATTAAAGAAGCTATTGGGCTGGGACACATTGGTACCCAGGGCTGGCAGGGTGTAAAGATTGCTGTGGTTCATTGGAGGAGTGGTAGTCCGCAGATGTGGGAATAATATCCCTGAAATAAGCTGTTCTCTTTTCAATTCTGCATCAAGAAAAATATGTTCTTTAAAGAAGAAAGAAAATATATAGCTGAAAGTACAAAATATTGCATATAAAGAACTGAAGCTCAGCTTGATGAAAGCTATGATACTGTTTCAGTAATTGCCACAATTACTTTGAAGAAGATGTAAACACAATATGACTCTTAATGAAGAGTACGTATTTAAATTTTAAACCACCTCCCCCACCCCCACCCCCACCCCGCAAAACCATAAGCCTTTGCATCACACATGGAAGACGTAAAGCAAAGGAAATGGAAGAGCAACCAACAAGAATATTAGAGATTGTAAAGGGAATGTAATATCAAGGATAAGTGAACTGCTAACCAATTTACAAAATATCCTTGGAACAGATGCACAAAATACGAGTATGCAGCCTCTATCTAAAATTCAAAAATAACCACTTAGATTCCCAATAAATAATCCATATCCACAGAAAAAGAGCAAAAAATAGTCTGATAGCAACCTATACGTGCAGAGAGAGTTCTAAGTATTGTAAGTTGGTCCACAAGTTCATGAAATGTTTCTACATGCTGTCTATCAGCATTAGGAATACCTGAGTTAGTACACTAAATGGCAAGACTTAAAATTCCAACAAAATGGATGATAGAGCCATTGCCTCAACCAGAGAGAAAGAAACGACAAATTTTAAAACATATATTCATAGGATATTAAGTAATATGTGCAAAATATTGTTTAAAAATAGGAGGACTACAGACTCACTGAACTTAGAAGAACCACTGAGGAAACCTGACATGAAGGTCCTAGAGCAATGAAATCAACAAAAAAAAATGAAGGCTCTGGGACTCTTCCAGACAAAGGCATTAAAGAGAAAAACATGGTTCACCATATGACAATAAGTAAAGCAGGCAACAAATAACATTACAACTGATCAAAATGAAAAAATGGAAAGTGGATTTAAAATTTGGAGAGCAAATATATAAAACAATATTTATGGGAAATAAAAACTACTTTATTTCAGTGCTATAAAACAGGAATGACATACTGTAAGGTAATCCACATCTTCATAAAACTGAAAATGGATATGGCATAAAAATTAGATGCCATGCCTCAGAGTAGACATGTCATAAGCTTGAAATTCATATCCAACATTTGACACTGCACAAATAAACACAAAGCATATGCAGGGCAAGTTACAAGCACAGCACACTTTGCAAGGTTTGGTCATCACATTTCACACTAGCATGAAACTTTATCAACAACATGCTTTTTTCATGGCATTCAAGTTCTCTTTCCCCAGCATGCAAGTTAATATAGTCCGGGGTTGGTTAAGGCACAAACCAGGTCAGTCCAGCCTTACCCCTGACATGGATCACCATGCACAGAGAAGGATATGGTTCATGCTACTATCTCAAACAGTGCAACAAAGTGGCTTAATACAAATCTGGGTGTCTCGCACCTAAAGGAAGGCCTAGGCTAAGAGATGCATTTAGATCACATTTCTTTCATGCTCTGTTGTTGGAGTTAACTTTGAGTCCTTTCACTAATTCACTCAAGGCAGCAGGCCACCAATAGCTACACACTTGAAAAACTCAAAGAATGGGAATCACAAGTCTGTTGCATTTTCCTAAAACCTCGATGCTAGGAAAAGAAAATCCAAAAAAAAGGTACAGTGGTCTGTCCTACAGAACAGCAGAACTCTCAATGATGCATTCCTGCATTATTCTGGAAAGCAACAAAACTATGAATCCAAAGAAACCCAAATGTTTTGAAGAGTAATGACCGTAACAGTTAGTGGTACTCAGAGAGGCATAGACAGCTTTCCAAATCCAGTGCTGCACAAAATCAAGCAGTGTTGAATACTTAAAGATAATTGTGACTTCCAGTAACAAAGACGACAATTTGTCCTGTAAAACCGTGCAACTTGAGCAAAAAATAAAGATTTAAAGAAAACATTCCTGGATTGAGCAGCTAAACCCTACCCTACAGAAAGAACTTAGAAAAAGGATTGCTTTCAGCGATAATTATCACTAAACACATATTAATCAGAACTCTCAGGCAACTATCAACAACGACTCAAGCTAATTATGGCCAATATGTCAAGAATCTGAGAAAGACATACGACACCAGAAACACAGAAATACCATAGCTCCAGACACCAAGCAAAACGCAAGAAATAACCAGAATGCCAGAGCTTTAAGTTCATAGCGGTATATTGAACCTATGAAAACCCTAGGACCAATTCAAGAAATATTTAAGATACAACGAGTTCAAAATCAAAAACCAGAAAGCTCCATTTTCATTAAATTCACAACAAAACCCTAAATCCAAAACTCTCAATTCAGTAATTTCACCAAGGTGATAAGAAATCTCAAAGAAATTTAGAAGCTTCTACAGAAAGAACCGGATTTGCTAAAAATCCTAGAAACCCCATTGCGAGGGAGAAAGAAAGCGAGTACCTTGGATATCAGGGCAACCAGGTTCAGCCGACTCCGTGGTCAACAGCCAAGGAGGAGGACGGCCGCCGTCGGCGAGGAGGTTGTAGGCCAGGGATTGAACGTGGGACTCGATCTGCTGCCTGAGCTGGCCCGTGATCCAGTTCTTCCGCTCAAAAATCTGCA
This sequence comes from Areca catechu, assembly GCA_021397845.1. Lineage (NCBI taxonomy): Eukaryota > Viridiplantae > Streptophyta > Magnoliopsida > Arecales > Arecaceae > Areca > Areca catechu. The sequence goes on from CM038045.1 coordinate 64,299,123, forward strand.
TGAAGAGGTGCTCCATCGTCGACATTTCCGCACAAATCCAGATCGATCGACGATGAGAGAGGTGAATCTGGAACCCTAGCGAGACGAAACCAAAGGGTGAATCTAGGATTTCTCTTCGCCCTCCATCGGGTGAGAGAGAACGGCTAGCGGAAGGGGGAAGCATTTGAAAATTTTGAATTGCGGGGGCCCGGAATCCGGTACGGTGTACCGCCGGACATTGTTATAAACGTCCGCGGATGGGTATCGGGCCCCACGAAAACAGACCGGGACGGGACAACCGGACCGGTTCGTCCAAGTCGGAAGGAATCATCTTGAACTTTGATCGGTGCGAGTTTTATATTGGATCATAACCGAAATTGATCCAATATTTTGGTAATCTAAAACCACAAGGATCATCACGGGCCCATTAAATAAAAAGAAACATGAATACATGAAATTGATTATTGGGTCAATCCAATATAATTAAAAATGATTGAATCATCTTTATTATTATCTTGCATCAAATATTTTCTGGAAGGATAGCTACGCCCCTTCTGTTCGTTTTGCTTATCAAAAAAAGAAAAGAAAAAATCCAAAAATCAATAATCTAGTTATAGATCCAAATCCATAACAAATCCAAAAAAAATAAAAATCCAAACTCATTTGCATTCCTTAAAAGGAGGATAGAGCAAGCTATTTAAGTTAAAATATGATGGCAGAGTCGGGTGTCTAAGGTGGAGTTGAGTTCTGCTAGATCTATCCAATAAAATTTATACACATTTGGGATCAAAATCAAGAACAAAATATTCCAAACCTTTTTTTTTTTTTTTTTTCCAAAAAAAGCCTTTACAAACTCTTCGCCCTGTTTCAAGTGGTTTAATTGTGATCTAATTAGTATTAGACCCATGGAAGAATGCCCGCTAACTAAAAGGTAATGGTGGAAAACAAGAGGCATGATTCTACAAATATTAGTTATTTCATAATAAGTTTCATGAAAAGTATTCACATCGGAAAACTACACCATTCTTTGAATGCAAAATAAAATTTTCTTCCCGTAAATTTAACAAATAGCATTAATGATCAAGATTGAAGGTCTTGTCCATTGTAGCAATGTATCATCGTGCATGCATGATAATCATTTTCATACGAACTCTCAAATTTGAACTGAACTACTAATTGGCGCGAAACAGGGTCGATAAAATTTAGCATTGCTTTTGAGCATGTTTATCAGTAGATCCGATGATAGATCGAATGGATGAATTGTACTTTTAGACCAGAAAATTTGAAGAAAAATAGCTACTGCCAATAAGAGGATTCGGCTGAACTTATACTTCAGGAATACTGAGGACTAAACCCTAATGCATACGGTGAGTGTCGAAACTCCTTTTTTGGCAACTTTAAAATAAATAAAAGTATTTCTTGAAAAGGACAAAGTGTTTATTTATTATTATCTTTTGAATGGTGCTTTTAGGAGAATTTAGACAAAACGACTTCTAGCTTTTAGCTTTTTCTGCAACCTTTTTTTAAGATGGCCTTCCTCTTCTAAGAGCTTATCCATTGGAGAAATAAAATTGAAGGATCAACCATTTATAGGATGCATATAGATCATTTGTAATTTAGTAGCAAAAGCATGGATATTGATTGTTAACCATGTTGAGTGAATATTTCTATAGCCAAAAAGAGACACGTACATGACCCAAGGTAAGAAGATTTAACGTTAGCTTGACGGTGAAACAATATTAAGAAGTAACATTTTTTCTCAAGCAACGAGTTAACCTAAACAAGTAGGTAGGGCTGGAAATGGGCCGGCCCAAAGATTATATTTTAAAAATTTTTGGACCGAATCCGGGCATTCCTTTGACCTAAAAATTAAATGGACTCTATTTTACAGCTCCAAGACTAGTCGAATATGCTTAAAATTTCGTCCGCAGCCTGAACCAATTTCAGATCGACCCGAAATTTATTGAGCTGGCCCGGCCCAGTTCCAAATAATGAGCTTTTGGGCCGGCCCATTTATAGCCCTACAAGTAGGGATGGCAATGGGCCGGGTTTGGGTCAAGTGCATAACTACCCAAATCCAAACCCAAATATTCAATACACTACCTAAACCTGGCTCAAACACTATCGGGACTGGGTTTTTTTACCCAAACCCATCTCAATTGGGTATCGGATAATCGGGTTTACCCGGCCCGAATCCAACTGAGTCATATTAAATATTTTTTTATTTTTATCAACTTTAAAATTATCTATAATTTTATAAATTATAGATACATTAAACAAATAAAATTTAACTATATTTTTAGTTCAACAGCATTTAATTTCATATTCAATCAAAATTTATATTATGAAGTTGGTAAACTATTAATTATGATCTTGTTTTGAATTCACCCTCAATAGAATAAGATAAAAAAAAAATCCAATATATATATATATAATAATAATAATAATAATAATAATAATAATAATAATAATTAGGGTATAGGGTTCAAGTATTTTAAAACTTAATAACTAATAATTATAATTAATAAAATATATATTAATTATATATATTTAAATATTAAAATAATTTGGGTCGGGTTCGGGTCGGGTGTATATCTACCCAGTCCCGGTCCAAATCCAAAGTTAAGCATTCGGGTTTTACCCAAATCCGGCCCAAACCCAGTCAAAGCATTGACTACCCGGCCCAATCGGGTCGGGTCGGGTCGGGTATCCATGGGTTTAGATTTTATTGCCATCCCTGTAAACAAGACACTACAAAAAATATGGGAATTAGTGACTTTTTTTTCGATAATCAAGAAAAATTATTGGTAAATTTATTAATCTTCTCAGTGATCATGACTAACCATTGAAAAAAAGCCTATGTTATTCATCCAGCCAGGGGCAAAGCACGGGAGACAAGCCCCCCCCCCCCCCTCAATTTTCCCATAATTTTTCTCAATGTTTTATTTATAAGTTAATTTTTTATATAAAATTTTAAATATTATGCATTTATCTATTTGCCCCCCCTAAAATTGAAGGTATTAAATATAGCTCGAAGAATCTTGGAAAAAGAAGTTTTAAAATGAAACAAATATCATAAATCAGCTTTCTGTATTTAAAAGTTGGATTACTTTCGATTTTTTCTTTTCCTTTTATTAATTTTTTTTCTTTCCATAATTATTTAGCAAAAGACATAATTTTTTTTGTCACTCGATCAGCATCCGTTTCCAGAACTCGCCATGACCGAAGCCACCGCACGCAACCGGCACCATCCCATTTGCTACACCGACGGATGAGATGGTGCAGGACCTATCACTCGGCGCAACCAGTGGGAATGCCCCCATGGTAAGACCGAGTAGTTACACATGTGCAAGGCTAGATACCACTGATGTGCTGGCCTGCGGTTGCCATCCCAGTGGCCTCCATCAGTCTCGCCACACTGATAGACGTCGCGTGTGATGAAGAAGCACACCGCCCTGGTGGCCAAATCCATCACACGGCATGATCGGTCTTGGGGGTCACAAGCAGGCAGGCGTCAGTCATGCCTCGAGCTCACACCAACAGTACTGTGCTCATGCCCCATAGCCTTCAGTCCCGTCACTCGACAAATGCCCCATCACGTCATACAGCGCCAACGGCACTTAGCATGACGCCGCCACTACTGCGGCTAGTACATGCGCATTCTCCATGAGTCTGTGGTGCTTATGACTCTTCCAGTTTTAACTACAACTACATAAAGCATTTTCAACGATGAAGATTGTCAAGATCAGATTGCGTAACAAGATGGAAGATGACTTTCTTGCTGATTATTTAGTCACTTATATTGATAAGAAAATAGCTAAAAAGTTTATAATAAATTTCATTATCAATGAATTTAATCCTATGAAATAATATCGAGTACAATTCAAATAATATTTATAAAAAATTAAAATAATTTTAATTATTTATTAATATTGTTTATTCTTTTAGTCCTAGAAGAGTTGGTGTGGTCCACCCCTGCATCCAGTCCAAGTTATCCCAATGATTTTTCGGATCCGCTAGAAAAGGTCCAAGTTATTCCAATGATTTTTCTAATATGCTAGAAATTTCACTACAAGAAAAAAAGTATTAATCACAGTTAAAAGCCATCGCTAATATCAGATTCCCCGTTGCTAAAAGACCTTCACATAAAACCCTATCTCAACTAGCCCCTATTAGAGATGGCTTAAATAACGTTGCTAATAATTGTTATTAGTGATGGCAAAGTCTATCTAATAATGTTTCCATTTTAAAAAATAATTTAAAAAATTATTTTTAGCATCCAAAAAAATTTTGTTGCTAAAAAGTTATCGGTAATAATTTGTTAGCAATGGTATTTACTATCAACAATATCATCACTAATAATTTTTTATTTTTTGAAAAAAGTAATTATTTTTTAAAAATCTATTTCAATGATAAATAATTAAATTTCTTAAACTGTATTAAATATAAAGTAACAATTAACAAGTATAATTATAAATAAAAAATTTAGATAAAGAAAAAAATGTTATTAACAAATTTTTTAATATAAAAAATCAAAATAAATAAAAAAAATTATTAATAATCTTACATGATGTAATGACTATCATCATACAATCAGCTGATCATAGCTCAGACGTGGACCCTAGAGAGTGTCCACGATCAAAATGTGGATGGCATCTCGAATGCCCTAAGATCGCTGGGCAAATATCCAGGTCATGATATCCTCGATGTGTGCATCACTCTACGTCTAAATTATTAGATCCTGAGATGAAGATGCCAAAGAGCACCGAGCTACCAGAGGGTCAGAGTTGTGGCCGAATCCTATGACCTAACTCTTACTCATCCCTTTAACTCTTACCATATTTACTGAATTAAAATGATAGAAAATAAGTATTTAAAATGATTTAAGAATTTAAAGACAGAATCTATACAACCTTCCGTACTCTGTCTTCTGGAAGAATGACTTCATGAAGAAAATGAAATCTTTGATGAAAAAGTGCTCGAGATCATAGAAGAATACCTCGAAATTATCAATCTCCCATGGTGGCCATATCGAAAAGAAAGTCCTAACATCGATCTTCTAGTTTATGCTCATCTAATTGCCTTGAGACACGAGAGTAGTGCCATCGACTATTGCAGCAATGTCACTAAAACTAGGGCTATAACTGGGTTGGGCCAGGCTGGGTCACACCCCTACTCGAGCCCAGCCCCGTAAAAATTTAAGGCTTCGAGCTAGGCTTAGGCCTGAAATTTTTTTAAAACATTCATCCTGAGCCTGACCCGAGCCTAAGCCCGAGCCTCGCCCGAGCTTGATGGGCCAGCCCGAACAATGATCATCAGAACCCCTCCCCTAAAAAAAAGCTCACAGGGTATCGGGTGCTGTCGCTAGAGCTGGGAGAAGCAGATCGAAGCTGGGAACGGGTGTCTCGCATTGGGTGTGGGCGCTGGGACCGGGGAGGGAGATCGAAGCCAAAAGGGGGGCTGCAAGATTCAGCGGGGATGGAGGGGGTGTCAAGTGCATGCACCGGGGCCGGAGAGGGATATCAGAGCCGGGAAGGGCTGCAGTGTCATGCCCAGGGGGAGGGAAGGGGGCATCGGGTGCGTGCACGGGGCTAGGGAGGGAGATCGAAGCTGAGGGGCTATAGGGTCATGTAGGCGGAGGGGGCGTCAGGCCCATGCACCAGGCCCGAGGGAGGTAGATCGGAGCTCGAGGTGGCGGTGGGATCGCACGGAACCTGGGGGGCAACGGGGTTGCACAGAGCCAGGGATGGTGGCGGGGTGACCGAGAGTGAAGATGCCAAAGACGGAGAGAATCATGAGACGGAGAGTATTTTAGTATTTAAATATATTTGGTTTCGGGCTAGGTTCGGGCCAGACATGGTCAGGCCAAATGGGCGGGCCTATTTCGGGCTGGATTCGAGCCGGATCGGGTCGGGCCAAAGGGGAGCCCGAGCCCAGCCCAAAAACTGAATGGGCTCTGTTATAAGGCCCGAAGGCCGACCTGAATTACTGAAAGCCTAGCTTGAAGCCTGACTCGAATTCGGGCTGGTCCGAAGCCCATCGGGCCAGCCCGGCCCAATTATAACCTTAACTAAAACCTTATCATCAAAAACCAATTTAAACTGGATAAATTAAAAACTAGATATACCGAATTAGTAAATAAAAAGATATCTTCAATTATACTTAAGATACTGCAGTCTATTTTAACTTCATCATTTGACCGGCAACATAAGCAGTAACACAGTTCTCACACCACCCATATTATATACCTCTCACTCTTAGACGAACATCTATTATCACATCTTGGCACCAAAATAGCTTAGGACTAAATGGCAACTAGCTCGTGTTGACTTCATTCACAATTAAAATTCTAACTCTTTTTTCAACTTTATTTTCATTATTTTCATCATGGACTAGCCGAACATCACCACGTACAATCTCTGATCATTGATTAATTCATATTTCAATACATATGAATGGTTAACTTTGTTTAATTCATACACATTAAAATATAAATTAATCCATGACCAAAAATTATCCTCGATAATTTTAGACGAGCTCATAATCATGCAAATAATGTAACTAAAGATGAGAAAGATTAAAATCTTGATAGTGAATGAAGTCAGCAATGAACTAGTTGCCACTCGATCCTAAGCTACTTTGATGCCAAGGATACTTATCTTGGAATTGGATATATCAGAATGGTTGGTGCGATTCATCACTGCTACTGTCACCGACCAAATGATGAAATTGGAATGGACTGTAATATCTTAAATACAATTAAAGGCACTTTTTTATTGACCAATTCAGCATATCTAGTTTCTAATTTCTCTAAAAAAAAGCCTTTGGTGATGAGATCCCAGTGACATCGTTGCAACAATCAATGAGGCCACTCCTGCATCTCAGGGTTATTAGATGAACACAAATTAGAAGAATAATTTTAGAGCTCCACTCTGGAATGGCCATTGCAGGAGATCGATAGCTTCGAGATCTTCTCCTATGATCTCAATCACTTCTCCTCCAAGGATCTCGTTTCTTCTTGGAATCCTTATTCCATAAGTCAGAGTATGAAAAGGTTGCAAGAATTCTCTATCTTTAAATCCTTGAATAATTTTAAAACTTGTCCCGACTGGGCATATTTCTAGATCAAGTTTGGGCTAAATCGGGCAAGGCCAAAAGGAATGTCTAGTCCTGTTGATATATCTAGGGTACAGGTCGGATCTAGGTGTGATATATCTAGGTTATAATCCGAACCAGACCTATTGAGAGTTTTAAGATAAGGAAAGCAAAATAAGAGAATATAAAACCGAACTTCCTTTCTCTATTAGAGCCGAAGAAAAGAAAAAGGAAGATGAAGAATAACAAGGAGACAACATCAATTGAAAATTCTAACTCGAATGTTAACTTCATTCACTATGAAAATTCTAACTTATTCATCATCTTTAATTACATCATTTGTATCATAGACTAGCATAACATCATCTAGTACAATCTTTAGTTATTTATTAATTTATTTTTTAATGCATACGAACTGTTAACTTTATTCAGTTCATACAAATTGAAACATGAATTAATCAATAATCAGATATTATACTAGGATGTTAGACCAACCCATGATCATGTAAATGATGTAACTAAAAATGAAAAGGGAATTAAAATATCAATAATGAATGAAGTCAAGAGCAAGCTAGAATCTCCAATCCCTGTTGTCTCCTTGTTCTTCTTTATTTTTAGTTCTTCTTTTCTTTAATTCTGACACAGAGAGTTTGATTTTTTCTTCTTTTCTTTTCCTTATTTTGTCTTAAAGTTATCAACAGATTGGATTCAGATCGGAACCTAGATATATATTTAGGTCCAAACTTGACCTTAATTATTGGACCCAGATCCGAACCCCCATTCTCTCCACCACCTAACCAATGAATGAGGACCTGAACCCCATTCCAGTAACTAAGTTGTCACCCTCAAGTCTGTTAAACATATTTCCCTCCTAAGAGATATCCTTCCATGTTTAGTTGCTCTTATTTGGGATGTATATTGATATGTAACTATGTTTGGCTAATCCTAATTAGGATATTTTGGTAGGCATTTACCTTATGTACATCCTCATGTGTATATTTAATGGGATAAATCCCAAGCTTAATGAAATCATGAATTCAACTTTCTATATGGTATCAGAGTGGGTTGCTATTCCATCTTATTCTTGCATATCCCAAACCTATTCCAATATATTCCAAACTTATTTCGGCCCTTCTCCTTTTTCTCCAAGGACGACCTAATCCCTCCACGCTGCCCTCTTCATCGCCACGCCTCCCTTCCCACCGTCACCGGCTGTCACCGGATCTCCCTCCTCTCTCGGATGTCGCCTCCCGTCGAACCTCCTCTCTCTGAAGGTTGGACATGTTGTTTCGCATGTCCCCATCCAAACTCCAACCACATGTGAGCTAAGACTCAAAGTTTTGGAGATCGCCCTTCCTCTATTGCTGCTATTGTCATGCCAGCCCCTCCCGCACAGGCGGTCACCTCTCTTACTCACGATGATATCCAGGCGATGATACATCAGGCTCTCTTTGTTGGTAATCCTGTAACCTCTTCTTCTGACACATCTCCTTTGCCAGGTAAGTGGTTTTTTGATTCCGATGCCTCAAACAATACGACATTCTACTCTGATATTTTTCAGCATGTTTCCCCTCTTCATTATCTGTCCCAATTTCAAACTGCAAATGGTTCTCTCATTACTATTAGCCATAATGGAACCATTCATTATGATACCCTATGCCTTTCTAATGTTCTCCTTGCTCCACAACTCTCTCTGAATCTTATTTTCATTGGCCAATTATGTGAGCAAGGCCTTATCATTATCTTTTCTTCTTCTGGCTGTGTTGTGCAGGATTGCTCGACGAGGAAGGAAGTTGGGACCGGCCGTAAGGTTGGTTGTCTTTTGTTCTGGATCGGCTGTATGTTTCTCCTATCCTTGGTATTCACTCTGTTGCTGCTGTTTCTCTCAATAAATCCTCTTGGCACAATCGTTTAGGTCATCCTTCCTTTTCCAAGTTATCCCACTTATTTAATAAAGGCTTGTTAGGCTCTGTCTCTGAAGCAAAAGAATCATCATGTATTCATTGTAAGTTATCTAAACAAGCAGCTTTACCTTTCTCATTGAGGCACTTTACTGCTACTGCTCCTTTTGATCTTATTCATTCTGATGTTTGGGGTCCTGCCCCTGTCTCTTCTATGGGTGGCTCTAAATATTATGTTATTTTTATTGATGATTGCACACATTTTACATGGCTCTATCTTTTGCCTATTCGTTCTGATGTTCTAAAGGTTTATATTGAATTTGCCACCATGATCAGAACCCAATTTTCTAAACTTATAAATTTTTTTCATTCTGATTTTGGTGGCGAATATCTCTCAAAAGCTTTTAACGAATACCTTAAATCCCAAGGCACTCTTTTGCAATTATCTTGTGTTGAGACCCCTTAATAAAATGGTATATCTGAACGCAAACATCGTCATATTGTTGAAACCGCCCGTACCTTGCTTCTTTCCTCTTATGTTCCAAAAGCCTTTTGGGGAAAAGCCATGAATATTGCCGTATATCTCATCAATCGCTTTCCCTCTAGTGTCATTTCCAATCTTTCACCCTTTGAACGCCTTTATCATTCTCCCCCTTCATACGACCATCTTCGTGTTTTTGGCTGTACTTGCTTTGTTCTTCTTCCCAAATGTGAGTGTGACAAACTTTCCAAAAAAAATGCAATCTGCGTGTTCTTAGGTTATGGCCTCCAACAAAAAGGATATCGATGTTTTGATCCTACCACACGCAAACTGTGCATTTCTCGACATGTCATGTTCTGGGAAACTATTCCTTTTTTCTTCTTACCTCATAAAGTATCTCTATTTCCGTGTCAAGAACCTTTGCTAGATCCTTTTTCATCACTTCATGAAAAAATGGACCACCTGACCAACCAGACGGGCCTGCTGTCATCCCCACAACCAATTCCCCTGCGAGTAATCCAGCAACCACTGAGAGATGGTATCATGCTCGCAACCACAATCCACCACCCTGGTTGACAGACTATCATTGTTACTTGTCCACCATTTTACCCTTACATGAACCAAAGTCATATCAAGAGGCATCATTTAATCCTTTCTGGCAGAATACTATGTCAGAAGAACTTGAGGCTCTACAGAAGACCCATACATGGGACCTGGTCGATCTGTCGCCTGAGAAATCAATTATGGATTGCAAATGGATATACAAGATCAAAACTAAGGCTGATGGTTCCATCGAGTGCTATAAGGCTAGTCTTGTTGCCAAAGGATTTACATAGGAATATGACATCGACTATGAAGAGACCTTCGCTCCTGTTGCCCGTATGACTTCAGTCCGGACTCTACTTGCTATAGCTGCTGCCAAAAGATGATCCTTACATCAACTTGATATCAAGAATGCTTTTCTTCATGGAGATCTATCTGAAGAAGTATACATGATGCCGCCTCTTGGCTTACCTCACCAGCCTCATCAAGTCGTAAACTTCGACGTGCTCTTTATGGTCTCAAACAAGCACCTCGTGCTTGGTTTGAAAAATTCCAAACCACTCTTCTTGGTTATGGATTTCTCCAGAGCCTTCATGACTCGACTTTCTTCTATTGCCGCTCCTCTCATGGGATAGCTTTTAAAATAATAAGAAATGTTAATAAGTTTTTTATGTTAAATCTATTCATATATTCTTTAAATATATGTTAAACCTATTTTAAAAGCTATGTAGGAAATAACTCGACTAACCATCACTACTCAATCCTTGGATTAGGTCGAGTACTATGATTAGCTTATCGCTAAGACATTAAAAATTCATTGCATAAAAATATATTATTTATTTAGAACATTAAATAAGATATGATATTTAAACTTGAAATGCCTTAAATATACTAACTTACGATGGTCAGATATTATATCACTATGAAGTAGCACATAACGATGTGCTTGTATCATAGATTTCTGATCAAGCACAATGCTTTCACTTTTTTCATTATTCCATCAGTAATAGAAAATTTATATAATTCTGCATTATCTACGAAATCACTATGTCATTAAGGTCTATTAAATATACTTTTTACACCTTGAAGATATCTTGAACAAAATATTAAACACTCTTCAACAATATATTCTTCAATAATCGAGCCCTCCGGATAGGCTCTGTTTCGTATATAATCTTTCAGTTTCACAAGATACCTACAATAATTAAAATTTATTTATGCATCATTATGATGCTAATTTTACTAAATATATGTAAAGGTTAAAAATTGATAACAATATCTCTCAATAGGATACATCCATCTATAATGTATCGATCCACCAAACTTAACTTCTGAAGGTAAGTGAATGAGTAGATGTATCATAATAATAAAAAATCTTGAAAAAAAATCTTATTCATCTGATAAAGTGTAATCGTAACATCAGACTCCAACTGATCAAGCTCTCCAAGATTAATAATTTTTGAACATAATTCCTTAAAAAATGATGATAACCGAATTATAACTACAAGAACTTGTTTAGGCACCGATGATCTTGAAGCTATTGAAAAGATATCTTGCATCAATATATGACCATCATGACTTTTAAGGTTAAAATATTTTTGGTCTTTAAGATATACACACATTGAAATATTTGATGCATATCTATCAGGTATTTTAATATTTTTCAATACTGTCAGAAAATTATCTTTTTATTGAGTAGACATTATATAAGATACATGAGACAAATAAATTCTATCATTAGCAAGTATTTTAAGATGAAACTGCTATCGGATACCCAATTCTTTTAAACTAGTCATGCTTTTATGTTATCTTTGATCTTTCCATCAAGATTCAATAATATTCCAAGCAGATTATCACAAGCATTCTTCTCTATGTGGATGACATCAAGATTATGCTGAATAAGATTATATTCCCAATAAGGTAAGTCAAAGAAGATACTTTTTCTTTTCCATAAATATTTGCTAGGTTGATATGGTGATGCTATCTGTACATCTTTCTCATTTTTTTTTAAAAAAAATAATAGGATCTTCAAATACCTGTGCATCCATAGTATCGGTATTCACTTTCTCTAATAACCCTTCTTGATCATCCCTCCCTCTTTTTTAGAAAACTTTGAGAATTTACCATATATGTAATTGATGAAATCCATTTATCTACGAACATTAGTTCCAGAAGGTGGAATAGATATATATCTCAATTCTATGGTACCATCAAATAATTCTTTCTAAAACTGAAATGGATGATTTGCTTCTAACCATCGACGATATCCCATTGAACAATTTTTTTCATGTTTTAACAAAATTGAATATGTCGAATCTGCACAACAAGGACATGAACCCGTCCCTTTGTATTCCTTCCAGATAAATTGGCATATACTAGAAAATCATTAATAGTCATAACAAAGCTGTCCATAGTTTAAATATTTCACCATTTGAAGTATCAATTGCATCGATACCCTTCCACAGTTATTTCAATTTCTCTATTAATGGTTGTAGGAAAATATTAATATCATTCTCTAAATCCTTATCACCTGGAATAATCATTGACAAGATAAGTAAGGATTATTTCATGCATATCCATGATGATAAATTGTATGGTATTAGAATAATTGGCCAAGTACTATATGTAGAATTAAGAATCCAAAATGGATTGAAACCATCTGAAGTTAAACCCAACCTAACATTATAAATATTAGAGATAAAATCAGAATGCCTAGCATTAAATGCTTTCCATACTAAAATATCTACTAGATATCTCAAATTCCATCCTTTGTATGACCTTCATCATGCCATCTCATTAATAAAGCTATTTTTGATGATAAATATATCCTCCTCAATCGAGAAATAAGAGAAAAATAATGTAATACCTTCACTGATTTTTTTGTACTCCATAATGTATCTGCTCCATTCGATACACCATCCTCATCTTTTTCATCGATTATTCATCGTAAAGATCTACATACATTGCATGACTCTCAGTCAGCATCTGTACCATGATATAACATACGGTCTTTCAGATAACTATGAATCTTTTGATATCCAAAATTCAATTTCTTGACAACTTTCTTTGCTTCTTAATTAGAGAATGGCAAAACAATGCCTTTTGGAAATGCATCCTTTAATAACTTGAGAAGCATGGTAAAACTCTTTCCAGACCATCCATTCATATATTTTATATGGAATAAAAGTACAATAAAAGAGATCTTAGAAAATTTCAAACAATTCGGATATAATTGTTCATCAACACCTTTCATTAAATTATGATACCGAGCTAACTTGGCAATTAATGATTGCATATGCTCCTCGATATATATTCATTCCATAAAAGTAGAACTCTCACATATTTCAGCTGCTTCATGTGCATTACTGGAACATCCTAAATTTTGAATGCCATGTCCAAAAGCATTAGTGATCAAATCCCTTATATCATCATCTCCTAAAGGATTCTCTTGCATGTTACTAGATCTAAGATCAGACAAGGGTTAATTACTTGATATTGGCAACATAAATTCTTCATGAAAAATTCACTCAGTATAACCCCTTTCAAAACCATTCCATATCAAATGTTCTTCAACCATTTGTGGATCTAGAGAAGAACTATTAATACATTTTCGGCATGGACACAAAATCTTTTCATTCAAACTATTTTTATCCAAACCAAATTTAATGAAATCACGAACTCTATATAAATATTTTTTGGTATTTCTTGATTTATTTATCTAACTTTTATCTATTATAGAATAAAATGATCAAACTTCCAAGTTATCTAAAAGTAATAAAAATTGGATAGTCAATATTAATGCAATAAGTAAAAATATAAAAAATATGTGAAACATAAAATAACTTAACTAATAAATGCATCCTATGACCAACTAATAGGTAAAGATAGGTCCTATCTCATTCAAAAATTATATTAATTATATAGGTCATTTATAGTAATCAAACGATATACTATAAGAGCTTTGAAAAATTTTGGCAACATTTCCTTTTAGTTCTTCCTACACGGTTAAAGATGTATGAGGAGAACTAAAAAAAAATACTATCCAAAATAAATCTTGAACCCTACCCATACTGCTTCATTACTATAATTACCTATAAAATTATTTACAACTCTCAAACTATCCAAATTAGATAATCAATTGACCAATGTATATAATTCTCCCATCCATACAAAAAAATATAAATGTATGGATGGTATAGAATATGTACATTAATCAATTAATAGATCTATATTTCTATGTAATGTAAGTTTTGTAAAAAATATTTAAAAAGTCATAATTGATCATAACAAAACTATACATGGTATTGAAATGAAAGATTTCTAGTAATGATATGATGACATTAGCATTATAAATATATCATGATAATGTGTAACACAAAACCAGAAACTAAATTGCTTAGAAATAAATTTCGGTTCAAATTGATTCTTTACATGATGAGCATGTTATCAATTGATTGCATCATGACCATTCCACATAAAATAAAATAACATAAAAATATAGACATTTTTTCTCTCATATTCAAATAATATATGTGAGCTCTAAAATAATATATGAATTCACATATTCAAATATCAAATCATCACATATCTTGATTTAAAATCATCACATTTCTTTATTTTGGAGAAAATACAACATATCACGATCAACGATGATGGGTGATAAAATAAATAAATATAGAATCAAGTTTATAATTCAATCTTTAACAAATCTAACCGATTCTCCTGTGTAGCTAAAATGGCAGTAATACATGAATCTCTTCCATTCCTCGTGATATCATAAGTTATTTAACTCGATTAAGCCCAAATCTATTACCAAAGAGAGCTTTCATTTCCTTCAAACCTAATAACTACTTAAGGTTGCAAATGAGTTAGGTGATCCTATAAGCCAACCCAACTCATTATTGAAGATTCATGGTTAATGCTAAGAGGCCAACAAGTTTAATTAGGCCGCTGTGTGTTATGGTAACTTTTACCTAAGGAACAACAAATAAATTTTATTTCTGTTTTTCACACACTAGCTTAAAAATTAAAAGGGTCCGGTTTTTAGATTTTAGTGTGCATTTCTCTTCGACTGCATCAATAGATTTCAACTATTGCAAATAAAATGATGTATATTTCTAGTGTTTAATAAATATGTAAATTTTGTATCGATAATCAAAATCTTCTTTTTTTCTTAGGTTGGATGGTATAAGCTAAGTGAAGCCCTTGTCAAAATTTCAAGTATCTTCATGCTATATTGATGGAGAAATTGATCCAAAAACCTTGATTCTCAATTGTTGAGTAATTGATTTTGCCATTTTTCATTCCATCAAAGCCAAAACAAAAAAAAAAAAAGGAGAGATTATGGCACCTTTCCTTAACATAAGAGGGTATCGACTCATTGATTCTATGACCATTATGATAGCATAGAATCATTGACTATTGGGGAACATTGATCACCGAATGTTAGTTTGAATTGTCCAACCCACACCACTTAAATCAAAGCTTAGAGATTCGATACCAAGAGGTGTCAACTTTTCCGGTTTAACTTTCATTTATTAATACCAAATTTTGCAAACATATTTGAATTCTCAAGACATCAGGCCTGATCTTCCCAGAGATCTCTTTTGGCTTGAGTACAGCCACAGGATTAGAAACTCTCATCATTCTTAAAACAAGAAAAATAATAATAATAGTGGATGGGACTTTTGACCATCAAAGGTTGGACACATCTAGGAGATAGGTTTTATTAACCAATCTAATATTATATGTAAGCAAGCTATGTTCCTACTTCGAGCCCTTGGTGCATAGTATCATAGCCCATAGAATCTTGTACCAAAATAATAATAAAAAAAAATGTCATAGCCCATTAGAATAAGACATGAATGATTTGGGGGTAGATTCCAAGTTGTGCCGCCCCACACAGATTCCAAGTTGTGCCGCCCCACACGAGTGACAAATTAGGTCTAAAATATTTTTTGTTAGCTTGAACCTAATTGACCCAATCTAATCATTTGTCGAATGTGACTAAATCATCCGTCGGATGTGACTAAGTGTGATATCAAAATCATACATGAAATAACCCAAATTAGATTGGAGTCAAAAGCATCTAACATAACCCGTTTGTAGCCTTATAAATACCATCTCTCCATCCAGTAACTATTGTTTCTTTTTTTACACCCTTTAATGATATATATATATATACACACACCAAGATATCATAGATTCGAATTATTTTTTAGAAACATCAAAAGCTAAATCTTCACCTGTTTAAAAGCAAACTTAAAAACCAAGGATTAATTATGACCAAAATTATGATCAACTAAATTTTAGTCCTTTTTACTTCACTAATACTATTTGTCCATGCACTTAACAAGATAAATCAATTAAATGTGCATTATAGGTGATAATTCATGTACTTTGCACTTGATTTCATATTTGCATGACAACTCAGGATCTCATACAAAAGGACCAGATCAAAAGTACTATTTAAATTCTTTCAAGCTAAATACATATGTATATAATTAAACTCAACTCAGTGCATAATCAATCAAAATTGAACACATGTTCACACAAGTTCTCATATTCACAATACATCAATTATTTTTTTTTAAGACAATATGGTTAAAACAACTTGCATATCATCACACTCGACCAATGCAAACAATTAATTTGTTTCCTCTTTACCATTTACATGAATAAAATATTTCATCTAAATTTCTTCATCATTATTTTTTTAAACTCTCATTATGCAAGGATTTGCTATTCTGAATAAAGTTTTCAAAAAAATTAAACAATGATGTCTAAAAACCTATTTTATTTAAATTATTGGTTCATTAAAAGGTTTAAAATAATTAGGTTTTATATAATCTATGCATGCTTACACTCATGCTTAAAATCAACTTAGCATACATAAATTAAGGAATATATCAATAGTATTCAAGCTAAAAGAGCACTGACAAACACTAGCTCAAATAGTTACTGGGAAAATTAATTTTAACCCTCTTTAAATCCCATGTATGAACAACTACATTATTCGGTTATTCATCCAACAATGGGTTAATGGCATGGATCAATCATGAAAAGGAAAAACAAAAGCCTATAAGAAATCATAACAACATTAAAAGAAAAAAATAAGATTTTATACCATACCTTAATTAGCAGTAATAGAAAAAAAAAAACAAAACACCCAAAATCCGATCAATGTTGTTGGTTCCTCTCAGTCAAACATCCACCTTTCCGTCGTTCCGGAGATCTCCAACCTACTTTTAAAAAAATAAGAGATGGGTCTTGCTACGGGATCGAGATCGGGAGGGTGAGAAAAAATATGAAATCGTCGAAAATGGAGGACGAGGAAGGGAGGATTGGAGGGAAAGCCAAGCGCAAGATCTGCGTGGAGGGAGGTGGCAACGGGATCAGCAACAAAGTAGTGGCAGCCGACTGGAAAAAGGGTTTCGGAGAGGGAATACAGAAAAAGAACTTGAAATAGGGTTTCGGGAGGTTCGAAATTCAGGGGAAACAGTTCGATGCTTTAAAGCACCGTTAAAATCCACCATAACCCGACACAAGCAAAAGCGACAACCATTCCTTGAAAACATTTGTCGGTACTTTTAAGTGTCGTAATTTGCCGACGCTTTATAAAAACAACGACAAGCGTGCGAGACTTTCCAACTTTTCAGGATAGCATCAGGAAAAAAGAATTGGCTTTGCACGTTTATATTGTAGTGTTGGCCATCACCAACCATATCTCATAGATAGGGTTAAAATAGAATGAGTTGATATGATTGTGCATATTTTGACTACAAGATATATCAACTCATAGATGACATGTTATGAAAGACTAGCGCATCAACATAGCTATCTAATCAATACATAGTTTTCCACTTCTTCAACAATATCGAAAATTTAACATGAGAAAAACAATAATGTACCGAAGAGCAAAAGAGAGAAGATGATACATCCCTAACAAAACTTTACCTTGCAACTACTCTTTCCAGTGAGATCGCTTTCTTCATATACAACGTTACATTTCCATGAGTGAGGTTTTAGTTCTACGAGCGTCATTGATTTTTTTTTTTTTTTCCTTTGTTGTTAGCTTGATTAAATGCAGCAAGGATTGAAGTGCATAACCAACTCTATCAGTTGTTACAAAAAAGAACAAATGCTGTAAATGAATACCTAAAAATAACTTAATGAACTAGCTCCTAAAAAAAATACTTTTTTGGGGTGGAGCCAGCTAGTTCCAACGCAATACGTACGCTGGTTTATAAATTTGGAATCCGTCTATAAATCATGTTTATCCAGCAAAGTAAAAACGTATGGTTTTCTTTTTCCCGTTGTCACATACTGCATCTTATCACACCATGAGGACTTGAAAACACCTCTCCAGGATGAAATCAACCGTCCATGTCAAATTTTTTTCACCCATCAATGCCTAGGATGCTGCTATATTCAACCCATGGTACATGAACTTTTTTGTTTTTTTTGTTTTTTGATAGAATACATGAACTTTTTTTTCTCGCATCGTTTCTGCATGCGCGTCACCCTCCTGAGCGTGCCACGTGGATTGAGAAGGGCATTATAAGGAATCTCGCGCTCACGAGGTTCACCATCCCCACCCGCTGAGTGAGAGAGAAGAGAGAGAGGGAGACAACAATGGCAGGAAGTGGTGATGGCATTCCAGTTTTCCCACTGTTACCAAGGATCAGCTCCGGTAATATAGAATATACGCATATATATCTATATATATATATATAGTACGTACTGGTATTTTCCCTTATTTCTTCTCTAGTCTGAAGGGTTTTGCTTTCAGATCTTTTTTTAATCAAAGCCAACGTACACCTATTGCATGTCTATTCAAAGTATTTTCATCTTCGATCTGTTCCCTGAACTACGCTAATTTCTTCGAAAGTCATGCTGACTCTATATCTCTCTCACGCTCTGGTATCTGTTCTCCTCCATGGAAGCACACGCCTATGGCTTGTCCATTGCAGGGTATTTCCGTTGATCTCCTGTTTTCTATTTTACACTCATTTCCATAAAGTCCTAATAATCTCTCAGTGGTATTCTCTTTCTCGCTTGCTCGATCTCATATCTCCATAACCCACATCCATGGCTTACCCGGTAAATGATATTTCCATTATTCTATTCCCTGACCTACACTTATTTCCACATATAGTTTTAACAACTTCACCCCCTCCGATCCCCTTCTTGCACCTCCTTTTCTTCTCAGACCCAGTACTGCAACCATATGGCATGCCCATGCATCATGATTATTCGTTATTTCCATGGATCTAGATCTATATTTCTTTCCTTTACTTCTAATATGCAGTCCATTTTCTTTTCTCGTGATCTATGTTATAGATGTGCCACATATTACAATCCAGTATTTTTCAGTTATTTTCTTTATGGGTGAATTTATAGTCCAGACTAGGCTTTTTTTGGCGTGTGCAAGTGTTGAATTAGACTAGTTTTTATTGCTTGAACTTTGGAGCTTATATTTTTGTTTTTTGTTTTTTGTTTTTTTTTTCTGTTTCTTTACTTTTCTTTTACTGCTACCTTTTTCTATTTGTCCTATTTAGTTTCCTTCTAGAAATGCTGGTTTTTTTTTTTTTTTTTGTTGAAACAAAAGGGATGGGGGATAAATCCCGATATAGCTATCTAGAAGTACTGATTTCAATTATCCGATGAATAGTTATATCAAAAATTTTAATTTTCATCGAGCCTTTTGTAGTTTGTTTGCGGTGGTGGCTGCATTGACCGGCGGTTACTAATCATATATCCTGGTTCGTACTGTCTAGATCTGAGTTCTTCTAAAAGAAAAGATCTACAAATGAGTGAAAGATCAGCATATCTGAATAATTTCGTGCTAATATTAATTCCTTTCCAAAAACATTGTTTTGGTTTAAAATATTCCGCGAGCAAGTACACACCAGGGTAAACGGTGGGTTTTTGCAGTAAAAAATGATGGTTGGTTGAGATGGCTTCCATGCACCATGCTCGATTGGTCCCATCTCCGACAAGCCATTTCAGGCAATTTTCTATAGTCTTCTCCTTCTATTTATTTATGTTTTTTTTTTTTTTAAAAAAAAAATCTATATCTAGCTGTCGTGCCGTTGAAACTTTGAGGAATTTATTTATTGAAAAGGAAAAAGACCATCTTAATTTCGGGAAACAAGATTCCCCTGAGAAAAACAATAAATCTAAACTAAACGCTCCATTCTCTAGCTTAAAAATCTAGTCGGTTAACGAGCCCACGGTAACATTAATCAAGACAGAAACGTGGTCCCAGTTGTTCCAATCGCCATCGGGATTCAGGGGAGGACCCTCGGCTCTTTCTTTCAAAAAGGGAAAGAGTTAGGTAGTCTTGTTGTCGTTTTCTCTCCCACTTTTGACGTCATCTTCTCTTTCCTTCCCCCCGCGGTGTCCCCATCACCCTCTGGTCAACAACGTTTCCAATTACCTCCCGCTTCAGTATTTCCATCGGTAAAGCTCGAAACCATCAAATGCAGCGACCTGAGAACTGGCCACCTGCCCTCATGCAAACAAGCCTGCCACAAACCAAGGCCTTTTTCAGCTTGGCAGCCACGAGTCCTCATGGCACAGGATACACGAGAGGCGCTTCTAACACCTCCCTTGGCTTAGCCTCTTACAACTATATATATATTCCTTTGCTCTGACGACTGAACTGTTGTCGCTTGCAGGAACGGCCGGGCCATTGGCCGACGGGATCAACGCGCCCCAGGAGGGGCCCGCCGGAGTCAACACGAACCTGCAAGCTGCCGGGACCCCGGTCCGTCCCAGCGGCACTGCCCCGACCGCCACCGCACCCGCAGCCCAGCCCCAATTCAACCTCCGGGATCAGGAGCATCTCATGCCGATCGCCAACGTCATCCGTATCATGCGGAGGGTCCTCCCGATGCATGCAAAGATTTCCGACGACGCCAAAGTCACGATCCTGGAGTGCGTTTCGGAATACATCAGCTTCATCACCGGCGAGGCCAACGAGCGGTGCCATCTGGAGAAGCGCAAGACCATCGCCGCCGAAGACGTGATCTGGGCCATGGGAAAGCTTGGCTTCGACGACTACGTCGGTCCCCTCAGACGGTACTTGCAGCGCTACCGTGAGAACGAGAGAGACCAGTACCTCGGCCTCCGCGCCGGCGAACATTTTCCAAGCGTCGAGCACCGCCGCCGCCGCCCCCAGATCGGGGACATCGTCAGCGCCCCTTCGTTCTGTTCAGAGACTTCCCTGATGTGCTCGCCGATGCTGCCACCGCCACCTTCATGGAGCCTCATGATGCCACCACCTGCGCCACCTTCTCTCTTCAACCATCCTTCTCTCTTCAACCATCCCTCTGGCCAAGGCTCAGGATCGGGCTACTTCCCCGGGATGTATGACCGGGGTGGCGATGGTGCGGGGACGAGCAACTCCCAGGCTCCACCCATGCCTGACTTCTTTCCCTAGAAATCGTCAAGTAATATGTATGGTCATAGTAGATAACTGGTAGTATGTAGCATATGCGCGCATATATGTAGTAGTGTGCAGATGATGGGAGAGCAGGGAAGAAGGTCTGCTTTGTGGAACTATAGCTAGTCACAAAGAAGGGAAGGTGGACGACCTTTAATTTGTGCTTTTTACTTGAAGCTAGGCTGTGCTACTGGAGGTATGGTTGGAAGGGATGGGGACTGGAACTTGTGGGAAGAGGTTGGAGAACATTTATATTTTGGGGGTGTACGTGATCTTTTCCATTCATCGCACTGTCTATGTTTTCAATTTTAATAATGAAACGAGAGCATCTTCGGCACCTGGACCATGCATGAATAGATGAAGATATATAGCTTGTGCGTTTCTTGATCCTTGTTTACATATATCTCTGTTATGGTTCTCTACCATGTTATTTATGTCGAGAATGAAGCTTTTGTCCAACCTACTGGCCTACAAGTCGAAGTGAAGTTGCTCAACAAAGCCAAAAGTTTTTAGCTCAGTTAGGCACCCCTCTTCCTTTAATCACTATATATATATACATACCTACATACATACATACATATATATACATATATGCATGCATGCATGCATAAACCATAAATTTGTCATACCTTTTTTTTTTTTTTTTTTTTTTCACTAACATGACATCGTCAGAATTCATAAAAAAATTAAATTTAAGTGCCTCTAGTGAGTACAAATGATGTCGCACGTCATCTGGCCCATGACACCTATCTCATGAAGTGGCCTATCAAGCATTATTACTCCACATATAACAACAACATTCGGAGTTGTAATTGCAACGACCCATGACCCCAATTCCATTGTGGCTTCTTATGTACATTGACTTGTGCTATATCGCGTGAATTTACCTTTATTTTCCAGTACTATAATAATGATGTCAAAATAGGGTATCTTTTGCATCAAGATAAACTCTCTCCATCCCCTCTCGATCAGCCTCATCCAAAAAAAAAAAAAAAAAAGAATCGCCTATAAGCACCGTAAGCACCACACATTCATGGGATTCTACTCAGCAAAATTTTTAGCACTAATTCGAATCCTTTAGGGCCATTAGTGATGTTGGTTCAGAATTGATGATGTGAAAATACTATTCTGTGATGGTAGTAATTTAGGATAAATTTGATTCGCGATCAAAATCATAATTGGAATCAGAATTTGAGTGGAAATTGAAATGGTTGTATTTTTCGACATGTTAGGTTCGTGATTGGAATCATAGTCTGAATGGGAAAGCTTTTAAATAAATTTTCAGAATGCTTTTGTCCAACTTACTGTGCTACATATGGAAGGAAACTGCTCAACAAGAACAATGGAAGCTCTATATATATATATGGTTCACACTTTGATGGTGACATAATTGTTGCCACATTCCTAAAAGATTGAGAAATATGAAGGAAGATGAATTTGTTAGGGTAAGGGCTTGTATAGGGGTTTTCTTGGGAACAAACTCTTTATGTAGAGTAATGCTTGGTGGAACCGGCGGTCTACCGGATAAGTAGCAACAAAATATTAATTTGTCATACTTTTTTATTAACATGATATATCATCTAAATCATAAAAAAATTAATAATTTAAGCATCTAAAAACGGTCCAAATTCAACGGTCTATAGGTTATATTTCCTAAAATGGTCCATCAAGCATGATCGCAATATATAATACCATTTCCCAGGGTTGCAACTTCATCAAACCACTTCCCCAACTCCATTATATATAGATCCTGTTGACGTTGAATCTCCCTCGACCGGATGGAGTGATCCTTACGCCGCTGAGAGCGCCGCGAACCAGAACCTACAACACAGATCCCTGACCGGAGGTTTTCCGATGGGGGACACTCCGATGCCAAAGTCAGAAGAGACCCAAGCAACAGCAGAATGGAAAGCTTGTAGAAGCAAGGATGGGGAAGAAAGGGATCGAAAAATGATATACAAGCCCCGAGTCCGGATCCCTGGAGCATCCCCTCTTACCAGTATTTATAGGCTCCAACGTAACTACTTACGGTTACAGAGGTTGTCAAGCGCAACCATTTCTTAACTTCAAGTAGTGGCTGTCGGAAAAGCCGTTATACCTGAGGTTTGTTTAATCTGAGATTTCGGATCACGTGGGTGGTTGCAACAACCTAAACAGATTTCAACTGTTTATCCAGGAACCCCACGTGTTCCAAAATCCTCCTCTTTAAGCATAGATCCGAAGTGATCTTTATATTCTCTTTAGTAGTATTCCTAAAGGGAATGTCAGCTTTACACTTCGGATATTTCTTAGATGATAAAAATAAATACTTACAATATTTAGGTTAAAGGAGTAAAGTTGAAGATATTTGCCCGAGAGATAAGTCTTCGGATCAAGACAATTGCACGGAGCCGAAGACATTCAACATCGTCTTCAAACTGAGATAAAAATACGAAGCCGAAGACCCAGTGTATAATCTCCTTTAGACAATAGGCCGAAGATAATAAGTACGATCTCCGGACAAGAATAATAATATGAATCCGAAAACAGAGAAAGCATCCTGGATCATAGATGCGAAACCGTATACTTTAGGCATAGTCTTCGGATTAATGCGGATGCACGAAACCGAAGATAGTAATCAATTTGTTTCCCAGAAAATCAAGCATCGTCTTCGGACTGAAGTTATGATACGAAGCCGAAGACTTAGGGTCAATAACGAGAAGATATACCGTGAAGCCGAAGACTCATCTTGCCATCAGATATAATCTTATAAAATGATTAATTAATTGAAATAAAATAGGGATATCATAACAGTTGTCCCTCACTCCCAGTTTCGAAATGATTATATTTCGAAAAATGGGAGTATTTCAGTTTTGTCTTTTATTGATAACCGTCAAATAATGATGGCAAAATTCTGACGCGTCTTTTTGCCATAACTGTCTAGTGGCGCAATAAAACATGGCAAGGACACGCATCACTCTATCATAAGCGGTCTCAAAAAAAAATGCTTCGATTCTGAAAAATCTCGAAAAATTCCCAGAAAAGGGATTTAAAATTGACAGGGATTGGACACGTGGTGGTCATCTTGAACATGGAGATCTCGCTGGCATGATCTCAGCCAATATCATAGTTTCACGCGGATTGCTATGACTTGTCCCATTAATGAACCGTATCAAGGATCGAAACCGCCAATACGGTGCACAACCGTTTAGCCTTCCGAACTGTCTCGAAGGTCTCCCCCTTCTTCACCTATAAAAGGGAGGCGAATTTGAGAGAGACTTCCTTTCGCACTCGTGCCCTTGGATTTCCAGTTTTTACTGCAGTCTTTCATCTTCCCCGGTGGTCTAGTCCACCATCTTTATCCTTTTGTAGGTTAAGGACATTCTTCTCTTCTATGTTCTTACTCCTTTCAATGTCGGGGACTTCTAGGGATTCTTCCTCCACTTCCGGTAATGGTTTACTGGTAAGTGAAACAGGTAGGGTTCTATCCGAACGAGAGACCGTTAGGATTCTATCGGGAGGTGATGTCGGTAGGGACCTTCAGGGTGAATCCAGTAGAGGGAGAATTTTCCATAGGAAACGGAGCCCGGAATGGTTACTGGATTCTGTTCAGAGTTCCTTCACCCTTGCCAAAATAGAAGAAGTAAAACAATGTTACCACATTCCACGCACCTTCAATATGATCCTTCCACAATCCGATGAAAGGGTAGATAAGCCTCCCATCTGATCCATAGCCATATACGAAGACCATCTTAAAGTGGGTCTTCGGCTTCCTCTTCATCCTTTTTTTGTAAAAATCTTTAACTTATATCAGATAGTCCCAGCTCAGTTGACCCCCAATAGTTTTAGAAACATCTACGGGTTCTTAGTGCTTTGCAAACTTAGGAATGTAGAGCCGAAGACATCCCTGTTCACCTCCCTATTCATGTTAAAAGAGACTTCCATGGCAAAGGGTGGTGGGTCATAGGTCCTCGGCCTGGCCGAAGACTATTGAAGGGAACCCCAGTGTGATACATGGATGGAAGCCTTGCTTCTTTTTCGTGTATTATACTCACTAGGGCTTCAATATTAAGTGGTCGGCCCCGTGCTTGGATGCGAATGCTGGCAAAAGGATATTAAAGTCCGATGCCAGAGACTTCGAAACCCTGTCAGAACCGGAGATCCCTTCCCTTAAGGAGCTGCTGAGGGAAGAGAATCTTCATCGTGCTCATATCAGCGAAGTCCCAACATTAGGTATAGAATAAGTGGTCTTCGAATTTTTCTTGTGTTGCTGATCTCACCGCCGCACCTGTGGCTTCGGAGCCGCCAATCCGACTAGACCGTCTCTCCCATGGGGTCTCCTGGCTGTTCGAACCTGCAAGGCAAGGTCAGAAACCCTGACCGGGGGTCCCGCGAGGGAGCTCCGATGGTCAAGTTAGTAGACGGCGAGAGGGAACAGAGTCTCTGAGACGGGCCCCCGAAGGAGTCCCAGACTTAGAGATCGTGCTAGCAAGAAAGGTCCCAGAAAGAATAGAAACCTGGCCAGGTTCCTTCACCGAGTTCACACCAAAGGTTCCCTCTCGGGATCTTGGATCCTGCTCTTGGAACGGAATCTCCTTTCACAGCCTTTGTTTCTTGCTTACCTTGTCGTCTATTCTCTCCTTCCTTTTAACTCCTTATGTTGCCTTTTGGTTTGCCGCCCCTGGGAGGCTCCTTCGTCGCTTTCGCCTCCTCCCCTCCATCTCTTTCCCTTTTCCCTTCTGGATCAAAGAATCAGGCGGCTTCCCGGCCTTGCTTGCCGAGCCTAGCGAGGAAAGAGTAAAGGGAGGGCGCCGATCAGACCGTCGACCAGACCTTGGGCCGAGCATGAGCGCTCACCTTCCATGCGCCGACAATGTCCATTATCGGGTCCTGTTTTGTCAGGACCTCGCCTCTCGACTGTGAAACCTGTCAGGCCGATGTAAGTGATGTTTCGCGTGTTGCCGCCGACCGTACGGGGCACTTTTCTTGGGGTGCGGCGCGCACGGCTCGAGGGACAATCTCGGAGCTCGCGCTCCTGCTCTTCGGAAACTTCTCTGCACAGGCTGGCCTGCCTCGGCCGAGGTGGACCCCTCCTGGGTGGACACCTGGCGGAGCGGCAGAGGGGCGCTCGACTTCGACCGAGGTGGTCCCGTCTCCGGGCGCCACCTGGCGAAGGATCAAGGGGGCCCGGCTCGACCTTGGCCGAGGTGGGACCGTCTCAGGGTGCCACCTGGCGAGGGAGTAGGGGGGCCGTCGGCTTCGGTCGAGGTGGACCCCTCTTGGGTGGACACCTTGCGGAGCGGTAGAGGGGTGCTCGACTTCGGCCGAGGTGGTCTCGTCTCCGGGCACCACCTGGCGAAGGAGTGAAGGGGGCCCGGCTCGACCTCGGCTGAGGTGATCCCGTCTCTGGGCCCCACCTGGCGAGGGAGCAGGGGGGCTGCCGGCTTCGACCGAGGTGGACCCCTCCTGGGTGGATACCTGGCGGAGCGGCAGAGGGGCGCTCGACTTCGGTCGAGATGGTCCCGTCTCCGGGCGCCACCTGGCGAAGGAGCGAAGGGGGCCCGGCTCGACCTCGACTGAGGTGGGACCGTGTTAGGGTGCCACCTGACGAGGGAGTAGGGGGGCCACCGGCTTCGGCCGAGGTGGACCCCTCCTGGGTGGACACCTGGCGGCGCGGCAGAGGTCGCTCGACTTCGGCCGAGGTGGTCCCGTCTCCGTGCGCCACCTGGAGAAGGTGCGAGGGAGCCCGGCTCGACCTTGGCCAAGGTGGGACCGTCTCAGGGTGCCACCTGGCGAGGGAGCAGGGGGGCCACCGGCTTCGACCGAGGTGGACCCCTCCTAGGTGGACACCTGGTGGAGTGGCAGAGGGGCGCTCGACTTCGACCGAGGTGGTCCCGTCTCCGGGCGCCACCTGGTGAAGGAGCGAAGGAGCTCGGCTCGACCTCGATCGAGGTGGGACCATCTCAGGATGCCACCTGGCGAGGGAGCAGGGGGGCCGCTTGCTTCGGCCGAGGTGACCCCTCCTGGTGGACACCTGGCGGAGCGGCAGAAGGTCGCTCGACCTCTGCTGAGGTGGTCCCGTCTCCGGGCGCCACCTGGCGAAGGAGCGAGGGAGCCCGGCTCGACCTCGGCTAAGGTGATCCCATCTCCGGCGCCACCTGGCGAAGGAGTGAGGGAGCCCGGCTCGACCTCGGCTGAGGTGATCCTTTTCTCCGGGTGCCACCTGGCGAGGGAGCAGGGGGGCGTCGGCTTCGACCGAGGTGGACCCCTCCTGGGTGGACACCTGGCGGAGCGGCAGAAGGCCTGGACTGACCTCGACCTCGGCCGAGTCGGATCCACATATGACTTTGCCAAAAAACTCCACGTGGCTCGAATCACGCCCAGCGAAATCTGAGATATGCCACGTCATCGTAACAGCCGTAACATCTTGCTTCTCTTCTTTATTCGTATATGCATTACGATTTTCTTGTTTTCACTTACACGCAAGAAAATGAAGCCTCAACTTGACAAAGTTAGGCAGGCTTCTAGAAAAAGGAGGGTAGCCGCTCCTGCAACAACCGAAGCTCGAAAGAAAAGAAGGGCAGAAGAAGGTTCTAGTACGTCTCCGATGAGGCCCGTACTAGATGAAGACAGTCCCTCTACTTCTCCGGTGCCAACTGGTCCTACCAGAAGCTCGTCTCCGAGGACATCTCCGAAGAGCCCTCAACACACACCATCCTCGAGCCAACGGGATATAAACTTCAATAAAAAATCCGTGATTGCCCTTCTCGAAGACAGAAGTCAAGAGAGGGCAAAATACCGATCTGAAGAGGACCTCGGGTGGAATGCTACTTCGGAGGGAGGGTGCAACGTGGATTTTACTACCTTCTCGGATCGAGAAGGTTTAAAAAATCCTGAACTGGCGAGAGAATTATTAAAGCACACCCTTCTTCCAAAAGACTGGGATAGCGTCAAGTCCCGATATATCGAAGAAATCTCGGACTTGGTGTTCTCCTCCGCTTTGAAGGTAAATACTCATACTGTATTATACTTAGGTTTACAATTACTAATCTTTTCTTCTGTTATGGCAGATGATGCACGGCATTACTCACATGGAGGAGAGCATCTTCGATTTCCGAGTCACTTACAGGAAGATGAAGGAGGAAATGAAAATGGCCAAAACTGAAAAGACCATTGTCGAGGAACAAAGACAAGCAATGCAGGAGAAACTCGCCCGAAATGAAGCTTCGGTTCAAAGTCTGAAAACCGAAGTGGATAAACTTCGATCGGAGCATGCTGAACAAGAGGTGAGATCCAAGAAAAAGAAGGCCAAGATTCAGTCTTTGGAGGCCTCTCTTAAAGAAGCAAACAAATGCTCCGAAGAAGCTTCCAAGAGAAACGATGAAGTCATTGAGGAAACCGATCTCTAAAGGATCATTTAGAAAGGGCCGTGGAAGACTATAAGGCATCTCCGGCCTTCGAAGCTAAAATGGTTGAGGCCGGGACTCATGGCTATCGAGGAGGCTTCAATGACAGAGTAGAGGAAGTACAAAGGCTCTACCCGGACTTGGACATTTCAAGCATCCAGTTATTTGACCTTGAAAGTCCAACTGCTCCTGAACTTCAGGCGGACTCCGAAGCACCAGTATTGGCTGAAGAAATCATGGGTCCGATTGATTTGGCTGATGAAGCTCCTTCAGGAAATTTGTAAATATTTTTTTTTTTAGGAATGTAAGAAAATCATTATCAATGAAAACTCTTTTTGGAATTTTCACTTGCATGCAATAGACTAGAAATTTTCTCAAGTACAAAGTCTTCAGCCTTAAGATAAGAGAAATCCAAAGAATAATCAAGTCTCTTGGACTTGAATTCATACTAAGTCTTCGGACTTTGGTTATAAGAAATCCAGAGAATAATCGAGTCTCTTAGACTCGAATTCATACTAAGTCTTTGGACTTAGGATATAAGAAATCCAGAGAATAATCGAGTCTCTTGGACTCGAATTTATACTAAGTCTTCGGACTTAGGATATAAGAAATCCAGAGAATAATTGAGTCTCTTGGACTCGAATTTACACTAAGTCTTCGGACTTAGGATATAAGAAATACAGAGAATAATCAAGTCTCTTGGACTCGAATTTACACTAAGTCTTCGGACTTAGGATATAAGAAATCCAGAGAATAATCGAGTCTCTTGGACTCGAATTTACACTAAGTCTTCAGACTTAGGATATAAAAAATCCAGAGAATAATCGAGTCTCTTGGACTCGAATTTACACTAAGTCTTCGGACTTAGGATATAAGATTCTCTTGATCAGTTGGAGGTTAAGATAGGCTGATCGGACCTATCTCCCAATTTGTAAGGTAGATCCAAGATCATCCTTATGCCATTTTGTATTAATAGTTAAGACAGGCTGATCATG
The DNA here is from genome assembly GCA_021397845.1 of Areca catechu. Taxonomy (NCBI): domain Eukaryota; kingdom Viridiplantae; phylum Streptophyta; class Magnoliopsida; order Arecales; family Arecaceae; genus Areca; species Areca catechu. The sequence continues at coordinate 64,328,951 of CM038045.1, forward strand.
CCCATCTCGGCATTTTGGGAAGTAGATCCTGAGATCATCTCCATGTCTTTTAGATTAAGATGGACCATTTTGGGTCCAACTCGGCACTTCGTGAGGTTGATCCAGAGATCATCTCAATGCCTTTTAAATTAAAATGGACCATTTTGGATCCAACTCGGTACTTCGTGAGGTAGGTCCGGAGACTATCCTTATACCTTTAAAAAAAATAAAGTGAAGAGAAATAAATTGAATCTGCATAAATGAACTTGAACAAAACCTTTATTGATAATACTTTCGGAGGTTCTGTATATTCCATGGTCGGGATAATAAAGTTTCTTCTAAGGTTTCAAGCCGATAAGTTCCAGGTCTAACAACTTCTTTGATTCGGTATGGCCCTTCCCAGGTAAGAGAAAGTTTACCCTGCTCTGTTGGCTTTGACACTTCGGACCTTCGTAGAACTAAATCTTCTGGAAGAAAGATCCGTTCTTTTATACGAGAATTGTAGTATCCCGCAACTTTTTGTTGATACATAGTCATTTTTAACTGTGCCCGAAGCCGTGTGCCTTGCAATAAATCCAGGTCAATTCTTCAGCTTTCAGAATTTTCGGGCTCTTTAAACTGATCAATCCGAAGAGAGTGTAAAACTTCTAAGGGAAGAACCGCTTCGGTGCCATAGGATAGGTGAAAGAGAGATTCACCAGTGGCTGTTCAAGGAGTGGTCCGGTATGTCCAGAGAACTAAGTTCAACTTATCAATCCAGGATCCTTTAGTATCATTTAGTCTGGTCTTCAGACCATGTAAGATAGTCCTGTTTGTTACTTCAGCCTCTCTGTTGCACTAAGGATGCCCCATCGAAGTATGTTTATGATGAATATGATACTGAGTGCAAAAATCTTTGAACTTCGGATTATCAAACTGCCTTCCATTTTCAGTTATGATAGAATAAGGAATTCCGAAACGGAAGATAATGAAGTTCCTTACAAAATTTTCAATTTTTTTCTCTGTAATTTGTGCTAATGCTTCGGCCTCGACCCATTTTGTGAAATAATCGATAGCCAAAATGAGAAACTTCCGCTGCCCAGAAGCTGGAGGAAATGGTCCAAGAATGTCCATTCCCCACTATGCAAAAGGCCAAGGAGCTGTCATCAAAGTCAATTGACTAGCAGGTCATCTTTGTACATTGGCATATCTCTGGCAATGGTCACTTGTTTGCACAAATTCTACAAAACCCTTCTGGATAGTTAGCCAATAATAACCTTGGCGGATTATTTTGTACACCAGAGACCTACCCCCCAGATGATCTCCACATATCCCTTCATGCACTTCCCTGAGTGCATAATCCGCATCGAATGGGCCTAAGCATTTTAGCAAAGGTTGTGTAAAAGACCTTTTATACAATACTTCATTCAGGATGATATATTAAGAGGCTATCCACCGAAGCCACTTAGCTTCTAACTTGTCTTCAGGCAAGACGCCATCCTTTAAGAATTTGAGGATCGAATCCATCCATGAAGGTTCATGTTCAACTTGACAAACTTCAACTGGGGATTCTGATATACTGGGATCTTCAAGATATTCCACATAGGTTCTTCCAAGAAAATCTGGTGCGGTGGTTGCAAGTCTTGAAAGAGCATCTGTCCGAGAATTCTCTATTCTTGGCACATGAACAATTTCAAAGTGCTCCAATTCAGATATCAGGCTTCGGACCTTTTCAAGGTATTGAATCATATTTGGATTTCGGGCTTCAAAATCACCTTTCACTTGATTCACTACCAGTTGTGAATCAGAAAAAACTTTGATCCTTTTAATCTCCAATTTTTTGGTGATTCTAAGCCCGGCAATGAGTGCTTCATACTCTTTCTGATTATTCGATGCTTGGAAAGAAAATCGAAGAGCATATTCAATAACCTACCCATTCGGACCAGCAAGGATTAAGCCTGCACCACAACCATCAACATTTGAGGCACCATCAACATGTAACATCCAAATGAACTCTGAGCTGTCTTCGATTTTTTCCTCTTCGGCCTTTGATTGATCTTCTTCAAATCTCCATGTGCACTCAGCTATAAAATCAGCTAAAACTTGCGCTTTCATTGCTGATCTAGGTTGATAATCGATATCAAACTCTTCCAATTTAACAACCCACTTGGCTATCCTTCCAGAAGTATTAGGACAATGGAGAATGGCTTTCAAAGGATGATCCGTCAAAACCATAATAGAATAGGCTTGAAAATAAGGCCGAAGATGCTTTGTTGCTACCATAAGCGAAAAGATAATTTTTTGCACTCTAGGGTATCGGACCTCTGCCTCATGTAAAACTTTATTAGTGTAGTAGATTGGTTTCTGCACATGCTTAGTATCTTTCCGCACCAAAACCCAACTAACTACCTCATCAATGGTGGATAAATATAGTAGAGTATTTTTCCTTGACAGGGCTTAGACAGCAATGGCGGGCTTTCCAAATATTCCTTCAATTTGTCAAAGGCGACTCTACTGTCTTCTGTCCACTCAAAATCCTTAGTTTGGCGTAGAACTTTGAAGAAGGATAAACACCTTTCTGCAGAGCGAGAAATAAAACGACTTAGAGAAGCAATTCTTCCTGTCAGCCTTTGAATTTCTTTCTTGCAAGTAGGATGCCTCATAGTCCGAAGAGCTTGTATCTTTTATGGGTTAGCCTCTATTCCTCACTTGGTAACCAAGTATCCGGGGAACTTCCCTGAGGTCACACCGAAGACGCATTTAGTTGGGTTTAGCTTCATCTAATGGCGCCTTAGAGCATCAAAAGACTCTTTAGATCTGAGATATGGTCGGAGTCGTGAAGACTTTTCACAATCATATCTTCAACATAAGCTTCCATATTTCTCCCAATCTGGTTTTTGAAAACTTTGTTGATGAGCCTTTAAAAAGTTGCCCCAGCATTCTTCAAACCGAATGGCATTACCTTATAGCAGTAAAGTCCTTTTTCAGTGATAAATGCCATTTTATCTTCATCTTCATGGTTCATTTGGATCTGATTGTAACCTGAGAAAGCATCCATAAAACTCAGCAATTGATGACCGGCAGTAGCATCAACCAGCTGATCAGTTTTTGGCAATGGAAAACTGTCATTTGGGCATGCTTTGTTGAGATCAGTGTAGTCTATGCAAATTCTCCACTTTTCATTTAACTTCTTTACCATGACTATATTAGAGAGCCAAGTTGGGTACTAAACTTCTCTTATAAAGTTAGCCTTTAATAATTTGTCAACTTCTTCATCAATAACCCTCTGCATTTCTGGAGCAAAATTTCTCTTCTTCTGCCAAACGGGTTTATAATTAGGAGAGACTTCTAGGCAATGTGTAATTACATTAGATGGGATTCCGGGCATATCCGAAGCTGTCCAAGCAAAAATATCAGCATTATCCCGAAGAAAGGCAATTAATTTTACCTTCGATTCTTCATTGAGCAAACTACCGATTTGTAGCTGCTTGGTAGGATTGTCTTTGGATAAAGGTCTGAAGAGTGTTTTTTCTACTGGTTCTCCGCCATCTTCGGATTCATCTCGAGGATCCAGCTGATCAAGTGTTAGCGATTTAGCCAATTGTTTGTCTTGAATGGTCAAACATTGATGTGCAACCCTTTGATCTCCTCTTGCTTCCCCGATGCCCGTTCTGGTGGGAAATTGTACCAAGAGATGGTATATGGAAATAATAGCCCGGAGTTTGTTTAATGCCGGATGCCCCAATATTGCATTATAAGCCGAAGAGGTAAATAAAATTGATGGGAAGGGTTCTTTGGTGTGGTTCAGACCCAAAAGTCATAGGTAAAATTGTTTTTCCTTCCACCCCGACTTGATTTCTGCCGAAGCTCGTAATTGGAATAAGAGAGTTTCGCAATTTATGCCCAGATAATCCCATTTGAACAAATGTATCATACAGCAAAACATCAACCGAGCTTCCATTATCAATCAAAATTCGTTTTACATCAAAGTTGGTAATGACTGCCGAGACTACAACAGGATCATCATGGGAGAGTTGAACTCCCTGAATATCCTTATCAGAAAATGTGATGGAGTTCTTTCCCTTCAATCTCTTCGGAATATTTTCTTCAGCTTCGGCACTCTAGGTTGATGACCGATGGAGCATTCTAACATCCCCACCAGTAGGCTTCTGGTGTGGCAGGTCGGCTTCATCGGATATTCTGGGAACAGTGATGGCTTCAGCTTGAGGCTCAGGGCGGTTGACATACTTCCCCAAATAGCCTCTCTTTATGAGATCTTCAATGGCGTCCCGAAGCTGAAAGCAATCCTCGGTGTTATGGCCATGATCCTGGTGGAATTTGCAGTATTTGCTTCTGTCCCTTATTTTTGCTGGTGTCTTCAGGGGACGTGGCCTTTGGAAATACTTTTCTTTTTCTATTTCCAGCAGAATCTTCTCCCTAGGTAAGTTAAGGAGAGTATAGGTATCAAAGCGATTGTTCTGCTGCCTGGACCGAGGACTACGCCTAGGGGCCGAAGAGTTATTAGAGGAACTGGGCATATTGGATCCTTTACTAGTCTTCTTTTTAGAAGGGAATCTTCCTTCTGCTATTCTTCAACACGCTGCCTGCTCCTCAGTGGCTGCATATTTCTGAGCTCTTGCCAACAGTTCGGTATAGCTCTGTGGAAACCTCTTATCCAGGAAAAAAGTAAACCTGGATGATTTCAAGCCTTTTTTCAAGGCAGACATTGCCACATGCTCATTCAGATTAGGGATATCCAATGTGGCTGAGTTGAAGCGGTGAACAAAGTCTTTCAAATTTTCTCCCTCCTGCTGCTGTAGAAGAAACAAGCTGTTAGTATTCCGCGGCATTTTCTGGCATGTCCTGAAGTGCGAGATGAACTGCCACTCTAACTCAGAGAAAGAATGAATTGTCTTCGGCGGGAGGCTTGAGTACCATATTCGTGCAGACCTCTTCAAAGTGGCAGGAAAGGCAAGGCAATAAAGAGCATCCGTAGCTCCTTAGACCATCATATGAGCCTTATAGCTCCCCAAATGGTCAAGAGGATCCGAGGTCCCATCGTAAGCTTCCAACTGTGGAATCTTAAAATGTTTCAGAATAACTTTCGCCATTATATGATCAGAAAAAGGGGGTTGTGAGTTGAAAGATGTGACCCCATCGCTTCTTCTTAGATCCATGACTCTTGCAATCCGTGCTTGCATGGATTTGAACCTCTCTTCAAATTCATAATTGATCTCCTTCTGCCTTTCCTCCTTCAAAGCAAGATTTCTGGAAGAAACAGAGGGAGATCGCCGGACTCTTTTCTTCTCATTGTGATCCCAAGCTTGCCGATCTGATGGAGAAGCATGGCGACCACGAGATGACTGACTTGTGAAAAACTGGAAGTGATTTCCAGATGTCGACCCTCTTTTAAAGATTGTTGGCTAGAGTGTGAAACTGCTGGAGGTGGTGGCTGCCTTTGAGCTGCAGCCTCATGTAGATGCTGGACCAAGGCTGTCAGGGCTTCAATTTTATTCTGGAGATCTTCGAACTGTTGTTGGCCCACCATTATCATGGGAGGCCCTCCTTGATCTGCCAGGAAATTACCTATTGGAAGGTCATTTCCTGGTTGCTCCTGACTTGTGGAAGCATTTTGGGCTTTTCCTTTCACCATTTCTGCTTCCGAGTAAAGCTTTCCTTCGATCAAGGAAAAATATCTTCCCCTACCTGGTGCACCAATCTGTTGACGCTGAATCTCCCTCGACCGGATGGAGTGATCCTTCCACCGTTGAGAGCGCCACGAACCAGAACCTGCAACACAGATCCCTGACCGGAGGTTTTCCGATGGGGGACACTCCGATGCCAAAGTCAGAAGAGACCCAAGCAATAGCAGAATGGAAAGCTTGTAGAAGCAAGGATGGAGAAGAAAGGGATGGAAAAATGATATATAAGCCCCGAGTCTGGATCCCTGGAGCATCCCCTCTTACCAGTATTTATAGGCTCCAACATAATTACTTACGGTTACAGAGGTTGTCAAGCGCAACCATTTCTTAACTGCAAGTAGTGGCTGTCGGAAAAGCCGTTATACCCGAGGTTTGTTTAATCTGAGGTTTCAGACCACGTGGATGGTTGCAACAACCTAAACAGATTTCAACCGTTTATCCAGGAACCCCATGTGTTCCAAAATCCTCCTCTTTAAGCATAGATCCGAAGTGATCTTTACATTCTCTTTAGTAGTACTCCTGAAGGGAATGTCAGCTTTACACTTCGGATCTTTCTTAGATGATAAAAATAAATACTTACAATCTTTAGGTTGAAGGAGTAAAGTTGAAGATATTTGCCCGAGAGATAAGTCTTCGGATCAAGACAATTGCACGGAGATGAAGACATTCAACATCGTCTTCGGACTGAGATAAAAATACGAAGCCGAAGACCCAATGTATAATCTCCTTTAGACATTAGGCCGAAGATAATAAGTACGATCTTCGAACAAGAATAATAATATGAATCCAAAGACAGAGAAAGCATCCTGGATCATAGATGCAAAACCGTATACTTTAGGCATAGTTTTCGGATTAATGCGGATGCACGAAACCGAAGATAGTAATCAATTTGTTTCCCGGACAATCAAGCATCGTCTTCGGACTGAAGTTATGATACAAAGCCGAAGACTTAGGGTCAGTAACGAAAAGATATCAGCGTGAAGCCGAAGACTCATCTTGCCATCAGATATAATCTTATAAAATGATTAATTAATTAAAATAAAATAGGGATATCATAATAGATCCCTATGTATAATGGTTTGTTCCCACATCTGTTGACTCTCCCCCTTTGTTTTCTAATAACTCCACTCAGTTGTCTGGGCCTATCGGACTACCTCCCGCACGATGACTAGGAAACTCCATTCAATCTCACCTACGAGAGCGAGGCGATCATACCAGTGGAAGTCTCCTTGTAGTCCCTCCGGATTGATCATTTCATCAAACCAGCCAATTCTGAATAGAGAAGGGCTGACCTCGACTTACTCGAGGAGACCCGACTCCAAGCGGATCTGAGGATGGTGACCTATCATCAAAGAATGGCTAGATATTATAATTCTCGAGTCAAGGCTCAAAGCTTCCGGGTCAGAGACTTGGTTCTACGGAGATCAGAGATATCCAAGCCAATTGAATAATGAAAGCTCTTCCCTAACTGAGAAGGCCCCTATCGGGTAGTCGAAGTGATCCGGGCTAGAACTTACCGACTCGAGCATCTAGATGGATGGCAAGTGGCACGTCCTTGGAATGTAGATAACCTCCATAAATATTATCAATAAAAACAGTAATTTACTCTACAAGGAAGTCCGATCCCGATCGATAAAGGCTCTAGTGTAGCCCACTCAAGTCCAGCCATGATCGGCAAAGGCTCTAAGGCAGCCCACTCAAGTCCAATCCTGATCGGCAAAGGCTCTAGGGCAGCCCACTCAAGTCCGATCCCGATCAGCAAAGGCTCTAGGACAGCCCACTCAAGTCTGACCCCGATCGATAAAGGCACTAGGGCAGCCCACTCAAGTCCGATCCATATTGGCAAAAGGCTCTAGTGTAGCCCACTCAAGTCCGACCCCGATCGGTAAAGGCTCTAGGGCAACCTACTCAAGTCCGATCCAGATCGGCAAAGGCTCTGGTGTAGCCTACTCAAGTCCAACCTCGATCGGCAAGGATTTTAGCGCAGCCAACTCAAATCCGATCCCGATCGGCAAAGGCTCTAGGGTAGCCCACTCAAGCCGATCTTGATCGACAAAGGCTCTAATGTAGCCCACTCAAGTCCGATCTTGATCGGCAAAGGATCTAGTGTAGCCCACTCAAGTCCGACCTCGATCGACAAGGGTTTTAGTGCAGCCAACTCAAATCCGACCTACGTCGGAAAGCACTTTGTGGGATCCTTAAATATCTAAGGTATTTTCCTACAAACAGCTAGTTCGAAGATCCCTTAGGAATAATTCTAAAGGAGATGGGTTCGAACTAAGCCAACCTCTCAACATTTAGAAATATTTCTTATAAATGGTTAAGTTAAAAGTCGATGGGGTGCTCGACAACCCTATAAGGGGCCATTTGTTGGCCACCTTCTTCAGGCAGGAATAGTCCATTAAAAAAAAAAAGGAAAACATAACAACAACAGCAAGACAAAGCAGAAGATGAACATCAAGATGTTATTTCATTGATCAAAAACTTTTGTACAAGATATAGGCAGACTTTTACAGCTGGTTCTAAGTCTTGCAAAGAATTTACAAAAGAGGAAGATCTTTCCCGTTCGCCGAAGGAGCTTCAGCTTCGGACTCCTACACCACATCCGGAGCTTCAACCAAGGCCTCCATCGGTCCCGCATCGGCAATGGTTTGGGCGTCGCCCCAGTGTTGGCCGGGCTCTCTTTTTCTTTCGACGAGTGCGTCAGCTATATTGAGGACAGGTCAAACTCCGGGAAGGCTTCAGCCACCTTCTTCAGGAAGTCGTCGAAGCTATAGTCATAGCTCGCTACTCCAACCTCCTCCATTTCATCATTGAAGTCGGTTGAGGCCTTATATTCTGCTATGGCATCACGGACCTGCTCCTCTACCAGCTCCTTCACCTCCTTCAGCTTGGTCAGATACTTCCCTGCCAGTGCCTTATGAGACCGCATCTCCTTTCTGCATCAGCGGACCGCTCCTCCTCTTCGGATAGCTGACGGGTCAAGTACTTGACCCTTTCCTTCTTCTTCTTCAGCTGGGCCTCTTACACGGTCAGCTGGGTTTGCAGGTCCTCTTCCTGCTTCTTTAATGACTAGACTTTGGCCAAACTAGCCAAAAGTCTCTCCTCAGCAGCCTTCTGCGATGCCAGTGCCATCGCTTTGGCCACCTTCAGTCCTTCAGCCTCCTTAGTCGAGGCCTCTGCTGCACGGACCATCTCGTCGAGGCCCTCGTCCAACATCGAGACCTCATGAATGAGCTACAGGCAACGGACCATGTTAGTCATGTACAAGAAGTGAAAAAAAAAGGGAGAAAATGAAGGGATGATGAAGTACCTTCAACAGACTGAGGTAGGCACCTCTCGCCACCTCGTTCATCTTATGCTTGCTCGTCTCTTCCCAGTTGGCATCGTGTTGGGAATTGTATCCCAAAGCCAATCATCTAGGCTATACATGGTTGTGCTATTTTATATTTGTATATGAATTTTTAATAAATAAAAGTTATTTATTTTTGGTTGTCCATCATTTTACATTTTTCTGTAATGAACTCTTGTATGATGGAGTCCTTAGAACTACATTGTTTGATATAGAGAGGATATATCAAGTAGTTCTTAAACTGGTTCACAACCGAAAAATACATTGTTATAGGATGACGATGTATCAAGTATAGGTTGTTATATGTCATATTTGTTGGTTATCCTCTTAACCAAGGAGTGTGGAGATACTGGTGTGACATGCAAGCGAAATATATGACATTTCACTGAACATGACCATCTGTGAAGCTCCCTTCTACCAAAAGGTTGCTCGCGAAGGGATATGGATATATGTGTCCCTCAGACCTGAGGTCACCATGACAGCTTGCAAGCAACTCACTATACTTTGGTGCCGGACTATCTGGATTTCTAATCCAGTGATGGAAGGTTTCTGGGTATAGTTAAGTACTTGTAGAGCGGTGGTGAATCAAGATGAATTGACCTCTCCAAATAGTTTGGAGTGAATGACTCACTATGTCTCAATTCAGCAAAATCTTGGCCAGGATAGTTCTTGTGAGGAGTAACAGAACTTGTGAGGTTGAGACATGATCTGGATAAACCATATTAAGGTTGGCAGTCTAACCCTAGGTCATCCTGAGCATTATAAGGTTAAAGGGATGAATTATGCAGCAACCATATGCCAGAGGTTCTTATGAGGTGCTCTGTATCTTCGACCTATCCGGACGTCGGGTATCATTGCTAGATGAGGACTTTGACTGGTACTGGAAATGTTCCAATGCTACCGGTTTGGTGTTCGAACCTATGGGGTCACATACCATAGAGGATTTCTATATGATATTTTGAGCTAATCAACGATTGAGAATCGTTTACTGTCACCTAAAGTCAATATAGTTGACTTTGTTCCAAGTGTCGATACTTGGAATTTTACAGGTGTCGACACTTGGTGAAGTGTCGACACTTTACCATTTTCCAGTGTCGACACTTTCTGTGATGAGCAAAAATCTGGGAGGTTTTCGTGAGAGCTTTTTGGGCATGTTTTGACCTGGTTTGAATTTCGAATTCAAACAAGTTTTGGCTCCAAGGCTTTATGGTATGAATGTCATACTTACCTTAATGGGTTGGACCCATTTGGAATGGCCTTGATCCTCTCCCCCATTCTCTCCCTCCATCTCTCCTCCTTCCTTCTTCTCCCTCTCATGGCAGCTCCTATAAATAGAGGTCTTTATAGTGGCTGCTGGGGGTTACAACATGAACATCAAGAAAGAAAAGAAAAGAGAGGAAGAAGAAGGACTTTGTGAGAGGTTTAGGGATTGGGTGTGATCCACCTAGCGATCAAGCTAGGTATTGGGAAAGAGGTTTGGGAAGGGGTTCCTGCTCTCATTCCAGTCTTCTTGGAAGAAGAAGTTCATCCCACGGATCCCGAAGAGCTAGCACTCCGAGGGAGTTGATCGGAGTCGAGCCCAAGTGTGGACATCCTGTAGAGACCAGACGCGAGTGTGGCTCGAGCGCCCTCCTTCTCACTGCCCTTTATTGCTTCTCTCTTGTACTCTTTGAGGTATAGAGGTATGACCTTTATATTTATGTTCTTCTGTTGTTTTTGCTGTTATATGCATGCTACATTATTATGCTAGGTCCTATTGCGGGCAGATCGGTAGATCGTTTAGATCTATTTACAGAGCCTTCCGCTGTACATGATTTAAAATAATTTTAAAATGCATATTCTCTGCCCTATTTTCTTGCATATTGTATGCTAGGTGTAGGTGTTTTCACCTTCACATCTGTGATGGCTCCCTTTAGTAGGTCTTTGGCCTGCTGGGGGTTGTGAAGAGCATGCCAGCGCTGATAGGTGTCGTGGCTGACCTCTTCAGCCTCTACCCCTTCGATTGCCCCTTTCTTCTCACCTGCGGGGTGGACCACCTCTGGTGCGGACACCAAAGGCACCAGAATAAGGCAGAGGCTTCTCAACCCTCTGTGGATCACTTAAATGACATTCGAGTCCACTGTAATAAAGCTTAGTCCAGCTGAGTTGTTTTCATTTAAGTCCAGTAATTATTTAGCTCATGTTGAGCTAGTCCAGTCCAATGTTAGTCAGCTCATGTCGAGCTAATTTTATTTTTTGAGTCCTGTTCAACCATATTGAAGACTCAAGACCACATCATACAAGTGAAGACCAAGTCCAACCTGATTGAAGACATGGATGTTGAGCCAGAGTCCAACCTAACTAGAAGACATAAAGATCCCCGGAGAAGAATTAAAACAAGTACAAACCTGAAGCTTGGAGACCAGCCAGAAGGAAACCGGGCCAGCCCAGGCCCAGGGAGAAATTAGGGCACCCCTCCTTAGAATTACCTTCCCCTTGGTCGGCCACTTATGGTCACCCCCTTGGCCAACCAAGACAAGGAGAGGGAGTCCCATTCCATTTAAAATTTTTCTACCTAGGTTGCCATGTATTCCTAGTTAGAGTTTGTAAGGGAAAAGGAGTCCTATGTAAAGTCTAAAGTACGCTTACTTGGAGCCCAAGGTTAAGGGTCTATTTAAGGGACCCTAGCCTCTTGTATGAGGGAAGAATTTTGATGAATGAAAATCTTGAGTTCTTCTATTGAGTTGTGTGATACCCTGCTATGTGCATAAAGGGTTTGCGAGAGTTTTTCTTTCCAGTGCTGCAATCATCTTCCTACTGCCAACAAGCATCTCAGATCCCTGGATGCCCACTCCAAAAGAAGCCTTCCCTTGCTATTTTTCCTTTGTTTTTTTGTTCTTTTGTGAGTTTTCTAACCCCTGACAGGTCGTTTACAGGTCCCCAAGTTTCTACGAATCCAACGACTCCAGCCAAGCCTCAATCGGATCACCGAGCAGAAAGCCGGGTATCCGCGGGTCTTTGGCTCGGTTTTCCAGGCCGCATCCGTCGAGGAACGAGAGACCCTTTTACTACGATCTTCATAGATGTTGTCAGGTACACCCCCTCTACCTCCAGTAGTTTTATTATAGGAGAACTTGCCATAACCGAGGCTTCTCAGTCCCGGCGATCCTTCTTTTCTACTTTTCTAGGTCCTAATTTGCATGCTGATCTTCTAAAATTCATATAAAATTCCCTACAACTTATTTTAATCTGAAATTCGGGAATTAATCACTCAACCCCACATATAAAACATACAAAAAAATTGCATGCATATTAGTCCCCCATCAACCTCTGTCTGCTCGGCTGATGGCGAGGCTGGGGCCATCCCCACTTCGGTCGGCTCTGAAGGGTCTGGCTCTGGTCGGAAGGCCGACTCCCCAACTGTAGGCAGAGGTCCCGACGCTCAGCTACCAACCGCTCTGATAGAGGTATATTGTCTTCATCGAAGCTCGACGCCATGATGATTGCGAGCTGTTCTTCTACCCGCCATTTTTGCTCCCTGCCCACTGTTGGCTCCCCGGATTGGGCAGCCCTCTTCCTCGTGACCCGCTCTGCTATTCTTGTGCGGTCTGACTTCATTTTTCCTCCTATTACAAGAATAAGATTAGAGTGAGGAAAGAAAGAATGTAGCTGACAGAACAAAAGGGTCGACGGCAATGACTCCTACCCTACCTAAATGTTCATGACAGCTGACTTCGGCCAAGCAGAGGCTGTCCTGCCGAAGCAGCTCCTTCACCATGGTGAGATCGATTGCTTCCAACTCATTGAAGTTGGCTTAATCGGCCATCAAGACCACCCTCCCTCTGTCAACTGTCGGTCTTGGTTCCCCCTATGACGGGTTGAAGCCCCAAGGCTGAAGACTATGAATAAAGAAGAACTTCGGCTTCCACCCATGGATAGCCGACGGAAGACCCCCAATTATCTTCCGCCCGGGATGGGGGCTGAGCACCCACCACTCCTTGCTCCGGAAGTCCTTCTTGAGGATAAAAAAGTTTGCAAAAAGGAAAGTCCTAGGTTCTACCCCAACCCTCTAGCACAGGACCGTGAAACAGCTGATGGCCCGAATACTATTCGGGGTCAGCTGCGCAGGAGTGACTTGGTACAGGTTGAAGACCCGGACGAAGAAATCACACAGGGAAAATCAGAGAGCAGCTTTCAGGTGGTCCTCGTACACCGAGAGGGCTCCCGGGCTTGGCAACCGGGTCACCCTCCCTTCGCGATCCGGGATGGTGATGTGCAGGATGGAGGGGATGTTGAATGTAACTCTAAGAGCCTCTACCCAATCCCATATTTGTTCAGACTGGACCTGGTTGGGACCTAGTCCCTCTACCCTACGGCTGGAACTCTAACTATTAGAGGCCATTGTTAAGGGGCTTGGAGGAGAGAGGCGCTAACCTGAAGGCTGGGTTTCCTAAAAGGTTGAAGACATTGGAGCGAGCCGAAATTTCTCTCCAAATGTGAATGCGGCAAAGGCTTCGTCCATAGTCTCAAAATCACTTTATATAGCCCTTGAGGGAAGCCGTTGTCACCATTCCTCAAGCATCGCGATCCGAGCGTCAGGTGACATAAATTCCCATGCAGCAAAAGCTGATGCGATGGAAGGAAGCACAGTCTGGTTACAATCCGCATGATCGCTGGATTAGCGATGGGTGGGTCGCCCCCAGTACGGCACCAACCGCTCAGATGTCGCCACGTCACCCAAATCACCTCCGAAGCCCGACGGCCGAGCGGGCCGGGTTGGCTGCTCATCATTGTGCCCCTTTTGCATTAATTGCCACTTCCTTCGCTTCCAATGCAGGATCGACACCTGTCCTAGGCATGAGCTTCTGGAGTGGGAAGTGACCAGATGCAGCAACTTGATTAGATCCGCAATTCCCATAAGGATGAATGCATTCAATGCGAGAATGATGCTCTCGCCCTTCAAAGCTACAGGCCCTCCCGAAGGCCAAGAGCAAGGGGGCAACTGTTATACACAACCAGTCTCCCTCCGAACCAGACCGGGTCCGACCGACCCACCAGAGGTCCGACCAACTCGCCAGAGGTCCGACCGACCCGCCAGAGATTCGACCGACCCTTCAGCTAGGTCCGACTGATCCACTTCTGCCAGGCTCATATCGGTCCAAAACGGGTCGCTTCAAGGATGGCCCGGAGGTCCCAGAGGCCCCTTCCAGCTGGTACCAGAATTCTGTTATAATAGATTCTTGACATCTTGGCGCCATTACTCTGCAGATCCCACGGTGCTATGCCCTCCTGGTGCCACCTGGCCACTATCGAGATTTCTCTAAGGGCAAATCAGCCATTTCCAGCCTAGCTCCTAACAGATTCTGCTAAAGTTCCGTATCTATATAAGGTAAAGAGGGGACCCCGAGGTAAGCAGGCTCTTTCTTCCCCACGAGCTATCTCCTTTGCGATTCCTCCATTCTATTGTTCTAAGTCTTCTACCGACTTAGCTATCGGAGTATCCCCGCCGGAATACTACCGGTCCGTGAGATCTTTTTTGTAGGAATCGGGAGACGTGCACTCTAGCAAGCCTGATCGAGAAAGCTTGGTCCAGAAGATTCAGCGGCAACAAATCACATTTGATTATAACTTCATTAATTAGTGAGGCGTTATGGTCTTTGTTGTTAGCAAGATTAAATGCAGCAAAGGATTGAAGTGTATAACCAATTCTGAAAGGTGTTACACAAAAGGACAGATGCTCTCAATGCATACTCTCCATTGTTTTTGTGGAGCCAGCTAATTCCAATATAATGCACTGGTATATAAATTTGGAATCCGCCTATAAGCCATGTCTATCCGCGAAAGTAAAAACGTATGGTTAGCTTTTTCCCGTTGTCACGTACTGCATCTTATCTCAGCATGAGGATTCGAAATCACGTCTCTAGGATGATATCAACCGTACCGTCTAATGTCGAGTTTTTCCAACCCACCGATGCCTAGGATGCTGGTATATTTACCCAATGGTACCAGCTGAACTTTTTTTCTCATGCCTTTTTTTATGAATTTTTTTCTCATGCCATTTCTGTCCGTCACGCTCTTCAGCGTGCCACGTGGATTGACCAGTGAGGGCATTATATGGAGCCTCCCCCTCATGAAGTTCAACATCCCTACCAGCTTAATGAGAGAGAAAGAAGAGAGAGAGGGAGAGAACATTAATGGCAGGAGGTGGTGATGGCATCCCAGTTTTCCCACGGGTACCAAGGATCAGCTCTGGTAATGTAGAGTACTGCTAATGAGTCTTTTACTGGTATTTTTCTTTATTTCTTCTCTGAAGGGTTTTGCTTTCTGCTCTTTTTTTAATCAAAGCCAACACCTTTTGCTTGTCCATTGAAACCATTTTCATCTTCGATTCCCTAAACTACGCTAATTTCTTCGAAAGTCCTGCTAACTCTCTCTCTCTCTCTCTCTCTCTCACACACACACTCGTATCTGTTCTCTTCCATCGAAGCACACGCCTATGGCTTGTCCATTGCAGAGTATTTCCGTTGATCTTCTGCTTTCTATTTTACACTCGTTTCCATGAAGTCCAAATAATCTCTCACTCCTATTCTCTATCTCCCTCACTCTCCCTCGTACGTATCTCCATCGAAACCCACATCCATGGCTTGCCCGGTAAATGATATTTCCACTATTCTTTTCCCTAACCTACAATCATTTCCACATATATATAGTTTTAACAAGCACCCCCACCCACCCCTTCTAGCAACTCCTTTTCTTCTCAGACCCAGTGCTGCAACCATATGGTATGCCCATTATGAGGCATTATGATTCGTTATTTCCATGGATCTAGATCCACATTTCTTTCCTTTACTTCTAATATGCAGTCCATTTTCTTTTCTCATTGTATCTGTTACAGGTGCACATATTACAATCCAATTTTTAGTTATTTTCTTTGTGGGTGCTTTTATAGTCCAGACTAGGCTTTTATTTCGTGTGCGCGTGTATTGAATTAGACTAGTTTTTATTGCTCGAGTTTTGGAGCTTATATTTTTGGTTTTTTTTTTTTCAGTTTCCTTACTTTTCTTTTACTGCCACCTTTTCTATTTGTCCTATTTAGTTTCTTTTGAGAAGTACTGCTATCAACTATCTGACTGCATCAAAAGTTTTTATTTTAATAGATACTTTTGTAGTTTGTTTACGGTGGTGGCTGCATTGACCAGCGGTTACTAATTATATATCCTGGTTTGTACCATCTATAGCTCTGAGTTCTTCTAAAAGAAAAGATCTACAAATGAGTGAAAGATCAGCATCAGATGGCAGTTGGATTTTGTTGCCACCTAAGATCATGCATGAACAATTTCAGGCTAATCTTCCTTTCCAAAAACATTGTTTTGGTTTAAAATATTCCGCGAGTCAGTGCAGATGTGGGTAAACATGGGTTTTTTGGGGTGAAAAATAATGGCTGGTCGAGGTGGCTTGCATCCACCATGCACGCTTGGTCCCGTCAGACAAGAAATTTCCTTTTCAGGGAAAAAAGACTGATTTATTTATACTATTTTTGGGCTCTCTTTCATGATATCTTTTTATTTTTCTAAAAAAGAAAACAATATGTAGCACCTGTCCGGTTAAAACTTTGTTATGAAAAAGGAATGTATTTATTGAAAAGAAAAAGACCATCTTAATTTCGGTTACAAAGAAAAAAAAGAAAAGAAAAGCCATTTTGATTCCCTGGAGAGAAACGACAAATCTAAACTTGACGCCCCACTCTCTAATTTAAAATAGTCAGTTACGATCCCACGGCAATCTTAATCCAAACACGGTCTGACTCGTTCTTAAATGGCACGTGGCCCCACTCAGGCCACACCATTAGCATTAAGAGCCGTTGGACGGCTTCCGCTCGACTGTCCTACTCTTTCTTTCAAAAAAAAAATTAAAAAGTTATCATATCGAGGTAGCCTTTTTGTTGTTTTCTTTTCCAACTTTTGACGTCATTTCCTTCCCTAACCCCCGGTCCGCGTCTGGTCAACAACCTTTCCGCGACCTCCCACGCGAAAAAAATGCTGCTCATCGCCTCACGGCCAATCTGCTCCACGATTTCCATCAGAAAAGCTCGAAACCATCACCAGCAGCAACCACCTGAGAACTGGCCACTTTGGCCGCATGCAAACAACCCTGCCATATGCCAACGCCTTTTTCGGCTCGGTAGCCACGGCCACGAGTCCTCAATCCTCATGGCACAGGAGCGAGCCACGAACGGCGCCGCTTCCAACGCCACCTCTCTTCTCTAGCTTCTTACTACTTTATACCTTTGCTCTGACTGAACAGTTGTGGCTTCTTGTAGGGACGGCCAGGCCACTCGCCGACGGGATAAACGCGAACCAGGAGGGTCCCACAGGTGTCGACACCAACCAGCAGGCCGGTTCAGCCGCCGGGACCCCGGCCGGTCCCGGCGGCTCCGCCTCGACAGCCACCGCCACCGTCCCCGCAGCCCAGCTCCAGGTCAACTTCCGGGAGCAGGATCAGTTCATGCCGATCGCCAACGTCATCCGCATCATGCGCAGGGTCCTCCCGATGCATGCAAAGATTTCCGACGACGCCAAAGCGACGATCCTGGAGTGCGTGTCGGAATACATCGGCTTCATCACCGGCGAGGCCAACGAGCGGTGCCAGCGGGAGCGGCGCAAGACCATCACCGCCGAAGACTTGATCTGGGCCATGGGAAAGCTTGGCCTGGACGACTACGTCGGTCCCCTCGGACGGTACTTGCAGCGCTACCGTGAGAGTGAGGGAGACCAGCACATCGTCGGCCTCTGCGGCGACCATTTTCCAGGCGTCAAGCACCGCCGCCACCCCGAGATTATGGACATCGTCGGCGCCCCTTCGTTCTGTTCACAGCCACCCCTGATGTGCTCGTCGATGCTGCCGCCGCCACCTTCGTCGAGCCTCATGATGCCACCAACTGCACCACCTCCTTGCTTCAACCATCTCCCTGGCGAAGGATCGGGATCGGGCTACCTCCTCGGGATGTATGGGGGAGGCGATGGTGCGGGGACAAGCAATTCCCGGGCTCCGCCCATGCCTGACTTTTTTCCCTAGAAATCGTCTAGTAGTATCTATGGTCATGGTAGACAATGGTAATGGTGTGCTGATGATGGGAGAGCAGGGAAGAAGGTCTTCTTTGTGGAATTAGTCACGAAGAAGAGAAGGTGGACGAGCTTTGCGTGTTTTTTAATTACATGGGGCTAGGCGTGATACCTGGGGTTTGTTGGGAAGGGATGGGGACTGGAACTTGTGGGAAGAGGGTGGCGAACATTTCCATTTTGAGATGTGGTCTTCTCCATTCATCGCACTGCCATGAGTGGAGACTATTTTCAAATCTATACAATACATTAAGGTTGCGTTTGATTCATTACCAAATCTTGAAAGATAACGTGAATTTTTATCCCCCCTACCTCTTTTGCTTATGCCCCCCCCCCACCCCCCCCCAAAAAAAAAAAGCGTGAATTGCTGCCAATAATACTGATTCTAGGTAACGTGAATCACTATATTCGTAACATACAGATAATATTACATGACATAAAATTAAAATCTTAAAATATTTTAAATTAAATATATATTTTATTTATAAAAAATATTTTTTTAATATTTTATTCATTTATTTAAAATTTATATTTTTATATTTATATTAAAAATTTATATTTTTATATTTTATATTAAAAATTTATAAAAATATAAAAATATTTTTATATTAAATAAATTTAATATAAAAATTTATATATTAAATTGATGATATATTTAATATATTATTTAAACATATTAAATAATATATCAATTTACACATTATATTATTTAATATAATATAAATATATTTTTTATTATAAATATAAAATATAAATTAATATATTATATTAATATTGTATTAATATAATATAATAATATAAAACTAAATAAATTAAATTTATAATATAATAATATATTTTTCATATTATATTATAAAATATACTATATATATATTATATTTATTATATTTATTATATGGAAAGGAAGAGGAAGGAATAAAGAAGGGAGGATAATTTGGTAATCTAGATTACCTGGAAGGTGGTAATCTGGATTACCACCCCTTTCAGAGATAATCTAGATTTTTTCTTGGAAGGCAATTCAAATTACTAGGCATAATAGATTACTATCCAGAAAATCATATCAAATATAATAATATGATGGGGTTCTATTAAATTATTAATAATCTAGATAGATTGCATACTAAACAAAACCTAAATGTTGCATTTGGTGCATTACCAAGCAATCTTGAAAGATAATGTGGATTATTATGTTTGGTACATGCAAGTAATGTTGCATAATATAAAATCAAATTTACAAAATATCTCTAAATCAAATTTATATTTTATCTATTTATTAAAAATATAAAAATATATTTTATATTTTATATTTTTATATAAAAATTAAAAAATATTATTATATTAAATAAACTTAATGTAAAAAATTTATATATTAAAATAATGATATATTCAATATATTACTTAAATATGTTAAAATTATATATTATATTATATTATATTACTATAATAATATATTATATTACATCATATCAATATATAATTAAATAAATTAAATTTAAAAATATACGATATAATTATATTATATTATATTATATTATATTATATATTAATAAAATATAATATATAGTATATTATTATAAAATATTAAATATATTATATTATATTATATGGAAGGGAGAAGGAGAGGGTAATTTGGTAATTTGGATTACCATCTCTTTTAAAGATAATTTAGATTACCTCTTGGAAGGTAATACAGATTATCATATATGATAGATTATTATCCAGAAAAATATACCAAATACAAAAATATAATAGAGCTCCATTAAATTGTAGATAATCTGGATGGATTGCCTGCTACCAAATGCAATCAAAAGGCAATCCAAGGAGATCCCGTCTCCTAGTGCACCATGTGTCTTTTTTTTTGATCCCTGTGGATGGCACCCTCCTTCCTGACTCGATTTATTTCTAATCCCTGTGGATGCCAACCTCCTTCTCAACTCCTTCCCCCCGGTCTTCCCTGTTTGCCGATGCTTGATCTTCTTTCCATGAATCTTTGAAAAAAATCTCTTCGTTACCATCTCTCTATCGGTTTCTACCATTTGACCATACTTTTCCTCTCCACATATCTATGAAGAAAGAAATGAAAAGAAAAAAAACAAAAATGATCAGTATATGGGAAGAGCTTTTGTTTTCAATGACCGAAACCTTAAGATACCCCTTAGATCTCCATTAAGTATACTCCTTCCCCCATATCTCTAAAAAAATGAAGACCTTTTAATTTTTTCTTTGTTTTCCCCTGATTTTTCCTTTATTTTCTTCAATCCTCGAAGTCTCAATTGGGTGGGAGGCTTGGAAAAAAAATTTAACTTTTAATTTTTCCTTTATTTTTCCATGGTTTTTCTTTAATTTTTTCCATCCTCAGAGTCTCAATCTGGTAGGATGGTTGGAGCTGCCGGTTAGGGAAGCTTAGATGGTGGTTTTCCTGGCTTCTCTATTTTTTCATTCTCAGAAGTCTGAATGAGTGGGAGACTTGGAGCAGGTGAATTGGGACAGTGGCTTGGGGTTTGTGTTCTGTTTATAAGGAAGGGTTTAAAGGATATAAATATATTTTAAAAAATCAAAAATAATTTATGTTAGATATTTATGAATAGTAATTCAAAGGATATAAATATTTTTTAAAAAGTAATTTTTTTTCTCTATTTTTTCATCTACATGGTGGGAGACTTCGAGCAGCCGATTAAGCAGGCTTAGCAACTGGTTGGAAGATTTGAAGGGGGGTTTTGTTTTAACTTTTATATAAGAATTTTTATACATAAAAATTTAAAAAATATAAATATATTATTAATTAATTTTAAAACAAAAATAAATTATATTTTATTGGATAAGAAGATGGATGCGCTGAACACCTCTTGTCCTCCCACTACGTATATTAAAAAATATTTTAATATATATATAATCAGGCTTAGTGGATATCCAAGTGTCAAATCTCAAATCCATTCTAAATTTAAATATTTTTAATTTTAAATTTTAAATCTATCACAAACTCCATGATAGCATTTGATGATTTAAATAGGATCACCATGATGATCTAAAATCATCACTGATCTCAATAAGGTAATCTAATCTCCAATGATCTAAAATCATGATATTTGATAGGCCATAGGTTAGTAATTAAAAATTCTAAGTATGCGTAACCTATTTGGTATTCCATTAAAATGTAGATCACTAATCATATAATATCAAAGCTACTCTTGATAATTTTATAAAAAATACTTATTAATTATATAAAATATATTATAATTAAATATTATTATATTAAATATTAATATATTTTATAAAAATATATTGATTATTATTATAGAATTAATATTTGTTGCCCAGATATGGTGTCCAAGGGGGGGGGGTGAATTGGGTCTTTTTTTTAAAAAAAATAAAGCAATATATGTGCTATCAATTTCAAATGTGAAGAGTGATAGTGCTCAAGTAATTGTGCAACGGAAGCAATGAAAGATAACAACAATTAAAGAGCAATAGAGAGTAAAGCAATGCAAACACATAAAACGTATAGTGGTTCGGTGCACCTAGCACCTACATCCACTCTCCAAGTTTCACTTGGAAATTTCCACTATAATCTTCTCTAGATTACAGCCGACTTGTTTTACAAGGCTCACAAGTCAAACCTAAGTTGGTTTTGTTACCTAGGCTCACCAACAAACCTTACACACTTGTTTTGGCTTCGGGCTTACAAGCAACCCTAGTTGGTTTTATCAATTGGCTCACCAACAAACCTCACACTAGTTTCAATTTCCTTGAAACTAGGCTAGCACAAATAGAGTATGAATACAATGAATAAAAACAAGACAAACTCCTTTTTGAGCAAAAAACAATTCGATGTAGCTCTTGTTGGAGACTCTTCAAGTCTTCCTCTTGGAATCTTGGACCTCACTAAATGCCAAAGACTTGAAAGCTAGATTTCTAAAAAATGGAAAGCTTTTGGCTAAGGAATCTCTTGGATTTTCTCTCTTTTTGGCTTAGGCTTGATTGAAAGCTTTGTACTTTTACTCTCTTCTTTTTCACTTTGTCTCCTTCTCTTTTTTGAAGTTAGGTGGAGGTTAAATACTTCATTCAAGCTGAAACAACTCCACAAGACCGTTAGAATCAAAAATATGGCCGTTTATGGCCGTTAGAAATCAAATCAAAAGTTCAGAAAAACTAGTCGTTATGCCATGAGTCGACCTCAAGAGTCGACCTCTGGATCAAGTGTCGACCTTATGAGTCGACCTCTAGTTTATTTTAGGCAAAAATCCAGAAAACTATAGTTCTGCCCAGTTTGAATTCTCAGGCGATGAGTCGACCTCTGGTGTCGACCTCTGGACAGGTGTCGACCTCGGGTGGTGACCTTTGAAGCATGCCACTGAAATTTTGCTGTGCCGGCCTTGCTGAACTTTTCTTTTCTTCATGAGTTGACCTCTGGTGGTCGACCTTTGGCAAGGTGTCGACCTCTGGAGGTCAACCTCTGGTCTGAAATTTTCTGAAACTCTGGAGAGGTGCGTGCCATGCTTGAGTTTCTCTAGGCCTTTGTTTCTTTTGTCAATTACTTCTTAATATGAAGGTCCAATATAAGAAATTTGATCTTGTTTAAGGTAGAAGAGCTCTTTCCCAAATCAAGCAAGCTTGGTTTCATCATTGTACTCTTGATACTTTTTTGAATAACTTAAGGCCTGAAACTTTAGCTTGAAATGAAACATTAGTCCAAACATATACTCAACCTTTGGTTAATCATCAAAACTAAGGAGCCAAAGCCAATAATATTTTTATTTTTATTTATAATATATTATTTATTAATACCAATATTTATTGTGGTTAGAAAAATAAGATAAATAGAAGTAATTTATTAAATTAGTTCATTATATAATATATAGTGCAACAAGATATTTCTACTCTAATTTAAAATTATTTTTGAATAATATGACAATAATAATATATTATAATCTAATATATTTTATAAATATATATATAATATTAATAAAATAAAATATTGTATATATAATTTTGATATAATATATTAATAGTATGTGGATATATTAATTTTTTTGCTAGATTAAGGGATATTTTGTTTTCAGTTTCCAGTTCAAGATCAGTATTTGGAGATTTTGAATTTCCAATTTCAAGAATGAATATCCCATCACTAAGTTTGGTAATGATTTGAAAAATAGGGATGATTTAGAATCACTATCATATCAAATCATCATGATATAATTGAACACAATGATTTTATCACCTTCATCAATATCATTCTTGATCTTGGATATATCATATCATACTAAACGTCCTCTATAAAATATTACCAAACGGATTTTATTAGAACTCAAGATAAATCATGTATCTAAAAAATTAATATAATTATTATTCCTAAATTTATGAAATAAAAATTGGTATTGATATAAATTTATTAGTTAATAAAAATATTATACAATATACTACATTATAAATTATGTATTAATAAATCATTTTTTAAATTTAAATTAAATTTGTCATCGAAGCACGGGTAACGTACTAGTTTATTAATAAAGGAAGAGCATCTTCGGCACTTGCGCCATGAACGGTTAAAGATCGCTCGTGCATTTCCCGATCCTTGTTCTTGTCTCTTTGCTATATATGGTTGTCTACCGTGTTAATTAATTACATTGAGAATGGAACTCCTGTCCAACCTCCTGGCTTGCATGTTATCATGGCTATTGCCGCCCGATCGCTGCGGCCTGTAGCTGAGGACAACCTCGGAACGTGCTCCTGTCGCTCTGGATCCTGCTCAGACACCCGGACCTGCAAAACAAAGTTAGAGACCTGGGCCGGTGATCCCGGCGGGGGCACTCCGATGCTCAAGTCAGTGACGATCCAGGGGAACAGTCCTCCCGGTCGAGCCCCGAAGGTGGACTCCATGCTAGGAGGAGAACTTTATGAAATAAAAGAGTATGAGTGGGTCGAGAGCAAAGTATGGGAGTGGCAGCAGAGGAGAGCCCGAGCTGAGTGATTGTGTCCATTAAGACCCTCCCCTGGGGTCTCCGATAGCCTAGAGCGGTGGTCTTCCTGTGCGCTGCCCTCCTATTGCCCGTCTGTGGCCTCGCCCAATTGATCTTTCTTTCCTTACCTCGTTTGAACCATGGAGGACCCCTTTTAGCTAGGATCGTTGCACGCCGCTTACCTCGGGATCTTCCCCTCTCTTGCAGGCACGTGCGGGGGTGTCTGATGCCATGCACGTGGTACCTTTTCCCATCCATGATAGGGAACAGTACTGTGCATGCTGACATTCCTTCTGGTTGCTCCATTTTGGGAAGCATGGCAGAGCTTCGATCGACGGACGGCCACCCCCTGGATCCGAATCTGCCAGTTGACTTCCTCTTTTGAGGGGTGCAGACGGTTAGTAAGGAGCGCAGCACCTCGATCAGGGGAACTCTTTCCTTCTTGGCATAAGTGGTAGCTGGGACCATTATTATGGCCTGGCAGGCGCTCCTTTGTGGTCCTTGGATGGCTCGCCGTCGTCCAAGGGAGGCGGTGACGTCCTTCGGCTGCATGGCCCTTCGTCTGAGGTGGAGCCGATCTGGAGGGGTGGAGCCCGAGCTCAGCCACGGCATCTCGACCCGAAGGGAGCATGGCCGGGCGAAGGAGAGGCGGAGCATGACTTTGGCCACGGCGTCTCGACCCGAAGGGAGCATGGCCGGGCGAAGGAGAGGCGGAGCTCGATTTCGGCCATGACATCTCGACCCGAAGAGGGTGCGACCGGGCGAAGGAGAGGCGGAGCTCGACTTCGGTCACGGCGTCTCGACCCGAAGGGAGCGCAGCCAGGCGAAGGAGAGGAGGGGTTCGACTTCGGCCACGGTGTCTCGACCCGAAGGGAGCGCGGCCGGGCGAAGGAGAGGCGGAGCTCGACTTCGGCCTCGGAGTCTCGACCCGAAGGGAGCACAAACTGGGGAAGGAGAGGCGGAGCTCGACTTCGGCCATGGCATCTCGACCCGAAGGGAGCGCGGCCGGGCGAAGGAGTCCGGAAAGAAAAAAATCTGACATGGTAGCTTCATCCGACGTGGCGATTGGCTGGGTCTGACATAGGTTCCACGTAAGCGATCCGACCACATCACTTGCCCCCCACTCTAGAGTCCCGTTGGTGCACAACACTCGGGACGAAGGGAGTAAATGCGGTGTTGACGTGGAAAGGCAGAAATTTGATGTAATAATAGCCACGATCGCCGGTGCTTCGCGAGGCGGTTCTTCAAGCCAGTGCGGAGGAGCCACGTGGGTACGTCCGAGGAGCACTTATTAATGGTGCAAAATTCAGAGTGGCCGCGGTCGGAGCGAGGCATCTTATTCGCCAATCGCTGACATGTGGCGTAGATCTGTCGGTGGAGATGCTGTAACGGTACGGTTAGGCATCTGGTCATTTCGAAAGGAAAGGCAGTTTTTCCAAAATACTTCTCCTTTCAAATCCTGCATGCCCGCCATCGTACCAGAACTTCCTCTTCTCTCCCGACCGTTCTTGTCTCCTAATGTTAGCCAGGTTCGTCTCCTTCCCTCTCATCTGACATGGTAGAGTTTTCTTCTAGGGCTAGGATCTTCTCGGACTTCGTCTGCCTCCTTCCTCTTCTTTTTCGACCTTCAACTTCATCTTCATCTCCCAAATGTCTCGCTTCGGCTCCAACTTCCGTCCTTTAACCGATCAGAGTGAGGCTAGGCCTTCTCGGCCAAGGCTGCCCTCTTCCTTTGATGAGGAGGAAGGAGAGACGCGCTTCGAGTTCAACAGGAGGCCCCACCCCACTGGGATTGTGATTAGGGAGCCTAGGGCTTGTCCTCCATTTCCTTCTCTACCTGAACCCGTCCCCGAACCCTCTTGGTCGACAGGTCCCGGCAGGGTTACTTCAACAATCACTGCTGAGGAACTCGCAACCATCTGTGAGACTTATGGTGTCCCAGAATCTATCTAGCTCTCAATCCCTCGACCAGGGGAACAGGCCACCTCCAATGGCCTATGCCGGATTGTCCTCTATGAGGAAACTCTTGCAGGGAGTCTTCGATTTCCCTTCCATCAATTCTTTCTGTCTGTACTGAGCAACTACTGTCTCATTCCTGCTCAACTCATGCCTAATGCTGTGAAAACAATCTTCTGCTTCATAGTCCTTTGTTATTTTCATGGGATTTTTGCCCATTTTTCTCTTTTCAGGATCTTTTTCACCCTGAAATGCCACCCTTTCGAGGAGGGGTGGTGGTCTATCTCTTCCCGTCGGAAGGGCATTAAGTTTGAGCTCCCCTCTTCCATCAAAGGATGGAAGAGTAAGTATTTCTTTGCCTCAGTCAAGGGGGTTGATTGGATTTGGAGCGACCCAGATCGATCCCCGAACCGAAACATAATGGTCGATGTGGCTGTTCGGGAGATCTACGAATAGCTCAATGCCGACCAGGTTCCTTCCCTTGAAGTTTTGCTATCAGAGCAGAACCTCTTCGAAGCCGGGGTCAGCCCAATGAGAGAGTTGGGTGAGTTCGGCTCGAACTTCATCATCTTGTGATCCTTCTTTGTCTCTCCGAGCTCGGAGCTAACGCTCTCCTTCTTTGTGCAGGCATGAAGTTCTCTTTGGATGACCTCCTCGCAATCACCCGAAAGAGAGGTCCACCGGTGGGGGCTAGCGAGTCCCCCTCGAAGAGGGCTCGCGAAGAGAGTGGCATGGAGGTTGCACCTGCTGTGCCGGTCGAGCTAAGAGGGAGAAGGGTCGACCCATCTCTGAGCAGGGAAGGAGGGAGGTCAAGCCAACTCCCAAGCAAAGCGGGATGGCTGCTGAAGACACCTCCGAGCAGCCGAAGCGATGCGAACCGGTCCCAGCCCAAGAGCTTGAAGTGGTAGTACGGGCCAGGGCCACCACTGCTGCTGCCGTAGTGTCTCCTCCGGTGATTGTCGATGTCGAGGAGGGAGAGCAGGAAAGAGCGGAGCTAGCATCGACGGCACCGGCCGGAGTGATGCCGAGCTCCCACCGTGCCTTCGATGCTTTTTCAGCCGGAGGGGCAGGCAACTCCATATCGAGGGCCAGTAGAAAGGAGAAGGACTACCATAAGGTGCCCTTCAAACTGGCACCGAATGTCTCCCTGGTCCGGGACCAGAGTCTAGCCAAGCGCATGATGGACTTCGCGGTCCAGTCATGCGACCAGCGGGAGAAGGCGGGAAAACTCCTAGGGGACGCGATTAGCAGCACCTTCCCCCAACTCTTCTTGGTGAGTACTCCTTTCCATCTCGCTCCATTCTTTTCTCTTTGCTTCTATGGCTGACATCCTCCTCGGTGCAGCTTGGCGCTGAACTTCTGTTGATCAGGGACTGCTGCAAAAACTGGGCCAAGAAGGACAGGCAGTAGGAAGCGCAGCTCGAGTCCTTGACCGCTGAGTTGAAGCAGAAGAATAACGATGCCTGGGAGGCCAGCCAGAAGAATAAGGAGCTCCGGGGAGAGGTTGCAAGCACCGAAAGGCACATAAAGAAGCTTCAGGAGAGCTTAGATCAGGAGAGGAACCGGTCCAAGAGCAGAGCGAAGGAGCTCAAAGCCACGAAGTCTAGGCTGAAGGAGCTCAGTGCCGAAATCACTCAGGAGAAAGAATGGGCCCAATCTATTCAGGCCGAGCTGGAGGCGGCAAGAGAGAGGGCAACCACTACCAATAAGAGGGCCACAGCTACTGAGAAGAAGGCCGCCATGGCAGTCGACTCGGCGGAGACGGCAAAGAAGGAGGCTGCCGAGGCGATCGGTCAGGCTGAGGTTGCCCGGAAGGAGGCGGCCGAGGCGGTGGCGAGGTACAAGGCCTCTGAGGACTTCGCCGTCGAGTTCCATGAAATGGCGGTGGACTCCTTTTTCCAGGGGTTTATGTACCTCCGATCCAAGGTGGGGGGCATCATCCCGGACAAGAACTAGAACTTGCTCAGATATCTTAGTGCTCCGGGCGAGGGACCGACACCTGACCTGGACGAGGCAGAGGAGCCGACCACTACCGACCTAGCTCCATCGAGGGTTGACACCGAGGAAGGAGCCCCACAGTCAGAGGTGCCAGAAGGTGATGCTCCATCCGTACGCCATTCGGGGAAGGAGCCGGCCGAATAGTAGGTGGCCCTTTGTAGTTTTTTCTTTTTCTTTTTTTTACTTCTGATCTGAGCTGCCTGGCATGTCGGGGCTTAGTTACAATGTACTGACTTACCAAGTATCAATGAAAATATTTTTCCGTCACCTTGGCTCATGTCTTCTCTTCTTCTTTTTCTTTTCTTTTTGCATTCTGTCAATTTTTGCTTCCTTCTCGACTACTTGTGTGCACGTATGTGCGTAGGCGCTTGGCCTTGAAGTACTAAGTGTTTAGGCACTTCTCTACCGAGTCCCGAACATGCAAGGGAATTAGGAGGGAGTTTCGAGATTGCGGGGTCATTCCCACCTCGTGGGTGAAGTGGTTGTAGGGCTTCGAGTGTTTTGCTTGATGAGGTATATTCGATCTCAGCCGGGACTAGCTCTAGGTGCACACGGCTAGGCCGAGCTCGGAGGTTGCACTCGTTGGACCCACCAGGTGATTGTGAGGTGCCGGGCTTCAGGAGTCTCCAGGCTTGAGAGACGTACTGTAAGTCAGGCGGTAGATGGCAGAATTCTTGGAAGTTTCACTGGCATCTCGGACTGTGAGCATGGTGCCGGGCTTCAGGAGTTTTCGGGTTTGAGTGCCGTACTGTGAGTCAGGCGGTAGATGGCAGAATTCTTGGGGGTTCCGCTGACATCTCCAGACTGTGAGCATGGTGCCAGGCTTCAGGAGTTTCCGGGCTTAAGTGCCGTACTGTGTGTCAAGCGGTAGATGGCAAAATTCTTGGGAGTTCCACTGACATCTCCAGACTGTGAGCATGGTGCCGGGCTTCAAGAGTTTCTGAGCTTTCATGCCGGATCGGAGTCCGGGCTTTGGTGCTGGAGGGCTGGGCTTCGAGCTTTGATGCCGGAGTGCTGGGCTCCGGGCTTCGGTATGCTAGACTTAGAGTCGGGCAGCGATGTCCCCGCAAGGCAAAAGTGATTTGCATAAAGAGGATCTTTATTATTATTAGGGAAAGGCCTTACATTATTGATAGTACATTCTCAGGTTGCATGCATTCTGCGTTCGTGAGAATCTGATATCGTTCAACTCCGCTAGGTAGTAGGCTCCATGAGGAAAGGCCTCAACCACCATATAGGGACCCCCCAGTTCGGTGAGAGCTTGCGGCATTCCCGGGGTTGAGAGGCTTCAGCTCGGCGCAGCATTAGGTCGCCTGGGCAGAAGACCTTTGGCTTCACCCATGCATTGTAGTACCGGGCTACTCGCTGCCGGTAAGCCGCCATCTAGAGTCGAGCCTTATCCCTGGTTTCCTCGAGGAGGTCCAAGTTGAGAAAAAGGCGAGTCGAATTCTTCACTTCATCATATTGCTGTGCCCGTAGTGTGGGTACATCGAGTTCGACTTGAACAACGGCTTCCATGCCAAAGACGAGGCTGAAAGGCATCTCATATGTGGCCATCCGGGATGTTGTGTGGTAGGTCCAAAGAACACTAAGGAAGTTCTTCCGCCCACCTATCCCTGGCCTGGTCTAGCCTGGTTCTGAGTCCTTGGAGAATGGTCCGATTGGTCACCTTGGCCTCTCCGTTGGTCTGGGGATGAGCTACTGAGGTGAAGTGATATTGAGTACCGAGCTCAGCACATAATTCTTCGAATTCCCGGTTGTCAAACTGCTGTCCATTATCGGTGATGATGCTGTAGGGGAGACCAAAGCGGTAAATGATCAACTTCCAAAAGAACTGGCGGACCTTGGCTTCTGTGATCCATGCTAGTGGCTCGGCTTCTACTCACTTAGTGAAGTAGTCAATGGCCACTATCAGAAATTTTCGTTGCCCTGATGCAGGGGGAATGGACCTGGGATGTCCATCCCCCACTGGACGAATGGCCAAGGGGCGGAGAGCTGGGAGAGTGATGCTGATGGTTGACGGTGTAAGTGGATGTGGTACTGGCACCGGTCGCACCTCTTCATGAAGTCGGCAGCATCCTCTCTCATGGTCTCTCAGTAATATCCTTGGCGGAGGGCCTTGTACGTAAGCATCCTTCCTCCGACGTGATTCCCGCATAGACCTTCATGTATCTCTTGGAGCACGAAGGCTGCCTCTGTAGATCTCAGGCATTTCAGGAGTGGATAGGAGTAGGATCAGTGGTAGAGATGCCCTTCCATCAGGATGAACCGCGAGGCCTTCTTCTTAACGAGGCTGGCCTCTGTGCAATCTTCTAGCAGGGTGCCATCGGTGATGTATCTGACATACCTGTCCATCCAACTCGGCTCTGGGATGACTTGTTGCACCTATGCGGGAGCTTCGTTGCTTGGACTTTCAAGGTACTCGATGTGGGTATGTCCTAGTGACGAGTCCGGCAAGGTTGCGAGTCTTGATAGCATATCGGCGCGAGCATTCTCTTCAGGGGATGTGAGAGATGCTGAAGCATCGGAAGCTTGTCGTGTTCGAGCGGACCCACTCCAAGTACTTCATCATCTGGAGATCTCTAGCTTCGTACTCTTCGGAGACCTGTCCGGCCACCAGCTAGGAGTCGGTGAAGACCTTCAGGCTTTGTACACCCAGCTCACGGGAGACCCTTAGGCCTGCGAGGAGTGCCTCGTACTCTGCCTGATTGTTTGTAGCAGTGAACTTGAAGCGGAGTGCACATTCAGCCACAACTCCATCACTGTTAGCGAGGATGAGACCAGCTCCACTTTCGCCCGCGTTGGATGTGCCGTCGACATGGAGGATCCATAACTCCTCCTCAGCCCCAAGCTCCATTTGATGCTCCGGGGTAGTCTGTTCTAGTTCCTCGGCAAGTCCTGCACACTCGACCAGGAAGTCAGCCAGTACTTGGGCCTTCTGAGATGACCTCAGTCGGTACACGATGTCGAACTCATCGAGTTTCAGTGCCCACTTGGCCAAATGTCCGGATGTGTCGGGGCGACTGAGCACAGCCCTCAGGGACTGGTCCATCAGGACCATGATTGGATGCGCTTGGAAGTACGGCCTGAGATGCTGGGCAGACATGATAAGAGCAAAAATTAGTTTTTCAAATCGAGTGTACCTGATCTCCACATTCCGGAGGATTTTGCTAGCATAATACATCAGCTTTTGGGATCCGTCCTGATCCATTCAGACAAGAACCGAGCTGATGGCCCTTGGGGTGATGTCAAGTACAGCAGGAGTTCTTCTCCCTCTTCCGGTCTAGAGAGCAGTGGCGGTGATGCCAAGAAGTTTTTAAGCTCTTCGAAGGCTGCTTTGCATTCCTCAGTCCAAGTGAAGTTGTGCATTTTGCGCAATGCCTTGAAGAAAGGGAGACAGCAGTCTGCTGACCTCGAGATGAATCGGCTCAGTGTTGCAATTTGGCCCGTCAGGCACTGAACCTGCTTCTTTGAGGTCGGATGCTCCATGTCGACGATCGCCTGGACCTTCTCCGGGTTCGTCTCAATTCCTCTCTGGGTCACCATGAAGCCCACGAACTTTTCTGCTGCTACGCCAAAGGCGCACTTCGCCGGGTTAAACTTCATCTTGTGCTCTCGGAGGTTGTGGAAGGCTTCCGCGAGGTCGGCAACGTGGTTCGATCTTGGCTTGCTCATGACAAGCATGTCGTCCACATACACTTGCATATTTTTGCTAATCTGGTCCTTGAAGACCCGATTGACCAGCCGCTGGTATGTGGCGCCAGCATTGTTCAAGCCAAACGGCATCATCCGGTAGTAGTACGTCTCTCAGTCGGTGATGAAGGCGGTGTGCTCCTTGTCCTCTAGGTGCATCCGGATCTGGTTGTATCCAGAGAATGCATCCATGAAGGAGAGTAAGCGGTGCCCCGAGGTGGCATCCACTAACTGATCAATTTTCGACTGAGGGAAGCTATCCTTTGGACAGGCTCGGTTGAGGTTGGTGTAGTCCACACAGATCCTCCACTCTGAAGGTGCCATAGGAGATCCCATTAAATGGGAAGAGAGGGTCTTGCAACCCTACTTCTCTCCTATGACCGGACGGCCATGATGAATCACTCAATCCAAGTACTTAAGAAAGAAAGGAGATGTTATTAGCATGCTAGCACATTATACTACAAAAATGAACCTATTGCTCTGATACCAGTGAAGGTTAAAAACACCTAAACCTAGCATACAATATGAAATAAAAGAGAGCAGAAGAATGCATTTTAAAATATTTTTAAGGCATGCACAGCGGTAGGCTCGGTAGATAGAACTAAATGATCTATCGATCTGCCTGCAACAGGAAGTATAAAGATCTAGCATGCATATAACATCAAAACAAGAGAAGAACATAAATATAAAGGTCATACCTTTATACCTCTGAGAGTGCTGGAGAGAAGCTGTGAAGAGCTGTGAGGAGGAGGGCGCTCGAGCCACATACGCGTCTGGCCTCTTCAGGATATCCACACCTAGGCTCGACTCTAATCAACTCCCTTGGAGAGCTAGCTCTTCGGGATCCTTGGTCGATCTTTTTCTTCCATGAAGACTATGAGGAGAGCAAGAACCCCTTCCCAAAATCTCTCTTTCCAAGACCTAGCTTGATTGCTAGGTAGTACACACCCAATTCCTAAAGCTCTCACAAAGCCCTTATTCTTCCTCTCTCTCAAAGCTTTTCTCTTGTTGTTGTTGTAACCTCTGCAGCCTAAAGAATGACCCTCATTTATAGGTGCAGCTATGAGAGGGAGAAGAAGGGAGGGGATATGAGGGGAGAGAATGGGAGAGAGGATCAAGGCCATTCTAAATGGGTCCAACCCATTAAGGTAAGTATGACTTTCATATCATAAGCCTTGGAGCCAAACTGGTTTAAATTCGAAATTCAAACAAGGTCAAAACCTGTCCAAAAATCTCCATGAAATCCTCCCAGAAAACTGTTCGTCACAAGAAGTGTTGACACTCGAAAATTGCCGAGTGTCGACACTTCACCAAGTGTCGACACTTGGAACAAAGTCAATCATATTGACTTCAGGTGATAACAAACGATTCCTAATTGTCGATTAGCCATAAGATCATATAGAAATCCTCTATGGTGTGTGACCCCATAGGTTCGAACACTAAGCCGGTAGCACTAAAATATTTCCAGTACTAGTCAAAGTCCTTATCTAGCAATGATACCCGATGTCCGAATAGGTCGAAGATGCAGAGCACCTCACAAGAACCTCTGGCATATGGTTGCTGCATAATTCATCCCTTTGACCTTATAATGCTCAGGATGACCTAGGGTTCGACTGCCAACCCTAATTTGGTTTATCCATATCATGTCTCAACCTCACAAGTTCTGTGACTCCTCACAAGAACTACCCTGGCCAAAGTTTTGCTGAATCGAGACATAGTGAGTCATTCACTCCAAACTTTTTGGAGAGGTCAATTCCATCTTGATCCACCGTCGCTCCACAAGTACTTACTGCACCCAGAAACATTCCGTCACTGGATTAGAAATTCAGGTAGTCCGGTACCAAAGTATAGTGAGTTGCTTGCAAGCTGCTATGGTGACCTCAGGTCTGAGGGACACATATACCCATATCCCTTCGCAAGCAACCCTTTGGCAGAAGGGAGCTCCGCAGATGGTCACGTTCAGTGAAATGTCATACATTTCACTTGCATGTCATACCAGTGTCTCCACACTCCTTGGTTAAGAGGACAACCAACAAATGTGACATACAATAACCTACACTTGATACATCGTCGTCCTATAACAATGTATCATTTGGTTGTGAACCAGTTTAAGAATTACTTGATATATCCTCTCTATATCAAACAATGCAGTTCTAAGGACTCCATCACATAAGAGTTCTTTACAGGAAAAGTAAATATGATGGACATCCAAAAATAACTTTTATTTATTAAAAGGAATTCATATTCAAAGATAGCACAGCCGTCTACAGCCTAGACGATTAGCTTTGGGACACAATTTCCAATAGATTCCATGTCAGCGATCCCGCCACATCAATGGCCATTTTATTGACTGAACAAAATATTAGATATCGCTAAAGCGGTAGCTTGGTTGATAGAGATCTTATCTTACTATCAACAGGTCACATATTCGAGACATGATATCATGGATGACTCGATTAAATTCAGAAATTTAGCGGATTCAAGGCACGATCTCGTCCTGAAATTTTTCTAAGATCTATGACTGCGACAGTTGATGTGAATGAGAGATCAAGGTCTTTTCTTTTATCCTTGTTCTACTAGCCTGTATTTTAGTAGTGTCAGGTTGACCTACTCTAATGAGGAGGTCAAGGTCTCTTTTTTTATCCTTGTTCTACTAACCTGCATCTTAGTAATATCAGATTGGCCTACTTTAATAAAAAAATTATAAAAATTTAAATATTTTAAATTAAATATTATTTATTAGAACGTCCCGAGTCGAATATTATTTAATAAGATAAAAATTTATCAGAATAACAGTATCAAGATCTATCTCTTTAATTTTTTAATAAAAAAATATTAGATAAAATGGCCCTGACAATGCAGTAGAAAAGTTGCTCAGCCACTCTTCCAAGAACGCGTACTCGGATGAGGCCCGAGGTTCACAATCTAATGCTTCGGGACCAGCAAGTCTACGGAAACCATCAATGTCTGGTACCTTTTGTCACTGCCATGACATCATCTGAATTCATAAACAATAACATTTAAGTGTCTCTGGTGAGTACATATAATATCACGTCGAAGAAAAATGTTTGCCATGTCATTTGGTCCATAAGAAAAAATGCCATGTCTTTTTTTTTATCTTTATCAAAAAAAAAAAAAATCCATCGAGCATTATCAGCCAATGCATAACAACAGAAATTTTTTTTTAATACTAAAAAAAAAATTCAAAAATAGGTACCAAGAGAAATATTTACGAAAATAAATATTTTTGGCTGATATGAATATATGGCGCCAAAAATACCTGCTACGTGGCAGGTGAGTTGGCAGCTGGGTTGAAATCATCTTTGATAAAGATGATTTCATGCAAAGAAATCGTCTTTCCAAAAGATGATTTCAAGCTTTTTCACGCTATCCGTATATGGCGTGAGAAATCGTCTTTGGTAAAGACGATACCAAGACGATTTCTCAATTTCTTTGTTCGATCCGATAATTTCATAAATTTCTAAAATATCCTTTTAAAAAAATTTAAAATAACTATGAATGGCATTTTTGTAATTAAATGAATGGCATTTTCGTAATTAAACCAAATTTTATGGAGGGTATTTTGAGAAAAAATGTCCTATCCGATTTTTAAAAATTAATTCTCAAAATACCCGCTATAAAGTTTGGTTTAATTATGAAAATATCATTGATTTAATTACAAAAATACCATTCATAGATATTTTTGAATTTTTTTAATGAATATTTTGGGAATTACAAAAATTCTAATAAATGCGCTTGGCATCCCATAAATACTATTTTTTTAATTAAGTTTTAATCTAATAAAATTTTAAAAAATATATAACAAAATTTAAAAGATATAATAACATTAATTAAAAATAAAATTAATTTAAAAATATTATAATAATATATTATAATATATTTTTATATTATAATAAATATTTTATATTCTAGAATTTATTCTAAAATATTATAATAATATTTTATATTTATTATGATACCCGGTACGGCCCCGGTACGGCTACCGATCCGGTCGTCGGTCCTGACCACCGGTCTGGCCACCGGTCCGGCCACTGGTCCAGGCCCCCGGTCCAGCCGCCGATCCAGGCCCGGTCCGGCCGGCAGTACGGCCACTAGTACGGCCCCCGGTCCGGCCATGGTAATATATTTTAAAATAAAATTAATTAAAAATAACATTAATTAACCATATAAAAGTAATATTAATTTTAAATTAAAAATAACATTAATTAAAAATAAAATTAATCACAAGATATTAATCTGGCCCCCGGCGGTCGTACCGGTGGCCGTACCGGGGCGGTACAGGGGGCCAGACCAGTGGTCGGACCAGCGACCGTACCGGGGTCGTACAGGGGGCCGTACCGACGGCTGTACCGGGAGCCGTACAGGGGTATCATAATTAATATAAAATATTATTATAATATTTTAGAATAAATTTTAGAATATAAAATATTTATTATAATATAAAAATATATTGTAATATATTATTATAATATTTTTTAATTAATTTTATTTTAAAGTAATATTATTATATTTTAAAATTTTGTTATATATTTTTTAAAATTTTATTAGATTAAATTTAATTTAAAAAATAGCATTTATGGGATGTCAGATGCATTTATTAGAATTTTTATATAATTCCCAAAATACCCTTTTTAAAAAATTCAAGAATAACTATAAATGGCATTTTCGTAATTAAATGAATGGTATTTTCGTAATTAAACAAAATTTTATGAAGGGTATTTTAGAAATTAAATTTTTAAAAATCGGATCCGAAACGGGAACATTCATTTTTCAAAATACCCTCCATAAAATTTGGTTTAATTATGAAAATACCATTCATTTAATTACGAAAATATCATTCATAGTTTTTTTTGAATTTTTTAAAAGGATATTTTAGGAATTTATATAATTATCGGATTTAGAAATCATCTTTGACAAAGACGATTTCTCAGGCCATGCACGGATGGTATGAAAAAGCATGAAATCATTTTTTGGAAAGATAATTTTTTCGCATAAAATTATCTTTATCAAAGACGATTTCAATCCAGCTACTAACCCATCTGTCACGTGGCAAGTATTTTTAGCACCGCATGTCCATATCAGCCAAAAATATCTTTTTTCATAAATATTCTCTTTGGCTCCTATTTTCAAAATTATTTTTTTTAGCATTAAAAAAAAAAATTTCCATAACAACAGTACTCGGAGTTGTAACCCTTAACTTTAACAAGCTATGACCCCAAAACCGATGTGGGTCCTCGAGTACGGCTTGTGCTATATCACGTGGATTTATCTTTATTTTCTAGTACCCAGTAATGATGTCAAAATAAATCATCCTTCGCATGAAGATAATATCGCATTCCATTCGGATATTTAAGTTAGATGCACGACAAACAGCCACGTATTTATAAAATTTTATTTTATAAATATACAAGATTTATTTTTTATTTTTATTCATTCAAATTAATTTTTAAATAATAATAAAAATAATTTTTTAAAAATATTTATTCAATCAAAAATAATTTATCGTGACCAATAAAGATAAATAATAAAACGTTCTAAATACAATTTCTTTTAAGTCCAAACCAAATAAAAGTTTCTAAAATCCAAAGCTCTTCGCTACTCAATTTTAAGCTCCATAAATTTTTTTGGATCTAAAAAAATAAAAAGGAGTGAGCTTTATGGATTCCATAAATTACTAATATTTTTGAAGGATCAAATATAATTAAATTTTCAAATTTAGTGGTATAACAACAATATATAAAAACATAATTTTTTTTCAAATATGTCATCCATAACAATAAATTATAAAATATTCTCTCAGCTTTTATGACTAAGGCCACAATCAATCCTGTGACAAGATCCAAAAGAAATTAGTCCCGAAATAAACATAATGTATGCATTAGCATGTACCAATGATTAAACCAACTGGCTAGGTCCGAAAGGTACTAACTTTGATTCACATAGTCATAATTAGTCTTGTGATAGGACAAAATGACTAGTTTTGAAACATATATACGTAATGTATCAACGTGTACTAACGATTAGTCTTGATTGGCTAAGTTCAAAAAACCTAGTTCTGCCAACAATCAGTCCTGACTAGCTAGATCCAGAAGAAACATGTTTTTGACATGTCATCGATGACCAGTTCCATTGACTAGACCCAAATTATAATCTAACTAGAGAATTTCTTTTCCATAAATTTACAAGCCAATTTTGTATAGTACAAAGATACTAATTTTCCTAACAACATTAAATCTAACTTTCACATCTCATTTCTAAAAATAAATTTTATTCAAAAATTTGTCCTATGATAGATATGCAAATCATTTTTTCTAAAAGTAATGCAACATTAAACAGATAAATCAATATAATTCAAATCAATGGTTATACCAGAGTAACATCTTATATTTAATCCATAATTTAACTTTTTTATAAGAACATAAACTATATACATATTTTTTCTAAACTTTCTAAAATTTAAATATTTAAATATTTTTTTGTATAAAATCTAATTTTAGAAATACAAGAAACTTATTAAGAAAAAATTTAAAGATAAAATTGAACTTACAAACAATCATATCCAATAATTACATTTTTTGATGTTTGACTTGATCTTTAGATATCGTACTTCTCAAATATTAAAGACTCTAATAAAATAATTTAACATTATTATTTTTTAAATAAAAAAATAATTAGGATGAAGAGAGAGAATCTCGATCTACATTATGAGTTGGGCCTATAAGGCACGGACTGATCTAGATCTAATCAGATTGGGATCCAATCAATGAAAGGAATTCACAAAAAGATCAGATCTCTCTTCTCTCTCTCTCTCTTTACATTTCTCACTCGTTCTCTATTTTTTTTCTCTCTTTTTTTTCTTCTTTTCTTTCTTTTGCTTAATTTTCTTTTCTTTTCTCTCTCTTTCTTTCTTCTTCCCCCAGGCTGACCCCAAGGGCTTCTTCTCCAGTATCTTGGGAGCTAGGCAAAAGGAATGGAGGAACCAGGGGGTCCAATGATGGTGTGGCCAAGGCAGTCAATGACGATGGCATAGTCAGAGCAGTTGCACCTAGTAGCAGCTCAGTTGATCATGGAGGACTGAGAGAAAAGGGAGAAAGGAGCATTGCCCTAATTGCTTAATGGTGGCTCTCATAGTCACAAGAAAATAAGGGAGGGAGAGAACTTACCAGAGAAGGTGGTGACGATGGGGCTTAGCTAAAGTGATCGGATTCTAGTGGCCCCAGCGAACCCAAAATCACCGATGAACAAAGGAAGAAAACGAGAGAGAAGTGGTGGTCTTCAGTGTGGGAGAAATGGAGTTTTGGGAATCTTAAATAGGGATAGAGGCTAAGATTTCCTGGCCTCTAAAGAGATCATATCGGAGGAGGCCACTTCTCCTCCATCACAGGAAACAAGGGAATTCCTCTATTTCCTAATTAGGAGAGGGGAAGAACAGGTCTTCGAGCATTTGGTTTGATGGTGGGCCAGGCCTAAAGCCAACCCAAAGAGTTGGGCTTCATAGATAAACACTCTCCCTCCCCCCCCCCCTCCCCCTCTTCTTTCCAAAATAACTTCCACTCCTTCTCTCTCTCTCTCTCTCTCTCTCTCTCTCTCTCTCTCTCTCTCTCAAAAAAAAAAAAAAAAAAAAAAAAAAAAAAAACTGTATGCACTGCATCACCGCATCCATCGGATTTTACTAAGCAAAATGTTTTTAGCACTAATTATAATCCTTCCAGACTATAACATGGTGATTCATGATTGACCATTTGAAAGTGCTATTTCATGACGATAGTAATTTAAGGTGCATTTGATTTATGATTAGAATCATAACTAAAATCGAAATTTGAATAAAAATTGGAATGGTTATATTCTCGAATACATTTGGTTCATGATTAAAATCAGTGTTTAAATTAGCATGCTTTTAAATTAATTTTTAAAAATCAATTAAATAAATAAGTATTTGTAAAAAATATTTTTTAAAATTTATCTAGTACGATGTGATTTAAATACCAAGAAAAGAGTCAAGATTCATCTAGTACTAAAAAATTTATCTAGTACGATATGATTTTAAAGGATTGAGACATATTCTGTTCTCCGTGGAATGGGAACGAGAATGAAACTCCAACAACCAATAGTTAGAGTAGAAATTACTTATTCTCATTCCCATTCTAAAGCCCAATTCCCCTCCAATCAAACAAATCCTTAATTGCAAACAAGTTTATCCCTGCATACCCCATCTTGAAGGTGCATGTAGTTTCTACAATCTAATACTTATAATGCACATGATCTATTCTCGAGAAAAAAGTATTTGACAGATAGTTATGGTCCTATTAATCAATATTATAGATTTGGAAATTATATTCCTTGTTTAAGTTCAATATATATATATATATATATATATTATTTTAAAATTAGTTTAGTGTCAATAACTAGGAACATGTTGTTTAAAGAATGATAACATCCAAAGAAATGAGCAAATAGCTTGTCTTCCTATGTATATGTGAGGACCGGTCCTTTTGGGCTGGATTTGGGCTGAAGTCGGCAGCCCTTGCCGACTTCAGTTCAAAATCCCTATGGTTCGGAAGGTCGGATTCTCCGGCGAGAAATCCGGACAAATCCGACGCCGCCGCCGGAGAGGGGGGGGAGATAAGGTTTCTCCTCGGGTTTAAGGCTCTGGGGATTACCTCTGTTGATCTGAGAGCTTCTTCCTGTGGTGGAGCGACGACGGTTCTTCGAGTGCCCTGCCCTCGCCGGAACGCCCTTCGCCGGAGGTCGTGAGATCGGAGACGCCTCTCGCCGGTAAGTCCTCTCTCTCCCTGGTATGGGCGTAGCGGGCTTGTGCGGCTCGACGGAGGGGAGAATCCGGTTGATTTTCCTCTCCGTTGAAGCCTTGGGCGGTGGCCGGCAGTGAGGAAGCCGCCGCCGGACTCCTCCTCTCCGGCAACCGTCTTTGGGCGGCCGATCGCGGGGATTGCCACCGTCCCATCGCTTGCTCGGAGAGGGGGGGGGAATGGAGGAGGGAGAGACAGTTGGTCGGCCGAGAGGGACTGTTGCAAGCGACATCTCTGGCTCGGTGCTCGCCGGCCGTCGGTCGGACGGCCACCGTAAGGGTCGCCGGACTCTCTTCCTTCTCCGGCGTGGTCGTCGTGGTGGTCGGACGGGAGGATCGCCGTCGATCCTCCCTGCTTCTCTCGTGAGGTCGGGCGAATGCCTGGCCGAAGGGGGACGGGAGCTTGGTTTGATCAGGCTTGGCTGGGCCAAGCCTGTTGAGGCCGGGTTTGGCTGGGCCGGGCCGGGCTGGGCCGGGCTTGGCTGGGCCGGGCCGGGCTGGGCTGGGCTCGGCTGGGCCGGGGCTCGTTGGGCCAGACTTGGTTGAGCCATGCCCTGTTGGGCTAGGCCTTTTGTCTTGAATGGGCCAACCTTGTACCAGCAAGATGGAAGGTATTGTTTGGGGTTGCCCCAAGGGATTTATATTATTTTTTTTTTTTTAAAAAAATTATTAACGATATTAAATAATAAACAAAATAATTTGTGATGCAGGATCGTCATCCTCCTTGGGAAATCAAGATTAGTGCTGAGTTGGTGAAACTGTAAGTTATCACTCACCGATAAAATTTGCCATGCATGCTGTGACCCCTTTACTTGACTTGTTAATAAATTTTATTGTTTATGTTCATGCTACGTACATATATCTTGATGCGTTGTGAAATTTAACCTTAGGCTAAAATGTAACGAGTCATGGGGTGAGTTGGTTGTATTTGCTCCCTAGTCCAACTATGATCACACGAGGATCTAGACTCCTTTTGGGCCTCCAGCGGGGCTATCGCTGGCACATGACCGACGTGCGGTATGTGACACAGGAGTTGTTGTTTTATTTTAGCCCATGCTCGGAAGCATGTCCCTCGTGTGATACTCAGAGCTAGATTCCTTTTGGGCCTCCAGCGGGGCTATCGCTGGCACATGACCGGTGTGCGGCATGTGACACAGGGTCTAGGCTCTTTTGGGGCGAGCCATGGGCCGATCGTGGCCATAGTATAAGAGACTAAGTGAGTGTGTTCGGATGGCCATCCTAAAGATTTGTATTCTGTCAGAAAATTAAAATAAAAGGTTAATAGTAAGAATGGCTTATATATTTTTGGTTGCTCCTATGTATAGAATTACTCTAGATTCATGGTAAAAATTTATTTGTGACATGTGATGACTTACTGAGTTTAAGGGAAACTCATCCTTTTCCCTTGCACTTTTTTTTCAGGATCAGAGGAACATATGGGCCAGGGATTCAATCAGTGAGGCATAGGATTTAGTGGACACTATCATTATTATTATTTTTATTTTATGAATCTAGATCATGATAAATGTATGACGGTTGACTATTTGACAATTGAATCTACTTGTCTACTTTTGCTTTATTAATATAATGCCTGGTACTCATTTATTTTGTAAGATATGGTTGGTACAGGCCTGGTATGTTCTTGGAAAATATTGAATTCCCAGAACATATGGCCGTCTGTCGCACTACTGGCCCTGGTCTTGGGTTTGGGGCGCGACAGATTTAGTGGTATCAGAGCCAGGCTTGTCTCAGAAACTAAAATGTTTTAGATAGTGAGAGCGGGGTAGAGACAATTAGGGCAAGTTTAAATTGATAAAGTACAAGTAAGGTCATATTATTTAACTAACCAACATTTGTGCTATAGGTTTAATGGCTCGAACCCGATCCATGAGGACATCAAATCAAAATGATCATGCATCTCGAGCTCATGATACTTCGCAGGCAGCGGGTCCATCTCGGGCGGCCGGCGCTTACATGGCTCGTAGCCTATCACCTGATCAGGGCGAGAGTCGAGCAGTTAGTCCTCATCCTCTGCAGCATGATATGAGGACAGCCAATTCTGATGGTCAGGTGGTAGGTCTTATCCAGGCTCTAACTGGACTTGTGCAGGAATTGAGGCAGCAGGGGAATAGGGGTGGTCAGTCATCTAAAATGGATCGGGGGATCACTGAATTTAAGAAGTTGGCACCTCCTACATTTGAGGGTTCTACTGAACCTACTGAATCCTTGAAGTGGCTGAAAGAAATGGAGAAGGTCTTTGTCAGCATGGACTGTACGGATCGGGAAAAAGTTCGCTTTGCAGCTTATCAACTACAAGGCGAAGCTTCGGAATGGTGGGATGCTGTCAGAAGACAATATGGCAATGAAGAGCCGATAACTTGGGATATTTTTCGCCAAGAGTTTTTGGATATGTATTTTCCTGAAAGTCTCAGATTTGAGAAGGAGAGCGAATTTACCAGATTGATACAAGGAGGCTTGACCGTGACACAGTATGAAGCCAAGTTTATTGAACTGTCCCGCTTTGCTCCGGAGTTGGTGGCCACGGACTATATCAAGGCACGGAGATTTGAGAAAGGACTTAAACCCAGGATTCGTGCTGGAGTAAGACCCATGCAGCTGGCCTCATACCGGGACGTCGTTAGTAAAGCAAAAATTGTAGAGCAAGAGGTTGATAATATGCAGCAGGAGAGGGAACGGCAGCTGAGGAAGAGATCCAGACCTGATGGGCAGCGTGGGAACCAACACTCTAGCAAACAACCTAGACAGAGGGGAAATCAAAGGCAAGATCCAGGTCCTCAGCAGGGTAATGGTCCTCGTTGCAGGAGATGTCAAGGTTTTCATCTAGAGCAGGATTGTCGTTGGTTTTCTGGGGCTTGTTTTAATTGTGGTCAGCAAGGCCACAAAGCTATGAATTGCCCACGTTCTCAGAATCCTGGAAATCAGTATACCTTTCAGAATGCACCGCGACCGCCAGCACCTCCTCCTTCAAATGTACCAGCTTTTATCCATGGACAACCTATAGCTTATGGATCTGGTGAGCGCCAGAAGCAGAAGACCCAGGCTCGTGTGTATGCTCTAACTCAGCAAGATGCTCAGGCATCGAATGCTGTGGTGACAGGTAATTTCGCAAGTTATTATTTTATTTATTATTTATTGATTTAATTAAGTACAAATAATTATCAAGTAAGAATTATCTGGTAGGTACCATCAAAGTAGTCTCTTCATATGCCCATGTTTTATTTGATTCCGGAGCAACACACTCTTTTATCTCAACCGGATTTGCTAA
The DNA here is from genome assembly GCA_021397845.1 of Areca catechu. Classification (NCBI taxonomy): domain Eukaryota; kingdom Viridiplantae; phylum Streptophyta; class Magnoliopsida; order Arecales; family Arecaceae; genus Areca; species Areca catechu. The sequence continues at coordinate 64,372,778 of CM038045.1, forward strand.
GAAGGCTGGTATGGAACCAGTATCTCTAAATTTCGAGATCGGAGTATCCATTCCAAATGGGGGCATTATCATGGTTAACATGATTTGTCCATCCTGCACTCTAAGCATTGGAAACCATGAATTTTCATCCGATCTAATGGTATTGGAAATGGAAGAGTTTGATATTATTTTGGGAATGGATTGGCTAGCTTCCTATCATGCCACAGTAGATTGTTTCGGGAAGAGAGTAGTTTTCTACCCTCCAGGTCAGGAACCTTTTGGTTTCTTTGGCGGTGAAGGGAAGACCCCTACGAGAATGATTACAGCTATGCAAGCTAAACGGATGCTGAGGCAAGGTTGTGTAGGATATTTGGCCAATGTTATGGATCTCCAGCAAGAAGGAGAAGGGGTGGAAAATATTCCTATTGTGAAAGAATTTCCGGATGTATTTCCAGATGAATTGCCGGGATTACCTCCTGACAGAGAGATGGAATTTTCTGTTGATCTCTTACCTAATGCAGAACCTGTGTCTAAAGCTCCCTATAGAATGGCACCAGCTGAATTGAAAGAACTCAAGGAACAACTTCAGGATCTGCTCGATAAGGGATTCATCAGGCCGAGTGTTTCACCATGGGGTGCTCCAGTACTGTTTATCAGGAAGAAGGATGGGAGTCTGAGGTTGTGTATTGATTATCGAGAATTGAACAAGTTGACAATTCGAAATAAGTATCCCCTTCCCAGAATTGATGATCTTTTTGACCAGTTGCAAGGCGCTCAGGTGTTCTCAAAAATCGACTTGCGGTCCGGATATTATCAGTTGAAAATTAAGAATGAAGACATATCCAAAACAGCCTTTCGGACTAGATATGGGCATTATGAATTTCTGGTGATGCCTTTCGGACTGATGAATGCTCCGGCAGCTTTCATGGACATGATGAACAGGATATTCAAATCATATTTGGATCAGTGTGTAGTAGTTTTTATTGATGACATTCTAGTTTATTCCAAGAATCCGGAGGAACATGAAAAACATTTAAGGAAAATCTTACAAATACTAAGGGAGCAGAGATTGTATGCAAAGCTGAAGAAATGTCAATTCTGGCTTGATAATATTTCTTTTCTTGGCCACACAGTCTCTAAGGAAGGGATATCTGTTGATCCAGCAAAGATTGAAGCAATTGTTGAATGGAAAAGACCAACTAATGTGACTGAAGTCCGTAGTTTTCTGGGTCTAGCTGGTTATTACCGAAGGTTTGTGGAGGGATTTTCCTGTATAGCCTTGCCACTGACCCAGCTAACCCATAAAGGGATTAAATTTGTTTGGTCTGATGATTGTGAGAAAAGCTTCCAAGAGTTAAAGAAGCGCTTGGTATCAGCTCCTATTCTTACCTTACCAACTGGAAGTGAAGATTTTTCTATTTACAGTGATGCCTCCAGAAAAGGGTTAGGATGTGTTCTTATGCAAAGGAGAAGGTGGTGGCCTACGCATCTAGGCAGCTTAAAACACATGAATTAAACTACCCTACTCATGATTTGGAGCTAGCTGCTGTAGTCTTTGCCCTGAAAATTTGGAGACATTACCTGTATGGTGTATCTTGTGAAATTTTTACTGATCATAAAAGTCTTAAGTATTTATTTACTCAGAAAGAGTTAAACTTGAGGCAAAGGAGATGGTTGGAGCTGATCAAAGACTATGATTTGAAAATAAGTTATCATCCGGGAAAAGCAAATGTAGTGGCTGATGCATTGAGCAGAAAGGCCGGAGGTAGCTTGGCAACCTTAATCACTTCTCAAGGAGAAATTCTTCAAGATCTTGGAAAGCTGAGTTTGGAGATCCAGATGCATAACTCTACATTCTCACTTGCTACTCTTAAGATACAATCTACCCTGATCGATAGAATTAAGGCATCACAGATGAATGATTCAGAATTTCAAAAGATTAGAGAGAAAATACAATCGGGGATAATCTCGGAATTCCGAATTCATGAGGATGGATCCTTAAGTTTGGAAATAGGTTGTGTGTTCCAGGGGATGAAAGTCTAAAGAAGGAAATCTTGGTCGATGCCCACAATGCTATTTACACTATTCACCCTGGAAGCACAAAAATGTATAGAGATCTTAAGGAGAACTTCTGGTGGAAAGGTATGAAAAGGGAAATAGCCATATTCGTGGCTCAATGCTTAACTTGTCAGCAAATAAAGGCTGAGCATCAGAGACCAGCAGGACCTCTACAACCCCTAGCTATCCCTGTATGGAAATGGGAGAATGTCACAATGGACTTTGTTTCAGGATTGCCAAGGACTCTCAGAGGATTTGATGCTATTTGGGTTGTTGTAGATCGATTGACAAAGTCAGCTCATTTTCTACCTGTCAAGGTCAATTTCTCCATGGAAAGGTTAGCAAAATTATATATCGATGAGATTGTTAGATTGCATGGTATTCCTGTATCAATTGTATCTGATAGGGATACTAGATTTGTTTCTCAATTTTGGAGGAGTTTGCATCAAGCTATGAAAACCAAGCTGGAGTTTAGTACAGCCTTTCATCCTCAAACAGATGGGCAGTCAGAGAGGACGATTCAGACATTAGAAGATATGTTGAGAGCATGTGTTCTTGATTTAAAAGGGTCTTGGGATGATCATTTGTCACTGATAGAATTTGTATATAACAACAGTTATCAAGCAACCATTAAGATGGCACCTTTTGAAGCTCTCTATGGGAGGAGATGTAGGACCCCGGTATGTTGGGATGATGTTGGCGAGAGGAAACTTTTGGGACCAGATATTGTGCTGCAAACCACAGATAAAATCCAACTTATTAGGAAGCGACTGTTGACAGCTCAGAGTCGACAAAAGAGTTATGCAGATAATCGGAGAAGAGAACTGAAATTTATAGTGGGGGACCATGTGTTACTTAAAGTGTCCCCTACTAAAGGAGTTATGAGATTTGGGGTGCGAGGGAAGTTAAGCACTCGGTATGTGGGTCCTTTTGAAATCTTGGAGAAAATTGGAGCTGTGGCTTATCGGCTTGCTTTACCACCATCTCTTGCTGGTGTACATAATGTTTTTCATGTTTCTATGCTGAGGAAGTATGTACCTGATCCAAATCATGTAATTGAATTGGGACCACTTCAATTCAAGAAAAATTTGTCTTATGAGGAACAACCAGTGAAGGTGGTGGATAGAAAGGAGCAAGTCTTGAGGCGACGCGTCATTCCTTATGTTAAAGTCCAGTGGAGTAATCATTCAGAACGGGAAGCCACTTGGGAGTTAGAAGAAACCATGAAAGTTAAATATCCTCAACTTTTCTAGAACCCAGGTATGTAAATTTCGAGGACGAAATTTTTTTTTTAGGTGGGGAGAATGTGAGGACCGGTCCTTTTGGGCTGGATTTGGGCTGAAGTCGGCAGCCCTTGCCGACTTCAGTTCAAAATCCCTATGGTTCGGAAGGTCGGATTCTCCGGCGAGAAATCCGGACAAATCCGACGCCGCCGCCGGAGAGGGGGGGGAGATAAGGTTTCTCCTCGGGTTTAAGGCTCTGGGGATTACCTCTGTTGATCCGAGAGCTTCTTCCTGTGGTGGAGCGACGACGGTTCTTCGAGTGCCCTGCCCTCGCCGGAACGCCCTTCGCCGGAGGTCATGAGATCGGAGACGCCTCTCGCCGGTAAGTCCTCTCTCTCCCTGGTATGGGCGTAGCGGGCTTGTGCGGCTCGACGGAGGGGAGAATCCGGTTGATTTTCCTCTCCGTTGAAGCCTTGGGCGGTGGCCGGCAGTGAGGAAGCCGCCGCCGGGCTCCTCCTCTCCGGCAACCATCTTTGGGCGGCCGATCGCGGGGATTGCCGCCGTCCCATCGCTTGCTCGGAGAGGGGGGGGGGGAATGGAGGAGGGAGAGACAGTTGGTCGACCGAGAGGGACTGTTGCAAGCGACATCTCCAGCTCGGTGCTCGCCGGCCGTCGGTCGGACGGCCACCGTAAGGGTCGCCGGACTCTCTTCCTTCTCCGGCGTGGTCGTCGTGGTGGTCGGACGGGAGGATCGCCGTCGATCCTCCCTGCTTCTCTCGTGAGGTCGGGCGAATGCCTGGCCGAAGGGGGACGGGAGCTTGGTTTGATCAGGCTTGGCTGGGCCAAGCCTGTTGAGGCCGGGTTTGGCTGGGCCGGGCTTGGCTGGGCCGGGCCGGGCTGGGCCCGGCTTGGCTGGGCCGGGCCGGGCTGGGCTGGGCTCGGCTGGGCCGGGGCTCGTTGGGCCGGACTTGGTTGAGCCATGCCCTGTTGGGCTAGGCCTTTTGTCTTGAATGGGCCAACCTTGTACCAGCAAGATGGAAGGTATTGTTTGGGATTGCCCCAAGGGATTTATATTATTTTTTTTTTAAAAAAAAATTATTAACGATATTAAATAATAAACAAAATAATTTGTGATGCAGGATCGTCATCCTCCTTGGGAAATCAAGATTAGTGCTGAGTTGGTGAAACTGTAAGTTATCACTCACCGATAAAATTTGCCATGCATGCTGTGACCCCTTTACTTGACTTGTTAATAAATTTTATTGTTTATGTTCATGCTACGTACATATATCTTGATGCGTTGTGAAATTTAACCTTAGGCTAAAATGTAACGAGTCATGGGGTGAGTTGGTTGTATTTGCTCCCTAGTCCAACTATGATCACACGAGGATCTAGACTCCTTTTGGGCCTCCAGCGGGGCTATCGCTGGCACATGACCGACGTGCGGTATGTGACACAGGAGTTGTTGTTTTATTTTAGCCCATGCTCGGAAGCATGTCCCTCGTGTGATACTCAGAGCTAGATTCCTTTTGGGCCTCCAGCGGGGCTATCGCTGGCACATGACCGGTGTGCGGCATGTGACACAGGGTCTAGGCTCTTTTGGGGCGAGCCACGGGCCGATCGTGGCCATAGTATAAGGGACTAAGTGAGTGTGTTCGGATGGCCATCCTAAAGATTTGTATTCTGTCAGAAAATTAAAATAAAAGGTTAATAGTAAGAATGGCTTATATATTTTTGGTTGCTCCTATGTATAGAATTACTCTAGATTCATGGTAAAAATTTATTTGTGACATGTGATGACTTACTGAGTTTAAGGGAAACTCATCCTTTTCCCTTGCACTTTTTTTTAGGATCAGAGGAACATATGGACCAGGGATTCAATCAGTGAGGCATAGGATTTAGTGGACACTATCATTATTATTATTTTTATTTTATGAATCTAGATCATGATAAATGTATGACGGTTGACTATTTGACAATTGAATCTACTTGTCTACTTTTGCTTTATTAATATAATGCATGGTACTCATTTATTTTGTAAGATATGGTTGGTACAGGCCTGGTATGTTCTTGGAAAATATTGAATTCCCAGAACATATGGCCGTCTGTCGCACTACTGGCCCTGATCTTGGGTTTGGGGCGCGACAGTATAAGAGGTGTGAGAACTATAGGAACATAGAAACAATCTTAAAATGAAAAGAAAGTGAGAAATTAAGAAGACTGCGTCAGGTTGGTAAAATAGTTGACCAAGTTTTTTGCGCCCCCCTCCAACTCTCACTCTTTCCCTGAATTTTCAAAAAAGAATAACATTTTAGACTCCAAGAAAAAAATATACATGCCATAACCAATGCCATCCTACAAAGGATTTCCTATAGTGATAAGTAGTAATTAATGTGCACATGCCATGCACGTTAATATACTAGAATCAATCACTTGTTATTAATTGTTAATACACAATAATATCTAAATATAATGTAAAGCTAAATCTTTTCAACCATCACAAAGCAGTGTAGCATGGCACATCATTAGATGGGCGCCTTATATAGCATGTGGAAGCTAAAATTGATTGGAGCTCATGAGTTACTCTCTTCTAAAGTGAGTACTGGAGTCACAAATAAGTGCTGAAAAACATATATAAAATAGAGAGAAAAAGAGAGGAGAGGAGGAGATGCCTCATGTTAGTGGTGGATACAAGTGGAAAAGAAGATAATTTTTCTTATTCACTCTGCCTTGTTTTGTCACGATACATAGGTTTATATAGAATGAAGGAAATTAAGTCTAAGAAAGAACGATTAAAAAAATTAGACTTTAACTTATATGCTAGCATATAAAGATATCCTAATGATGGAACCTCTGTCTAAACAAAACAATATAATATTCTGAGATAGGCATGAATTATTTCCTATACTATATAGATATTAAAGCATTACACTTGGACTCGCATATGGAATCTGATATGACAAGACTGCTGACATGGAGCCCCTTTCAGACCCAGCTGGCGGCCATGTTGGAGGGCAGTGCCAACTGGATAGAGACTCTGGAAGAATCTCTTTCGGCCCGCGCCCCTCATGCCGGAGTGGCTCCCCCGAGGTCGAGGCACGATCGAGGTTAGAGCCTCGTTCTTCATGCCCCTCGTGCCAGAGTGGCTCCCTCAAGGTCGAGCCCTGGCCGAGGTCTGGGCCTCGTTCTTCGTGCCCCTCGTATCGGAGTGGCTCCCCCGAGGTCGAGCCCTAGTCCAGGTCGGGGCCTTGTTCTTCGCGCCTCTCGTGCTGGAATGGCTCTCCCAAGGTAGAGCCTCGGTCAAGGTCAGGCCCTCGTTTTTCGTGCCCCTCATACCGGAGTGGCTCCCCCGAAGTCAAGCCCCGGTCGAGGTCAGGGCCCTCGTTCTCCGTGCCCCTCATGTCGGAGTGGCTCCCCCAAGGTCGAACCCTGGTTGAGGTCAGGGTCTCGTTCTCCATGCCCCTTGTGTCAGAGTCGCTCTCCTAATGTCAAGCCCCGGTTGAGGTTAGGGCCTCGTTCTACATGCCCCTCGTGCCAGAGTGGCTCTCCTGAGGTCGAACCCCGATCGAGGTCAGGTCCTCGTTCTCCGCGCCCCTCATGCTGGAGTGGCTCCTCCGAGGTTGAGCCCTGGCCGAAGGTGCACCCTCGTTCTTCGCACCTGCGGATAACTCCTCTCCCCCGCTCGAAGCTGATCCCATGATCAAAGTCAACCTCTTCGCCAGGGACAGTTACGAACATTTTGGATGGACACTGTCTCTTTCCCGAGTGGCCTAGGGCGAACAAGCGACGATGCTGGCAAGTGGTGTCGTCGCCCTCACCCTGGCACGACTGGGGAGACTGGCATGCCTGACGGGCGACGACACGCCACCTAGAACATCCGGAGGAATGACTCCCCTCCAGAGCATGCCGACTGTGTCCCTGCGAAGTGGAGTTTCGCCATAGCACATCGATCTGCAAGGGAGCACCTCATTGAAGCCACTAAACTCCCAGTCCGCTGTCGGTGCCACCTGGGAAAGGGAGCTCCGCTACCTACCATCTGCTCCTCCCAGAAGAAGAAGGTCTTATCAGAGAATTCAGACCTTATAACATCTGCGCCCGGACTAGTGCTTTGCCAAGTCCCCCCCATAGATGATGGGATGGCACCAATGAGGAGCAGTGTCCTGTCAGGGCGTCAGGGTCCACAGCACATCTCCCCACCACGTAAGAGACGCATGCCCCTCCATGCTCTACAGACTCAATTGGTAACATACCCTCTACCATCTCGGGGGAGGGGAGCGGGTCTACGTCCCATTGGTGTAGGGAGCACCCAAGAAAGACAAAAGAGATAGAACTTCATACCCCACTGGAGGGGCAACCAGCCTATAAGAAAATCAAAAGGGGCCTCCGACAGAAGATAAGCAAGAAGGGGCAAGTGACTCGGTGAGGCATAAGGCACACCAGGAGCCTCTGAAAACTCCTAGGGAGAGAGAGTCCTGACAGTCACCACTGCTAGTGCTCTCCTTCTCGACCCAAACTTTCACTTCATCTCCTCCTTAAAAACCTCCGAGGGTGGAGACCACTTCGAGATCCACCAACGAGGATCTGTTCCTCTAGATCGTCTTCTGACTTGATCGTCGAAGTGCTCCTATTGGGATCCCCGGCCTGGGTCTCCTTTCTTTTGCAGGACCGGGCATGCACGTTGGATGCTGGATGGGAGGGCCACCAACCGATGTCGAGCAGGAGCTGCAGGCCACAATGATCTAGGAGATAATAGATTGGCACGCCAAGAAGGGCAATGGTCCCCAGCTCAAGCCAGTCTCCAGTCACTAAAGCAGTTCCGCTCGTAAAACGGTGGTCACGGTGCGCGAGAAGCCTCCACTAGCCGTGTAGAAGATCCTCCCCACGGAAGCCCATGCAGTCCGAAGAGGGAGCTCCCCATTTCGCCACCATCACCTCCGGTGGACCTCTAGCTTGCCACTCTCGTCCAGCAGGTACAGACCCTGACTGCGATGGTATGGCAGCTTCATCATTAGCACCGATCCCTGGCGACTTAGCAGCAGCCAAGGACCCTGGCAGCTCAGGCCACCGGGCCTCGTGGTAGCATGCGTTCCCTGCAGGGAAGGCCATCGCACCCGCGGGCTACATATGATCACCAGGGAAGCCTTCGAACCCCAAAAAATATGTAATGGAGTGGGTCGATCGATCAAGAAAGTCGGTCCCCAGCCTCTGACCATGTCACTGCCAGGCGATGCAAGCGCCATCAAGGCAAGGTCCCCTAGCGCGACCCTTCCCAATCGTCGCCTCCATCTCCTCTAACAACCTTGGTGGAAGGTTCCACCGACGAGACTATTAGGAACCAGGCTGAGAAGTGCTTAGAAGAACAAGAACGCAAGCTGGCCGAGCTGTCGTTCCTGTTTGCCAATATGTAGGGCTCCACATGCGAGCCAGCGGGCTATAATGCATGTCGAGCTGTCGATCGATCGAGAAAGCCAGTTCCCGACCTCTGACGTGTCGCTGCCAAGTGATACAAGCACCATCAAGGCAAGGCCCCCTAGTGCGACCCTCCCCAATCATCGCCTCCATCTCCTCTAACAGCCTTGGTGGAAGGTTCCACCGATAAGGCTATTAGGCATCAGGCTGAGAAGTACCTAGAAGAATAAGAACACAAGCTGGCCGAGCTGTCGCGCCAGTTTGCCAACATGCAGGGCTCCGCACGCGAGCCAGAAGGGCTATGATGCCTACCCCCCTTTCTCTCAAGAGATTCAAGTGGAATCGATCTCCAGTCGGTTTCGTATGCCCCAGGTGGATCCTTATGATGGGACCACCGATCCTCTGGACCACCTAGAGAGCTACAAGGCTCTTATGAGAGTCTAAAGGATGATCGATGCCCTTCTCTGTATTGCCTTCCTGGACACTCTTTGGAAGGCCGCTCCAGTCTGGTATACCCACCTCGAGCCTGAAAGCATCCACTCCTTCATGTAGTTAGATAAAAAGTTCATGGTGCACTTCGATGCTTGCAGGAAGGTGCCACGAGAGGCCGACAGCCTCTTCTCTGTTCGGCAACAGGACCATGAGTCCTTGCGGGATTGTGTCCCGCTTCAAGGTTGTCACCTTGAAGATTTACAACTTGGACGAGTCTGTTGCCATGCTGGCACTAAAAAGAGGGCTCAGGATCTCTCGTCTGACCTACTCCCTGGACAAGAAGCCGCCGAAGACCTACTCCGAGCTCCTCATCCGCATCCACAAGTACATCCGCGTGAAGGAGACTGACCAAACTAGAAGGGAGTTAGACGGGAGGCCCCAGAAGACGCAATCCCAGGGAGAAGCCTCCGGGTCATAGAGGCCCGGTCAGACCCCGAACCTCCAGATGGGCCCAAAATCGAAGAACGCCCCTGTTCCAGAAGAAAAGTTCACTCCTCTCCTCACCCAAAGGTCCAAGATCCTCATGGAGATCGAAGGTGAGCACTACCTATGCTGCCCTCCCCCACTAAGACTGTCCAGTGGCCATGAAAGTCAAAGTATTGTCAGTTTTATCGCGATCATGGCCACGACACTGAGGAATGCCGCTACCTCAAAAGGAAGATTGAAGACCTCATAAGAAGAGGTTACCTCAGGAAGTTTGTGGGGGCAAGGCTCCAGTGAAACCTCAGGTGCTCACGACTTTTTCACTTATTGACAACCAACCCATCGAGAAGCCTATGGGCATGATATCCCGGGGGATAGAGTGAGCCCCAAAAAGGACCAGGGCGAGAGAAGGGTTAGAAAATATACTCCCCTTTACGAGGGGAAGGGAAACTAGGAAGGAGAATGTAAATAATGATGTCGTTGTCATCGTGATGATGATAGTGAAGCATCCTATAAAATGGATTATGGTTGATAGTAAAAGTTCGACTGATGTCCTTTTTTATGATGCCTTCTCTAAGATGAAGTTGTCTCCTATTCAGCTAAAGTCGGTTCATGTTCCCCTCATTAATTTTACTGGAGAGTTGAAGGGGAGATCACACTCCTAGTCACTGTCAGGTCACCACCTCAGTAGAGCACCGTCATGATGACCTTCACGGTTATCAGGCTCCCCTCGGCCAACAACATGATTCTTGGCCATTTCAGGCTCAATTTACTTGACACGGTCATATCAACGAAGTGGCTTTTGGTGCAATTCCTGACCCTCTACAGCATAGGAGAAATGAGGGGGGCACCTCAGCCGGTTCAGCACTGTTTACAAGCCATCCTCGGAGCCAAGAGTGCCGGGGAGGATCCTGCAGCTAACAACTTTGACCAAAGAGCCCAGGATCCCAAGGGCGATCCAGTCGAGCGCCTGCTATCTTGCCCCCTAGGTGAGGACCCACAGAAGACGATGCAAATGGGAGCCCAGTTGTAGGAGGACAAGAAGGCTCACCCGCTGAGTTTCCTCATGGTGAATGCAGACGTGTTCGCTTGGACCATGGCGGACATGCCAGGAATCCCCTCTGACATCATCACTCACTAGCAGAACATCGACCCAAAGTGCTGTCCAATCTAGTAGAAGAAGAGAAGTTTCGCCTCAAAAAGGTAAAAAGCAGTCAATGAAGAGGTGGAGAAACTCCTTATGGCCGGATTCATTTACGAAGTCCAGTATCTTAGTTGGCTAGCGAATGTGGTCATGATCAAGAAAGCTAATAAAAAGTGGAGGATATGTGTAGACTATACCGACCTCAATCGAGCCTGCCCAAAAGATAGCTTTCCTCTCTCGAAGATCGATTAGCTGGTGGATGCCACCTCAGGGCACCGTCTACTTACCTCTATAGATGCATTCTTCGGGTACAACCAGATCTGGATGCACCCAGATGACGAGGAGCACACTGCCTTCATCATGGATCGCGGGACATACTGCTATCGGATGATGCCATTCGATTTAAAGAATGCTGGAGCTACTTACCAGTATTTAGTCAACAAGATCTTCAAAGACCAAATTGGCCGTAACATGCAAGTCTACATGGATGACATGCTCGTCATGAGCTTTCTGGAGTCAGACCATATTACGAACCTAGCAAAAGCCTTTCATAATCTTCACCTTCACCAGATGAAGTTGAATCCGACCAAATACACTTTCGGCGTGGTGACCAGGAAATTCTTGAGCTTCATGATAACTCAGAGGGGAATTGAAGTCAACCTAGAGAAGGTTCAGGCAATCATCGACATGGAACACCCCACCATGAAGAAGCAAGTACAGTGCCTAATCGGTCGGATTATGACCCTGAGCTAGTTCATCTCATGCTTCGCTGATAGTTGCCTACCTTTCTTCAAGGTGTTGCACAAGATGCATGACTTTGCTTGGATAAAGGAATGCCAGGAGGCCTTCGAGGAGCTGAAGAAGTTCTTGGCATCATCGCTGCTACTTTCCATACCGGAGGACGAGGAAGAGCTCCTCCTATATCTGGCAATCACCTCGGGAGCTGTCAGCTCAGTGCTCGTTCACGCAGATGGTGATGGAGTTCAAAAGCTGGTGTACTACATCAGCAAGCTCCTCTGGGATGCAAAAATCAGGTACACCCATTCTGAAAAACTAATTTTCACACTCATTATGTCTGCTCAGCATATCAAGCCATATTTTCAAGCCCACCCGATCGTGGTCTTAACTGATCAGCCACTGAGGGTCGTACTCAACCGTCCGGACATGTTGGGATGTCTGGCAAAGTGGGCGCTGAAGCTTAGCATGTTCGATATCACCTATCACCCGAGGCTATCTCAAAAGGCACAAATACTAGTAGACTTCTTGGTCGAGTGTGCTGGCATGGGCGAAGAGCCAGAGAAAGCTTTCTTGAAGCACCAGGTGGAGCCGCTAGCTAACGAGGAGGTCTGGGTTCTCCATGTGGATGACACATCAAATGCGGGAGGAAGCGGAGCCGGCCTCATCCTCGCCAACCATGATGGGGTCATAGCCGAGTGTGCATTGCGCTTCCTGTTCGAGGCTACCAATAACCAGACGAAATACGAGGCACTCCTCGCGGGGTTAAGAGTGTCTCATGAATCGAGAGTGTCTAGCCTAAGAGTCTTCACCGACTCGTAGTTAGTAGCCGGCCAGGTCTCGGGGGAGTTCGAAGCCCGAGACCCCCAAATGTTAAAGTACCTGGAGCAGGTGCACGTGAGTGCAGCAGGTCTCTAGCACTTCAGAATCTCCCACATCTCTTAGTGAGAGAATGCTTGTGCTGACGCCCTCTCTAGGCTCGCCACCCTGTCGGATTCATCATTAGGATGCACCTACATCGAATACCTCCAGGCTCCTAGTTACGAGCTACCCCCCGAGGTCCAGTAGGTCTCTCTTGAACCTAGCTGGATGGACCGTTATATTAGGTATATTACCGATGGTGCCCGGCCCAAGAATCGCAAAGAGGCCAGCCTCCTCAAGAAGAAGGCCGTGCACTTTGTGTTGATAAATGGACAACTCTATCGCAAGTCCTACTCTTACTCGCTTTTGAAGTGCTTGAGACCCTCAGAAGCTGCCTTCGTGCTCCAACAAATACATGAAGGGCTCTGCAGGAGTTATGTGGGGGGTAGAACACTGGCATACAAAGCCCTCCACTAAGGCTACTACTAGGAGACGATGAGAGAGGACGTAGCCAACTTCGTAAAGAGATGTCAAGTTCGTAAAGAGATGTGACCACTACCAAAAGCACGCCTGCATACAGTGTCGATCGGCTGCACCACTCGCTCTGCTCTCCATCCCCTGGCCATTCGCTCAATAGGGAATGGACATCTTGTATCTTTTTCCCCCCGCATCCGGATAGAGGAGATACCTGATAGTGGCCATCGACTACTTTACCAAGTGGGTCGAGGTCGAGCCATTGGCACGGATCATTGAAGCCAAGGTCAGATCTTTTCTTTGGAAGTTGATCATCTGCTATTTCGGACTTTCTCTATCATCACCGACAACAAACAGTTGTTCGACAACCAAGCATTTGAAGAGTTCCGTGCTGACCTCAACATCCGCCACCATTTCACCTTAGTGGCTCACCCCCAGACCAACGACAAGGCCGAGGTGACCAATCGGACCATCCTTCAAGGGCTCTAGACCAGACTAGACCAGGCCAAGGGCCGATGGGTCGAAGAACTTTTCAGCGTTCTTTGGGCCTACCACACCACGTCCAGGATAGCGATAGGTGAGACGCCCTTCAATTTTGTCTTTAGAATTGAAGCTGTAATCCCAGTGGAACTGGGCCTACCCACACTCCGGGTGGAATAGTATGATAAAGCTGAGAATCTGATCCGACTTCTGCTCAACCTAGACCTTCTAGAAGAGATAAGAGATAAAGCTCAGCTCTGCATGGTGGCTTACAGGCAGCGGGTCACCCGGTACTACAATTCCCGTGTGAAGCCAAAGACCTTCCATCCGGGCGATCTGGTTCTGCGATGGACTGAGGTCTCGCAGCCCAGGCAATATGGCAAGCTCTCTCCCAACTGGGAAGGCCCTTACAGGGTGGTCGAGGCCCTTCCTCATGGAGCTTACTACCTCGCCGAGCTTGATGGCACCCAATTTCCACGAACTCGGAATGCTAGAAATCTAAGGATGTACTACCAATAATATAAGGTTTCTCCCCATCAATGAAAAATTTCTTTTTGGTGCAACATCATTTTCACGTGTGCAGGGAAATCTTTGCTCGGCTCTAAGTCTAGTGATCAAAGTTGAAAAACTCCTAAAGTCCCGTACTTCAAAGTTGGAAACTCTTAAAGCCCCGCACTTCAAAGCCAAGAAACTCTTGAAGCCTTGTACTTCAAAGCCAGAAAACTCCTGAAACCCCATACTTCGAAGCCAAAAAACTCTTGAAGCTCTGTATTTTGAAGCCAGGATGCTTCAAAGGTCTCACAGTCAATTTATCGGACCCTCGGTCCAGCGACGACAAGCTAGGATGCTCCAGAAGTCTCATAGTCAACCCGTCAGACCCTCAGTCCAGCGATGGCAGTTGGGATGCTTCAGAAGTCTCACAATCAATCTATCGAACCCTCAATCCGGTGATGGCATGTCGAGATGCTCCAAAAGTCCCGCAGTCAATCCGTCGGACCCTCAATCCGACGATGGCAAGCTGGGATGCTCCAGAAGTCTTGTAATTAATCCGTCGGACCCTCAGTCTGGCGATGGCAAGCAGGGATGCTCCAAAAGTCTCGCGGTCAATCCATCGGACCCTCAATCCAGCGATGGCAAGTCGGGATGCTCTAGAAGTCCCACAGTCAATCTGTCGGATCCTTGGTCTGATGATAGCAAGCCAGGATGCTCCAGAAATCCTGCAGTCAATCCGTTAGACCCGTAGTCTGGCAAAGACAAGTTAATCTCCCAAGCTGGCGATGGCAGGTCTGAGATTCCTACCCCATAAATCAACAGCATTCTGGCTCGGCAGGGATAACTTGCAAGAACCTCCAAGGTACTTCTAGTCATTCACCAACTCCCGGATCAGGGAGGGAGCCTATTGACTCTGGTCTTGATTTTGATGATTGACAAAATATTTAAGTATATATGAGTACTAATTATATTTTAAGTGTATTTTTCAGATCTTAGTACTCAACCATGTTGAATGAAAAAATGCTTGTATTTCAGTTGAAAAAGTCCTTAAATCAATGAAAAATCAAGTATATTGACTTTGGAATTGATATGGAAGAACTTGAAGAAGTTAAAGTTTGATTTTGGTCAAGTTTTAGCAATGCCACAGGCAAGTATCGACACCTGGAAATGAAGTGTCGACACCTAAGGATCAAGTGTCGACACTTGAAGAGTGAAGTGTCAACTCAAGGCCTGAGATAAATAAAAAACATCCTAAAGCACTTTCAGTCAAGTATCGACACCTGGAGCTGAAGTGTCAACACCCGGAGAATGAAGTGTCAATACTTGAAACTAAAGTGTCGACACCTGGAGGTGAAGTGTCGATACTTGAACAGTAATAACTAGTTTTCTGGGATGCAGAACTTCTCCAACTTGGCTCCAACGACTATATTTTCCTCCCTAACGGCTATAAACGGTCATTTAAGTGTTGGAAGGCTATATAAACATCAAGAATCAAATGGGAAAGCAATCATTTGGTGAGTTTCTTGAATATTCTTAAAGGATTCAAGAGTTGAGTGATTCAAGCCTTCGAGCTTTCAAGTTTCAAAGAGAGCAATCAAAGTCTACATCCACAAGCATCAATCAAAGGCTTCATCAACTTGAAGACAAGATCTTCATCAACATTCAAAGACTTCAAAGAGATATTTGCTTTATTTTAGAAAGCTTTTATTGTATTCATTTATACTTACTCTTACATTGTTTTACTTAAGGTTTTTGGTGAGCCTTGGAAAATCAAAGAGGTTTTTGGTAAGCCTTGTAAAACAAAGTGGTTGTTGGTGAGCCTTGAAACCAACTAGGATTTTACTTGTGAGCCCGAAGCCAAAACAAGTTGTTTAGGTTCTTGGTTAGCCCATAAAATCAAGGGTGGTTGTTGGTAAGCCTTGAAACCAACTAGGATTTGACTTGTGAGCCCAAAGACAAAACAAGTTGTAAAGGTTGTTGGTGAGCCTAAGTTATAAAACCAAACTTAGTAAATTTTTAAGGGGTTCTTGGATAGTGGATGTAGGTGCTTGGTTGGCACCGAACCACTATAATCCTTTATGTTTTTGTGATTGTTCTTCTTGTATTTTTATTTCTTTATTTCCGCTACATTTATTTGAAACATACAAATACTTGAATTACATTAGCACATACTTGCTTTAGTTCATATTTTAAATAGTATAAAAGTTTTATAAACCCAATTCACCCTCCCTCTTGGGTTGCCTATCTGAGCCTACAATTGGTATCAGAGCAGGTTCTCTGTTTGAGAATCTAACAATTTTGAGCTAAAGTTCATGGCAACCCTTGTAGGTAATTAGTGCTATACCACCATTTTTCGATGGCACAAATTATGCTTTTTGAAAAACTCGCATGCGTATTTATTTTCAATCTATTAATTATTATCTTTGAAAAGTTATTGTTAGTGGTCCTCATATTCCTTCCATGGTTAATGGCATTTCCATTCCAAAACTCGAAGAGGATTAGAATGAATATGACATTAAACAAACTGAAATCAATGGTCAAGCAATGAACTTGCTTTATTGTGCATTGGACTTAAATGAATTTAATAAAATTTTTACATGCACATCGACGAAGAAAATATGGAATATACTTGAAGTTACTCATGAGGGTACTCTTTAAGTGAAGAATACTAAAATTAATTTGCTTGTACATTCTTTTGAAATTTTTGAAATGATGCATTATGAATCTATTTCTGACATGTTTACTAGATTTATGACTATTATTAATGAATTAAAAAGTCTTGGCAAAATCTATACTAATGCTGATTTGGTAAACAAAATTCTTAGATCCTTACCAAAATCATGGGATCCAAAGGTGACGGCGATCCAAGAAGCTAAAAATGTAGAAACCTTATCTTTGGAGGAGCTTATTGGTTCACTCATGATCTATGAGTTGAACTTATGGCAAAGGATAGTGGAAGCTGATACAAAAAAGAAGATAATGGCTTTCAAAGCTAAAAAGAAATTCAAGACAATGATGGCAACTTGGAGCGATAGCAAAGATTTAAGTACGGATGATGAAGTTGCCCATCTTTGCTTCATGGCAGATGAGGAAAAGGTATGTTCTGAAAATAATTATAATTTTACCTTTAATGAATCACATGATGCATCTAATGATCTTGTGCATGAATATAAATTACTAAAAATTGAGCACAAGAAATTAAATAGGCATGTAGATTCATTTTCTCTTGATAACACCAATCTTGCCAATAAAAATGATGATTTAAATATCAAGATTGATATTTTGAAAAATGAAAAGAATAATTTTTCTAAAGAAAAAAATTTTTAGAAAAAGAAAATATTATTTTGAAAGATTTATGTGATAAAGTTTTGAATGAGAAAAATATCTTGATCGAAGAAAAGATGCAAAAATTTTTGAAAATTTTGCTTATTTCTTCTTCCAATGTTGCATTCTTTGATTGTGATAAATTTGAATTTAATGCTTATCCTTCAAGATCAAGAAATGTTTGGGTTCCAAAAGGAACCATAATTGCTAATCATAAAGGACCCAAGAAAGTTTAGGTATCAAAAATGTCCACTTAGTTTGTTTTGCAGGAATGTGTTGCAGCCCAATATGAAAAAAGGAAGTTCTTGAAAAGTGGCTATGCAAGACAATTTGAAGAAGTGGACAAGCTACATTTTGGACTAAATGGTAAAAGGAAGGACTATGTATATTGGTAAATTCTAAACATCTCCTTCCATAATTAAAAATGTAGTTAAATTTTTATTGCATCAATTACTTTGAAAAATTATTTTAAATAGTTATTAAGAATCAAGTTTAGACTTACAATCATTGGTTATGATCATGGACTTCTTGATGTTGATGAATTTCATGCTATCAGGATTAAACTTGTGATTGTGAGACCTTCACTCGATTTTGATTAATGTATTTCATGAAAAATACTTTTAAAGATGCATATTGCTTTGAAAAATATTTTAAGTGATTGATTAGAATCAAGCTTAGACTAATAATCATTTATTGTGATCATGACCATTTTGATGTTGATGGATTTCAAGCTCTCATGGTCAAACTTGTGATTATTAGATCTTCACTTGATTTTGACTAATATGTTTCTAAATTATTTCAAATGAAATGCTATCATTTATATGTTTTTATTTTTGGCATCTATGCATAATCTAGAAATGATTTGGATCAAGTATAGAACTAATAGTTAAGGGTTACATTTCAGAAGAAGGTATGCATATTGATAAACCCTTGCTCTAGTAGCTAGACTTGATATCATATTACTTCTAACATTTGTATAGATATCAAATCATTTTAAATAAATTTGAAATCATGCTGAAAGTTTTTAAGTAATATAAATACTTTGTATTTTAAAAATCATGAATATTTTAAAATTTTCAAATCTTTGCTATCAGACTTAGAATTTATGTTCCATCTAAAATTGTCTGAATTTATGATGCATGTGCTTTCATGTTTTGTTCCTCAAATGAATGCATATTTTAAGGAGAAATAACATTCAGGGAAAGCATCCAAAGATTTGTTATCATTATATACATATTTGATGCTTTGAATATTTTGCTTGATATCATACTGTACTTATATTGCTCTAATACTCATTCTCCTTGTTTTCAAATCTAATTTTTTGAGGAGAATTACATTCAAATAGTATCATGTTCAATTTGTATCATAATTATTTGATTTTATGCATTGATTTTGATGACCTACTTGCTATTCTTTCCGACTTCGTTCCCACTTTGTATTGCCTTTCACGCTTTTTCATGATGTCAAAAAGGGGAAGAAAAATGTTAAGTATGAAAATGGGAAGATAGGATAAACATGAAAAATCATATGAGAAATGAAAGAAAGTACAAAAGGGGGAGAAGAATGCAAAATATTTTTATCTAAAGGGAAGAATTAGTAAGAAGAAGAAATTTTAAAATTTTAAAATTTTGCATATTTTGAAAAATACTTTTGAAGATTTTTTAGATCATATTTTGAGGGGGAGCTTGGTGCTTATTGTTTTGAGCTTACATGTTTACCTTATTGTTAATCTTTTTAAGCTTACCATATTCATATACTTAAAGGTTTTGTCATCATCAAAAAGGGAGAGATTGTTGACTCAGGTCTTGATTTTGATGATTGACAAAATGTTTAAGTATATATGAGTACTAATTGTATTTTAAGTGTATTTTTCAAATTTTAGTACTCAACCATGTTGAATGAAGAAATGCTTGTATTTCAGTTGAAAAAGTTCTTAAATCAATGGAAAATCAAGTATATGGATTTTGGAATTGATATGGAAGAACTTGAAGAGGTTAAAGTTTGATTTTGGTCAAGTTTCAGTAATGGCACAGGCAAGTGTCGACACCTGTAAATGAAGTGTCGATACCTGAGGATCAAGTATCGACACTTGAAGAGTGAAGTGTCGACTCAAGGCCTGAGACAAACAGAAAACTTCAGAAAGTACTTTCAGTCAAGTATCGACACCTGGAGCTGAAGTGTCGATACTTGGAAGTGAAGTATCGACACCTAGAGAATGAAGTGTCGACACTTGAAACTGAAGTGTCAACACCTAAAGGTGAAGTGTCGACACTTGAATAGTAACGGCTAGTTTTCTAGGCTACATAACTTCTCCAACTTGGCTCCAACGGCTATATTTTCCTTCCTAATGGCTATAAATAGTTATTTAAGTGTTGGGAGGCTATATAAACATCAAGAATCAAATGGGGAAGCAATCCTTTGGTGAGTTTCTTGAATATTCTTAAGGGATTCAAGAGTTGAGTGATTCAAGCCTTCAAGCTTCCAAGTTTCAAAGAGAGCAATCAAAGTCTACATCCACAAGCATCAATCAAAGGCTTCATCAACTTGCAGACAAGATCTTCATCAACATTCAAGGGCTTCAAAGATATATTTGCTTTATTTTAGAAAGCTTTTATTGTATTCATTTATACTTACTCTTACATTGTTTTACTTAAGATTTTTGGTGAGCCTTGGAAAACCAAAAAGATTTTTGTAAGCCTTGTAAACCAAAGTGGTTGTTGGTGAGCCTTGAAACCAACTAGGGTTTTACTTGTGAGCCCGAAGCCAAAACAAGTTGTTTAGGTTCTTAGTTAGTCCATAAAATCAAGGGTGGTTGTTGGTGAGCCTTGAAATCAACTAAGATTTGACTTGTAAGCCCGAAGACAAAACAAGTTGTAAAGGTTGTTGGTTAGCCTAAGTTATAAAACCAAACTTAGTGAAATTCCCAAGGGATTCTTGGAGAGTGGATGTAGGTGCTTGGTTGGCACCGAACCACTATAATCCTTTGTGTTTGTGTGATTGTTCTTCTTGTGCTTTTATTTCTTTATTTCCGCTCCATTTATTTGAAATACACAAACATTTAAATTGCATTAGCACATACTTGCTTTAGTTCATATTTTAAATGGTATAAAAGTTTTATAAACCCAATTCACCCCCCCTCTTGGGTTGCCTACCTGAGCCTACAGAGCCACAGAACCTTGGAGGCCCCATGATAGGTGGTCAACCCTGGCCAAACCCCTAAGGGCCCTTGGCAAAGCTCTCGACATGGTGAAGGCAGTTAACAAGACCACTAAGTCCCCTTCAGTCACCAACTATCTTTAAGGAGCCATCGGGAAAAACTGAAGTCTAAGAAGTCTTGGGTGCAGTGGTCACAACGAATATTTGGTTGATGCACCAGAAGGAAAAGAAAAAGGAAGAGGGCAATCTGATGGAAAAGGAGAAATTCCATTAAGATGGTCCTCGAGCAAAAACTCCTAAGTTTGAGGAGTCAGAAAAAGAAGAAGAAGAGAGAAGGAAAGGAGAGGAGTATTCAATGAAAATAAAAAAGATAGACTTCATTAATCAAAATTTCTTTACAAAAGAGGAGACCCCGACAGGCCGGGTAGCCCCCAAAGAAGTGAAAAGGAAAATAAAAATCCTAGGTACGATCGCTACTCTATGGGCTCCTTCCCAGGATGGCGACGGGGGTCACTAGCATCCCCCTAGCTTTCCGCCGATGGGGGTGCCACCTCGGAAGCTGATGGTGGGCCTGCTGCCTTGTCTACTTTGGTCGAAGGCCCTGTTTCCTCAAGGCCGGTGCCAAGGGCTGCTAGAACAATGATAGCCTCCAAGTCCAGCTCCGAGAAGGCCGACGCCACCTTCGACTGGCATATTGTGAACCCCTTTATGAAGGAGTCCACGATCGCCTCCTGCACCTCCTCTATGAACTCCACCGAGGCCTTGTACCTCGGCACCGCCTTTGCCGCTTCCTTCTTGGCGGCTTCCATCAGGGCCACCACCGTGGCCACCTTCTCTTTCGTTGATGCCGCTCACACCAACATCGCCTCCAGATGGTTTGGAGGACCCGGACTTGCCCCTCCAAACGTGCCGCCTCCATGGTGGACTCCTCCACCCGGCGGGTGGCCTTCCCCCTCTCGATGGCCAAGGACACCTCCATGTCCCTGGCTCGCTTGTCAGTTCCAGCCGCCGCTACCCTCGCATCGGCCAACTCGACGAGGAGGGTCCTTCTCTGGTCCTCAAGGGCCCGGACCCTCTCTGTCTAGGCCTTGGCCTCCTCCCCAAGCGCTTCCATCTGCACTTTCTATTGGGCATCCCGTTTGGCCCACTGGGCACAATAGTCCTGGATCAAGATCAAGC
Source organism: Areca catechu (assembly GCA_021397845.1). NCBI lineage: Eukaryota > Viridiplantae > Streptophyta > Magnoliopsida > Arecales > Arecaceae > Areca > Areca catechu. The sequence continues at coordinate 64,394,207 of CM038045.1, forward strand.
CAGTGCCGATCTACACCAATGAGAATATCAGTGAGGAGTTCTCATTGGTATAGAAAAAGGAGCCAATGGGTAAAAAAACTTATTGTAAAGAGCTGAGGTAAGATGCCGATGATGGCCTCCAATAGCAGCTTACCGCCCCTCTCCCAGCTGTCGCACGATTGGATGGAAAACTCCATCATCCGCTCGACCAATGTGATGTCCTGGGTGACCGCCGAGTTTGGCTACATGGTGATCGAGATCCGACATACCGCTGGGGCTGGCAACGCTGTGATCACCGCCGATCCCAAGGAAGTCAACGGTGGAGGAATCTGGGCCATTGGTCATGGACCCACCGCTTCAATCGTCTATGGGGGTGGTGATGTGATGCTCTCTCTCTCTCTTTTCCGATTCGACCTCCACCTTAATTATCTTTGGGCTTTAGTGCAGCATGGGCCATGGGCCTGACCTACATTGCTACGTTGGGCCCCTAGGCTGGGAGTTGAGCCTGCGGTCCGGACGACGAGGAGGCTGGCCCAACCACCTCGCTCTCTTGGCCAGACGGGGCAGTCGATCTAGGCCCCTGGCTAGGTTCCTCACGGGCCCTTTTTGCTGGACTTTTCCTGGACCCGAGAGACACACCCCTCTTTCGTGTCATCTCCAGGATGTGATCCAGGGAAAACTTCATGCCTGCAAAAAAAAAATGAAGCGAAGGAAGGTGAGTTAGCATTGAAGCCAAGGAGGATTTAGGGAAGAAAAGGAGACATGATCTGAAAAGAAGGCTCACCTAGGGCCTGGATTGGACTGACCCCGGCATCATGCAGGTTCTGCTCGATTAGCAGTTCCTGAAGAGAAGGAATCTGGGAGATGGCGAGCTGGTCGTACACCTCCCAGTCCGTTGGCTCCACCTGGGAGTTACGATTCGAAGACCGGTCCGAATCTATCCAGATCCAGTCGACCCCCTCGACCGAGATGAAGAAATACCTACTCTTCCATCCCTTGATGGAAGAGGGAAGTCCAAACTTAATATCGTTCAGGCGATGAGCAACAAATCACCAACCCTCATCGATTGGATAGCGCTTCCAGATAAAAAACATCCAGAAGAGAGAAAAACAGGCAACAATCCCGTGAAAATGATAGAGGACTATAAAGCATGAGATGACTCTAATGGCATTGGGAGCAAGCTGGGCCAAAACTAGATGAAAGTTGCTGAGGAAGGAGAGGAAAAAATGATGTAAAGGAAGATGAAGACCCTCGAGAAAGAAATCCTCGAACAGAGTTATCCGACCTGGGCCATCGGAGGTGACCCGCTCCCTCGGCCTTGGGATAGAGAGACAGACAAAGTCCGGGACCCCGTATGTATCCTGGAGCCATGAGAGGTCCTCTCCAGTCATCACCGAGGCGACACCAGAGGGGCCAGTCGAACCAGAAGGAGGGGTTGGAGGACTAAAAGGGGGAGGAGCAAGATGAGGGGCCCTGGGACCACCTATGACTATCCCTATTGGTCGAATACTCCTACGGACACTAAGGCTCAAGCGAGCCTCATCCTCCTTATCGAAGGATGGGGTCCTCGGTCGGGAAGGTCCAGCTTCGTTAGGGTTGCTAGAGGGGGGACGACCCTAACCCGAGGGATTCATCTCCAAACGAAGAAGTGAAAGACAAGGAACGGAAGGCCTACGAGTCCTAAGGCGGGACTCTCTCAACCTAATCAAAGACAAGGAAGACAGGGAAGAAGACAAGGCTGGGAGGGACTGACTTGAATGCCTCGAGAAAAAAGGGGGCGGGCTGGGAAAGAAGGGCTCTGTCTTGTCTATGAGATTCGAATGTTCGAAAGAGATGGTTTAAGAAAAGTTTTCCTCCCTTTCAAAATGGCCAGACTGTGCCCATGCATCCTTTCAGTCATCTCACCGCTGGATGTGCTCCACGTGTTGACATCGATCGAGAATGGCACCTCGATACTCCGAAGATCACCTCAGGCATGGTGTCAACCATTATGATGCCTTGAACCCGCTGACGTGGCATCCCTGCATTAGCCTTGGGGTACGATCCACGAATCGCTGGCGATTATGGCATTTAATGGCATCGGATATTTGTCTTTTCCATGTCAGCGTCACCATAACTCCCTTCATCCTAAGTGCCACGTTGCATTGAGACTCGTGAGTGGGGGGCAACTGATGTGGTAAGATCGTTGACATGGAGCCCCTTTCAGACCCAGCTGGGGGCCATGTTGGCGGGCAGTGCCAACTGGATAGAGACTTTGGCAGAAACTCTTTTGGCCCGTGCCCCTTGTGCCGGAGTGGCTCCCCCGAGGTCGAGCCCCGATCGAGGTCAGGGCCTCGTTCTTCACACCCCTCATGCCGGAGTGGCTCTCCCAAAATCGAGCCCCGGTCGAGGTCTGGGTCTCGTTCTTCATGCCTCTCATGCCGGAGTGGCTCCCCTAAGGTCGAGCCCCGACCAAGGTCGGGGCCTCGTTCTTCATACCCCTCATGCCGGAGTGGCTCCCCCAAGGTCGAGCCCCAATCAAGGTCAAGCTCTCGTTCTTCGCACCCCTCATACCGGAGTGGCTCCCCTAAGGTCGAGCCCCGATCGAGGTCAGGCCCTCATTCTCCATGCCCCTCGTACTGGAGTGGCTCCCCCGAGGTCGAGCCCCGGTGATGGGGACATCCATAATAAGAATATATACTTTGATTAGCTCACTTTGTTTTTGCAGCTATAGTCAATAAAGTTTTCGAAGCAAGTTATAAATTTTCTTGAAACATGTTCATAAGCCAAATTTTTTTGAAGCATGATTTGGCTCATAAGCCAACACATGGAAGAAGCCCATTAATTTTCTTGAAGCATGTTCATAAGCCAAATTTTCTTGAAGCATGATTTGGCTCATGAGCCAACACATGGAAGAAGCCCATTTGGCTCAAGCCCAAAGCATGATGGAGGGCATCCTCTTCAAGTCCAAGACCAATCATTCAAGCCTCTTCAAGACCAAGCCCAAGCCCAATTCATGCCAAGATTTGAAGTACATGGGAGAACAACTCATCAAACCACCTTGGGGGAGAAGGAATTACATTACATCAAGAATTTTATGGAAAACATAAAGATTCCTTTCACTACCCTAACAATATTTGACATGTGGGATGCCACAACTTATGATGCCTAAGCCTCCACATCAGCATTTGGAAGCCACATTAGGAACTTCTAGATGCTACATGTCAAAGTGGTTGTAACTTTCTACTTACAATTTGTTTCTAGTTAGAACCACTTACCTAAGAGTTGTTGAAGCCAACTAAGCCATCATTATCCCCTCCCCTCTACTCTTGGACAAAATTTCCTAGCTTAGGAGCCTATAAATAGGCCCCCAAAGCTCTCATTTGTATTCATTCTATGCTATGATTTGAATTAATGAAAGGATTGTTTCCTTATGTTCTAGTTTTCTTGAGTTCTTGTTTGGAGTGAAAGTTTTCTAGCTAGTTGAGTGTGTAGATCCTTGTCCAAGGAGAGAATAAGAGTTTTTTAAGTTTAAGTTTGAGAGTGAAGAGTGCTTTTGCAAGGAGTAAAGAATGGGACGCCCATTGATGGATCTATGATCAAGCTCCAAGTCCCAAGCCATCGGCCACTTTCTTCTTCTTCCTTTTTTTCTTTTATTTCCATTCCAACTCCAATTCTTCTTCCATGTCTAATCCTAAATTTCTTTGCAGGTTCTTAGGTCAAGGATGAAGGTTTCCACGCCATAGATCAAGGCCAAGGTGAGTCTCAAAGTAGAGAGTGCCAATCTTGACTTCCAGGCCTCAATTCTTGAATGATGAGAGCTCCTTCTTCCACCAAATAATTAGCCATCATTGTTAGTAGGAAAACTCTTCCTAAGCTTCATTAGATCTGATCATTTGAAGGTTAACTTGCCCTAGTAGTGATGGTTTCCTTGCCATGAAGATCCTAATCCTTATTTTGAACTAGATCTACATTGCGGGTCTTAAAAATTAGATCAACTAGTCTCCTTATGAAAATTCTTTTCTTTGATTAATTTAGCACATTTATTTGATAATTAATTGATCAAGTTTGCTTGATAGTTAGCTTACTAAAACTCACCTTTCATCATTTTATTTTCGTCCCCCATCACTCGGCCGAGGTCAGGGCTCTCGTTCTCCATGCCCCTCGTGCCGAAGTGGCTCCCCCGAGGTCGAGCCCTGGTCAAGGTCATGCCCTTGTTTTCCATGCCCCTCGTGCCAGAGTGGCTCCCCCAATGTCGAGCCCCGGTTGAGGTCAGGGCCTTGTTCTTCGTGCCCCTTGTGCCGGAGTGGCTCCCCCGAGGTCAAACCTTGGTCGGGGTCAGGCCCTTGTTCTTTGTGCCTCTCGTACCGGTGTGGCTCCCCCGAGGTCAAGCCCCGGTCGAAGGTGTGCCCTCGTTCTTCATGCTTGCGAGAGAAGTCCTCTCCCCCCGCTTGAAGCCAATCCCATGGTCAAAGTCAACTCTTCGTCGGGGACAGTTACGAATATTTTCGGTGGATGCTATCTCTTCCCCGAGCGCCCCAGGGCAAACAAGCGACGATGCCAGCAAGTGGCACCGTCGCCCTCACCCTGGCACGACTGGGGAGACTGGCACGCCTGACGGGCAACGACACGCCGCCTGGAACATCTGGAGGAGTGGCTCTCCTCCAGAGCACGCCGACTGTGCCCCTACAAAGTGGAGTTTCGCCAGGGCACGCCGATCTATGAGGGAGCGCCTCACCGGAGCCACTGAACTCCCAGTTCGCTGTCGATGCCACCTGGGAAAGGGGCTCCACTACCTACCATCTGCACCACCCAGAAGAAAAAGGTATCATCAGAGAATTCAGACCTTGTAACATCTGCGCCCGGACCAGTGCTCTGCCAAGTCCCCCCGTAGATGATGGGATGGCACCAATGAGGAGTAGCATCCTATCAGGGCGTCAGGGTCCGTAGCACATCTCCCCACCACGTAAGAGATGCATGCCCCTCCACGCTCTACGGACTCCGCTGGTAACATACCCCCTACCACCTCGGGGGAAGGGGGGAGGGGAGCGGGCCTACGTCCCATTGATGCAGGGAGCACCCAAGAGAGACAAAAGAGACAGAACTCCGTACCCCGCTGGAAGGGCAACCGGCCTATAAGAAAATCAAAAGGGGCCTCTGACATATGGTAAACGAGAAGGGGCAAGTGACTCAGCGAGGCATGAAGCATACCAGGAGCCTCTGAGAATTCCCAGGGAGAGAGAGTCTCGACGGTCATCACTGCTCGCGCCCTCCTTCTCAACCCAAACTTTGACTTCATCTCCTCCTTAGAAACCTCCGAGGGTGGAGACCGCTTCGGGATCCACCAACGAGGATCTATTCTTCTAGATCGTTCTCTGACTTGATCGTCGGAGTGCCTCTACCGGGATCCCCGACCCGGTCTCCTTTTTTTGCAAGATCGGGCACGCATGTTGGACGCCAGACGGGAGTGCCACCAACCGACACCAAGCAGGAGCTACAGGCCACGATGATCTAAACGGTAACAAAATCCAAATCAGATTTTGACTTTGCCATGAACATGGCAATTACTCCATAATGCGAGGCATTATGTTCAACAAAACTTTCTATACCCTCCTCCGCATAAAAAGCTTCTCATTGCTTAAAAATAAAAGGGAATACGTACGCTTTGCAATTTCATGCAAACAAGCCTTCCATTCCAAACCTCAGTTGCCTCTTTAGCTCGGCAGCCAGACAAAATATTAATGCATCATGGTTAAGGGAACGGGCATCCGATCGAGTGCCCACAACGTGTCCTCGTAGCATGAGAAATCCGAATGGGACTTATTCTTTTTCCTTTTTTTTTTTTTATTATTTTTTTGTCGATAAAAAGAGGCCCATGCTGTATTAGAATAAAAGATCAACTGTTTACGGATGCGATCATGCGAGTGGGAGTTTCATACCTCTCTTATTTGATTTCTTGCTAATTAATTAATTCGTCCGTAATGACTAAACCATTGCCACCGTGCAAGGTAGACCGGTTCAACCGCCTGGATCTCGGTCCATCCCAGCAGTGCCTTTTGCTCTCCAACCGTAGCCAAATCTGGTCTTTTGGACTATCTAACTTATTTAATAAATAGATTTAGAAAATAAAATTTATTAAAAATTTGATACGATGGTTTTCACCATCTCCTTGTTGCACGAATGATTCCAATCCCTCGATCAAAATTTTTGCAACTCCCGATAACATTCATATGCCTCTTTACTTTGAAAAGCATCTTTAAAGAATGGAGTTCGTGAATGCATGTATCAGTGAATGCTGGCTCAAAAAATTAATTTTGATAAATAATAAAATATGTGAATATATAATATTACCAGCGAACTATATGGAGTAATGTTTCAGAAAAAGTTAAGGATAACAACTATCAATTTAAAATATAAGCTTTCGAATGCCAAAAGATGTTAAAAAATCAATGAATTTCATGAAAAAAAGTGTGTCGAGACTTGGAGTTAAATTTTTTTTGGAAAATCAAAGTTTCAGCCCGTATCAAAAGAGTTTTAGCTTGGCATTGTAGAATTTTAGCAGGTATGCGGCCAAGCTGACTTGGATGAAATTTGAGTCGACTCGACAGGAAAAGCCAATTATACAAAAAGCTAAATTTTGGAGGCCAACTGATGAGCCGACTCGAATGTCAATTGAGTCGACTCAAATGAAATTTCAGTCGACCCTATAAATCCGAGTTGACTCAAGAACTGTTGACAGGCATAACGGCTAGTTCTACAGAAAGTACAGATTGATCCAGTTTTGATTATAATGGATATATTTTATTCTCCAATGGCTAAAAATAGCTACTTTGATATTGGAAGTATACTTAAAGACCGCCGAACTCATTGATGACAATAACAATCATCAATCAATCTTAGAATATTTCAAATATCATCAAGAACAAAGAGAAAAGCCAAAAGTCTTGATATGAGAGCTCCTATATCAAACCTCCTGAAATTATTCTATTAATCATTAGCTTTCCAACAATGATACAAGCATTGAAGCTTATAAAGATTCCTTAGTATCTCCTCTTTTGAGTATAAGTGTTTATTCATGCTCTTTTCAAGAGCTTTTTACACTCTTACTATTCTTTCTTTTTTTCTTATTGCCTACTTCAGTTAGGAACTGAAGTTAGATATGTTTAAGCTAGAGATTGCATTGTGAGGTTTTGGATTGTGAACCTTAGAAAATAATCTATAAAAGTTTTGGTTTGTGAGCCTGAAAAAACAAACTGGCATTAGAAAATGTATCCTAATCCCATCAAGTCTATAGATGGTTGTAACTTTTGTAATTATATATAAATTATTGATTAATAAAAGTTATTTGACAATTCAATACATTGCATCTTCCTGTAATGAAATCTTTTATGATGGAGTCTTTAGAACTACTTTTAATACAATCAAGGAGGATTTATTGTATGATTCTTAAACTTGTTTGTAACCAAATGATACATTATTAAAGGATGATAATGTTTATTAAATATAGATCATTGTGTGCTATATGGATTGGTTGTCCTCTTAACCAAAGAGAGTGAAGACACTGATATGGTATGCAAGTAAAATATAGGGGTATATTTCATTGAACCTGACCTACCTATGAAGTACTCTAATGCCAAGGGTTGCTCATGATAGATATGAATATAAATATCTCTCAGGTCTGATATCATCACGGTAACTTGCAAGCAATCACTCACTGTACTTTGATACCAGACTACCTAAATTTTTAATTCAATGATGGAAGGTTTCTAGATATAGTCAGGTACTTGTGAAATTAGTATATGAGTCAAGATGGGATTGACCCCTCCAAGATGTTGGAGTGAATGTCTCATTATATTTTAATTTAGTAATATCTTGGCCAGAATAATCCTTATGAGGGGTCACAGGATTTTTAAGGTTAAGACATTATATAGATTTACTGATTAAGAGTTGGTAGTTAAATCTTGAAGTCATCTTGAGCATTAAGGATCAAAAGAATAAAATATATGATGACCATATGCCAAAGATTCTTGAATGTTGCTTTACAATAATTCGACCTATTTGGATGTCATGTACCATTACTAGATGGTCACTTTGATTAGTACAAAAATTGTCCGTGTGCTATTGGCTTAGTGTTCGAACTTATAGGATCATACATAATAGGAGTTCTTGCTGATCTGTTGGCTTATCAATGATTGTCAATTATTTTGGGATTTAATTATCAATACGATTGATGATTGTCCTTGAGTCGACACTTTGATGAGTTGACTCATAGATGAATCAATTCATCAGCATTTTCTATATGTTAACTTATTAATTGTTCACTAAATTTGATGAATTTTTGAAGGATTAATTAGCAATTGGATTGCTAATTGGCTCATTTTGATTGAGCAATGAGGTTTGGTTCAAGTATAATTAGATTGGATTCAATTAGGCTAACCAAATTGGGTTATAAGATAACCTAATTACTAAGAAGGTTTGATTCCTGATTTGATCAAGTCTTAAGCTTAATTTCTTATTGGATTAGAATTTTGCTAATGAAATTGGGTTCCAAATTTGATTAAGTTTACTCATCTCTTTGGATCTAACCAAATGAGATTTAATTTGAGATCGAGTTTGAATCCAATTAGATTAGATTATATCCATGAACCCTAAGCCCCATTTCATGATAATTCAAAATTTAAATTTTGAATTTAAATTTGATTTTGAATTTAGAATTCAAATTGGATTTGAATTTTGAGTTCGGTTTAGAATTCATATTGGGTGGTTTTGATTTTCAATCAAAACAACCCAATCTTATCTCAACTCGCTAACTCCCTAACCCCTCTTCAACTAACCAAATTGGGTTATAAGATAACCTAATTACTAAGAAGGTTTGATTCCTGATTTGATCAAGTCTTAAGCTTAATTTCTTATTGGATTAGAATTTTGCTAATGAAATTGGGTTCCAAATTTGATTAAGTTTACTCATCTCTTTGGATCTAACCAAATGAGATTTAATTTGAGATCGAGTTTGAATCCAATTAGATTAGATTATATCCATGAACCCTAAGCCCCATTTCATGATAATTCAAAATTTAAATTTTGAATTTAAATTTGATTTTGAATTTAGAATTCAAATTGGATTTGAATTTTGAGTTCGGTTTAGAATTCATATTGGGTGGTTTTGATTTTCAATCAAAACAACCCAATCTTATCTCAACTCGCTAACTCCCTAACCCCCTCTTCAACGCCTTATATTGGGCTGAGAGTGGGCATGTGGGAGGCTAGGCTAGCTAAAGAAGAATTTCTTCTACGCAGCAATAGAGTGGGAGAGTGGAGATTTTCAAAAAAGAGAAATCTTTCTCTTAGACATGGGTAATTTCTAAATCTTGTACTAAGGTTTGGGAAGTGAGAATAGAAGGTATTTCTAGTTTTCTCTTTTATTCCCTCCACCTCATTTCTCCCAGGTTCTTCTTCATCTTCCAGAGCATTTTAGTGATTTGAAGGAGTTATCAGCCATCAAGGTTTCAATGTGGAGCTAGCACTCCAAAGAGATTGGTCAGTGCGGGGCTTAGTGTGGATCACCCGTAAAGGGCATATATGTGTGTGGCTGGCAGAGTTTTATACCACGATTATTTAGCTATGATGATCGTCGACTGGTGCAAAGGTAATGAGTTTTGAATATATTGACATAGTGGATATAATATACAGTATTGATTCACTACATAGATATGATCTATGCTTATACCTTTTATTTTTTTTAGTTTTATTTATATGTATCATTATCGTGTCATGATCCTTAGTATGGATTGTTTATAGATATTATCTAATGTATGGTAGATTAATTGGATTAATCTATATTGTTCCCACTTCTTATTATTTAAAAAAGGTGTTGAAATGTATGCATGAAACTGCTTGCCATTCCTTCAACTGGCATCAAAGCCATAGGTTCATTTGACATGATTATATATATATATATATATATATATATATATATATATATATATATATAAAACTCTGAAAAATTAATTTAATCTTTTTATTTAGTACTTAGATTTGGTGGAATCACCATGACCGTCCGGTCATAAAAGAAAAGTAAGGTTTAAAGACCCTCTCTTTTCATTCGATGGGATCTTTTATGACGTGTAGAGGTGCCACTTATGATATGACCTATAAAGAAGAACCATGAAAAGAGCTTTGATTAAAATTGTTTTAGTCATTAGTAATTTATATCTAAAATCATGAATGTGTTTAGATTAGATTTTAAAAAAATTTATGATTTGTTATCTTAAAGTGTTTAGCATAAAATCATATCTGAAAATGAACCTGTAATTGTTAGCTTGCAAGTGTCAACACATAGCTTTGGTGAGTCGATACTTGCTCCTACGGGTGTTGATTTAAGTATGCAGGCTGAGAAAAATAGGTCTTTATTCACTCTCTATGAGTCGATGTCATAGTGAAGTGTTGACTCACGGTGACTCAACTTATTGATGAGTCGACACTTGTCTATGATAAGTCGACTCATGCTTGTGAATAGAAAATTAAAATTATAGATCTTAGTAAAATTGTTTTTCAAGTTGAATTTGAAATTGTTTCAAAATTCAAATGATCATGAACTTAATTAAGAATTAAGTTTTTGATGATTAAAAAATCTAGATTTAAGAATAAAAGATCTTAAGCCATTTCATAAGCCTTGTGGTTAAGGGTTAGCTCAAGTTAGGTTTTTAAACTGGATTAGATCTAGGATTAGAATCAATTAGACTAAATAAATAAATTAAAATCTAATCAAAAGTTGAATTAGATTTTTGTCTCTTTAAATCAACCTCAATAGTTATAGCTTGATCAAGTCCATATTCTTGATTTCTAAATAGACCTGATTATGGCTCAATGGATAAGCTCGAGTCATTAGGCTACCAATCATAATTGGTGAACTAATTGGTATCTAAGGCAAGTGGCTGAAAGGAATTTTTAATTGGGATTGTTCTCTTTCCTAGCTAATCAAGTTGGTGTCTAAGGAAAGAAACGAGGATCCTCTCGCTGATCTCCACTTACCTGGCCAAAGTGATCGATCATATTTTGATTAGATTGCTTAGTGATTTGAGTTGACCCATGATATTAAGGTGAATCTGTATAACTAATCTACGTATCTTTGGATCAGCTAGTCTCGAACCCTCTTCTAAGACTTGGTAAAGTCAGTAGAAGGATTTTTGCTTACTGGTTCATGTCTTCTCTTTTTCATCTATCACAAAAGTCTAAATTTTCTAAATTATTAGGTCCTTAAAATGATAAAATTTTGGGGATAACTAAGTCATAGTCTTATATTAAAAGAACAGTAATGAGTTTGATAGTCTAGATAATTATTAGAGGCCCAAAGGCCTGATACATATCTGGCTATTAGAATTATCATTTATATTATGATGATTCAGTTATAACTTTCTTAACAGTGGTCAGGTGGACCAACCAAAATCGGGCTTGGCCATTTATTGACTATAAACACCGAGTCTTGTTATGTTAATGTTTGGACCTAATCAGGACTTTCAATGGAGGTCCAAAGGCTTGCTGAAGAGGTGCCTGGGCAAAACTCTTACTAGAAGTTGTTTAGAGAAATAATTGGTTAAGAACCTACTTATAGATGCACATAGATGGGCCGAGCAAACTTGGGCTCATGTGCAGTCTATAGGATTCTAGAATCTGCTAAAGAATTAATATAATTCCTTGGATTGGAGGTAGAGGCTACCAATTTGTATAAAATAATGGAAGAACCTTTAGACTAAAGTCTAAGTCTTTAAGATTTAATAATTTATATACAAATTGGTCTAATGATTTTAGTTGCAAGTTCGAGGATACTTAGCTAGAAAAAATACCTTAAGTATTGAAGGAATCCTTTAGTACACCTGACAACATTGAACGGTGCATGACCAGTTGTGCTATATTTAATGCTCGGATATTTGAGGGGGCATCGGTCACTGATCATGTATTATACATGATCAAGCAAATTGAATGCCTGAGCAAACTTGGATTTTTCTTGCACGAGTAGCTTGAAAATGATGCAATACTAAATTCTTTACTCAAATCATACCTCGATTTTCTCATTCATTACAAAATGATAAAGTCTACAATACACTACAATGGTTTTCTAGGATTATTGCACACTTATGGAAGGATCACTAGCTCCACAAAGAGTTGGTTAATGTGGTGAGATGATTTTCTTCTGGGCATTATCCCTTTAGAAAAGGAAAGAAGAAAAATAAGAAAGTGTAATATGCTAAGGCACCTCAACCCATTCAAACCAAGAAATCCAAGATTGATAAGTGTAAGGCAAAGTGCTTCTACGATAAGAAGCGGGATCATTAAAAGAGGAATTGCCATCTTTATATTGCTTTCCTTGATCTGAACAAGCCAAATAAGAGAAAGCGGCAAGGGATTGTTGGACAAGATAATTATATGATAACACCTTGTAATTTCTCTGTCTGCGATACTATAACTTGGGTATTGGATACCAGAAGTTTAATCAACATTTGTAATTTATTGCAAGGACTTCATATCGATAGGAGATTTGAGAATGGTGAGAGATTCCTTAGTATGGGAGATAAAAGTCAAGTTTTAGTCCTAGCTTTAGGAGTCATCAAGCTTATTTTCAATTCTTGTAATGTCACTTTAAGTGATGCAAAGATTTTATTGAATATCATTTCTATATGCCTTTTGACCATGAATGGTTATGAACTATCAATAAAGAATGACATTTATAATATTATTATGAATGGTGTTACTATGATGTATGGATAAATGAGAAATGGCATCTATATACTATCATAGTCTATTAGTGTAATGTACAGTTCGAACAAATGCTCTAGATTAGATAGGGTCAATGATGCTTATCTTTGGCACTGTAGGCTAGATCATATTAATAAGAACATGATAATCGATTAATAAAATAGGGTATCCTCAATGTCAATGATTGTGAATCATTGTCAACTTGTGAGTCCTGCCTTCTTGAAAAGATGACTAAGTCACCTTTTACTGGAAAAGGTGAATGAGATATTAAAGTTCTAGGTCTAATACATACTGATGTGTATGGACAAATGAACACTTGTACTAGAGGAGGGTATTACTATTTTATTACATTTACAAATAACATATCTAGGTATGGGTATGTCTATCTCATGAGGTATTAGTCTGAATCATTTGAAATGTTCAAAAGATACTGCAATGAGGTAAAAAAATAAATTGAAAAGAGTATTAAAAATCTTTGATTAGATCGAAGAGGGGAATACCTTACCAGTGAGTTTCTGACTTGTCTAGAAAAGAATAGAATTCTCTCACAATGGATACCTTCTAGGACACCTCAACTTAATGGAGTATCTAAAAGAAGGAATCGAATACTGTTAGACATAGTTCGGTCCATGATGGGATTTACAAGTCTACCAATCTCTTTTTGGGGATATGCTCTTGAGTCAACCTATTATATTCTTAATAGAGTTCCGAGCAAATCTATTAATAAAATGCCATATGAGATATGGATAAAACGAAAGCCAGTACTTTCATACCTAAAGGTCTAGGGATGCCCGGCTTATGTCAAACATATAAAGACAAATAAGCTTTGACCAAAGTTTGATAAATTCTTGTTTATTAGATATCCCAAAGAAACTAAGGAATATTACCTTTACCTTGTTGAAGAACGAAAGTTGTTCGTCAGTCTTAAGGCTACCTTTTTAGAAAAGGAGTTTCTTAATGAAGAAATTAAAACCGCTAAGGTTGAACTTGATGAAGTTCGACAAGTAGAAGAACTAACACATACAAATACAATTATAGAACCAGCTTTGATTAGATCAAACCTAGAGCCCATAGTGGAGGCACCATTAAGAAGGTCCGGTAGCATACCGTGTCAATTAGATAGATACTGTAATTTCTTGATCCGTGATAATGATACGGTTAAACTTGATAAAAATAACAAGGATCCGATTACCTATATGGATGCCATGCAGAGATCTGACTCTGATAAGTGGCTTAGAGCTATGAAATCTAAAATAAAGTTCATGGAGATCAATTATGTATGGATACTTGTTGATCTACCTAAAAAGATAAAATCTATTGGGTGCAAATGGATTAAAAAGAGGCATAGATAGAAAGGTAGATATCTATAAAGCATGTTTGGTTACCAAGGAATATCATCAATGTTATGGTATTGACGATTACAAGAAATTTTCTTTTATGGTAATACTCAAGTCTATTCGGATTATGCTTGTTTTATCTATATTTTTTGATTATGAAATCTAGCAAATGGATGTCAAGACAACTTTCCTAAACGAAGAGCTAGATGAAGAGGTGTACATGATATAACCTGAAGAGTTCATATTCACAAATGAGTCAAAGATATGCAAGCTTTAAAAATTTATTTGTGGATTGAAGCAGGCATCTCGAAGTTGGAACATGAATTTTGATAAATGTATTACAATGGATGGCTTCATTAAGAATGGAAAAGAACTCTGCATCTACAAGTAGGCTAGTGGTTCTTAATTGTATTTCTTATTTTGTATGTGGATGACATTCTTTTAATTGAGAATGACATCCCTGCATTACAAGAAATAAAATCTTGGCTATTATCTCAATTTTTCATGAAGGATTTGGAAAAGCATCCTACATCCTTAGGATAGAAATTTATAGAGATAGATCTAAGAGGTTGCATGAATTGTCATAATCCACGTACATCAATAGTATGCTAAAATGGTTCAATATCGAGAATTTCAAGAAAGGCTATCTTTCGATAGACCATGAAATTTCTCTCACTTAGAAGGATTGTATGATAACTCCTGAAGAGAGTAAGTGTATGAGTAGAATTATATATGTCTCAGTAGCAGGATCTATCATGTATGCCATGACATGTATGAGACTAGATATGGCTTATTTACTGGAGGTAGTGAATAGATACAAGTCTAATCCAAGTGAGAATCATTAGAAGATTGTGAAGATAATCCTTTAGGATTTGAGAAATAGTAAAGACTAATAGCTCATTTATGGAGAACTTACTTAAAATTTGTGGGATATATAGATTCCAGTTTTTAGTTAGATAGAGATGATAGCAAGAGTGTGTCAGGATTTATTTTATTCTGAATAGTAAAGTGATCTATAGAAAAAGTTTCAAGTAGCATATTATGGCTGATTTAGTTTGTGAGGCAGAGTATATTGCAGTATCCGATGCTACAAAGGAAGCTATGTGGTCGTGGAAGTTTATCAACAAGCTTGGAGTGGCACCCTCCCTAGATGATCCAGTTTTTCTATATTGTGACAACACTGGAGCCATAGCTTAAGTGAAAGAACCAAAGTTCATTAGTGAACCAAGCATATTCTACATCGCTATCCCTTATACGAGAAATCATAGAATAAGGTGCATTGAGCTTTAGAAGATTGATGGAAAAGAGAACCTAGCTAATCCATTTACTAAAGCTCTCGAAATCAACGAGTTCGATGATCATAAATGGATGATAGGTATTAGATACTATTCTGATTGGCTTTAGTCCAAGTGGGAGTTGTTGAAAAATATATCATAATACCAATCATCTAACATGTAGATGATTGTACTTTTTATAATTATATATGAATTATTTATTAGTAAAAGTTATTAGACAGTTTATCATATTGTGTCTTCCTGTAATGAATTCTTTTATGATAGGGTTCTTAGACTACTTTTAATATGATAAAGAAGAATTTATCGTATAGTTTTTAAACTTGTTCGTGACCAAATGATACATTATTAAAGGATGACAACATTTATCGGGTGTAGGTCATTGTATGCCATATGGATTGATTATCCTCTTAACCAAGGAGTGTAAAGACACCAGTATGGTATGTAGGTAAAATATAAGGATACATTTCACTGAACATGACTGACTTATGGAGTACTCTACTCCCAAGGATGGCTCGCGATGGATATGGATATAAGTGTCCTTCAAACCTGAGATCACCACGGTAACTTACAAGCAACTCACTATACTTTAGTACCGACTTCCTAAAATTTTAATTCTGTGATTGAAACTTTTTAGATGCAGTCAAGTACTTGTGAAGTCGGTGTGTGAGTCAAGATAGGATTAACCCTCCAAGATGTTGAAGTGAATGTCTTACTATATTTCAATTTAGTAAAATCTTGGCCAGGATAATCCTTATGATGAGTCACGATATTTTTAAGGGTAAGACACTGTATGGATATACTAATTAAAGGTTGGTAGTTAAATCCTAAAGTTATCTTGAGCATTGAGAGTTAAAGTGATGAATTATATGGAACCATATGCCAAAGGTTCTTGATCGTTGCTTTGCAACGATTCGACTTATCTGATCATGGATACATTGCTAGATGGTCACTTCGATTAGTAAAAAATTATTCCTATATTATCTACTTGTATTAGAACCTATGAGGTTATATATAATAGGAGTTCCTGCCTAATCTATTGGCTGATCAACGATTATGAATCATTTCAGGATTTAATTATTAAAACAATTGATGATTGACCTTAAGTCGACTCATCAGTATTTTGTATGTATGGACTCATCAATATTTTCTATGTATGGACTCATCAGTTGTTCACTAAAAGTTAATGTGTTTTAGGATAATTAATTAGTAATTAGAATGCTAATTGGTTTAATTTGATTAAGTAATAAGATTTGCTTCAAGTTTAATTAATTGGACTCAATTAGGCTAACCCGGTTGAGTTATAAGATAGCTCGATCGCTAAAAAGGTTTAATTTCTAATTTGATCAAGTCTTAAGCTCAGTTCCTAATTGGATTAGGATTTATCTAATGAAATTGATTTCTAATTTGATTAGGTTCACTTATTTCTTTGGGTCTAACTAAATAAAATTTAATTTGAGATCGAGCTCGAATTCAATTAGATTGAATTGCACCCATGCACCTTAAGCCCCATGTTTCATGAGAATTCAAAATTTGAGTTTTGAATTCAAGTTTTAAATTTGAATTTGATTTTGAATTTTGAATTCAAATTGAATTTGAATTTTGAATTCATTTTAAAATTCAAATTTGGTGGTTTTGATTTTGAATCAAAACAACCTAATCTTATCTCAACTCTCTAACTCCTTAACTCCCTCTTGGATGCCTCCTTATATTGGGCTGAGAGTGGATGTGTGGGAGGCTAAGCTAGCTGAAGAAGAATGTCTTCTAAGCTGCAATAGAATGGGAGAATGCGGAGATTTTTGAAAAAGGAAAATCTTTCTCTTGGGCGTGGGTGATTTCGAGATCTTGTACTAAGATTTGGGAAGTGAAAATAAAAATGTGTTTCTAGTTTTCTCTTCTATTCCCTCCACCTCATTTCTCTCAAGTTCTTCTTCATCTCTTGGAGTATCCTGCTAATTTGAAGGAGTTATCAGCCATCAAGATCTTAATGAGGAGATAGCACTTCGAGGAAATCGGCCAGCATGGGGCTTCATGTGGATCACCTATAAAGGCCATACATGTATGTGGCTAGCAAAGCTTTATACCATGATTATTCAGCTATGGCGATCATTGGTTCATGCAAAGATAATAAGTTATGAACTCATCGATGTAGTAGATATGATCTACATAGTTGGATTCACTGCATAGATATGATTTATGCTTGTACCTCTTATTTTTCAGTTTTATTTATATGCATCATTATTGTGTTATGATCCTTAGTGTAGGCTATTTATAGATATGATCTAATACATGATAGATTAATTAGATTAATCTATATTGTTCTCGCTACTTATTATTTCAAAATGATTTTGAAATGCATACATAAAATGGCCTGCCATTCCTTCAATTGGAATCAAGCCATAGGTTCATTTAACATGATTATGTATGTATATAAATCAAAAAAAATAATTTAATCTTTCTTTTTGCTTGGTACTTAAATTGGATGGAATCACCATGGCCATCCGATCATAAGAGAGAAGTAGGGTTTAAAGCTTTCTCTTTCCATTCGATGGGGTCTCTTATGACATGTAAGGGTACCGCTTATAATATAGTCTAAGAAGAAGAACCATGAAAAGAGATCTGATTAAAATTATTTTTATCATAATAATTTAGATATGAAATCATGAATGTATTTAGATTATATCTTAAAAAAATTTATGATTTGTTATGTTAATATGTTTAAAATAATATCATATTTGAAAATTGACCTATTGCTATCAGCCTGCAAGTGTCAATATATAGCTTTGATGAGTTAACACTTGACCTTAGTCAGTCAACACTTGCTCTTGTAGGTGTCGACTTAAGTATACAGATTAAGAAAAATTGGCCTTTGTTCGCTCTTTGTAAGTTGATGTCATAATGAAGTTTCAATTCACGATGACTTGACTAACTGATGAGTCGATACTTATCCAGGATAAGTCAACTCATGCCTATGAACAAAAAATTATAATTATAATTTTTTTATAAAATGGTTTTACTAGTTGAATTTATAATTATTTTAAAATTTAAATAATCATGAACTTAATTAAGAATTAAGTTATTGATGGTTAAAAGATCTAGATTTCATAAGTCTTGCAGTTATGGGTTAGCTTGAGTTAGATTTTTTAACTAGGTTAGATCTAGGATTAGAATCAAATGGATTAAATAGAGTGATTAAAATCTAACCAAAAGTAGAATTATATTTTCTTCTCTCTAGATCAATCTCAATGTTGTAGCTTGATTAAATCCATATTTTTATTTCTAAATGGACCTAATTATGGCTCAATAGTTGAGCCCAATTTATTAGGCTACCAAATCATAATTGGTAAGCCAATTGGTATCTAAGGCAAGTGACTAAAAGGATTTTTAATTGGAATTGATCTCTCTCCTGGCCAATCAAGTTTGTATATAAGAAAAGAGATGAGGACCCTCTGGTTGATCTCCACTTATCTGGCCAAAGTGGTCAATCAGATTTTGATTAGGTCACTTAATGATTCAAGTTGACCCATGCCATTAAGGTGAATTAGTATGACTAATTTAGATGCCCTTGGATCAACTAATCTCGAATCCTCTTTTAAGACTTGGTAAGTTAGTGGGAGGATTTTGACTTACCGGTTCAT
This sequence comes from Areca catechu, assembly GCA_021397845.1. NCBI lineage: Eukaryota > Viridiplantae > Streptophyta > Magnoliopsida > Arecales > Arecaceae > Areca > Areca catechu. Next base: position 64,413,185 of record CM038045.1, read on the forward strand.
GTCTTCTCTTTTTCATCTATCATAAAAATCTAAATCCTCTAAATTATTATATCCTTAAAATGATGAAGTTACGAGGATAATTGAGTTATAGCTTCCCATTAAGAGATGGTAAGGGGTTCAATAGTCTAGATAATCATTGGAAGCCCAAAGGCCTGGTACTATATGGCTATTAGAATTATCATTCATATTATGATGATTCGGTTATGACTTTCTTAACGGTGTTTAGGTGGGCAGACTAAAGTTAGGATTGGTCGTTTATTTGTTAGAAGTACTGAGTCCTATCATATTAATGGTTGGACCTAACCAGGGCTTTCAATGAAGGCCCAAAGGCCTGCTAAAGAGGTGCTTGGGGCAAAACTCTTACTAGAAGTTATTTGAAGAAATAATTGGTTAAGAACCTACCTATAGATGTGCATCGATGGGCCGAGCAAACTTGGACTCATGTGTAGTCTATAGGATTCTAGTACCCACTAAGAAATTAATATAATTTCTTGGATCGGAGATAGAGGCTACCAATTCGTACAAAATAGCAGGAGAACCTTTAGACTAAAATCCAAGTCTTTAGAGTTTAATAATTTATATGCTAATTGGTTTAATCTTTTCTTTTCAGTTAATGGCTACCATCTTGTCGCTAAGGTCATTGTTAGATAATGATAGGTTGATGGGACTCAATTTTGATAGTTGGTTTTGAAAGTTCAAGATTATCTTGGAGCATGAATGGATCTTATATGAGATAATGAATCCAGCACCCGAGGAGCCCACTTCCAATGCTTATCATACGATTCACGATACTTATCATAATTGGCTTAGTGACTGCACCACTATACATTGCATAATGAGGGTGGCTATAAATGATTAGTTCAGTTGCAAGTTTGAGGATACTCAGCCAGAGAAAATGCTTCAAGTATTAAAGGAGTCTTTTAGCACACTTGATGATATTGAATGGTACTAGACCAGTTATGTTGTGTTCAATGCTCAGATGCATGAGGGGACGTAAGTTACTTATCATGTATTGTACATGATCAAGCAGATCAAATTGCAAGAGCAAAGTTGGGTTTCCCTTACATGAGCAAGTTGGAAAAGATGCAATATTGAATTCTTTACCCAAATCCTACCTGTATTTTCTCAGTCATTATAGAATAATGAAGCCTGTACTAAATTATGATGGTTTGCTAGGATCGATTACTATAGACTTATGAGAAAAATTATCAGCTCCACAAGAAGTCGATGAATGTGGTGGGGAGATCTTCTTCTAAGCATCGTCCCTTTAAGAAAGGAAAGAAAAAAATAATAAGGTGCAACATGCTGGGGCATCTCTGTCCATTCAAACCAAGAAGTCCAAGGTTGACAAGAGTAAGGTAAAGTGCTTCTACTATAAGAAGCATGGTCATTGGAAGAGGAACTATCATCTTTATATTGCTTTCTTTGATCCGAACAGGTCAAATAAGAGAAAGCAACAAGGAATTGCTGGACAAGGTAATTATATGATAATACATTGTAATTTCTCTGTATGTGATACTACTACCTGGATATTGGATGCAGAAAGTCTAATTAATATTTGCAATTCATTTCAGGGATTTTAGGTCAATAAGAGATTTGAGGATGGCAAGAGATTTTTGAATGTAGAAGATGGAAGTCAAGTTGCAATCCTAGCTTTAGAAGTCATCAAGTTTATTTTCAATTCTTGTAATATCATTTTAAGTGAATATCACTATTGTCCAAAGATTTTATTGAATGTCATTTTTGTAGACCTTTTGGACATGAATGGTTATAAACTGTTAATAAAGAATGATATGTTGGCTCCACCCAGTGATTTTGATAAATAACAAAACATTGAGTGTATATTATATACTAATGTGTATTTCAAGCTATGAGTTTTCAGGAAGATAGCACCTTAAAATCTCAAAAACTTATGTATCATGGCATGCCGTGGCACGAAGCATTTTTCGCAAATCTGGACATCCTCTTCATGAAAAAGGGCTTTCACATGTTCAATTGTTATTTATTTATGTTCCATTTAAATTTTAATATCAATATTTGTGTTTTTGGCTCAAATTACACTTGAATCTGAATTTTTCAGTCTCAAGTGTCGACACTTGGGAAGCCAAGTGTCGACACTTCAGCATTTGGCATGCAAAAAAATCCTTAGCATGCCAAGTATCGACACCTAGAACTCAAGTGTCGACACCCGCATTTCAAGTGTCGACACTTAGGTATCCAAGTGTCGACTCAAGGCCTGAGATTTTTTGAAAATCCAGAACTTTGCCATCGAGGGTTTTTGTGTCAAGTGTCGACACCTGTGCATCAAGTGTCGACACTTGAAAGTTCAAGTATCGACACCTAGAAATCAAGTGTCGATACCTGACAGCCAAGTGTCGACACCTGATAAGCCAAGTGTCGACATTTGAAGCCTGACAGTCCTAACAGATCTATTTTTCTGACTTGCAGAACTTGCTTTTGAAGCTCCAAACGGCTAGATTCAAGGCTCCAATGGTCACAAACCATTTTTTGGAAGTTTTTGGTGTATTTAACCTCCACCAACTTCTTTCTAAAGGTATTGAAGTGTATTGAAGTCCATTGAAAGCCAAAAAGCCAATATTCTCTCAAGAACATCATATCAAGAGCCTTTTATAGTTTGATTCCCTGAAAAAGCCTACAAGCTCATCCTTACATCATTCCAAAAGAAGTGCTTTTGAAGGATATTCCAAGAAGGAGACAAGACAAAGTATCAACTTGAGCTTCAAAGCTTCCATTCTACTCTTGAAGAGAGTTTGTCTTAGTTTTAAAATTGTATATCTATTTTTTATATTGTGATTTGACCTTGCTTTCAAGGGTGTCTTGAAACAAGGTTGTTGTGGTTTGTTGATGAACCAAAGGGACAAAACCAACTAGGGTTAACTTGTGAGCCCGAAGACAAAATAAGTGTAAAAGGTTGTTGGTGAGCCTAGGTGACAAAACCAACATAGGTTTTGACTTGTGAGCCTTTTGAAAAGCAAGTCGGCTGTAATCTTGATTGGATTATAGTGAAATTCCCAAGGGTGGCTTGGGGAGTGGACGTAGGTGCTAGGTTTACACCGAACTACTATAAACCTTGTGTTTGTGTGTATTTGCCCTCTTTCTCTTTTGCTCTTTGGTTATTGCTATTCATTTACTGTTTTACGCTGCATTTTATCTAAAGCATTGAATTTATTACTCACAAACACCACTAGACCTTTACATTACTGCTTTAAATTTTAAAAAGATCCAATTCACTCCCCCTCTTGGGCTCCATTTCTGGGTAACATGATATTTATAATATCATTATGCATGGTGTTACTGTGATGTGTGGACAATGAGAAATAACATCTATATACTATCATAGCATATTAGTATAATGTACACTTTGAACAAACGTTCTAAATTAGATATATCAATGATGCCTATCTTTGGCACTGTAGGCTAGGTTATATTAACAAGAACAGGATAAACAGGTTGATAAAAGAGGGTATCATCGATATCAATAACTATGAATCATTGCCAACCAGTGAGTCTTGCCTTCTTGGAAAGATGACCAAGTTATTTTTTATTGGAAAAGGTGAACAAGCTAGTGAATTTCTAAGTCTGATATATACTGATATGTGCGAACCAATGAACACTTATGCTAAAGGAGGGTATTACTATTTTCTTACATTTATAGATGACCTATCTAGGTATGGATATGTCTATCATATGAGACAGAAGTCTGAATCATTTGAAATGTTCAAATGATACTATAATGAGGTAGAAAATAAACTAGAAATGATATTAAAACTCTTTGATTAGATTGAAGAGAAAAATACTTTACCAGTGAGTTTTTGACTTATCTAAAAAAAGAGATTTTCTTACAATGAACACCTCCTGGGATATCTCGATTTAATAGAGTATCTAAAAGAAGGAATCAAATGCTATTATACATGATGGGGTTTGTGAGTTCCGAGCAAGTCTGTTGATAAAATACCATATGAGATATGGACAGGATAAAAGCCGGTACTCTAACACCTAAGGGTCTAGGGGTATCTAGCTAATGTTAAACATTTGAAGATAGATAAGCTTAGACCTAGGTCTGATAAATACTTGTTTATTAGATATCTCAAAGAAACTAAAGGGTATTACTTTTACCTTACTAAAGAACAAAAATTGTTTGTCAATCTTAGAACTATCTTTTTAGAAAAGAAGTTCCTTGGTGAAGGAACTAAAGCCACTAAGGTTAAACTTATCAAATTTTACAGGTAAAATAATCACCACATACAAATGAAATTATAGAATCAGCTTTGATTATATCAAACCCAGGACCTATAGTAGAAGCACCATTAAGGAGATCCGGTAGGATACCGCGTCCACCAGACAGATACCATGATCTCTTGATCCAGGATAGTGATCCTGTTAAACTTGATGAAAATGAAAATAATTAGGATTCGATCACCTATATAGTGCCATATAGAGTTTTGACTCTGATAAGTGGTTTTGAATCATGAAATCCAGGGGATCAATGGTGTATGGAAACTTGTTAATCTATCTAAAGGGATAAAATTCACTAGATGCAAATAGATTTTCAAAAAAAAAGAAGCACAGATGAGAAGGTGGAGACCTATAAAGCTTGTTTGATTGCCAAGGGATATCATCAACATTATGGTATTGACTATGATGAGATATTTTTTTTCTGTGGCAATATTTAAATTCATTCGGATTATGCTTGCTTTAGCTACATTCTTTTAATTGTGAAATCTAGCAAATAGATGTCAAGATAGCTTTCCTAAATGAAGAGCTAGATGTAAAGGTGTACGTGATACAATCTAAAGGGTTTGCATCCATAGATGAGTTAAAGGTATGCAAGCTTTAAAAATTTATTTATGGATTGAACCAGGTATCTCAAAGTTGGAACATGCATTTTAATAAATATATCATAATGTATGGCTTCATTAAAAAAACCTTCCAAGTGAGAATTATTGGAAGGTTGTAAAGATAATCCGTAAGTATTTGAGAAGTACTAAAAATCAATGCTCATTTATGGAGAATCAAACTTAAAACTTGTGGAATAAATAGATTCCAGTTTTCAGTCAAAGAGGAATAACAACAAGAGTATATCAGGATTTATTTTTATCCTTAATGATGGAGCGATCTACTAGAAAGTTTTTAAGCAGCACATTGTGGCTGATTCAATTTGCAAGGCAGAGTATATTGCAACATCTTATACTGCAAAGGAAGCTATATGATTGTAGAAGTTTATTAGCAGGCTTGGAGTGGCACCCTTCCTAGATGGTCCAGTTTTTCTGTATTATGATAGCATTAAAGCCATAACTCGAGTAAAGGAACCAAAGTCCCATCCACAAACCAAGTATTTTTGTGTCACTATCACCTTGTATGAGAAATTATGGAATGAGATAATGTTGAGCTTCAGTAGATCAATGAAAAAGAGAACCTGGCTGACCCATTTACTAAAGCTCTTGGAATCAAAGAGTTCGATGATCATAAAAGAAAGATGGGTATTAGATACTATTCCGATTAGCTTTAATCCAAGTGGGAGTTGTTGAAAAATATATCTTGATACTAATCATCTAACCTATAGATGGTTATACTTTTTATAATTATGTATGAATTATTAATTAATAAAAGTTATTTGGCAGTTCATCACATTACATCTTCCTATAATGAACTCTTTTTTTATGGCATCCTTAGAACTACTTTTAATATGATAAAGGAGGATTTATCGTGTGGTTTTTAAACTTGTTTATGACTAAATGATGTATCAAAGGATGACGATGTTTATCGAGTATAGGTCGTTGTATGCTATACAGGTTGATTTTTCTCTTAACCAAGAAGTATGGAGATACAAGTATGGCATGCAAGTAAAATTAAGGATATATTTCATTGAACGCAACCCACCTGTGGAGCACTCTACTATCGAGAGTTGCTCACGATGGATATGGATATGACTGTCCCTCAGAACTAAGATCATGATAACTTGCAAGTGACTTACTATACTTTGGTGTCAAATTAACTAAATTTTTAATTTAGTGATGGAAGATTTTGGATGCAGTCAAGTAATTGTGAAGTTGGTGTATGAGTCAAGATGGGATTGACCCCTCCAAGATATTGGAGTGAATTTCTCATTGTATTTCAATTTAGTAAAACCTTGGCCAGGATAATCCTTGTGAGGAGTCATAAGATTTTTAAGGTTGAGACACTATGTAGATGTACTAATAAGGTTGGTAATTAAACCCTGAAGTTATCCTAAGTATTGAGAGTCAAAGGAATGAATTACATGGTAACCATATGCTAAAGGTTCTTGAACGTTGCTTTGTAATGATTCGACCTATTTGGATATCGGATATCATTGCTAGATGGTCATTTCGATTAGTATAGGAATTGTTCATGTACTGCCGACTTAGTATTTGGACCTATGGAATCATACACAATACGAGTTCCTGTCTAATCTATTGGCTAATCAATGATTATAAATCGTTTCAGGATTTAATTATCAATACAATTGATGATTGACCTTGAGTCAACACTTTGGTGAGTTGACTCATAGGTTGACTCATCAATATTTTCTATATGTCAACTCATTAGATGTTCAATAAAAGTTGATGAATTTTAAGAGAATTAGTTATTAATTGATTGCTAATTGACTCAATTTAATTAAGCAATGAGGTTGGTTCTGTCTAATTGGATTGGATTTAATCAAGCTAACCCGATTAGGTTATAAGAAAGCCTAATCGCTAAGAAGGTTTAATTTTTGATTTGATCATGTCTTGAGCCCAGTTCCTAATTAGATTAGGATTTATCTAATGAAATTGGGTTTTTAATTTGATTAGGTTCACTTATTGCTTTGGATCTAACCAAATGAGATTTGGTTTGAGATCAAGCTCGAATCCAATTAGATTAGATTACACCCATGCATCCTAAGCCCCATATTTCATGTGTTGACCCTTGGAATGATTTTGATGATAACAAAATATTGGAGCATGTATTTGATACTAACTTTTTTCAAGTGTTTAAGAAGTTTTGTAGGATGATTCAAATGCACAGCCATTCTTCCTACAATTCTGAAATTGTTATGATATATCAAGTTTCTTTGTGAAAATGTACATATATTGAAGAGCCCAAGAAAATTTGTTTATGTATTCATGTAAAAAGGGCCAATTCTATGTAATTCTAAAGTTTAAATTACTTAGATTAGATTTAGAAGAAATTGAAAAGTTTTTGGAAGAACTCTGGAGAAGTTTGGAAGCTTTTGGACAAAGATCACTCGAGCAGACTCAAAAGATAGAGCCGAATCATTATTTTGGCACAGCACAAAGTTTTAGGCACACAGACAACTAAGCCGACTCGATGAAGCTAGAGCCGACTCGTCCAGAGTACCAAAATTACAGTTTTGAGAAACCATTCATCTGAGCCGGCTCTTCCAGAGTGTTTGAAATTTTAGTTCTGAGAAAACTAGTCAAGCGAGCCGACTCAACTGAGAAAAGCCGACTCGACCAGAGTGCAGTTTCACATGTCTGAGAATCTGAGCCGACTCGAATCCCGGTTTCTGAAGTATAACGGCTAGTTCCAGAATTGATTTTTTGAATCCAAAAAGTGCACCAACGGCTATATTTCGACTTCCAAGGCATTCCAACGGTCATATCTACTTGGGATCAGTTCCAAACACTATAAGTGATGGATTTGAATGAGTTTTGAAGGACTTTTATGAAACTTTCAAGAGGGCATTGAATATCCAAGAGGGCATTCAAGGAATAACTCAAGACTTTATGAAACTCCAATCATTATCTTGAGTCATTTATTGGAGAAGCTTGGAAGCCTTAAAGAGCATTGAAGGAGCAATCAAGAAGCCTTCTCAAAGAGCATCAACTGCAACCATCCGACAAAGTTTGGTTTGTCATTAGTGTCGCTTTCTTTTGTAACTCTTAGTTTGAGTTGTTCTAAGTACAGCAGGAGCTGTAGCTTAGGTATTGTTTAAGGTTTTTGGTGAGCCTTGAAAACTAAGTTTGGGTTGTTTGTGAGCCCTAAAAAACAAACATTGTATTGGGTTCTTGGTGATCCTGGTGTAAAACTAAGATTGGGTTTTGGTTTGTGAGCCCGGTGTAAACAAACTGGCTGTATTCCATGGTGAATATAGTAGAAATCCTAAGTGGTATCTTGGATATTGGACGTAGGAGCTGGGTTGCTCCGAACCACTATAAATCCATGGTGTTTGTGATTGCTTTTGATTGTGTTCTTTGACTTGCTTCCGTATTTAATTCCTAATTCACTTCACTCACCACACTAAGTTTTAAAAATGAGTACATATTTGTGAAAAAAATTTATACCTAATTCAACCCCCCTCTTGGATAAGCCAACTGGGCAACATCATGAAAATTCAAATTCTGAATTTTGAATTCAAGTTTTGTATATGAATTTGATTTTGAATTCTGAATTTCAATTGAATTTGAATTTTGAATTTGATTTGGAATTCAAATTAGGTCGTTTTGATTTTGAATCAAAATAATCCAATCTTATCTCAACTCCCTGACTCCCTATTGGATGCCTTCTTATATTGGGCTGAGAGTAGGCATGTGGGAGGCTAGGCTAGCTAAAGAAGGTCTTCTAAGTAGCAATAGAGTGGGAGAGTATGGGGATTTTCAAAAAAGAGAAATCTTTCTCTTGGACATGGGTAATTTCTAGATCTTGTACTCAGATTTGGAAAGTGAGAATAAAAAGATGTTTCTAGTTTTCTCTTCCATTCCCTCCACCTCATTTCTCCTAGGTTTTTCTTCATCTCCTGGAGCATCCTAGTGATTTGAAGAAGAATGAGTTATCAGCCATCAAGATTTTAGTGAGGAGCTAGCACTTCGAGAAGACCAATTAAAGCGGGACTTCATATAGATCACTCGTAGAGGCCATACATGTGTATAGCTAGCAAAGCTTTATACCATGATTATTCAGCTACGACGATCATCGACTAGTGCAAAGGTAATGAGTTTTGAACTCATTAATGCAGTAGATAGTAGATATGATCTATAGTGTTGGATTTGCTACATAGATATGATCTATGCTGTACAAATATGATCTATGCTTGCACCTTTTATTTTTCAATTTTATTTATATGCATCATTATCATGTCATGATTCTTGGTGTAGGCTATTTATAGATATAATCTAATACATGCTAGATTAATTTTATTACTTTATATTATTCCTGTTGCTTATTATTTCAAAAAGGTTTTGAAATGCATGCATAAAGTGGTATGACATTCCTTCAACTAGCTATATTCTTTAGAGAAGATTATAATAGAAATTTTCATGGGGAGGCTTAGAGAGTGGACGTAGGTGATATAGGCACCAAACCACTATAAAATCTATTATGTTTGTATGTACTATCTTGTTTCTAGCATTTATTTTCAGCACTTTACATTTTATTTACTTTGGTATTTATTTTTGCTCGCTTACACTCCACAAGCAGTACATATTTAAGTTTTAATTTTTTAAAAATCTAATTCACCTCCTTGGATTGTCTAGCTATGCAATAAGTGATATTAGAGCTTGGTACTCAGCTATATTTGATCCAATAATCAAGAGTAATATCAAATGGTAACCCAACTTGGCATGTTACTTATCGAAAGACAATCTTCAAATAGACCCCCTTTGTTCACAAGCATAAACTATACTTATTAGAAAGCATAAATGTGTATCTATGTTGAAGCAATTGATTATCAACTTTGAAAAATGATAATCAAGGAGCCACACACACTTACCATTAAAATAAATGAAGTTGAGGTTCCCAAATCTAAAGAGGATTGGGATGAGCATGATATGAAGTTAGAAGAACTTAATGCTAAAATTATGAATATTCTTTATTATGTATTAGATGCTGCTAAATTTAATAGAATCTATATTTATAGCTCTACTAAGGAGATTTGGAATTGGTTAGAAGTTAACCATGAGGTTACCAATTAAGTTAAACAAACTAAAGTTAATATACATGTACATGAGTATGCATTATTTAAAAAGAAACTAAATGAAATCATTACTAGTATGTATACTTATTTTACTGATATTACTAATAGTTTGAAAAGTTTGAAAATGACTTATTCTATTAGTGATCTTGTGCAAAAGACTCTTAGGTCTCTTTTGAAGTCATGGGATTCAAAAGTCACCACCATTCAAGAAGCAAAAAATCTTGATAAGCTTCCACTTGAATAACTCATTGGATCACTCATGACTTATGAGCTTATAACGAGACAAAAGATGAAGAAGAATCCATGAAGAAAAAGACCATTGCTTTAAAGTCTACAATGAATGAAAAAAAGAAAGCGAGTAAGAAGAAGAGGACGATGACGAGATGGTCATGATAGCAAGAAGGTATAGGAAGCTCATGAAAAAGAAGAAATTAAACTTCAAGAAGAAACCCTACAAAGATGAAGTTATTAAAGATAAAAAAGAAAGAAAAAAAAGGAGCAGTCGATATGCTTCAAATGCAACAAGCTTGATCACTTTAAAATAAACTGTCCTCAACTCAAAAAGATCAAGAAATATAAGAAAAAAGATTTAATAGCTACATATTGATAGTGAAGATTCAACTCTATTCAATCCCTTGGCAGCCCTAATTTTAGCTGTAGGCCATGGAACTAGTCTGAGCCACAACATTATATCATGGCACTTTTCTGGTAGGCGCCTTGTTTTGCTCTGCCTGCCTGAAGAACCGGTCCAGCCATCTCAACCACTAGAAGACCCTGCAACGACAATTGCCAACGCCTACAGGCCTCATATTCTTCCCGCAACAGGAGACGATTCTAAGACTAAACCCTCCCTCTGTAACTTATCTCTTTCCAAATTAGTACATTACCTCACACCCTACTAGATACTTTTGATAGGGTAGGCAGCTTCGATGATTGGGAACCTGATACAATGAACAAAAGAAGGCAAAAGGCAGCGGCCCACGCCACCCGACGAAAGGTTAGGTTATAGAAAGAGCAAGATAAGTTCAACAAATCAAATCAAATCAAATCAACACTAGTCCATAAGTTTTTATCGAGCAGACAAGTTGGAGCTAATCGATCGCTTTGCATAGCTCCCGATCACAAGGTGGTGAGGTGATCCAAGAGGCAGTATTCTGCACCCACATCTTCCAACTTCATCAAATGTACTTCAATCCAAATGACCGAGTCAATCAATTATAAAATGGCTGCACTTTAGGACTTCATCCAGTTAGCACAAGTACAAAACCAGGTGGTGATGGATGCACAAATCAACTTTTGTCAAGGTAATGGAACTAAAGCATTACTCATTTCGCTATTCACATCCAAGCAACAGCGGCAGCCAAATGAAGGAATATCCTTAAATTAGGGCACCATCGGTTAAATATATTATAGCTCGTAAGAAGTTAGAAACTTGACAGGACAGTATATTTCAAGATATTTTTTTCCCTTTTAACAATTGCAGATTAGGTGGTGGTATGCCAATTCACCCAACCTATCCAAGTATATGCACCAAAATTCCATTCTATCAGTAGTACCTAATAATCAGTTTACTGGAGTTTTCCTGATGCTGGTACTACATCATCTTATAATATACAAAACCACAGCCAAAAGCGAAAAGGTAGACCTACTCATGACCACTTGGGTCTTTTCTGAGACGTTTGGCTGCCATGCACACCTTCACTGCACCTCTTGAGCATAAAATTACTATTGCTATTAGGGGTGATTTCAAGTATTCCATTGACCTCTTCTGGACCATCATACCTTCGAATGTTTGTCACAATAGCATATAGGTGACTTCAGACCGGGGATTGACCTTTCTCTCCAAAACAGCATGCTGCCCACAATGAGATTCCTTGTCTGCTGCATCCCTGAGCTCTCGAAGGACTTCGTTGTTATCACGAATTAAGTTGTCTTTCGTAACCTGCACAGCATATAGTGCTCATATCTTCATTTTAATTCCATTTGCAGTTTTTTTTTTTATTTTTCTTTCCAAAACAATAATTAGTTTAACATCACTGATATGTCCAGGCAAGTACTTGTCAACAAAGTGCAAGAGACAATGTTACAATAGCAATTAAACTCAAGGCAAGACAACCATGTTAAAGTTCCATGAAAACATGAAAAATGATACAAATTTAAAAGCATAATTCTCAATTCAAGATGTGTGGCCCAAACTGAAGGACGGTAAAATCTAACTCGGGCCCATATTTTAACACTTCTATCAATACAATATCCAAGAAATAGTTTAGTTTTAACTTCTTTTTTTCTGGTAGTTTTAGGTCTAACTTCCTCTCAAGGTATTGACATTCATCATTTCCCGAATTCACCTGTGGACACGCTTGGGCCCTATATAATGAAAAAGCTACCCACAGAAACCAGCATGATGAGACTAGAAATTTCTCTGCATCTTTCTCAGATTCTATAGTTCCTATAAGATGCTTCGATTATACTTCAGAGGTATGTAATTATCATCATTATCAAAGATAAGGATACAAACATGTCAAAGACATTTTATGTTTAAAAGCGATCTCACAGAATTAGTATAAAGATCTGAAAACAGTTTTATATGCTATTACATATGCAACCCCCCCCCCCCCCCCCCCCCCCCCCCCCCCCCAACCAAAAACTCCATGGCATTCCTAAAAGCAGGAGCACAGATTGACATTGGGCCAAGTCCAGTAACAGTTAATAGACATTAACTCTAACATGCATTAGTATGCATCTCATCAAACAGGTGGATCTAAACAAGATCATTATAATAGAAATTTTATTCTAGATCAATGTGTTCAAGACCACAGACATACAAAAAATGGAGAGCAAGTATTTCAATAAAAAACTTGAGAGTGCATCAGTTGAATGATACAAGAGAATACTGAATAGATGCCACAATAAGTCAGAAAGTAACAGTCAACCATAATTATTTTAGCCTTTCTAATTCAAAAGAGAACTCCAAACAGAAGTGAAAATGTAAAATAGCAAAAAACATCTAATGGACTAACCTATAATTCTCACCTGAAAATTGATGGGCCACTCAATTGTAGTACATGGACAGCTGCAACCATCACTAAAGTTGAATGTCAACAGCATTTTGAATGGTCTTTTCCTCAATGTCTCTCTAAAATATACACAATAGGTCAAGAAATATATCTTAATGGATCAAAAGATTCTATACAAGAGCAAGAAACAAGTTGTCGAATGAACTTATTCAAGAAACCTTTTCAAATAAAAGGCTGCCTGTGTAGGAAAGCAGTCTTCAAGTCTGGTCTCTCAGGGAAGGAAACCTTACAGAAATTAAGTTGATGTCAGTGTCTAATAGTCAAGTTTCTGAAAGACTAAGAACCATGTATTTTTATGACAACAATCAAAATATTAATTGCATAACCATTTAAACAAGAGATTCAACACCCAACAATTTGGTAAAACTGGATGGCTATAAATAGAAAGCTGAACAAAAGCAATAGGAAACTGTTATACTACTAAGCTATTGAAGGTTCATAGATAGCAAACAGTTTATTTTCTCCCAAGGATAACGGTAGAAAAAGGATATGATTTGGTGAACATGCATGTCCATATATGGAAGGTCAGTGCATGTGCCCAAAAATATGTTGTACTAAAATATTATGACATTCACATGATGCCCTATTTCATGCTAAAAATTCCATGCTTGTCCAACTCCCATGTCATATCCAGATACTGGGAAACTACTGCATCAGCCACTCATATCTGGGATCAGAAAATACATTCTTGCCCATGTAGATCATATTGCAACTCGCTGACGTAACAAGAAACCCACAAGCCCAACATTGTACTCTAATCACTGAGCATACAACCGATATGATATCAGTGAAGAATCATGTACTCTCATCAATGACATACAACCAATACAATATCAGTAAAGAGTCATGCACATAAAACCCTAAAGAAATGCAAGAAACCAGCAACAACTAGTTTTTGTTGGCATTCAAATCATTTGCTTTGGCAACAACTCAGCAAAATGCACAACCAAAAACCATTCAGAGAAATATTTTTGCACAGGGATGATGGAACAGTCAGAACATGTGATTGAGAACTTGGGATATTATTGAAAAACAATCATAGAGTTTCGATCATTGATTTTGAGCACCAGAACATACTGATTGTACCAAACCAGTAAAGGATTGATACTTGGAACGCCATTCACACAGGTGGAAGAAAAAATAACAAAAGAGAATCTAGGACAGCTTTGGTTCAGAACGAACTATCAATGTGTGTCAGTAAGGTACAGCATGTACTAGCACCATCCCGGTCTGGTACACAACCTATACAGGTATTGGTACCAAGATTTTAATTTGGATTTGATACTTTAAAATATGTAGAACAAGTGTTGGATGTATTGTAATGATGCAATCATCCAAAAAGTTGGGCAAAAACCCAATACAAAATATTACAATTAGCCGAACCCTTTGGCATAAGATGTAAATGACATAAATGAGGCAATGAATAAATGTAAATAGCACAAAATTACATCATTACAAATGTTTAAAAAAAAAATCACATCATTCTATCTTGCTCAGCTTGTTTTGTCAACAACTTTTTGAAGTTCAAAGCATTCATGGTATTATGGCATCATCTCTAGTACCTTAGTTCTTTCAGCATCTCAACTTCAGCTCACATCTAAAGATATTGATTCGCCAAGGATGTCATTACTTGTTGATCCATCAGAGCAAGGAATGTCATAATTTTTGACTCATCATACAACATAGCACAAGTCCCCTGCATCCTAGTAAACAACTAAAAATAGAATATATGATTTCTTTTTTCTTGCTTCTTAATGCATATAGATAGAATGCCGTGTTCAACACCAACTTACACATTAGTCAAGATTTTCTTTAACACCATAATCAGTATCATTCCATTTGATCTGTTGGTCGTTCATGACTAGAGCAGGCAAATAAGATCTACTACAAGTTTATCCACAATCATCCCAACATAGATACAACATTCTCGAGTTCATCTGATCAATCATTCACTTTTATGTTTTCAAGGAAATCATAAGCCTTACAGAGAGTTTGATCTTGCAAGATTAGTTACATGGTCCAGCTTTTCTTCTCCCTTTCATAAGAATGGTACAATGTTAGTTTCTCCAAGATGGACCTACAGCAAACAATATACCTTGAAGTGGAAAGTGGTGGTAGAATCCTTAGGAACTAGCAACTCACTTGACCCTCGCAACAATTTTTCTTGCCAGTTTTTGATAGGCTCAGATTTCTCTTTTAAATAGGTAGACCAGTTTTTATATGAACTGAAAAAAAAAAAAGAAATTTTTAGATTTCACATATCATGCATGCACACAAGGAGAAAAGTTTGCTGCAACTTAATTGTCCATATAAGTTCAAAACTCCTTTGAAAACCTCCCTTATCAGCACAAGAATCAAAGGAAAAAAGAAATGCACCAGGAGTCAAGAAAGTGCTCTGACCACAAAGAAAAGCCTAGCAAACATTACAAGAATAAACAACTATAGATACATATATAAAAACATATTTAATTGTATGGATATATAACATGTATATTACATGTAAATATGCATGTGTGTGTGCCTGTGTACAAGTAGTACAAATATGTACATTATTTCTAGTTTTTACCTCAACTGATTTCAGAAAGGGTAATGGGGCTCTCTGTCCATGAATGCTTGCAATTCTGAGGTTCCATTTAACATAAGTTTTCTCTGCATTTTCAATGAATAAATTCTGAATAAAAATAATAAAAACAAATTAGTCAGGTGAGGATCTCTCACCGTTCTTGATATAAATCAGGAAAACCCAATAACCTTCTAAGAAACCAACAAACTTTCGGTAAAGTTGAGAGTTGAAGTATCACAGAACGAGATGTGCACTGAGAGGAATTTTGCGAAAAGTTTCTTACAAAAAAACGTTTGAGGGCATAGAAATTATCTGAGCAAGATATGTCCAAGGAAAAAAGGAAAGTTAGTTGAAAGTGAATCAGCTTGTATTGATTTGTAATATATTATAAAGCCGATGAAGCAACTTCAAGCAGAATGTGGGATCATCAAGATTCATAAATGTTTTGAAAGGATCCCCAAAATCAAATTGATGAAAGATTAAATAAATAAATTATAACATATAAGAACAAAAATACATGTTTTTCATGCAAATTCCAGAAGAAGATACACTAGTAGACCATGAAAGGAAAATGTAACCTAAACCCCTGTAGTACTGGAATATTTGTTATGTGCAGATTTATTCATCCAATAACACTTATACATGGATTATATATTAGAGTCTGTATGTAGGTTCTACAATACAATTTCCTTAGTACAGTGCCCAACTGATCAGATGAGTCCTTTAATAAATATATTTAACTTAGTGTCCCATGACCCAGAGCATACTATCAACATTTGCCCCTAAAGTTTCATGGGATCACGGTTGCATATCACCATCTCATGACCTTCAACGATTGAAGATTGTTTGAGACTAGTAGTCCAAATCATTCATACAAGTAGACTCGTTAGCAAAACACCAAACTAGTTTTTCAATATAAACTGAGTCATAAGACTTTAAGAAAGCAGTCCATTAGTGGTCTTAATCATATATCTTGAAACATCATTTACATTTACTTTATTATGGAGTCAACAAATGCTATAGGATGGTGAAGATCTGACCAGCTTCTATGAATGATTGCTTCTTCACTTGTAATAGAGCTTGAGAAAACTGAATGGAAGACCTTATCATCCAAAGTGCATGAGGCGATCTTCCACTCCTTAAGTGCAATGTGATCTTTACCCGCCTGATGAAACTTACAAGCTGGATATATTGATTAGATTTATCCATTTTCCTATTGCTTTCTTGACCAGTTTGCATAAGCTAACTATTCTATGTTATTCTTGATCCCTAAAAGCAACTTCTTGTCCCTTAATTTGTTTGCCCAATTTCATCCCACTGGTTGATAACTATATTGAGGCTTACTAATTATAAATATGGACTTTTCTTTTTTTTTAGCCTAAATCAAGAGGTTTGAAGCCTTCATTCCAAGGTTTGCCAAACTAACCCAAACCACTTTTTGGGATACTAACCTGAACCAGTGTGCAACCAGGTCAGTTTGGCCTTTCAGTTAAAGAACTGGTGAAAACCAGCCTTAACAACTCTGAACCAAGAAAAACTGCCCAATTCCACTCATTCAAAGCAAGTAAAGAATGATAAAGCATAGGACATGTAGATCTCATATAGATCCCCATGAAAGAGGCTCTCTTCAGTTCATCTAGACAAGAACTTACACAACCACGATATTTAGTATTTGAATAAAAAACTTCACTACCATTAATAACCTTTTTCATAAGCAATGTCATGCCCTTACCATAAACAATTTACCACCATCTGAACTTTATGTTGCTTGATTCAACCATCAAAAAATACACACTTTCCATGGATAATGATTGGAGAAGGGAAGCTCTCAAACATTAGTATGTCCAAGAATAAAATGCGACTTAGCCATAGCCATTTGTCATTTAGGAACCTTAGAATCCTTCTATAATGTTTTAACTCTTGATGGGAATGGTTGCATAAACAAATGAAAGCTTAAGAAAACCCTAAGATTGTTTAAACCAATGTCTCTCTAGTACATATTGATTGTAAATCATGTAGAAAATTAGAAAGATACAGAGAGGTGCAACCATAAGCCTACGAGCAAGAAAATAGTTAGACCTTTGGGTGTTCTATCCACCTATAGATTGAGATAATGTAGCATATATACATCTATGAAACGAAAGCAAAATATTAGCATATATCCAATGTCTCTCTAGTACATATTGATTGTAAATCATGTAGCGAAATTAGAAAGATACAGAGAGGTGCAACCATAAGCCTACGAGCAAGATAATAGTTAGACCTTTGGGTGTTCTATCCACCTATAGATTGAGATGATGTAGCATATATACATCTATGAAACGAAAGCAAAAATATTAGAATTAAAAGAATGGGATGATGTCAAAAGTCAAAAACAAAATTTCTAGAAGATAATGATTGAAAGAAGATTTAGATCACTAAAACTAGGTATACAATGATATGCAAAGGTGTATAGCAAATGTACAAAGTGAAACCATAAAAGGTTTAAAATTGCCTAAACTAGGAATCATATTTTTGATATCCAAATGCTCAACACTATATCAAGGATGAATAGCAGATTCGCTCAAAGTCAGTGACACTGCAAGAGATTTTATAGTTTGTCTAACCAAAGTATCATATTATTGATTTCTCATATACTTGAGATTGTATGACAAAAAAATAATGCTAGGAGAAAAAAATAGAAGCACAAATTAGAAATGGGAGGATCACTGATAATTTAGTTGTGAAAAACCTATGCCCACCAGGAAAGTAGCAGGATACATTAGGTGAACTTCTAGTTAAAAGTCATGTCTTTCTTAAGTAACGTGGAAATGTAGGATCAATTGTCATAGCAAGAAAAATTTAGTATATGATCGTGGCTGCACACATTCTATTAGAGCTACCCTATCAAACAAAGATTCAAGTCCCAGCGGGACGTCCAGTGGCATAAAGGGATGTCCCTAGATGAGGTATCATCCCATGTATCAAGACAGGACATCCCACTAACATCCCAGTATCCCGATCAGGGCATCTTGAGATATCCCCTGTCCCAAGTGTCGGGATGGGACGGGACAGCGGCACGTCCCATTTCATGGAAAAATCAGGACAATCCCGTCCCATGAGATTTAATATCTTGCTATCAACTAAATGATTAACATGGTGAAAGCATACTAGTCAAACAAGCTGAGCTGAGGGCAAATCGATGAGATGTGAAGAAGAAATATCAAACTTGAGAAATGAGACAGTTTCTAGGCTTGTGTTGTTGTATTAACTTCCATCTGGCAGTTCCTGACAAGCATTACCTTGGTCATTTGTCATGGATTTTGATCATCATCTTAAAATTTAGCCAACATGATGACATGTTTCTATTCAATTTTTCTCAAGACGGTCATTGCACTCCCTCTATCAATCTCTTTCATTCTTATACATTATAATATGCCACAGAGTAAATCCATCATTGTGCAAATTCTTGGTTCATGATACATCACAATATCATACCAATAAAAAGAAGTGAGTCATGGACATCAGAGAGTGACAAAAAAGTTGCCTACATTGCATTGGCATGTTACACAAACTACAATTTTGGCTGCACATGTTAAGGCCATAGAATTATAAATAGTAATTTTCACCAAGAAATTATAAACAATTTGCAGTCAATTGCAGTTTTTATTAACCAGCATTCTTGAAACATTTGTAGAGTCCTTGACCTTGACAATCAGCCATATGTCAACGATAAATCCTCACACAGAAGTTGAGAAAGGAACTAGAAAATCAGAATAAAGAATTTTAAACTTACTTTTTGGGGAATGAGAAAGACTGAGCTGGACAAAGTCAATGTGGATGTAAGGAGGAATCCGTAGATTAAGGAGGTGCATGGCACCTGCAATTACCTGTTCTGATTCATTCCATCATTAACAAAGCAACAAAATCCAAAGATAACCAAAAATAAATGAAAATTTCAATGATGTTGATTGATCAGTTTTTTTTTTAATAGTAGGATAAATGGAAAAAGGAACAAAATTAAAAGTCTAATCTTTATAAAGTAGCTTTAATATAGGGGGAAATTCAGTAAAGATGTCATTCTTATGCAAATGGCATCTTTCATGGTGCATTGAAGCCTGCAGGCTCCATAAAGTGAGGCAGATGGTTTTACCCTCCATGTTCCTCTACCGCTAGATGAGTAGACCAACACAAAGAACAACTAAAATATCTCGCAGCCACTCAGCTTAGCACAGACCCACAGGACAGATCAAAATATGTTTTCTGCCACTCCTTCAGGCATGAATTCAGTGGACAGCCTTACCAAGTTAAGAAAAGTCAAAGCAGAAAAAAAACTTCATGGTGTCACCACTCCTTCCTTTACCCTCTTAAATCTCCTGTGACCATAGTTGCCATCTCACTGCTGTTCAAATGCAAAATCTTATCAATCAGTTGCTGTCAAGGAATCCCTTTTCCTGGAAAGCTAATTGAAAAAAATGAAAGAACAAAATAGAATGCCTCCATCACAAACCCTCCACTCCATCACCTCCTCTCCAAAGTCTGAAACTCCTATCACTGCTGCCTCTCTCCCATTTTCTCACCCACCTCACCATGTCATATCCTCGCCCTAGCCAATCAATCGAAGCTCTATCCTCATCCTTCCCTCTATGTTCTATTTCCAGCCCTAGTTCTGATTCCATTCATTCCCCGAAATTTCCCTCACCTCCCTCACCTAAAAGGAGGAAGTGAGAGAGGAAGAATTTTGTCATTGTTGGTCATGCCAGATTTAGAGAGGGAGGTAGAGGGTGGACCATGGCCACCTATTACCACTTCTGGAGTGTGGCAATGAGTAAGTTGTTGGTGTAGTTGAACAATGATGAGATAGCAGGAACAATCATGGGAGATTTGGGGGAGGGAAGAGGAAGAAAAGGGAGTGGTGATATGCCAATTTATTTTCTATTTTGCTTTGACTTTTCTTAACTTGAAAAGAAATGGAAAGCTTTTTCTAATATTATTACTTTCCTTCAATTGATATATGTGTTTTACACCTCAGGTGGAGCACCCACATTCGACACCTTCAGTGCAGTTCTCCATGTTTGACAGCGCTAACACGATGGTTCTCTTTCAAGTGCCCCCATTGACTCCAACTACCAAAACCTTGCTGGCCACCTCCCCAACCAATCTATTAGGATGGGAGAATTTGGGAGGGAGTTTGTTCGTGGTTATGAAGGCAAAATGCTAGCAGCAAAGGAAGAGGGCGGCAAGGTGAGGACAAGGGATAGAGATGGTAGTGGAACTGTGGAAGAGGTGATAGGCAAACATGGAACATGGAAAGGAAGGGGGAGGAAGAGGAGCAGTAGTACAAGGAATCTTTTATTCTTTTGCTTTAACTTTTCTTAACTGGGAAAGGCGATCCACCTAATCCACACCAAAGAGTGGTAAAAAAAAGTACACTGATATGCTCTGTGGCACCTGCTCATCCAACATAGACTAAATGAATTGTGGAGGTGTAAAATAGTCCATTCCCAGGCATAAATGCCCAATGAAAGATGCCATTTGCATAAGAATGGCAAATTTACTGAATTTGCAAATGAGATGTAACTTTCCCTTTACCATATCATTTTTTTTTTTTGCTCTGGTATACTCCTTTAATATATGCTTTCAAAAAACTCATACAAGGACTGCAATATGCTCCTGGCACCCAAGCTACCCAGAGATGATAGACAGATTAATGTCTTCCATATTAGTGAATAGTGACAGCACGTTAGATCTCTGTCAATTTAAAGATTAAAAGAATACTTGCTTCAAACAATGAGGCAAGCCTCATAAGCACTAAATAATTGCTTTCTAAGCAAAAGCATTACCATATAAGTGAGTACTGACAGTTGGCAGTTGCTATGTTTACTCTTGACTTGCTATTAGTGTAGATGGTTCTATCCATATAGGAGAGGTCCATTTGGATTTCTCAAAGAACAACCTAACTACTGTAGATTGTTGGTCAGAAATCCTATTTTAGCTCTATCTGATTATGGCAGTCCAAAAATTTGCATTAACATACTCAAGGATCCTTTTGCCATTTACAATTGCACACTAATTAAACCAGATGAATGATCTGATTTTTGCTACTCTTTGACGTGAGCTTTTAACATGTGTAGGCATAGGTAGACTTCCTCAAGCATTCACTTAAATGTTTTCAACTATATAACTCAGCACAATGATAGTTTGAAGTGCACGGTTTTAAAAACTGCCAAAATGGGATGGTACAACCAGTATCGTACTATTCCAGCACTAAACTAGCATTAGTGCAAGCATTGAGATGCTGAAACAGCCGTATCAGCACTTACCAACCATACTGATCTATACCAGTCCATACCAATGTATACAGGCAGTACCGTACCGACTGTACTTGTCAATATCGAGAAGTATTTAATTTTTCCGAAGGTATAAGTTCAGTAAGTACCACTGACAACAGTACCATACTGACATCATACTGTTCTGATGGAAAAACAGAACAGAGTTTAAACCTTGCTAAAGTGTATTCTCTTATAAAAGTATAAAAATTGACAATAAATCACAATAAAATAGCCTGCATTAGGAGACACATAGAACTCAGAGAAAAAGATAACTAAAGAGGCAATCTTTATAATCATAAAACTAGATACCTTATCTACTAGCCCATGGATCACCAAACTAGCCTTTTTGTCCTTTGGAGTTGGCTGCAAAAATTCAAAATAGGATACTTAAGACTGATTGGGAAATTTTACATTAACAAATACAATTTTCTCATTACTCCAGTGCTTAAAAAATTCAGATTGAAATGTCGATGAACTAAACACAGAAATGAATATATTTTTTCTTGTAACCTTTAATTTCTTGAGTGGATGTAGGATAATCAACTAAGAGGAAAAATAATATAGAGCAAGCAAGCTAGTAAAGTTCTCTCAGCTAAAATTCTTTAAGACATCTTCAAATCAAACTTTGCTTGCAAAATATGTGCTTTATATATTTGACAGCAGCTTGCAGCTTTCCCCATATTTCAAATTTCTTATATATCCCAACAATATCCTCCATAAAGTTCCCCTACTTCCTACGTACTCCTACATAATTTTAATTAACTCTTTAATAAATGTCGTAACTCATCCACAAATGTTCCCTTCTTCTTGAACCACAATTTTTGAAAATACGTAATTAAAATCTCAATCCTGTAAATATTCCCTTCTATTAGAACCACAATCTTTGGCAATATGAAATTTACTTTTCAACCCTGTTAAGATTGCACATCAAAGGCTTAGAATAACAAAAGGAATAGAAACTGAGGTGGATGCAGTACAAATAGGAAGACAGAATCAGGGCAAGTGCACGTAAAGAGGCTAAGATACAACTTGAGTAAGATAAAAATGATGAAGAAGCAATAATAAACACTTAAATCTCCTACATGCACGAAGTCAGGCACATGTTTAGTGTAATTACAAATGCAATTTGGAACAAGTGTAATGGAGGAATAGAAAAAGTACATGACGTGAGGATGAGATGGTAAAAAAGCAGTTGAGATAATCAAATTATCTGCAACAATGCAAACAAAGAAACAAGAACTTTGATGAAGGAAGGGTAGGATTTGCTCAAAGGATTTGAAAAGAAGGGTAAATCAGTAAGTATGCAAAATTGGCTCCTCATCTTATAATCTGTGCCAATGAGATTATAATAATAGTCCACATTATGTGAAAACATCTTCCCTATTTGTCAAATTGTGTTCTTGCTTGTGGATGATCATTTAGCTCTCAAAAATAATTAAATAAATAAATAGAGAGAGAGAGAGAGAGAGAGAGAGAGAGAGAGAGAGAGAGAGAGACCATTTAGGTGTCTAACAAATGCCAAAGGAATGACAGTCAATAGACTAAGCGTTTGAGCATCCAAAAAAAAGGAGATGCAACTAGAATAGGAACAAATATTAAAACCACATGCATACAATACATTCAGTATTTAATAGAGTTAGATGAAGCTTCGAAAAACTATCAAGCCATGATACTGTAAATCAATGTGTGCTTAAACAAAGAAAATGAAGGAATATAATCAGAGAAAACTAGTACATGGACAAGTCTATACACACAGACACACATATATATACAAATATATGTATAATTATGATTTATGACCATCATCACCACCACCATTCCAGCCTTCTCCCAACAAAATTTTGTCAGCCATGTGCACTCAACTCTAGAAGGAGAATGTTTCATGGAAGGCTGACCAGATATCTACAAGTGACTATCAAATTGGTGTCAGAACTCTAATAATCAATATTAAAGCCCTTGGTGAGGAAACTGCAGGGAAGGGGCCTGCTAGGAAACCTAGAAGGACAGCAGGTACAGAGACCTAGCTTGCTCGTCAGATTTTAAGCTCATCTATCCTAGAAATTACCTTCCAAAATTTTCCTTGGCCTAAAGAATCTAGCCTAGAGGATAACAAGCATGGATCGCTGAACCGCTACCGGGACCCGTACCGATCAACAACCAATATCGTATGGTACTGTACCGTATCATACCGGTACATGTGCTGGCCTTGAAAAATTATGAAAAAAATATCTTCCTCCCCCCTCTCAAGCAAGGATCATTGAACCAGATCTGAACCGGACCCGAACCGAGCCCGAACTGGACTGAACCGGGTAGTACATATCGGTACGGTACCGTACCGGTATGGAATATTTTTTTTTTTTTTTTTCAACGGTCCAAAAGCTGGACCATTTTTTATAGGTGAACCATACCGACTCTTAGCCGGTACGATATGGTACGTCCCATACCGGGCAGTACGGGATGGTACCGCAAACCTGATAACAAGGTTCTAAATAGAGAATTGTGCTCATCTCTAACCCACAAATAATAAGCAAAAAAGCAATTTAAAACACTGTTAATAGAATCTTTACATTTACATGCCAAAGCTTCCTCTTATTTCAAATCCAAGAATGTTTAGAAATGTAGCCTCCCAAAATTTTTTTAACATTGAAGTTTACCAAAGAAAATGTCGCCAATAAAGTTCAAAGATAAACACATGATAGGAGACAAGATTATCTAAATAAATAAAACAACTTATAAGATGATTCAGTTATGCTACCGCTTGTAAGAAATCAATACACGTTTTTTTCTAGATGTTTTGATGATCTACAGATGCAGATATATTGTATAGCCTTGA
This sequence comes from Areca catechu, assembly GCA_021397845.1. Classification (NCBI taxonomy): domain Eukaryota; kingdom Viridiplantae; phylum Streptophyta; class Magnoliopsida; order Arecales; family Arecaceae; genus Areca; species Areca catechu. Next base: position 64,437,924 of record CM038045.1, read on the forward strand.
CAAATTTACAAAAAGCAGCATCATACATAATATCAAGGGTGCACGTGCACTAGATGCACAATGAGCATGAGGTGGATGGAATTGTTTATAAAAAGCAACTGCCTAGACTGTGTAGGGATAGGTACTCTTGCAATTATGGAGTCATGTAGTCAAGAGCTTAGATTGCCCATTGGACAAAGCTCGATGATGATCAAGAACGATATCTAGCTGTCCTGAGCATTGAATTACATGAGTATCTAGCAAGGTTTACCCACCAGTGCGCACCCCTTACTGCAACAATATGGAATTGAGACTCGGTATGAGGGTGTACCAAGTCCCAGTATGCCAAACTAAACCCATTATCAAGCATGCCAACATTGTATCAGCATGGTACCAGTATGTGGTCTAATACCGAGACAACAAATCTGGGTATCTAGAGCACCAAAAATTCTGAATCAATGAACAAAAAGGGACTCACTTACAGACCAAGTTTTCTATAGATTTAGAGAGTTTATTTTGTATAAATTGAGTCATAAATGGATGGTAAAAGTCAAGGATTGACATTAGATTCAAAGACATATTAAAGTATCAAACAGAATGAAAATTGATACCTGTGAATGGTAGGGCATCTCCTATTTTACGTGACACACCACAACCTGACCGGATGGTGGTGGATTTTTGAATTAAGTCATTACAACTTTAGAAGTCAACCTACATGGAAGTGTCTAGAAAATGAAGACCAGCAAAGGCAAAGCCAAACCCTGTTAGTTGGGAAGATTGGTTCGCTATGATCATGGTAACAAGTTCTATTTTGTATATGGAGCTTCCTTTGCAAGGTTTAATATTCATGGCACCGTTCATATTACAGCACATGAAATAGCGGCATAGGCACAAGCAGTAGACTTGTTTCCTAAATACGATTTCTTATTTTAGTCAAATAAGTTGGATAGGAACCAGGTAGGAGAGTCTAATTATAGGTAGAATCATGGTTTGCAGTACAGCCCATACTGCCCAGTACAAGGCATACGATACTAACCAGTACCAGGCGTACCGTATTATACCATACCAAGACAAAATCAGTACGAAACTCAACTTCAAATTGGTACAAACCCTGTACTATCCCATACCGAGGAGTACCGAGGTGTAGCAGGATGTGTACTGACCAACCTATACCAAGGCATACCAAGATAAAAATTGAAAAAAAATGGGTAGAGAGCTATTACAGTACAGAGTGTGTACCGTACCGAACTAGTAAGGTAGTGATACAGTACTCAGTACCAAGATTGCGGTTCTTGGGTAGATACTTGTTAATGATCAAATTAAGATAAGTCAGTACTGACTGAAGCATGAACATGACTAAGCACAATTTGTCACTTTTTTCTGCCAATCCTGCAGCAACATATTAACCCAAAAGTGACATAAGGTAGCTTCTGCCAACCTCACTTCTATAGTACTTATTGCAGAAGGACCTCAATATCAGTTGATAGACAATTTCGCAGCAGCACAGCAAATAGATGCTTTGATTAATTACATGGTGGAGGCACACAGATTTTTCACATGCTTATCCACTGAGAATATTCCTGAACATACGGAACTATCCTATTGTTGCAAAAGAGGAAATATGATCATAATGGAAAAAGTTACATTAAAAATCACAGGCAGTGTAATTAGTAAGATATGTAGATGTCTCGAGACAACTACTGAAAACAATGAAGATTATTGACCTGCATACTGTCAACTGAACATGAGTCTATCTTTAAATTTGAGCTTTACATCTCAATATTTTATTATATACAGCATTCTTCATGCATAAATATTTCAAAAAAGTCTACTGCTGCAATGCATTAATGGCCTAATACTATTTGATAAATAAATATGGAAATGCCAGCTTATATACCTGAAGATTCACTATCACAATTTCCCCCCCACTGCGGATAGTTTTTAGAGGCAAGTTGCAAGCAGGAGTGATCTGCAAACTGCACAGAGTAGGGTTGGTAAGTCCCTGTTGCCTGAGAAAGCATCAAAAGGGCAGTGCAGGACATCATGGGTCATATATGACTGCAAACTTCTTGTGCATAATAAAGAGTGTAGGCCATAAGAAATATTTTTAATAATGAAAGTCAAGCATCTTGTGAGCCCTTCAAAGACAATATTGAAGTTCTTGCTTTGCATCAGGGCCATTCAATTCATGCTTGATAATTGATAAGGTAGAAAATTGAGTACATACTCCACTAGAACTTCTGAAGTTATAGTTTTCCTTATCTTGAAAACCATTTCAAACTCTGAATTGGGTTGTGTTCTTCTAAGTAACTGCAATCAAACAGCCCTTCAGTATCTCCGTCCTCTGTTGGGTTGAGTACTGGTTATTTCATATGCTATCTCCATATCCTTTTGGATTAACTACTACACATAATCTGGTGAACACCTCCATGTTGTCTTGAGTAAAAAGACAGAATGAAAGACTGAGCAATGTTAGATTTCAACTAGCTTATGTCAAGTAGACTTCAGAATATACTAGGGCAGTAATGAATGAAAAGGTTAACATATGTTTACAGAAAAATTTTGAAGGTACATCACAACTGGAGCTATTTTTGACAACATAAAAAGACAAAATTGAAAAATTCTGGTTTGACATTGTCATCTTTGTTGATTCCATCCAGCATCCCAATATAATGTATTTCCCTTCAATATTATATGGAGAGTTTTTTTGAACTTCCCCGACATTTTTAACCATCAGCTTTTACTACCTAACCCTTTTCATTTCATCAAACAGAATTATTTTGACTCTGAATTATAGAATGCAGTTGCTGGTTTCTCATCACTGGCACACATGCACTTTATCATGTTTATATGCTTATTTACAAGAACTGCATGTGCATATGGTCATAAATAGAAGGATGATAATACGAAATCCTTCGAAATTAATATTTAAGCCCCATTAACTATGAGTGTATCAGATAATTCTTAATGCAAGCTTCCTTACATAATGTTTATGGAAAAAAATTAGATTGTATTTAATGATTCACATGATGGAAACAGATTCCAGGAAATGATCACTAAATAATATTCTTGCTCCAGTGCAAATGTAACCATTACCTAGTCCCTAGGCATAACACAATGTCAGCTGTTCTACAATGCTTCTCTGCAGGATTCATCTCCTTAGGTGGCAAAGCATCCTGCGACATGTGTAAGCATATTCATATATGACACATTTGGGGAGGCAGGAAAACCTAACATGCACACACAAAATATATGTCATATAAGATGTTTAGAAGCTATAGACTGAGACTGATGCACATCCATATATACACATATTTCTTGAAGCTTAAGGAGTCCAGTATCTAGTCAAGATTCAACGCCTGCATTATTGCACGTATCTGATGTCCAGATAGCAAAAGAGACACATGTTCTCCAGTTCATTCTATGAACTCGAGAAATCTTAATCCGTTGTTAGATGATGTTCTTAGGAAAATCAATTGATGACTGAAGTCTTAAAGAAGCATGGAATGCTTGTGGAATATTGTAAAGCTCCTAATATAATTGAACCTAGAGAAGAGACTCAGATATTTTAATCATCAACTGGTAACCTTAGGCAATGCACATAAAAATAATTTAGGTTTGATTCAATTTTTTGATAGATTTTCAGAATGCTAAAAAAATGATACATGTTCCACAAATTTGTTAATATGTAAATATCAGCGCATTTTTCGGTAGAAGTTAGTCACCTGAAAAGGAAATATTGCACTGTTTTGTCATTTATTATTCAAGACCAGAGATTATCAACTACCAGAAGTGCAAAGAAGCCAGATGAAATTGTAAGTCCGTTAAGAAACTGTTGACAGCTTCCCAAAATTTATAGTAATGTTTTCAGATTCTCATTCAAATCACATATCAATTCATGAAAGGAAAATAACTTTTTTTGGATTCTCTGACTCTTGCTGAATTTGAACGAAATCTAACCATTAGACCCATGTTGCATTAATTTTAGCTCAATAATGACTCATCTTGTTGGTATGCTGGTCAAGTCCATTTGTTGATAGATTTACTAACCCTGCTGTATATAAGAGACCCAAATGCAAGGCTGAGGTTAAAAAACCGACTTATTCATCCATTCGCATTGATGAATATTTAAGTAAACTTCTAGACATGTGAACCTTGCACCTCAAGATAGAACATCAACCAAAAGGTCCCCATTAAACCATTACATCATCATGACAGAAGCAAGTTAAATTGATTTGGTCAGGATGGGAGGTGGAAATTGCAAACCTTGTATGATAGAGCTGTCAAAAGGGGATCAATCACCATAGGGAACATTTGATGTGAAGTCTACAAGAAACCAAACAAGATGGAAATGAGGTTGTCTATTAACTTGTTGTAGAATTACATTAGAAACATTTTGGGTAGCATTTTGGGTTCATCATTATGCACAGCAAGACATGCACAAACTGATGCAAACCACATTCCACTTTCACCTCTGATCATCAGATTTGACATATTCAAGGTAACAACAACTTAAACAGCACATACAAATGCTTCACCGTAAGCATTCATTATTGTGAAAATATGTCCACCACCAGGATATTTTTGTTAATATCGCTAAAAAGAACCCCTCAATAGCTTCCTTTTCACCAATGTGGAGTTACTTCATTAATAGTAACAAAATAATCTAACTCCTTTCATCCTTGACATAGCTTAACAAACATCTCGACTTTTTAGTATCTCTTTCAAATATGGTTTGAAAAAACAGCAGAACAGAATGGTACTGGTCACAGAATAGGACGGTACCACCAGTAACGTAACATTCCACTAGGATTCCCACCATGACAAGGCCTAGGTCACCAAAATGAGCCCAAGACAAGGTGCCCCGCCAGGACAGTTCACAAGTGGCCAATATAATTGGGACGATGCTGGTATTGGTCATCCCGGACCGAACCGGGTTGGTACCAACCGAAACCAAACAATATTACTGGTACCAAGGCATCCCATTTAATCTTTTTTAAACAGAGGTCAGTTGGGTACTCTGATGCCATTAGGCATCTCGTGAGAAACTTTTGACCCCAAAATGTAAGAAAGAACAAGGGGAGAAAGGAGAGGAAAGGATGAAGGGGAAGGAGAGTGGTTTTTGCTCTCAGTAGGGAGGGGTCATCAGTGGATTAACAAGGGAAAGTCACTTGATTCGGGTGAGGTCCTCCACTCTCCTTCTCCCCCAAAGTTGCAAAAATTAGAAAAACGGGGGAACTCATGCCAAATTCTTTTATTTCAATTTTGGATATGTTTTAGGGTGGACAGAAGCCTACAACACATTGATATTTATTTTTTTTCTTTCACCAATATTTTTTTTATATAATTACATATTTTGTATCAAAATATTAATAAAAATTAAATATATGAGAATTTAGTGTAGAAAATTGCAGCATGATGCATTAATAGTATGCACATGCTACAACATTTACATGAATATATTTCTGAAATTTATAATCATTTAATTAAATTTTAATAAAATAATTTAAAAAAGTCCAAGTTTCTTCAAAATCTAAATTCTAAAATATTATTACCAAATGTCCTGAAGTATATGTGATTTTTAAATTTTATCATCATGCATTTCAGCAGTTATTCGATATTTCATGATTTTTAGACTATTTTTTTAAAGAGAACAAATAAAAATTTGAGAAAGATTAGTTAAATGTAATAAACAAGGAATTGCCATCTTGTATGTTACTGATCAACATATTAGGAAAATTACTTTTAAAAAAATGATTTAATTATTAAAAACATGGAACATTCATTAATTAGTGAGAACTCTAGACTACCTATCTTGCATTTGGTTCATCAACAAAAATAGCATAATTTTAAAATTATTTTTAAAACAAATAATAAAATATTATTTACGAATCAAGAATTTTAAAAAAGTAAAACATGCATAAATGTCTTGTGAATCTTAATTTGAGTGGGTGATATGCACAGATTTTTCCGGTTGGCAAATGGCTTCTAGCAAGAAGGGTTGGAAAGAGCAAGGTGCTGGATGGCACCATAGTGGGGTCAAAAAGACATCATTAGGTGTATAATTCTTACAACATGGATAATAAAGGAGGTGAAATTCATCCAATTGAAACAACATCTAGCAGATGGCTGTGGTAATGTGCAGAATTGTACTAAGACACACGGGGAAGTCAAATAAGCAATGAGGGGCTACTTATGGGGTCTAAAGGAAGCAAAGCCTGTGGCCAAACATGAGCAGGCTTAGCAAGAGGGCAATCAAGACCAGTAATCAATAATGGCAGGAATGATGAAGGTAGTTGAAGTGAGCAGTCTGATCTAGACGAAATGGAGGTTCTAAGATGTAGGAGTTCGGGCCTCTAGGCAAGCACAATGGAAGTATGAAGAGAACATAAGGCATCCTAAACAATTTGGGGCTTCAAATTATGAGAGGTGGTGGGTCCAATGCATACAAGGACACAGCTATGCGGGACTCAATAAACCAAAGGTGGTTGTTAAGGGGTCAAAACCCTATTTAGTACATTTTCAAAAGGGAAGGAAAGAACACCAGGTTAGGTCCCACCATTTACGACATCAATTCAGCAGCCCGCCCGAACCCATTAGCTACACATCCCTGGATAGATGACTATATCAAGAAGGATAAGAAGCATGCGACAGGGGCCATTGCAGCCAAGTAGTTCGTTTACTATCAGATACTGACCTAAGCTGCAACAAGCAGTTTCTTCCAAGGTTCCCAGTACCGGGAGCTGTACCGATGGCCGGCCAGTACCGGTACCATGCCGACACATGGTACGGCGTGGCATACCAGTTCAAATCAGTACGTCCAAAAAAATAATAATAATTTTTTTTTGATGAATTACGGAATTTTAAGGTTTTTATTTTATTTTTTAAAGGTTTAGGGTTTAGAGTTTAGAGTTTAGGATTTAGAATTTAGTGTTTAAGAGTCCTAGATGCTTGAAATTTAGAAATTAAGATATGTACCTTGACTAGTTTCAATTAAAATAAGATATAAAATGATAATTAAACTAAGATTATCAGCAACAAATTAAAGTGAAATGTAGTATAAACATATAATTACATACCAATTTCTAGAATCGGGTAGTGTCAATGTCCATAAATATAAGGATCATTTATGTACTCCGTAGGCAGATCGGTATATCCCTCCAGCCAGGTAGCATGATACTCCTCTAAGCTCATCCCAAGAGGTATGCGTGATGAATCATAACTCATCGTAAATCCCTCTCTGATGCCCCGATTGTGAGAGCTATCCAGAGACTGATGATATGGTAGTACAGAGGCCCATCCAAATATACCAGCAGCAAAATCAGATCCATAAGATGCTCCGGGTTGCATGGGATAATAACCACTGGATGATGACGTCTTAAATGCACCATATAGATCATATGGACCAGAAGCTGCCGGTAGCTGCGGATAAGAGGATCCTGAATATGAGGATGACCCAAATACATCCATGGATCCTACTCCACATACAATAACTACAGCTGTATCGTATCCCGAACGACCACGCAGAGCCCGTCGCCTATATGGAATCGTATCACCACGAGATCTATCAAATGATAATCCATGATCTGTATCCTACGTGGAATGGCTAAACTGTGACTCCCCAGTGAATCGAATAAGAATAGGTGGCTGTGACTCCTGTCCTCCTGCCCCTCCCTGATCACTAGATCCTCCACTATCTGAAGCACTATCATCACTCTCTCTGGTATCTGAATCTGAGTGGACTGAGTGCTCTGATGGAGGTGCAACTGCCTTTCCTTTTCTCTATATCCGGGTCTACCAGATGGTGGGGAAGGACGATGTGCTGTATCTGCTGGAATCCTATGAGGAATATGACTTGTTGCCCATTGTCCAGCATCCATCCCAGCCTCACTAGCTACAAAACTAGCTGATCGAGAAGGCGATCCTGGCTCATCAAGCTCTGGCTGCTGCTGCTGACTCATGACCCACCCAATCATTGGATCTTCATCCTCATCAACATATGAACTTGCAATGGGATCGAGATATTTCAATTCTACTTCTTCCTGAATACATTTTAGCCTCAACCTTAAATTATAGTGTACATACACAAGATCGTTGAAGCATTTTTGTTTCAGACGGTTCCTCTGCTTGGAGTGGATAAGGCCAAATGTAGACCAATTGCGCTCACATCCATGGATAACACCGTTTGGGAGAGGATCCTAACTGCAAGAACCTTTAGATTTTTAGCAAATCCACCAAAATGCACCCACCATTCAGCTGCAAAAGACATTATATCATTTAAAATTTTAGGTTTGGCAAAATAAAAAATTTAATCCTGAGATAATATTACACTTACTCCTTAGTAGTACCTACCAAGATTCATCTTTGATTTACTTCTGATTGCTACAGTGGATCCAAATGAATCTGTGCCCTCCCTAAAAAATTTCGTAAAAAAGTTTTGTTAGCATGTACTACTTGTTGAAATTAATGCTCTTAAAAATCACTTAATAATTTTAACCTAACTTACTTCTTCAAAACACAGCAGCGATATTTGAATCGGACTCCATCTTATATATAACATTGCATAGGGCAGACAAAAGATTTTATTCATGGCAATGTCCGGTACGGAGTACTGAAATCTTGGATTTAGATAGTAAGCTACACATATATTTTAAGAATTAGTGAAGCGTACTTATACAAATCTAATTGAATTTTAATTTTTAGGGACTTCATAAATTACTACGTATCTGCTAAATACAAATCCAAACTCATTTGATAACTCCACCATCCATCAATGATCGGATATACTCAGATGCATATGATGGATCTGCCTCCTGGATCTTTTCCTGAATATAAAAAGTCCATCTGAGCATACCTCTCGAGTCCACGGCATGAAGTACCTCATACAGAGGCTTGATAGCCTCCACTATCCTCTCAGCCCGCTGCCAGAATGTGTCTCGTCACTAAATTTTCTACATTGCTTCCCTCAGTATTTGTCCTGGCATATCTGCTCTGCTGCCACTCCTGACTGACAAATATCTGACACAACTCTGCTTTCTTGCCAAGAAGACTATCAAGTGCAATGTAATTAGTAGCAAACCGTGTGACCCCCGGTCTCAATATTTTTTCCTGTAAAGCTCTTCATTAATGATAAGATTCATGTATGGTTATATATATAAATCTGGTAATAGACTATGCTAGCTCAATAATCTTCTACATTGCAAATTTTTCCAATATCCATCAACATGAGATCTATACAATTGCAACACAAGGGGTCCAGAAAATATGCGACCGCCACTCCATCAAGATCTGCCCTGCGGTCCTATACTGTGGTACATTATCAATGATGACCTGCACGACATTATGCTCTCCCACCTGATCAATCATCTTCTCCATCAATCTGAGGATATAACTGACGTCGTGCACCTGATTTGAAGTATCAATAGACTTCTGAAAAAAAATCTTCTCATCACAATAAGTCAAGAAATTGATGATGCTCCGTCTAGTAGGACCAATCCAACCATCACACATCACCATCAATCCATACATGGGCCACTTGCTCTGATATGAGGATATCCATCCTTCTAGCTCTTATTGCTGTCCAGAAGTTGATCATAGATATCCCTCGATGCTGGAAGATCTACACCTGCACCAGCAGCCTGTATAGATGAAATAGCAGAGCAATAATATGAATTATCTGCTGCATGGACTGGGATATGACTGAAATGAAACCAGAGGAGATGGCCCGCCACATATCCTTTTTCTTATCCTTTTTCAGCATTGTATCAATCCTCTGTTGCTTGGAATCTCTACTAGAAAAGATATATGGATCGACATCATGGATAGTGGCTCCCTCTGGAATGTCCCTGGAAAACTTCCTTCCACTGCCAAATGCTCCCAACATCGATGCAATACGGCTGGTGCCTCTCCTGACGGGCTCTCTGATTGAGGTCCTCCTAAATTGTGTCTCAGACTCTCCTGCAACACTAGCAGAAGCGGATCTCGATCCTGACTCAAAAGCTGATGGTCCAAATCGCTGTCTATACCTGGCTGCCTCCTCCAGCTACCTCTGCTCATACAAGCTCGCCTGAATAGTAACCTCCATCTGTGCCTCCTCATCAGAAGGAATAGATGCTCCCTTTGACTCCCTGAAGTAATAAGGTGGTTCTGCGGCTCTGCAGTCCACCTCTGCCTTCTTCTTTGCTGCTCTTTCCTTTCCAACTTTAAAATCAGCAAAGCATTTCTTCATCAACTGACGGACCTCCTATGAACACTATCGACATGCAGATACATCAGAATAGCCGCCAGCCAAGTACTGCTTCAACCTTGTTACCCCCTACCTTTGAATTCAGTATTGCACCATTTACACCTCCAGTGATGCCGATCCGAGAGCATCTCTCCATGCAACCACCCAATGTCCCACTTCGGATCCTTCTTCCTCCTTGATAGATCCATACCTGAATATTTAAATTACATATAAGGTCAATAATAATGTTTATTAATTAATACTTTATTAACCTAATTTTTAAAATTTAATTTATTTTTTAATTTTTTATTTAAAAAATTCAAAAAATAAAGAAAAATAAAAAAAATAAAATTTTAGATTCATGTAAGATTCTATTATACATGCTACATATATTTTTTTAAAATCGTAGAAATGCATTAAAAGTCATTTTTCTTCAATTTAAGACCTAGAATACTATTCATGAGATGCATCAAAATTGAATAAATCGACATGAAATTTATAGTGAGAGTAGCTTACAAGCCATAGATTAATAATTTATAATTACAATTTTTTTCTAATTATTTTTTTAGTTAATTTATTAATCTGAAATTAATTTTAAATTTAAAAAATTATATACTTAACAAAAAATCAAGATTTTAGTATCATTGTGTAGATCTATCCTACATCTACCACATACTCTAAAATCATAGCCAACAAAAAAATTTTGATAGCATTTCTTCTTAATTTTCTATTTTGCACGGATTTTAATAAAAAACAAAAGAAAAGAGAGAAATACGGAAAAAAAATATACGTACCTTGATTATACCTTCCTCTTCGACTTCTGGAAGTTTGATTAGGTTGAAATGGATCAAATTTTTTTTTTAAAGGAATCATCGTTAAAAGAACAACGATAGCAGAAAGCTCTACGAGCTCTCTGCTGTTATAAGTTAAAGCTCTTAAGAGCTTTCACAGACAGCCCCCCCACCACATGTCACATGGCTACAGTAGCCATGTGACAAAAATTAAAAAAAAAAAACCCATCCACCGAACCGGGCCGAACCGACCGGTTCGGCCTCATTTCGACCGGTTCAGCATCGGTTTGGCCCAGTTCAGGTTCGGTACAACAATTTTTTTTAAAAAATTTTTGGGGGGCAGTTTCATTTTATGTGGCCGAACCGTGCCGGCTGGCCACCGGTCCGGTTTGAGGAATTCCACGGTGAGGAATCCTAGTTTCTTCCAAAACATAATTACCTAAATCTGGAAGTAAGGTCTAGATATTAAGCCTCACCCTCCATATGAGATACACAGGCTACATTTGAAGACGAAAGCTTGAGGATTTGAAGAAGTGCATTAACAGATATCAGCAACAATATCAATTATATGGCATGACACTGATGTGAGATTGATGGTCTGGGCCAACTAAGAGCATCATTTACTTCCTAGTATATTATGACAATTTCTTTTAAACATCAATTGATGCATCTAATAGGATCCACGATTCTAACTATGTCCTGGGACTGACAAAGAAGATAATTGACGATGTCAGGCCGCAATATGTCGTCCAGGTGATGATAGATAATGGTCCCCAGAACAAGTGAGGAAGTGAGAATCTAATGAAGGACATGCAACATATTTACTGGACAACATATGCAGCCCATTGTGTTGATTCGACGATAAAAGATATTGAGCGCCTACCACAATTAAGTTAGTTGTTGAGCAGGGATGGGCTATCTCAAAGTATATATACAATCACACATGAGTCCTTGCATTAATGAGGCAACATCTAGCTGAGGAACTACCAAGGCCAGGGGTGACTCAGTTACCACATCATACCTAGCTTTAAGGAGCCTCCTTAATAATAAAGCCAGTCTCCAAGCTATGTTTACATTCAATGAGTGGATGACAAGCAAGTACAGTGAATCAGTTGATGGCATGAGAATCAAGCAGACTGTGTTGAGCAATTCATTCTGGGAGTGAAGTGCAGATATGGTAAATGCACTGGAGCCTTTGCACATGGTGTTGCGAATGATTGACTATGAGAAGTTTCCATGGATTGGTTTTCTTTATCCAAAGACACGAGATGCCAAGCAGCAAATTATTGATGTAATGACTATAAGGAAACATCTCCTTACATTCAGATCATTGAGGATAGATAGGACCACAAATGGACAGGCAGTTTACTTAAGTGAGGTGTTTATTTAACTGATATAACAGCATGATCTCAAGTGAGGTGTTTACTTGACTGATCTTTCTTACATCTTGATGATTTTAAATTTTGTGCTTTGTTATGCATAACCTACAAGTTGAATCTGCAGCACCAGCGGAAGAAGAGAGGCCTCGATAGGGTGCTGCTTTGAGTAGTCATGGCACTCATGCAGCAACAATCCCCTGATCATGGCTACACTGCAAAAGTAATTAGTGAGATAATATACATAGCAATGCACTATATTTCACATTTAAAGGACATTAACATGAAGCCCTACATATCTGATCGGGGAAACAATCCCCAAGAGATGCGAAGTTTCGAGGAAAACGGAGCTCAACAATCAGTAAGTAGGATGTTTCCAAGCATCCTTGGGAAATTATTCTAATAGGAAATCATAAAAGTTTATTGCCCACGAGATTTGTCACCCTAGCAGGGGGGTGGTGGGTGCCCTGAGGCACCCATGCACCTATCTAAGAAGATTGCCATCCAAGTCCCCTTGTCGCCTGTCCCTAATCCATAATATAGTGCAAAATTGATTGACAAGCAAGCAGCTGCACAACTTGGTATTCACACACTATAAGATGAGATTGGCCAAGAAGTATTTGAATCAGGGCAAGGAAAAGAAACGGGAAGTCACATTGGTAGATGACTTCATTCGTAACGAGGAAGATCCCATGCTTGGATGGGTGGTGGATCAGCTGTCTCAAGAGATGTAGATGCTAAATGAGCCAAGGGCTGTTGCATGACTGGACAAAACCATGGCAAAGGAGTTGAAGGTGCATCATATAGACAAATGGGCAGAGATGCATATCTCGCCCCCCACAAGTTAGATCCAACAGGAGAGACTCGAAAGGAGTATAAGGATTCTGATCAGCAACTTGATCACCAGATGTTTGGCTCATGACTAGGCATACAAGCCTCCAGGACTAGTCAGCATGGTGAGAAAGGCAAGTCTAAGGGGGGCTTACCAGTCATCGATCCAATTAAGGTAGCCGGCAACACACCAATCCAAGAAGATGACAATGAGACTCTAGAGCCATAAAATCTCAGCTTGCCCAGATCATCTTGCAATAACAGCAACAATGATGATAAATTAATAATAGCTTGAGTGATGGGTCTAGGAGGCCAAAATGGATAGGATGGATAGTCTGGAGGAGATGGTGGTGGTGGTTATTCTAAAGGCTTGGTACCTTCATTGGTGAGAGTTTATGCACACCATGCAAGATAAGGATCATGGAGCCCAGACTCAAACTAGATCTAAAAAGAACACTATCGTACACGAGGAGAGGATCCAGAAGTGATGCAGCCAGGGCACATAGGATCAAGGTTATGGGGATAAATATCTAGAGAGGTTGGAGGCTCAATTGTGAAAGTACATTCAGGGAAAAAGATTATATGCACACTTGGAACATTAGAAGCTGAGCTGATGGAAAAGTCAAACATGAGAAAAAAGGAGTTGTTACATAAATTAGAGAAAGTCAACATCACTAACACACCTATCTGTGCATCAAATAGCTATGGTGGACAACAGATCTCATCGTAAGTCGAAGGCGGATCATTTGGTTCTCTAGATAGTTAGAGTGGGCATTATGCCCTATCCACATACAATCCATTTTGTTTCTTCCACTTATAATATCTTCTGAGATCCAACTCTGCACATTATAAAAATATAGAGGGATCAAACTTCGATGTTGCTTCCTACTATCCTGAGTAAAAAAGGTCAGACTCCAAAGAGTACTTAATGTACACATCCACATCATCAGAAGTCACAGCAGGTCATTATCCGACATTTTAACGACCATCAAGGATGGGGGCAATATACATGCCAAACCACCAGCAAGACCCAGATGCATGTAAGAGCCATCAACATTCTACATGGGATTAGACCATCAAAATGAGTTATTATGATTTTCCTTTTACAATACTAAATTGTATTTGCCATTCTTCATTCATAAATGATGTTAGTTAATTGAAAACCAAGTGACCTACTGTTAGACCCTAACTAGGCGGCATCAAGGGTTGGCATGGGTTTGGTGCCTTTGCCATGCCAACCTAAGACGAGCGCAGGAAGGCAGGCTCAAAAATAGAAGGCAGCAGGTGTGTGCGGACCTTGGCAAAGGCGCATACATGATGGCATGAGCAGACGCATGCCAAGTGACGACTCGGCTGCGGGCATGCAGGCCGCGGGCGCGAGGGCGCACAGGCCACGGGCGTGTAGGGCACGGGCGCACAAGCCGGGGCACAGAGTGTGCGCAGGCCGTCGGCAAGCCGCGGGCGCAAAGTGTGCGCAGGCCGCGGGCGCGCAATGGCTGTGGGCAGTTGCTGACTGCAGTTATTCGGTGGTTGCCAGCAGTTCCTTGCAGTCCCTATGGTTGCTGGAAGTTGCCAGCAGTTCCCTGCAGTCCTTATGGTTGCTAGAAGTTGCCAGCTATTCCCTGCAGTTCCTATGGTTATCAGGAGTTGCTGGAAGTTGCCAGGCAATTCCATAACCAACCAGCAACCAAATGGCAGTTCAAGGGGAAGAAATATGTGCCTATTTATGTATGCTGCAGACTTGTTTCATAGCAGCAAGTGAGCATGGGTTGGGCTCTAAGAAAAGAGTGTTATCAAGATCTTGTAAATGTTGGGCGGGTTACCTGTTGTGTTGTTCCTGTTGAGTATTCAATAAAATGAGTAGAACCTTTGTCCCATGTTGCCTTGAATTCAGGTAGATTGTTGTGCCTTTGGACTTTCATTTGGGGAACGGTTTGTAAGGCTGAACTGAACAAGGGTTGTTCAGTGCAGCACAAGGCCAAAACTCTGCAAAAGTTTTGTTGCAGAATTTGATCCTGTGACAATTGGTATCAGAGCCTTGTTCTAGCATTTCTCTTGAGTGTAGGACGTGACACTCATGCCAGCAGTCGGAAATAATATGGATGCCTTGCGGGAAAGAATGAGCCGTCTGGAGGCAATGGTCAGGGCGCCTCAACTTGACGTTGATACTCCGCTGTGGGTACAGGCGGACCTTGGTGGCCACGGTGGCCATGTTGTAGGAGTCCCTTGTTGCTGTGCAACAGCAAATGGAGAAGATGCGGATCGATGTCAAGTTAGTCAAATCCGCGCTGCACTGCGTAGCGCAATGATGGCCCAATCAAAGTGAAAGTCCCAGACCTGAAGCCTTTCAATGGCACCCGGAGTGCCAAAGAGTTGGAGAATTTCCTGTGGGATATTGAGCAATACTTCAGGCTGTAAGAGCACCTGAAGATGAGATGGTGTCCATCGCAAGCATGTACCTTGCTGGGATGCGAACTCTGATGGCGCACCAGAACGGAGGACTTGGCCAGACCCAACATTGATACATGGGAGACCTTGAAGCAGGAATTGAAGGAGCAGTTCCTTCCCTGCAACATGGCTTGGGTTGCAAGGGAGTCCCTGAAGCACCTTCAGCAGACCAGTTCAGTACGGGATTATGTGAAAGATTTCAGTTCCCTGATGCTTGATATAAAAGACATGTCTGAAGCCGATAGGATGTTCAACTTCCTATCTGGACTTCAGCCATGGGCACAACTTGAGTTGCGACGGCAGGGTATCAAAGACCTGCCCACCGCACTTGCTGCTGCAGATGCATTGGTAGATTTGCGGGTCACCAAACCTGGTTCAAGTGCCCCTGTTCAAAAGCCCCGACTTGTGGAGAAAGTTGTCAAGTTCAAGCGGAAGGTGACTGGTGAAAACAAGGCCAAAGAACATGAGAAAGGCAAGGCCAAGGTGGGGGAGTCTACCCCAGGGAAAAACAAAAGTAACCCTCATCTTGGTTGTTTCATTTGCAATGGTCCTCATCTTGCTTGGAATTGTCCCAACAAGACCAAACTCAGTGCCATTGTGGCTGAGAATGATCAAGAGGAAGGCTAGGATTCAGATGGCCCCCAAAGAATGGCCCCATTGCAATTGTTTGGGGCAATTCAAGTAAAGAAGGCAAAGCTTGGCTCTTTGCTGATGTTTGTCCATGTAGAGGTAAACGGACATCGGCTATCGGCCATGGTAGACATAGGCGCCACACAGTTTCATGGCGAAAAGATGGAGTCATTGGGCTTGAGTGTGGTGCAACACTCAAGTCTGATCAAGGCTATAAATTCTGCAACGCAAGCCGTGCGGGGCATGGCACGCGGAGTCCAGATTGTCGTCGATGGATGGAAGGGCCTCTTGGACCTATGGTTGTGCCCTTAGATGACTTCAACATGATTCTTGGCAATGATTTTCTGGTTGCTGCCAAGGTGGCTGTGATGCCACATCTGTTCGGCTGATGGTGGGTGATGAAGCAAACCCCTGCTTCATGCCAGGACATACTGTTCCTGCAAGTGCTCATCGGGCGAAGGCTGAGATGGTTTCAACCATGCAACTTGCTCTTGGTTGGAAAAAAGGGCAGGTGACTTATCTGGCTACCCTTGTGAAGATAAAACCTGTAGCCATGGAAAATGTTCCAGTGCAGGTGCAGGAAATCCTTTCAGAGTTACAGGATGTGATGCCACCAGAATTGCCTCAAGGATTGCCGCCACGACGGACGGTGGATCACAAAATCGACCTTGTGCCGAGCACAAGGCCGCCGGCAAAAGCTCCATACCGGATGTCCCCTAAGGAGTTGGGGGAATTAAAGAAGCAATTGGGTAAATTGCTGGAATCCGGCAAAGTGCTACCCTCCAAAGCCCCATTCGATGCTCCTATTCTGTTCCAGGAGAAGAAAGATGGATCACTGCGCATGTGTGTGGATTATAGGGGCTTGAACAAAGTCACAATCAAAAACAAGTATCTAGTCCCTCTCATTTCGGATCTCTTTGATCGGTGGCCAAAGCATAGCAGTACTTCACCAAACTTGATCTGCGCTCAGGCTATTGGCAAGTTCGGATAGCCGAGGGAGATTCCATGGTTGTTTATTTGGATGATATTGTCATCTATAGCAATTCATTTGAAGAGCACTTAACACACTTGAAGTTAGTGTTTGCTCGACTGAGGGAACATTCCCTGTTTGTCAAGAAGGAGAAATGTGAATTTTGCCTAAGAGAGATCCATTTCTTGGGCCATGTCATGGGCAAAGGCATGGTGCGCATGGAAACAAAAAAGGTGCAGGCAATTCAAGAATGGGAAGCCCCTACAAAGGTGACTGAACTTAGAAGCTTTCTTGGCTTGGCAAATTATTACCGCAAGTTCATTCGAGGTTACTCCAAGAAAGCTGCCCCGCTGACAGACCTTCTCAAGAAAGATCAGCCCTGGGCATGGTCCAATGCGTGTCAGCAAGCCTTCGACGGGTTGAAGGCTGCAATTTCTTCAGAAACGGTGCTAAAATTACCTGATTTCGAGAAAGAATCTGAGGTGCAGACCAATGCATCTGACAAAGCTGTGGGTGGTGTGTTGGTGCAGGATGGGCATCCAATTGCCTTCGAAAGTTGAAAATTAAAAGAGGCTGAACAAAAGTATTCTGCTCATGAAAAAGAAATGCTGGCGATGGTGCATTGCTTGCGGACATGGAGGGTATACTTGCTGGGTACTAGAATTGTTGTCCAAACCGACAATGTGGCTAATACATTTTTCTTGACACAGAAAAAGCTGTCGCCCAGACAAGCACGGTGGCAAGAATTTCTGGCGGAATATGACTGTGTTTGGAAGCACAAACCTGGTAGGCACAACCAGGTTGCTGATGCCTTGAGCCGGAAAGGCATCTCAAGTGTTATTGCTTCTATCTCAAGAGTTGAAGCAAACTTCACCAAGCAGATCCGTGGTACTGCCCAAACAGATTTGGGGTACCAGCAACTGCTTCAACAAGTGAAAGGGGGAGTGATCCGACGATACTAGATCACTGATGGTCTTTTAATGGCCAAAGGCGATAGACTCTGTCCCTAGTGGTGGGGACTTCGGCAGCAACTGAGGGAGGCCCATGACACGCAATGGGCGGGTCACCCAGGAAGAGAGCGCATGATGGCTCTCTTATCCAGATCCTTCATATGGCCAAAGATGAAGGACGTCGAAGCATATGTCAACTCTTGCTTGGTGTGTCAACAAGACAAGGTGGAGAGGCACAAGGAGGCAGGGTTGCTGCAGCCCCTGCAGATTGCTGAAAAGCCATGGTTATCGATGTCCATGGACTTTGTCAGCGGCTTTCCTAAGGTGGATGGCCAATCGACCGTCATGGTGGTGGTCGACCGCTTTTCCAAGTATGCTGTTTTTGTTCCAACCCCAGAGGTGTGCACGGTGCAGGTGGCCACAAACCTCTTTTATCGAAATGTGGTGAAACATTTTGGGTTGCCTATCGAAATCATCAGCGATCGTGCTACTCGATTTACTGGTAGGTTTTGAACTTATTTGTTTCAACTAATGGGATCTGAATTGAAGTTTTCAACAGCAAACCACCCTCAGACAGACGGTCAAACGGAGAGGGTGAATGCTTTGTTGGAGGAATATCTCAGGCACTATATCACAGTAAGTCAAAAGAATTGGTTGACGCTGCTTGACACCGCCCAGTTCTGCTACAACCTTCATAGGTCTTCAGCAACTAGCTTCAATCCCTTCGAATTGGCTGTTGGGAGGTAGCCATTAACTCCTCAGGAGATTGCACTACAGAAAAGTGAAGGACTCTGCCCAGCAGCCTATCGATATGTAAAAGATAGGCAAATAATGCTTGAGGAAGCTCGGGATAGCCTTGAAAAGGCAGTGAGGAGGATGAAGAAGTATGCAGACAAGGGTCGCCGGCCTCTAGAATTCCGAGTGGGTGACAAAGTGATGTTGAAACTGACTCCTCAAATCTGGAAACGAATAAGCAGCAAACAGGTACATCAGAGCCTTGTGCCAAGGTATGATGGTTCGTTTGAGGTGGTGAAGAAAGTTGGGAATGTGGCTTACCGATTGCAGTTGCCCGAGAGATTGAAGGTACATCTTAATTTTCATGTTAGTTTTCTAAAGCCTTATCATGAGAATGCAGATCCAACTCGGAAGCAAGCACTGCATGCACCACCTACAATAAGGCAATAGTTTGATAAGACGGTGGAGAAAGTCTTGGACCGCCGTACGCTGGGACAAAGTAAAAAGACTAGAAGAACTGAGTATCTGGTTCAATGGAGAGGAGAACCAAAGAATCAAGCTAGTTGGGAGAAAGAAACAGAGCTTTGGCAATTCGAGGAATGGATCAAAGCCTATCTATCACAACTCCCTCTGAGGACGTCGGGTTCTTCGGGTGGGGGAGGTATGTTAGACCCTAACCAGGCGGCATCAAGGGTTGGCATGGGTTTGGTGCCTTTGCCATGCCAACCTAAGGCGAGCGCAGGAAGGCAGGCTCAAAAATAGAAGGCAGTGGATGTGCGCAGACCTTGACAAGGGCACACACAAGATGGCATGAGCAGATGCATGCCAAGTGACGACTCATGCTGCGGGCGCGCGGCCGCGGGAGCGCAGGCCACAGGCGCGCAGGGCACGGGCGCAGAGGCCACGAGCACAGCGGGCGCATAGGCCACAAGCGCACAGGCCACGGGCACAGAGTGTGCGCAAGCCGTCGGCAGGCCACGGGCGCGCGACGGCCGTGGGCAGTTGCTGACTGCAGTTATTCGGTGGTTGCCAGCAATTTCCTACAGTCCCTATGATTGCTGGAAGTTGCCAGCAGTTCCCTGCAGTCCCTATGCTTGCTGAAAGTTGCCAGCAATTCCTTGCAGTCCCTATGGTTGCTGGAAGTTGCCAGCAGTTCCCTGCAGTTCCTATGGTTACCAGGAGTTGCTGGAAGTTGCCAGGCAGTTCCATAACCTGCCAACAACCAAATGGCAATTCAAGGGGGGGAATTCTGTGCCTATTTATGTATGCTGCAGACTTGTTTCATAGCAGCAAGTGAGCATGGGTTGGGCTCTAAGAAAAGAGTGTCATCAGGCTCTTGTAAATGTTGGACGGGTTACCTGCTGTGTTGTTCCTGTTGAGTGTTCAATAAAATGAGTAAGAACCTTTGTCCCATGTTGCCTTGAATTCGGGTAGATTGTTGTGCCTTTGGACTTTCATTTGGGGAACGGTTTGTAAGGCTAAACTGAACAAGGGCTGTTTAGTGCCGCACAAGGCCAAAACTCTGCAAAAGTTTTGTTGCAGAATTTAACCCTGTGACACCTACCACTAGGGACCCTTAATTGTCACATATCCAATAATTCTTGAATACTAATGCAAACCAAGTTCATATTTAGGTGAGGAAACGCCAAAATTTCATTAAAAAATAAAAAAAAATAGAGTGACAAAAAAAAAAGAACTCTTGCTAAATTACATGAATGTGAAACATATATTGTTTAAAATCAATTTCAAATAACTAACAACTAATTACTTTAAGATGTCCTTCTGAATTAAATTAGAAGAAAAAATTGTTCAAATAATATAAATTCTAATGATCTGTTAGAGTTATCAAGAATAACCTGAAAAGATATATTTTCATTGAGAATCATCCCAAGTGGCAAAATGAATGCATCAACATTATGCATGTTGGCTAATGAAATGCAACAAATTAGATCAACAGCATGTCACCTCCCAATCAAGAACTGTGTCCTTAAGTTTGGATCCACACTTTGTGTCAACGCAACGTCTTGATGTCTCTTTCATTCCAATAGTCTCAACCTCAAAATCTCTAAGGTACCTTCAGTCATGGAACATATTAGCATCAAAGAGTGAGAAGAACAATTTTTTCATGTTTGACTCAAGTATAAAGAATGTCAACCATATGGGTATAGAAATATACGATTTGCAGAAGGCAAAATAAGTTATGAAAAAGACATTAATAGCCATTAAATGCCAAGCATAATTTTGTAGAACGGAACAAAGTTAAAAGCCATACTCGGTACCACATGAAGGACAAAGTTCTCTGAAGGAATTTCCATGCAATTCAGCAAGCTTTTCCCTTGGTATACCAGACCGAAGATGAAGGCTGTCTACATTCTGGAAAACACATAAAGATTGAGTGCCATCAAAATTGCAAGCTTATATGCCTAGCACATAAAGTTTATAAAATGGTCTCAACAATTTTAGTACTAACATATATAATAAACAAAAAAAAAAAACGTTAGAAACAAAATAGCCCTTTAAGTGAACAAGAATATACAGTGTCTATGGTAGCATTCTTTACCATGGTTTCCCAGGAGAATAAAAGGTCAAATCTATATGACCAAGTACATGAGTGATTAATATGGCTATTAGCATTCCTAAGGACTTGCAATATATGCCAAATGTGTAATTGTCCGAAGTTCCCGAATCCTGATACTTCAGCCCCCAAAACTCAGACACTTTCATACAATACAACTTACAAATATATCAATATCTCCCCTATTAGACTAAATAGACTGGTCAGCAGCACTTTTGTTTTTACATGCGTACATATGTACGTATGTGTGTGCTTCATGAAATGTAGCATGAAAGAAAAAGAAAAAAGATGTTACCAAAAAAGAAAAAATAATTATAAAAAAATCTGATATAGAAAGTGGCCAAACACTTCACATAAATAATTCTTTAGCACAAAATATTTAAGTTGAATTGCAATCACTTGCACTCAACTTCCTCTAACAGATCAATCCCAAATGTCATGTCAGGAACTAACATTTCAAGTTTGATGTAAGCATTACATTCCATTTTCCGAGAGCCATGGAATGTCATGTCCAAGGGTCCAGATCTGTTAGACCTCACCAAAAAAGGCCAGCTAGAAAGTATGAATTGGACTTCATAGACCTGTTTAAGCACCCAATACCTCCCCAACACAACCAATGCAGAAATAAACACACCCACACAAATCCTCACAAGCTCCCCACATTTAAGTCTTAGCATCCAATAACAAACATCACGATTGGCCCTCACCAGAGATTAAACAGAAAGAGTTTATGAGAGCCTGTGCTGCTTTATTATGCATTGAGGAGATCTTGGGTAATTGAACAGGCCACAGATCCCAATTAATACCTTTTGGCTAGATTTTTTGAGTGAGGTCTTGGGTTGTTGCACAAGTTGTCACAGAGGATCGATGGTGAAGCATCAAATTCAATTGTCTTTCTCTTAACAAGCATTTTTGTTTTCATCAATTAGGCAATTGACAATCTTGTCAAGTCTGATTTTTTCTTTAGGAGAGTAGCTATTCAGCTATTTATCTGTGTAAAGTGCAGAATTATTTCAGTTTACACTAGATAGAAAATCTTCCAGAAAGATTTTCACATCAAAGTATTTCATACTGAATAGTGAATACAATTCTGTCATGGATTTAAATATGTTTTTACTTAAAGAGTCATTGCTTTTTAATTTTTTACAACTTTCAGAATATATATTTAAGGTTTATTAGATCTGTAGGGCTATTATAATGATATGGTAAATAAAGTGTGCGCTTTATTATGTTTCTTCTATATGATATGATTTATTCCAAATCTCTCCTACTCTTCATTTTCTTTTTCATTCCTTTTTGCTGTCTCATCTTTGGTCTGAATTTGGCCCATCTTTTTGTGTGTCAAGACAAGGAAAAGTTTAAGTTCATCACTTCATTGACTCTACAATTCCACCAGATTCTTTCCATTGCTTTTGTCCCTTCTACACCCTCTTGCCCACCTCCAAGTTTCATTCCTTTCCAAGGACATGTAAGTTAAAAGCTTTAGGATAATGTTCTTCACCACCCATAAGCTTTGAAACTGAAATTTGGATTCCTTTTTATAGATTCAACCAATATTTTCCTTCATTATGCTATGATCTGACAGGATTTTCCTTCTATTCTAGATTTGATCCAAAAAGAATTTCTTCCCATCTTTAGATTTAACAGATGCAACTGCACATTCTCCGCTATCCAGATCACATCCAATTCCAATGAACCAATGTCTGACACCTAACTTTAGGCAAAAAAAAAAAATCCAGCTCATGGATTATCTTAAATATTCACTACAGCATCAAAGAGCATGATAATATGTATTCAAAACACATTATAAGAGCCTACTAGTTGGCCACATCAATACAGCCATCAGTTCTCTATTTTCCAGTTCACATCAATTTCCATTGCACCAATGCCTAAAGCATTATTTACCAACACCACCACTTCAAATAAATGCTTAGGAATGCACCAATGACTTCACTCCCAGATAGAAGGAAAAGATTTTCTTCTCAATAACAAGTCCACTGCATCATTTATATTAAAATGTTGATCAAAAAAAAAGATTAAAGATATATGATTTGAACATTAGAAGACATTAAAAACTAGCAACAAATTAGCCATACCTGGCTGATAACAAACTTTAAGATACCAGCTCTTTCCAATTCAACTAACGCCATATGAGTCAAGCTTGGCATTGCACGATGGAATGGTAGAGATGCTTCAGGCACACCCTTGCCAGAACGCTGCACCTCAAAATCACAGCATTAGTAAATCATACATAGAATAGATCTATAGATTTACCAAAATTATGTTAAAAATTAGTTTGTTGACAGATATAGCAGAACTCTCAAAAAAATTCACAACATCAAGGTCAGCCATGTTAAGAATGACAAGTAATTGCCACCACTTGATTTCCACTCCAGAATCTGCTATAGATTTTTAAGCATTTTTTCCTTGTACCAACTACCAAGCATTTAATGCCACACTCATCTGTTTATCCTTAACAAGCAAACCTTTTTATTGGACAATAAAGGTCCAGCAGTTTGTCAAACTAAGATTGAGAAAAGTCTTAGCTGCCGAAAAGCTCACATAACCATCAGAATGACCATTGCATGTAGTTTTTTGCCACATAGTGAAAGAGATTTCAATCCCGTGAATGGCTGTTCTGGAAATGTGGAAAAGTAACAAAGATCATTTTAGACTGTCCCCACAAAATGGAAAGAATTACGCATCTTCTAATGGAGAAGTAGCATCAGGAATAACACAGTGGTTGCTAACAATTACCTACTAAATAAATCTCAAAGGTTATATCCAGTTGCAAGGGGCTGAACATCAAGGCTTCAAAACTCAGTTCAGCCTAACCAAATGATTCAGTTTCAGCAGTTTTAGTGGTTTTTCTTTAGATTCAGCAAATTGATTGAAAATTATTTAAAAAATAGCTAATTAGTATTGGCAAAATATAGAAGTGAAGAAAACTAAACTAACCTAAGAGGACATATTCTGAAGTATAATGTCATCTGGGACCAATTTTGTGGTTTTACGTAGAAACATCCCAAGAAAAACATATTAAAATCTAAAATGAACAGCCTAAATGCCTAGTAGAAATAGGCAAGCCTGTGCCATAATAATAGACTTTCATTTAAATCTCATGGGACCTAATGTTGCAATGCTTCCAAATATCTGCTGAAAAATTGCAAATCTAGGTATACTGAAAGTTCTTCCCAAAGGAAATAGAGAAATGCCAGGACAAAAAAACTGGTATAGTAAATCATACATACAATGAAGTCAGCCCCATTAATTTCAGCGAATTTCCAAAGCTAGGCCCAATTGCAAATCAGTTCTGGCCAAACCAATACATTATGATTTCAGATTTGGAGATCAAAGTGAAACTTCAAACCATGTTAAAAACCCATCTATCCTTTCTTATGTAGGTCACTAGACACATCTATAAAACTGGCATTGTAAGATGGTTCAGGTATTTCCATCGGGTGAAGCAACTTGCAATTTGCATCTTATTCTCTAAATATAATCTTAAAAAGTGAAAAAAACTGTAACAAACAGGCGACTAGATTGAGGATGAATATCATAAGCACTTGATTATTACTTAGATAATAGTGGCAAAATAAGCAATAAGTATTAATTTCATGCAATTTCCAGTTCAGAGGCTTCGAATTACTATGTATGCTTAACTCTAAAGCTCGGAAAAAATATGAAATATGAGTGGGACTCAACTAAGGAAAATATTTACTAGGACTATCTAGGGTGGATAGGTAAATTCTTTTCATTTGGTGGAAGGAGGTTTTTGATCTTCTAACAATCATGACGAAAGCATCTGGTAACTTACCATCAAAAGCAATGGGAAACAAAGTGCTTCATGTAGTTAATGAACTAAAATTTATAAGTTTAATCACATGTGGTTCTAGGTATCAAATGTTAATACCAAAATTTATAACTTACCAAGAGGATTTTTTATGTATTCTCAATTCTCATGAATTAAGAATGAAAATGCCCTTGATATTAGCCAGGATGGATAAAAAATTGTCACCCACTCAATCCAAATGCAATCTATACCTAACTTGGGTCAAGAAATTGAACCAAAGCCTAATCCATTTTCCTTTGAGTTGATCGGCTCGGATTTAGGATTTAATTTATCGATCCATCCCATATTTAAAGTTAAATAAGTTTAAGAATAATTCAAATAGATTATAAGAAACAAATAGTAGTAGATTGCTTCAGTATATCACAAACTTATTAGACAAAAAAATAATTAAATAATATTTAAACATTACTAAAAACCCACTTCACATACGATTCAAGTGGCGACCATATATAAGTTATAGTGCATGTTGGGGGGGGGGGGGGGGGGGGGTGCTTTTGTACTTGTTAAAAATGATTCCGCAGAATTTTGAGTGTTTGACTATAACCTAAAAGTAATTTTTGATTGCATCGAAGATCACTGTTTCACATAAAGCTGACCTCCTACTTTCCATGAGTACATTTGTGGGAATTTTTTTTTGACAAATAACATGTTGCCCTCTCAATACCCCTCATATGTTTCCTATCAAACTTTCTTTCTTCAAATTAATCTCTTCTCATCTCTATCCATGGCCCTGATTAATCTCGTCTCATCTCCATCCACGTTCCCTTTTTTATGACTCTTTCTTTCTTCAAATTAATCTCTTTTCATCTTCATTCATGTCCCTTTTTTCCCAACTTCCTTATCAAGACTCTTTCTTTTTTCAGATTAATCTCTTCTCATCTCCATTCATAAATATAGATTAAAAATACAATAAGAAAGATAAGAAAAAATAAAATAGCAGGATTTTCGAAACTGTCCCGAACCATCTGGTTCGGACCATACCGTACCGTATTGACCAAGAACCGGTACGATTCAATCCTAGGAAACGGTTTGAGACCCGAACCATAAAAAATGACCTAAACCGGATCGATATGGATCAGTTCGGTACGGTCCGGATCAATTTGGTACGGGTCAATTTGGACTGGTACAACCCAGTTCAATCCAGTTCAGACTCGGTTCAGCCCGGTTCGGGTCTGATTCAGTGATCCTTGCTTGAGAGGAAGGAGGAAGATAGTTTTTTCTTAATTCACCAGGATCAATACATGTACCGATATTGTACCGTACTATACCGGTTGCTAACCGGTACGGATCTCGGTATCGGTTCAACGATCCTTGTAAAATAGAAAATTTTATATCTAAATAATTTTAGAATCATTTTAGATATTTATCTTTTTTTGGTCATTTTGTCGTTCAAAGGTAGCTTTTAGGTTTGTCAACCAAACATTCAGCAAATTACTTCTATAGCTTCAAAAAGACATTAGGATATCAACAACCAAACAAAAAACCAATCAAAACACAACTTTTATTGAAAATGCTTTTTGGCCAAAATCTACAACATCCCAAAAAGACCCATGGTCAACAATATGAAATGACAATTAACTATATAAACATTTTTACTAAAAAAGAATAAAAGTACTAGATTCAAGAAAGATTAGAAAATACATTTCATTAGTTTTGGATTAGTTCGGGTTGGTTTCAGTTTGTTTTGGGATACTTAGTGATCCAAATTCAATTTATATACAAAACAAGTCATATTTTTAAATCCTTGTACCCCCATTTTGGTTGGATCAAGTTGTTTTTGGATTGGTTTTAGTTCAAAAATGTGTCAAATCAATCCACTTACAGTACTAAATAGAAATATCTCGTATTAGCCAATATCTTGAAATATCAATTTTTATTAGCTGATATAACAAAGATGAGATTTTTTAAAATATTGTATTGGAGCCTGATACCATTACAAACCAATACTTTGTCAATATAAAAAACTTTATCTTGCTAAATGCTTTCCAACCATGTTATCAAGCAATTATAGCTTTCCCTCGATAAAAGGGTAAGGGAAAAAAAATCTCTTGCTCCTCTAGTCTCATAGCAAGTTACTCTAGCTTTGAGCTACAATGCACCGTTAAAGCACCTTAGAATATATAGTTTTTTTTCTTCTAGTCTCGACATCTCCCATGAGTCCAATGTTCAAGAAGAAAACTAGCTTCAAGTGAAGAAAAGAAGGGTGAAATTTGAAAAAGTAGCAAAAAGTGCAAAGCAATAGAAAAGAGTACAGCATACTCAAAGGCTTGTCGCCTTTAGTCTTTCACTCTCTCCCTTCCACATTCTTTCACATTATTTTACCCCCATTCTTGTCCTTTGCTTATGGGTTTCTACAAAGTTGGCAAGAAGTCAAAGCAGGCCCTCTCCTTCATTCGCATGGAGACTCCTTTGAGGACCCTCTCACGAAAGATCGTGGCAAGTATGAAGAGGATTTTGGTCAACATATTCTCAGTCCAAGATCATCATGCTAGGTGATCTTGGAAACCCGTCCTCAAGGACAGGTTGAGAATGGGTTGACCATCATTGGATGGTGATTTGAGTAATCTAGAATCACTGTCACGTAGATTGCTAGGATGCAACCAAATACAGAGATCTCATCACCTCCTGTTGGATTACCCTTGATCCTAGGTGGATCATCCCAATACCAAACACCCCCCAGAGTGTAAGAGCATGCAAGATACCACACAATAAATAACACACCAATCAACGTTTTAGATCCCATGGGGCAGGGCTGTCCCAATTTTTTCATGGAACAGGATGCACTGTTGTCCCGCCCCATCTCTGCACCTGGGACAAGAGATGTCCCAATACATCTCAATCGGGATGCTGGGATGCTGGAATACTGGCGAGACATCCTGTCCCAACATATGGGATGGTACCCCATCCCAGTATCCCACGAGATGTCCGGCCGGGACCTGAATCCTTGACACCAATACCTTTCAAGCATGTAGCACTAGCACGATATTGACTGCATGCCAATCATGCCACGCACTAGTATAGCACAATAAGACGCACTAGTATAGCACAATAAGTGTTGCACGAATGCCAAGCCAATATGCTACTATCACAATGGAGAAAATAACTGAAAGTTCAAGCTATATTAGGATGGTTGGTCAGATCATTATGCATATATCAACAGTGCATTTACCATTTACCTGAAGAGTCCAGACCCCCTTAGGTCCTCGAAAATCAGGTATGCCACAAGAAGTTGATATTCCCGCCCCTGTAAATGCTACCAGATGTTTACTCTGCAATCATGGATGCAGAAATTTTGAATAAAGATAGACAACAGCAATCGACAAAATGATGCTAATATCTTCACAATCAAATTCGAACATAAACAAACGGCACATATAGTGGCAAACTGGCAATACTATAATTCTTTACCTTTTGTATCAAGATGGCAAGCTCTTTAATCTGCAATAAACAAACCAACCCAAAAGATATCAGGAGTCGCAAAGGCAGAAGATATCAGGATTTATGTAAGGAAGAAAAGGTTCACATAATAAATACAAAGCTAAGTCTGGACAATGATAACTCCAGCACACAAGGTCAGTTCTATGCTGAGAATAATTGTGTGAGAGAGAGAGAGAGAGAGATGCTATTGGGATGTCAACCACCAAGGAAATTTGGAAAATTGAATTATATACAATGACAAACAGAACATTTATAGAATAGAGATGCACCATTGCTGCGCTATCATCATAAATTTCATTAAAATAGTCAAATTAAAATAAAATAAAATATATGATGAGCATAAAAGCTTGAACTCAAGGACAGATAAGATGACCGGCAAGCTACAAGAACTTCAAAATGCTCAAACAAGAACAATAAAGCCCATTCTATAAACCAAAAGATCAGCCTTCTGCTGAAAACATATTGGCCAGAATACCTCCAGCGAAGACACCCAAAGAGATCCAGCCCCCTACTCAGCTGGACATCAATTGAACCTTGTGCACATTAGCTTGGTCCAGGGAAAGCCCTCCCAAAAATGGACTGTATAAACTCCCAGGGTTCCTCCCCATATTCCTTTAGTTCTTTGTATCATATCAACATAATATTGTCTAATGACAAATACCAGCAAATGACATGATTGTGGTGTTATCCATCTTTGTCTTGCTCCTGTGACGATCTCTAAAGGATGGTGCAACCCATAACTAACTCATGAATTTAAAATTTGGGTATAGTTGGGCTTATCTTTTTGGCTTTGGATTGATTCCAGCACTGCCCAACCAACCTGCACTCAATTAGTCCGCATTAACAACTACTTAACAAGTTATAGCATATCAACAAGCATTCATGCCTACGTCACTGCGTAAAGTTAAATTCAAATATCCCATTGAGCTCCTCCCCTTAAGAGGAATAGAGCAATAAAAGGAACACCATAATTAGCCAATCTTTAAAGTTAAAAAGGATAAACTCTATGGCACTTGAAAGGATTGGTTTCCAAATTATAAACCTTCTTAGCTTTGCCTAAACCCATGCAAAAGTGCAAGGCATTATAACCAGTCTAAAGATTTTAACCTTAGTTCACAAGGTTCATCCCATCTGTAACTGTTCAATGTTATTCATCAAGTTATGACCCCTAGAATTCCAAGTGTCTTGAGAGCAGCCATCAATCTAATGTCAATTGTCAACATCGATGAAACAGTCTCATATTCTTAGCCGAGGCAACTATAGGCAAAAAAGGAACGTGTCAGAAAAATTAAGAGGCCTGTAGTAAGTAGAACACCAAACTTATTGGCAAGGACTAAAGTTCCTGTCTATAACACGCCACAGCTGTGATACGTGCCATGCCAAAAGTTTATAGGCATGATACAAGGGTGCATGCCTCTATACGATTTATACCAACCAATATGATGTGTGTTTGTCCATATCAAAGCGATGTACACTAATATGAACAAATATATATCAGAGCAAGCTTTACCCTCTTCTAGAGCTAGAAACCTTCATGACCATCTCCTAAGCAGCTTCATTTCTACAGAGAAAATCTAGAAGTTTTAATTTTTCTTTTTAGAAATTTGAAGGTTTGATGTGCAAATTGAACACAATATGATATAAGATTATTGTTCTACACAGGAACCAATCATAAAATCAAGGCAGATCATAGAGTATAAGCTTCCAGCACTACCAAGTACCTACACTATGTTTACAATATTTCTAGTTCACCAGTTTATTGCACATGCCATGCACGTGACAAATCCTTTGGTATATATCCACAGATAATTATTTAGTATATTAATCATATTTACATGCATATGTGCATAGATGTACGTACATACATGGATAAAAACAAACATAATACATACATATGTATGTACATAAGCCAAGCTTGGTTAAGCAAAATAAAGTTAATATCACATTATATATTGCTGCATTAAAAAACCATTAGCATAGAGTTAAACTAAACACATTTATTAGCATCAAGTACAGCCAATGTACAGATCATAGAGCATAAG
This sequence comes from Areca catechu, assembly GCA_021397845.1. NCBI lineage: Eukaryota > Viridiplantae > Streptophyta > Magnoliopsida > Arecales > Arecaceae > Areca > Areca catechu. The sequence continues at coordinate 64,468,767 of CM038045.1, forward strand.
CCTCCTACACTACCAACAGTATGTGTTTCTAGTTCATTAGTATATTGCATGTGCCATGCACATGACAAATACTTTGGTATATATCTACAAATAATTATTTAGTATATTAATCATATTTGCATGCATAGATGCATAAAAACAGACATAATGCATACATATGTACATATATAGGCCAATGTTGGTTAAGCAAAATGAAGTTAAAAAATCATTAGCATAGAGCAAAACTTAACATATTTATTTGATTGTTTAGAATTATACTGAGGCATGTAATTGTATGGTTATATCAAAAAGAATATATAATGACTTTAAATCAAGAAATTCCTTCCTAAGAAATTAGTCATATGTATCCTTAGTTTAAGAAACATTGCTCATTAACTACTTCAATTTGAAATTGAAGTAGTTTTGCCATCACCTAAGCATGGTAGCAAAAACAACACGTCATTCAAATGTCATGTCCAAGAAAAGCAAATTAAAGACTCATGATTGCATTGACGATTGGCTATAAATAAAGGCTTTTTGTACAACTGATTCCTCGTTAACCAACCAAACGTTAGAAAATAGATTTTCTAGGATAAAAATATTGTGGAAACTGGAAAGTAAACATAGACACTTTTTCACTTAACCTAGAATAAACTACTCCACCCTACATGGTGGAGTAATTTGTTCCAGGGTAAAAAGTGTTAGGAGCAAGATACCCCAATTATTTTAAGCTAACCTTTTTCTTTAACAAACATAGCCTTAGGATTAGTAAATTCCACTTGATTATGTGATTGGGTTTAAATATATTATTTACTCTGAGTGGGCATAGATGGGGTTAGCCTGTTTCCAAATTCAATGAAATATAACCAGGTCGAATTAAAAATAATTTAAAATCCTAATTGTCTTTAGGTATTCAATTTGCATTCCTATATTTAAATTTAGATAGTCAGAAATCCCTTATTTTTCTTTATTTTTCTTTTCTGTTCTTCTTCATTCTTTTATTTTTCCTTCTTGATATTAAAGCCTAGAAGTAGAAGGCCAACAGAAACATCAGCAGTATTGCTCCCCCTCAAGATTAGAAGCTCTCTCTCTCTCTCTCATGTTTGCAAACATAGAATGCATATCAGATCCAATTTTGCACACCCTTTTCTTGAAAATATTTCAAGAAAATATTAATCCTAAGTATTACAAATGAAGAAGTTTTGCATATCAATGGCTAGGTTCAAAAGTAGCAAAACGTATTTCATTGGATTTCAATTATTCTCTTTGGTTCGACACGAAAAAGAGATCAGCATATTCAAATCAAAATGGGCTATTTTATTGTACCAAAAAAGAGGTTATTTTAGTCTCATAATTGATGTGACTTAACCAACAAGTAGCCGAATAAGCAAACAATGTTAAACTTGGATCCTAAAGTAAGACCCAGATTACAAAAATATACGCATATTATTTTATGCAAATCCAATTGGTGACAAGAGCAAATATTTCAACATACTATATCTAGCTCCTTAGATGTAGAACAACCTTTAAGAATATGAAACAATCCAATGGAAGAAGTGAATAAAATCAACTCCAAATTCTAGATTATAAGCTACATGAAGTTGACGCAACCTACCTCTACCCCTTGCAACAGTGCCATGAGTTTCAAAACTTCTTGAATAAATTAATAATAATTAAGATAGACCAATTCAAATTATTACTAATGAACACAATGGCACCATTATCACTCATTAAATGTTTCATATAGAATATATTTATTTTTAACTTTATTTCCGCATTGAATATAAATAGATGATTAAATAGCTAAATTGAGGCATGCATTAGCTACCTTAATATTTCTGCTTATTAAGACTATTCTTTAAATCTAAAGAGGGCACGTTAGACATTTTTAACATTTCTATAAAGATTATTAGTTTGTAAAAATACTTAAATTTTTGCTACAGTTTTTTTTACAATGGATTTTGAGCTCATTTCTGCTGTTTTAAAAAATGTTTACACTGAATAAAATTGTTTAATATTAGTTTCTACAAAAAATTATAAGGAGCCATGCAACATGTGCTTAACAATTGGTTTGTACTGAATAACATCATTTAATATTAGTTTGTACAACAAATTATAAAGACTCATGCAAATGTGCTTAACAATTTCATTATATTTGAAAATATCTCGCAAAACTTATGATCCTAAATTTCTATTATTGGTAAATATAAATTTGTCAACAGATACAAAATGCCGAGGTGGCATGCATCATGCAAAACCTTGACTGACATGGGTATTGTTATAATAATTTAGCCATTGCCTATCATTTATGATCTAAGCTATGAATCAAAAAGCATCCTTAAATGTTCCTATACCTAAAAAATCCAAATTAAGAAGGAAGAAAGCAGAAACTGAGATGAAGACACACAATCTTAATTGCTTTTGAAGATAGCCATTAAACAGACAAGATTCTGCACATCATATATCTCAAATGTGCAAAAACGCAATCACCAATCAGTCTATTACACTTTAATAAAAAAATTCACCAAGCCAAGATGTCTTATGGAATTTATTTGTTCATCAATGCCCAAAATCTCTTAAAGGCCCTTACTGAATTACAAAAGATCATCCCAATATCAACATAGTAAAATCTCAAGAAGACAAACTAAGCATTTCTTATTGTATAATATTTGGCCTTATTATTCTCAATACCGACTTGGACTTTGTTAAAACTTGAAAGGCTTTCACCAACTACTTTCATTCTCTCCTGCATGTTGACATGCTGCCATTGAATGTTCAGCACCTTGGAATCAAATAATCGTTTTAGCAGCCCTGAGCTGGCACTTGACAGACCGATAAGTCCCAGTCGTGACCAAACCACCATGTCGACTGTATTGAGGTCAATCAATCCCAAACCAGCTCTGAACCACAACAGAGTGCCTGTTTAAAGGGTTTCTTTACCTCCTCCTCCACCATTTTGCGATGGGAACAAGCAAAAAGAGAATAGTGGTGGTTCAAACAACCTGATTTCAGGCAATTCAAGCTGGCATCTATGAATATTTCAGGATAGTACAAGCTACTGGCTGGGTAAACATTTCTCTCTATTCCTTATTTTAGTTATTTAAATATCCAAGATCAAATCATGGTTAAATAGAGGAAGTGTTTTAAGGAATATGTTGAAGGAAGATTTACTAATGTGCAATCACTGAATTCATGACTTAGAGCATGGACCTCAGATGAAAATCACAAAAATTTGGATTTTCAATTGAACCCTGAAGGTCCATTTGGTTGGGGGTAATTTGGCATGGAAAAATAATTCTATATCAAATTATCATGTTTGGTATGAAAAGTGGAAGAGAAAGATGGAAAAAAATTGGTGGATCCCATGTTTATTTGTCAGAAAGAGAAGGTGAAACAAATACCATAAAGAATTGGTATTTGGTAAATTCTCGAGTTATGGTAATCCATACTTGACAAACATATTTCCAATAAAGTACATATATATTCATTAAATTTATTTTGATGTCTTCCCAAATTCATTCAATAAGAGCTTTTGCAAAACAATTAAAATGTAAATGGCATTATACAAAGGGTTATGTAATTAAGTCATTATATAAAAACTGATTGAAGATGACAATGCTATCTTAGTATTAAAAAAATATTCTATGTTGAAAGGAATATTTATAAATTTGACCATATTCCTATATAGGATTACCTCCAACAAAACGTAATAATCTTTTTTTCAGTGTCATTTTCCAAAAAAAAATTTCACCAACCAAACATAATAAAAGTTATTTTCCCTCCGCAATCATTTTTCCAGATAAATGATTTCCAAAAATTGTCAAATTATCCCATAATCTAACATACCTCAACCAAATAGACCATAAAAGGTTGGCTTATACTAACCTAATTGTTTATTTTGACGTGGTTATGTTTTCTATGTAGCTGTAACTGCAAGCCATGGAATGTTGTATGATAAACTAGCAATGTAGAAGCTTTGACACACATTTTGAATAGGATGACACTCTCAAATCAAGTTTTGCAGAAACATGGCATCAAAGATATGAGAAAATACAAAAACAAAACAAATGAAGATTGAAGCAGTCCCTAAATTGGGTGGACCAGCCAAATCAAATTATATGGATCAATTCTCTTCATCAATGCGGTGTGCAATGCAAATTGTACCATACCAGCCAGTTGTCACTATGAAATCAATGTCAAGATTTTACTCCTTGCCTCCATTGTTATCAAGGTACCAATGACATCCCCTTATTAACAACATTTCACATCAGCTACATGACCCTTGATAATAGAAAGAAAATCTTTTCAACCCTAGTTTCTTTGGCAGCAGTCTCACCACATCTCTCTTTTCCAGCCTTGACCAAATTCCAGCAACAACATTGAGCCCATGAATCCTTCAATGCTGTCATCTTTCATCTGCATAAATCTTTCACCATAAAGCATCAAGCCATAAATGAATCAACTACTGATTCTTTGCAAGGCTTTGCCTAATAGACTGATATTGTACTGTAACAACGAAATCCCTATTTATTTTTTCTTTTAATCACTATTCAGCCATAAAAACTCCTAGTTTGTGATAATAGGTCATCGATCCCCCTCAGTATGAGCATGACCCCAAAGCTATTTAGGTCACCACCAAGCTTCGACTAACTATATCACAATCTGATTTATCAGATTACAATTCAAAAGAGGGCAGCTAGACAATAAAATGTATTGCTCAGCTCTTCGTAACCCTTTTTTTCAAGTTAAAGGCCTATAGAAGGCTGGTCCAAGACATAACAACCACTCCACGCCAAATAATCTTTCAAATCAAAATCCCTACTTTTCCTGTAAAAAAAAAAAAAACTTCTCTCTTTCCAATCACAAGACAATCTTCCTTCAAGCAATCCATTCGACACAGAATCGCCACAACAACGCCAAAAATTGTCTCCCCAAATGAACTGTATCGAGTTTGAGACTCTCTTAGATCACAAACATTTTCGAACTCATACAATTTCTGCCAAGCAAAAACATCAATGCCAAACTATTAACACCATTAACACTCTTCCATTCTTCGGACAAAGCCCAATGAGAAGATAATCACTAAAAGAAAGAAACAGCATAAAAAGCACTGCGATCCATCAAGAAAGATGGAGCAATGGGAGGGCCAAGAACACCACCTTTTGCTGCAGAACATCCGGTGGGTCGAAGATCTCCGACATCCCCACCGTGCCCACATCTTCTCTGTACGACAGCTTCTCCGCGTACCCCAAAGACATGGGTCCCTCTCCTCCTCCTCGTCTCTACTCAAATATCCCGCTAAACCCTTCTCTCTCTAGGGCTTTGGATTCTTCTCGCAAGGGAAAGCTCGGGAAAGGGATGGATGAGAGAGGCGAAGGTCTTCCGTTTCCTTCTCGAACGACTTTAAGCTCTGTACACCCGGAAAGCCGGAGCAATCCGGCTGGGAATTCATAACAGCGGCAGGATCGGGTCCAGTCCGGTCTGGCCGGTTCAAAGAGCAAGATTTTAAATTCCATGTAACGGGATTATCCTGAATTTTTTATTAAAAGGAATATCCCATCATATCCTATTTGAAAAAGAAAATATTTAGAAATATTTCAATTATATTACTGAAATATTGGGGAGACATTCTATTATGATATATAAGATAGTATCCATTTCAATGTCTCACCGACATCCTGCCAGGATCTGAATCATTGTTAAAGAACGTATTTTTCCACGAGAACAACTACAAGAAGGTTTTGCTATAGTTTCGGATCCATTTTTTATTTAGTTTTGGACCATTTAGTTGAGATATACCAAATTACGAGATAATTTATAAAATATTTATTTAAAAAACTAATTATAAAAAGTTATCATATTTGGTGGATATTTTTTAAAAAATAATAATAATAAATATAATTCTATATAAGAATATAATTAAATTTATAAATATATTCATTAACAAAAAAAATTAATACTAAGATATTATTATCATATTCAATTAATTTTTATATAATAATTAAAATTATAAAATTATTTATATAATATTATTTATATTTTAGTTATTTTATAAAAATATTTTATTGAATAATTTTGGAAATATATCAAAACAAATTCAATGATCATAAATGAATTTTATTAAAAGTATTTTTATCAATACCAAATTATCACCATTTGGAAATTTATAAAATACCGATCCTTCATTGTATTTATTTTACCTTTTCTTTCAGAAAAATAAGCATAGACCCGCTATTTTTTTAATATCTCTCTCTTACATTTTTCATACCAAAATCCAATATGGAATTTATTTTCCCGTGCCAAATTACCCCCAACCAAATGATCCAAAAAGGAGAAGATGAAAGGAGTCTAGGATAGCAATCTGATCAAATCAGGTAAGAATGGATAGGATCAAATTCGAATTGCACTCAAAATATCAAATCTGAATCTAATTTATTTATTAAATTGGTTAGATTTTGAAATTCGAACCATAAGAGATTTTCCATTCCAAGATTCTATGCATGATTGCTAGAACAACAAAATAATATTATCTTCAAAAACGGATCTGAACAAACAATAAATCTAAAAATCCTATATAAATCAAGAATAAATAGTTAGTTTAGATTTTGAATGTAACATGTATTCGCCATTAATTTTTAAACTTTCAATCATTGAAGCTTATGCGAACATCAACAACCAAGTCATTCTCTCCAACTTCCTCACAACATGCAACTATTCGACAGGGCAAGCCATAAGAATTAATCTCACAACACATATATAGAAAGTGAATAGGGGACCTAGTATATTCATAAGCAAACTTTAATAGGCCCTCTTATCATGGGCGAAAGTTAAGCTAAGGTCTGTACTGTGTCGCCCTAACCACACTAACCAACATAAAGATTATAGCCTAATCACAAGGGTCACTAATAACATTGAACTTATACACATATCCATCAACACGGATCATATAATTAACTTATTTTAATAAAATAAAATAAAAAATAAAAAAAAAACTCTTACATTCTCTTATTTGGACAATATTAATTATGATTTTAAAAACATTTTATTTTAAAAATGACTCTTGGGATAAATAATAGAAAATATAGTATGTGGCTATAATTTTTAAAGAAAATAAATGATTTATAGATAACAAGTTCGGATTGACTCATCAACAGTATCAATCATACCGAATCATGGGTCATTGCATCCTTTATCTGATACAATATCTATCCATGGTTACAAATATTATCAATACTATCGACATGAGTCTTGGTACGATAGTATAGCAAAAAAATAGTATCTAAAAATGATCCAATGAAAACCTATTATTTTTATTGACAGTTCTCTAATTTCTTTTCAACATACTTGAGTACAAAATAAGCAAGAAAAAATTTAATGACTTCAACAAGCCATTATATCTCGCATACTCACCATGGTGTCAATGATGAGATAGTACAATATATCTATCTTGACACCTTATCTCAGTTTTCATATAATATATATATATAAGAGATATATCATAAATATGCACATATAACAAAATAATTATATAACTGTGCTATTAATCACAATTTATCTTTAATCATATGCTTTATTACGAGCTAAAAAAATTTCACGACTTTAAAAAAAGCTCATATATTTTCAAACAAATACACAAGGTCTCTAAATGGCAAATGAAACATATTCATACAACTATCATTCTTAAGATAAATAAATATTCTTAATATATTATATTGCATATAAATCATATAGGAATGTAATCCATCAACTATCATATCAACAATATATATAAATATTCATAATAGATATATAAAATGAAAAGAATACTATAATAATAAAGCATAAATATAAAGTCACTTTTACTAATTAAGCACATCAAAAGAACTCAATATGTTCATACTTTCAACAAGAATTGTAAAGCATACGGGTCTTAAACTCTTAGTTAGAAGATCAATCAACATGGACACTGTATCTATGTACTCAATAGTTATATCTTCTTATATTATAATTTATTAATTAATAAAATAATAAATTATAAATGAAATTTATCTATCAAGTCAATACATAAATTTAAAATAAATCAAACTCGTATTAATTCAAAAAATCAAAAGATTCAAAGATGTCCATGTTTTTGATATATTTCATGAAACTATATATCTTAGTCTTGTGATCAAGGAATCAGTGAACATTGACTCTATACTAATATACCTTATAAAAAATCATCCTTTTATCTAAAATTTATGACTGTCAAATATTCTATCACTATATGAATAGAGATAATAGAAATTTTTATTGTTCTTTGAAAGAACATAACTGCATTATTATTATAATAAATCTCAAGTGATTTTAAGTTGGAATCAAGAATTATAAGATTCGGGATAAAGTCTCATAATCAAAATAATATAAATTATGATTTTGCAACATGCCGCAAACATTTTTTGCATATCTAAAACTATCATAAAATTTTATTTTCATGCCTTTCTGAGAAAAAATCTCCTCTAACCATTTACATCTTAAGAAACCAAATTATTATAAGAAACGACATATTTTTATTTCATATTATGTGATTTCTTTATTATTACTATATCAATTAGTAATGGAGGTACTATATTTGGTTCATATATATGACTTACTTTTCCACTATCCTCTAATAAGATGAAATATTATATTTTCTTAAATAAGAAAATAAAAATAATAACTTATTTTCTCTAATATCATATTTGTAATATAAAAGCATCTAACCGCATTCATATCGAAAACTACAAATATGCATAATTTAATTCAATATTCTTTATATCCCTGTTAGGATAGTAAAATCTGTATTCTTTTAGAATTATCTAGATAATTAATTAAATAACATATTATTTTAGATCCAAAATATATTCACTGATAGAGTATTAATCTTTAACTATTGCAAGATAGCCCCTAACATAAAATTGAATAACATTGGACTTCCTACCAACCTTTAACTCAAAAAGTTATCTTTTATAATTACCTTACCAAAAAAGTTATCTAAAATATAGATGACGGTCCTTACGGTCTTGTACCAAAGACATCATAACAAAATTGTGCCCATTCATCACACTTCAATCCACATCCTTGAAAGTATGATTTTACTTAGGGATTTAAAGAATGGTGCATTAAATAACTATCCCATACTTATATAGATATTTGACAAATAATTCTAGGGTATGACTGGTATGCTATATCAACACTCTCATCTTTTTTTCGAAAGTATCAAAATTTTTAAGCAAAATAGGATAAAATTATTAATTATCCCACTTGTATAGCTTTAAGATAACTAAATTGTATAGCAAGAAAACTAAAAACATGATGAGTAAGCAATGTATTAGAGATAGAGATCTCAAAATACTAAGTTTATGTTCAATACTCTCTAGTTTCATAATGTATCTATCAGCTTATTATTAAAAAATTAAGCTATCCATCATATCTCATATTGATTTATTTTTCCATCAACTATCCAACATCTCTTTTATTAGATTCTATATACCTTTTACAAATGAAATCAAAAATTATATTAGATTATCATTCTTAGGTACAACATCAAGAATGGAATCAATTATTTTTAAATATTTTACAAGTAAAATGATTCATTCTCTACTATTTTTATTCTATAGTACTCTTATAAGTTATCTAAGATGGAGGATCATTATATAATGTAATATCCAAAATCATCATACTTAGTATTAGCACAATTTTGGTTATTGTTACAGTAGTAAACAAATCCATTCAGCCCTGACACAACATCCTCCATGGCGGCTGACGCGGCCATAATTGTGGGTCCGCTTGAGGAAGTCAGCCAGTTCGCGCCCAGGTCAGCCCCAGGCCGGCTTGAGCCGTGCACAGCTCGGCGCCTCCGCACGCTCCAGCCTAGTGCGGCTCGCCCGCGCCAGGGCACCAAGCCCACGCCAGGGTCAAGCCCGCGTGGAGTCTGTGCTTGATCCGGCACCAGCACGGCGTCTCGTCCAACCCCGCGCCCAACTCCACACCGCGGCACGCCCGGCTTCTCCGACTCCACCCGGTGTGGGAGGCAGTAAGGCTCCACCCCGCACGGCTTCGCCCCGCTCGACTCCGCCCATGCTCGACTCCGCCCTGCAAGGCTTTGCCCGCACACGGCTCCGCCCCGCAAGGCTCCGTCCTGCAAGGCTCCACCCGCGCTCGACTCCGATCCAGCAGGACGCCTGCCCCAGCTCGATGCTCCCGCGCCCCAAATCCACCCGCTCCGGTTCCACACGCTTCTGCTCACTCTAGCTTAGCCCGGCAGGACCCCAACTCGGTGATGCCATGCCCAAGACCGGCTCCTCTGGCTCTGGCCCGCATGGCTCTGGCTCCATGCTCGCCATCACCTAGGCCGGCACCTCGGTAGCGCCCAGTTCAGCCACCTCACGGTCCTGCATGCTCGTCCACACATGGGTTCGTGCATTCAGCCTCACACCACGCACGTCGATCCACGTGCATGGGAAGTCTCTGCAGGCCTCCTCTCGGTCCGCGTGCCCGCATGGCAACCAGGAGTAGCGTCCCAGCCAGTTCAGCACTTTGGCATCTCAGCCCAGCTCGGCCACTGGGAGCATCGCGCAGTTCGATCTCATTCATGTGGGCCCAGTGCATTTCCCGAGGGCCCCATCTGCGTGGGTCCTATAGCACGCTGCCTGCAAATGAGGACTGTGTTGAAACTTTCCAAGCCACTGTTTACACTAATCAGGAAATAATGCCCTACCCAAGGCACTGTATCCCTGCACCAACTTCCTGAACCACCCAAAAGAGGAAGGTTCACCAGCCCATCATGGCCTCACAGGCTATCCTAGCCTCACAGGCCTACATCAAGGAGAGCACGCCTCCCCAAATGACAGGAGCCATTCGTCTACATAAAGACCGGCATGGAAAGGTAAGGGGAGGTAAGAGATAACACACTCTCTTCATTCTTATGTTACGGTCCATTTTTTATCACCCTCTGGAAGTAAAGAGTCCCCCAAGCTCTCCGTCTCAGAGGTCTTCTATTTTCCTTCGATCGTCCCACTGACTTGATCGTCAGAGTGTCTTTGCCGGAATCCCCAGTCCAGGTCTCCCCTGTCTTGTAGGTCTTCACTCCAGAGGGACGATACAGAAAAGATAGCCCCTCACCAGAAAGGCCCATAGGAGGATCACAGCACAGCTCCAAGTCCCCTTCATCCCTACAACAACCCCTCCAAGCATGGCGACTTAACCGAGCCCCGTGGTGGAGGGTATGTTCTCCTTGATCGCCTCCGACCGACAAGCCCGGTGATGTTGGCAGGGAGTCCACTCACCTAGGCCACGTGAGAGTTGCAGGCCATGGCGATCTAGGCGGCAACAGATTGGCGTGCCAGGTAGGGGGCAGATTGATGCTCCTCAATGGATAGGATAGCAGTTTCCACCCTTGTCCTTAGTCCCCGGGGGGCAGACCGGGGGCACAAGGATGGGGGCACGAGAGCTTCTCCCTCTCTCTCAAGGCTCCAAGGAGCGGCCTCGACAAAAAAAAAAAGGGGTCCCGAGATGTGAGGGTGTGTCATCACCCTTGACAGGGCGGTAGGCAGCAAGCCGAAGAGGGAGCCACCTCCAGGCGGTGCCACCTTCCAGGAGCCCCATTCAAAAAAAAAAAAAAACAGGAGAGGGAGAAAAAGAAGAGAGGGAGGAAGGGTATGACCATCGTGGAGAGGGAAGAAATAGATGCAACATGGTTTCCAGCTCTCCCATGCAACAGGAACCCTATACTCCCATACAACAGAGTTTCCTCCCATGCAACGGAGTTTCCTATCATGCAACGAGGTCACCTCCTCCCATGTGATGGAGTATGCTCCCATGCAACGGAGCTTGCTCCCATCCTATGGAGTTTCCCCCCATGCAACGAAGCCTCGTGCTTCCGTGCAACGGGAGTCTCATCTCCTCTCATGCAGCAGGATCTCATCTCTCCTGAGCAACAGGATTCCATTCCTCCCATGCGACGAAGCCCCATACTTCCGTGCAACGAGGTCACCTCCTCCCATGCAACGGAGGTCCATCCTCCCACACAACGGGGCCTTGCTCCCCCATGCAACCGAGTTTTTTTCTTCCATGCAAAGGAGTCCCATTCTCTCCTGAGAGGGCAGCCAGCGAATTTAATCCTGGCCCGCTCAAGGAAGGAACGTATTTTTATCTATTCATATGACCGGAGCTCAACAGGTAACTCCTTCTCCGCTATATTTACAAAATAAAAAACTGTGCTTCAGTTCTACGGGAAAGGCTCCTGTACCACTATCAAGGGCAAGCACTATGACCTGCCAGAGCCAGTCACTGCCCGCAAGAATTCTTGACAAAATCCCGGAGTCCAGTCCGGATAAAGCCCGGAACCCAGTTCCGGCACAACGGTACCCAATTCCAGTACAAAATCCTGGAGTCCAGTCTGAATGAAAGCCTAAAACCCAGTTCCAGCATAATGGAACCCAATTCCGGTACAAAATCCCGGAGTCCAATCCGGATGAAAGCCCGGAACCCAATTCCGGCACAACATAACCCATTTCCGATACAAAATCCCAGAGTTCAGTCCGGATGAAAGCTCGGAACCTAGTTCCGGCACAACGAAACCCATTTTCGATACAAAATCCCGTAGTCCAGTCTGGATGAAAGCTCGGAACCCAGTTCTGGCACAACGGAACCCAGTTCCGGTACAAAATCCCGGAGTCCAGTCCGGATGAAAGCCCGGAACCCAGTTCCAGCACAACGGAACCCAGTTCCGGTACTTCAAGACCCGGAGTCCAGTCTAGATAAAAGCCCGGGACCCAGTTCCGGCACAACAAAACCCAGTTCCGGTACTTCAAGACCGGAAACCCCGGCACCTCAAGATGGGAAATACCAGGGGTCCCACACCAAAGCCAAGAAGCTCCCTAATGAAGCCAAGCTCCCTAATGGAGCCGAGCTCTTTGATGAGACCGAGCTCCCTGCTGAGATTAAACTCCCGTTGGAGATGAAGAAGACTAACCTCCACTATGGCTGGGGAAGGCAACGAATGAGGCATGATTCCCAAAAGAAGGAAGCTGTGAAGGCCTAGCCACTTCATGCATATCGTGCGAGACTGTGGAGTGGGACTCTGTCCTCCACACTATGCAAACATAATGCAAAGGGTGGTCCTGTTCCTCCATACAACATAGGCATTAGATGGTACGAAGCTAATAAATGCATGCACTGACCTGCTCCCCTCCTAAGGGCTTCCGTAACACTATCATCACCAACATCAGTAAATATTCCTGGTCGCTGGGATGCACAAGGCCAACCATCATGGAAGCTTATGATGGCAGCACCTCCACCAGCTGGAGTTTGCGATGGTCGCGCATGCACTAGCGGACTACCGCTCCTTGAGTTCCTCCCCCAGGATGGCTCCCCCGAGGACGAGCATCTGGCCGGGGTCAATCTCTCTCTCCTGCTCCTCGAGCTTCTTCAGCCAGGATGGCTCCCATCTTCCAGCAACTTCAATGCCTTCATCAAAGGTCCCGAGGGGTGCTTTGAGCTCGGCCACGTCAACTATATGCCCGGTCATATGTGTGTGCACCCAAGTTGTGCACCTCACCAACCTCTCATTGAGCCCCGCATTTATTGCTTGACTCTCAGTTCAGCTCTTGCCTTACTCACAGTCCGGAGATGTCCGCGGAGACTCCAAGAAATCCCGCCATCTATCAAGAAACTTACAGTTTGGCATTTGCTGTACTCACGGTCCGGAGATGTCCATGGGAGGCTCCGGAGGCCCAACCATTTATGGCCCGCCTCCTAGCATGGTGAACCAGCATCTCTGCCATCTCATGAAGGAGGTAAGAATCTCTCCTTAATTAAAGTTCCTCTCTGGTGCAACTTTGCTCTTCACCAATACAGGGACATGCCCATCCGAGTCCAAGTCTGGCGAAGTTAAGAACTCCAGTCAAGCTCCTCAGTTCAGTCGAGCTGAACTAAAGTCAAGCTCCTCAGTTCAGCCGAGCTGAACTAAAGTCAAGCTCCTCAGTTCAGCCGAGCTGAAGTCAACTGAAGCCGAGCTGAAGCCAAGCTCTTCACTGAGCCCCGCATCTACCACCTGACTCCCATATGGAGATGTCCATGGATAGCTCTAGAGGTCCAACCATCTGCGGTTCACCTCTTAGCATGCCAAACGAGCTGCTCTGCCATCTCACGAAGGATGTAAGAATCCCTCCTCAATAATTAAAGTTTCTCTTTGGTGCAACTTTGCTCTTCATCATTATAGGAGCTCGTCCATCCGACTCCGAGTTTGGCAAAGCAAGCCCGGAATCCCCAACAGCTAAAGACCGGGCACCCCGGCACCTAAAGATCGGGCACCCCGGCACCTAAAGATCGATGCCCCAAGTACCTAAAGACCGGACATCCTGGCACCTAAAGACCGGATACCCCGACATCTAAAGATCGGGCACCCCGGTACCTAAAGACCAGACACCCTGGCACCTAAAGACTGGATGCCCCCGGCACCTAAATATCGGACACCCCAGCACCCAAAGCCCGGAAACCCCGGCACCTAAAGCCCGGAAACCCCGGCACCTAAAGCCCGGAAACCCCGGCACCTAAAGACTGGACACCCCGGCACCTAAAGACCGAAAACCCTGACGCCTCAAAACGGGAAATGCCGAAAGTCCCACATCAAAAGTCATGAAGCTTCTAAAGCCCTACATTCAAGTCGCCAAGCTGGAATCAAACTCCTATCCAAAACCGAGCTCTTGCTCCTAGAACCTTCTAGCAGCTTCTACACCCTCATCAAAAGCCTTGAAAAGTGCTATGAGACCAACCATGTGCTCGGTCATGTATGTGTGCATAATGTGCACCCAAGTTATGCACCTCACTAACCTCCTCCTCCACGGCACTGCCTTCTATCCGGTCAAAGAGGACTCAAACTGAAGTGCTATCACCATCCTAATGCAACTAACCTTCAGTCAAAGTACCTACGGGCAAGTAAGTTTCAGAAACACCACCTTCTACTCTATTTTGCAGGTCACTCCCTGTTCATAAAAAGGACAGCCAGACTCGAAGCCTTCATCTAGGCCTTCATCTAGGACTTAGCTCGCTAAGGCTCAGAGCCGAATGAATGGTGATACTCAATTTATCCAAAGCATAGAGGTTTTGGACTCAGGGAGTGGGGGCATCTATTACAGTAGTAAACAAATCCATTCGGCCCTGACACAACATCCTCCTTGGAGGCTAACACGGCCACGACTGTGGGTCCGCTTGAGGAGTTTGGCCAGTCCACGCCTAGGTCAGCCCCAGGTCAGCTAGAGCTGCACCCAGCTCGGCGCCTTCACACGCTCCAGCCCAGCGCGACTTGCCCCCGCCAAGGCACCAAGCCAGTGCCAGGGTCAAGCCCGTATGGAGTCCACGCCTGATCCAGCACCAGCATGGCATCTCGTCCGACCCCGCGCCCAGCTCCGCACTGTGGCACGCCCGCAGCATGCACGGCTTCTCCGACTCTGCCCAGTGCGGGGGCAGCAAGGCTTCGCCCCGCATGGCTTCGCCCTGCAAGGCTCCGCCCGTGCTCGGCTCCACCCTGCAAGGCTCCACCTGCGCTCGTCTTCGCCCCGCAAGGCTCCGCCCGTGCATGGCTCTGCCCCGCAAGGCTCCACCCCGCAAGGCTCTGCCTATGCACGGCTCCATCCTGCAAGGTTCCGCCCGTACCCGGCTCTGGTCTGGCAGGATGCCTGCCCCAACTCGGCGCTCCTGTGCCCCAGATCCACCCGCTCCGGTTCCGCATGGTCCAGCCCAAATCCGCCCGCGGCAGGCGAGCGCAACCACGGCCACTCCGGCTTTAATCTAGCACCAGATCCATCTCCGACTTCGCATGCTCCGTCCGTGGTGCACCCACGTGGGGTTCTTCCGCCCGCTACAGCTCCGTCTCTGGTGCCTACACCTCGGTCCGGCTCCTCCAGCTCCACCCCGCATGGCTCTGCCTGACGTGGGGGGTAGCAGGGCCCCGCTCTGGCTCCGGTTCAGCGGACTCCACTTGGTCCGGTGCTCCCGCACCCCAAGCTCGTGATTGCGGTGCGCCCCCACGCTTTCGCCCGATCCGGCTCAGCCTGGTGAGACCCCAGCTCGGCGATGACGTGCCCAAGACTGGCTCCTCCAGCTTCAGCCACACGGCTCCGGCTCCATGCTCGCCATCGCCCGGGCCGGCACCTAAGCAGTGCCCAGTTCAGCCACTGCATGGTCTTGCACGCTCGTCCATGCATGGGTTCATGCATGGAGCCTCGCGCCATGCACACGATCCACGTGAGGGCTGTAGACCACGGCGATCTAGGCAGCAATAGTTATCATATTTTATAGATTATTCTAATCAAAGTCATAATAAGAGCATTAACTCTATTGAATAAAAATATATTAACTATTAAAAAAAATTATGAGTTAATCAATAGAGAAATATAGACAATGTATATGTATGAAAATCTTTATAAGCATTATTTCAATGAGAGCCCTTAGTACAAACTTTTTTTGAAAAGAAAGTGATCCACATATGGTATCTCTCTTCAACATACAATACTATTCAATTTCTTCTAAATATTTTAGAGAAAGATATTGTAAATCTCAGTAAATGGGCCACTTTAGTGGTCACCATTTATCAAAATTCATAAACCTTCCAATCAAGAATTAATAAGTCATAACCACTATGATGGCATAAGATAAATAAACAACCAATCAAAATCATACATAGAAATAACTTGTTAGATGTACATACAATAAATGAATAAATAAAAAAATATTAAACATAATAACTATTTTCTATAAGAGCACCTGATGCATCATCATGAAACTCCTTTTGAAATAGAAAATATGATATGCTATTAAACTCCAAGCATGAGATCAATATAATGAGAATATAAGATATTTAAAAATTTATTTTCTTTAGACAGATAAATTTTCTAAGCCTAATATATTTCTTTTCAAAATAAAAATTAATATAATGAGGATACAAAGTATTTGAAAATCTATTATCTTTGGACAAACAGATTTTTTAAACTTAATATACCTCCATCTTTTATAATTTGATCTAATTAAGATCTCAACAATAGCATTATTATTATTAACACCAAAAGCGACCGTATAATCAAAAATAACTTAAATGCAAAATATTAATCAATGGACATATAACACTTTAATTAAAAAAATAGTCCAAATATAATATCACTTATACTTCTTTGGATAGGATATGCAATATATATAAGTGCTTTCTATGAAACTATAAGCAAACAAAATACTTCAGCATTCACGAACCTATTCTCTTTAGATAAATAAATATCTAAAAGCTAGAACACATTTGCAATGCAATGCTTCATGTAACCTCTTTCTAGTTAAAACATACAATAACCTCCTTTGGACAAGCGATTGTAGCCATAACCAAAAAATATCATTTTCATGATAAAAATTTTTATAGACTAACATAAATAAACTATTTTGATAATACATATTTATGCCAACCTATAAAATTATCCATACATGAAAATAAATATCCAAAAAAATAAAAAAATGACATATTTTAACTACATGTATGTTCCAAAAAATCAGTTTGAAATGAGATACTTAACAATATACATCCTATTGATCATATTATAGCATAATATTGTATTCCAACATTATCAATAACATTTATTATACAACTATAAAATACTTTTAAACAAGAATTATAGTATATAACAAGTATTGTAACCAATTTAATCACAAATCTAAATATAATTTTCACTATTGAAACATGCATCACATAAATCATAAATATGAAAACTTTTATAATTAATAATAATATAAAATATATAAGCAAGAATAGTAATTATGACATAAATACATAATTTATATTTAAATTATGATCCATTATATTGGCTATACTTTCAATGGTTTAACTAGCTTCAATTACAAAATCCAAGGTTATTCCTTCCTTTGGATGCGAAACTTCATGTCTTTATAGAATTAAAGTTAGTTAACATATTGTTGCTGCCAAGATCATCGTGGCCCGTAGCTGCTGTCGACGTCGGATCGTCCCTCGTCTCCTTGGGGATGGCTTGCTCTTTGGGACCTGCAAAATAAGGGTTAGTGACCCGGACCGGGAATTCCGGCGGGGGCACTCTAACGGTCAAGTCTGTGACGATCCAGGAGAACAAATCCTCCTGGTCGAGGCCCTGAGATGGGCTCCATGCTAGGAGGAGTGAATGATGTGTAAGTGAGGGTGCGAGTAGGCTGGGAAAGGTGGTGGCCGAAGGGAACTGGAGATGGATGGCTGTGTTCGAGCGATCCTTTCTGTGGATCTCCGAGAGCCATGAATTCTTAGTCTCCTGGGTGGTCCTCTTGTATGGGCCTCCTTCCCCTTCTTGCTTGAGTGTTTGTGGTTTAGCTTGCATACCTCCCCGCTGGGGGTGTCGAAGGTTCTTTTAAGCTCTGGTAGTTGTTGAATGCCTACCTCGAGATCTCTCCCACATTGGTAGGCACGTGCGACGGTGTTCTGTGCCGTAGATGGGACATATTTCCTGATTCACGATAAAGGAAGCTGTCATGCGCTCTGACACTCCTTCCGGTTACTCCACTCTGGGAAACCTGGCAGGGCCTCGATTGGGGGGCCGCTACCCCCAGGATTCGAGTTCCCTGGTTGACTTCCTCTTCTAGGTGGTGCAGGCAGTTGGTAGTGAGCGTGGCATCTCTGTCAGGAAGCTTCTTCCTCTTCTGGTGTAAGTGGTGGCTGCAAACAGTTATTATGATTTGATGGGTGCTTCCTCGTAGTCCTCGGGTGGCTCATCGGTGCCTCGGGGGGGTGGCCCCATCCCCTTGGTGGCCGGTAGCATTGTCCGAGATGGTTACTGAACTGGAAAGCTGGGACTCGACTCCGGCCCGCAGGGCTCGACATGGCGGAGGAGGGCTGGGCTCGACTCCGGTCCGGGGGGCTCTACTCGGAAGGGCTCGACCCGGTGGAGGAAGGCTCGACTCCAACTCAGAGGGCTCGGCCTCGGAGGGGCTCGACCTGGTGAAGGAGGGCTGAGCTCGACTCTAGTCCAGGGGGCTCGGCCTCGGAAGGGCTCGATCTGGCAGAGGAGGTCATCACGACTCCAGTCCAAAGGGCTCACCTCGAAGGGGCTCGACCTGGCGGAGGAGGGCTGAGCTCGACTCCGGTCCATGGGGCTCAGCCTCGGAGGGGCTCGATCTGGTAAAGGAGGTTGCTCGGCTCCAGTCTAGGTGCCCCGGGTTTGCGGGTGCCGACCTGGCAGAGGACGGAACTCGGCTTTGATGGGCCGCCTCGTCATTCTGGGAGAGCTCGGCCCGGTAAAGGAGTTCGAGATGGAGTGTCCACCATGATAGTTTTTCTGACATGGCATCTGACAGGGATTACACGTCAGCTTCCTGCCACATCACATATAGCTATCATTTTTGTATCAAACTATAGTCATTTTTAGATCAAATATAATAGTTACATCTTTATGTAATTCCAAAATATAATAAGAGATAAAATAATTAGTCCTCGATATCTTCATAAAGCATACTTGAATAATACAATAATGAATAAATTATATATAAATAATTTATAATTATTTAAATATTTTATATACATGAAGAACTTAATTAAAATAGTCTTTGAATCATCACAAGTCCAATAATTCAAAAATTTCTCAAATAGAATAAAAAATGAGCAAGTTATAGCAATTTAATAAAAAACTCGATAATATAGGATGGAATCATAAATAACAAATAGTGTAGGGGTTTTTCTATAAAATTACTTATTTAGATGTTAAAAATAAGAGGGACCATTGCTAAGGTGGTATCCTATTTAGTTGGGGCCTCGCTTCACACCAACTGGTCACGGGTTTTGAGGATGACTTCGAGGAGGACTCGATTAAATCCAGGAGTTATCCCTTGGGGCCATGACGGTTGGGTCGAGTGAGAGGTCAAGGTTCTTACTATTTTCCATTCTAACTAGCTGGCACCTTAGTTGTATCAGATTAACATACTCATCCTCAGGTAGGAAAAGGCAGCGAAAATCTGAGCACCTTGTATCGAACATTACTTGGCAAGGTGGCCTACGGGATAGCTACACCGGGTTTATCCCCTATCTCTTTTGCTTATCTTTTAAAAAAAAGGAGGACCTTAATGTAATTTAAAAATTTATAAGGGGTAGATCATAAAAAATATCCTTGATCTAAATTAAACCTTGTCCAATATAATTGGGTTCATCCAATTTGTCAATTGAGCTTAATTTTTTAATGGATTAGATTTTAAATGGGTTGAAACCCAAAACACATTAACCCAAAACTACTAATCCCATATCCTTCCTCTTTCTTTCATGATCAGGTAGAGGAGGCGGTGGTGCGCCTCCTCGCCTGATCTCCACTAGGTCGTTTACCAGTACCCTTGCCATGTGGCCCCTACCTCCTAGGCCAGCCACCGTCAACTGGCCGACAGTCAAGTAAGGAAAAAATGATTGGTTAAAAAAAAAGATCGAGCCATCCCTTTGTTTTTTCTTTTTTGTACTTCTCTAGCGAGCCTGATAGCCAAAGGTGCACCATGGCCCACGTCCATCGTGGCCATGCTACCAGCCACCACCACTCCTGATGATTGAGAGAGAGATCAAGGAGATTCGATGATGGATCTTCTCTTTTTGATCTCCTTATATAGTGGTTTCATAAAAAAAAAGGACTAGCCATCGCCGACCATCGGATTCCGCCCTGTCATGCGGCCCCATCGTCTGAATGCTGCTAGTCTACCCTAGGTGGCGTGTTAGGTAGTGGATGGAAAGGAGGTTTTTTTTATTAAAATTAATGAAAGACAAACAACATCAAGGAACCAAGCACCATTGCTGCCTACCCAGATCACCACCTTGCCGCCTTGCCTCTTGAATGGTCGCCTGGCAAGCTGCTTTAGGCGATGGATGGGAGGAAGAAGGAGAAGGCATAGTATCTCTTCCCCTCGATTTTCTTTATTTTATCTTAATAACCAAGAAAATAAAATAAAAATAGATTTTAGATCATGCATAGCCCGCTCTGATATCACATATAAGAGATTTTCTATTCCAAGATCGTATGTATGATTGCTAGAATACTAAAATAATATCATATTCAGGAATGGATCTGAACAAATAATAGATCTAAAAATCTCATATAAATCAAGAACAAATAATTATTTAAATTCGAGATACGTATATATATTCATCATTAATTAATTTCCAAACATTCAATCATTGATGCTCACGCGAGCATCAACAACTAAGTCCTTCTCTCCAACTTTTTCATAACAAGCGGCTATTTGATAGGACAAGTCATGAGAACTAATCTCTCAATATATATATTGGAAGTGGATAGAGGACCTAGCCTATTTATAAGCAAACCCTAATATGCTCTTCCATTATGAGTAAAAATTGGGCTAAGGCCTATACTATGCCATCCCAACTACATTAAACAATATAAGATGCTCATGGCCCAATCACAAGGATCACTAATAATATTGGACTTATACAAATGTTCATCAACACGGATCATATAATCATCCCATTTTTAATAAAATAAAATAAATAAAAATAATAATTAATGGTAGCTCATAATTAGGAAAAGCTTTTATACTAACTTATCCTATTTAATCAACGTTACCCATCCCGATCCATTTTACCTGAGTTGACTGGTTCAAATCCGAAATAAAATTATTGGAGAAAGGGTCTTTGAGCCGCCAAAACTTCTCAAACAAAACTTTACCCGCTCTCAGAAATGCCCCTCTCATAATTCCATGCTGAGCTTGAACCTCATCCCCGTGCCCAATTTCCTCTTTTTGTACCAACTTCCTCCCACACCATCGAGACCTCTTTTTTCCTTATCCCCAACTCCGACTACAATTCCCCTCCTCTCCCCAATACTTCCTGCACCAGTCACTCTACCTCTCCATCCTGCTACCTTGCACTACCTTGATTGACATCGCTTGCCCGCTATTGTGCCACCATCATTGATCACCTCATTGCCCACTCCTACCTCCACTACCATCTGTACTCTTAATCATGCCACCACCCTCGGCACCTCTCCTCTTACATCACTCTCGGCCACCTCTCCGCTCCCCCTCGTCCCTGGCCAAATAAGATTTTATTGACAATGATAGCACAAGAGTAAGGAGAGGAAAATGTGAAAACCCAAATCACATTATGGAGGGATTGGGACCAGGGGATTAGGATTTGGGAACGAGTAGATGGTTTTAAATAAATGGCCATGGGCACCGCGATCCAATTGCCAAATGGATGGGCCCATGCCTAAGCAGTATCATGCATCTAGTCCATTTATTTTTAGAAGATATCATGCCAATCCATTTATTTATATGGGTTAAATGGATTAGACTTCTAAAATCAAAACATGATTTAAATATTAGATAGATTAAATGGGTCAAACCTATTTACAACATGAACCTATTTAACCTAGATTTGAATTTGTTTATGATGGATAGAATGTAGATCGGATTTAGTAGGTTGAATCATATTTTGCCATCCCGGGGAGGTATGATGGTACATGTGTATGGATGGGGTTGCGGCAACGAGGAGGCGTGGGGTGGAGTAGACACTTCTTATGGTCTATTTTGCAGACCAGCAAGGCTATACATGCAGCAAAATATAGCTAATAATAACCGTTATTTCTTTTGATGATGCATTGAAACATGAGTTACATGCCTGATGAATGTGGTTCATAGAAAAATGGTGGACGTTAATGGCTACATGCACAGCTAGATTTGTTGGATCCTAGTATGTGGACCACAAAGCCATACACCATGTGGCCATGCACCATATGATCAGGCCACCAATCAAAGCCATTCATCTGTGCATCTCATTCATCAAATATCTCTCTTGATACAATACTGTAGGAATAAATAGGCATGATTGATGGCATATGCAGCTACATGGATATAGTGTAAGTAGACCAAATTTTTTCTCCTTCCGAGTTGTGGCACATGCAAAAAGGGTGCATCATGGTTGGCTTGTTCTTTGTTGATGGGGAACAACTCACTATCTTGGAGCCTTGTAGAGCATACAGCTAAATTTAGGAGAATTTCTAAGACCTTGGCTAAGTAGCAATTATTTATTTGACTGAAAGTTGATTTAGAAGCCCAGATCTTTATTACTGAATATCCTTTTTTTTATTTGCAACCAACATGTTGAACGAGGAATTTGTAAACTTATTTGGCTTGAAAGAATGATAAATTATAATTGATTGTATGTGCTTAATGATATTTGATAAATTACAATTACATGTGCTTTCCAAGCAATCCTGGAATTGATGCTAAATGATTAGGGATAAATGTTGACTCTCTTGAGATAGTTCAAGTGGCATCAACAATTGAAATTTTTTGTTGTCCTATTGATGCCTTATTACATTTGTTGTCCTTCTAATTAAAGATAGATGGATAGAAATACAAGTATTTTTTTTTTTAGCTAGTATGATGCTTCATCACCTCCCATCACTTTTTTTAAAGATATAATGATTATGATAAGATTTTGAATCAAATATAATGCTAGCAATTTACACTTTGAAAAGGTAGGAGTTTGGATGATGGATATTGTTTGTTCATTGTCAAATTGATAAATACACTTCTTATTTTGATTGATGTATTATGTTTATTAGGAGAGAAAGTAGGTAGGAATGGTGGATCTATTGAAATGTGCATTTACTTTTGCAAGTAAAACATCGCAAGTTCCTGTTGTTTCTGTTATAGTTTATAGTACATAGATGAGGCCTAAGTTGTAAATAAAAACTCATGAGCATTTAAAAATTATAGAAAAATAAAAAAATATTTAAAATTGAGAATACTTATCTTTTTATAAGGAAATAAATTATTCACCTATCTTTTAATTAATGCGATCTACATATTATATAGAACAAGGTTTTATTAGAGTAATGCATGATATTTTGTATCCAACTATGCAATATCATAATCCTCTTTGAAACCTTGAAACAAATGTGCTTTTATTTTTGTAAGTAAATCATAGATTTGATGGAGAAGTGGGTGAAGTAGAGATGAAATATAAAGTTTGTTTTCATTTTCTATATCATAAGATAATAGGATGATAAAAATAAAGAACATAAATCATTGGTTTATAAAACAAAGCATGATATATATTTATACTTTTTATTTAGCTATAATAATGGGCACTTTGAAATAGAATGTAATATTTTACAAAATATTGAGGTAAATGATAAAATGATTTTTTTTAAAAAAAATATTTTAGCTTATCAAACTAGAATTCAAATAATGGTCTATTTGAGAGAGATAATAACACCATAAATTTTTTCATTCAAATTTAATTTTTGAATTCAAATTACTTTTTATACTTTTTCTCCTTTCTTCATTCAAATTCAAATTTTGAATTTGAATGGTTACTGAAATTTTCTCCTTATTTTTTTAATAATTACTCTCATATATGCTATATATATTTAACACATGCTCAAACAAATTTCAACTAATTTAATGAAATTTTACTCATCATAATGTATCTCTTTTAATAGAGTAAGATCCATGCATAATAAGGTTGGTGGTTTTCAATATGAGTGTTATAATACTATATAAATAATAATTTTAAATTTTATAGTAATTTTATATGCGCTCTCCTTAACTTCTTAAAATATAAGAATAACTAAAAATACTAAAAAGTAGTTATAATCCAGAATAGTGAGCAATAAGCATTATATTTAATAAGCTAGTTGTTTGACCAGTATGATGAGACTACATCTTTCTACCATTTCATTTACAACTTTGTTATTCTTTTAGAAGAAAAATTATAATTCTCCGTTTATATCAATTCAAGTTCAACATGATTTTTTTGATAAGAAAAAGAAGTGGAGAGGGAAAGGGTGACCAGCATAGCTACCCTCTTTGGGTGTGACCATAAAGGCCCCCACTCTATTGGATAATATTATATATAGAGCGATAAAAAAGGCGATTCAGCCCCTTTCCACCTAATGGTGAGCACGTCATCCCAGCTCCATCTATGTACTCTGAGAATCAAGTTCAACATGATTTGAAAAGAGTTTGCTTTCCCAACCGTATATTTACCATGACAATCAAGTACTAATAATCATCTCTAAAGATAGAAATCTTTTTTAAACACTTGTATTGTAACTATCAAAAATTCTTTGACCACAATTGATCGAGTTTATTTAGCTTAGATCTCTCTCACTTTTATTTACAAAAACAACATTTATTTCTCTTTGAAGCATTTATTCTTGCTATTTAACATTATTTCTCCTTTAGATGGCATTTAGTGATCCAAATGGACTCACCAAGGTGATTTAAGATCACCGGTGATCCAAATCCTATGATGATCTAATTCCTAATGATCTAAGATTATTGTATTTGATAGTACATAGTTTAGTAATTAAAGATCTCTAGGTATCCATGAGTAACTTGTTTGGTATTTCATGAAAATCCAAGATTACTGACCATATAATACCAAAACTATCCCGATTGATTACATAAAAATATATTTATTAATCATATAAAATATATTATAATAAAATATTAATATACTTATTAATATATTTTATAAAATATATTTGTTAGTCTTATAAATTATTAATCCTATAAAAAATATTTAATTATTATTATAGAATTAATATTTTATTTATACTTTTAATATATTATTTAATTAAAAAAATTTATTTTGATTAGAAAATAAGGTGAATAGAAGTACTATATTAAATAATTTTATTATATAATATAACATATCTAATTTAAAATTATCATTGACTTATAAAATGATAATAATATGATAAATTATGTATTAAATATAATAAATATTATCAATAAAATAAAATATTATATATAATATTGATATAATATATTAATGATATATTGATACACTAATTTTATTCACTAGATTGAGGGATATTTTTGTCCTTAAATTTTAGTTCAAGATGACTGCCTAGGAATGATTTTGAGTTTTCGACATCAAGGACGAGTATTTTTGGATTAGATGATGATTTAAAAAGTGAAGATGATTTTGGATCATTGTAACATAGGATTACCTGATATAACCAAACATGGTGATCTCATCATCACCATCCATATCATTCTTGATCTTGGATAGATCATCCCATACCAAACATGGTGATCTCATAATCACCATCCATATCATTCTTGATCTTGGATAGATCATCCCATACCAAACACACCTTTAATATCTTCTTAAGAATGCCGTATATTAAAAATTGACACATAATCAACTAATAATCAAATAAATTGTAAGGACATAATATTTAGCACCATAATATTAAATAGTGAAAGGTAATATTGTATCACCATTTGGTACAACAATAACTCCATGGTATCAATGCTTTGATTACAAAATGATATTAATTACTTAAACTCCCTAAAATGGATCACCAAGTTGCAAGTTCTTATCTCTCTCATCCTACTTTAACTCTATTTTTTTATAATACATTCATATATTCTACTTTTTGTTGAGTGACACCATATATATTTGTTATTTTTTTTTATTGTAGAGCTGCGTACATTTGTTTTGAACCTTCCATCATCTAGTAGGACTTCTATTATTTGATTGTAACCATTATTTAAGTTATCCAAATAGCTCTTGAGACTGACCTTATTTCTCAATGCACATGCTCAATGCCGATGATCCGTAAGCATGGCACCATTTACTTTTCTCGTTCATTTTAATTGTATAATGAACTATACCTCATTACTTACAATATGCTAGCATTAATGTCTTACTTTACTCTTTATATTTAGTTTTATTTATTAAATTAAAGAAGAAATATCAGCTCATACAGAATGAACGCATGGTTCAAGCCATGTATATCATTGTTTACAATATCATAATTTTATCCAAATCTGGATAATCCTTGTACCTACACACTTGAAAGCTTCATTACATTTGGGCATCGTTATAATTTTTTTTAAGAAAAAAAATAACTATTTTTAAAAATCTTTAATAATAGAAACATATTTGG
Source organism: Areca catechu (assembly GCA_021397845.1). Classification (NCBI taxonomy): domain Eukaryota; kingdom Viridiplantae; phylum Streptophyta; class Magnoliopsida; order Arecales; family Arecaceae; genus Areca; species Areca catechu. The sequence goes on from CM038045.1 coordinate 64,495,682, forward strand.
TAGTCATTTTTTTATTTTTAAAAAAAAACATGTTTGATAAGCTAAACAAAGAAAATCTCTTTGCAATGTATTTAGTGTTAGATATGTAGCCATTGGTCATATGAAAGATATGTGAGATTAAAGAGGAGAGATAGTGTTAGGGTGAGAGGAGAGCTAGAGGAGAAAGCAAGAGGTGTAAAGCCTGCCCCTTTTGGGTTGACCACTTGGCCCAAATTAGAAAAGAAAGAAAAAGTGATGGCGAAAGAAAAGATTATAGGGTAAAGGTTGGGAGTCTTCTTCTTCTCTGACTCCTTCCTTTAAGAGCTACCTCTCATCTCTAATCTTTCATAGTCAAAACATTAGAGATTTTTTCAATTTTTTCCGTCAGGTGGGCTTTGAATCTGTGGTTGATTCACCATCGATTTTATCACCAGAGTCAAGGTAAGATGTCCTCACTTCTCTCTCTCCATCTCCAGTCCCCCAGTCACCATCTTGGATATGATTAACACGGTGGATTTCCGAATTCAATTAAAAAAGGAATGCTCTGTTTGTGTTCCCCTATTTTGCTTTTTTTTCTCTGCCTAATTTGTGGTACTTCATGGTTAAAATCTTTGTCAGAGATCCAGCTGAGCCCATGAGAGCGATGCATACAGCACCATCACTCACCATAGACCAATCAGCTTCTCTTTCTTTTATTTTGATTTATGCTGCAATCGATTACTTAGTCCTTAATTCCTTCTTTTCTTCTTGTTGACCACCATTGCTGGTTGCCTGCCATTCCCATTGTAGTCGATCATTTTCGTGGATCATCACCCGTACGGCTATGGACATTGTTGGGCAGCTATCTAGTTTGCTTAGGATATGAGTAAGAGAGAAACTCCATGACTCTCTTCTTTCCTTCTTCTCTTGCTCTCTCCTTCTTTCTCTCTCCCTCCTCTTTCTTCCTTTGTCTAAAGGTTGTACTATGGAGACACTGGACTAAACCAGATGAGAGTTTTGGATTAGCCTTTGGGAATTGTCCTACATAATGGCATTACCGATTAATGTTAGGCATCCTTCAACTTCATCATTGATGACTTGATATTACTCTCATTGCTTTAATCTAACTTGTTCTATGATTGATTATTCAGATTTATACCTCTCGGGTTGTTAGATGCCATCACCTGATTTAACGTGTCTTTGATTTATTCTACAATTAGTTCTAATTAGCATAAATTCTTGGAGGGTTCAATCAACTGGATGAGAAGGTATTGAGCAAAAGAATTTACATTATGATTCCTAAATCAAGATTAGTTAGAATCATATTGATTGATTGGACATGCCAAGTATGAACTAGTAGTAAATATTATGACCAAGGTTGTCATCCTAGAGATAAGGGTTCTTGAACATAATCATCAGTTTATATATTTATATATTTACACCGCATGATTTTGATCCTTGGACATGATTATTGGCATATATAATTATTTATGTACTATATGATTTTGATTTCTCATGATGAATATTTGTGATTATTGGTATGATTATTTATTTTATATATTATATGTTTATATCAAATATGATTATTTTTTGGATGGTTTGGATCATAATACATGCTATTAGAAATCTTTAAAAAGAACATAATTTGACATAGTACATATTTGAGATTTGATAAATTGATAATCAAGAAAGGAATATTTGGACTACCTATGTTAAATTGTGAATAGCCTGTCATGGGTAGGAATATGGCACTATGAATAGCCCATTATGGATAGGAATATGGTACCGAGAATAGCTACCATGGATATAAGAATGGCACCAAGAATAGCCCAACAAGGACATAAATGTGATACTTGAGATTACCAGTTATAGACTAAAGCGTGATTGTGATTAGTCTAAAATGCTAAGTAAGACTATTAATTGAATTGGAATATAAGAATGAGACATGATTTTATCATATGTAACAACTGAGTTATTTTGGATGCATGATGTGATATTTTATGATTCATAGTTTTATTATTATTTTTCTATTATTTTCAAATCATATTATTATTGGTATGAGTGTATGAGAATTTTTACTAGGCTGTAAAGTTCACACCTTCTACTTTCTTTCCTTTTCAGAATTATATAAGATATTTAAGCTTGGCTGTGGATCGGGTTAATGGATGAAAAAATGAATAGAAAGAGAGTCATTGATATCGATCGGATAATTGAAAGATGACTGAAATTGTAATTATACAAGTTATATTATTTCTTTAATATCAAGTATTTTGTTATGAATTGTGATCAATAGTATTCATAAAAAGTGAAGTTATAATGGATTTTAAGACTTTGTATGATTATAAGGTGTAGTTCTAGGGTTCATGCGATTGATTGCAAGGCTGATCCGGGTGTTGAGTTTGGGACATGACAAGAAGGGTGGCTGGAAGGAGGCGAGAGGATGTCAAAACAAATGCAAGTGGAGTGGAAGAGGTGGGAGGGAGGAAAGGAGGAGGACCTTCTTGGTGTAGTGGGTGGGTATATGGGATAGAGTAGTAGTAGCTAAGAGCCACAAAAATTTTTTTTGAAAGCTATGACTCGGTTTGAATTTATTATTCAAAAGTTATTTTTCAAAATCATGAAAATAAAGATTTTCATTTTTATTTTTCTAATAGATAATAGAAATTATTTGTAAAAATAAAAAACTAAACTTGTATCAAATTTCATACTTTTATTTTTAATGTAAAAAAATCTAATACCAAATGAGGAAAAATAATTGATTAAATCAAGTCCTCTTGAACTGGTTCAACCAATAATAGATACATGTAAAGGCATTAATAGGGTAACCCATATCATAATATATATTACATCTTTACACTCCACTATCTTTTTCCATTATCATATAATCCTTGGATTACAAATGTCTTAACATTTTTGGATAATATTGACAAAAGTCAAATAATAATTTTTAGATCTAGACTACACACACGAGACCAATTAACAAAGATAACCAGGGTATCTAGTACTTATATTTTGCTAGTGCATTTCCCAGAGTTCCGTAAGCATTTATAGTTCATCTTCCATAATAAAGTAGTAGAAGAAAAAAATAATGAGCTACTCTAACCCAGTAAATGTCAAAATACTTTAAGGTGGGTCGAAGCATGTCGATTCTTAACAACATTAAATACATATAAAAAATCAGGCAAAATTTAATTCTTGTAACATGTTAGAGAATAATGAATGAATGATGAATCTTTTTATTTTTAAAAGCATGTTTTTCATAAACTAATACTAGATCTAACATTTGGCTATGGCCGCATAATTCAGTAGTATTGGTCAGTAGCAAATAACTAATAATAGATAACAAGTGCTTGCATAACTCCTATTTTATTAACTGATGGCGTGATGTCGAAACCGGTTTTTAATTTACAAATCAACATGATCAATGTCCAATCTCCATTGACAGGGACATAATAAATCATAGCCATGTTAAATATATATAAAAATATTTTCATGAGTTACTTAACCACATTTTCTAAAATCATTATCAATCATAGCTCATATATCAAACTAATTTAATTGTGGAAGTATCAAATATATATTTAATTCTTATACCATAGATAAACCATAAAATTCTCGACCATTTAATTAAATAGATTCAAAGATCATCGAACCATTTTGAAACATACCAAGAAATATTAAGTCATTTATCTTATAGATGTCTAAATGCAAATAATTTTAATCATGTTACGGATGTTTCAAGACCTAACAATCCAAAATCCTACATTCATACAAGTCTACCTAGTAGCATATTAATACTTCAAAATAATATCTAAAATTTCCAAACTTTTCAAAGATCTAATCAATTTCTAATTTTTACAAGAAAAAAAAAAAGGTTACTAACCTTATCCTATCATATGGAAGGAACAGGAGATGGCATGGTGAAGCCCTTCCGGGCTAGCCTACCTAGAGAGGAAGAAAAGAGAAGCGGTACTTCTTAAAAGTCAGGCACACGTGGGAGAATGAAATTAGAGAGAGAGAGGAGTAGGAGCATACAAAGATAGAGAGAGAACGAGGTGAGTGTAGGAGAGAGTGTGTGTGTTACGAAAAGCATGGGAGGGAGAGTGCGATGGTAAAAGAAGCAAAGAAGAGAGAGGATGGGGTCTTCAGTTGGTTTGCTAGGTAAATAATAGTCACTCTCATCCCACCTCCTTTTGCATCCTCGTCTAGTCTCCCTTTTTTTTCGTTTATGTTACAGCGACACACAGAGAGAGGGCACTCATTAATAAGCCATGCACCTCCCCTCCATACAATATTCCACACACGGCTTAACGCAATGCCACGCGAGAGAAAAAAATAAAGGGAACCTGGGCCCTGTTTCCTATCACAGGGAAGGATCAAGAGGTGGCACAATGAAGCATTTATGGGCTAAGCCTAGAGAGGAAGAATAAAAAAGTGGTACTTCTTAAGGGCTAGAACTTGTACGAGAAAGAAATTAGAGAGGGAGGAGTGGGAGCATAAGAATGAGAGAGAGAGCTAGAGTGTGTGTTATGGAAAGCGTGGGAGGGAGCGTGTGTGATGGAAATGGAAGAAAAGGAGAGAGGATGGGGTCTTTAGTCGGTTTGTTTGCACGATTAGTAGTCACATTTATCCATGTACGTCCTTTCGCTTCCTCATCTAAATTCGATCCCTTTTCTATCTTCTCTGCTCTCATTCCATGGCCACACATAGAGAGACAGGGGAGGCGCACACATAGAGAGAGAGAGAGGGCACGTGTTGATAAGCCACATGCCTCCCCTCCTCGATATAATATTCCATACATTGTTTAAAGCACGAGGGAAAAAAATTTCTGACTCCTTGGATCCAGGTGTCATATCTGGTATATTTTCTTATAACATATCGAACCGTATATTAATACGAATACTATAACAAGATGATATTAATATGAGATCTGATTTCGAGACGATGGATCTTACCTCGAAGGATATTATGAGTTCTAGGAATTGCTTGTCTTTTGTCTTTTTTTGAGAGTGATGCAAGGATAAAAGTTTGATATGTCATTACCAATGCTAACTTGGAAAGTCTTCTTCCTTGATCTCTCTCCTCCTGGAAAGCTACAACTTTCTCCTATCCCTTTCTGTTGATAAAACAAAGGAGTTGGGGTTGAATCTAGCACATGGAATAGAAAAGATATTCTTCTCCTCCTTTATAAAGCTATTTTCTTCTCTTCCTCCTTGTTATTATTCTTTTTAGTTTTATTATCAATCCTGAAGTGTCTAGAGAAACTTGTATGAGACTTAGATAAGGTTGAAGATCATTTGTTACAAAATTTTGATGGTTCTTTTCTTGGAAAGTAGCGGTACAATTAGAGAGATTGCTTGTTTGGAGAGATGGGTTGCATGTATATATTATGGTCTTGTGGAAAATAGGAATCTAGTTATTGGTCGAGTCTAATGAAAAGGTGATATTTAAATTTTAGTTGCGTTTTCAAAATAAATAATTTAATAGTGATAGAGGACTTATCAAAGCCTTCATGGAGATGTATGGTTCTTCATGTACTTGAAACCATAATTTTTCTTTCTGATTAGCTCAAGTCATGTTCTCATGGTCATATTCTAGTACAAAACCAAGTGAGTTGAGGTCTTGCCTGATGGAAGTGGTGGAATGACCTTTCTAGTTCTAAGCATCGATGGAATTTTAGATCGATGAATCTTGATAGGAATTAGACATGATTTAAAAGTTGCATTTGACTTTTCCAACATAAGCTATCCAATTGCAAGGTGTTTGGTCTTCTAGAAAGGGTTGAAGGATCAGGGCTGGCAGTCTTCAAGGATTGGATTCATTAAGAATGACATCAATGTTTGGCTTCTATTTGGGTTATCAGCTAGCTCTAGGACCATATGTATCTTGTCGAGGTTAGGTCTATTTTGATGTGTGCCTGATAAAAAGGGAAAAGAAAGATAAACAAAAGGAAAATAGAGGAGGGAAAAAATTAAAGGGAAACATTTTAATGAATAATTGAAACTTCTATGGCCTCATACCTCTTGGTGCATCACACCAGGAGAGAAACCTTGGAGAAGACTTCCTTCAGAGAAGATGCTCTGGAGAAGATTTCTATTGATTAACCACCGTAAAACCAAGAGTGGCTAGCCAAGATGAATAAAGGAATTCTCACTTGTGATTTACACAAAAAAACCCTTTTAGACTAGAAGATAAATAAAATACCATTAAATCATTATGTTTCTATATATTCCTTTTTAACAAAAGAAAAACCTATAAACCAAAGTCCCTACTTCATAGTGCCTAGTCCAAAGCCTCTACTTCACGGTGCCTAGTCCAAGCCTATCCATAAGCATGGTTTCTTCTTTGATCATCGATTATATAAGTAGAACATTGGTGATCCCCACTAGTGAAGGTATAGGAAGTTGTCTAGGAAGTTATCCAGCATCCAAATTTTGGGTAATCTTATTGGCATTAGGTTGTCCTTTTTTAAAAGAAGTACTCAAATAGATGTTTTCCTAGTATCATAATGGATAGATAGGACAATTTTTGCTAGTGTATATAGAGCTTTAGTGCTTTGTCATAATACAATCTTTGCCATTTTTCTTCTATAATTTGTTCTTCTGCTTTTCTTTGTGCATGCGTGTGTTTTGATCCCTTTTCGAGGATGCTATCATTTATTTGCTAGAATAAAATTATACTCCCAATCCAAAAGGCTACGGATGAGGAATATGACAACCGCTATATATTCATGGAATAGGGATCCATAAGTATGCAAAGCAACAATATGTCAAATTAACCAATATAACGTAAGATAATATACTTTTTATCACAAGCAGTGATATTAGCCATAATAACTAACTATTATGCTTATATTTCAATACTAATATTTAAAGCATTTACACATCATCCTTATATAAATATTAATGTATATCCACTAATTCAAGAAATTATCTATGCTCTATAGATCGACCTTGCCTCTATGTATATGTCCTAAATGCTAATATCTACTTCCAAAAATTAGATCCTTGTATATGAAAAATAAATGTGAAGATTATGAGCTTCACAGTTCAATAAGTAATAAATATATTGTATAAAACTAATTCAAATCATATTAATAATGCAATTTAATTAAACCATATATATATATATATATATGATATACATACCTATCTAATTCCATAATTATATAATCAAAGATACTCACAGCAAACTTACATGTCATCTTTTCAAATTATCAACAATAAAAATGTATATGTTATTTCAAAGTTGAATACATATTTACTGTAATAATCATATAGTACATAACTTTTTTTAACTCTATAGCCTTTACCGTGGTGCATTTACTATCCTTACAGCTTAGATATTACCATGATTGCTTCTATGATAAGAATCTGTATTTTACTATCCCTGTAGCTCAAGTATTATCGTGATTATCTCTATGATGAGGGCCTGTATTTTATTACCCTTATAGCTTAGGTATTACTATGATTGTCTTCATAACGAGGATTTCAATACAAACAAGTCCGAACACATACACAATAGGGTTGAGAGTCAAGTAATACATACATACTGTTGCCGCCAAGATCGTCGTGGCCCGTAGCTACTGGCGATATCGGATCGCCCTTCATCTCCTCGAGGCTGTTCTGCACTTCAGAACCTGCAAAACAGGATCAGATACCTGGGCCAGGAATTCCGGCGGGGGCACTCCGACGATCAAGTCAGTGACGATCCAAGAGAACAGATCCTCCTGGTCGAGCACCTCTTGATGGACTCCATGCTAGGAGGAGTAAATGATGTAAGAGTGGGGATGTGAGTGTACTAGGAAAGATGGTGGCCGAGGTGGACTGATCCTCCTGTGTGGCCCTTTCTCTCTCACTCACTTGGATGCTTGTGGTTTAGCTTGCGTACCTCCTACTGGGGTGTCAAAGGTTCTTTTAAGCCCAGGTGGTTGTTGAATGCCTAGCTCGGGATCTCCTCTATGCTGGCAGGCACGTGTAGCGGTGTTTCATGTCATGGACGGGACGTATTTCTTTATTCATGATAAAGGAAGCTGCCATGCTGATGCGGACATCGAGATGAATATTGAGCCTGATCAGTTGACTCATATATCAGGACAGGTCGATGATAGTTCGGTGAAGCCCAACCCAGATATTTCGGTTCAGCTTCCGGCTCATGATGATTTGGGGCCGCCAGCCTCGCCAGCAGGAAACGTGCACAGGTTTAGACGCCTTCAAGGGAAGCAAGTTTCAAATCTGACCCATTTTTGGGATGAAAACAATTAATTGGAAATTGGGCCGAAGGCCCATACACTATTAGCGCCCGTGGAGTTTTGGATCCGGAAAAACACCGGAGTCTTTAGTCTTATTATTATTATAATTTTATTAGTGGCATGATCTCTTGATTTTTTTTTTTAAAAAAAATGAAGAATGTTTTGGAATATTTTTTTCGTGGGTGCTTTGTTGTTTCCGTGGAAGGCCGTCCGGCCTCTTTTCTTTTCCCCCTCGCGCACACCTGGTCGCTGTAGCCTGGTTGGGAGAGGACGATTCCGTGAGGAATCTCTTCCACCGTTCCAAGTTCTTGTAAAAAAAAAAAAGAGAGAGGACTCACGGTGAGAAACCCATCGTTCGTCCCTTCCATTCGTGAAGACCCGGATTGAAATCCGGTAGAGGGCTGGCAACGTGAGGAATCACGCTGCCCTTCCAGCGCTTGATCATTGCAGGTTTCAAAGGATCTTCCCCATCTTGCTCAATCCTAGCATCCAAGAATTCTAAGAACCCATTCTCGCTGAGTCGGGGTTTTGGTCGCTGCAGGCGTTTGACAACCGCCCTGCACCAGCTTGGTATCAGAGCCTTGATCCATTCTTGATCAGAGCCTTGATCCGTTCTTGATCAGAGCCTTGATCCATTCTTGATCAGAGCCTTGGTCCGTTCTTGATCAGGGCCTTGATCCGTTCTTGATCAAAAAAAAAAAAAATTCTGCCGGCAACCATGGAGCGGAACAATGAGGAGCCTTCTCTTCGTGACGTTGTGGTGACCCAGCAGCATATGATGGCTGTTTTGCAAGCAATGATGGCACGGTTGGAGGTGCAAGATCGTGCTATACCTCATCAAGATCGCAATGTACCTGACGAACATCGAGAAGGTGATGCCGACCCTTTCCAGAATATTGAAGATCCTCCACTATTGCAAAGAGGGCAGCAACCACGACGTGATGTAGTGCTTCCCAGGGATTTTGGACCGCCGCCCGTGCATGACAATCAGACTCGTTGGGAGCTCGGGTTTTGGATTGAAATACTGGAGTTCAGAGGTGGTTTGAATCCTGATGAGTATGTGGATTGGACCCTGCAGGTTGATGATGTTTTCCGGCTGAAAGAAGTGCCTTTGGACAAGCAAGTGCCGCTTATCATAATCCGATTCTGAGATCGAGCAGCGGCTTGCTGGCATACACAGCATTACCGGAGGTATATGGATGGGAGGCCACCAATTGCATCATGGGCAGCCTTGAAGCTGGAGATGAATCGGGAGTTCCTTTCTCAGAATCATGAACAGGTCCTTTATTCTAAATTGCATGGTTTAACACAAGAAAATCGAAGCGTGGAAGATTATACTACAGAGTTCTATCGACTGGTGGCTCGAAACTGATTGATGGAGTCAGAACAGAGGTTGGTAGCCATGTATTTGCTTGGACTGCAATTCCCGATCCAGGATGCGTTGGCTCTGCATCGGATTGACAATGTTGGTGAGGCGCACATGCGGGCACAAGCAGTGGAGCGGAGCCTGATGCGGAATAGAGGGTTCCAGAGTAGAGAAAAATTATCTGGTCAGTTTTCGGGGCAGAGTTCTGGTAGTAGGAGTGCACCTCCTGTGGTGAGGCAACAAACTTCGACAGTTCCTCCGAGACCTACAGTGCCGAGTGGGGCTTCAGGTCCCCAGCAGAGGGTGGGCAGCAATCGAGCCAATGTTCGCTGCCATCGGTGTCATGACTTAGGACATTATGCCAATGAGTGCCCCAAGGTGCGTACCCAGTTACTTATGGAGGAGGAGCAGGAAGTTGAATTTCCCGAGGATGAAGAGTTCGAGGATGAGATGTATGTGATTGACCCAGACCACATCCAGGGAGAGAGTCTGATTATTAGGAGGATGTGTCTTGCACCAAGAGCTGGTGGAGATTGGCATCGGCACGATATTTTCTCAACAAAGTACACTGTAGCTAGTAAAACTTGCAAGGTAATTATTGATTATGAAAGTTGGGAGAATGTGATTGCTGAGGAAGTTGTGAAGAAATTGGGGTTGATGACTGAGCCCCATCCTCAACCATACAAGCTCGGCTGGGTGAATCAGGATGCAGATATTCATGTCAGTCGACGTTGTAGGTTGGCCTTGTCTTTTGGGCCTCAGCTTGAGATGTCAATAGTAGCTGATGTTGTATAAATGGATGCGACACACATCATTTTGAGATGACCTTGGTAGTTTGATAATAAAGCAGTGTATAATGGTTACACTCATACTTATATGCTGCGACCAGATGGGAGAAAAGTGATCTTGAAACCGCTACAGGACATGGCTGAACAGAATGTAGTAATTTGTTTGCCAAGCAGGGAGTTTGAGGCGAGTTTAGAGGGAGAAGATTTCTATTTTGCCCTGGTTAGTAAGCCAGAAGAGTTTGGCCAGAATGGGGAACAGGAGCTACATGATCTTCCTCAGGAGTTGGTGTCAGTTTTGGAGGAATTTCGGGATGTTGTACGAAGTGAGCTTCCTGCGGGTTTGCCACCAGTTCGAGATATTCAGCATGAGATTGATCTAATTCCGGGTTCTATGTTGCCGAATAAGGCTCATTATCGAATGACCCCACAGCAGCATGAAGAGCTGAAGAGGCAGGTTCAAGATCTTTTAGACAAAGGCTTTGTACGGGAAAGTATTAGCCCGTGTGCGGTACCAGCACTTTTGGTGCCGAAAAAGAATGGTTCATGGCGTATATGTGTTGACAGCCGGGCAATAAACAGAATTACTGTGAAGTATAGATTTCCAATACCGAGGCTGGATGATATGCTAGATCAGTTGAGTGGTGCCGTGTTCTTTACTAAGATTGATTTGAAAAGTGGGTATCATCATATCAGAATGAAGCCAGGTGATGAATGGAAGACAGCCTTCAAGACAAAGGAAGGCCTGTATAAATGGTTGGTGATGCCATTCGGGCTATCTAATGCGCCTAGTACGTTTATACGAGTAATGAACCAGGTTTTGCGTCCATTCCTTAGTTCTTTTGTTGTTGCATACTTTGATGATATATTGATATACAGTAAGACAGCACAAGAGCATGTTGAGCATGTTTTACAAGTTCTAACAGTATTACGTGAAAACCAGCTTTTTGCTAACCCAGAGAAGTGTATTTGGATGGTAGACAAATTAATTTTTCTGGGATATGTTGTTACTGATGATGGGATTTTTCCAGATGAAAGTAAGGTGCGAGCGATAGTGGACTGGCCAGCACCTACAACTTTGATTGAATTGAGATCCTTTTTGGGTCTTGCGGGTTTTTACATAAGGTTTGTGAAGAGGTATAGTGAGATTGTTGCACCCTTAATAGACTTGTTGAAATTAAATCAGTTTGGATGGAATGACACTGCTAAGGCAGCATTTGATGAGATGAAAGTCAAGTTGACACAAGCACCACTGTTGGTTCTTCCAGATTTTGACAAGATATTCGAAGTGGATTGTGATGCTTCGAAGATTGGGATTGGCGCAGTATTCAGCCAAGATGGGAGACCCATTGCTTTCTACAGTGAGAAGCTTGGAGGTGCCAAACTGATGTATTCGGTTTATGATTTGGAGCTATACACCATTGTGAGGTCATTGCATCATTGGCGACATTACTTGATCCAGCGAGAATTTGTGCTGTACTCAGATCATCAAGCATTAAAATTTCTACAGGGACAGCATAAGTTGAGCTCCAGACATGCAAAATGGGTAAGTACTCTACAGGAGTATACTTTCAGCATCAAGCATAAGTCAGGCACTTTGAACAAAGTGGCAGATGCTTTAAGTAGATGGAGTTTATTGATAGGTGCTTGCAAGTATATACCCTTGGGTTTGAAAGCATGAAGGATGATATCCGTGCAGATGAGCATTTCCAGAGCATTGTGACTGAATTGGAAGCTGGAGGTCGATCTGACTTTGTCCTACATGATGGATATTTGTTCCGTGGTAATTGTCTCTGTATTCCTAATACTTCACTGCGTGTATTGATTATTCATGAGCTGCATAATCAAGCACATTTTGGAAGAGACAAAACTGCATGGTTAATTTGTCAACGGTTTTATTGGCCTGGGCTTGACCGAGATGTCAAAACCTTTGTGAAGAGATGCCGTTTGTGTCAGGAATCCAAAGGATTGGATACAAATCAAGGTTTATATACCCCTTTACCGATTCCAGATGAGCTGTGGCGAGAGGTATCTATGGATTTTGTTGTAGGTTTACCACGAACAGTGAGAGGTCTAGACTCAATTATGGTAGTCGTAAATCGGTTCAGCAAGATGGCTTGTTTCTTTCCATGCAAAATGATATTTAATGCATTGAAAGTAGCTGATCTTTATTTTTCTACAGTTGTCCGACATTATGGGTTACCATCGTCGATAGTTTCGGACCGAGATAGCAAGTTTATGGGGCATTTCTGGCGTGAATTATGAAAAAAGTTGGGTACAAAATTAAAATTCAGTAGTCCCTATCATCCTCAAACCGATGGGCAAACCGAGACTGTCAACCGAAGTCTTGGTAACTTGTTAAGAGCCAATGTGCAAGAATTTAAAAACTGGGATGTATGTTTGCCGAAGATTGAGTTTGAGTTCAATTCTTCAGTTAACCGTTCTACTGGTTTTGCACCCTTTTAGGTATTGTATGGATTTCTGCCAAGAGGACCACTTGATATTTTACCTGTTGATGTGCCAAACAAATCAAGTAAGAAAATAGAAGATCGAGTGGCTGATCTCTGTGAGGTGCACGCAACTGTTAAAGCCAATCTAGAGCAAAATTATGCCAAGTATATGGCTAAAGCTGATCAGACGCGTCGACAGCAGACTTTTGAGGTTGGTGATTTGGTATGGATCTTCTTGCCAAGAGAACGATATCCACAGGGAGCCTACACCAAACTCAAACCAAAGAAAATTGGTCCTTGTCAGGTGTTGGAGAAATTTAGTGACAATGCCTACCGAGTTGAATTACCAGACGATGTCCTTATTTCTGATGTATTCAATATTCGACATCTAACCCCTTATGCAGGTGATAATTCAAGTTTGAGGACAAGCTTTTCAGAGGAAGGGGAGAGTGATGCAGACATCGAGATGAATATTGAGCCTGATCAGTTGACTCATATATCAGGACAGCCCGATGATAGTTCGGTGAAGCCTAACCCAGACGTTTCGGTTCAGCTTCCGGCCCATGACGATTTGGGGCCGCCAGCCTCGCCAGCAGGAAATGTGCGCAGGTCCAGACGCCTTCAAGGGAAGCAAGTTTCAAATCTGACCCATTTTTGGGATGAAAATAATTAATTGGGAATTGGGCCGAAGGCCCAATACACTATTAGCGCCCGTGGAGTTTCGGATCCGGGAAAACACCGGAGTCTTTAGTCTTATTATTATTATAATTTTATTAGTGGCGTGATCTCTTGATTTTTTTTAAAAAAAAACGAAGAACATTTTGGAATATTTTTTTCATGGGTGCTTTGTTGTTTCCGTGGAAGGCCGTCCGGCCTCTTTTCTTTTCCCCCTCGCGCACACCTGGTCGCTGCAGCCTGGTTGGGAGAGGATGATTCCATGAGGAATCTCTTCCACCGTTCTAAGTTCTTGTAAAAAAAAAAAGAGAGAGAGGACTCACGGTGAGAAACCCATCGTTCGTCCCTTCCATTCGTGAAGACCCGGATTGAAATCCGGTTCCGGTAGAGGGCTGGCAACATGAGGAATCACGCTACCCTTCCAGCGCTTGATCGTTGCAGGTTTCAAAGGATCTTCCCCATCTTGCTCAATCCTAGCATCCAAAAATTCTAAGAACCCGTTCTCGCTGAGTCGGGGTTTTGGTCGCTGCAGGCATTTGACAACCGCCCTGCACCACATGCGCTCTGACATTCCTTCCGATCACTCCACTCTGGGAAACCTGGCAGGGCTTCGATTGGGGGGCCGCCATTCCCAGGATTCGAATTCCCTGGTTGACTTCTTCTTCCAGGTGGTGCAGGCGATTGGTGGAGAGCATGGCACCTCGGTCAGAGAGCTTCTTTTTCTTCTTGTGTAAGTGGTGGCTGCAGACATTTATTATGATTTGATGGGTGCTTTCTCATAGTCCTCGGGTGGCTCGTCGATGCCTCGGGGGGTAGCTCTGCCCCTTTGGTGGCCGGCGGCATTGTCCGAGATGGTTGCCGAACTGGAGAGCTGGGACTTGACTCTGGCCCCGGGGGCTCGACCTCCGAGGGGCTCGACCTGGCGGAGGAGGGCTGGGCTTGACTCCGGTCCAGGGGGCTCGACCTTAGAAGAGCTCGACTCGGTGGAATAAGGCTCGACTCCTGCTCAGAGGGCTCGAGCTCGGAGGGGCTCAACCTTGTGGAGGAGGGCTGAGCTCGACTCTGGTCCAGGTGGCTCGAGCTCGAAGGGGCGATTTGGCAGAGGAGGTCAGCACGCAACTCCAGCCCAGAGGACTCAGCCTCGGAGGGGCTCGACCTGGAGGAGGAGGGCTGAGCTCAACTCCGGTCCAGTGAGCTAAACCTCGGAGGGGCTCGATCTGGTGAAGGAGGTCGCTCGGCTCTGGCCTAGGTGCCCCGGGCTTGCTGGTGCCGACCTAGCTGAGAACGAAACTCGACTTTGACGGGCTGCCTCATTATTCTGGGGGAGCCCGGCCCGGTCAAAGGAGTCCGAGATGGGGTGTCCACCGTGATGATTTTTCTGATATGGCATCTAACAGGGATTACACGTCAACTTCTTACCACATCATTTACCCCCCACTCCAGAGTTCCGTTAGCGCGGGGTGCTCGGGACGAAGGGAGTAAATGCAATGCTGACGTGGAAAGGTGAGAATCCAGCGCAATGATGACCATGATTGCCGGTGCCTCGCAAAGCGGTTCTTTCAGCCTATCTGGGGGAGCCACGTGGACACGTCCGAGGAGTAGGTATTGTGGGCATAGAATTCAAAGCGACCAAAGTCGAAACCAAGCGCCAGCCTTGCCGATTGATGACACATGGTATGGATCCACCGGTGGGGGGCTATAACGGTACGGTCAAAAGGGAGGGCCACTTTTTCCCACTTTTTCCAAAACAAGCCTTCTTTCAAATCTCGCGTGCCCGCCATCGTTTCAAAGTTTCCCTTTCGCTCCTCCGGCTATTTCTGCCTTCCCAAGTCCTGAGTAGGTTAGTCTCCTTCCCCGTACTGGTTGAGTAGGGACCTTCTCTTAGGACTAGGTTCTTCCTCGGATCTTTGTCCATCTTCCCTCCTTTCTGCTCTTCTCTTCCTATTTCTTGACTTCCATGTCTCGCTTTGGACAGAACTTCTGCCCCACCACTAACCAGGGTGAGGCCAGGTCTTCTAGGCCGAGGCCGCCTTCTTCTTCCTCCGACGAGGAGGAGGACGTGGCGCGCTTCGAGGTCAGCCGAAGGCCCATGCCCGAGGGAATAGTGATTAGGGAACCCGCACTTTCTCCCCCACCTTGTCCTCTTCTTCTTCCCGCTTCCGCACCTGCTCCCGAACCTGCTTGGTCAAAAGGTCTTGGGGGGATCACTTCGATGATCACTGCCATGGACCTTGCAACCATCTGGGACACCTATGGTATCCCGGATGGCGTTCAGCTCTCGGTCCCTCGACCGGGAGAGCGGGTCACCTCTAGTGGCCCGCGTCGGATAGCCTTCTATGAGAAAACCTTCTCGGGGGGCCTTCGATTCCCATTCCACCCATTCTTCCTCTCTGTCTTGAACCATTACCGTCTTGTTCCTGCCCAACTCGTCCCGAACGCCATCATGACGATTTTTTCCTTCATTGTCTTGTGTCACTTCCACGGGATTGTTGCCCGTTTCTCCTTATTCAGGATCTTTTTCATCCTGAAACGCCACCCCATCGAGGAGGGGTGGTGGTCTCTTTCCTCCCTCCCCAGGGGTATTAATTTCGAACTTCTCTCTTCCATCAAGGGATGGAAGAGTAGGTTTTTTTTCACCTCGATCGAGGGGGTCGACTGGGTTTGGAGCGACCCGGATCGGTCCCCCAACCGGGATTCCACGGTTGACACAGCCGACTCGGAGGTGTACGACCAGCTTCGCTCTGTCGAGATCCCTTCGCTCGAGGTCCTGCTATCAGAGCATAATCTTCACGAGGCCGGGGTCGGCCCAACATAAGAGTTGGGTGAGTTTCGCTCAAAAAATCCTTTTCTTTTCTCCCTTTTTTTTTGAGCTAACGTCTTCTTTCTAGATGCAGCCATGAAGTTCTCTATAGAGCAACTCCTCTCATTTTTCGAGGAGAGGAATTAGGCAGAGGGTGCCAGCGAGCCCGCTCCGAAGAGGGCTCGGGTAGATGCTGGCACGAGCATGGTGCCAGCCATGCCAGCCGAGCCCATTCCCGAGCCAAGGAGGAAGAGGGCTACTAAGCCTGCCCCCGAGCCTCCGAGGCGGTGCGATTGGGCCCCGGTGTCGGAGTCCGAGGTGGTGGTTTGGGCCAGATCTGCCGTCACTGCTGCCGCGGTGGTGTCCCCTTCTCCGGAGATCATCGAGGTCGAGGAGGACAGGGAACCAGAAGGTGCGAGGCCGACTTTGGTGGTTCCGTCCGAGGTGGCGCCAAGCTCCCAGCTCGCACCAATAGCTTCTACCGCCGATGGAGCAGATGATCTCGCACCGATGGCAGGCAAAAGAGACAGGGACTACCATCAGGTCCCTTTTAGATTGGGACCCAACATCTCCCTTGCCAAGGACCCGGCACTTGCCGGGCGGATGATGGACTTCTCCGTCTAGTCCTACGACCGGCGAGAAAGGAGCGAGAGATACCTGGCTGACGTCATCAGCGCGTCCTTCTCCAACCTCTATGCCATGAGTTAATTTTTTGCTCTGCCCAGCTTCCCCCTCCATTTTCATGGTGACTAACACCATCTTTGATGCAGCAAGGCGCCGAGCTCCTACTGGTCCGGGACTACTGCCGCAACTGGGTCAGGAGGGATAAGGAGTGCGAGGCGGAGTTCGAGTCCTCGAAGACAGAACTAAGGCGAAAGAGCGATGAGCTCTGGGAGGCTAATATGACAGTTAAGAGCCTTCGGGGTGAAGTTGCTAGCGCCGGGCGACGCTCAAGGGAGCTCGAGGAAGAGCTCAAGTCAAAGGGTGCCCGGTTGAAGGAGCTCCAAGCCAAGCTGGAGGTGGCGAAGGAGCTGGTCGTCTCTGCTAAGAAGAAGGTCACGGCTGCCGAGTAGAAGGCTATCGAGGCAGAGAGGAGGGTCTCCGCTGCTGTCAGTTTAGTTGAGGCCGCAAAGAAAGAAGCCATCGAGGTCGCCTGCAAAGCTAAGGATGCGGACAAGAGGTCGGCCGAGGCAGTCATCCAGGCAGAGGCCGCCGAGAAGGAGGTCGCCGGGGTGGTGGCCAATTATAAGGCTTCTAAGAAGTTTAAGTTGGACTTCAAGGAGGCAGCGATGGATTCCTTTTTCAAGGGGTTCGCTTACTGCCGAACTCAGCTGCGTGGCATCCTTTCAGATGAGCAGATGGCCACCCTCCGACTTCTAGGCTCCAAGGGTGCGAAGGTCTCAACTCCCGTTCCGGCTTCGACAGAGGAGCGCACAGTTGCAGGCATGCCAACTCCACGGGCAGCGGCGGTCGAACTAGCTTCCAGGTGATGGCAACCGAACCAGCTCTACCAGCGACGGTGGCTGAGTCAACCCCGCCAACGACGACGGCTGAAGGAGGGGCCCTGGCCGCGGAGGTCGAGGGAAGCGAGGCTCCAGTCATGCACCGTCCAGGGAAGGCACCGACGAAGTAGAGTAGGGCCTTTTTTCAGTTGTAACCCTTTTATTGCTTTCCATCCTGGGCTGCCGGGCATGTCGGGTCTCAGAAGCATTGTAGCCTTTTTTATTAAGTAATGAAAATACTTTTTGTCAACTTGCCTTGCTTTTTTCTTTCTTTTTGCACATATGATGAGATAAAAGAGGAGATTTCTCCTTTGTTTCTGAGTGTCCCAAACTTCAGTGTCGGAGAGTTGGGATCGAAGACTCGGTGGCCAAAGAGTTTGGCTCTGGGCTTTGATGTCTTGGAGTTGGGCTCGAAGGCTTGGTGGCCGGATAGCTTGGCTCCGGGCTTTGATGTCTCGGAGCTGGGCTCGAAGACTTGGTGGCCGGAGAGCTTGGCTCCGAGCTTTGATGTCTCGGAGCTGGTCTCGAAGACTTGGTGGCCGAAGAGCTTGGCTCCGGGCTTTGAGCGCCAAACCTGAGGTCCGGCTGAGATTCTCCTGCAAGGCAAAAAGTATTTGCACAAGAGGAACTTTGATTATTGGTGAGAAAGAACCTTACACTATTGATGTCGGGGAGCTGAGTCCCGGGCTTCGGAGTCGGAGAGCTGGTCTCCGAGTTTTATTATCGGAGGGCTCGGCTCCGAGTTTTGGTGTCAGAGAGCTGGGCCCCGGGCTTTGATGTCAGAGAGCTGGGCTCCAAGATTTGGCATGCCGGACCTTGGACCGGGCAGCGACATTCCTGCAAGGCAGAAGGTGACTTGTGCAAAAGAGGGTCTTTATTATTATAAAGGGTGAGCCTTACATTACTAATAATATTTTCTCAGGTTGCAGGCATTCCATGTTCGTGAGAACCTGGCACCATCTAGATCTGCAAGGTAGTAGGCTCCGTGCGGAAGAGCTTCGGCCACCTTGTAGGGGCCTTCCCAGTTTGACGAAAGTTTGCCACACTCCCAGGGTTGAGATGCTTCGGCTTGGCGGAGCACTAGGTTGTCAGGTCGAAAGACCTTGGGCCTTACTCACGCATTATAATACCGGGCAACTCATTGCCGGTATGCTGCCATTCGGAGCCGAGCCTTATCTCTGGCCTCCTCGAGAAGGTCTAAGTTGAGTAGAAGGTGCGCCGAGTTCTGCACTTCATCATACTGCTGCACCCGCAGCGTGGGCATGCCAAGCTCGACTGAGACCACGGCCTCGACGCCGAAGACAAGGTTGAAAGGTGTTTCGTCCGTTGCTGTCCTGGGCATTATGTGGTAGGCCCAGAGAATACTTGGAAGCTCTTCTGCCCACCTGCCCTTGGCCTGGTCCAGCCTGGTCCTGAGTCCCTGGAGAATGGTCCGGTTAGTCACTTCGGCTTCTTCGTTCATCTGGGGGTGAGCAACAGAGGTAAAGCGATGCTGGATGTCGTGCTTAGCACAAAACCCCTCAAACTCTCGATTGTCGAACTGCTGCCCGTTGTCGGTGATGATGCAGCAGGGGAGTTCGAAGCGACATATTATTGACTTCCAGAAGAACTGACGGACCTTAGCTTCTGTGATCCGTGCAAGTAGTTCTACTTCCACCCATTTGGTGAAGTAGTCGATGGCCACCAGCAAGAACCTCCGCTGCCCCGGTGCAGGGGGAAATGGCCCTAAGATGTCCATTCCTCATTGGGTGAATGGCCCTAAGATGTCCATTCTCCATTGGGCGAATGGCCAAGGGACGGAGAGCTATGAGATCGATGCTGCCGGTTGACGTTGTATGTGGGCATGGTGCTAGCATTTATCGCACCTCTTCACGAAGTCGGCGGCGTCCTCCCTCATGGTCTCCTAGAAGTATCCCTGGCGGAGAGCTTTGTATGCCAGTGTCCTTCCTCCCACGTGGTTCCCGCATAGGCCTTCATGTATCTCCTGGAGAATGAAGGCTGCTTCCGCTGGTCTCAGGCACTTCAGGAGTGGATATGAGTAGGATCGGCAGTAAAGCTATCCTTCCATCAGGACAAACCGAGAGGCTTTCTTTTTGACGAGGCCGGCTTTCGTGCGGTCCTCGGGCAAAGTGCCATTAGTAATGTATCTGGTATACTTGTCCATCCAGCTCGGCTCCGGGGTGACTTGCTATACCTCCTCGGGGCTTCGTAGCTTGGATTTTTGAGGTACTCAATATATGCATGCCCTAGCGGCGAGTCTGATAGGGTCACGAGTCTCGACAGTGCATCTGTGCAAGCATTCTCTCCACGGGGGATATGAAAGATGTTGAAGCATCAGAAGCCTGTCGTGCATGAGCGGACTCGCTCTAGGTACTTCATCATCTGGGGATCTCTGGCTTCATATTCTTCGAAAACTTGTCCGGTTACCAGTTGGGAATCGGTAAAGACCTTCAAGCTTTACACGCCCAGCTCCTGGGAGACCCTTAGTCCCGCGAGGAGTGCCCCGTAATCTGCCTGGTTGTTCATCGCGGCGAACTTGAAACGGAGAGCACATTCCGCCACGATCCCATCGCTGTTGGCGAGGATGAGGCCTGCTCCGCTCCCGCCAGAGTTGGATGAATCATCCACGTGGAGGATCCATGGCTCCTCCTCTACTCCAGGCCCAACTTGTTACTCCGGGGATGCTTGCTTCGACTCCTTAGCGAGTCCGGTGCACTCGACCAGGAAGTCGACTAGGACCTGGGCCTTCTGCTATGACCTCGATCGATATGCGATGTCGAACTCACTCAGCATCAGGGACCACTTGGCCAATCGCTTGGATGTTTCAGGGCAGCTGAGTATGGTCCTCAGCGGCTGATCTGTCATGACCACGATGGGATATGCTTGGAAGTAGGGCCTAAGGCGCTTAGCAGACATTATTAGAGCAAAAATAAGTTTCTCGGAGCGGGTATACCTGATCTTTGCATCATGGAGGATTTTGCTGGTGTAGTATACCGGCTTCTGAGATCCATCCTTGTTCGCGTGGATGAGGACCGAGCTGACAGCTCCAGGTGTGATCGCTAGGTAGAGTAGGAGCTCCTCCCCTTCCTCCGGTCTGGAGTGCAGCAAAGGAGAAGCCAGGAACCCCTTCAGTTCTTTAAAGGCCGTCCTGCACTCCTCCGTCCAGGTGAAGTCATGCATCTTGCGCAGCGCCTTGAAGAAGGGAAGGCAGTGATCGACCGACCTCGAGATGAACCGACTCAGAGCTGCGATATGCCCTGTCAGGTGCTGGACCTTCTTCTTGGATGTCGGGTGCTCCATGTCGACGATTGCCTATACCTTCTCTGGGTTCGCTTTGATGCCCCTCTGGGTGACCATGAAGCCGAGAAACTTTCTTGTTGCCACTCCGAAAGCGTACTTTACTGGGTTCAGCTTCATTTGATGCTTTCGAAGGTTGTTGAAGGCTTCGGCGAGGTCGGCTATGTGGTCTGATCTCGGCTTGCTCATGACAAGCATGTCATCTACGTACACCTGCATGTTCTGGCCAATCTGGTCTTTGAAGACACTATTGACCAGACGTTGGTACATGGCCCCCGCGTTCTTCATACCGAAGGGCATCATCCTGTAGCAGTACGTCCCTTGGTCGGTAATGAAGGCGATGTGCTCATCATCCTCTGGGTGCATCCAGATCTGATTGTACCCAGAGAATGCATCCATGAAGGAAAGCAGCCGTTGACTCGAGGTGGTGTCCACCAGTTGGTTAATCTTCGGTAGAGGGAAGCTATCCTTCGGGCATGTCTTGTTGAGGTCGGTGTAGTCCACACAGATCCTCCATTTACCATTACTCTTCTTCACCATCACCATATTCACCAGCCAGCTTCGGTATTGTACCTCCCGGATGAAGCTGGCAGCGAGTTTGTCGACTTTCTCGTTGATTATCACTTGCCTCTCCGGAGCGAAACTTCTTTTCTTCTATCGAATTGGCCTGTATTTTGGGTCAATGCTCAGCTTGTGGGTGATGATGTCAGAGAGGATACCTGGCATATCGGTCGCTGTCTAGGCGAACACATCTGCATTCGCCCATAAGAACTCCAACAGGTGGGCCCTCTCCTCATCTTGTAGCTGGGCCCCGATCTGCATTGTCTTCTCCTGGTCGACTCTGAGGGAATAAGACAGTAGGCGCTCGATCGGGCCACCCCTAGGGTCTTGTGCCCTTTGGTCGAAATCATCTGCCCTTAGATTGTCCTCAGGGACTTTGGTCCCGGGAAGAGTTTGGAAATAGTGCTGAATCGACTGAGGTGCACCTCTCATCTCGTCGACTCCATAGGGAGTTGTGAACTGCACTAGCAACCACTTTATGAAAATGACGGCGTCAAGCAGATTGAGCCTGGGTCGACCAAGGATCATGTTGTAGGCCGAAGGAAGCCTAACCACTATGAAGGTCATCATAACAGTGGCCTGCCGAGGTGGGGTCCCGGCAGAGATTGGGAGAGTGATCTCTCCTTCTACCCTCATAGAATTTCTTATGAAACCGACAAGGGGTGTGTGCACAGGTCTGAGTTGATCGGAGGATAGGTTCATTCTGGAGAATGCATCATAAAAAAGCACATATATGGAGCTTCCAATATCAATTATGATATGTTTTACAGGATGCTTCACGATCATCATCTCAACGACCATGGCATCGTTATTTACATTTTCACCCCTTTTCCCCCTTCCCTCATAAAGGGGAGTACATTTTCAGAATACCCTGCCCCCTGGGCCTTCTTAAATGCGTGCTCAGCTCCCCAACATATCATCCCCATGGCTTCTTGGTAGGGCAGTTGTCAGCCACAGGAATCGATGGGAGAGCGACGAGCACTTGAGGTTCTGCTAAAGGTCTGCCCCCCACGAACCTCCCGATGTAGCCTCTCTTGATGAGTTCTTCAATTTCTCTCTTGAGATTGCAGCATTCCTCGATGTCGTGGCTGTGGTCGCGGTGGTAGTGACAATACTTCATCTTGTCACGACTAGTGGACGGCCTCATCAGAGGTGGGCGCTTCAGGTAGGGCTCACCTTCAATCTCTATCAGGATATTCATCCTCGAGTCGAGCAAGGGGGTGAGTCTCTCCTCCAGAGTGGGAGCACACCTTGGTCTTGGCCCCTGGCGGAAGTTCGGAGCTAGGGGTCCTGGCTTCCGCATCCCAAACATCTCGACAGGAGCCGGCTTCTTCAATGGCTTCCCGTCTAGCTCCCTTCTTGTACGGTCCACCTCCTCAGCACGAATGCACTTTTGAGCTTGGAGGAGCTCGGAGTAGCTCTTGGGGGATTTCTTGTCGAGCGAGTAGGTTAGGCAAGAGGTCCTAAGCCCTCGCTTCAGTGCCAGCATGGCGACTGGCTCATCAAGGTTGTAAATCTCCAATGCGACAGCCTTGAAGCAGGCCACGTAGTCTCGTAGGGGCTCGCAGTCCTATTGCTAGATGGAGAAGAAGGCTATCTGCTTCACGTGGCACCTTCCGATAGGCAATGAAGTGGGCCACGAACTTTCGCTCCATCTGAGTGAAAGAACCAATGCTTTCGGGCTCGAGACGGATAGACCAGACCCGAGCAGCCTTCCGGAGGGTTGCTGGGAAGGCAATACAAAAAAGGGCATCGGTGGCCCCCTGGACCCTCATAAGGGTCTTGTAACTTTCTAGGTGGTCCAAGGGATCGGTGGTCCCATCGTAGGGATCCACCTGTGGCATCCGGAATTGATTGGGAATTGGTTCCTCTTGGATCTCTCGAGAGAAGAGGGGACGGGCGTCATAGCCCGCTGGCTCGTCAGTAGAGCCCTGTATGTTCGTAAATCAATGGGATAATTTTGCCAGCTTGCGCTCGTGCTCCTCCAGGTGCTTTTCAGCTGTGCGCCTGACGGCCTCGTCGGTGGAGCCCTCCATCGAGGCTGAAGGAGACGTAGAAGGTGACATGGGACGATGTCCCTGAAGGGGGTCTTGCCCTTTCGACCTCGACGGGGCTTGGTTGCTACTTGCTCAAGGGTTGGGGACCGACTCTCCCTGTCGGCAGATCCGGCCTGTTGTCTCTTTGCTGGAGTCAAGTGACTACCCCGGTGGTCGGTGATGGCCCGCGGCTGCAAAGGCCTTCCGTGGAAGGAACGCAGGCTATCACGGGGTGTTGCAGCATGGGCCATGGGGGTCCCTGGCTGCTGATGGGTAGCCAAGGACTATTGCTTGTGTTGGAGCTGGCACATTGCCGTGGTGAGGATTTGCATCTGCTAGGCGAGTGCGGCCAGCTGGATGTCCGCCGGAGGTGGTTGAGCAGGAGCGGGGAGTTCCCCCTCTAGACCGTGCGGGTCCCCTTGAGAAGGTGGATCTCCCGTACGGCTGGTGGAGACTTCTCTCGCTCGTGTCGTCACCATCTTCTCGGTGAGCTACTTGCATGGGGTTTAGGTTGGATCAAGATACGTCCTGCCCTCCCTTCCTAGTGCGCTAATCTGTTACCGCCAAGATCGTCGTGGCCCGTAGCTGCTGGCGACGTCGGATTGCCCTTCGTCTCCTTGGGACTGGTCTGCGCTTCAGGACCTGCAAAACGGGGTCAGATATCTGGGCCGGGTATTCCGGCGGGGGCACTCCGATGGTAAGTCAGTGATGATCCAGGGGAACAGATCCTCCTAGTTGAGTCCCTCTTGATGGACTCCATGCTAGGAGGAGTAAATGATGTAAGAGTGGGGGTGCGAGTGTGCTGGGAAAGATGGTGGTCGAGATAGACTGATCCTCTTGTGTGGCCCTTTCTCTCTCACTCGCTTGGATGCTTGTGGTTTAGCTTGCGTACCTCCCTACTCGGGTGTCGAAGGTTCTTTTAAGCCCAGGTGGTTGTTGAATGCCTACCTCGGGATCCCCCCATGTTGGCAGGTGCGTGCGGTGGTGTTCTATGCTGTGGACGGGACGTATTTCCTGATTCATGATAAAGGAAGCTGTCATGTGCTCTGACATTCCTTCCGGTCGCTCCATTCCGGGAAACCTAGCAGGGCTTGGATTGGGGGGCCACCGCCCCCGAGATTCGAATCCCCTGGTTGACTTCTTCTTCTAGGTGGTGCAGGCGGTTGGCGGAGAGCGTGGCATCTTGGTCAGGGAGCTTCTTCATCTTTTGGTGTAAGTGGTGGCTGTGGATAGTTATTATGATTTGATGGGTGCTTCCTCGTAGTCCTCGGGCGGCTCGCCGGTGTCTCGGGGGGTAGCTCCACCCCTTTGGTGGCCGGCGGCATTGTCTGAGGTGGTTGCCGAACTGGAGAGCTAGGACTCGACTCTGGCCCGGGGGCCTCGACTTGGCGAAGGAGGACTGGGCTCGACTCCGGTCTAGGGGGCTCGACCTGGCGGAGGAAGGCTCGACTCCTGCTCAGAGGGCTCGGCCTCGGAGGGGCTCAACCTGGCGGAGGAGGGCCGAGCTCGACTCCGGTCCAGGGGGCTCGATCTCAGAGGGGCTCGATCTGGTGGAGGAGGTCAGCACGCGACTCCAACCTAGAGGGCTCGACCTCGAAGGGGCTCGACCTGGCGGAGGAGGACTGAGCTCGACTCCGGTCCAGGGGGCTCAGCCTCGGAGGGGCTCGATCTAGTGAAGGAGGTCGCTCGGCTCCGGTCTAGGTGCCGCGGGCTTGTAGGTGCCGACCTGGCGGAGGACGGAACTCGGCTTTGACGGGCCACCTCGTTATTCTAGGAGAGCCCGGCCTGGTCAAAGGAATCCGAGATGGGGTGTCCACCATGGTGATTTTTCTGACATGGCATCTGACAGGGATTATACGTCAGCTTCTTGCCATATCGCATACATACATACATACATATATGTATAGTGCATTCATTTTTTCTTAACACAATTTTGAAATGTAAAATCAAATAGGCAATAATCATGATTTTTGCATGCTTAATCCCAATCATAACAAGTATTACTATTCATTTCAATTCATATAATTTAAAACATTGATCAATTAACTATATTTACAAAAATCTTATCCCCAATTAAATCTAAATGAATCATAATAATTTGTATTATTTCAAAAGATAAGATAATTTCCATTTAGCTCTGATTAATTAATATAAAATATATATATTACTTACCTCAAAGCTACCAATTCACCAAGCATGCTAAGCATTCCCTTGGGATATCTCTAGACCTACGAATCCAAAATTACATGTATATATAGAATTAGCAATACGATCATACTTTAAAATTAATTCTTAAAAATTCTTAATTTTTTAAAAATTCTAAAAACTTAATTTTTATACTAATTATTGCTAGAATATAGGAAATAGCCACTTACATTGCTTTCTATTATAGAGTAGGATAGAGGCATGGAATAGTAGGACCAGAGAGAAGAATAGGAAAGAGAGTAAGGGAGAATTCTTTACCCTCTAACGCACATGGGTGGGAAGGAGTGAGAGAGATAAAAGAGAGAGAGAGAGAGGGGAAGAGAGAGTCTTCTTTTCTGTCTTTCTTTTTTTCTCGATTGACTAGGAGAGGGGAAGAATCGGGAGCAAGGAAAGAAGCAGAGGAAGAAGAGCAAGAGAGAGAGAATGGGATAGAGAGAGAGAAAGTGGGAGAGGGTGTGGGAGAGAGTACGCAGAAGAGATGGGAAGGAAGAGTGCATGAGAGAGAGAGAGCTGGGGAGAGAAATGCAAGAGAGGGAGAGGGCACGGGAGACAAAGATCGAGAGAGAGCCCTCTTGCTCCTCTCTCTCTTTCTTTTTTTTTCCTTGCAACATGAGAGAGGGGCATATGGCCCTTCTCGTGGCTTCTACAACTGGAAGAGGCTGCATGGCCTCTCTCGATTATTTCCCCTCTCCTTCCATGCTAACACCTAAAAATGGTCAAAGGGGGTAAAATGGGTCGGACCTTACAATCTCTCCATTAAAGATTTTGTCCTCAAAATTTACATACCTAAGTTCTCAAGTAGGTGAGGATACTTTTATTTCATTTCTTCTTCTAATTTCCAAGTGGTTTCTCATATGGAATGATCACTCTACTATACTTTAACATATGAAATTATACATCTTCATAATACTTGATCCTTTTGATTTATAATTTACATAAGATACTCTTCATAACTCAGATCTTCCTTGAGTTGGAGAATTTCATATTCTACAATATGACTAGGATCTGATATATATTTTCTCAACATAGATATATGAAAGATATGTACTCCAGCCAATGTAAGGGGTAAAGCAAGTTTGTAGGCCATAGCACTAACTCTTTCTAATACTTCAAATGGACCAATATACTTAGGGCTGAATATGTTGGACTATGCCTTGAGCCCGACCCAAAACAAGATCCAGACCATGCCCAAACCCAGCCCGGAGTACAAAGGGGGCCCAACCTAGCTAGGAACATAGCCCAGGCATGCATGGGCAAGCGGCCTGACTCGCAACATGCAATGCACGCGGCCTAGCAACCACCGTGCATCACGTGGGGCATTTCGCGAGGTCCATGGCATTTTGCCTCTGCTTCTCACGGTCCATACGACTGGGTGTCAATTGAGCAGGTGAAAGGTGACATGGCAGCATGTGTTTTATGGGTGCAGGGCCAGTTCATGCGGGGAGGTGGTCTACGGTAGTCCATGGAAGCTTCATGAGGTCTATGGAGGCAGAGGCACATTTTTTGTGCAACTGGATGGCTCCGTGTTCCCAGGCAAGTCCAACAGCGATCAATACAAGAAAATAATAATTTTGCAATTGATTTATTTTGGTCATTTTTGCAAATGATTTTATGACTGATTTTTAAAGAAATTATTAATATAATGACTAATTTTAAATCGGTTGTAAGATTTCTTACCATAGAGCATCCTATAACTTTGCAATCGATTTATTCAATATAAAAATTATTATTTTTTATACATTTGCAACTAAAAAAAATGGTCACAAATATTTTAGATTACATATTTATTTTAAAAATAATTTTGCCACAGTTAAATCAATCTCAAATTTTTTTCTCTGCCATTTTGTTATTCAGATCTTTGCCATCATACTCCTAAACTATTGTGCGTATCAAACATTTTTGAAGAATGTTCAACTACCACAATTCATGCTATGAAAAATGAATTTATGAAATCTAATTATGGATATTAATTTAATTAATTAATTAGATAATTAATTAATTAGTTAGGTGTGCATGGATGCATGTCCTGCAAGCACGAGATTCAAGTCCTGGCATACAAAGCACAAACGCGGGTCTAGGTCATGCGCAAGGTGCACTCAAGTTGAGGGAAGGTGCTGGGCATTCCTTAATGAAGACTACCTGAAGATTACATCTTATGCCTCATTGAACTATTCGATTTCCATAATTTTTATTGCACCCACACTTACTCTAGTATTCCTTATTAAACTTTCTAAGTAGATGTCCCTTGCATGGACTAGGATTAATATTTCTTATTTATTTAAATCTTATACTTTTTTTATGTAAATTATCCTATTTTAATTCATATGAACTATTTTATTGATGAATTCATGTTTTATAATTACGTATTAATTTAATAAATTAATTAGATATTTATTTTTATAAAATTTATATTGTGTAGAATCATAGACTCGTCTTTTAATTAATGTACACATTCTATGATATTTGTACATTCATATATTTTTGTACAGGTAAAAGAATTATATACATTAATCAATTGATTATTTAGTTTGAATAGTTTAAGAATTGTAATTAATTCTATAGGTAATTACAATAATTATATGGTATATTGAGGGTTCGAGAGAAGTTTTGGATAGCATTTTCTTTTAGTTTTCCTTGCACATCTTTAGCCGCATGGGGGAGAACTAATGAAAAATATTATTGAAATTTCTTTCGATCTCTATTGTATATCGTTTGATTAATGTAATTGACCTATAGAATTAAATTAATTCCTGAATGTGATAAGACCTTCTTTACCTATTAGTTAATGATATGATGCATTTATTACATTGACTATTTTAAATAATGAAATAATTAGTAAGTGTTTTGCCTTATATTTGTATATACAAAATCCGTAGATAGTATGCCATGGACCCTAAGTCCTAAAATCCTAAACCCTAAAATCCTAAAACCCTAAATCCTAAGTCCGAAATTAACCCTAAACCCTAAATTAATCATAAATCATATACCCTAAATTAATCCTAAATCCTAAACCATAAATCTTAAATCCTAAATTAACCTTAAACCCTAAATTAAGCCTAAACTCATGCTAATTGAGTTTGGGTTATAAATTATTTTTTGTGGTTTTAATTTCTTTTTTATATATTGGTGTATTTATCAAAGTTTTAGATACATGTGAAGTTTAATATAAATATTTGTTTAGATTACAGATGTTTAACATTGCTGTAGTTGTATGATTGTGTTTTGTTATGCTACAGAATATGGATATCAGTCATTATCATAGTTGGATGTATAATAGATTTTATCGAGTTAAAAGGGATATACTAATTTTTTTTTAAAAGGGATGGAAAAATTTATTTCTTTTGCTTGCCAACAACTATACTTTTTAAGCCATGAAAAAATTAGATGCCCTTGTTCAAAGTGCAAAAATCAAAAGTACTTAAACTTGATGAAGCGAAGGTTGATCTTTATAAAATAGGATTTGTACCTAATTATTAGTATTAGACATCACATGGAGAGAGGTTTGATGTGTATTCAAGTACTTATAATAGTGCACAACTGACCATACCTTCCACCATTCCTATGGCACCATACTTAAGTCCACCACCTTCGATGCTAGGTGTATATTCATCACCTCCTGCTAGATCACAAAGTACTATATATTCACCACCTTTCTATTCAGGACCTTCTATCCATCCTGCAACACCTATTATCTATCCTGTAGCACTTGTCTATCATAGATCACCTTTTATCTATCCAGGATCACCTACCATCCATTCAGCATCTCCTCTTGTTTATCCTACTCATCCTGAGGCTAGCTGCTGTAGAGGCATAGACTAGAGATGGCATGCTACTATCATACCTTGATAAAGATGGATAAGTGATAATTTTATTTTAGAGTATCGTAATCACTTTAGCATTTTAAATATATTTGATCTATGTTGAGTAATATATAATATTTGTAGGTTCTTACCTTCTCACCCAGTTATGAATTTACAATTATGAGGAGCCTCTTTGATGAGCTGTGGGTATCATAGAAAAAAATACCTCCTACAATTAAAGATATGTAATTTGCTGAGTTTAAGGTAAGTAATGATGTTTATGAATTCAATTTAATTTTCATATGTTTCTTTATGTCATTTAATTTGTTTCTCCATATTCATTGTAAAGGGGGTTTGGGTTTATGCCACCGAATGATTAATGGGCATGAAAAAATTTGAAAAATGTGGTGCAGCTTGTTTAAAAAATCTCTTTGCTAATTCTCGTAGAAATATGGATAGATTACCTTGGCTTGGAAATCATGTATGGGATAGATTGTGCCAACACTGGTATACTGTCCAATACCAAGAGAAGTGTGAAAAAGCAAATCAAAAACATACTTTTGATTGTAGAGGTTTTGGTGCTTCTTTTCATACCGGTGGCTCTATTACTACATCTTAGCATAGACATAATATGGTTAAATTTAATTTTTTTTATTAATCATATTTGGTTCGTAGTTATAAAATATATCAAACTGTATAAGAGTTGAAGTTTACATTACAAATTGTGAAGACTAGTGATGTACCATCTCCATCTGAATTATTTATGCTCACCCATCAAAAGGATAAGAGTTGGGTTGATAGGAGATCAGAGCATATTAGGATAAATAATATATTACATTAGCTTCAATACTTATTTTATGCAAATTAAGATAAATTTGACGTGCTGAATTTAGACGTAACATGCAAGAGGCACAATCTCAAAGAGCATATGATCCTGACCAACAGCAATCTCCACCATTAGAGTTGGATGTATAGGTTCGCATAGTTGGTAGAAAGAAGAAAGAAAAGATTTATAGCCTAGGATTAGAGTCTACTGCATTAACAGGCCTATCATGTTTTCATGGCCAAGCTTCATCATGCTCATAATGGATGCAAAGTCAACAACTTTAAGAGCAAGTGAGGAAGCATGTTAAAGTTGAATGGAATTCTCGGATAGAGACTGTCGAACATGAAAGGGATGAACTTAGAAGGAGGGTGGAACATGTTGCCACCAAGATCGTCGTGGCATGTAGCTCTGACACGTCGGGTTCCCGCAGGGCACTTGGTCCTCTCTTCCGGTCGACTCCTTGGTAGGCTGACCTGCAAAACAGAGGAGACCCGTGCCGGGGATTCCGACGGGGACACTCCAATGATCAAGTCAGTGGGACGATCGAGGGGAATAGAACCTCTGTGGCGGAGAGCTCGGGGACTCTCCACGTAGAGGGTGAAAAATATGGAACAAAGATGGGTTGAGAGAAACAAGAGAGCTTGGGAGGGTCACTCCAGTGGTTCCTTGCCCCCCTTTGCTCTCTTTGTTTGCTTACTTACCTTTTCTCTTTTTTTCTTTTGTATCTCTCATGGCCCAGAGCTGGTTTGGGGGCTTTGTCCTGGTGTCGCCTTTGAGAGTGCCATGTCCCTTTTTTTTTGGGCCCCGAGCCATGGTGTGGTGCTTCTATTTCAGGAGGGGCCATCGATGTGTTGTAGGGCCTGGGGCCTCAGCAGGATCCTCCTCGTGGGGGAACTTTGGGTCTCGCACCACGTGGGTCAGTGTCCTTCAGTCGTACAGTGGTAGACGTGGCGACATATTACAGGGCCTCGGGCCTGGCAAAACTCACCTTGTGCAGAGCATGCGAGCAGCGTGTCGCGGAGCTTGAACTAATGGCAAGATGTGCGCCATCTCCTGGAGGTTGCAGGTGGACAAGGACCCCCGTGCCGTGGTTTGAATTTCTGTTGATCTTTCCCTTCTTTATCGCTGGCCAGAATTCTAGCCCTCGTATAGCAGGGAGAGACCTCCCTTTGAGAGGTCTGCCCTTAGCAGTGTGAGCACGATCCTGGCTGAGAGCTACCTCAGATGGAGGGCTCGCCTTATGAGCATGACTCTGGCTGGGAGCTGACCTCGACAGGAGAGCTCGTCTTGATAGCATGAGCATGACCTTGGCTGGGAGCTGACCTCAAACGAAGGGCTCACCACATGAGCATGACTCTGGTCGGGAGCTAACCTTGATAGGAGAGCCCACCTTGGTAGCATGAGCACGATCCTGGCCGGGAGTTGATCTCAGATGGAGGGCTCACCTCATAAGTATGACTCTGGTTGGGAGATGATCTCGGCAGGAGGGCTCGTCTTGGCAGCATGAGCACGACCCCGGCCCGGAGCTGAACTTAGACGGAGGGCTCGACTCATGAGCACGACTCCGATCGGGAGCTGACCTCAGCAGGAGGGCCTGTCTTGGCAGCATGAGCACGACCCCGGCCGGGAGATGACCTCAGATAGAGGGCTCACCTCATAAGCATGACTCCAGCTGGGAGCTGACCTCGATAGGAGGGCTTGCCTTGGTAGCATGAGCACGACCCCAACCGGGAGCTAACCTCAGACGAAGGGCTTGCCTCATAAGCATGACTCTGGCTGGGAGCTGACCTCGGCAGGAGGACTTGCCTTGGCAGCATGAGCATGACCTCAAATGGGAGTTGATCTCAGATAGAGGGCTCACCTCATAAGCATGACTCCGACCGGCAGCTGACCTCGGCAAGAGGGCCCACCTTGGTAGTATGAGCATGACCTCGATCGGGAGCTGACCTCAGATAGAGGGCTCGCCTCATGAGCACGACTCCGGCTAGAAGCTGACCTCGGCAGGAGGGCTCGCCTTGGTAGCATGAGCACGACCCTGGCCAGGAGCTGACCTCAAACAGAGGGCTTACCTCATGAGCACGACTTTGATCAGGAGCTGACCTTGACAGGAGGGCCTGCCTTGACAGCATAAGCACGACCCCGGTCGGGAGCTGACCTCAAACGGAGGGCTCATCTCATGAGCACGACTTCGATTAGGAGCTGACCTCGATAGGAGGACTCACCTTGGTAGCATGAGCATGACCCCAACCAGGAGCTAATCTCAGACGGAGGGCTCGTCTCATGAGCACGACTTTGGTTGGGAGCTGACTTTGGCAGAAGGGCTCGCCTTGGCAGCATGAGCACGACC
This sequence comes from Areca catechu, assembly GCA_021397845.1. Taxonomy (NCBI): domain Eukaryota; kingdom Viridiplantae; phylum Streptophyta; class Magnoliopsida; order Arecales; family Arecaceae; genus Areca; species Areca catechu. Next base: position 64,528,541 of record CM038045.1, read on the forward strand.
CCAGCCGGGAGCTGACCTCGATAGGAGGGCTCACCTTGGTAGCATGAGCATGACTCCGACTGGGAGCTGACCTCGACAGGAGGGCACACCTTGGCTCTACGTCAAGCCATCACATCTAGGTGGCGGATCTCTTGCCAACGTGGCCGCCAGCATGCTCCATGTCAGCAGAGGTGCCCATTAGATGCCCCCTACTCCCGAGCCTAGAGGATGAAACGGTGCTCGGGATGAAGGGAGTAATGATCGTGCTGGCATGGAGGGGCGCACCTACTGATCCATCAATGCCTCGAGCATCCGTGCCCCGGAGATCGCGCCTCCACTCCAATGGGGTGGCGCCACGTCGCCCTTCTTTAAAAGGGGTCATAAATGCCCCATTCGGATCGGAGCGACTGCCCCACGAACTGAAGCATCAGGCTACCTGATGCCGATGTGTGGCATCTCCTGGTTGGCTAGGGATTTGAAGAGGCGCATGCCTTTAGGTAAAACGAGGAGATGAGGGTGGCAGGCTTTATTGCAAAGGACCTGCTCCTCCGCCTTTTTAAAGGCCTTTTAAGCATAGGTGACCAACTTCCCACTGTGCGCTTCCTCCCCCCTTTCTTTTCTGATCCCCTTCCTATTCTAGGCTTTGGAGCCCTGCTTCTCATGTCCTTCTCCTTCAATCCCTCTCCCTTGGCCTGTGCCAAGGGAGGGCTTCGAGTGGACTTCAGGTTCTCGACTAAGGAACTGGAGGGCCATGTAAAGGCTCTGCAGGTGCAACCGGATGTTGCCAAGGCGAGGGCATCCGGTTGGGAGAAGAAATCCACCAAGCTCAAAATTCCCTCGAAGGATGAGAAGGGGGAGAGGCCCTAGAGGCGAATAGAGGGGGCTGTTGAGGCCACCCCTCGGTTTACAAGACCGGAGGTCTTCGAAGAGGAGGTGGTGGCCAGGGTCGTGGTTGCTGTAGAGAAGGCCACGGCCATCCTGGCACTAGCAGAGGGGGCTTAACTTGAAGCCACTGAAGCTACCCTTGGAATCACAAGATCAGTGACCTCCAAGGACTGGGCAGTAGAGGCGGTGTTAGACCCTTATCGTCCGGGGTCCAGGGTGTCCTTAAGGAAGGGCACCTACTTTCTCGAGTGGAAGGGACTAGAACGTCTCCCGCCAGTCCCCGAGGGTAGAGTCCAGAGCCAGAGGGGATCCACCTATTGATCGGGCAACCTTTTTCTCTCTTCATTTTGTAACTGGGACTCTAAAAAAAAACTTTCTGCCATGTCAGGGGTTTTCACTGTGTAAGAGTTCTTTGATCAATGAAAGTTCTATTTTTCCCTTAATCATTGTGTACCTCTCTCTCTTTTTGCTTTCCTTCCTTTTTTTTCTTTTTTTTTCTTTTTTTTGGTCTTGCATCGGTTATATGGCTTCCCAGGCCATCGGGAGCTCTTTTTCGATGTGAAGAACGCTCCAATCAGTACAACTTTTCCTTTCCCCTCAGCCCAGAATGCCTTGTGTTTTCTGCTTTGCTTTGCCTTCTTCTTAGAATCTTCGTGGCAGGGAGATAGGCTTTCATGGTCACCGTGAGCCCACCCAGGGGCTCCGGCTATCATAGGGTGATGCTGGAATCCTGAGGCTAGCTCGGGGTACTCCGCTAGCATCCCGTCTCTGTTCCGCCGGCCTCGGGGTCATGTGGGCTTGAGTGCAAGTGGCTTCTAAAGTCCTTTGGGTTTCCGACCTATGAGTCATGCGGTAGATGGCATCTTGCTGCCATCTTTGGGTTGTGAGTGAGGCTGCGGGCGCCGAGCTTCTTAATTTACCAAGCTGAGTCATACGGTAGATGGCATCTTGGTGCTGCCTCTGGGCTATGAGCGAGGCTGGGGATGCCAAGCTTCTCGATTTACCAAGTTGTGAGTCACACAGTAGACGGCATCTTGGTGCCACCTCAGGGTTGTGAGCGAGGCCATGAGGCTGTAGGGCACTGAGCTTATTGGTGTGCCAAGCTGAGTCACGCGGTAGATGGCGGGTTGCCCCGCTGCCACCTCCAGACTGCGAGCACGACAAAGAGTACGGGCCTGCTGGGGGGCCTGGCTTGAAAGTGCCAAACTGTGAGTCAAGTGGTAGATGGCGAGTTGCCCTGCCACCACCTCCAGACTGTGAGCATGGTGAAGAGTGCGGGCCTGATGAAGGGACCTGGCTTGAAAGTGTCGAACTGTAAGTCAAGCAGTAGATGGTGGATTGTATCGCTGCCACCTCTGGATTGTGAGCACAGCTAAGAGTATGGGCCTGCTGGGGGGCCCGGCTTGAAGGTGCCGAATTATGAGTCAAGTGGTAGATGGCGTGTTGTCCCACCGTCACCTCCAGATTGTGAGCACGGTGAAGAGTGTGGGCCTGCTGGGGGGCCTGGCTTGAAGGTGTCGAACTGTGAGTCAAGCAGTAGATGGTGGATTGTCCCGCCGCCACCTCCGAACTGTGAGCACGGCGAAGAGTGTGGGCCTGCTGGGGGTTTCGGCTTGAAGGTGCCAAACTGTGATTCAAGTGGTAGATGGCAGGTTATCCTGTCGCCACCTCCGAACTATGAGCATGGTAAAGAGTGCAGGCCTGCTAGGGGGCCCAGCTTGAAGGTGCTAAATTATGAGTCAAGCGGTAGATGGCGGGTTGTCTCGTCGCCACCTCCGGACTGTGAGCACGATGAAAAGTGCGATCCTGCTGGGGGGCCTGGGTTGAAGGTGTCGATCTGTGAGCCAAGCAATAGATGGCGGGTTGTCCCGCTGCTACCTCCAGACTGTGAGCATGGTGAAGAGGGCGGGCATACTGGGGGGCCCGACTTGAAGGTGCCGAATTGTGAGTCAAGCAATAGATGGTGGGTTATCCCACTGCCACCTCCGGACTGTGAGCATGGTAAAGAGTGCGGGCCTGCTGGGGGGCCCAGCTTGAATGTGCCAAACTATGAGTCAAGCGGTAGATGGTGAGTTGTCCCGCCGCCACCTCCAGACTGTGAGCACGGTAAAGAGTGCGGGCCTACTATGGGGCCTGGCTTGAAGGTGTAGAACTGTGAGTCAAACGATAAATGACGAGTTATCCCATCGCCACCTTCGAACTGTGAGCACAGCGAAGAGTGCGAGCCTACTGGGGGACCTGGCATGAAGGTGCCAAACTATGAGTCAAGCGATAGATGGCGGGTTGTCTCGCCACCACCTCTGGACTGTGAGCACGACGAAGAGTGCGGGCCTGCTGGGGGGTCTGGCTTGAAGGTGCAAAACTGTGAGTCAAGCGATAGATGGTGGGTTGTCCCGCCGCCACCTCCAGACTATGAGCATGGTGAAGAGTGGGGGCCTGCTGGTGTCTCCTGACCTCAGAGACGGGGCTACTAGTGTCTCTTGATCTCGAAGACGGGGCTGCTAGCTTCGAGTGCCGGGCTTTGTAAGTTTTCGGGCTTAGAGTGCTGGGCTTCGTAAGTTTCTGGGCTTAAAGTGCTGGCTTCATAAGGTTTTGGGCTTGGTCCACCGGACTTTGAGTTGGACGGAGATGTTCCTGCATAGGTGAAAGACAAAGTTGCACGAAAAAAAACTTAAATAACTGAGAAGTCTTACATCACCGATAGTTGCCATTTTAAATTACTTCCAGGTTCGTGAGCATCGGGAGGCGTCGAGGCCTGTGAGGTAGTAGGCTTCGCTTGATTGGGCCTCGACCCCCTCGTCGGGGCCCTTTACGGGAGTTAAAGTAGTGCGCTATTCTTTATCGACAGGCTGCCCCCCAAGGTCAGGCCCCGTCTCTTACTTCATCCAGTCCCATGTGGGTCCCTGGCAGAGTGGCCCAGCTTGTCACCTCGGCCTCCTCGTTGATCTAAGGGTGCACTACCGAAGGGGAACAACGATGGATGCCGAGATAGGCACAAAAATCCTCAGAGATGCTTTTTGAGGTGGAGCCCCGGCCATTGTTGGGGGTGTCGTCTCTTTCCCTAGCCTTCTTCGAGGTTCTCCTTGACCCCCCAGGACATCATCCCTGCTGGCTTCCCGATGGATCGGTTGTTGGTGGCGAGTGGCCTGGACTCTTCACCCCAGCTCTTCCTCTCCCTACCTGGCATGCCAATCTATTACCGTCAAGATCATCATGGCATATAGCTCCGACATATTGGGCGGGCCCCACCATCGGGGGCCAGGTCCTTTCCCTCTCTAGTCGGCTCCTGAGTTCGCTGCCTTGCAAAATAGAGGAGACCCGTGTCGGGAATTCCAGCAGGGACACTCCAACGATCAAGTCAATGAGATGATCGAGGAGAACAGAACCTCTATGGCGGAGAGCTTGGGGACTCTCCGCATAGAGGGTGAAAAATATGGAACGGAGATGGGTTGAGAGAAACGATAGAGCTTGGGAGGTTCACTCGAGTGATTCTTTGCCCCCCTCCGCTCCCTCTGTTTGCTTACTTACCTTCTTACTTACCTTTTCTCTTTTTTCTTTTGTATCTCCCGTGGCCCAGAGCTAGTCTGGGGGCTTTGTCCTGGTGTCACCTCTGATGGTGCCATGCCCCTTTTTTTTGGGCCCCGAGCTATGGTGTGATGCTTCTATTTCAGGAGGGACCGTCAATGTGTTGCAAGGCCTGAGGCCTCGGTAGGATCCTCCTCCTGGAAGAACTCTAGGTCTTGCATCGCATGGGTCAATGTCCTTCAATCGTACGGTGGTGGACATGGCGGCACATTATAGGGCCTCGGACCTGGCAGAACTCACCTTGCGTAGAGCATGCAGGTGGCGTGTCACAGAGCTTGAACTAATGGCAGGGCGTGCGCCACCTCCCGGAGGTTGCAAGTGGACAGGGACCCCCGTGCCATGGTTTGAATTTTTGTTGATCTTTTCCTCCTTTGCCACTGGCGGGAATTCTGGCCTTCGCATGGCAGGGAGAGACCTCCCTTCGGGAGGCCCGCCCTTGGTAGCATGAGCACAACCCCTATCGGGAGCTAACCTTAGACGAAGGGCTCGCCTCATGAGCACGACTCTGGCTGGGAGCTGACCTCGGCAGGAGAGCTCGCCTTGGCAGCATGAGCACGACCCCGGCTGGGAGCTGACCTCAGACGGAGGGCTCGCCTCATAAGCACGACTCCGACCGGGAGCTGACCTCAGCAGGAGGGCCCGCCTTGGTAGCATGAGCACGACCTCGACCATAGCTGACCTCAGACGGAGGGCTTACCTCATGAGCACGATTTTGACCAGGAGCTGACATCGATAAGAGGGCTCACCTTGGCAGCATGAGTACAACCCTAGCTGGGAGCTGACCTTAGATGGAGGACTCGCCTCATGAGCATGACTCCGACCAGGAGCTGACCTCGATAGGAGGGCCCGCCTTGGCAGCATGAGCACGATCCCGGCCGGGAGCTGATCTCAGATGGAAGGCTCGTCTCATGAGCACGACTCTGGCTGGGAGCTGACTTCGGCAGAAGGGCTTGCCTTGGCAACATGAGCACGATCCCGGCCAGTAGTTGACCTCAGATGGAGGGCTCGTCTCATGAGCACGACTCCGGCTGGGAGCTGACCTCGGCAGGAGGGCTCGCCTTGGCAGCATGAGCACGATCCCGGCCGGGAGTTGATCTCAGATGGAGGGCTCGTCTCATGAGCACGACTCCAGCTGGGAGCTGATCTTGGCAGGGGAGCTCGTCTTGGCAGCATGAGCACGACCGAGTTGACCTCAGATGGAGGGCTCGCCTCATGAGCACGGCTTCGGCTGGAAGCTGACCTCGGTAGGAGGGCTCGCCTTGGCTCTTCATCGAGCCACCATGTCTAGGTGGCGGATCTCTTGCCATCATGACCGCCAGCAAGCTCCACATCAATGGAGGTGCCACATCAGAACATAATGAAAAGGAGCTTGAAGTGATAATAGATTACTGCGTGAGCTACTTGCAAAGATAAATTTTCAATTATCATCCAGTTTCCGGGCATCTCTTAGTTTTCAACCATCTCTTTCGCGGCCACCTGCTTTATGTCCATGTTAGAGTTATCAGGCTGGTTATGCTTAATTGATTGACAAGCTGACCTGGTTTTACCTTGTTATCAAGGTGCAGGTAGCTTTTGTTAGGGCTTTATGCTATCACTTAGGTAATTCTTGCTTCCTTATTAGCAGGAAGAGTGTATTGTTACCATTGTATGAGCAATCTATTCAACGGCAAATACGTAACCATTATCGGAAGGAAAAAGTGCTACGGTATCTTGGGTTAGGTTCACATAGATGCATCAATTTCCTATAAGATGAATAATTCACACAGATACAATACAACCATCTTCTGCAATGTTAGCAAAATTACTTGAGAATGGGACTGTTTAGAATGTTTGGTGACCTGAAATTGAACTTTTACCACAGTTCCTACATATCATTGAACTTTTTAAGAAGACTCTATAATGTTTGGTAATATGGCGATTCATTATCAGTTGTTCTTGGAGAGGGTAATTGATGATCATTGTTGAACCTTTCTATTTGCTTGCTCTGCCTGGCTTATTTGGGGTCTTTGCTGTATAACTTCCTACGTATCACTCATTATGACATACTGTAAAATCTTGCAGTTATGATGGGTGATAGAGAAAAGCAAAGCACAAACGAGAGAGAGAGAGAGAAGAAAGTAGATATAAAATAATTCATCATAGGTGATTTAAGTTAAAAAAGGACCGTACAAACTCATAATTTTACATCTGTTTGATGTCCGGAGGAGTGGTGGCTTTGTCCTCATCTTGCATTTTGGTATGGTGAAATCTTTCCCCTTATCCCCTTGTCAGTTTTACCCCATGCTTTTCCCTCATTTATAATGCCTCCTTGAGTCCAAAGATGGGCTTCGACGTGCCGCCGCCACTGTCGCCGGTGACGTGGGAAAGACGAGCCCTTTGCGATGGACAATGGGAATTTCATTATGGATTTATTTTTTGAGAATGGGATCCATGGCAATCTAGATTTGATCAACGACAAGATACCGAGGATCACGGGGGTGGTCGTGTAATACCCGGGAAAAAAAGTTGACAGACGAAAACCCATAAAGGGAGTCTTCTCCTTCTTCCAAACGGAATCCGATTCAGGGATTTCTTGTTATAAAAAGAACCTTGGGTGGGGGCCTAGAGGATCGGTTTTTTTTCTTGGTTTGCTTTAATCTTTGACTGCCATCAATTTTTTCCTTGCCCAACCACCACCAGACCTCCGGCTATGCTATTGCTCCTCAGCAAACCGTTGCCCTCCTCTTTCTCCTCCTCTAGTTAGAAAGAGGGTGCTCGAGGGCCAGGCGGTAGTCAGTAGAGATGACAAGAAGGCGGATTGAGAACAAAATCCACCACCATGGTAGTAGACGAGTTTCGAAAACTTCATGTTGGGGGTCGTTGGTCAGGTCAGTGAGGTAGAGACGAGCAGGAAGGGCGATGGATGGGTTGATGGTGATGCCCTTAGATGCGATGCCCGTGCCAGGGTCGATGGTGGCTCGGACGATGTTAATGCCGACAAGGCGCTCTATGCGGTCGCTCGGTTAAATGCTGATGGTTAAGAGAGGAGATAGAGGGGGGGTTCCTTGTTCGGCCAAGAGGGAGAAGAAGGAAGGAGAAAGAGAAAGAGAAGAAGAAGAGAAGGGAAGAAAGAAAAAAAATAGGAAAAGAAAAGAAGAGGAAAAAAAGACCTCCCCTATTCGGTGGAGAAGAAGAAGAGAGGGAAAGAAAAAGAGAAGAAAAAGAGGAGAGGAGAAAACAAAAGAAAAGGGAAAAAGAAAAGAAAAGAAAAAAAGAAAATAAAATAAAAAGGAAAGGAAAGAAAATAAAAAAATGAAAGGAAAGAAAATTTAAAAAAAGAGGAGAGAGAAAGAGAAGAGAGAGGAGAGAGAAAAGGAAATAGAGAGAAAAGAAAGAGTAAATTAAATAAATAAATATTAGAAAAGAGAGATCTAAAAATTTCTCTTCTAAAAAATTTGTGAAGTTAGGCTATCTATAGATAAATTGCTGATGGAGTCCGGGTAGAAAGTTTTGGATTTATAGTTGTTACCCCATAAAGTTATTCATATTAAAAATAAAATTATTATTATAGAATGATAATTTTTGGATAGGGGAGCATTGAACGAGTTCCGTGGCACCTAGGTCAAGGATTCGGGTGCAAATTGATATCGGGCATGTTAAATCTATTTCCAATAAAGATTCTTGGACATGATCACTAGTTTATATATGTATTTTTATATTGCATGATTTAGTCCTTGGACACAATCATTGGCATGATGATTATTTATGTATGGTATGATTTCGGTTTCTTGCGGTGTATATTCATTTTATAAATTACCGGTATGATTATTCATAGTTTTATATAATATGTTTGTATCAAACATGATTATTTTTGAATAATTTGGATTGTAATACCGGTTAATGTATATCTTAGAAAAAATATAATTTGACAATATGTTTGTGATTTGATAAAGTAATAATCAAGAAGAAGGGGTGTTTGGATTAGCCATGTTAAACAGAGAATCATTGAGCCACGGGCGAATAATATATGGAATAGCTTGCAATGGATGGATAGTACATGGGACAACCGAGCCACGGACTTAGTACGTGGAATAGTCGAGCCACGGACTTAGTTCGTGGAATAGTCGGTCACGGATAGATAGTACGTGGGACGGACGAGCCACGGGCTGATAATATGTAGAATGGTCGAGCCACGGGCGAATAGTACATGGGTTAGCCTAGCCATGGGCAGATAGTACATGGTCGATCTTGAGATTACCAATCACGGGTTAGAGTGTGATCGTGATTAGTTCAAAATCCTAAAAGATAATAGCGGTTGATCTAGATCATGTTAATGAGATGTGAATAAATAATAAGAGATGAAATCATAATTAACTAAAACGAGTGATTTTACTTAATGACGTATATGATATTTTCATTTTTGAATGAGATGGATAGTTGGTATTAATTGATGCATGTCTTTGTATTTATCGATATTAAGTTATCTTAATTACTTGACATGAGATTTTAAGATTTATGTTTTATTTGATACTGTTTATTGTTATTTTGAATTATATTATATTATACTGGTGTGAGTGTGTAGGAATTCTTACTGGGCTGTAAAACTCATACCCCCACTTCCTTTCCTTCTTAGAGTTGTGCAGAATATTCTAGCTTGGCGATGGATTGGTTTCGTGGTGAAGTGATGAATCGATAGAGAATCATTAATACCGATCAGATAATTGAAGAGTAACCAAATTGGTAATTATATGAGTTGTATTATTAAATATTCTCTTATGAAATATGATTTATAATGTCATTGGAAATCGAAAGAGTAGTGAATTTTAAAGGCCTTACATGATCTCTAGGGTGTATTCTAGGATTCATGCGATCGGTCGCATGGCCGAATTGGGTACTGGGTTTGGAGCGTGACAGAGTGGTATCGGACTTAGGTTAGATGACTTGGGACTATAGCATAAGTAATTAGGATAGATATGAGTGATAACGGAATTCAGATCATGATTATTCGAGACTGTGATATAAGTGATTAGAAAATAATATGATGGTTATTAGGACGTGACAAAATAGTATCAGGGCTTAGGTTATGATCACTCGAGACTGTGACATAAGTAATTAGAAAATAATATGGTGGTTATTAGATCATGACAAAATAATATCAAAACTTAAATTATGATCACTTGAGACTGTAACATAAGTGATTAGGATATGATATGAGTGATATCGAAATTTAAGTTATAACCAGTCAAAATATGATAAAAGTTGCAAGAATAGATTCAAAACTTGGATTTCCAATCTTTAGGTATTGTGCATAAGCTCTAGCATATGATTAGTGCAAAGGAGGAACATGATTGTCTCTAATATAAATAGTGAGACTGACTTAGGATGGGTGTAAAGAGCTGAATTATTTATACTATTTGATCATGATAAGTAATTATATGATGGATATTGAAGAGCTGAATAAGATGTCTTTGCCTATGATAAGTGGGTTTGACCCAAGCATCAAAAGTATTGGCCTAAAAATATAGTGTATTATATTAATGGGTTATGCTGAATATGTATGTTCAATTATTAATTAAATAATTTTGAAATCCTAAACTTGATATGGATGTAGATCATGATAACAAACTAGTTTTGTTGTTAATTATCGAGTTATAAATTTTGGAACTGTTGTAAGAAGATGTTTAGGGTGCAGGTTATGAAGGAGTTTAATGATATTAGAAATGATAATTTTTTGATGAACCTATATATGGATTATGATTGAAGATATGTAAGAAAAAAATATTTATTTGGGATAATACATAGATTTGTAACTTTTTATTGATATATTAGATTATATTATGTGGACATAGCATACATATTTTAATAGAATCCTTGATAGTTTATGTTAGCAGTTTTGGATTAGATTACTTGATCTTCCTCATATTTGTTGAAGATTATTGGGTATGTTAAACTCCAAGTCAATTAGGATCTATAGGAAAATCTAGTTTATCATGCTATTGAAGTTGCATTAAGCAGAGTAATTGATTTTGGGAGACTTATATGAGTTTAGCTATGAAGGGCAAAATTTTAATTGGTTGTTAATTGATGTTAAAAATTATAGTAAAATAGCTCTATAAGCAATAACATGATCAATCATACTTATAAGAACATTGACTTAGAGTTATTTACTTTGTTAGAATTAAAGTTAACATTTTAAGAGAAAAGTTGATCTTAATTGAATTATCAAGGAAAGCATGATTAATTCAGACTTGGACTAGAGTTATTGATATCTTAAAAGGATGGTGAAATTTAGGCAATAACTTTAAACATGGAAAGTGGATCAGAATTAATCTTGGTATGATAGTAACTTGGATTTTTCTGGTACCAATATAAGATAAATTTTGAGGAGATTCATTTAGTGAACCTGGACAGTTTAGTAAATTATGTTAGAGTACACAGTGGAAGCATAGTAGATTGAGTATTCTGAAACTAATTAAGAATATTACCTCTAGTTTCAGAAGTATCATGATGGGAGGTAAATTTAAATTTTAGTAACAAGACTTTTAGTAATAAATGAGAAAATAATGTTATTGATTCTTGGACTAGTCTATATGTGTTGCCATGAAATTTTCATTAATAGGTTCTCCTAGTACAAAGGACTCTTAAAAAAATAGACATATCTAAATTTAGAAAAAAAATAATACGTGATGATTCTTTTATCGGGTTTGGATCTGGAATACCTTGATACAAAGCTCTTTTTAGTTTTGATTTTGTGATCTCATTATTTGAAGAGGCTCAAGATTTTTCTGAAATAAAAGCCTAATTGTAAAAGCACAAAAAATGTTAAAAGAAGGAAGACTTTAGATTTTAGAGAGTATTTAATGTCTAAAGTTTCTTTTATTGGTGTTAATAACATAGAATAAGGTTGATTATGATATGTAGTTAATCAAGAGAAATAAATCTCAAGGCAAAGAATTATACTTAATGCGAGGTTGAGGTGTTAATGTTTCTTTGAAAGAGACTAAGAGAATTCACTATGTACTGTGAATCATAAAGATCAAAAATTGAGATATGATATAATTCTGTCAGGTAGTGTTTGGATGGCAAAAAGTTATTCTAGGAATAGGAATATGAATTCTCCAGGAATAACTTATTTTCGTTGTTATTCCAAATTTTTGTTTGGTTTGAAATCTGGTATTCCACTTTATTCCAATGTAATTAATGCAGTGTTATTCCAAATGATGTTTGGATAACATGGAAATAAGCTTGTATTCCATTAGGAATGGATAAAATTTTTTTTAGAAATCCTAATAATACCCCTGACCAAATGATAAGATAAAATGAGTTATCAAATAATTTTTAATTTTATAATTACCTAAATAAAATATTTTATACTAATTAATATATTATTATGATCTATTAAAATTATGTTCATGTGTTATGTACATATATTCTAACATGTTAGCAAGAAAAAAATGGATTATACCATTATCATTTTGCAGTGGACATTGTTAAAGTAAAGGTTTATTGGATATACAAGAAATACATGAATTAGAAGCATCCCTGTAACAAGAAATATTTGATTCCTGATATTTCAAATTACATTACATAAGAAGGACTAATAATCAATTCTGATAACATACAACACAAGTGAAATAGGAACGTGGAGACGAGCCAATTATGTAAATTAAAAGAAGAATAAATATGTTATTATTAATCTGAATTATCATCAAAATTTCATACAAGATGAATACCTATTATAAGAATAAGAAGAGAATATATATGCCCAAACAATATAACAACAAAATTGAGTTCCCAAAAGAAAAAAAAAGTTATTACAATTGACTTAAAAACTGTAATATATTAACGTGCTATACTTCAGTCCTTAACCATTAGCACTAACTCGTAGTAGTATAATTGAGCAATTTGCTCTCCGGACCATTTTGAAATATTATAGCCCTTGCAACAAAAGAAAAATATTTGCCTATAATAATAAAATGTTGTCAGTAGTGCAAAATCTTTAATTTTCATAAACAACCAAATTTAGATATATCAAATTTCAAACATGTGCAATAAAAGTTCATTATGACAATGGATAAAAGTAACCTGAAAATTCACACGGTAACATAACAGTCTTGGTTAGAAGATGAAAAATTAGAAATACAGGCATTTGATCAAAAGACCAATTTCGTATCGCTGTCCATATAAGAAGTCAATATCCTAAAATATTAAGGGCTACCAACAACATAAGCATAGCACATAACAGCTGCCATAACTACTAGTCAAATATATATTTATAAAATATAGCTCAGGACAGCGAAGCTAATGTCACTTGAGCATCACAGCAACAAGAGCAAAACAACAAATGTATAATTCCACTCCTGCCTCCCAGCAATGCTCAATCAATAGGCATCCCATCATCATTGCCGCACATGTAATGTCTCTTACGAAATCAAAGAAGTAGAATGGCATGTTTACTGGATCCCAAGAACAATCCATCCATAAATCCATATGCAGCATATGAAGTAAGAATAGCACGTTTACTCGATACAAAGTTATTAAAAGTAAATAAATTAACATAACAAGCATACCTTGAATAAAGTAAGTGAAATGATTTATAGTGTGATAACATAACATCAACTTTATATAAAGTGTTATAGTAATATAATATCACTCTACCAAACCCAGAATTTCAATGACAAAAATACAGCTAATGCACAAAATCACATTTAATGCATATAAACAAGCCTGTTAACTTGCATTTAACAGAGAACTGATAAACCAAAACCTAATATATTCAACATATTACCCAACCTAGAATTGATATTCTGTTCCTAATTTGTGACCAAAAAGAAACCTGAGAATTGATATTCTGCATTACCAAATGTTTCTTGTTAGCAAAGAAGAAAGGGAAGGTGAAGGCTATAAAGACATCAAAGACTAACACAATGCTCCGACAATCATCATAATCCATGAAATTATATTTCACTAGTATCATTATACTGATTTCAGAAGAAGAAGACTCATCATACCAAAGAAATTTTGTAAGGAAAGAAATACATCTAAAAATTTTTTAAAGCTTATAAGGATGCATGGCAATCGAATCATACATAGAAATGAAATGTGATAAGAGTTCTCACTTGTGGCAGGCATTAGCAGTTAAAGTGATGAAAAATAAAACGATGAATGGAATGATTAGTTTCAACAACTCTAATTGTACAAAGCATCATGTCACAAAGCTTAATAGCTAATAACCTAACATACCAACAACATCCATGTCAAAAATTTATTTTACATTAGTTATAACTGGACAAACCAAAAACCATGGCTTACTTCATAACCTATTAACAGAAGATGTATGAAAAATAGTTTTGCTAAAATTAAATGTCTAGCCAAAAAAATTGCGAACATGAGAAGCTAAATAACAAATTTATTAAGGATAGAGGATATAAAAAAAGTTCTAATAAACTAATGAAGTAAAATAAAGAAACACTACTAGTACAAAACATAGTAATCATTCCATTCATCCAGGGCAATGTACCAGCTACAATTCCAAATATAACAAAAGCTATTAGGATAAGAAAATTTAGATATAATACAGTATAATCTTTCTATTGTGCACTCTAAAACCAAGAATGGAGCAACATCTCATCATACCACATTTGCAATAAATCCTTACATGGCAAAGAATTATACAATAGCATAGAAAGGGCTGCCATCAATTCTAAATATAATACATAACAGTCCCATAGTTTAACAGCAGCCAACTACAGAAACAATTTCACTCCAGGCATAATACAACTACATGAAACACAAGATAGAGTATTTGGAAAGGTCCTAGAGGAACTTCGAAAACCGATTTCATGTAGTACAACAACCAGAATTGCTGCTATTTGGCAAACTTCAAAACTTATAAAGTTAATATAATCATCAAATCTCAATTAGATTAAATTTTGCTGAAGTCCTAAGAATTATAGATATCTTTAGCATACTAGTCTGAATAAAGCACCTCCCAACTTAAAACCAACCTCAAATGATTAGGTAAGAGTATATTGGCGAAATAGCACATCATGATAAACATCTTACATACCTACTTGCTTTGGGGCTCTAAACTAGAATTTAAAAATAAATAAAATAAGCACTCTATCATCTTGTTAGCATGGAACATACTCCTTAAATACCATTTGAAAATTTCTTTTTAAAAAGGCAAAAAGATAGGTATTTTAAGCTATGTCGAAATATAAGCATATCACTCACATATCTTCTGTGAAGGACTTTCTTAGACTTTCATTAATGTAAAAAAGAAATTATTCTTGCTCCTTGTCTAAAATGCTTTTTATATATTGGAATTTTGCAACACTTGTACTTAAATTGTAAGGCCCAAAATATGTTGCTCAAGTATATTAACTACTTTCAACATAGATGAAATTGGACTTTGCCATTGCAAATTTTTAGTCCATTGTAATAACCAAGCAAATTTTTGAAGTCAACATTGAAGCAACTATTAAGATTCCAATGCAAAATAAACTTTATACTCTGAATGCTATTTTTAGTCATATGAACTAATCAAAGAAAGATTATATTAATTTCATCATCAATTTGCAGCAAGATGTCTGAATATGATAACATACAATAGAATCATGACAAAAGAAAAAGGTTCATTGTCAGAAAGTGGTGATAAGATAGAATCATACAATTGAGAATACCAATAAAATCATCAAACTGAGGGTTGATGTTGCCAGACATTGAAGAAAATGTCAGTTGAGCATCACGACAGCAAGGGAAAAAAAATAAATGTTATATTCCACTCCTGCCTCCCATCATTGCTCAAATAATAGGCAGCACATCAACATTGCCAAACATGCAATATGTATCCTACCATATGAAAGAAGATATAAATTTCTATCTCCATTAAGAATCCTGAACTCAAAATAATTGGATATAACTTTCATCACATGTCATAAATTATGGATCCTATCCATCCATATATCATCTATAATCAGCATATGTCAAAAGAATGGCACGTTTGATCTATAAGAAGTTATAAAAATGAAAAAAATGAACATAACAATCATACTCTGAACATAAATATATGTTTCGAAAAACAAAAATATCCTATTCATATAAATGTTCAAAATTTTGAACATCATAAACCATAGTATTAAGGATTAACATCATTAGGGGGCAAGTGCCATAAACATCATAAAGTGCCAAACCCTTTAGAATGTGATCATTTATAAATCCAATGTCATCATCGTTCAGGATTAACATTAGAACATATGTATATGTCATGAACTTAAGAATCAATAATCAAAGAACAGTTATATCATAGCATACAATGAGGCTAGATGGCAACAACATAAGCATTTTAGCATATTAGAGACTTCTAACAACAATACAAGTCTGTATACCACATAAAAGGCTGCCAAGAAATATTGTCCAAACCAATTTTTATACATTGTTATACATTTCCACAAGTTTGAGAACATAGTAAAAAAGAAAAAGATATGGCTCAGATCCACTGCCATAATTAGTAATGTAGCACAGAACATTTATATTGTAACATAAGGGAGCTTAATATCCTAGAATATTAAGGGCTACGAATAATATAAACATTGCATAAAACATCTGCCAATAACATAGCATTGTAGGACATAAGAGCCTTCCAATCATATTACAAATTTTCATAGAACAACAGCAAATGTAGAGACTAAGCAAAAAATAGAAGTTATAAAAGACCATTATGGTTTTACAACTCTTTCAACAACGACATTAACAAAAAATAATAGTCATAACCATCTAAACTATTAACGGAGTTTGTCCACACTTAAACCCAAGTACAAAGCCTACAAGAAAGGCTACTAAAATAAATAGAAATGTTTTTAAAGGTGCTGGACGATCAATTTAACATGATACAATGAGTCTTATGATCAGAAGGCATTTTTAATGTTTATTAGTTAATTTTAGTACGTTTTACTGGAAAATAACCATAATCAGGTCACTATGAATTAGTCGAATATCATTCACCAACTATGCAGCTATATATCATGATAAACAATTTTCTACCATTAATATATAGTAACAAAGGATAAAATTTCTTTTTTTTTAATCCCCGTTCAGAACCAAATGAAAGAACTAACTACAACATAGAAACAAAGAAGCAAAGGAGTTAAAAGAAGAAGAAAATAGGGTGCAAACCTACATCAAGAAGAACACACCCAAGGCGGCCACGTGCTCTTCGGACTGCACATGCTGGAATCCCATGAACCGGATCTACATTGCGAGCAGCATCCCCAAAATATATATGCAATTATAAGCAACATAAAGCTTCATCGAATACTTTCCCGAGATCAGCAGCACCAAAACATACAGCAGCACCAAGTTGATTATAAATACATACCCTCCCTATGCTGACACCATATAAAAGTAGCCGAAAGCTGACGCCAGTCCCCAGGCCAGCGATCCCGTGTTCACAGCCTTCACAAAGAGGTAGAAGGTCAACAGCAAGGTGAAGATGGTGACACAATCGTTATCGTAAGAGCCGACGATAGATCAAAAAATGTAGCCAGGGTAGATGGTGATGAGGGCGACGGCGGTGAGGCTGACGCCAGTGTCCCAGATCTCCTTGCCGAAGAAGTAAGCAACAAGGGTGGTGTTGGAGGCGAAGAAAGGGGCCGTAAGGATGCAGACCTCGCAGATGTGCACAACAAAGGTGAGAAAGCGGAGGGCGCGATAGATGAGGGCGACAATGAGCATGAGGCCGAGGAAAAGGGTGCCATCGAAGTAGAAGCAGAGATGGAGTCCTTCAATTGGAGACAAGGCAAGGCGATTTCCTGAAACCCTAGCCTTGGGGGAAGAAGGGAATGAGTCGATGCGATAATCGAAGAGGGGGTTAAAGCGAAAAGTTTTTCCATCCACTATCCTGTGAATATGGAAAGTGGGAATACGGCTATTCCATGGGGGAGCATGGAATAGGAATTCCAAAATACACTTCGTTGACTGGAATATCGATTCCTGGAGGGCCCACCGCCTTTTTTACGCGTGTTTGGGAGAATAGCATGGAATAAGGTCCTATTCCAGCTAGGAATAGGGCATACAAATACTATCTTAAAGACTTATGAAGAAAATATTCTAAGAAATGATCATCTAGAAGCTTGAGGATGATGTTACATTAGGTATATCCAATATTTGGGCCATCATGAATTTCCTATAGAATTAATCAAGGATAATTAATTGTATTAACATCAAAAGATTAGTATTTTTTTGGAAGAGCTCAAGAGAATTTGATAAATATTATAAATAGAAAGGATCAAGTTTTAAGTATTATATAATTTCATTACATTAAGACTTGAGAAATAAGTATCCTAAGAGGCAGAATAATTAAAAGTTTGAGAATGACATGAGGATTGGTTACTTTTAAGGTTAAAACCTCAATCAAGCTAATTTCGAGGATGAAATTATTTTAAGGGAGAAGAATGTAATACCTGAAAAAAATCCGTAGGACGAAGACTCCCTTGGGGAGTCTTCTTCTTCTCCCAAATAGAATCCAAATCGAGATCGGATTCAATGATTTCTAGCTATAAAAAGAATCCTAGGTAGAGGCCAAGAGGATCGGTTTTCTTCCTTGGTTCGCTTCAATCGCTGACTGCCATCGATTTTTTCCTTGCCCAACCATCGTTGAACCTTCAGCTATGCTATTGCTCCTTAGTAGACCATCACCCTCCTCTTTCTCCTCCTCCTTTGTTTAGAAAGAGGGTGCTCGGGGGCCAGGTGGTAGTCGACGGAGATGATGAGAAGGCGGACTGAGAACAAAAGCCACCATCGTGGTAGCAAGCAAGGATCGGAAGCTTCATGCTGGGGGTCGTTGGTCAGGTCAGGGAGGTAGAGGCGAGCGAGGAGGGTGATGGTTGGGTCGATGGTGATGCCCTTGGACGCGATGCCTATGCCAGGGTCGATGGTGGCTGGGATGGTGTCAATGCCAATGAGGTGCTCGATGTGGCCACTCAGGTAAACATGGATGGTTGAGAGAGGAGAGAGAGGGGGGTTCCCTGTTCGGCCAAGCGGGAGAAGAAGGAAGGAGAAAGGGAAAGAGAAGAAGAATAGAGGGAAAGAAAAGAAAAGAAAAGGAAAAGAAAAGCATATGAAAAAAAAAGACCTTCCCTGCTCGGCGGAGAAGAACAAGAGGAGAGGGGAAGAACAAGAGGAGAAGAGAGAAGAAAAGAAAAGAAAAGAAAAAAAGAAAAGAAAAAGGAAAGAAAGAAAAAAAAGAAAAGAAGAAAAGAAAAGAAAAAAAAAAAAAAAAAGGAAATGAAGGAAAATAAAAAAAAGAGGAGAGAGAAAGAGAAGAGAGAGAAGAGGAAAGAGAAAGAGCAGAGAGAAGAAGAGGAGAGAGAAAAGAAAGAGCAAGTTAAATAAATAAATATTAGACAATGGAGATCTAAAAGTTTCTCTCCTTAAAAATTTGTGAAGTTAAGGTATTAGCGGACGGATCGCGGATGAAGTTCGGTTAGAAAGTTTTGAATTTATAGTTGTTGCACCATAAAGTTATTCATATTAAAAATAAAATTATTATCATAGGAGGATAATTTTTTGGACAGGAGGGCATTAAACGAGTTCCGTAGCACCTAGGTCGAGGATTCGGGTGCAGACTGATATCGGGCATGTTAAATCTGTCTCCAGTAAAGTTAAAGGTTCTTGGATATGATCACCAGTTTATGTATATATTTTACATTGCATGATTTGGTCCTTGGACATGATCATTGGCATGATGATTATTTATGTACGATATGATTTCGATTTTTCGTGGTGTATATTCATTTTACAAATTATTGGTATGATTATTCATAGTTTTGTATAATATGTTTGTATCAAACATGGTTATTTTTGAATGATTTGGATTGTGATACCGATTAATATATGTCTTGAAAAGAACATGATTTGATA
Organism: Areca catechu; assembly: GCA_021397845.1. Lineage (NCBI taxonomy): Eukaryota > Viridiplantae > Streptophyta > Magnoliopsida > Arecales > Arecaceae > Areca > Areca catechu. Next base: position 64,547,891 of record CM038045.1, read on the forward strand.
ACATGCTTGTGATTTGATAAAATAATAATCAAGAAAAGGATGTTTGGACTAGCCACGTTAAACAGAGAATCACCGAGCCACGAATGGATAATACGTGAAATAGCCAAGCCACGGATGGATAATATATGAAATAGTCGGTCACGGGCAGATAGTACGTCGGACAGCCGAGCCACAGGCTTAGTACGTGGAATAGCCGGCCACGGACGGGTAGTACGTGGGACAACCGAGCTATGGACTGATAATACATGGAATAGCCGAGCCATGAGTGAATAGTATATGGGTTAGCCTGGCCACGGACGGATAGTACATGATCGATCTTGAGATTGCCAGTCACGGGCTAGAGCGTAACCGTGATTTGTCTAAAACCCTAAAAGATAATAGTGGTTGATCCGGACCATGTTAATAAGATATGAATAATAAGAGATAAAACCATAATTAAGTAAAAAAAGTGATTTTACTTAATGACATATATGGTATTTCATTTTTAAATGAGATGGATATTTGGTATTAATTGATACATGTCTTTGCATTTATCGATATTGAGTTATCTTGATTACTTGACATGAAATTTTAAGATTTATGTTCTATTTGATACTATTTACTGTTATTTTGAATTATATTATATTATACTGATGTGAGTATGTAGAAATTTTTACTGTGTTGTAAAGCTCATACTTTCTACTTTCTTTTCTTCTCAGAATTGTGCAAAATATTCGAGCTTGGCGATGGATTGGTTTCGTGGTGAACTGATGAATCGATAGAAAATCATTAATATTGATCCGATAATTGAAGAGTAACCAAATTGGTAATTACATGAATTGTATTATTAGGTATTCTCTTATGAAATATGATTCATAATGTTATTGGAAATCAAAGTAGTAGTGGATTTTAAAGACCTTGTATGATCTTTAGGGTGTACTTTAGGATTCGTCTGGTCGGTCATGTAACCGAACTAGGTGCTGGGTTCGGGGTGTGACAGGTTGAGCACGGGATGTTTCTTGGCATTGCGCCGTCGATTGTCATTGCCAACAAGGTTGGGGTGATGGTGTTGGACAAGGGTAGGGCCATTTGATTGCTCAAGGTAGAAGAAAGATTCGATTTTTAGTTAGACTATATTATATGTTGGCCTTCAAAAGGAACCAAGAATTGTTTCCGTGTTGAAGTGGTGGAGAATTTTCTTGTATTTGGGACATTTCATTCCAGGAATGAGATGTTATTGTTCCAGGCAAGGAAGAAAGTAAAAACTTTCATGGAATTTTCCACGAATGTGCTGTTGGCCATTCAATTCAATGGTCAGATAGTGAAATGAGGTGTGATTCCATTGACATTATCTTATATGGCACTAAATGCCTCACAAAAAATGTTGCTACCTTTCATCATAATTTTAATGGTTAGAAAGTTATATGCTATGAAGGGCTTCATTCTTGGCATATTATTTCTGATTGTAATTTGTGAATTATTAATTCTGAAATGGAACATCAGTTGCAGCAATATCATCTGATTGGAAGCATACCACTGACTCTTTTGTTCATGCATCTGATATGCTAAGATTGGCTTTGCCAATTTGGTGGAAATATTAGATTAATGTCAAGTTGTTTGTACTAATTTGTGTGTTATCTGCTGTGATTTTTAGCACATCTAATCAAGAGAAGTTTTTATCTGTGTGGAGGTTCATCTGATCTGAGAACATGAGTGTGATAAGAAATTTATCTATTATCATGGGCAAAATGGTGAGATTTCATTATTTTTTGCACAGGCTTTGTTTATAAAGTACTAATTCCCTGATGTATTTCATTGGAAATAATTGCAATGGCTTGCTAGAACTATTTGGCTCTGTTTTGTGGTCGGAGATTTGTTATTGCTCGAACTATGAAGTTCCAAGCTTAGCTACATGCAGGGTATACCCTGTTTATTATTATGACGTAAGAGTGGATGCTTCCATTCTATGTAATCTCTTTTTTAACTAAAGCATTTTATGGGTAATAGTTCTAACTGGCTAATGCTAACTTGACATTATTTTATTTCCATTCAACTCTTGCTTTTGTAATTTGCTTCATGTTAACACCATATTATGTTTGGATCGAGGGCATTCCTCGTATTTCAAAATGTTGTCTATAATCGGTTCTTAGCTAAATGTTGTCTATTTGGCTACAGTTTTATGTAAGTGCAGTTGTAGCCAATCTAATTAAGGCCTATTATATTTTAATTAATTACGATCCTGCAAGTTCTGAAAAGAATAATATTGTAGTTTGCAAATTGGTATTCTGTATTTTAAATTATTTAATTTTCATGTGGAGTTTGGCAAATCAAGATTAAACATATGCCATTTAATATGCTATTCATCCTAATGAATTTATAAATGATGAGTTGTGTGCAAACCAAGATACGGTTTGGTTGGAGAGATTATATACAGAGCGATGCTTGTGATATACTCAGACATAATATATGCGTGCATCTACGGGTTTTTTTTTTAAAAAAAAATCTAGATTTTGTTCTATAATTTCTATTTGCAACGGTAAAAGATAAATAAGTGAATAAAATGAATGATTTGTTGGGTATCTTTTATTCTTTCTTTCATGTATGCATGGACCACTGGAGCGAGATCCATTCACCGGCACGTCACTCGTACTTCGGGACCAAATGCTTCTTTAGGATTATAATTCTGTCCTGGAGCAACCGAGCAACTTGGGTGATATGAGTTTGGATTGACACAGGATCGTTCCCTTCTTCTCGAGAAGGTAAGTTAGCAGGAAATTCCCTTGGACAAGAAATTGGTAAAGAATGTGTTTCTAATGACATGGCATTATTGCAAGAAATTGGACCTTTCAATCACCCTCTGCATGCATGAATTATAGGTGGATCATCATGTTAAAAGAATTAGATCAGGCCTCGGCAACCCCATCTCATCGTACTGGAAATTAAACTCCCCAAACGGAACTCATTTGGTCGGCAGCCCTTCATCGGCATTCCATCAAACAAGAAGCATGAAGATTAAAGACGACATCAGTAGATCGAAAGCATCAAGGTTTCCCATAAGATATAAATTCAGTCAACAAAATTCATCCATTAGTTCCTTAATTAAAGAATATTCTGACTTAGTAAGCATGTCAAATAGGACTAATTCCCGACGTGAATAAGTGACTCCCATATTACCTAGACAGAAAACCAAGACTAATAACAGTAACTTCTAAGAAAACTAGAAGTTAATAAATCTCATTTCGATCTTGGTTCTTATTCTCCTGGCCAAAAAAAAAGAACCCTCGATTCCTAATCTATTTTACTGAGCCTGAAAATCTAGATGTTCCGTTCTCCTCCATCAACGTACTCTGGTAGTGGCCATAGAGTCGTTTGCGGAGATGTTTCAGAGAATGATGGCATGAACTCGCTAGCTTCACAATTGGACTGCAATGGTGGCATGCGCTGTGGTAGCACTTGATACTGCAAGGATGAAGCAGCTGCGGTGCGAATCTCTAGTGGTGATATCATATGACGTGGTGATCGTATCATCATCTGGTTTCTGAAGAATGAACCATCTGAATTCCCAGACTGTGATGATGTAGATGTCGACGCCATGCAAGGAAAGTAGAAAGGATGAACCAAGGAGCCGTGCTGCTCCGAATCAAAACTGTAAAGGTGGTGCGAGGCCGCCGGTTCCGGTTGGAGAAGACCGCTAGGTTCGAGGCTAGGCCGGGGAATTAGCTCCATGTAGTCGCTCTGGAGATAGTTGTAGCCCATGAATGATGGCATGGGAGGATCGGGCCTTGCCATAATGGGGCTGGGTGCTGCTAGGGAGTCTAATGGGCATGCACTAGTAAAAGCAACCAGGGCCTCGTCTCGGTCATTGCCATTGTTGCACGAAGCTGGACGTGCTTGGCCTGGATGATCAACAAATATGTTATCCTGGATATCTTCGTTATCTAGAGAATGAGATGTTGATCCTCCTTCCTCTTCATCTACTTGAAGCTCGCCATCCCTGGACTTATTTGAGATTGGTTTTAAATATATTTCACACAATGCTAGAGCACCAAGCTGCAACAAAAGAAAAATGTATGATTTCATGTTAATTTTTTTCTTAAATATAAACCATATTGTCTAAAATGGTGTTTAAAATAAACCATTTATCATAACATAAAGAATGCAACTAATTTAGTTTTACTAATTAAAGAGGCTAGCCAAAGTGTTTAAATTATTCAGTTGTTGATTTTTTTTCTTAATCAACAAAACAGTGTAGACTCTTGCAGAACTCATACAATAAAGTGAAAACCTTAAGTATTAAGAAGTATAAAGCATGAAAAAAGATAGTGAACCAGACCCACATCCATCCCCTGATTCCCTGCATAGTATTTCAAGTGACGATCCATATATGACAATATGAGAGAGCCTCCAACAAATATGAAGAAGGACAAGATCAGATATCCTGAATAGCAAAACATAGAAGCAATACACCAGCAAGATAAGTAAGATGAGAGGAAAGAAAGTCGAGTATACAAGACCCCAGCTTACAGCATAGCACAATGATATAGAGTAGTTAATCCTGTAGCATAGAATGACATAGCTATCCCATTGTTTCCCATGCCTATGCAGTATTGGTATTAGCTAGAGAGCAATAAAGTTGAACCACGACAAAATATTGGCATGATGAACGTCCATTATGCAATGGTAAGAGCAATAAATCATGGCATATTGGAGAAGCAATTAGGAGCATAAGATAATCGGCAATAAGAAGACAACAGCAATTGTAGGAGAGGCCAGATATGACAAACATAGAGTTCTATAAAGATAAAATTCCAAAGAACCGTAGTATATAAGCTACCCTGAAGAGCTACTACTGGAACATGCAAACAGAGGTAAAGAGAAAAGCAATACCAAGGATTAAAACAAATAAAATTTTGAACCAAAAAATTTCTCATTATCTCTTCTTCTTCGATTATTTTAATTAACATAAAAATATTAGTTTCTCATTCATATGCAAAACATTATTCTAGAAGTTCTACTGATTCATGATCTTAGAATCGAAATATTTTATCATAATGACATGCATCCTAGTGAATGCATATAAACAATAGCATTTCCTAAAATAAATACACCTTTAAATTCTTTTAAATAAACACCGTTTAATCTTGGTAGAAAGTGTTGCATGAAGGCTTTCAATTGGTTTACCTTATCTTTATTTTGGTCCGTAGGAAACCAGAATTCTTTAATAGTGTATTCATGCATCAGCCAGTTTGTTCTTCTTCCACTAGATTGGCGCCCTTCATGGAAGACGAGAAACTTCTTGTGGCCAATCCCCTTTTTATTTTCATCTCTAATGATTATATCTTTTCCAGAGGCCTTCCAATATCCCCCATTTGTTCCACGAGCAGGTCTTGTTCCATTGGGATATTTCATTTTCTTGGAGTGAAGAAATATAAATGTTTACCTGCAGGTGTATTGCCTGTGAAAAATACAAAATTGTTATTGCAATTAAATCGCCAACATGCAATAAAATTGGTAAATAAAATAATTCAAAATAGCTAGCTTTGCAATTGACCATGAATGTTTTTATTTATCTAGGTCAAAAAAAATCATAAGATAGTCTTTTTCAATTTTTCAACCAAAATATAGTCATGTATGCTAAATCAATAATTTATTTAAATTATTTTATTTATTAAGAAAACTAGATTTGGACATATTGAGCTATATGAGAGTTGTAATTTACTGAAACTAAAGTCTCTGATGTACTCTAACTCTAACAAATATATATCAATATTGAGATGTAGCTGAGTTGACACCATATTAAGGTTCTCTCCAATCTCTTAAATAGGATCAAATATTTTAGTCCTTCCACTAAGAGTATTATTATCAAAAAATATTAATTATAATTTTTATCAAGAAAATTTTAAAAAGTATGTTTAGTAAATGATTGTTAACTAAAAAGTTCCCTTGTTTTCTCCCTAAACTAAATGTTTATGTTCAAGCTATCCATCCCATGTTTATATCTTTTTTCCTATTTGAATAAAAAAAAAATGTCATGCCCTATAAACTCAATGAATCATATATGGTAAATGAGATGTATGTGTCAATTAGATAATTTTATGTTGCAACGTACCAAAAAGATTGATGTCATGATAATTTAAAAAAATATCATGGTTGAATAAAATTTAAATATAAAAAATGATTAAAAATAAAATTTATGTATTTATAAATACAGACCTGATCCAACCTAATTTTTCTGGTGGAATTGGTCCAATGGATTTTTGGTCCAATCATCTAGACAAGGATGTGATGGTTCCATAACAACGTTCCTTTCTAAGCCAAGTTAAAATTTAGAAATAAGGTTTGGAGAAATCAAGTGCATAATTTTTTTTCTAAAACTTTTCAAAAAAAAAATCTTCTAAAACAAAAAATTCTTTTATACTGTGCAAGGAGTTTTTTTTTCTTGTATAACACAATCAGATGGTGTTATTGTAGTGTTATTAAAAAAAATCTGTAACTTTTTTCCCGTACACTTTTTACTACTGTATCGAAACCATCACGTCCCTGCAACAGATGCTAAATTATTCCTTCTCAATATCACAATTCAAAAACAAAGTCTCCAATATTCGACACGGAGAGAAATAAGTGTTTATTTCAAAAGGAAAATGATCAATCGCTTTCAAGAATTGAACCCAAAAAAAAAAAAAAAAATTTCATTTCTTGCTCTACAAAAGCGATAAATTTAAACCAAACTAGTTAATCAAGATTCTATCCAAAACTTTTTTCCCGTACACTTTTTACTACTGTATCGAAACCATCACGTCCTTGCAACAGATGCTAAATTTTTCCTTCGTCAAGATCACAATTCAAAAACAAAGTCTCGAATATTCAACACGGAAAGAAATAAATGTTTATTTCGAAAGGAAAATGATCAATCGCTTTCAAGAATTGAAAGCAAAATAATAATAATAATTTCGTTTCTTGCTCTACAAAAGCAATAAATTTAAACCAAACTAGTTAATCAAGATTCTATCCAAGAACAATTAATTATAATCATAACTATAATCATTCATTTAAAAGAAAATTTTAACAAGAAAAAGTATAGATCGAACCTAGGATATCTTTAGGGTGGAAATCATAGATGTTCAACTCTTTGATAACCTGACATGGTAGAGATTGATTCAACAACCTGGGCCGAAGGTAGAATTTCACTAGCTCACTGGGATCCGGCATGAAATGATAGCCGACTGGAACGGAAGCTTCACCCATACCTTCCTCCCTCTCTCTCTCTCTCTCCGTCTTCTTTTTTTTTTCCCCTTCCGCTCTTATTTATAGCAGAGCGAAATCTCTCTCATTTTCCGAAAAGGTCTCGTAATCCGAGTTGTACTCGGACGGGAGCACAGTAGGTCTCCTAATCCGAGTTATACTCGGTCGAGACGCTCTTCCATCCAGTGCTCTTGCAGTTGGACAGAGGTTGCCGTTACAATTTAGCGACCGTCCATCGTGTCCAAGAAAATAAAAAAAAATGTCGAATGAAAGTATCCGGGCAAGGTTGCTGCTGTGGTGCAGCATCCTTCCTGCGCCAGAGGGAAAAAAAAAGAAAGAAAGAACGAAGGAATGGAAAGTGCTGCGATAGGTAAGAAGGAAATGGCCGAACGGGTGGAACGGGTAAATAGGTTTAAGATACGGATCCGGTAAAGGATCCAAATTCGTAAAGGGCTTTGGGTCGGGTTTCTGGTCGGGTTCGGGTCCACGAGTATGTATCCAGATTTTTGTTGGCTGGGTTTGGTACATCGTTTGGGCCTCCATTAAATTATGGATTAGGCATGGGCTAAGATTATATGAACTTTGGGCCTTTAGATCGCAGCCCATGGTATTAAGTGACAGATGGGCTGGTTTATGTTTGGTATATGGATTGGGCCCCGGTTAGGTTATAGGTTGAGTCTAGGGTACGTATTATGTTGGATATATGCTTAGGCCTTTAAAGTACAGCCATGGTATCGGTCGTAGGCTTAGACCTGGATATGGTTAAGCCGAGTTAGGCTCGGACTTTGGATTACAGATTATGGGTCGGGCTTTACCTTATTTTGGGCCTGGGCTTACGCCTGTCGACGACCGGGTTTGGGTACTGGACTTCTCGGATAAACACTAACCCTAAACTTTACCGAGTTGGAAACCCTAACCGTGGCTACCGTCGGTGGCGGTGGAAGAACGAGAGTCAGTATCGAGAGAAGGGGGGGGAAAATGAAGGAACCAAGGTGAGAAAATTAGGCTAAGAAGAAAGGGGCAAGGTGCCGGTGTCGAGAGAAGGAGCGGGGGATATGGAAGGAGAGACAAGGGAAAAATGCCCACATAGATTATTTAGGGGAAAAAAAAAGGCGAAGTAAATGGAGGAAAAGCAAAATAAGAAAAAAAAAAAAAAAGATGCATAAAAAAAAGGCTGGTTTACCTGTGCCCGTCGATGGCCGGCACTCCGGCAAAGGAGGCTCCGACGGACTTCCATCTTCTCAGGATGAGGCCAGAGGAAACTACACATATTCCCGAGCGGCCTCCCTTGGCGTAAGATGGGACGAGGTAAAGGCAGCAACCGGGGGATGGAATCCGTGGGACATCACAGTGGAGGATGGACAAGCACACGGCGGCACCTGGAGGGGAAGTCATCATGGTGCGTTGTGCTTGAACTTGAGGAGGGGATGGCGGCCAGTGGGAGAGATCAGAGCGAAGAGAAGGGAAGAGGAAAAGCGGCGAGCGGGTGTTAGAGGGAAAGGGGCGAGAGAACGGGGACCGGATGGGATACGGCTGAGATGGGATCGTAACCCTCCGGAAGGAGGAATAAAAAAATGTGTTTTTGCAAAAAAGACCCTTTCTTCTTTGATTTTAGGATGCATACATGCAGTCCATAACTTCGCTTTAATTAGTAAAAGGTCCTTAAAATTATAAAAAAAAATTAAGAAAAACTTAAATATATTTTGGACATTTTAGGCAATATATATGGGAAAACATATATTTTTTAGAAAAAATAAAAAAGTCAAGGTGAATTTAAAATTACAATAATATTTTTGATAGTAGAAAAAATATTATCTAGTATTTAAAAAATCTATAATATGATTAAACTTTAAATTTTAAAGTTACCAAAATTTTTAAAGGAGATGATTTTGGATTTGAAAATTTAGAAGCGGACTTTTCATCAACATATCCATTATAATTAATGGAATAATTATTTTTTACAATCCCCAGAAAACCAATTAAACATGACCTATTCCATGAAAGTAGCCATTCAGAAAAATCTCCGGGTATGATTCGATAATATTTTTTTATTAAATATTCTATAGCATACATTTCCTATATATTTATTAAAATTATTATTATGTATTATGTAGAAGATCGTTGATCATGTCACCCTCAAAAAAACTAAAATTAAGATGACATAATTCTTTCTAAAACTTCCATATTATTTAAAAAATTTTAATGCTTATACAATAAAATTTATTTTAATATTGCTATTTGTTATTTTGCAATTCTATTAATTTATGGCTTTTTTTGTCTTTTGTTCAATTTCAATGAAAAAGCTTCGGATGACAAAAGTTAATGCAATTTTTTAATAATATTATTTATTGTTGTAGATTTTGGCTCGAGGTCGAAGCTGGTGCTGATTAGTGGTAGTTTGTTGCTATAGTGATCTGTAAAATAAAATTCACAATTGAAGTCGACTCCGGCAAGAATTTTTCGATGCTCAAGATAGATATCTGAAATAGATAGGAAGCAATGAGCATAGAAAAGAATTTCTTGCCTACAGATCCTGGAGGTTCTCGTTATTTATAAAAGAGGGCTAAGAAAATAGTTAGATCTCTCTCACTTTCATGTACAAAAACAACATTTATTTATCTTTGAAGCATTTATTCTTGACGTTTAACATTATTTCTCCTTTAGATGGCATTTGGTGGTCCAAATGGATTCACCAAGGTGATTTAAAATTATCGGTGATCTGAATCTTAAGATGATCTAATCCCTAATGATCTAAGATCATTGTGTTTGATAGTTCATGATTTAGTAATTAAATATCTCTAGGTATTCAATAGTGATCTATTTGGTATTTCTTGAAAATACAAGATTACTGATCATATAATACCAAAACTATCCCAATTGATTATATAAAAATATATTTATTAATCATATAAAATATATTATAATAAAATATTAATATTTTATTAATATATTCTATAAAATATATTTGTTAGTCTTATAAATTATTAATCCTATAAAAATATATCAATTATCATTATAGAATTAATATTTTTATACTTTTAAAATATTATTTATTAATAAAAAAATATTTTGATTAGAAAATAAGGTGAATAGAAGTACTATATTAAATAAATTTTTTATATAAATATAACATATTTGTTATACCTGACCGGCTTACCACCAAACCGGACCGACCTTTTGTTGTGGTTCGACCGGACCACCCTTTTGAAGCTCCGACGGATGCTCTCCTTCAGAAGTTCGATCCACACGAAGTAGAGATCCAAATGATCCACTTCTGCTGAGGTCCGGCCCACTGGTCTCCATCGAAAGTCCAACCCACACGAAGTAGAGGTCCGAATGACCCACTTTTACTGAGGTCCAGCCCATTGGTCTCCATCGGAAGTCCGACTCACTAAAGTAGAGGTCCGAATGGCCCAATTTCGCTGAGGTCCGGCCCACCTGCTCCTGTTGAAGCTCCGACGAACGCTCTCATTCGGAGGTTCGACTGGCCCTCCCCAGTTGATGTCCGACCAATTCACTTTGAGGATCCAGGAGACTCCATGAGCCTCTTCCAGCTAGTACCAGAATTCTGTTATAACAGAATTCTATCATATCAGCACCACTACTCCACCATCCCCACGTTGTCGCCCTATCCGGGTGCCACGTGGCCACTCTTCAGATTCTCTTAGGGGCATATCAGTCTTTCTCGACCTCTCCCCTAACGGATTTTGGACTATTCCGCGTCTATATAAGGTAACCAGGGGATCCCATTTTGAGCTAAGTATACTCTTCTCTCTCCATATGCTGTCTCACTGATTCCTCCATTCTGTTGCCCTTAAGCTCCTGCTAATTTAGGCATCGGAGTGTCCCCCGCCGGAATACCACCGGCCCTTGGGGACCTTGTTGCAGGTCGATCGGGAGAAGAGCGCTCTAGCCCTACCGTCCGATCTCGGTTTAGGAGAAGTTATAGCAACAGATTGGTGCTAGAGGAAGGGCGCCCCTTCTCTAAAAGGAGGAATCCGTCCACTGGTCTCCATCGGAAGTCCGACTCACTAAAGTAGAGGTCTGAATGGCCTAATTTCGCTGAGGTCCGGCCCACCTGCTCCTCTTGAAGCTCCGACGAACGCTCTTCTTTGGAGGTTCGACTGGCCCTCCCCAGTTGATGTCCGACCAATTCACTTTGAGGATCCAGGAGACTCCTTAAGCCTCTTCCAGCTAGTACCAGAATTCTGTTATAACAGAATTCTATCATATCAGTACCACTACTCCACCATCCCCATGATGTCGCCCTATCCGGGTGCCACGTGGCCACTCTCCAGATTCTCTTAGGGGCATATCAGTCTTTCTCGACCTCTCCCCTAACGGATTTTGGACTATTTCGCGTCTATATAAGGTAACCAGGGGATCCCATTTTGAGCTAAGTATACTCTTCTCTCTCCATATGCTGTCTCACTGATTCCTCCATTCTGTTGCCCTTAAGGTCCTCCTAACTTAGGCATCGAAGTGTCCCCCGCCGGAACACCACCGGCCCTTGGGGACCTTGTTGCAGGTCGATCGGGAGAAGAGCGCTCCAGCCCTGCCGTCCGATCTCGGTTCAGGAGAAGTTGCAGCAACAAATTGGTGCTAGAGGAAGGGCGCCCCTTCTCTAAAAGGAGGAATCCATCCACTAAGACATGCCATAGCTAAGGGAAGAGCCCAGAACACCTCTGCCAGAGGAGGTCACTCCCTGTCCAGGTCTGAAGGACCTCCCAGGGAGAATGACGCCACCACCACCGCCATCGCCAAACCCACTATCACTCTGGGACTGTAGCAGTTCCAGACGCTCCTGAACCGCATCGATATGCTCGCTACTGCGGTTCAGCACCTCCAGGAAGCGGCTAAAAACTGGCAGCAGCCACCTGCCGCATCTTCCACCCACTGTCAACCTGCTGCTGAGGGAAGCCGATAGCAAGAAATCCCTCAACCTTTCTCTTATGTTGCTCCGAAGCCCCGAAGGTCCTTGGGGGCTCGTGCCGACGGCAAGAGGGCGAGGTCCGCCTCACCCTCCTTCGTCGACTCTGTCCCTGCTAGTGCTTGGCTCCCTACTGAACTCTCGAGAGACTACACCAGCAAGATATTGCACATGGAGGAGCGCATTGCCAAAATCGTTGATCGACAGAAAGCCAAAGGAAGGCAGGTGTACGACTCCCACCTGCCTTTTTTCGACGATATCATGTGGGAGACGATCTCCCGTCACTTCAAAATCCCACAGGTAGACCCCTACGATGGCACCACCGACCCGCTGGACCATTTGGACACCTACAAGGCCCACATGATGGTACAGGATACCCCCGACGTCCTTCACAGCATCGCCTTCCCTGCCACCCTCAAGAAGGTTGCCCGGATGTGGTTCTCCGCCATCCGACCAGGTACGATCCACTCTTTTTCTCAACTTGAAAACCTCTTTCTTTCCCATTTCAGGACCTATAATTGGACTCCGAGAAACACCGACTGCCTCTTCCTCGTACTGCAAAAGAAGGGAGAGACTCTCCAGGATTACATGACCCGTTTTAACTCAATGGCCATGAAAATTATGGACTTGAATGAAGACGTAGCTATGTCGGCCTTCAAGAGAGGGCTCCGCTCGTCCAGGCTCACATTATCCCTGGACAAGAAGTTCTCGACGAGCTACTCCGAGTTACTGGCCCGGGCGTAGAAATACGCCCTGGCAAAAGAACAAGCGACGAGCTGCCACCAGGCTGAAGGGAGGTCGGCTCCCAAGAAGTGGAGCGACAAGGCTCCCAAAGTTCGACCTCCCAGCGATGGCAACCAGTCAGCCCAACATCGAAGTCTGAAGCCGAAGGACTTTCCCAGGAGGTTCAAAACCTATGCGCCCCCCTCCCTTCCGACGGAGAAGATCCTCTAGGAGATTGAGAACGAGACCTTCCTGTAAAGGCCTTGTCCGATGAGGGGCCCCTCTGCATCCAAAAATAGAGACAAATACTGTCGGTTCCATCCAGACCATGGGCATAACACTGAGGAGTCCCTCCAGTTGAAGGATGCTATTGAAGACCTCATCAGGAGGGGGTATCTACACAAATATTGTGGGAAATGTATCCCAAAGCCAATTTCTACTATAGACAGTTGTATATTTGATGTAATTGTATATGAATTATATTATTGAATAAAATATTTATTCTGGCAGTTCATCACTATTTCATCTTTCTGAAATGAGTTCTTGAGTGATGAAGTCCTTAGGACTATTTGTATGTGATATAGAGAGGATATATCATATAGTCCTAAAATTATTCGCGACCAAATGATACACTTATTTCAGGATGATAGTATATCAAGTATAGGTCGTTGTGTACCATAGTCGTTGGTTGTCCTCTTAACCAAGGAGTGTAGAGACACTGGTATGGCATGCAGATGTTGTGTTTGACATTTCATCGAACATGACCTGTCTGTATTTTCTGCCTAGAGTTTTGATATGAACGTAGTTATCCCTCAGATATGAGATCGTCATGGTAGCTTGCGAGCAACTCACTGTACTTTGGTGCTGGACTATCTGGATTTCTAATCCAGGGACGAAAGGTTTCTGGGTACAGTTAAGTACTCGTGTAGCAGTGATTGGATCAAGATGGGATTGACCCCTTCAAAGTGTTTGGAGCATATATCTTACTGTATTTCAATTTAGCAAAACCTTGGCCGGGGTAGTCTCTGTAATGTGTTACAAGACTTTTGAGGTTGAGACACATTGTTGATGGACTTTATGGGTTGGGCAGTTTAACCCTAAGTCTTCCTGAGCATTGAGGTCAAAGGGATTAATTACTAGGTTTCCATATCTCCTGGTTCTTGATTATTGCTCTGTAACTTTGACCTATCCGGACGTCGGGTGTCATTGCCAGATGGTGACTTTGACTGGTATTGGAAATGTTCCAGTGCTACCGGCTTAGTGTTCAAACCTATGGGGTCACACACCATAAGGATTTTTACTTGATCTAGTGATCGGAGAATGATTGGGAATCGTTCGTGGACTCACAAAGAAAAAGTGTTTTTCTTTACCCAAGTGTCGACACTTGATATTCTTGAAAGTGTCGATACTTGTGTAAGTGTCGACACTTGTTGATTTCGCAAGCGTAAACACTTGATGTCACAAAAAAGTTGTGACATAAAATTTCACTAATAGTTGGTGATGCATGGAGGTGAATTAAGTAATGTGATTACTTGATAGCCCGATTTGATTGAGCTATAAAAATCTGGAATGAATCAAATAGGATTTGGTTCAAAACAGGTTTGGGTCCAATTGGGTTGAACCAATGTATGCACACTTGATCCAATTGATTTCAGTTATGAACTGAAATCAATTAACACATTAATCTGAATTTAAATAAGTTTAAATTTAGTTTTGGGGAGTTATGTAACTTCCCATGACCATAACTCCCCATAACTACCCATTACCACTCCATTATCACCCATAACTCCCCACTTTCCCTCTCCCTCACCATCTACATAATGGGCTGAAAAGGGAGGACGAAAATAAGAGAAAATTCAGCAAAGAAATGCTGGAAAAATCAAAGGGAAGAAAGGGAAGAAACTAGAAAAGGTTCTAGTTTTTTGGGTGTGAGATTTTAGGAAAAGAGTGTGCATATTTGTACCTAGTGATCTAGGTCTTGAGATTGAGTGTTTGGGAAGGGTTTCAATCACTTATTCTCCACCTCTTGAGTTTCTTCATTCATTCGGAGAGTCCGGCATCGAAAGAAGAAAAGGAGTCCCGATCAAATCATTCCACAACAAGCTAGCACTTGGAGTGGAAGTAGATTTTGAAAGAGCCCTGGTGTGAACCACCTGTAGAGGCCGGACACATGTACGGCTAAGCAGAGTTCTTCCTCCTGCTCCTGGATCTTTCGCAACAGAGAGCGTCTCCATTTCATACGAGGTATGGTTTACATATATAGATATGTTGCTCTGAAATGTTCATAGCATGAGTTTATGATTTCATAGTTTATATTAATCATTCATGCAAGATCTTGGGCTAAGTAGCATAGAATAATTCTAAAAGCATGCTTAGATTAAATGTTAATCCATTTATCATGCTTCCGCTGCATGTTATTTTGAAAAGTTTTAAAATGGAAAGCATGCTTACTACTAGTTTTTCTTTCAAATATGTCCAGCCCCGCAAGGATCGGGCCGAAGCCTCAACTGCCAGAGACCCTCTGGAGGAGGCTGAGCTTTTCAACCAGCGCCCGACCGACGGGAACGTCGATATGCTGCATCGACGGTCTGATTGGAAATATGAAGAGGACCCAGATATTGCTAAAAGGTCAAGGGGTTCCAATGCAATCACCTTCTCCGACAATGACCTCCTGGAATCCCATATTTCTAAAAATGATCCTGTAGTCGTGTCGGCAGTAATTGCCAACTACGATGTAAAAAGGATACCTATAGATAATGGAAGCTCCACAGAGGTATTATTATATGATGCTTTTGTAAGAATGAACCTATCCAAGTTGAGACTGCAAGAATCCCCCATACCGCTGATGGGCTTCGGGGGAAACTCTGTCGGAGTTGAAGGAAAAATAACCCTACCTATGACGATTGGGACGGAGCCCTTTCAGAAAACTCTTCCCATCAACTTTATGGTCGTACGTACGACCTTAGCCTATAATGCCATTCTGGGCCGACTGGCCCTCAACAAGTTTCGGGCCATTGTATCCACTTACCATCTGTTGGCGAAGTTTCCGACCAGGAACGCGATCGGAGTTATGAGGGAAGATCGTAGGATGGCTAGACAGTGCCTAACTATTTAGGACCGACAGTCAGATGGTCGTCCTACTCTAGAGCAGCTTGATCCAAGGGCTGAAGCTGATGGCCATGGTCAGTCAAAAGAATTCTATTTGTTCCCCTTCAAGAGGACGACCCCACCAAAGTCCTCCAAATTGGAAGCACTCTCAGTGAAGACATTAAGTTGGAGCTGATCGACTTCTTGAGGAATAACGCCGACGTCTTTGCCTGGTTGGCATCAGACATGCCAGGTATTCCGTCGGATGTCATCACTCACCAGCTTAAGGTAGATCCGACCTACAGGCCTATCCGATAGAAAAAAAGGAGCTTCGCTGCCGAAAGATAGAAGGCTATTGATGAGGAGGTAAAGAAGCTCTTTAACGCTAGCTTCATCAGGAAAGCCCACCACCCTGAATGGCTAGCAAATGTTGTAATGGTGAAAAAGACTAACGAAAAGTGGAGGATCTGTGTGGACTACACCGACCTCAACAAGGCTTATCCGAAGGATAGCTTTCCCCTGACGAAAATTGATCAGCTGATAGATGCCACGATCGTCCTTCAGCTTCTAAGCTTCATGGATGCCTTCTCTGGCTACAACCAGATCAGGATGCACCCGAAGGATGAGGAGAAGACGGCCTTCATCACTGACAAAGGCCTGTACTATTACAAGATGATGCCCTTCGGCTTGAAGAACGTCGGTGCCACTTTCTAAAGATTAATCAACCGGGTCTTTGAAGGACAGCTTGGGAGAAACATGGAGGCGTATGTAGATGATATGATAGTCAAGAGCCTCCATAGGGCCGACCACATCAAGGACCTGCAGGAATCCTTTGACATATTGAGACACCATCAGATGAAGCTAAATCCTGCCAAGTATACTTTCGGGGTGACTTCCGGTAATTTTCTCGGCTTCTTGGTCACACAAAGAGGAATTGAAGTCAACTTTGACAAGATCAGAGCTATTATTGAGATGGGACATCCGACCAACAAGAAACAAGTGCAAGAGCTAACAGGCCGGATAGCTTCTCTCAACCATTTCATCTTCCGATCGGCTGAGAAGTCCCTTTCCTTTTTAAGACATTACACCGGTCGGACCGCTTCCACTGGACCAATGAGTGTCGATCGACCTTTGAAGCTTTAAAAGCTTATTTGAAGAACCCTCCGTTGCTTGCTAAGCCGACGGAGGGGGAGCCTTTATATCTCTACCTGTCGACGTCGGACAAGGCGATCAGCTCCGTCCTCGTGCGGGTGGGAGAAGATGGTCAGCAGAAACATGTATATTATATTAGTAAAGTTCTCCATAATGCCGAAACAAGGTACCCCAAAATGCAGAAGCTAGTTTATTCCTTGGTCATAGCGACCAAAAGACTCCGACCATACTTCCAGGCGCATCCGATCATTGTGCTGACTGACCAATCCCTCAAGGCAATCCTTCGGAGCCTAGACACCTCCGGTTGGCTCGCCAAGTGGGCTGTCAAACTTGGCGAGTTCGACATCTCCTTCCAATCTCGATCGGCTTTGAAGGCTCAAGTAATTGCTGACTTTATTGCAGAGTGTACCTGGAAGCAGGGAGCACCCTCTCAAACAGCCGAAGCATCTGAAGCCGACACCATTGATGAAGCTGAGCCCGCTTGGACCCTCCACGTGGATGGAGTGTCCAACATTGCTGGCTATGGGGCCGGCCTGATCCTAGCCGATCCCGACGGAGAAAGCTTAGAGTATGCTCTACACTTTTTATTTCAGGTGTCAAACAATCAGGCGGAGTACGAAGCCCTTCTCGCAGGACTGAGAATTGCCAATGAACTGGGCATTGGCCAAATTAGAGCCTTCTCCGACTCTCAACTTGTTATAAATTAGGTGAAGGGCGAATTTGAAGCAAGGGATCCGACCTTGGCCAAGTACTTAAACAAGGTACAAAGTCTCATATCCCGCCTTCAATTCTTTGAAATTCTCCATATACCTCGACTGCAAAACTCCCGGGTGGATGTTTTGTCACGATTGGCTATGGCCGTCACCAACACCTCCGACCGAACTTTTGTGGAGCACTTGCAGTGTCCAAGTATTGCTGAAGAGCCGACCGAGGTCCACTAAGTTGAGCAGGAAGCTTCATGGATGGACCCAATTTTTACATTCCTGATCAAAGGGACTCTCCTGAAAGATCCGACTGAAGCCAAGCAGATACGCTGGACATCTTCAAAGTATGTCATCCTCGATGGCGTACTCTACAAGCGGTTGTTCTCACAGCCGCTGTTGAAGTGCTTGGAGCCGACTGATGCAGACTATGCACTCAGAGAAGTATATGAAGGCATCTACTGTGACCACCTTGGAGGAAGGTCCCTGGCCTACAAAATCATCCGACAGGGATACTATTGGCCTACAATTTAGAAGGACGCGCCGAACTTCATCCGAAGGTGCGACGTGTGTCAAAGGTACTCCAATATTCAAAGAAGACCTGCCAACCAGCTGACTCCACTCACTGCACCTTGGCCATTCGCACAGTGAGGGATGGACATCCTAGGTCCCTTCTCTTCGGCATCCAGCCAGTGAAAATTCTTTATTGTAGCCATTGATTACTTCACCAAGTGGGTGAAGGCTGAACCACTAGCTCAAATCACAGAAGCCAAGGCAGGAAACTTTATCCAGAACTGTATCATCTTCCTATTTGGCATTCCATAGACAATCATCATCGATAATGAAAGGCAGTTCGACAACCCCAAATTCTGGGACTTTTGCAAGCAATATCATATCTCTCATCGACTTACGTCAGTCGGCCATCCCCAGTCCAACGAAGAAGTCGAAGCCACTAATCGGACAATCTTACATGGATTGAAGACCCGATTGAATGAAGCCAAAGGACTTTGGGTAAAAGAACTTCACTTAGTGCTCTGGGCTTACCGAACAACCGCCCGAATGATGACCAGGGAGACTCCATTCAACTTAACCTACATAAGTGAAGCAGTCATCCCCGTAGAAGTCTCTTTGCAATCCTTATAGATTGATCGCTTCACGGAGCCAACCAACTTAGAGCAACGGAGGGCTGATCTAGATTTACATGAAGAAACCATGCTCCGGACAAGCTTGAAGATGGTGACCTACCATCAGAAGATGGCCAAATATTACAACTCACAGGTTAAGGTGCGAACCTTCCGAGTCAGAGATCTGGTCTTGCGGAGGGCGGAGATTTCATGACCGACCGAGCAAGGAAAACTTTCCCCAATTGGGAAGGCCCTTATCGAGACATTGAAGTAATTCGAGCCGGGACCTACCGACTCGAATATTTGGATGGATGGCAAGTAGCACATCCGTGGAATGTAGACAACTTTCGCAAGTATTATCAATAAAGTCTACAACTTCTTCTATGAGGCACCTCTCCGAAAGTCTGACTTCGATCGGCAAAGGCTCTAGGATAGCCCACTTCCGAAAGTCCGACTCCGGTCGGTAGAGGCTCTAGGGCTGCCCACTTCCGAAAGTCTGACTCCGGTCGGTAGAGGCTCTAGGATAGCCCACTTCCGAAAGTCCGACTTCAGTCGGCAGAGGCTCTAAGGCAGCCCACTTCCGAAAGTCCGACTCCGGTCGGCAAAGGCTCTAGGGTAGCCCACTTTCAAAAGTCAGACTTGGTCGGCAGAGGCTCTTGGGTAGCCCACTTCCGAAAGTCCAACTTCGGTCGGCAAAGGCTCTAGGGTAGCCCACTTCAGAAAGTCCGACTCTGGTCGGCAGAGGCTCTAGGGCAGTCCACTTTCAAAAGTTCGACTCCGATCGGCAAAGGTTCTAGGGCAGCCCACTTCCAAAAGTCCGACTCCAGTTGGCAACATCTTCGGGTTCGAACGAGCCGACGAACCTTAGAAAAAAAATTCTAAGTATCTTGGTTCGGCCTGAGCTACTGTCCGGCAGCTACCTCAACATCTTCGAGTTCAGACGAGCCGATGAACCAACACTTGAAAAAAAATTCCTAAGTATCTTGGTTTGGCTTGAGCTACTGTCCGGCAGCTACCTCGACATCTTCGGTTCGGACGAGCCGACGAACCAACACTTGGAAAAAAGTTTCTAAGTGTCTTGGTTTGGCCCGAGCTACTATTCGGTAGCTACCTCGACATCTTCGGATTCAGACAAGCCGACAAACCAACACTTGGAAAAAAATTCCTAAGTATCTTGGTTCAGCCTGAGCTACTATCCGATAGCTACCTCGGCAATCTTCGAGTTTGGATAAGCCGAAGGACCCATACTTTAGAAAGGTTTCTAAGCTATTGGTCTTGGATCAGGCTACTATTCGGCGACTACTCCTTACAGTCCTACCAAGCCGACCAGCAATACTTAGAAATATTTTTAAAGAAAAGAGCTTCGATCAACCCGACCGACTGCATGCATATTGAGGCACAAACATTGAAGATATGACAAAAAGACTCTATTATATTATGAAGTTCTTTACAAAAATGGGAGGTCAGACTTTTACAAATGACTTAGGTCTGACCTGCTGAAGTTACATCGATGACTTCAGCTTCGACTCCATCCAGCGCAGTCGGGGATTCTGCTTCAGCTTCAGTCCCTTCTGGCACGGCCGGAGCACCAACCGGAACATTCGTCGCATCCACGTCGGCCCCGGTCTGGACATCCAATCCGACATCCTCCGCGCCGGCTTCAGTATGAGGGTTGGTCCCTCCGTTAGATGGGCCCGCCTCTTCTTTGGCCCCTTCCTCTTCTACCCGCTCCAACAGTCGTAGAGAGGAAAGGTCAAGCTCTGGGAAGGCAGCGCTGACCTTCTCCAGGCATTCTTCATGTTCGTAGTCAAAGCTGTATGAGCCGGCCTCATTCATCTCTGCTTCGAAGTCCTCTGATTTCTTGTATTGCTTTACGGTCGCTTCGGTCACCATCTTCATCAACTCTTGGGTTTTCTTCAGTAAACCTTTATACCTCTTCGCCTCGGCCTGGTGACCCATCGAACGCCTTTCGGACTCGAACAGGCATGCCTTCTCTTTGGCTAATCGATGGGCCAGGGACTTTGCTCGCTGCATCTTGCCCTTCAACTTGGCGCCCAGGTCGTCCCGCTGAGTCAGCAAATCTACAATCTGACCCTTCTGAGCCTCTACCTCGGCTCGCAGGGTAGAGTGCTCTTCTTCGGCTGCCCGTAGGATGAATAATTCCACCCTAGCAGCTGTCAGCATCACTTTTGCGGCATCCCTCACCGCCTCAGCTGCCTCGGTTCTTTGGGCTAGGTGCTCTTTCAGATCCAGCAGCTCGTCCAGGCCATCATCCATCAGCAGCATATCTTGAAGAAGCTGCAAACGATAAAAGAAGTTAGTGTCTCATAGGCCAAGGCTAAGAGATCGGATGCAGATGACTTACCCCCATCATATGGTGAAAGGAACTCCTCGCAGCTTCATTTACTATCAGTTGGCCTGATTTGTTCCAGTCAATGCCCTCGACGGCCCTCTCGAGCAGACTCCTGACCTGCTCGGTATTGTGTATGGCACGCTGTGTCTAACGCGCATCTTCACTGGCATCGATGGTCTCCCTCTTGTCAGTCGTCTTCCCCTCGGCTCCTATCACCCCTTCCACTGGGGGAGTCTCTTCCATCAGCTCGATGAGCGAAGAGATCGGAGCAGCTTCCTCGAAGGATGGCTGCGATTGATTTTCTTCTGCCCGGGCAGCCGACTGCCTGACTGAAGATGAGTGCTCCGTTGCCTTCCCCGCTAGACGGTCCGACAATGGCACGGCATCAGTGTCGGACTCTATGGAGACAATAATGGCGATTTGCTCCCTCGCCTGCTGCTTTGTCAGCCTCTCGGATGTCGGCTCCTCCATTCGCTACCTCTTCGACTTCTGGGTCGTCGGCTCCATAGTCCGGACGGTCCTCCTCTAGGCCACCAATGTTGAAATAATAGTTCGATCCAGCTTCATTTTGCCGCCTGCCAAAGAGCAAAAGCAAAGTCAATAATAATGATAAAGCCAACAGAAGAAGGTAAACAATGTGGGTACTTATCCTACTCAGGTATTGATGTCGGCTGATCCCAGCCTGGTGCAGACTCTCCTCATGGAGCAAGGGGCGCACAAACACCGGGTTGTCATCACTTAACTTATAGAAGTCGGCCTCATCAGCCCTCAATATCTTCCTCCTGTCGAAGGCCTTCGGCCTTGGTTCCCTCCATGCGGGCTCAAACCCCCATGGCTCTAAGCTATCTACGAAGAAGTACCGGGACTTCCATCCGTGGATGGCCGATGGAAGCCTCCCTAATATCTTTCGACCAGGATGGGGACTAAACATCCACCACTCTTGGCTTCGGAAGTTTTGCTTTAAAAGGAAAAAGTTGGAAAATAAGGATAGCCTCGGCTCGATTTCGGCTTCCTGACAAAGGACCAGGAAGCCACAGATAACCTGAATACTGTTCGGGGTCAACTGTGAGAGAGTTATCCTATAGGAGTTGAAGACTTGGACGAAGAAATCGTGTAGCGGGAACTGAAGGCCGGCCTTAAGGTGGTCTTCATATACGAGAAGGGCCCCTAAACTCAACTGGCCATTCACCCTTCCCTCCTTACTAGGGACGGTCAGGTGGAGCGTGGACGGTATGCCATTGATGGCCTTAAGACTCTCTACCCTATCTCGAGTCATGGTTGTAAGGATGTCGTAGGGACCTGGTTCCCTATTACCGCGGGCCAAACTCCGACTACCGAAGGCCATTCTAATTAAATCTATAGAAAAAAGGGGGGACGGTTATGGGATTGACCTGGAAACTGATTTCCTAATGGAGCGGGAGCAGCGGGAGGGAGAGGTTCTTTCTCCTTGAGAGCAAAAGCAGTGGAAGACTCCCTTCGGGCCTCCTCCCCCTACTTTTATAGGCGTTGAGGAGCCGCTTCCTAGCACCCCTCGAGAGCCGCGACCCAACGACAGGCGACGCGATCTTCCGGATTTGACGGGAAAGCCGAGGGGACGCACCGAATCACATCCAATCATGAATCACATGACCGTCCAACCAACGGTAGATGGGTTGTCCCGGACGCTGTGCTAACCGCTTATATCTTGCCACTTCGACCACGTCTTGTTAGGAGTGCAATGGGCGGACGTTTCAGGCTAGCACTCCATCATTGCACCGTACCAGCATTAACTGCCTCTCATGCCATCGCCAATGTGGTGTTGACACCTATCCAGGGGTAGAAATTCAGAGTAGAAGATGGCCGGTCGTAGCATGCCGGATCAGATTCGCAATCATATCGAGGACTGGCGCATTAATTGCCAAGTAATACTCTTATCCTTCGAAGCTGCAGAACCGCTCGAAGGCCAAGAGCAAGGGGGCAACTGTTATAGCTGACCGGCTTACCACCAAACCGGATCAGCCTTTTGCCATGGTTCGACTGGACCGCCCTTTTGAAGCTCCGACGGATGCTCTCCTTCGAAAGTCCGACCCATATGAAGTAGAGGCCCGAATGACCCACTTCTGCTAAGGTCCGGCTCACTAGTCTCCATCAAAAGTCCGACCCACATTAAGTAGAGGTTCGAATGACCCACTTCTGCTGAGGTCCAGCCCACTGGTCTCCATCGAAAGTTTGACCCACTGAAGTAAAGGTCCGAATGGCCCACTTTCACTGAGGTATGGCCCACCTGCTCCTGCTGAAGCTCCGACGAACACTCTCCTTCGGAGGTCCGACTAGCCCTCCCCAGTCGATATCCGACCAATTCATTTTAAGGATCCAGGAGACTCCAGAAGCCTCTTCCAGTTGGTACCAGAATTATGTTATAACAGAATTCTACCACATCAGCACCACTACTCCACCATCCCCATATAACAGAATTCTGCCACATCAACACCACTACTCCACCATCCCCACAATGTCGCCCTATCCGGGTGCCACGTGGCCACTCTCCAGATTCTCCTAGGAACATATCAGTCTTTCTCAACCTCTCCCCTAACAGATTTTGGACTATTCCGTGCCTATATAAGGTAACTAGGAGATCTCATTTTGAGCTAAGTACACTCTTCCCTCTCCATATGCTATCTTTCTGATTCCTCCATTCTGTTGCCGTTAAGCTCCTACTAACTTAGGCATCGGAGTGTCCCCCGCCGGAACACCATCGACCCTTGGGGACCTTGTTGCAGGTCAACCGGGAGAAGAGTGCTCTAGCCTCGCCGTCCGATCCCAGTTCAAGAGAAGTTGCAACAACAATATCGAATTTAAAATTATCATTGACTTATAATATGATTAATAATGTATTATAATGTAATATATATTATCAATAAAATAAAATATTATATATATAATATTGATATAATATATTAATGGTATATTGATATACTAATTTTATTCAATAGACCGAGGGATATTTTTGTCCTTAAATTTTAGTCCAAGATCACTATCTAGGGGTGATTTTGGATTATTGTCACATAGGATCTCCATGATATAACCAGCATGGTGATCTCATTGTCACCATTTATATCATCCTTGATATTGGATGGATCATCCCATACCAAACACACCTTTAATATCTTTTTAAGAATGCCGTATATTAAAAATTGACACATAATTAACTAACAATCAAATAAATTATAAGGATATAATATTTAGCACCATAATATTAAATAGTAAAAGGCAATACTGTATCTCCATTTGGTGCAACAATAACTCTATGGTATCAATGCTTTGATTGCAAAATGATATTATTTACTTAAACTCCCTAAAATGGATCACCAAGTTGCGAGCTCTTATCTCTCTCATCCTACTTTAACTCTATTTTTTTAAAATGCATTCATATATTTTACTATTTGTTGAGCAACACTATATATATTAGTTATTTTTTTGATTATAGAGCTACATGCATTTGTTTTGAACCTTCCATTATCTAGCAGGACTTCTATTATATGATTGTCATCATCATTATTTAAGTTATCCAAATAGCTCTTGAGATTGACCTTATTTCTCAATGCACATGCTCAATGTCGATGACCCGTAAGCATGGCGCCATTTACTTTTGTCACTCATTTTAATTATATAATGAACTATACCTCATTACTTACAATATGCTTGCATTAAATTCTTACTTTAATCTTTATATATAGTTTTATTTATTAAACTAAAAGAAGAAATACCAGTTTATATAGAATGAAGGCATGGCTCAAGCCCTACATATCATTGCAGGTGTGGTTTACAATATCATAATTTTAACCAAATTTAGATAATCCTTGTACCTGCACCCTTGAAAGCTTCATTACATTTGGGCTTTGTTATAATTTTTTTCAAGAAAAATAATAACATTTTCTTTTTAAAAAATCTAATAATAGAAACATCTTTGTTAGTATTTGTTGCCCAGAAATGAAGTCCAAGAGGGGGGGTGAATTGGACTTTAAAATTTTTTTGCAAGACTTCAAATAATGTGCCAATTCAAAGTATGTATTAGTGAGCATGATAATAAAGTACAGCAGAAATAAAGAAATAAATGCAAGAATAAAAATAATCACAAACACATCAAGTTTATAGTGATTCGGTGCACTCCAAGGTATCTACATCCACTCTCCAAGTTTTTCTTGGAAATTCACTATAATCATACTAGATTACAGTCAATTAGTTTTTCGGGCTTACTTATCAAAACCCAACTTATTTTTCCGGGCTCACAAGTCAAAACCCCTTGGTTTTCATGGGCTAATAAAAAATCTATTGGTTTTCACAAGCTAACCAAAAATCTCCTTGGTTTTGCGAGCTAACCAAGAACCTAGTTGGTTTTACGGGCTCACCAACAACCTTGATGATTTTCCAGGCTAACCAACAACCTTGATGGTTTTCCGGGCTTACCAACAACCCAACTTGTTTTCATGGGCTCACAAGTCAAAATCCTTATTAGTTTTCATCACATAAGCTTACCAACGACCTAGATACTAGTTTCAATTCCATTAAAATTAGTAAGCAATACAAGTACAAATTCAACAATGAAAATATAAAATCTTTCTTACAAAAAGCTGATTTATCTTTGAAGCACTTGATTGTTATTGTTGAGCTTATCTCCATGTTGTAGAAGCTTCAATGGATGCTTGAAGATGCCACTCTTGGAAGCTCCCTCTCTACTTTGAATCCTTGGAGGCTCAACACTCTCACTATTGAATTCTTAAAAATCCTTCACATATTTTTACTTGCAAATCAAAGGATTTATCATTCAAACCATGAATTCTCTTCTTTTCCAAGAGCTTGATGGTTATAAATATCTTTCCATACCTTTTTGACCATTTGTGACCGTTGGAGGAGAAAATATAGCTGTTGGAGCCAAGTTAGAAAAATTCTGCACTTCAGAAAAACTAGCCGTTACAGCAAGTATCGATACTTGACCTTCGTGAGTCGACACCTTGAGTTGACACTTCATTTCCTTGAGTCGATACTTGACCAAAAATATCTTTTGAAGTCTTATGCTCTACATTGGTGAGTCGACAGTTCATCTGGTGAGTCGACACTTCAGTTCTGTGAGTCAACACTTGACTAAACTCCTGAAATCATCACGTTCTATATTCTATTTGGTCTCAAGCCTTGAGTCAACACTTCACTATTCGTGAGTCGATACTTGGGTCAATACTTGGATTTCATGAGTCGATACTTGGTTGCACCAATGCTAAAACTTCTTCAAAATTAAATCTTGAGTACCTATATCTGATTTGCACACTGATTGCACAATTAGTACTCAAATATCCTTAAGTATTTTGTCATAATCAAAACCAGAATCAACAATCTTTTCCTTTTTGATAATGACAAAATCTTTAAGTATATAAACAAGGTAAACTCAAAAATAAATATAACATGCTCCAAAATATTAACACTAAGCATAGAGCAATGTAGCAATGAAAAATATTGAACTCCTCCTCAAAATATGATCTAAAAATGATTTTTCAAAAGCTCCCCCTCAACATATGATTTGTAAATTCTTTTCAAAGTTTTTCAAAAAATTCAAACTTTCAAATTTTCAAACTTGGGCTGCCATTATCTTTAACTCAAAATCATTAGATTTTCAAGAAGAGTACCGGGCTTTGATACCACTTGTTGCCTAGAAATGGAGCCCAAGAGGGGGGTGAATTGGACTTTAAATTTTTTTGCAAGACTTTAAATAATGTGCCAATTCAAAGCATGTGTTTATGAGCATGATAATAAAGTGCAGCCGAAATAAAGAAATAAATGCAAGAATAAAAATAATCACAAACACATCAAGTTTATAGTGGTTCGGTGCACTCCAAGGCACCTACATCCACTCTCCAAGTTTTTCTTGAAAATTCGCTATAATCATACTAGATTACAGTTGATTAGTTTTCCAGGCTCACTAATCAAAATCTAACTTGTTTTTCCAGGCTCACAAGTCAAAATCCCTTGATTTTCACGGGCTAACCAAAAATCCCTTGATTTTTACGGGCTAACCAAAAATCTCTTTGGTTTTGTCAGCTAACCAAGAACATAGTTGGTTTTATGAGCTCACCAATAACCTTGATGATTTTCTGGGCTAACTAACAACCTTGATGGTTTTCCGGGCTCACCAACAATCCAACTTGTTTTCAGGGGCTCACAAGTCAAAACTCTTGTTGGTTTTCATCACATAGGCTCACCAACAATCCAGATACTAGTTTCAATTCCATTGAAACTAATAAGCAATACAAGTACAAATTCAATAATACAAATATAAAAGCTTTCTTATAAAAAGTTGATTTATCTTTGAAGTACTTGATTGTTGTTGTTGAGCTTGTCTCCATGTTGTAGAAGCTTCAATGGATGCTTGAAAATGCCACTCTTGGAAGCTCCCTCTCCACTTTGAATCTTTGGAGGCTCAACACTCTTAATATTGAATCCTTAAAAATCATTCACATATTTTTACTTGCAAATCAAAGGATTTATCATTCAAACCATGAAATTTCTTCTTCTCCAAGAGCTTGGTGGTGTATAAATAGCCCTCCATACCTTTTTGACCGTTTATGACCGTTGGAGAAGAAAATATAGCTGTCAGAGCCAAGTTGGTGAAGTTGTGCACTTCAGAAAAACTAGCTATTATAGCAAGTGTCGATATTTGACCTTCATGAGTCGACACCTTGAGTCGATACTTCATTTTCTTGAATTGATACTTGACCAAAAATGTCTTCTGAAGTCTTATGCTCTGCACTGGTGAGTCGATACTTCATCTGGTGAGTCGACACCTTGAGTCGACACTTCAGTTCCATGAATCGATACTTGACCAAACTCTTGAAATCATCACGTTCTGTATTTTGTTTGGTCTCAGGCCTTAAGTCGATACTTCACTATTCATGAGTCGACACTTGGATTTCATGAGTCGATACTTGGCTGCACCAATGCCGAAACTTCTTCAAAATTAAATATTGAGTATTTATATCTGATTTACACACTTAATACATAATTAGTACTCAAATATACTTAAGTATTTTGTCATAATTAAAACCATAGATAACAGTATTTTTTTTTAAAAGAAAACATGTTTGATAAGCCAAACAAAAAAAAATCTTTTTGCATTGTATTTAGATATTAGATATATAGCCATTAGTCATATGAAAGATATGTGAGATTGAAGAGGAGAGATAGTGTTAGGGTGAGAGGAGAGCCAGAGGAGAAAGCAAGATGTGTAAAGCCCAGCCCTTTTGGGCTGACCCATTTGGCCCAAATAAAAAAAAGAAATAAAAGTGCGATGGTGAAGGAAAGGATTCTTGGGTAAGGATCGAAAGTCTTCCTCTTCTTTGACTCCTCCCTCTAAGAGTTGCCTCTCATCTCTAATCTTTCATAGTCAAAATATTAAAGATTTTTTAAATTTTTTCCATCAGGTGGGCTCGGAATCCATGGTTGATTCACCATTGATTTTATCACTAGAGTCAAGGTAAGACATCCTCACTTCTCTCTCTCCATCTTCCAGTCCCCCGGTCACCATCGTGGATCCGATTAATACCAGTGGATTGCTGAATTTGATTAAAAAAAGGGATGCTCTGTTTGTGTTCCCCTATTTTGCTTGTTCTCTTCGCCTGATTTGTGGTGCTTCATGGTTGAAATGTTCATTAGAGCTCCGGCTAAGCCCATGGGAGCCATGCATACAACACCATCACCCACCACAGACCAGTCAACCTCTCTTTTCTTTATTTTGATTTATGCTACAATCGATTCCTAGTTTTTGTTTCCTTCTTTTTTTCCCATCGACCACCATTGTTGGTTGCCATTCCCATTATAGTCGGTCATTTTCATGGATCATCACCCATATGGCCATGGATATTGTTGGGCAGCTATCTAGTTTGCTTTGGATGTGAGGAAGAGAGAGACTCCATGACTATCTTCTTTCCGTCTCTTGCTCTCTCCTTCTTTCTCTCTCCCTCCTCTTTCTTCCTTTGTCTAGAGGTTGTACTATGGAGACACTAGACTAAACCAAATTAGGGTTTTGGATTAGGTCCTTTGGGAATTGTCCTACATAATGGCGTTCACTGATTAATGTCAGGCATCCTTCAACTTCATCATTGATGACTTGATATTACTCTAATTGCTTTAATTTGACTTGTTCTATGAT
Organism: Areca catechu; assembly: GCA_021397845.1. Classification (NCBI taxonomy): domain Eukaryota; kingdom Viridiplantae; phylum Streptophyta; class Magnoliopsida; order Arecales; family Arecaceae; genus Areca; species Areca catechu. The sequence continues at coordinate 64,577,358 of CM038045.1, forward strand.
TGATTATTGAGATTTATACCTCTCGGGTTGTTAGATGCCATACTTGATTTAACGTGTCTTTGATTTATTCTATAATTAGTTCTAATTCGCATAAATTTTTGGAAGGTGCATCAACTAGATAGAAGGTATTAAGCAAGAGAATTTATATTATGATTCCTAAATCAAGATTAGTTGGAATTATATTGATTGATTAGACATGCTAAGTATGGACTAGTAGTGGATATTATGACCAAGGTTGTCATCACTAGAGGTAAAGGTTCTTGAACATAATCACCAGTTTATATATTTTTTTTTATACCATATAATTTTGATCATTGGACATGATCATTGACATATATAATTATTTATGTACTATATGATTTTGATTTCTCATGACGGATATCTGTGATTACTGGTATGATTATATATTTTATGTATCATATGTTTGTATCAAATATGATTATTTTTTAAATGGTTTAAATCATGATACCGGCTATTAGAAATCTTAAAAAGAATATAATTTGACATAGTACATATTTGAGATTTGATAATTGATGGTCAAGAAAGGGATGTTTGGACTAGCTACGTTAAACTGTGAATAGCCTGTTATGGATAGGAACATGGCATTATGAATAGCCCGTTATGGATAAGAACATGGCACTAAGAATAGTTACCATGGATAAAAGAATGGCACCAAGAATAGTCCCACAAGAGCAAGAACGTAGTACTTAAGATTGCCAGTCATGGACTGAAGTATGACCGTAATTAGTGCAAAATTCTAAAGATGACTGTTGATTGAATTGGAATATAAGAATGAGATATAGTTTTATCATATGTAATGATTGAGTTATTTTGGATGCATGATATGATAGTTTATGATTCATAGTTCTATTATTGTTTCTCTATTATTTTCGAATATATTATTATTGATGTGAGTGTATGAAAATTTTTACTAGGCTATAAAATTCACACCTTATACTTTCCTTCCTTCTCAACGTTATATAAGATATTTAAGCTTGGCTATGGATTGAGTTAATAGGTGAAAAAATGAATAGATAGAGAGTCATTGATACTAATCGGATAATTGAAAGATGACTGTTGCCGCCTAGATCGTCGTGGCCTGCAGCTCTCCCACGTGGCATCGGGTGTGGTGGCTTTCTTGCTAGTAGCTCGTCGTAGCCTACCGCTCCCATATGGCGTCGGCGGGCGGTTCACTCGGTTGGCCTCCTCCATGCGTACCCGATCCTGCAAAAGAAAGGAGACCCGAGCTGGAGATCCCTATGGGGGCACTCCGACGGTCAAGTCAGTAGACGACCATGGGGAACAGATCTTCCTCGATGAATTCCTGCGCAGTCTCCACTCATAGAGGATTTAAGAGATGATGGGATGAGTGTTGGGAGAGGGAGAGAATGTGTGATGATGATTGCTACCGTGAGAGCTCTTCGGGGAGCTCTTGGCTATTAGCTCGGCTAGGTGCTTGTCTCCTGTGGCTTGTCTCTTACCCTCTCTTCCTTACCTTTGTTGAAGGCCCCTTCTCGTTCTTTACGAAGTTACTCTGCCTGACCCTCAGCAGAGCACTGCTTGGCCTGTGAGGCCTCCATGGACCTATGAGGCTCCAGTAGACCTTGGAAGGATGTGATAGGCCTTGAAGGTTTTTGCTCTATTTGTGACCGAGAGGTACACCGTGGGTTCCAGCACCTTGACAGGGTGTCATGTCTAGGAAAACCTGGCAGGACCTTGGTCCGAGGGTGGATGCCACAAGGTCAAAATCTTCTTCTTTTGGATGGTCCCGAGGGTTGGTGAAGGAGCATAGTGCCTTGGGTGGAGTACCCTTTCCCAGATGGTGTTAATAGTGGACCGAAGGGGGTCTATCAATTGGCGAGACGTTCCTCCATAGGTCCACTTACCTCTTTTTTCATGGGCTTCTAGACGGTGCACTAGAGCTCACTAGGTTCCAACTGCACGTCAGGCCTGCAGATGCAGGCCATGGAGCACTGGCGAGTGCTGGTGCAGGCATGCAGGCCATGGGAGGATGCATGACAGAGGCCGGACTGAGGCGCGGTCATGAGGTCGACGCCGGGTGAAGCAGAGTTGGAGCGGACGGAGCCGGGGTGCTCCGAGTGCATGCTGCTCCCTGGCATGCCGGAGCGGAGTTGGAGCATAGCCATGCGGGCATGCCTCCAGAACCTTGTGGGCGGAGACTGACGCGACCACGCAGGCGTGCCTCCGGACACCTGCAGGCGAAGATGGACGCGGCCACATGGGCATGCCTCTAAACCCCTGCGGGCAAAGATGGATAAGGCCATGCGAGCGTGCCTCCAGACCCCTGCGGGCGGACACGGACTTGGGTCATGCCGCGAACGGTGCAGAGCTGGCTGAGATGCTGTGTGAGGGGCCTTTTCCGAGGTGCCGACCTGGCAGCCGCAGGGGCCAAGGCGCTGCACCGGATGATGGCTTTTCATGCTCCATTACTTTATTTGGGTTGGAGGCTTGGGGATGTTATACGAAGCACGTGGCTACGTCAGCCAAACAGGGATGTTGCTGTGTCAGCGCCGAATGAATTTTTTTACTACTATAACAATGACTAAATTTGTAATTATATAAGTTATATTATTTCTTTAATATTAAGTATTTTGTTATAAATTGTGATCAATAGTATTCATAGAAAGTGAAGTTATAATGGATTTTACGATCTTGCATAATTTTGGGGTGTAGATCTAGGATTCGTGCAATCGATCGCATGGCTGACCCAGGTGTTGAGTTCAGGACATGACAAGAGGGGTGGCTGGAAGGAGGTGAGAGTGATGTCAAAACAAATACAAATGAAGTAGAAGAGGCGGGAGGGAGGAAAGGAGGAGGACCTTCTCGGTGTAGTGGGTGGGTAAATGGGATAAAATAGTATCCACTAAGGGCCACAAAAAAAAAAAAAAATTGAGAGCCATGACTCGGTTTGAATTTATTGTTCAAAAGTTATTTTTCAAAATAGTGAAAATAAAATTTTCATTTTTATTTGTCTAATAAACAATAGAAATTATTTTTAAAAAAAAACAAACTTGTATCAAATTTCATATTTTTATTTTTAATGTAAAAAAACCTAATATCAAATGAGGAAAAAGTATTGGTTAAATCAAGTCCACTTGGGCTGGTTCAACCAATAGTAGATACATGTAAAGACATTTATAGAATAAATCATATCATAATATATGTTACATATGTACATTCCATTATCTTTTTTCATTATCATATAATCCTCGGATAACAAATGTCTTAACATTTCTGGATAATATTAACAAATGTCAAATAATAATTTTCAAATCTAGACTACACACACAAGATCAATTAACAAAGATAACTAGGGTATCTAATATTTATATTTAGCCGGTGTGTTTCCTAGAGTTTTGTAAGCATTCACAATTCATCCTCCACAATAATGTAAAAGAAGAAAAAAGTAATGAGCTACTCTAATCCAGTAAATATCAAAATATTTCAAGGTGGGTCAAAGCATGTCGTTTCATAACAATATTAAATACATATAATTAATCGGTTGAAATTTAATTATTGTCATATGTCAGAGAATAATGAATGAATAATAATTTTTTTTTATTTTTAAAAGCATGCTTTTCATAAACTAATACTAGATTTAGTATTTGGCTATGGCCATGTAACCTAATGGTATTGGTCGGTGGTAAATAACTAATAATAGATAATGAGTGCTCGGATAACTACTATTCTATTTACTGATGGTACGTTGTCGAAACTAATTTTTCAGATTACAAGTTAACATAATCAACATTCAATCTTCATTGATTGGGATAGAATAAATCATAGCCATGTTAAATATATACAAAGATATTTTTTACAAGTTACTTAGCCATATTTTCTAAAATCATCACCAAAATAGCTCATATATCAAACTAATTTAATTGCAGAAGTATCAAATATATATTTAATTCTTATACCATAGATAAACCATAATATAATTCTTGACCATTTAATTAAACAGATTCAAAGATCATTAAACTATTTTAAAACATACCAAGAAATATTAAGTCACTTATCTCATGACTGATGTCAAAATCCAAATAATTTTAATCATGTCACATAGATGTTGCAAGACCTAACAATCCAAAACCCCACATTCATACAAGTCTACCCAGCATGTTAATACATTAAAATAATATCTAAAATTTCTAAACTTTTCAAAGATCTGGTCAATTTCTAATTTTTACAAGGAAAAAAAGATTACCGACCTTATCCTATCATACGGAAGGAACAAGAGGTGGCATGGTGAAGCCCTTCTCGGCTAGCCTAGAGAGGAAGAAGAGAGAAGTGGTACTTTTCAAGAGCCAGGCGCATGCATGAGAAAGAGATTAGAAAGGGAGGAGTAGTAGGAGCATACGAAGATAGAGAGAGAACGAGGCGAGTGCAGGAGAGAGTGAGTATGTTATGAAAAGCATGGGAGGGAGAGAGTGCGATGGAAAAAGAAGAAAAGAAGAGAGAGGATGGGGTTTTCATTTGGTTCGTGCGATAAATGGTCACGCTCATCCCACCTCCTTCTGCATCCTCATCTAATCCCTTTTTTTTTGCTTATATTACAGCCACACTCAGAAAGAGGGCATGCATTAATAAGCCACGCACCTCTCCTCTTCCATACAATATTCCACGCACTGCTTAACATGGTGCCATGCGAGGAGAAAAAATAAATAAAAGGAACTCGGGCCCTGTTTCCTATCACAGGGAAGGAGTAAGAGGTTGCACGGTGAAGCTACGGGCTAAGGAAGCCGAGGGAGGAAGAATAGAGAAGTGGTACTTCTCGAGAGCTAGGCACTCGTGCGAGAAAGAAATTAGAGAGGGAGTGGTGGGAGCATAAGAACGAGAGAGAGAGAGAGAGAGAGAGAGAGAGAGAGAGAGAGAGAGAGAGAGAGAGAATCAGGTGAGTGCAGGAGCGATTGTGTTATTGGAAAGCGTGGGAGGGAGAGAGAGTGTGCGATGGAAATGGAAGGAAAGAAGAGAGAGGATGTGGTCTTTGATCGATTTGTTTGGAAAATAAATAGTCACCCTTCCCATGTCCTTCCGTGTCCTCGTCTAATCCCCTTTTTTTGTCTTCCCTGCTCATTCCATAGCTCCACATAGAGAGAGAGAGGGCATGCGTTGATAAGCCACGCGTCTCTCCTCCTCGATGCAATATTCCACGCATTATTTAAAGCAGTGCTACGCTCGAGGGGAAAAAAATTTCGAGTCCTTGGATCCAGGTGTCATATCTGGTGCATTATCTCATAATATATCGAATCGTATGTTGATACTATAATAAAATAATATTAATATGAGACCCGATTTCGAGATGATGAATCTTATCTCGAAGGATATTACGAGTTCTAGGAATTGCTGGTCCTTTGTCTATTTTGAGAGTGATACAAGGATAGAAGTTTGATTTGCCATTATCAATGCTGACTTGGAAAGTCTTCTTCTTTAATCTCTGTCCTTGCTTCTCCCTTCTCCTCCTTGGAAAGCTATAACTTTTTTTATCCCTTTCTGTTGGTAAAACAAGGAGTTGGGGTTGAATCTAGCACATGGAATAGGAAAGATAATCTTCTCCTCCTTTATAAAGCTATTTTCTCTCTTCCTTCTTGTTATTCATCTTTTTAGTTTTATTGTCAATCCTGAAGTGTCTCAGGAACTTATACGAGACTTGGATAAGGTTGAAGATCCTTTGTTACAGATTTTTCATGGTTCTTTTCTTGGAAAGTAGCAGTACAATTAGAGAGACTAGTTGTTTGGAGAGATGGTTGCATGTATATATTATAGTCACTACTAGAAAAGGGTGCTTTACTGAGAAGTTTTATTGAGAAAAAAAATCCCTCGCAAATTTTTTATGTGAAAGATTTTCTGAGGGATTTACTCCTTATAAATGAGCTTTTAGTAGAAATTTTTTGAAGAAAAAAGTTTTCTCAAAAAATCCCTCATAAATTATTTTTGCGAGAGATTTTTTGAGGAATCTTTTTATAATAATTTGGTTTTAGTAAAAAAAATTTTAATAAAAAAATTCCTCCCAAAATTCCTCAAAATTATTTTTGCCAGAGATTTTTTGAGGAATCTTTTCATGATAATTTGGTTCTTAGTAAAAAAAATTTCAAATAAAAAATACCTCGCAAAATCTCTTGAAAATTTTTTTTGCGAGGGATTTTTTTAGGGATTTATTTCTTATAAATGAGCTCTTAGTAGAGATTTTCCGAGAAAAAAAGTTTTCTCAGAGAAGGATTTCTGAGAAATCTTTCCATCATAATTTGGTTCTTAGTAAAAAAATTTTAATAAAAAAATTCCTCGAAAATTATTTTTGTGAGAGATTTTCCGAGAAATCTTTTCATGATAATTTGGTTTTTGGTAAAAAAAATTTCAAATAAAAAAATCCCTCAAAAATCCCTCATAATTTTTTTCTGTAAGAAATTTTTCGAGGGATTTATTCCTTATAAATAAGCTCTCAGTAGAGATTTCCCGAGGAAAAAAGTTTTCTTGAAAAATCCCTTGCAAATTATTTTTGCAAAGAATTTTTCGAGGAATCTTTTCATCATAATTTGGTTCTTAGTAAAAAAAATTTAAATAAAAAAATTTCTTACAAAATCACTCAAAATTTATTTTTGCAAGAGATTTTTCGAGGGATCTTTTCATGATAATTTGGTTCTTAGTAAAAAAAAATTCAAATAAAAAAATCCCTCACAAAATCCCTCAGAAATTTTTTTTTGTGAGGGATTTTACGAGGAGTTTATTTCTTATAAATGAGCTCTTAGTAGAGGTTTCCCGAGGAAAAAAGTTTTCTCGAAAAATCCCTCGCAAATTATTTTTGCGAGGAATTTTTCGAGGGATCTTTTCATCATAATTTGGTTCTCAGTAAAAAAACTTATAATAAAAAAATTTCTCTCAAGATCCCTCGAAAATTATTTTTGCGAGAGATTTTTCGAGGAATCTTTTCATAATAATTTGGTTCATAGCAAAAAAAATTTCAAATAAAAAAATTCCTTGCAAAATCCCCAGAAATTTTTTTGTAAGGGATTTTCCGAGGAATTTATTTTTTATAAATGAGCTCTTAGTAGAGATTTCTAGAAAAAAAAGTTTTCTCGAAAAATCCCTCGTAAATTATTTTTGCGAGAAATTTTTCAAGGGATCTTTTCATCATAATTTGGTTCTTAGGAAAAAATTTTCAATAAAAAAATTTCTCGGATAATCTCTCAAAAATTATTTTTGTGATAGATTTTCCAAGGGATCTTTTCATGATAATTTGGTTCTTAGTAAAAAAATTTTAAATAAAAAAATCCCTCGCAAAATCCCAAGAAATTTTTTTTTGTGAGGGATTTTTTGAAGGATTTATTCCTTATAAATGAGCTCTTGGTAGAGATTTCTCGAGAAAAAATGTTTTCTTGGAAAATTCCTCTCAAATTATTTTTGTGAGGATTTTTCGAGGGATCTTTTCATCATAATTTGGTTCTTAGTAAACAAAATTTCAATAAAAAAATCTTTCGCAAAATCCCTCAAAAATTATTTTTGCGAGAGATTTTTTGAGAGATCTTTTCATGATAATTTGGTTCTTAGTAAAAAAACTTCAAATAAAAAAATCCCTCACAAAATCTCTTAGAAATTTTTTTTGTGAGGGATTTTTCGAGGGATTTATTTCTTATAAATGAGCTCTTAGCAGAAATTTTATGAGGAAATAAGTTTTCTCAAAAAATTCCTCGCAAATTATTTTTGCGATGGATTTTTCAAGAGATCTTTTCATAATAATTTGCGAGGAATTTTTTGAGAGATCTTTTCATCATAATTTGGTTTTTAGTAAAAAAATTTCTAATAAAAAAACTCCTCACAAAATCCCTCAAAAATTATTTTTGCGAGAGATTTTTTAAGAAATCTTTTCTTGATAATTTGATTCTTAGTAAAAAAATTTTCAAATAAAAAATCCCTCAAAAATCCCTCAAAAATTGTTTTTGTTAGGGATTTTTCGAGGGATTTATTTCTTATAAATGAGCTCTTAGTAGAAATTTTTTGAAGAAAAAAGTTTTCTCGAAAAATTCCTTGCAAATTATTTTTGCGATGGATTTTTCGAGGGATCTTTTCATCATAATTTAGTTCTTAATAAAAAATTTTCAATAAAAAATTCCTCGCAAAATTCTTCAAAAATTATTTTTGCGAGAGATTTTTCAAAAAAATACTTTCATGATAATTTGGTTCTTAATAAAAAAATTTTCAAATAAGAAAATCCCTTGCAAAAACCCTCGAAAATTTTTTTTGTGAGGGATTTTCTGAGGGATTTATTCCTTATAAATGAGCTCTTAGTAGAGATTTCTCGAAAAAAAAAGTTTTCTCGAAAAATCTCTCACAAATTATTTTTGTGAGGGATTTTCCAAAAAATCTTTTTACATAATTTGGTTCTTAGTAAAAAAACTTTTAATAAAAAAATTCCTCGCAAAACCCCTCAAAAATTATTTTTACGGGATATTTTTTGAGGGATTTTTTCATGATAATTTGGTAAAAATTATCAAATAAAAAAACCCTCGCAAAATCACTCAATTTTTTTTTAATTTGTGAGAGATTTTTCGAGTGATTTATTTCCTATAAATGAGCTCTTAATAGAGATTTTCTGAGAAAAAAAGTTTTCTCAAAAAATTTCTCGCAAATTATTTTTGCGAGGGATTTTTCGAGAAATCTTTTTATCATAATTTGGTTCTTAGAAAAAACTTTCAATAAAAAATTCCTCACAAAATCCCTCAAAAATTATTTTTGCAAAAGATTTTTTGATGGATCTTTTTATGATAATTTGATAAAAATTTTAAAATAAAAGAATCCCTCGCAAAAAATCTCGGAATTTTTTTTTGTGAGGAATTTTCTAAGAGATTTATTCCTTATAAATGAGCTCTTAATAAAGATTTTACGAGGAAAAAAGTTTTCTTGAAAAATCCCTTGCAAATTATTTTTGCGAAAGATTTTTTGAGGAATATTTTTATCATAATTTGGTTATTAGTAAAAAAACTTTCAATAAAAAAATTTCTCACAAAATTCCTCGAAAATTATTTTTGTGAGAGATTTTCTAAGGGATTTTTTCATGATAATTTAGTAAAAATTTTAAATAAAAAAATCCCTTGCAAAAACCCTTAGAAATTTTTTTTGTGAGAAATTTTCTGAGGGATTTATTCCTTATAAATTAGCTCTTAATAGAGATTTTCCAAGAAAAAAAAATTCTTGGAAAATCCTTCATAAATTATTTTTGCGAGAGATTTTCCGAGAGATCTTTTCATAATAATTTAGTTCTTAGTAAACAAATTTTCAAATAAAAGAATCCTTCGCAAAATCCCTCGGAATTTTTTTTTTGTGATTGATTTTCCGAGGGATTTATTTTTTATAAATGAACTCTTAGTGAAAAATTTTTGAGAAAAAATGTTTTCTCGAAAAATAATGAATATAGAAAAACTAGAAAAAAAGGCCCGGCCTAAGAAAAATATTTAAAAATTATTCAAATAAAAATAAAGAAATATTGTTCTAATATTTTTTTGTAAATCAGTTTTATAATAGTAAATAGCAAGAATTGAGCCTCAAATCTTTAAAAATCTTACCTACTATCATAACCATTAAGATCCAAATTTTTTTATTATAAGTTTATTAAAAAAATATTTAACTTATATAAAACATTTCTTATAAATTAATAAAACCTAAAATCCCTTAAACTCCCACGCCCATCGCCCATTTCTGTTTGACCGTCGAGCTTCCCTCTCTTCCTCCTTCGGCTGCGTCTTCCTCTTAGAATAGGATCGGTGATCAAGCGACGGTCTACGGGAACGACGGTCAACGGCAAATCCACGCCTCCACCATTCTTCTTCCTTGGTTCCTTCGATTCATCATTCAGGTAAGTCAATTAATGATCAATTATTTTCTCTTTTGTTTCCATCGATCGGCAGGCTCGGGCTCGGCTCCTCCACCCCATCCCCTCCCGGCCTCCCCCACTCCCTCCCTCCTCTCACCCCCCTTCTAGCCTTCCCCTATCTCCAATCAAAATACCAAAAAAAAGAAAAAGAGTTTTGATCAAACCATAGTGCCACTGCCACCCACCGACTCTGCCATAGTTCCAAATCATCTCACATCAACAATCTGTGCATCCACGTGGCTCCATCCATGCTTCCACGGCCCGCTAAGCGTCTCCTCCCTCATCCTTCCCTCCATACCGACACCCATCCATTTCCATCATCTTTGTTTCGTTGATTCCAAATCAGGCTCAGTCCGGTCTCCAAGGTATTTGTAATTTTGCCTCTCTCTCTCTTTTATTTTTTTTCTACATAGGTTTCTATTTATTTGTTAAAATTTTTTTATTTATTAGATTTTCTAGATATCTGGCTTTTGACTACTTTCTATAATAACACAGCCTATGCAAACTAATTACTGAGAGTATATCATTGGCAATTTCTCCACTAATTTATTATTATTATTATATTTTTCTTCATATAAAAATGGTTTCGAAAATTTGATTATTTGATTAGATTTATCAAAAGTTCGTGTATACGCTCGCACACACTTGATCTTCCCGCTTCAACAGATTCCTTCTCTCTAAGATATCTTAGCTTCTCTCTTTTAAAATCAAGCAAAACTCGCTGCACATGTGTGCCTGCCAGTGTCGATTACATATTTTATTAATAAAATTAAATAAATACTATTTTTTTGGGTGCGATCTTGCTCCATTTCTACATAAACCTCGTTGTATTATTTTTCTTCCTCCAGGCAAATACTTTATGACGAGAATTTTAATAAATAATTTTTTTTCTATAAATAGAATATATTAGCAATGTTAGTAAATTTCCGTTTAAGATTAATACAGAGGGTACAAAGAATTTGTTGAGTTCTTTATGCCCTTCAAAACTGAGCCATGTAACAGAGGTACAAACCTTTTTGAGTTTTTAATGGAGTTAATATTGTGCGTCTTGTTTTGAGTATATTAGATACAATAATATTCAATAGTAAATGTGAAATAGATGCAACCTATCACTTTGTTGCTTTTGGACCAGAGATATATATTATTTCAGATTTATGAGGAAGAAGAATACCAATAAATTCAAAATATGAGACTTCATGTATATTACATTTTATGTAGATATTATTAGTATTTTGGTGGGAAAACTCAAAATTTTTTATACCAAATCCGTTCATCTAATATCCTTTAAATTCTCTCCATCCTTGTTTAATTAGTCATATATTAGACAGGAGTGAAATTGAGAATTGGTTTATAATAAAAACTTCTTTTTTGGATTTTGTCATATTTTGGACCATTTTCCATATGCATGCCGCTAGGCTTGGCTAGCATGCGTGCGAATGCAAATCATGCTCACGAGTACAACATGGTACGGTGAATATTTTATTTTTTTGTTTTTAATTTTGATCATTTTCTTTTTTTAACCATCGATTTGATTGTTTTTATTAGCCATTGCTTAACATTAATATTTCTACAGTTAAATTATTAATATTTTTTATCTATTAGACGTTAATAATCTAGTCATTGGATTAGTCCAAACATCTATTTTTTGGGCCTATAAATAGAGTCCATGATAAAATTGAAAGGTACCAAAAAAAAATCAAACTCTTCTTTTCTCTTCTTAGATATATTACCTGATCCTATTGAGAAAGAAAAAAGAGTTAGCCTTTGATCAATGATCAAAAATAATGTTGGAATAACCTTACATGAGTTTGCCTTCATGTTTATTTAAATAAATAAAAAAAACTAGGAAGAAAAATCCAAAAAAAATAATAAAAAATTATTAAAAAAAATTATTTAAATATTTTTATATAAAATAGTAAATAGCAAAAATTAAACTTAAAACCTTTGAAAAGCCTCTCTACCGTCCTAAGCATTAACATTCATTTTTTAATTATAAATTTATTAAACAAATATTTAACTAATATAAAATCTTTCTAATATTTAAAATCCCTCGACCTCCCCCGTCCGCTGCCCATCTCCAATATTAGACCCTCGGGCTTCCATCTTCGTTCCAGCGGATTCTATCTTCATCGGATTTCCCTATTTTTCGTTCATTCCATCTTCTCCTTCCACTCTCAAGGTACTTCTTTGAATCCCTCTTCTCCTTAATCTACATTTTCTCTTTTTTCTTTGAATCTCTCGTCTACCGAACATGGTAGATGGGGCTCGGTGGCAGGGAGAGAATGCGACGGGGAGAGACGGTGGATGGACGATGATGGATTCGCCGGAGTCGGAGGAGACGGTGGCGAACCCATCGTCTCCTTCCGTGAACAGGGGAGAGATAGGTCCGATGGGTTCGCCGGAGTCAATTCGCCACTGTCTCCCTTCCATGAACAGGGGAGAGATGGACGGCACGGGAGGCGGCGGACGTACTGGAGGAGGCGGGCGGCACGGGAGGCGGCGGATGGGGATGTCTCCGGTGAGATCCTCGCCGTCCACCTTTTCCATGGCAGAGCAGGGTTGGGCCTCTCCAATCGACGGTAGAACCTCGCCGTCCACCTGATCCTGGTAAGACTATAATGGTGCTTAATGAGTTTTCCGGGCTTATGGTTTTCGCCTCTCCAATTTCTCCATCCATCGCTCACAGTGGTTCCTTTCTTCCTTTCCTACCTTCGTTCTCGTCTCCTCACGCGCATATCATTTCCTTTGTTTTTGCTCTATCTCAACCATCGGTTAATCAAGATAGCATACCATCTTTCTCACCATATATTCCATCTTTCTTTAAGGAGCATAACATGCATTCGCGTTGTTTGAATAAATGACTAACTAACTTTACTTGTTGTTACTATCTCGTATTCATTTAAAAATTTTAAACTTTAATGGTCGGTGACTATTGACATTGCGGATCCTTGCTCGTATCTGGATGCATTGATAATTTCCTGGAAGTTGGACATTTAAGTTGGATATTTATTTCTTGTCATTAGTTAACCTTGATTCTTTTCTCTATCCTTGCAAGGCACTTGATTTGGAGCTGTAAAGCCAACTTGGGTAGAAATTAGGATTGCTCTGACTCTATGATTCCCTAGGTCACCAAAGTGAAGTGCTTAAAATTACTTGCTAGTAGCATGGGACAAAATCCTAATCATCAATGAAAAGGGAAATTCCATCTCTTTGACACCCAGGAAGATTTTGGAACCATCCATCTATTCCGACCAGCTAAAAATGGCAAACTGGTGGGCCAGAAGGCGCGGAGAGGCACAGACATGCTTGCCACTGCACATGAGCGATCCATCCAGCTCCATCTCATACTGGTATCACTACAGCAAAATAGGGATGTGCCAACCTATCTTTGCCGGTGCTTTATATAAGCGTCGTGAAATCCAGAAAATTGATGAGGTTTAGCCGACGCTCCTTTGTCGGGATCTAATGACGCTTTTAAGCATCGAGAGATTCTAATATACCCCCCTTCCAGCGCCTCAATCCCCCGATCCCTCATTTCGTTCGCCGCCTCCAGCAACCCTCTCCTCGATCCCTCATTTCGTTCGCCGCCTCTAGCAACCCTCTCCCTCCCTTCTCCTCCATCTCCTCTTCCTCGTCCTCCTTCTCCTTCATTCGCACCGACGATCGCTGTCTCCGGGACTTCTCCGGTCGTCTCCGTTCGCACCGGCGATCAATCTCCATCTCTTCCTGCCGATCCGTCGTCCTAGCCATCGTTGTGCCACCTACTCTGTCCCTCCTCCTCCGTCTTCTCCGCTTCGTCGCCGTCCGCCGCACGTAGATCTGGGTCGATCCGTTCATCGTCTCACCCTGAAAGGAGCAAAACATGTAAGTCCCTGGCTGAAATTTCAGCAAAACACTGATGAGTTAGTCTAATAGACCTTTAACATCTCTACTGGTGTATTTCTATTGAATTTAGTTTCAACTCCCAGAACTTACTCGATCAACAACAAATCTATAAGTAAAAGTATCCCCAGGCATAACCGGACATTGCGTCACACCCTCTGTGCCATCCAACCATGGAGTGCCAATCTACAAACAAAGAAATAATTATTATAGAAATAAAGATGTTGGTAATTTCCATTCCTATCTTTTGAGGGCGAGGTGTAGGAGGGAAAAAAAAGCTAATAAATTTTATATTGCTTCTATTTCGAAATGAAATCAAAAGTTAAAAAAGTCCTGGTCTTGTTTCCCAGGTATTTGATACAGGTAATTGAACTGTGGTGCTTCCACAGTACGTTATTCAGGAAATCTTAAAAAACAGAGAGAGCGAGAGAGAGAGCAAAGATAGGTATGAGAGTGAACTAGGAGAAAAGATTTGGCCCCTCCTACAGGACGATTTCACCGATCCTGTTCCCTGTGAGCTAGAAGTAAGATAAGGAACAAAAGTGGAACAGAGGATCAACCAACATATTTATGTTATCTCTTGCAAGAAAACATATTTATGTTGTCAATGATTCAAAATGAAATAAAGGTAAGACGTTAGAACATGTCCGATACCATAAGGTTGTAAACTGGCAAAATTTTGTAGTTAGTACCTGCCTAATCCCATGCCAGTGAATGAAATAATAATTTGTATTTTTTTTTCATTGACGTTGGCTAGTTTCACTACCGGTGACTAAGGTTCCTACTTTCTAGTGAGTCATGACTAAATTACATATATTATTTTTCTTTTTCCTTTGCTTACAAGACCTTATGCTTGATGCAATAACTTTTGCCTAGGAAATCTCAGTGAACAAATCATGATGCGATCACATTTTTTGTTGGGCTTATAGGCTTAGATTCAATGAATCATGTCAAACTGTTTCTTTGTGTATGTGTCTGTGCCCTTCTTTCACAGCCAATAATTTCTTTACATATTATATGCCTCATATGATGACGTACATGCTACAATACCCTTAGTTAGGATAGAAGTTGAAGAAAACGTTAATGCTTGATTCTTATTGGTATTAAATTTTCTAATGTTTGGAATTTATAGTAATTATTATGTTAAATTACTATTTATCTTCACTAATTCTGTCTTTGATGTAAATGATAGGTGATACTATGCCTCGTGGACGACGTTTTCTTGGGGTACAGTTCCATCACTCCTGGACAGAGGCCGGCAGTTCTTCTGGACAGCATGCTGAGGCCAGTACTTCAGCAGAGGATATTCATGCCGGTCCTTCCTATCCTTCCACACATCATACTACTGCAGCTCCATCATCCTTGGGGCATCATGACTCTCCCGTCGATCCAGCAGATGATGAGATACATATTCAGGGTAATTTATTCCAATATCCTTGGTAACTTTTAAATTGATTACATTTTTATTATATCTTACTTTTATCTATTTCTATGCAGATGGATCGGGGAGTGTTAGGTGTAGGCGCGGACCTATAGTAGTACGTGATGTTTGGCAGATGCCCGAGGGTGAGAGGATATTGATTGAGTGCAATGAGTTGGGGCAGCCAATTAAAAAAGCCGCCAACTTATTGAGCTCCTTTCTGGGGACGGTTGCATGAAGGCATCAGCTTTGTCCACTTAGCTATGCTAAGTGGAATGATATGCTTCCGATGTATAAAGTAGAGATTCTACGAGTTATACAGGTAAAAAATTTGTATTAAATTATTTGTTATCTTGCATAGTTCAAATATTATGGTATGTTTTATATTATTATTAATTATTTTGTTTTGTAGGGTAAGTTTGTACTTCCTCCATCATTCCATGACTTTGTACTGAAATCTCTCAACCGGAAATGGAAAGAATATAAAGCCCAGTTGAAAATGAAGTACAAGTTGCCGGGTATGACAGAAGAGCAGGTAGTTGGTACCTGTCCTCCTGATGTACCCCTTCATTAGTGGATGGAGTTAGTTCACTATTGGTTTTCGATAGGGGATATGTATCTTCTAATTTATTTGAAGCAAGTTTATTAAAAAATATGGCACATTATGTATATATATACACATAGCTTTCTGATCTAAAGTTCTCTTTTTATTTTGCAGACATATTCTGATATTGGTCAAGAGTTACGCGCGAGTCAGACAAGAGTTCGTAAGTTATTTATACTATATGCTTATATTTTCAATATTAAAGTATTTATGCATGTATAATGATACTAATATTATATATTAGGTGAGCCTGTACATCAAGCAAAATTTGAAAATATATCAAATGCTTAGGCCTCTGAAAATTATTGTATTTCAAATGAAGAATTAAAAAACATTAACCGATTATTGATATTTTGGCTACAGCTTTGCTAATGTTAATCCAATCATTGAATTTGAATTGTTATGGATGAAGTTCATTTAAATCGATTTAGGATATATTTAATTATAAAATTTATATAATGTAACAGTTAATAGATAAATACAATCAAAAACCAAATAAGATGGGCAAGTGCAGAGTGTTTGAGGAGGTCCAGTAAGAAAAGGGGCTCAAGTTTCTGTATACAGTACAGAAAAGAGGAATTTCCAAGGATATAATGAGAACTTTATTTTTATATAGATCTAAGAGGTATTAGTTCATTTTTTAATGAAAAGATTTTTTTTTATCATACCTTTTCATCCTTTGTTCAAATGAATACTATTTTTACTACTATTTAAATTTATTTGAAAGGCAACATGGCAGTTGGATGTAGCATATAAATAACGTAAAAAACTTTTTCTTGACTTTTACAAATTTATCCACTGTTAGTTGACTGATCATCAAGTTTTAGTAAATTGGCTCTATTATAACTCAAATCTAACAATTGTTATTTGCAAATCTGTGAGTCTAATTCTGCTAGCTGTTGGATTAAAACCAATATATGTTCACTACAATCATATGTTATGTAGTTAAAACCTTGATCAATGGAATGAGAGTAAGTTGGATGGATGTTGGATAACATCCAAGATTTGCAACAAGACGTGCATTTTGGATTTCATCCCTCAAAACTTCTGTCAGCCCATATATGGCTTCTTTCTGTATCAACAAGGAAAAATATTAGCAAGAATTTCAAAAGATATAAAATGATACAGCTTAAATGGCACGACTATCTATCTTGGACAAAGAAAAAACAGAAAAGAGAATAATGTCCAACCAAGAATATATTGGTCAAACCAGCTAAGAAGTTTATCCACTGTATGCAAAGAGGTCAAGATCATGGAATAAGGTAATTACAGATGAGGTTCACACTTGATCAATGGACCAAGTACATTAAGAATTGAAGATTACCTTAAAACAATGCAAATGCAACCTTGGAAAAAAAAAACAAAAGGAAAGAACCTAATCAGTACAACTGACCTTTTTTAGAATTATTGCCCATTGTTCATGCAAATTATTTATACTTAATATGTGTCGCGGGACATGTATATGTGTCGCGGACGATGTATCGCGATACATATATATCTTGATACTTAAATAATGTTTAAAATAGTTTGAATTATTTGCTTAAAAGTATAATGTTTCTTGTAGGCCGATGAGCATGGAAGGGAACCCGGTCAGGTGGAGTTTTACCGGATGACTCATACCCATCACGACGACACTTTTGTCAGAGATGAGTCGAGGGATATATATGTAAGTTATTACAATTTAATTCATTCAACGATATAAATTTTATTTTGTTAGTCTTTAAGACCTAACTAATTTTTCTAAATTAATACAGGAAAGAGCTACAGCTCGTATTGCCGAGCGTGTTGATGAGTCTACAGCATCTACGCAGAGTAGTCGCATCGAGGCCGAGGTGTTTACAGAGTTGATGGGCCCGGAGCGCTACGGTCGAGTGAGAGGATATGGTGTTGGAGTCACTCCTACTCATTTATCTGCGGTCAGGACATATACACGTGAGACTGTAGATAGTGTTCAGGATGCACGTGTTCGTAGACTCGAGGACGAGATAGGGGAGATGCGACGGAGTCATGCCACCGAGCTAGAGGAGATATGACAGAGTCGTGCCACCGATAGAGCAGCAATGGATAGAATGAGAGAGCACATTGAGCGGCTTACATCTGTCGTACAGACATTTTTTTCACATCACGTATATATTTATATATGATATTAAATATATATTCTTATATTAAATTAATAATTTATATAATATATTATCATTCATAGTTTCGTAAATTAAATAATTTAAATATTTTTTATATAAGCTTCTGGAGCATCAGATCCTCGCGGACAGGATGACGATCTACCTCCTACAGATCATTGATCTCGGCTTTTTGTTATTTTATACTTTGTATTTTCATGTATTTTTTAATTTTGTTAAACATACATATGTATAACAAATATTAAAAATATTAGATTGCAATGAATTTTATATTTGGATTTATATTTTGATGTGTGAAGAATGAATGGAATGAATGCATGGAATGAAATTGAAATATTTGTACCTTTATTGCCTATCAAACATCCACAATTGGCAGGTTCGAAGTTGAAAGAGACCTCAAAATTAGGCCTGAAGCCCATCGAGATTTATGAATTTGAAAGGTGAAGTATTCCATTTGTTACATTTTTCAGTTGTCAAAACTGTTGTAATAGTAATTATATTGATACAACATTCAAATCATTTGTGAGAGAATAAACCATGATGACCATTCTTCTTTACCTGCATCTGGACTACGAGTGATGTTGGAACTTCAGCTGTCCATATTGTCGGAAGGTAATGCCACTACATTCTTGTACATGATGATTATCCATTAATGCTTGTTAATCTTGTAAAGGTTATTTAGCTGTGCCTATCTTGAGATGGTATCTAGATTTGGGAGTGCATGCCTTTGAAATAAGCAATATAAAGTATTATTTCTGGTATTTCTCCACTGTTCATCCTTTTGTTTATTGAATAATTCATCTACTACTTGACAGGTGAGGGAGATTGTCAGCATATTGGACCTTGATGTCTTGTTTTATCCTTGCCCAAGATTCTCGTAACTGATTTGTTTATCATATTGCATCGTTTATCAGTTTGATTGCAAGTTGCTTATCCAATGATAGAGAACCATAGGTACCCAAGTATTGAATTGATCTAAATAATTTTATTGAGATGATGGGCAAAAACAAAACCTGTATTTCATTTGTCTATTTTATGCTACAAGCTTTTTAATAGAGGAAGATGTCTTGTTGAAAGTTTAATAATAGAGGGGCCAAACTAGACAATACAGTGATTTTGAAAAAGGACAATGCGGGAACATTTAAAGGTTTTGATCAGATTTCTTTCTATTACATATTGTATGATTGATTTATACCAATTATGGAGTTGCCATCTTGGCTCTAGCATCCAATGCCACTCATCTGCTATGGAAGTGGCCTCGTAATGAGCAGAATTCAAGTGGAAAGGTAAAGGAAATGATAATATACCAATTATGGGTTATCTTTTGTTTTGTTTTTTTTTAATGGTCGTACCGTCAACACTCGCGTATGTTTCTCCTTCCCTTTCATTTATCATGGTATTTTATACTGCTTGGACCATGGAACTTATCATTCCCTCCCCCGAAATTTATTCTCAATTATATTCCACTCCATGGAAATGCAAATTGATTCCTTTGATGGATCAATTTAAGTTTTAAGAAACTTTTATTCTGCTTCGTTTTTTTTTTCCTTCTCTTTTAAACAGTTGTTGACTTACATATATTATGTATGTAAAGAAGATACAAGATATGATGAAGGTGGATAATTTACGGTATATAATGATTCTTTGATTTCATTTGTCAGAAACTTCATGTACCCAACATGTATGATACCAAAAAATTAATAATAGTTTGGCAATCTAGAAGACTGAAAGATGGTACAACAACTGGAAGGTTTCTAACTTGTTGGTTGTAAGTTGGTTTCTAAACTGGTGATGCAAGGTGGTTGGTGGCTAACAATCATTTGGCGTTGCTGCTTGCTAAAGGCTTCTGTAATGTTTATAAAAATTATTCTTCTGATTCTTTTTATAACAGGATTTGTTCACCCTGGCGCTCTTACTTGATGTAATTATTTTATGGAGAAGATCAGAACTACCTTCTGGAACTTGGAGGGCAGGTTTCTCTCTTGTTTTCTTGATGGGACTGGGAGGGCTGATTCGATCACCAACTTCAAAGGCTTTTAAATTATGAAGTCTATGTCAGTCATGTATTCATCTGCTATGAAACAGGTTCTTAGCCAGGATGAGACTCCTTTGCTATATAGCTTGGTCTTTGGTGAAGGTGTGGTCAATGATGCCACATCAGTTGTACTTTTCAATGCAATCCAAAATTTTGATGTTGTCCACATTGACGCCATTATTGTATTGAAGTTTGTGGGAAACTTCTTTTACTTATTTTTCTCCGGCACCTTCCTTGGAGCATTTGTAAGTACATTCTATTCATATTACGTAGAGCCAGTTTACAGATGATATCCTCTTTCCTTCCTCTTCTTAAAAGGTTGGGGTATATTATATGGTATCACTTTTTTTTTTTTTTTTTGCAGACTGGATTGCTTAGTGCATACATCATCAAAAAATTGTATTTTGGAAGGTTCGTCCATGAACTTAATATTTCTTAAGACATGGACTTTCTCGATAAAATAGGTTCTTGGACGAGTAATTTTCTGAGAGAGGAATTATCCACAAATTCCAGACATGGACTTTCTCAGGAGGTAAGTTTTTCATCTGAGCCTATAAAAATTCAATGTACTAGCATGTTCAGGACACAAAATTTGTAAACATCTTGTCATCTCAGGTGGATTATGCACTTAAGTTTCCCGTTTATGCCAACTTGGAATGCCTAGAGCACAGGAATTATATTGAGAACTTTAAAGTTGAAAACTTTCAGTTTCTCAAAACATCATTTACGTAAGTTATTAACTTGTCTGGAAAGAAAATCCTGTCTTGCATTTGGTCTTATGATTCATGCATTGAACCACTTATCAGGTCTTCTGGCATTGATGACAAGGATTTGTTAGAACTGGCACCGGAAGATTTCAATTTATGTCAGTCTATATACCGCAAAGAACTCCAATATATGGATAGGTACAAATTCATTCTCCCTTTTTGAGTAAAACTCAAGCCTAAACCATTTCTTAGTCCCATTCCATGTATATATGTTGATAATTTTAATTGAACAGTTGGGTCAAAGAAAACAGATTGGACCAGCTAGAATTTACTCGGCAGAAACACACATATTGTTATTTCGCTGCTGCGGCTACGTTATTCTCACCTGAAAGTTCTGATGCTCGTTTGTCATGGGCCAAAAGTGCTGTGCTAGCCACTGTCGTCAATGACTTGTTTGACCGTGGAGGATCTGCAGAGGAATTAGTAAATCTTATATCATTGACCGAGAAGTATGACTTTTTTTCTCATTGGTGTTTCGCTAGTGCTTGCTCTAAGTTACTAGGTGTATCGATCATCCTGTTCTTTTCCTCAAATCTCTACTAACAGGTGGGATGGAAATCATGAAAAAGAGTTTTGCTCTGAACGAGTCAAAATTACATATTCTGCTCTTTGCAGTACAATTATTGAACTTGGAGCCAAGGCATTGGCATTGCAAAAGCATAGCGTAACCAACCATTTAATTGAGATTGTGAGATCTGATTTGAAAATTCTATTTTTAGATAAAGTTTATTTGAGGGGAGTTGTAACATTTGGCCTTACAATTGACAGTGGCTGGCTTTCATGAAAGCAATGATGAAAGAGGCAGAGTGGGTGAGGACCAAGACCGTGCCCGCTGTGCATCAGAACCTCTTTCTCCATGTTGGATTAAAGAAAGAAGGAGAAAGAGTTTCACTAGTGCCAGATTGTTGTGTTGGTGGGCTATAAATGCACTTGTCTGCTTGGTCATGTCTTTCTCTTTATTCACAAATCGTCTAGTGTGGTGGAAATACTTCAAATGGTTATTAGATTATTTGGTGATCATAAGTCACTTGCCACTAGAAATAATTTACAGAGTCTGGAAAATTACCTATAAAATATTTTTTTTTTGTTATTTTGACCTAGTCATGATAGACATCAAGAGCCCCTTCACTTTGCCTTCCATTACTAAAATATAGTAACTTAAGTCGACAAAAAAAAGAAATAATGTCATTTATTGGTTCTTACCTTGCTTATAGATCCATAGCAAATATACCGACTATTTTCATCTTCATAATGAATGTGGGGCAAGAGAATGTTGAGAGCCTTTTCTCTCAACTTCTTACCAGGCCAACTTGTGAATATTGGTTCAGCAACATTATGAAGAAACATAGAAAGGATATTTTGCACCAATGGAGTACGATTGTATAAATCTTCCTGCAATAAGAAAGTAAAGAAACATATATATTTACATAATATTTTAGCTTACATCTCATTGCACATCCAATACTGCAATAGAGGGGACAGAACGTTGGTGACCTTGCAAAGTAGAGTATACAGTCAGATGCTTTAGGATTGCTGGTCTTTTATGGCTGTTGTTTGGGAGCAGAGCTACTTGGGCCTATCTTTTTGCTTGCGGTCGTTTGGAACTCAGGTTTATACATTTTTGTTGTGCAGAACCAGTGCCCCACAAAAGCATGAAAAATGCATACGAGACAGTTTTCTACTGTCACTAATAATCATTTGTCAAAAATACTGCGGATGACCATGTTAATGGGATATCCATTTTTGGACACGACAAATAAAAAGATTTATTGACCATGCCCACTTTGATTCCATTGGTTCGTCTATACTGAGAGCTTGGAACAAAGAATTGCGAGTATGTTATGATCGGTTAATAACTCAGTCATGACGGTTAATTTTGTCATTTAATGTGGTTTTGGATGCATTTGATGTAATCTCACTGGTGTGCGCCAGGGGCCTCCAGGAATACCAGTATAATTTATTTTTCCAAAAAATTTGGAATTCCCGATACTTTAAAGCATCGGGAATAAAATTATTCCGGGTTTATTCCAGATGCTTTTACGATGCTTAAAAGCGTCGGGAATAAGTTAAGCATCGGGAAAAGCCTGATCAATGCCGACGCTTTGCCAAAGCGTCGGGAAAAATTTTATCCACCCTCACCTGTGCGACGCGTTTACCACGCTTTTTAAAGCATCGGGAAAGTTTTTCCCGACGCTTTAAAGCATCGGGAAAAACCGAAAAAAGCATCAGGAATAATGCTTTTTTTATTAGTGATATATATTCCTCTTTCTCTCCCAAAATGTCTTGAGGCTCGCTACCTTCTAGGTGGTCACATAGGCAACTGCCCATAACAATAGGGTGACTTGCTAATCCCTTGGCTGTAAAATTGCTATCCCAGTCTTACTAAATTAGAGCAGTTGTGTCTTAATAATTTATTCTGTCACAATATTCTTTATGCAATTTCTTGGACTGAATATCATAATTTTTAGGTATTGTGATTTCAAGATTTATAACCTCAATGAACATACATTCTCTTTCGGACGTTGATATGCCAGGTTACTGACCTTTGCAAATTTTTCCTGGCTTTTTTCCTTTCATGTTTTCCATTCATTACATATGTATGGTCTATACTTCATATATTGTTGTTTTCTGGTTAGGCTCTGCAGAATGAACAAGCTTGTTTCAAGTTCTGAAATAGAAGTGAGGAAGAAAGAAAAGCTATCATTAACTATTTAGTAGCTAATTTATCAGAGCACCTTAATCAACATTGTCATCCACAAATTCAGTTCACGTTTCCCTATGAAATCATGTTGTCTATCTTGTCTACATCGTAGGTTACTCACCCGCTTCTACTGTTTTATCTTGGAAAACTCTGCTTTGAGGGGAAAAGTGAAGACCGACAAGGGTTCAAAGTTTCACGAGATAAAATATAGATAAACAAGTTTTGAGATGCATAATTTGAGGTTTTCATTGATTGCTCATTAATAAATTCTGAACCTAGTGACGGTTAGAGTATTAATGAGCCCAGGTTATCCCTTGTCATCCTTTTCAAGCTTATGGCTTATGACAATGCTCTCACTTAGCACAATTTTGACCCATTATTATTTAGACACTTAATATTATAGGCCCCTTAATCTGTCATATGCTCAGGGCTCTTGGACAATTCATAACACCTTGTGGAACTCCTTGTTACTTCATATGATTGTTCCATGATCACAACATCTTTCCATTCCAATACTTCACTCTTCATGCAAAAGAAGTCAAGTCAAACGTTACATTAGTGGAGGGTTTACCAACTTTATTATATCTATTCATTAAGCTGTCTGACATTACATTACCTAATTTAATTAACAATTTATTCTTTCTATTTATGTTACTTTTTGCTATCATATTCTCTTACATGCAGTTTTTGAGTAGTTTACATTATCATTTAGAACTTGGCTTGTTGATTTTACTTATTGCACAATTTTTTATTCAACAGATTTCTGCATGTTTGGTTCACAGTGGGAGTTGCCTTCAGTTTCATGGCTGGCCTATTATTAACAACCTTCAATAGTTCAAACTATGATCTAAGAAGCAGGGTGCAAACTAAATTCCTATTTCATCCTTTGCAAATTGATTGCATTATTTCAATATAGACTTTTAAAGAACTTCAATGGTTTGGTTTACCAATATTAAGGTGTATATGTATCTTTATCTTGCTTCAAAGTGTGGCTTTAACTGGTTCCTTCTCTAATGGCAGGGAGAGAATGCGACAGGGAGAGAAGGTGGACGGACGATGATGGGTTCATCGCAGTCGGAAGAGACGGTGGCGAACCCATCGTCTCCTTCCGTGAACATGGGAGAGATGGGTCCACCGATGGATTCGCCGGAGTCGGTGGAGACAGTGGCGAACCCATCATCTCCTTCCGGGAGAGATGGGTCCTCCGATGGGTTCCCCGGAGTCGGAGGAGACGGTGGCGAACCCATCGTCTACTTCCGTGAACAGGGGAGAGATGGGTCCTCCGATGGGTTTGCTGCGGGGAGATGAGGGGTCGGATGTACTAGAGGAGATGGACGGCACGGGAGGCAGCGGACGGGGATGTCTCCGGTGAGATCCGGACCGGAGAGTGGCGGCGACGGCGGAGGGAGCTTGGTGGCTTGTGGGTGGTGGACGGGTGTTCTAGGCTTTCAATATGACTAGATTTAGGAGAAAGATGACAGGAATAAGTCTAGAATAGAGGAGGAATAAGGTTGGGATAGCAGGAATAATAAGAATAAGTGATTTTACTTACAGTAGATACTTTTAATTATACAGAACAAAAAGGCAGTATTCTCATTGATTCCTACTGGTATTGCTTTCATAGCAGATAATGCTGCAAAGTGAGTGATTGTTTAACACTTCTTTTTGGGCCCTTAACTTTTAAATATTCTCATTGATTTTTTTTTAAAAATTAAATAATGTCTAGTGATTGAGATTTTCTGTCATTTTTTCCAGCTTTGCAAACAGGCTAACCCATATTAGGGAAAACCACAAATTCCAGAGAAATGGCAGAGAAGGTGACCAAGATGAAGATCCTGCAAATGGATTTGCTCACATTGTCACTGAAATCAAGGAAAAACATGGCCTAAAGTATGTCATCTTTGCAGTTTCCAGATGTGTCGTGATGCTTGTGGTTGTTTATGTTGCAAGCAGTCATATTTTGTCATCCTTGTCTTTTCTTCTGCCAAACTAAACTCAGCACATTTTATAGCTGTCTATTCTTCTCTCGAACTGAACTCACCCTTTTACTTACAGATATGTATATGTCTGGCATGCGATCACCGGGTACTGGGGTGGTGTAAAGCCAGGTGTTACTGGAATGGAACATTACGAGTCCAAGATGCAATACCCCATTACATCACCAGGGGTTCAGTCAAATGAACTTTGTGATTGTTTGAACAGCATAACAACCAATGGCCTTGGCTTCACGAACCCAGAGAAAGTGTACACTTTCTACAGTGAACTCCACTCGTATCTTGCATCTGCTGGAATTGATGGGGTCAAAGTAGATGTGCAGAACATTCTGGAAACCCTTGGTGCCGGCCACGGTGGTAGAGTACAACTTGCCAGAAAGTACCACCAAGCTTTGGAGGCTTCAATTGCCAGGAACTTGCCGGACAATGGAATTATGTCTTGCATGAGCCACAATACTGACAACTTGTACAGGTATTAGACTTTCATCTCTCATCTGTTATTCTTCTTAAGGTTGAAAGGGCCAAGTATTTTGAAATTGGATCTAATGTACGGATTTTTTTCTGTCTGGGTATAGCTTAAAGAGGACTGCTGTTGTGAGGGCCTCTGATGATTTCTTTCCACGAGATCGAGCATCCCATACAATTCATATAGCATCTGTTGCATATAATACTATTTTTCTTGGAGAATTTATGCAACCTGATTGGGATATGTTCCATGTAAGCAAAGCAAAACTCACTTTACCACATGTTCTAATTTGCTATGCCATACATTGGTGCACCTGATAGTTGATTTGCGTTAATGTTCTCCACCCAGAGCCTCCACCCAATGGCTGAATATCATGGGGCAGCACGCGCAGTTGGTGGTTGTGGCATATATGTTAGGTAGCTCAAGTAGCTAATTGATTTTCGTCTTTTGGAGAGGTACCAAGATAGTTCTCTCATGTAATTGAATTGTTTTATGCAGTGATAAACCAGGTAACCATGACTTCAATTTGTTGAAGAAGCTTGTGCTTCCTGATGGATCTATCTTGAGAGCCAAACTCCCTGGCAGACCCACAAGAGACTGCTTGTTCTCAGATCCTGCAAGGGATGGTAAGAGGTGAGCAATATACTTTTTTCATCTTTTCCCTGTTTTGCTTTAGATATTTGCTGATGGCATGTCATCTGACAAACTGGTGCGTGCTGGCATTGCAGTCTTCTGAAGATATGGAATTTGAATGACTACTCTGGAGTAATTGGGGTCTTCAATTGTCAAGGAACTAGCTGGTGCAAAATTGGAAAGAAAATCTTGATTCATGATGAAGAACCTGGCACTATCACTGGAGTTATCCGATCCAAGGATGTAGATTATCTTCCAAGGGTTGCTGATGATGGCTGGAATGGTGATGCCATTGTATATTCTCATTCAGGAGGTCTGTCTTTGATGAGTTCAGTACAATATAGTATTTCTCTACTATATTTGTAAATATGTTGTTAATAGCTATAAGCTCCACATGCGAAATCTTATCTTACATGTTTTAGATTTTGCTATCTAGAATCTAAATTGCTTCAATGCCTGCTGCAGGAGAGGTAACTTGCCTACTGAAGAATGCATCCATGCCTGTAACGTTGAAAGCGCATGAGTATGAAGTCTTCACGGTTGTTCCAGTCAAGGAATTATCCAATGGAGCCTCTTTTGCTCCCATTGGACTGATCAAGATGTTCAATTCTGGTGGAGCCATCAAGGAGCTAAGATACGAGTCTATGAAGTGTGCAACAATAAAACCCAGAGTATGCGGTTCTGGCATGTTTGGGGCCTACTCATCAATCAGGCCCAAGAGAATGACAGTTGATTCAGATGCAGTAGAGTTCACCTATGATGAGGGGTGTGGTTTGGTTACATTCATTTTGGGGATTCCACAGCGAGAATTGTACCTGTGGAATGTAACTGTAGAGCTGTAAATGATTGGAGTCCATGATGTCAATCCACTGCAAGATAGCAATTTCACTGCCTTGTGAAAAAACATGTTGCAAGGGCGTTTGACTACCTTGCTAAACATTGTTGCAAGGTTTCATGGTATAGTTGAACAGAAGCTTTGTGAAATGTTAGACTTTATATATGCAGTGAAAGCTTTGCTGACTTTGTTTTTCCAAATTTCATTATACTTGTTAGTTCATCTTAATATTTTTCTTTGCTGAATAGTCAGAGCACTTTATTTACCATGTTATCAGTTCTAATATGTATGTTGGTAGAAAATTTTCTTTATCTTGCATGGAATTAAGCTCGCTTAAGCTCAAATCATTCATCACCAGATTGTACTAGGTGCATATGTAAAGATAGGAAAAAGAATTGTTGTGCTAAATAATTACTATTGCATTTCATGCAGGATTTTCATATGTAAAGATAGGATTTTCATCTGCTGCTTGGTGTGGACCAGAAGAAGTCCATGCAAGGGATTAACTTGTCATTTCTTCGGATGGGTAAAAGAAAGACCTAGAAAAGGATGGCAACAAGATCTTGTGATCATAAATTATTTCTCGAAAATTTTTTTGAAAAATCTCTCAAAAATTATTTCTAGAAAAATCTTTCAAAAAATCCCTCGGAATTTTTTTTTCGAAAAATCCCTTGAAAATCTTCACTCGGAAAATCCCTCGGACATGTTCCCTCTGAAAATCCCTCGAAATTTTTTTTTTTGAAAAATTTCTCGGAAATCTTCACTTGGAAAATCTCTCGGAAAATCTCTCAAAAATATTTTCTCGAAAATTCCTCGGAAATGTTCCTTCGAAAAATCCCTCGGAAATTTTTCCTCAGAAAATTCCTCGAAAATTTTTCCTCGAAAAATCTCTCGAATGTTTTTTCCTCGAAGATGTTCCCTCAGAAAATCTTTCGAAAATTATTTCTCGAAAAATTCCTAAAAAATGTTCCCATTGAAAATCTCCCGGTAATATTCCCTCGAAAAATCCCATGGTAATATTCTCTTGAAAAATCTCTCGGAGAATTTCGTTCGAAAAATCTGTCGAAAATTTTTAAGGAAAAAATTCCATCGGAGATTCCTTCAAAAAATCCCTTGAAAAAATCTTTCGATAATGGTTTTTCTAACGATCATGTTTCCGTTGGAAATATAAATTTCCGATAAATTTTTTCCTTTTTCTCTCAAAAAATTTCTCGAAAATGGCCATATTTCTTGTAGTGAGTCTCGTGGGAACTTGGAATCCAATTATTGGTTGAGTCAAATGAAAAGATTATATTTAAGTTTCAATTACTTTTTCAAAATAGATAATTTAGATAATGACAGAGGACTTATCAAAGCCTTCATGGAGACGTATGGTTCTTCATGCACTTGAAACTACAATTTTTCTTTTTTGATCAGCTCAAGTCATGTTCTCATGGTCATATTTTAGTACAGAACCAGGTGAGTTGAGATCTTGCCTAATTGAAGTGGTGGAATGGCCTTTCTACTTCTAAGCATCAATGGAATTTCAGGTCAATGAATCTTAATAGGAATTTGATATAATTTAGAAAATGCATTTGACTTTTCCAACATAAGCTGTCAAATTGCTGGGTGTTTGGTCTTCTAGAAAGGGTTGAAAGATGAGGGCCGGCAGTTTTCAAGGGTTGGATTCATTAAGAATAGCACCAATGTTTGGCTTCTGTGTGGGTTGTCAGCTAGCTCTAAGACCACACCATCTGGTCGAGGTTAGGTCAATTTTGATGCATGTCTGATAAAGAGGGAAAAGAAATATGAACAAAGGAAAAATAGAGGAGGGAAAAAAATTAAAGGGTAGTAGAGAGTAAAGAGAAAAAAGAAAGTATAGAAAAAGGAAGCCACCGTTTTTCACATAGATTTTAATGAATAATTGAAACTTCTGTGACCTCGTACTCCTTTGGTGCATCACACCAGGAGAGAAACTCTGGAGAAGACGCTCTAGAGAAGATTTCTATTGATTAATCACTATAAAACCAAGAGAGGCTAGCCAAGATGAATAAAGCAATTCTTACTTGTGATTTACACAAAAAACTTCTTAGGCCAAAAATAAATAAAACACCACTAAATCATTATATATGTTTCTATATATTCCTTTTTAACAAAAGAAAAACATATAAACCAAAATCCCTACTTCACAGCGCCAAGTCCAAAGCTTCTACTTCACGGTGCCTGGTCCAAGCCTATCCACAAGCATGGTTGCTTCTTTGATCGTTGATTTATAAGTAAAACATTGGTGATCCTCATCGGTGAAGGTATACGAAGTTGTTTGGGAAGTTATCTAGCATCCAAATCTTGGATAATCTTATTGGCATAGGTTGTCCTTTTTTTAAAAGAATTACTAAAAAAGATATTTTCCTGGTATCATAATTGATAGATAGGATAAATTTTTTGTTAGTGTTTAGTACTTTGTCGTGATACAATCTTTGTCATTTTTCTTCAATAATTTGTTCTTTTGCTTTTTTGTGTGCATGCGTGTGTTTTGATCCCTTTCCGTTGATGCTGTCATTTATTTGCAAGAATAATATTATGCCCCGAATCCAAAAGGCTTGGATTATAGATGATAAACGTGACAACTGTTGTATATCTATAACATAGGGATCTATAAGTATGCAAAACAACAATATGTCGAATTGACCAATATAACATAAGATAATCTACTTTTCTCACAAATAGTGGTATTAGCCGAAACAACTAACTATTATATTTATATTTCAGTACTAATATTTAAAGCATTTACACATCATCCTTATATAAATATCAATGTTTATCCACTGATTCAAGGAATTATCTATGCTCTATAGATTGGCCTTGCTTCTATGTATATGCACTAGATATCGATGCCTACTTCCAAAATTAGGTCCTTATATCTGAAAAATATATGTGAAGATTATGAGCTTCATAACTCAATAAATAACAAATACATTGTATAAAACTAATTCAGATTATATTAATAATATAATTTAATTAAATCATGTAGATATGATATACATACCTATCCAATTTCATAATCATAGGCTTAATGATGGAATGTGTAGATCTTGATGTCAATATATGATGTATGGACTATGTTGGTGTGAATAACCCATTATGCTTTATGGATTCATTTTGATGTATATGTAAAAACATGCGTTCATTTGTCATTATATATATATATATATATATATCCAGGCAATGTTGTATTCTATGTATTCAAGATTTGTAGCATTGTCATATATGTGTTGCAATTGTGGCATAACTACCATATGGTGTATACGATATATATTACTCTGATACCATCAATATGGGTTACCAGTCTCGGTATAGGCCTGTATATTTTAAAACGTACGTGCTTGATCATTCTAAAGAGTTTTCTTTCCACTCGAAGACACTGTCAAACTCTTGCCAATGAATTCTTCTCTTTCATTTAAAAGAGGATTTGTAATCTTTAACCATGGATTTAATGTCGTAATGATAAAAAAATATGTCTACATTGGATCTATTGTTAAATATAAATCTTGGCAAGTCATTGTCAAGTCCTAAATCCAGCACCGGAATCGGCTACGCGACCGGCCACATAAATCCTAGATTATACCTGTTGCCACCTCGATCGTCGTGGCCCGTAGCTCCGGTGCATCGGGTCCCTCCCGCTGGATGCTCGGCCCTCGACCTCGTGAATCGGCTCCCTCCGTTGGGTGGACCTGCAAAACAGAGAAGACCTGGACCGGAGATTCCAGTGAAGACACTCCGATGATCAAGTCAGTGGGACGATCGAAGGGAATAGAAGACCTCTAAGGTAGAGAGCTTGGAGAACTATCTGCTTCCAGAGGGTGATAAGAATGGAAGATAAATGGAAGATAATGCAGGACTTAAGAGAGCTTGTTGTCTCTTACCCCTTCTTACCTCTTCATCCTGATCTTATGTAGACAAGCAACTCTTGTCATTCAGGGAGGCATGTTCTTCTTGGCATAAGCCTGTAGGGCTTCTGCAGGCCTGGGGGGCTAGGATAGGTTGGTGAACCTCCTTCTTCTGGGTGGTTCAGGAAGTTGGTGAAGGAGAACAGTGTCTTGGATGGGGCACTCCTTCTGATTGGTGTAAATTGTGACATAGGGGCTTTAATATAGCCCTCCTTGTAGGAGGCGTGCTATAGGTCTGGCAGGGACGGTGATTTTACGTGTCGGGCTGCTATCCAGGCTTTCTTCGTACCTGCACTTTGAGAAGACTACCTGGGATGGTGTCAGATAGATCGTGGCTTGCGGATCGAGACGATGCAGGTGAAGGCCCTCCGTGCACACAGTTCAAGGTAAGCGGCGCGAGGCTCCTCATGCACATGGACTGAGGTGCACGGGGCAGGCATTCTTCTCACGCTCGCGGACCGAGGTGTGTCATCTCTCCACGCGCGTGGATCATGGCACGCGGAACCCCACTGGAGCGGAGCACTAGGTTGCCCCCAGCAGACGCCGGGCGAAACTGAACTGGAGCGGAACCGAAGAGACCCGTGCCACACCTCTGCGGGTGTGGCCAGACCGGAGAGCTCCGCTTCGGAGCCGCGAGCGGGATTCAGTGCGGGCGGAGCCGAAGCGCTGAATGGCCATGCTGGCGGAGCCGAAGAAGACGGAGCCGGACAGGGCGTGGGAGCGCCGGACTGGCGCAGGCTTGCCAGACTGGGCGCGGGCCGGAGCTGGACCCACCAGTCCACGCGTCGGGCTGAATCAGACTGGATGGAGGCACGGGCCAAAGCTGCAGTGAACGGAGCCGGGCGGATGGGGCATGTTGCCGCTCTTCCTCCTGGACCGGGCTCGATGGGTACGCCGGAAAGCTCCTCGACCAGTCGACCTGCAGAAAGTCCCTGGGCGCCGGAGGGGCTCCGACGGGGGACACTCCGATACTTAAGTTAGAGGAGGAATCAGAGCAACAGAATGGAAAGAACTAAGGGAAAGGAGTTCACGATGGGGAAGAAGAGAGTTACCCCCTTCGCGGAGATTCCCCGGGCCCTTTTATAGGCATGGAGTGACGCCAAATTCTGTTGGGGGATAAGCTAGGAAAACTCGGATTTGCCCCAAGGAGAATCAGTATGGTGGCGAGATCGTGGGCTGGCGGCGTGGCAGGAGCATCAGAGTAATGGCCTGGCGGCAAGGGTTGTAGCCATGCGGTGGAGTCCGTTACAACAGAATGTCAGAACTCGTCAGGGAGAAGGCTGCTGGAACCTTCGGGCGGCCCCTTCAACGGTGGATCAGCCTCGGTCGAGGGGAGTCGTCCGGCTGACCGTGGCATCCAACAGGGCCTCAAAGAAGCCAACGCATGTGCGGGGGGGGGGGGGGGGGGGGGCGCCTGTCGGCCCTTGAGGTTCCCCGGGTCAGCCCTTCGGAAAAGGGGCCGGGGTCCTTCCCAAGAACCGAGGGGCCAGACCTCTCTTCTCACGGCCTCCCGGATCCTGCCACGAGGGACGGCCGACCGGATGCCTGGGGCTGGTCTGACCCAGGACTAGCCGAATGGGTACAACAGTTTTCCCCTGCTCTTGGGCCTTGAGGGGTCACGTGGCTTCAAAAGGGGCAGGAGCTTGATTGCATGCACCTGCGGCGGATCCCGGGTCGAGGCGTCGGGTCACTTCGAATCCCCCTTGAATGGCTCTTTGGACAGCTGTCAGCCACTCATTGGAGCGCAAGCAGGGCAGTTAATGCGAATCAGGCATTATAATGATGGCCAGGCTATCCTGCATCAAGCTGTGGTGGAATAGAGCACCACGCCATGCGGTGGCATCCGGTCGGTCGGCATCACCCCTCAGGCTGGTCCCATGCCGCTGATCCGACGCTCACGCGGATCGCCATCCGCACAACGGGATGCTCCGGATGCTTCGAACTCTGAAACGCTGGCGGTCGTGTCTCCTGATGGGACAGCTGGGATGCGCACGGGACGGGCAGCTGCCGCCCCTCCTTCCTTCTCCCCCTTCCCTCAGAGGCCTATAAAACAACATGAGAGGATTTTTCCTGCTGCGCCTGCGCTCCGCGAGATAGAGTCTGCTCCTTCTTCCACGAAACCCGGCTTCTAGGAGTCCAGTCCCAGGTTAGTCCCAGCATTCCTTCTTCCTTTTTAGCCCCAATGGCGTCTGGTAGTAGGGGTATGACCCATAGGTCTAAGGATCCAGGGCCAAGCGAGATACCTTCGACCATCACCCGGGAACGGGTCGAGAAACTTAGGACGATGTACGGCATTCCCTCCACCTTGCACCTTACGCTCTCGGGCCGAGAGGGGAGAGCGAACAATCCTTTAGGACCAGGGACCCTCCCAATGTACGAATCCCACCTTAAGGCCGGACTGAGGTTTTCCCTGCACCCTCTGTTCATAGAGGTCTTCAACTTTTACAGGGTAACCCCGATGCAGCTGACCCCGAACAGCATTCGGGCGATATGCTGCTTCATTGTGCTGTGCCATAAGGTTATGTCCGAGCCCAGTTTGTCCCTCTTCGGTAACTTCTTCTACCTGAAGAGGGACTTTAGGAGTCGGGAAAGGGTTTTGTTCATTCCCCGCCAAGGCCAAGAAATCCTAAAGTTCCTCCTATCGGCCGTCCACGGGTGGAAGACCCGGTTCTTCTTTGTCAACAGTCTCGAGCTTTGGGGATTCGAGCCGTTATGGAGAGAACCGCGGCCGAGAGTCCACGAGAGGAGGTTGGTTTCGGCGATCGACCAGGATAAGTTCAACGAGATCAGTAGAGCCGGCCCGACAGCGGCATTCGAGCTGTTGGGGGAGGGAACCCTTCACCAGGCGGGGATCAGCCCCCAAGGAGTCCTAGGCAAGGGCCGACCTCCTCTCTTATAGATTCTTAGCTCTTTATCCTCCTCTTTTACTAACTCTGAATTTCCTGCGACAGGAGGAAGGATGCAGAGGATCGATAAATCCAAAGTCATCCGACGGGCGGTGCGGAAGCGGGCCGTCCCAGAATCGGCCTCCGCGCTGGCTGCCGAACGATAGAAGAAGAGACGGGAGGAGGAGCAACCCGTCTCTGTCGTCGAGGTTGAGTTGGATGAAGATGGCGTCCCCCTCACCGAGCGCATGGCAAGGAAAAAGGCAGGGGCGTCGGCTCCACCGGGGGGGCCAGCCATCCGATCGGAGCAGGAGCAGCCGGGGGTGTCCGACATAGCTGCGACGTCGACTCCTACTCCCGTCGGTCTGGAAAAGGTAATCCCCTTGACTGACAAGGGCAAGAAGGCGGCCGTGGAGGGGGCAGCCGACAGCGAAGCCGAACAGTCGGACGAAGAAATCCACCAGGAAGAATTCCAGCACTGGCACGCACTTGACCACCCTAGGAGGGCACGGAGCCTGCTAAGGGGGGCCATGACAGATGTCGACTGGGAGGTGTCAATCCAGAGAAATCTGATCGATGTAACCGTGGAGTCTTACCGCGACTTCATGAGGGTAAGGATCTTAACTTGTCTCTTTACTCCTTTATTTTTCTTTCTTCAGGCATGGTACTAATCTGGCCTCGCGTTTGCAGCTCCTCCACGATATTTCTCTAATGAACGACGACATTTGCCGGGTGGTGCATGCTGCTAAGGCTTCCGCGAAGAGAGTTCAGGAGCTGGAGGCGGCCCAGGTGGCCGCAATGGGATCCCTGAAATCTTTCGAAGAAAACCTGGTGGCAGCCCAAGCAGAGGCAGAGTTAGCGAAAGTGGCTCTGAGAGAGGCCGAGAGCCGGCTGGCCGACTGCGAGGCTCGGTTGAAGAAAAGGAAGGCGAAAGTTGACTCACTCGCCCGCCAGCTGGGAGAGGAAGAGAAGCGGTCCGTGGAGGCCGACCAGAGGGCCTAGGCCGAACGGGCGGCGGCGGCATGGTTGGCAACTCAGCTCAAGGAAACCAAAGAACTGGCCGCTAGACAAGTCCAGGAAGCTGTGGTGGCATACAAAGCCTCCGATGGTTTCACTGAGGACGTGGAGGAGGCGGCTTCGGACTTTTATAGGGAGGGCTACGACGACTGCCTGAAGAAGGTAGGCTTGCTCTTCCCGGGACTGGACCTGTCGGGCACTGAGTTGTAGGACCCGACCGAGGGAGAGGAACCCCAGGCGGAGCCTCCAGCGGAAGGTGAGGTAGGAGTGGCTGGGGTCGAAACCCCAGCACCAATTGACATGGAAGCGGTGGCCTCACCAGCGAAAACTCTAGCTACTGCGGTTCCGACCGATCCCCAGTTATAGCCGATGGGGCCAGGGTTGTGGCCCCTGACGCATCTTCCGTGGGCCGGACCTAAGGAGTTTGTAAAGGTCCGACCCACCTTCTTTTGTAAGCACCCTCTTTTGAAATGAATGAGAAAACTTTTGACCATTTTCAAATGCATGTGGGCGTGAAACAAATATTTTTCTTTTGAGATTTTTCTAAGTATTCTCAGTCGGCCCCACGGTATTGCGGGGTCACGAGCTCCTTCGAAATGGCTGATGGGCATTAACGTAGCTTGAACCTGAACTCCTTAGGGAAATTCCTAAGTATGCCCGGTCAGCTTGCCTGGGTCAGAAGCCGGTAGGGTAGTTGAGAGCGATAGCTTAATTCGAACCGGGTATTTAAACACTTGCTTCTAGCCCCCGTCCGAGAGCCAGCTCAGGTTGTGGCCTATCTCCCACGTGGTCCCACGGGGGTTGTCTTGGGATGATTGCCGATCGGGGTTGGACTTTCGGAGTGGGCTACCCTAGAGCCTCTGCCGACCGGGGTCGGACTTTCGGAGTGGGCTGCCCTAGAGCCTCTGCCGATCGGGGTCGGACTTTCAGAGTGGGCTACCCCAGAGACTCTGCCGACCAGGGTCGGACTTTTGGAGTGGACTGCCCTAGAGCCTTTGCTGACCGGGGTTGGACTTTCGGAGTGGGCTGCCCTATAGCTTTTGCCGACCGGGGTCGGACTTTTGGAGTGGGCTAGAAAAAGTTGAAGAAGTTGTAGACTTTATTGATAGTACTTGCGAAGGTTGTCTACATTCCACGGGCGCGCTATCTGCCGTTCGTCCAAGTTTGCGAATCAGTAGGTTCCAGCTCGAATTACTTCAGTAACCCGATAGGGGCCTTCCCAATTGGGGGAGAGCTTCCCCTGTTCAGTTGGCCTTGAAACCTCTACCTTCAGCAGGACCAGATCTCCAACTTGGAAAGTCCGTGTCTTGACCCGTGAATTGTAATATCTGGCCATCTTTTGACGGTAGGTCACCATCTTCATACTCGTTCGGAGTCGGGTTTCGTCCAGCAGATCCAGGTCAGCCTTCCGTTGCTCTGAGTTGGCCGGCTTGACGAACCGGTCAATCCGTAGGGACTGTGAGAGACTTCCACAGGGATGACCGTCTCACTCCCATAGGTCAGGTTGAACGGGGTTTTCCCTGTCGCCGTCCGGGCGGTTGTTCGATATGCCCAAAGCACTGAATGAAGTTCTTCCGCCCAGAGCCCCTTGGCTTCATTCAGCCGGGTCTTTAACCCATGCAGGATTGTTCTATTGGTGATCTCAGCCTCTCCATTGGACTGAGGGTGAGCGACCGAAGTAAGTCGATGGGCGATGTGATATTGTTAATAGAAACCCCGGAACTGAGTATTGTCAAATTGTCTTCCATTGTCGATAATGATCGTCTTTGAAATGCCGAACCAAAAGATAATACAGTTCCGGACAAAGTTTTCCACTTTGGCCTCTGTTATCTGTGCCAATGCTTCTACCTCTACCCACTTAGTGAAGTAATCAATGGCCACGAGAAGGAATTTTTGCTGACCGAAGGCTGGGGGAAAAGGTTCCAAGATGTCCATACCCCACTGTGCAAATGGCCAAGGCGCCGTGAGTGGGACCAGCTGGCTGGCGGGCCTCCTTTGGATGCCGAAATATCTCTGGAATGCATTGCACTTTCATACGAAGTCTAATGCGTCCTTTTGAATTGTAGGCCAATAATACCCTTGCCGGATGATTTTGTAAGCTAGGGACCTCCCTCCAAGATGATCGCCACAGATGCCTTCGTGCATCTCCCGAAGCACGTAGTCCACATCGGTCGGTCCCAAGCATTTCAGCAATGGTTGTGAGAATGACCACTTGTAGAGATCCCCGTCGAGGATGATGTATCTAGAGGCCGTTAAGTGGACACACCTGGCTTCCGCCGGGTCATCCGGGAGGGTCCCTCGCACCAGGAATGAACGGATCAGGTTCATCCATGAGGCTTCTTGCTCAACCTGGTGAATCTCCGTCGACTCTTCGGCAGTGCTCGGGTGCTGTAGATGTTCCACGAAGGTCTGGTTGGAGGTACCGACCGCGACGGTGGCTAGCCGTGACAAGGCATCTACCCGGGAGTTTTGTTGCCGAGGTATATGAAGGATCTCAAAAAATTTAAGTTGTGATACTAGGTCTCGTACCTTGTCCAAGTACTTGACCAAGGAAGGATCCCTTGCTTCAAATTCGCCCTTCACCTGATTGATTACCAGCTGGGAGTCGGAAAAGGCTCAGACCCTACTAATGCCCAATTCATTCGTTATCTTCAGCCCTGCAAGTAAAGCTTCATACTTCACCTGGTTGTTCGATACCTGGAACGCAAAATGCAGGGTGTACTCTAAACATTACCCATCAGGGTCAGCTAGGATCAAGCCTGCACCGTACCTCGAGAGATTGGAAGCTCCATCTACGTGCAGGGTCCAAACGAGCTCGGCTTCTCCCGCGGGGTCAGCCACAGGCGTCTCAGCTGTTGTCGGGGTCGTCTTCGTCCCCCAGGTGCATTCCGCAATGAAATCAGCTATTACTTGGGCTTTTAAGGATGACCGTGGTTGGAAGGAGATGTCAAACTCATCCAGCCTGATGGCCCATTTGACGAGCCATCCGAAAGTATCAGGGCTTCGAAGGATCGCCATGAGGGATTGGTCCATCAGCACGATGATCGAATGTGCCTGGAAGTAGGGCCGGAGGCACTTTGCCGCTATAACCAGTGAGTAGACCAGCTTTTGCACTTTAAGATACCTTACCTCGGCATCATGGAGGACTTTGCTGATGTAGTAGATAGGCTTTTGTTGGCCACCTTCCCCCACCCGCACGAGGACAACACTGATGGCCTCGCTAAAGGCCGATAGGTACAAATATAGCACTTCCCCCTCCCTTGGTTTGGCCAAGAGCGGAGGATTTCTCAAGTAGTCCTTCAAGGCTTCAAAGGCCGACTGGCATTCATCAATCCATTGGAAGCGGTCCGACTGGCGCAGGGTCTTGAAGAATGGGAGAGATCTCTCGGTCGACCGAGAGATGAAGCGGCTGAGAGAAGCAATGCGACCTGTAAGCTCTTGCACCTGCTTTTTAGTGGTCGGATGAGTCATGTCGATGATGGCTTTGATCTTTTTGGGGTTGATCTCAATACCTTTTTGAGTAACCAGGAAGCCAAAAATTTCCTGGAGGTCACCCTGAAGATATACTTGGCGGGGTTCAGCTTCATCCTGTGGTGCCTCAGCACGTCGAAGGACTCCTGCAGGTCCCTGATGTGGTCGGCCTTATGGAGGCTTTTGACAATCATATCATCGACGTATGCCTCCATGTTCCTTCCAAGCTGAGCTTCAAAGACTCAGTTGATCAGCCTTTGGAAGGTAGCACCCGCATTCTTTAGGCCAAAAGGCATCATCTTATAGCAATACAGGCCCCTATCCATGACAAAGGCCATCTTCTCCTCGTCTTTGGGATGCATCCTGATCTGGTTATACCCGGAGAAAGCATTCATGAAGCTTAAGAGTTGGTGGCCGGATGTCGCATCTACCAATTGATCAATTTTTGGCAAGGGGAAACTGTCCTTGGGGCATGCCTTGTTGAGGTCTGTGTAATCCACACAGATCCTCCACTTCCCACTAGCCTTCTTCACCATGACGACATTGGCCAGCCACTCCGGGTAATGAGACTCCCTGATGAAGCCAGCATCGAAGAGCTTCTTCACTTCCTCTTCAATGGCCCTCTGCCTTTCGGCAGTGAAGCTCCTCTTCTTTTGCCGGACGGGCCTATAGGTAGGATCCACCCTGAGCTGATGGGTGATGATATCTGCCGGGATGCCTGGCATGTCCGATGCCACCCAGGCAAAGACATTCGCATTGCTCCTCAAGAAGCCGATCAGCTCCCGCCTAGCCCCCTCATCCAGAGCGCTCCCCATTTGGAGGACTCTTGTGGGATCATCCTCTCAAAGGGATACAAATACGATCTTCTCGACGGGCCGACCGTGGCTGTCGGCTTCATCTCTGGGGTCGAGCTGCTCGAGTGTGGGGTGCCTGTCCAACTGCTTGTCGTGAATAGCTAGGCACTGCCTGGCTACTCTACGGTCCCCCCTCAGCTCTCCAACTCTGTCACGGGTCGGAAACTTGGCTAGCAGATGGTAAGTGGATACAATGATCCGAAACTTGTTGAGGGCCGACCGACCCAAAATGGCATTGTACACCGAGGTTGTACGGACGACCACAAAGTTGACGGAGAAGGTTCGCTGGTAAGGTTCTGTCCCGAGGGTCATGGGTAAGGCAATCTCTCCCTCAACCCCGATGGAGTTCCCTCCAAAGCCAGTGAGCGGTGCCATGGACTCCCACAGTCTAGACCTAAACAAGTTCATCCTGACGAAAGCGTCATACAGTAAAACCTCTGTACAACTTCCATTATCGATAAGGACGCGTTTTACATCATAGTTGGCGATGATAGCCGACACAACCACAGGGTCATCGCCCGGGAGAGGAGGCTCCGAGAGGTCCTCATCAGAGAAACTGATTACATTGGATCCCTTGGACCTTTTTACAATGTCCTGGTCCTCTTTCCGCGCCCAGTCGGATCGTTGGTGCAGCATGCCAACGCCTCCATCCATTGGGGGCTGATTAGGGAGCTCAACCTCCTCCGGGAGGTCTCTAACAGTTGAAGTCTCGGCCCGATCTCGACAGGGTCGGACGTACTTGTTCAGATATCCTCTTCTAATGAGGTCCTCAATGGCGTCTTTTAGCTGGAGGCACTCTTCTGTGTTGTGCCCATGGTCCCTGTGGAACCGGCAGTATTTGTTTTTGTTCCTGGAGGCAGGAGGACCTCTCATCAGTTGAGGCCTTTGGAAGAAGGCTTCGTTCTCAATCTCCATCAGGATTTTCTCTCGCGGTAGGGAGAGGGGCGCATAGTTGTTGAACCGCTTGAGGTAGTCCCTTTGCTTGGGACTCTGGCGCTGGGTGGATCGGCTGTCGTTGCCTGGAGGTCGGACCACAAGGGCCTTGTCACCCCGCTTCTTTGGGGCTGACCTCCCCTCAGCCTAGCATCGGCTCGCCTATTGTTCTTCCGCCAGGGCGTATTTGTGCGCCTTGGCCATCAGGTCGGTGTAGCTCGTCGGAAGCTTCTTGTCTAGGGAAAATGTGAGCCTAGACGAGCGGAGTCCCCTCTTGAAGGCTGACATGGCCACCGCTTCATTCAGGTCGGGGACCTCCATAGCGGTTGAGTTGAAGCAGGCCATGTAGTCCCGGAGGGTCTCTCCATCCGTTTGTTGGATGAGGAAGAGGCAGTTGGTGTTCTTTGGAGTTCGACTGCGAGTCCTGAAATGAGAAAGAAAAAGGTTTTCGAGCTGTGAAAAGGAACGGATCATACCTGGACGGATGGCGAAGAACCACATCCGCACGGCCTTCTTCAGAGTCACCGGGAAGGCGATGCAGTGGAGGGCGTCGGACGTGCCCTGCACCATCATATGAGCCTTATAGGTGTCCAGGTGGTCCAATGGATCGGTGGTACCGTCATAGGGGTCCACCTGCGGGATCTTAAAATATCGGGGGATAGACTCCCCCAGAATCTCGGCGGAGAAAGGGGGCGAGTGTCGTGCGCCTGCCCCCCCTCAGCATTCTGCCGCTCAACGATCTCGGCAATGCGCTCCTCCATGCACATGATTTTGCTGCCGTAGTCGTGCGGGTCTGCAGCACGGTGCCGGTCGTCGATAGGGACGGAGTCGACGAAAGAGGGGGAAGCTGACCTCACTCTCTTTCCTTTAGCATGGGCCCTTAAGGACCCCTGGGGTTCCGGAGCAGCGAGGGACGGGGGCGGAGGCGCCTTCGGCTGCTGGCTTACGCCGGCGACGGGCTGATTGTTGATGCAGGAAGCCACCGGCGGCTGCTGTTGATGGTCAGCCATTTCTTGAAAGCGCTGGACTGCTGAGGTAAGCGTCTCAATGCGGTTTACCAGCATCTGGAATTGCTGCAACCCCAGGATGATAGTGGGATCGGCGGTGGCGGCGGCATTGCTTTCCGCGCGGCATGCATCAGGCCCATGATGAGAATGCCCTCCCCTCACGAAAATACTTCGGGTTCTTCCTCTTGCCATGGCCGGAACTTCCCCGTCGATCTTTCCTTTTAGAACAAGGAGCACAACAAAGGTTCGGGCCCTCCTTCTAGTGCCAATATGTTGCCACTCTTCCTCCTGGACCAGGCTCGGTGGGTACGCCGGAAAGCTCCTCGACCAGTCAACTTGCAGAAAGTCCCTAGACGCCGGAGGGGCTCCGGCAGGGGACAGTCCGATGCTTAAGTTAGAGGAGGAATCAGAGCAACAGAATGGAAAGAACTAAGGGAAAGGAGTTCACGGTGGGGAAGAAGAGAGTTACCCCCTTCGCGGAGATCCCCCGGGCCCTTTTATAGGTATGGAGTGCTGCCAAATTCTGTTGGGGGATAAGCTAGGAAAACTCGGATTTGCCCCTAAGAGAATCGGCATGGTGGCGAGATTGTGGGCTGGCGGCGTGGCAGGAGCGTCAGAGTAATGGCATGGCGGCAAGGGTCGTGGCCATGCGGTGGAGTTTGTTACAACAGAATGTCAGAACTCGTTAGGGAGAAGGCTGCTGGAACCTTCGGGCGACCCCTTCAACGGTGGATCAGCCTCGGTCGAGGGGAGTCATCCGGTCGACCGTGGTGTCCGACAGGGCCTCAAAGAATCTAATGCATGTGGGGCGGGGGGGGGGGGGGCCTGTCGGCCCTCGAGGTTCCCGGGGTTAGCCCTTCGGAAAAGGGGCCGGGGTCCTTCCCAAGAACCGTGGGGCGGACCTCTCTTCTCACGGCCTCTCGGATCCTACCGCGAGGGTTGGCCGACCGGATGCCTGGGGCCGGTCCGACCCAGGACTAGCCGAATGGGTACAACAGGGCTAGACGGTGGCGGGCGTGTCGTGAGGACTCCATGCATGAGCGCGCCAGATTGGGCTGGCCTTCATGCTGGCGGAGCCTGGCTAGCACGGAGGGCGCCGGGAGAACTGGCACGGGGTTGTGCTCGACTGGGCAGAGTCCTGCCAGACTGAGCCGGATTGGGAGCGCGGGAGCACCGGACTAGCGCAGGCGGATCCGGAGTTGATTGGGCATGCCGGACTGGAGCTACGGTGCATCGCGGGCAGAGTCGACCGGCGCGGGCGTGACCTCGGCATGGGATTGGTGCCCTGGCATGGGCGGAGCTGAGATGCAGGTTTCCCATGGTCGACCGGGCGCCGGAGCGGGCGGAGCCGAGGTTGGAGCACGGGAGTGCCAGACTAGGCGGAGGCACGCTGCACGGAGCAGACCTGGGGCACCGGACCGCCGAACTAGAGCAAGCACCGGACCTGGGGTGTGGGAGCGCCTGATCGGGCGGAGTCCCATCGAGCTGAGCCAGACTGGGCATGGGATCGTCGAACTGGCACGGGGTCGCACCGCACGAAGCGGACCTGGGGCACCGGACCGCCGAACTGGAACAAGCACCGGACCTGGGGCATGGGAGTGCCGGACCGGGTGGAGTCTCATCGGCCTGAGCCGGATCGGGCGCGGGATCACCGAATTGGAGCAGGGTCGTGCCGGACGGAGCAGAGGCGAGGTGGACTGGCATGGGGTCATGCCCTGGCACTGGTGTGCCGCAGGCGTGTGCCTGGCACGGGCATGTCGGAAGTGGGAGCCTGGCATGGGCTTGTCGCGGGCGATGTGCGGATTGGAGCTGACCTGGGTGCTGGTGTAACGCGGGCAGAGCCGGAGAGCACTGGTTGAGGTGGTGAAGTGCATGGCCGAGGTGGGGCGGAGGTGGCGAAGAACATGGCCGAGCTAGGGCCGAGGTGGCGAAGGACATGGTCGAGATGGGGCCGAGGTGCCGACCTGGCCGATCTCCTCATAGAGCAAGCGGACCCACCATCTTCTTTTGATGGGAGACTTGGAGATACCCGTGAAGCATGTGGCCATGTTAGCCACCAAGGAGGATGCCATGTCAGGGATCATGCAAGGCCTAGGTATATAAGAGTCACTTACTTCAAAAATCACATCAACTAAACCAATATTATATAAATAATTAAATAATAATTAAATAATCCATTTATTCAAGTCAAACTCACTAAAGAGTCCACTGATTTATTACATAAACATCAACAACAGATCTAACTAAACAAACTAACTAAACCATCTAAAAATTTATGTAAGCCTTATGCCCAGCCCGATCTTTGCTAAGCATCATTTCATCACAAATCAAATCCATTACCAAACTCGAATATCCTGCTCAACTCTGAGAAGGGAAAACAAATAGGGGTTGTAAGCTTTACAGCTCAGTAAGGTCTCCAAACAATCACCAATAATAATAATAATTTGAAAATAGTAAGGAGATAAAAGTATATCATATCATAAAATGAAACAACTCAAATGTCAAATATAATAAAACCTTTAACAATAATTGTTTTCTTTACATGTCTTCATTAATTTTTTTTCTTCTTTAGAGTTCTGCACTAACCACGGTCATGCTCCAGCCCATGACAGGCAACCTTATAATCGACCATGTATTCTCTGTCCATGGCTAGGCTAGCTCACGTACCGAGCCCGTGGCTTTGGCTGTCCCACGTTTTAACCACTCGTGACCGGCTATTCCATGTACAAAGCCCATGGCTCAGGCTGTCTCACATTTTAACCGTCCGTGGCCGACTATTCCACGTACAAAGCCCGTGGCTCAGGCTATATAACCGCGATACCATCGTGGCATGGCTAGTCCAAATACCATTAACACTTTATCCTTCCGCATCATCATGTTAAACCATATCATTTACAGCTTTCCAATAATTGGTATCATGGTCTAACCCATACAAATATCACTTTATTTGATAAACATGGTATATAGGAATATAAATAACAACAATCATACTGTCCATCGTGAAAAGTCAACTATACCATGCAAAACAAATCATGCATGCCAATGCATATGCGCACGGATCAAACCATGTCATAATAAATATATATATATATATATATAATTGGTGAACAGGTCCAGAGATCCTTACCTTCCAAAGCTAATCCTAGTATATCTGATATTAGTCCGCATCCGGAGCTAGCTCAATACTTTCCTGCTCAGAAAGCTGATCCCCTATAATAATAAATAACTTTTTATTCATGAATTCTTCTATGATTCATCCATAAAACCCTGACTACATATATTTT
This sequence comes from Areca catechu, assembly GCA_021397845.1. Taxonomy (NCBI): domain Eukaryota; kingdom Viridiplantae; phylum Streptophyta; class Magnoliopsida; order Arecales; family Arecaceae; genus Areca; species Areca catechu. The sequence goes on from CM038045.1 coordinate 64,622,093, forward strand.
GAAAAAAAAACTTCCTGATCCTTTCTCCTATAATTAATATTTATTTTATTTTCTCTTTTTTTCTTCTCTCTCCTCTTTCTCTCTTCTCTTTCTCTCTCTTCTTTCTTCTTTCTTCTTTCTCTCTCCACTCTCTCTCTTTTTATTTTTCTTTTTTTTTCTTCTCTTTTTTTCTTCCTTTCTTTCTTCTCTCTCTTTTTTCTTCTCCCTGAACCCCCCATGTTGCTCATATCTCAGCTCGATCGAGCTGACCTCCCCATGGCTGCCGACGATGGCCATAGAAAGATAGTCACTGGGAGAGCTCGATGGATCGGAGGTAGACGGTAGCGGCGCGGCCACCGGCAGTCCATGGCTCCAAGACAAAACCCACACGAACCAAACATAAATCAACCCAAAAACTCGGATTAGATAAAACTCCCCGATCTTGAAGGCTTTCGGATGCTCACCGGAGAGGACAACGATGGGGAAAGCTCTATGGGCTTGAACCAGTGGCAATGAGGAAAATTTAAAGAGAGACACCAACGACTTTTCTTGCTGTTTGGAGAGGAAAGACTCCGTCAATCGGAGTCCCAACCCACTCAACCCCATCGCCGTCCACTCCTCTCTCCTTTACGACTCTTTCCCCAACTTCTCTGACAAAAACCTTGGCTAGAAAAAGGTGAGTACTCCTCCCCTATTTCGACTTCGTCTCCCCTATTTTTTTTTCATTGGGTTGAAGTTGGCTGGGCTTGCCGACTTCAGCCCAAAGACCTGGGTTTCACAGTCATATATACACGTACCATACTTAAAATATCATGTTCATATGTAGATACAATTGCTACTTGCTAGTCTGCTTCTGATGCTTATTCTGAATTTTGAACTAATTTATGCTTCTTAGCATGTAAAATAGTAGTGAGTCATTAACTAGCATGATAAATTACCTTGCAGTTTCATAGATTTTTAAATTGAACTCAGCACATACATCCAAGACAATTCATGATCATGGATATTTAAAGATTTTTAAAAAACTTTATTTTTTTTCCTATGTATATGGTAATATAAATTATTAAAAGTATGTTTTAAATTCATAGTATAAAGTAGCATATCTTGGCATGTCGGTTGTAAATCTTTTGACAGAGTTGCATATCATCCATGCCAAAGCAAGCCAAGAGTTGGCCCAATATGCATACCACGTCAATCCTTAAGCACAGTTTGCTTGAGTACAATATGTGATACTACTATCCTTTAGTAATGGATCCTCATTTGATTAATATTCCTAACCACGTACATGACCGTGACATGGGTGATCTTAAAATGTGATCTTTATGAAATATAGTGACAAATGGTGATCATATGGTATTAACTTGGTACATAAATATAGAAAAATAAAGATTTTCTTAATCTTGGGATCAATCAAATGATTAGAATCATACGAAATAGATCCAAGAAAACGTATTACAAGATATACCTATAATTACCATGAATCCAAACCTGAAAATGATTCTCACATGAACATCGAAGGTAGAGTCCTTCTCTCCAGCAACCTCTCTATTAGCAGGCGGTTCATCGATGGGGCAAGCCGTGAGAACCAATATCATGTAATATCATATTTCATGAGGAGTGGAGAGGGAACCTAGTCAATTATTTATAAGCAAACCCTAACAGGCTCTTCCATCACGGGCCTGCTGGGCCAATGCCTACACTGTGCCACCTCAACTATACCAATCCATATGAGGTGCTCCAAGCCCAAACAATGATCACATAAAATAGGCTCAACCTACGCCTATCAACATAGACCATAAAATCAATCCGGTTTTAATAAAACAAAATTTTAATTAATGTTAGCCTATATTAGAAAAATTTTTATAATAAAGTCACATGATAATTAACATGGATGCTGTTCTCTACCAAAATATATATAATCCAAGCTTAGACGGAACGAAGTTATCAAATTGAAAGCTACTCTAGTACTGCATCTCCCTTTTTTTTTTTTTTTTTGTGTGTGGTAAAACAAAGATGGGGGGGAGGAGTTAGACCCCGGGCGTGGTCACTCCCAGACAGTTTTCCAATCCCAGCCAGGAAATGTTCGATACACGGTGCATATTAATTTTCCGTAGCCGTTCTCTACACGAAGGTAGTACGTCAACCTGACTATTACCGGCGTAAGCCGAGTGAACGGAATTTATTATATATATCCAACTTTTTCACTATCATCAACCAATAGGGGTTCCATGATTATTTCATAATTTTTTTTTTAATTTTATTCCTGGATTTTTGGTTAAAATATGTCCAAAACGAAACTCGAATTCTTGCCAACTGGTTGCGAGGAAAGTCTCCCTTTATAATTTTGATTCATCCGGTTCAAGTGCATACTTCTTGTGGGTATTGCGAGAGACTTCACAATAAGCCAATCCTTCTGTTTCTTTCTCCATGCTGTTTTGTCTCTAGACTTTTCCTCTCTTCTGTAAATATAGAAAACAAAGATGACTACTTTAGTTACACTAAAATAGAATTTTTATTCGTTCCTTTGTCTATTGAGTCAATAATTTGAAACTCTTGCATCCCATCCCACTATTGTATGCAAGTATCCGTGGATGTTTCATTAATAAAAAGGAAAATGATAATGGTTTTACTGATATGAATTACAGAGTAACAAGGTCAAATCTTTGGAGGATAATAGTGACATGATTTCTTTTTTTATGTAGTGGCTACCAGACATGAAGATCTAGCATTGCATCTGAAGTTATGTAAATTCTTTTCATGTCATGTTAAGTTGTTGTTTTTTTTTTTTTTTTGTCCAAATGTTCGATTCATTAGTGATTGAAAAAGTAACAGCCTTAATTTGATTTACAACTCAAGCCGAGAAAATTATTGTTTATAAAGTTAATAGACTTGACGTTACCTCTTAAATTTTATATATTTCAACTCTGCAAATCTAATACAAACTGAAACATCCAATTGCACCCACAGTTTGCTGAGTTATATCACCGACATGGCACGTGCCACATGCATGCTGATATATAGCATGGTAATAATTCCTTACACCAGGTGCATATTGGCAATAATTTTACGACCTCATGCTTAATCCGACACCTCTGTCTGATTTCTAGTCATTAGAGTTGCCAATAATTGCCAGATTGACAGTCCACGCAGGCTATTGCATTCGTTTAGGTAACGCTACATACACCATCTGATAGGTCATGACTGAAAATGTTTTTAAATCATGATGGCTTGCTAACCTTATGAAAGCATGATGCCAACAAATATCTTTGTGAATTATTTTATTGGGGTTTTGTTTATGTTCACATCCCCTTAAATTTTTAAATACACATGAATATTTGTTTAAAATTAAGGTTTGCATGTATATCCTTATAAAATATTTATTTTATATCTATAACATTTTTTTTTCTTATTTTTTGCTAATGAAACCCATATTACTTAACACCTTTAAAAAAAAATTAGCGATTTAAAATTAAAATGATCAAAATATCTTTATGGATAGATGTGCCAAAAAAAAATTATGAGGATATATATGTAAAAAAAAATTTACAAGGATATTCATACAAATTTGAATATTTGGAAATGTATACATACAAATATAATATAATAATATATTACATAATATAACTATATAATGATGATATTATATAATATATTATATATTAGAATATTAGAATACTATATTTTATTTTATTTTTTGGTAAAAATAGGATGCCTCATTTGAATTTTGTTCATTCTATAAAAAATTTCTATAATTTTCAAAGAGAGAGCCAGCTTCATACATGCCACTACTAAGCCTTAATTGCATCCTCCAACAACTCTTTCTTGGTTGAGAGGAATTTGATTTTGAGAAAATTAGGTATATCGGTGATCATGAAAGGAACGGTATATGATTTAAGAGTTTGGTGGAAGATAATGATGGCTCGGCTAGTATTGATTGTAAATCCCCGCTGACCGGACGGAGCGACCTGCCTGCTGGTTCACCATCGATGGAAGCCTGCAAAATAAATCCCCTGACTGGAATTTCTTCGATGTGGGACACTCCGATGCCAAAGTTAGCCGGATTTTAGGTAGGAGAATGGAGAACTTGAAAGCAGAGTGAGGTAAAAAATGGAAAGGGAAAGAAGAGTGGAGTGGCGTTGAAAGAGCTAGTTGTAGACTGGCTCTAACTTGCCTGGAGTTGGCTTACCTCGAGTGTCCCTTCTTACCGATATTTATAGGCGTGAATGTAACTACTTACGGTTATGGGTGTTAGCTAGTATAACTTTCTCATAACAGTAAGTAGCGGTGATCGGAAATTAGTTATTCCATGGTTATCAAAGCCGGAGCTATTGATCATGTAGGTGGTTATAACAATCAGAATAACTTTCAACTGTTTCAGGTTGAAGAGTCGTTCACATGCTTCAGTTACACTCTCTCTAGAGGAGATTCGAAAAGAGTCTAACTACCTCTTCGGACTGTCTTCCTTGGAATGGTCCGAAGATGTACTAGTTATGTACTTTGGATTTATCTCATTCGGAGTGAACAAGAAAATAAAGAATTGCTTACCGTGAAGCCAAAGGGATAAGTAATATATTTTAGAAGTGTCCTCTTCAGACCAGGCTGAAGACATGAAGCCGAATGAAATAGTAATATATTCCAGAAGCGTCTTTTTCGGACCAGGCTGAAGATATGAAGCCGAATGAAATAGTAATATATTTCAAAAGCATATTCTTCGAACCAGGCTGAAGGCATGAAGTCGAATGAAATAGTAATATATTCTAGAAGCGTCTTCTTCAGACCAGGCTGAAGATATGAAACCGAATGAAGTAATAATATATTATTAATGAAGTAATAATATATTCTTTTCACTGAGATATATTGTAGCTCTTGTTAATTTAACAAAACATCATCTTCAGGTACACTGATTTGGTTGACAGGTCCAAATAAAACCGATCCAATTGATGAATCGACAATTATTTTGTTCAAACCAAATTACCATAACAGCTACCCCCCATTTCCAATTTCAAAATAATTTTATTTCAAGAAATGGGAGTAGTTAAGTTTGTCATTTATGGATGAAAATAAGATAATCAATGATAGTGAATCGCTGGTCCTTCCTTTCATAATTACTGATTTACGATTCAAAGATCGTGCTAAGAATAGGTGTCAGCCTCTCATTGATGCTTCAAAAAAGATGGCACGGATTTAAAAGCCTGGCTGATCCTTTCATTCAAAAGACTTTTATGAGATTTTTATTTAATCAAGAAAGTACACTTGGCAACATCTTGAACCTTAGTTATCAAGCTGAAACTCATCTTGGCCATCTATGGCATTTCTCGCCGATCGCAACTGACAAACCATTAATTGATGTCCCTTAGTAATTCGTACCTATGATCGGTGCCGCCGATACGTTGCACGATCGAGAAGATCGTCAGTTTCTTGAAAAAAAATCCCATCATCCCATCATCCCGTACATATAAAAAGGGGGGTAATCCCACGAAGCTAACTTCTGCATTTTCCCTGAAGCTTCTTTCTTCTTGCTCTCATCCTACGCCATTCTTCTTCTTCTGCAAGTTATCTTGCCTTTACCTGGAGGTAGGGGTCCTTTTCCTTTTCCTTTCATAATGACTGAGTTGCAAGACAATCCAACCATTAGAAAGGGTTCAATGAGAGATGAACCCTCTGGAAGTGGGGGCCCTGTTAGAAGGAGAGGTTCCGAACTTTCTCCAAGAACTGTTATCAGTTCCTTGACTCATACTAGGATAGAGAGTCTTCAGAATCGTTACCATTTTTCTAGGACTTTTAAGTTATTCGTTCCCAATCCAGACGAGAGGATCATCTGTCCTCCTCCCAGGTCAATTGCCGTATGTGAAGACCACTTAAAAGCTGGTCTTAGGTTTCCTCTTCATCCATTCTTTGTGAAGATTTTTAACCTTTATCAAGTAGTCCCAGCTCAATTGACGCCGAATAATTTTAGAAACATCTATGGATTTTTTGTTCTTTGTAAACTTTGTAAGGTAGAGCCTAAAACTTCTTTATTTACCTCCCTTTTCGTACTGAAAAAAGACTTTCATAGAGAAGGATGGTGGGTCATCGGCCCTCGTCCTAACCGAAGACTAATTAAGGGAACTCCCAGTGCCATACATGAGTGGAAATCCTATTTTTTCTTCATCTATTATCCATCCTGGGGTTTTAACATCAAATGGAAGAATCCACGTTTAGATGCAAATGCTGGGAAGAAAGTCTTGAAGGCTGATCAAAAGGACTTCGAGATATTATCAAGTCCGGGAGTTCCTCTGGCCAAGGAACTGTTAAGAGAAGAAAATCTTCATCTCGCTCATATCAGTGAGGTTCCGACATTAGGTATAGACGTAATCGGCTTTAATTATTTCTTTTCAAAATCTGCTATGTTCTTCCGATGACTGACCCGAGAATTCCTTTTTCTTTGATTGCAGGTGAACCGATGAAGCCTAACCTTGAAAGACTTCGTCAGGCTTCTAGAAAGAGGGCAGTACCGGTTCATCAAAAAGAATCCAAAGTTTGAAAGAAGGCTAAGGCTGAAGGAACTTCCAGGATAACTCCAACAAGGGTCACATCTAACGAAGATGATGCCCCTTCAACGGAGCCTCCTTCAAGGAGTTCATCGCCCTTGTCTTCCCCAGATCGATCTATCCCAACTCCAACTGTCAGAGAGCCGCTCCTTGCTTCTTCGAAAGATAAAGAAAAGCAAAAGGAAAGGCTCCCCAGACCGAAAAGTGTGCAGGGAGGAATGCTCCAACAGATAGAGAGTATCACGTAGACTTTTCAACCTTTTCTGACGAATGGGGCTTGGTGAACCCCGAATTAGCTAGGGAGATACTGAAGCATACTCTCCTCCCTCGAGATTGGGAAGTCAGCAAAACTCGATGCATCGATGATATATATGATTCAGCATTTTCATCTATGCTGAAGGTAAATATTGTTTCTTCTTTTTTTCTTTTAATATAATGCTCGGCTTTGCTAACTTCATATTCCATGTGGTCAATGTAGTTGGTTCACGATGTCACCCTTATGGAAGAGAGTATCGTTGAGTTCAGAGACTACCATAAGGGAATGAAAGAAAAACTTCAAACGGCTAAGGTTGAGAGAGTAGCCAAGGAGTTGAAGAAGGCCATGGAAGAAAAGCTTGCTCTAAGCGATGCTGCAGTTCATAATCTGAAAGCCAAACTGGAAAAGGCTCAATCAAAGAATTCTGAACAAGAGGCAAAGCTTAAGAAGAAGAAGATTCAATCTTTAAAAAATTTAGCCAAAAAAGCTTAGCAAAAGACTGAAATGGTCAAAAAGGTCGATAAAGCGGTCAAAAGAGCTGAAGCAGCGGCTGAAGAAATAAAGACCTTAAAAGGTCAAGTAAATAGGGCAATCGAGGGCTATAAAAAGTCTTCGGCTTTTGATGATGAAATAACTGAAGCAGGAACCTTCAGTTATCGAGCGGGTTTCAATAATGGGATAAATGAAGTATAGAAATTTTACCCAAACCTCAACATTTTGGATATTCAGCTATTCGGTCTTGAAAAAATAAAAGAGCCTGGATTGCTAAAAGGTCCTTCTGAAGAAGTACATGTCGCAATCGAAGAAGTAGCTGAAGAGGAAACAACAACGGTTGCTGATGTAATCGACCTCACCCAAGCAGAAGACACTCAAGCTGAAGCCGATCCGTAGGATTTTTTTTTAAAATAATGTACATGTATTACTTTTCCAAATGAATTATGCTTCAATGAGATATTTACTAAGTATAATCTCATTGGAGGTAAGATGTTGAAAGACGATCTTATCGATCATAAAGAATTTCTGAATAAGCAACTTTTTTGACAGATATCAACTTTCAACCCTGAAGTTTCGAATGAAAATTCATTTAAGGATAAAGTCTTCAGATTTAAAAATAACACTGAGACTCCAAACTCAAAATAATACCAAGTCTTCGAACTCGAAATAATATTGAGACTTCGAATCTTGAATAATACCAAGTCTTCGAATTTAAGATAATATTAGGTCTTCAGACTTAAAATAATACCAAGTCTTCGGACTCGAAATAATATTGAGATTTCGAATCTAGAATAATACCAAGTTTTTGGATTTAAGATAATACCAGGTCTTCAAACTTAAAATAATATCAAGTCTTCAGACTCAAAATAATATCAAGTACCTCCGAACTCGAAAAATATTGAGACCTTGAATCCAGAATAATATCAAGTCATCGAACTTAAGATAATACCATATCTTCAGACTTAAAATAATACCAAGTCTTCAGACTCAAAATAATACCAAGTCTTCGAACTCGAAATAATATTGAGACTTTGAATCCAGAATAATACCAAGTCTTCGGATTAAAGACAATATAAAGTCTTCGGATTCTGCAGATTACATTAAATAGAATCGGCTTGGCATGTCGTCGGATTTACTTTGTACTACATCGGATTTGTCATAGAATAGACCGTGTAGGTCATCCGTGTTTTTGACAGAGAATGAAATAGGCTGGTTAAGCTTTTCTTGGCATTTCATAGGGTAGATCATGTAGATCATCCTTATGCCTTTCATTAGAGAATAAGACAGGCTGATCAAGCCCACCTCGGTACTTCGTAGGGTAGATCATGTAGATCATATCATGTAGATCATCTTTATACATTTTAATAAAGAATAAGATAGGCTAATCAATCTCACCTCGGCACTTCATAGGGTAGATCACGTAGATCATCCTTATGCCTTTTATTAAAGAATAAGACAAGCTGATTAAGCCCACCTCGATACTTTATAGGGTAGATCACGTAGACCATCCTTATATCTTTTAATAAAGAATAAGATAGACTGATCAAGCCCACCTCGGTACTTCGTAGGGTAGATCACATAGATCATCCTTATATCTTTTATTAAAGAATAAGACAGAGTGATTAGATCTATATCGATACTTCGATATAACCTTGAATAGGAATTTTTATTGATAATACTTGCAAAGATTTTCTACATTCTAAGGTCGAGGCAATAAAGTACCTTTCAAAATTTCAAGTCGATAAGTTTCGGGGCGGATGACTTCTTTGATTCGATAGGGACCTTCCCAAGTAGGAGAGAGTTTGCCTTGTTCAGTTAGCTTGGACACTTCAGATCTTCGCAAGACCAAGTTCTCAAGATAAAAAGTTCGTTCTTTCATGCGAGAGTTATAATATTTGGAAACCTTTTGGTGATATGTGGCCATCTTCAGCTGAGCATGGAGCCGAGTGCCTTGTAACAAATCTAAATCAACTCTTCGGCGTTCCGAGTTTTCAGGTTCTTTATAATGATCTATCTATAAAGATTATAGGGAGACCTCTATAGGAAGGACTGCCTCAATACCATAAGCTAAGTAAAATGGGGATTCATCGGTGGCTGTTTTGAGAGTAGTTCGGTACGTCCAAAGAACTAAATTCAATTCATCAACCCAAAGTCCCTTAGCATCATTTAACCTGGTTTTGAGACCATAAAGAATAGTTCTATTTGTTACTTCAGCTTCTCCGTTAGACTGAGGATGGCCCACGGAAGTTAGCTTATGGAGTATATGATATTGTATACAGAAGCTTTTGAACTTTGGGTTATCAAATTACCTTCCGTTATCGGTAATAATAACATAAAAAATTTTAAAATGGAAGATGATAAAGTTTCTCACAAAAGTTTTAACTTTTGCCTCAGTAATTTGTACTAGTGGTTCAACCTCGACCCACTTGGTAAAGTAATCAATTACCACTATAAGAAATTTTTGTTGTCCGGAAGCTGGAGGAAATGGACCAAGAATGTCCATTCCCCACTGAGCAAAAGGCCAAGGAGCTGTCAATGGGGTCAGTTGATTTGCAGGCCATCTTTGTATATTAGAATACCTATTGACCCCTGGAATGATTTTGATGATCACAAAACATTGGAGCATGTCTATGTTACTAATTCTTTCAATTACTTGAGAAGTTTTTGCAGGAAATTGGTTACCTTTAGTTTTAATTGGTTTTCAAATTGGTTGTAAAGTAATTTAATCTTGTATAGACTCTTATGGACTTTAAAGTGTAAAAGCCCTAATTTTTTACTTAGGTAATCTTGTAAATGGGTTGTAAAATTGTAAAAATAAGAGCGTGTAGATTAGCTCTTGTTTGATTAAAGTGTTGAAGAATTTTGGGAAAGTTTGAAGCATTAATTGAAGTTTTGGCAATAGCTGACTCATGGATCAAGAGCCGACTCCTTGTGGCACGGTACGAAAAAAGTTCAGAGTTTTAGTATCTCGAGCCGACTCGTGTCCCAAGAGCCGACTCGTGGAAGAATACATGTTTCTGAAGTCTGAGATCTCGAGCCGACTCGAGCTCCAAGAGCCGACTCATCTAGAGTTATGATTTTTGGTGACTGAGACTTCGAGCTGACTCTATTTTGAAGAGCCGACTCAAGTAATTTGCTGTTTTGAATTGATTGAAGGAATGAGTCGACTCCAGCTTGAAGAGCTGATTCGTACAGAAATTTTGTTTGGGCCATCTGAGACTTTGAGCCGATTCGAGTGACCGTTTTCTGCACTCTAACGGCTAGTTGCTAAAAATGATTTTTGAATTCCAATTCGTCTCCAACAGCTCTTTCACGAATCCCTAGGGTCCATAACGGCCATATCTCATGAAAAACTATAAAAGAGATTACTTTTGATGGATTAAACAATTTTTTGAGAGAATATTATTGATTTATCTTGAGAATTTGAAAAGCCTTCAAGTCTTTCACCAACCTACTTCAAAAGCTTTCAAGTTAGGATTCAAAGCTTCACCAACTTCTCTTCATCATTGAATCCACTCATTGAAGAAGCAAAGAAGTAGCTTGAAGAGCATTAAAGAGCATTCAAAGCTAGGCTTCATCTTAATCTACATCGGCAATATTTAAACAAACTCGGTTTGTTGTGTAGTTGTTTTTTATTCCTCTATATCTTTGTTTTTTCTCTAAGAACAGCAAGGGGCTGTGTCTTAAGAGAGGGTTAAAGGTTTTTTAGGTGAACCTTGTGAAAACCTAAGTTGGGTTCTTGGTGATCCTGGTATAAAACTAAGTGTAGGGTTTTCTTTGGTGATCCCGTTCAAAACCAAAGGGAGTTGGGTTTTCTTTGGTGATCCCGGTAAAACCAAAGTGTATAGGTTTGGATTGTGAGCCTGGTAAAACAATTTGATTATATTCCGATTGGGGGATATAGTGAAAATCCTAAGTGGTGCTTGAGTAGTGGACGTAGGAGCCTGTTGCTCCGAACCACTTTAAATTTTCTTGTGTTTATGTTTGTGCTTACTTTAGCTTATTGAATTTACTTAATTACTTATGCATTGCATATTACACTACAACACCAAAAGGATTTCAAATTGCACATACTTGTGAAAAGTTTTTATAATCTCAATTCACCCCTCTCTTGGAAAGCCACCTGGACAACAATACCTCTGATACTGATCACACCTTCGGATAAATTCTGTAGAATCCTTCTGAATGGACAGCCAATAATAGCTTTGATGAATTATTCTGTAAGCTAAGGATCTGCCACCCAGGTGATCTCCACATATACCTTCATGCACTTTCCTGAGAGCATAATCGACCTCTAACGGTCCCAAGCATTTCAACAAAGGTTGTGTAAAGGATCTTTTATATAAGGTCCCATCTATGATCACATACTAGAAAGCAATCCAATGAAGTCGTTTAGCTTCAAGCTTGTTTTCAGGTAATGTGCCTTCATTCAAAAATTTAAGGATGGGATCTATCAATGAGGGCTCATGTTCAATCGGACATATTTTCGTCGTGGATTCTGATATGCTAGGATCTTCAAGATATTCCACATATGTCTGGCCAAGGGAGTCTAGGGCAGTAGTTGCAAGACGTGAAAGAGCATCGGCCCGAGAATTTTCTGTTCAGGGCACATGAACAATCTCAAAATATTCCAGTTAGGATATTAGGCTTTGCACCTTCTCCAGATACTGAACATGATGGGATTCCGAGCTTCAAATTTAGCTTTTACTTGATTTACCACTAACTATGAATCTGAAAAGACTTTAATCTTTTTAATATTTAGTTTCTGAGTAATTCTAAGTCCAACAATGAGTGCTTCATACTCTGCCTGATTGTTCGAAGCTTGGAAAGAAAAATGAAGAGCATATTCTATACTTGACCATTCGGACTAGCTAAAATGAGACCATCCCACAGCCATTGGCATTGGAAGCGCCATCAACATAAAGCATCCATATGAACTCCGGATTTTCTTTGGTGGTCACTTCCTCTTCGATTCTCAGTTGATTCTTATCTGATCCCCAAGTGCATTCGGCTATAAAATCAGCCAAGACTTGTGCTTTCATTGCTGATCTAGGGTGGAAGTCAATGTCAAACTCTCCCAACTTAATAGCCCATTTAGCTATCCTTCCTGAAGTGTCAGGACAGCGTAGGATGGCCTTCAGGGGCTGATTCGTCAAAACCATAATGGTGTGAGCTTGAAAATAGGGTCACAAATGCTTCGCTGCAACCACCAAGGAAAAAATAAGTTTTTGCACTCTAGGATATCATACTTCTGCCTCGTGCAGTACTTTACCAGTGTAGTAGATCAGCTTCTGCAAGTGGTTGGCATCTTTTCGAATAAGTACCGAACTAACCGCTTCATCCGAGGTAGAAAGATACAAATAAAGAGTTTCTCTTTCACAAAGTTTAGAAAGTAAAGGAGGGTTTTTCAAGTATTCTTTCAACTTATCAAAAGCAACCTGTAGTCATCTGACCATTCAAAACTTTGAGTTTGATGGAGAACTTTGAAAAAAGGAAGACATCTTTCGCTGATCAGAAAATAAATCGACTCAAAGAAGCGATTCTTCCTGTCAGTCGCTGTACTTTTTTTTTGTAAGAAGGATGTCTCATGGTTCGAATGGCTTGAATCTTTTCTAGATTAACTTCAATTCCTTGCTTGGTAACTAAGAATCCCAGGAATTTTCCTGAGGTTACACCAAAAGTGCACTTAGTCGGATTCAGCTTCATCCGATGGCGTTTAAGTGCGTCAAAAGATTCTCTTAAGTCTTCAATGTGGTCGAATCTATGAAGACTCTTCATAGTCATATCATCAACATAAGCTTTCATATTTCTCCATATCTGATTCTTGAACACTCAGTTGATTAATCTTTGAAAAGTTGCTCCGGCATTTTTTAACCCAAATGGCATCACTTTATAACAGTAAAGCCCTTTTTCTATGATAAAAGCGATCTTTTCTTCATCTTCATGATTCATTTGTATTTGGTTATATCCTGAGAAAGCATCCATGAAGCTCAATAGTTGATGACCAGCAGTGGCATCAACTAACTAATCTATCTTCGATAAAGGGAACCTATCCTTTGGGTAAGCCTTATTAAGATCTGTATAATCAATGCATATCCTCCACTTGCCATTAGACTTCTTCACCATCACAACATTGGCCAACCAATTTGGATATTATACTTTCCTTATAAATTTGGCTTCAAGAAGTTTGCTGACTCTTCATCAATAATCCTCTGCCTCTCTGGAGCAAAGTTTCTCTTCTTCTACCGAACTGGCTTATAGTTGGAGACTACTTCCAACCAGTGTATAATTACTTCAGATAGAATTCTGGGCATATCCAAACCTGCCCAGGTAAAAATATCAGCATTACTTCGGAGAAAGCTAATTAGCCTTGCTTTTGTCTCTTCATCTAACAGACTGTCGATTTGTACAAATTTCATCGGGTCGTCTTTAGACAAGGGCACAGAGAGGGTCTTTTCCACTGGTTCTCCATAGTCTTTAGTTCTGTCTCTTGGAATAACTGATCAAGTGTTAAGGAATTGGTCGATTGTTTATCCTGGATCATTAGGCATTGACGAGTAACCCTTTGATCTCCTTTCATTCCTTCGATGCCATGTCTGATGGAAAATTGTACCAAAAGATGGTATGTCGATACTATGGCTCAAAATTTATTTAAAAGAGGACATCCCAAAATTACATTATAAGCTGAAGGTGTTTGTACCACTATAAAGTTGATGGGAAGTATCTTTTGGCATGGTTTAGTGCCAAGAGTTACGGGTAAAACTACTTCTTTTAACTCCAACATGATTTCCTCCAAACCCAGTCAAGGGAATAGGAGACCTTTGCAACTTACTTCTAGATAAGCCCATTCTAAGAAATGCATCATACAGTAAAACATCGACAGAACTTTCATTATCAATTAGAATTCTTCTTACATCATATTTTGCAATTATAGCTGAAACTACAACAGGGTCATCATGTGGGAGTTGAACTCCTTAGAGATCCTCATCTGAGAAGCTAATGGAGTTTTTTCCCTTTAAGTCTCTTGGAATTATCTTCTTCATCTTCATTCCTCTAGTTGATTGACCGATGAAGCATGCCGACCCTCCCATCGATCGACTTTTAGTGAGGCAGTTCGGCTTCATCAGTAGCTCTTTAAAGGGTGGTTGCTTCGACTTGAGACTCCGGATGGCTAACATACTTCCCCAGATATCCTCTTTTGATTAGGTCCTCAATAGCATCCCGGAGTTGAAAACATTTCTCAATATTATGGCCATGTTTCCTATGGAATCGATAATATTTATTCTTATCTCTCGCTTTAGTGGAGGTTTTCAGGGGACGTGGCCTTTGCAAGTAGTTTTTTTTTTCTATCTCCAACATAATCTTCTCTCTTTGAAGGTTGAGGCGAGTGTAGGAGTCGAACTGATTATCCTGTTGCTTGGACTTGGGACTGCGTCTGGGAACTGATGCATTGTTGAAAGATGTAGGCACATTTGATCCCTTGATGCTCTTTTTCTTGGAAGGGTGTCTCCCTTCGATGAGTCTATGACTCGCGGCTTGCTTTTCAGAAGCAACATATTTTTGAGCTCTTACCAGTAGTTCGGCATAGCTCATGGAGAATCTTTTATCCAGGGAGAAAGTGAACCTGGATGATCTAAGATCCTTCTTTAGAGCTAACATGGCCATGTGCTCATTGAGATCTGGGATCTCCAGAGTGGCCAAATTGAATCGAATAACAAATTCTTTAAGACTTTCTCCTTCATTTTGTTGAAGGAGGAACAAACTGTCTGTGTTATGCGGCATCTTTCGACATGTTCTGAAATATGAAATAAACAGCCGCTCCAGTTTAGCAAAAAAATGGATTGTGCCTGGCAGTAAGCTCGAATACCATATTCGAGCAGCTTTCCTTAAGGTGGCAGGGAAAGCGAGGTAATGTAATGCATCAGATGCCCCTTGTACCATCATATGAGCTTTGTAACTTTCCAAATGATCAAGGGGATTGGTAGTTCCATCATAAGCCTCCAGTTGAGGAATCTTAAAATGCCGAGGGATGACTTCAGCCATAATCCAATCGGAGAAAGGAGGTTGAGAATTGAAAGTCATTACTTCATCACCTCTTCTTTGATCAGTGAGCCTGGCTATCTGTGACTCCAATAACTTGAATTTTTCTTCAAAGTCGAAGTTCATTTCTCTTTGCTTGACTCCTCTAGGTGTAGAATCTCCAGAAGAAATAGAAAGGGAACGCCGGTTCTTTTTTTGCCATGGTAATCCTCCATATGCCTGCTTGGCTGGGAGCTGTAATGCTCACGAGAAAACCGGATTTGTGAATAACTTTGGATGGATTCTTGGTGTCAATCTTCCCTTTTTCTAGCTCAATGACTGGGCTGAGAGGTGGCTGGAGGGCACTGTCTTTGAACGGCAGTTTCTTGAAGAGTCTGGACTAAAGTTGTTAGGGCATCAATTCAATTTAGAAGGGCCTCGAACTGCATTGCCCCACAGTCAACATAGGAGGCGGCATATCATTTTCCACTGGAGGATTATTCGCTTGAGGAGCAGGGTGCTCCCTACTCGTAGAAGCATTCTGGATCATTCCTTTCACCATTCTTGCCTTTTCAAGGTTCTCCTTAATCAGAGAAAATTCTTTCCTTTCCTAGCGTGCCAATCTGTTGATGCTAAATTCTCGCTGACCGGACAGAGTGACCTGCCTGCTGGTTCACCATCGATGAAAGCTTGCAAAATAAATTCTCTGACCGGAATTTCTTCGGTGGGGGATACTCCGATGCCAAAGTTAGCAAGAATTTAGGCAACAGAATGGAGAACTTAAAAGCAGAGTGAACTGAAAAATGGAAAGGGAAAGAAGAGTGGAGTGGCGTTGAAAGAGCTAGTTACAGACTGGCTCTAACTTTCCTGGAGTTGGCTTACCTCGAGTGTCCCTCTTATCGATATTTATAGGCGTGAGTGTAACTACTTACGGTTATGGGTGTTAGCTAGTGTAATTTCCTCATAACAGTAAGTAGCGGTGATCGTAAATTAGTTATTCCACGATTATCAAATTCGGAGCTATCGATCATGTGAATGGTTATAACAATCTGAACAACCTTCAACTATTTCAGGTTGAAAAATCGTTCACATGCTTCAATTACACTCTCTAGAGGATATTCGAACAGAGTCTAACTACCTCTTCGAACTGTCTTCCTTGGAATGGTCCGAAGATGTGCTAGCTATATGCTTAGGATTTATCTCCTTCGGAGTGAACAAGAAAATAAATAATTGCTTACCGTGAAGCTAAAGGGATAAGTAATATATTTTAGAAGTGTCCTCTTCGGATTAGGCTGAAGACATGAAGCCGAATGAAATAGTAATATATTCCAGAAGCATCTTCTTCGGACCAGGCTGAAGACATGAAGCCGAATGAAATAGTAATATATTTCAGAAGTATATTCTTCAGACCAGGTGAAGACATGAAGACGAATGAAATAGTAATATATTCCAGAAACGTATTCTTCGGATCAGGCTGAAGACATGAAGTCGAATAAAATAATAATAAATTTTAAAAGTATCTTTTTCGGACCAGGCCGAAGATATGAAGCTGAATGAAATAATAATATATTATTATGAAGTAATAATATATTCTTTTCACTGAGATATACTGCAACTCTTGTTAATTTAAGAAAACATCATCTTCAGGTGTACTGATTTGGTTGACAGGTCCAAATAAAATCGACCCAACTGATGAACCGGTAATTTTTTTGTATCGAACTGGATTACCATAACAGGTAGGTTCCACCAAGACATGTTAATCCATTATCCATTTTTAGATATAAAAATATAATTTCATAATTCTTATTAATTTTAAAATTTAAAATTATATTTTAGGTAGCATTAGAGTACTATTATATGGAGGGTATTTATACAAAACTAAAGTTTTATGAGCTTATACATGTAAATATTAATTTTGAAAGAATATTCAAGCAAACTTGAATGTTTGAAATTATATAAACATAAAAACTATAAAATTAAATTAGGATTTTTTACATGCATACCTTCTTAAATATTCAAATTTGCATGAATACTCTCATCAAATTGCTATTTATATATATACCCTCATAATTTTTTTGCACATCTATTCATAAAGATATTTTAATTATTTTAATTTTAAATTATTATTTTTTTACTGATGCTAGATGATGTGGATATATTTATAAAAATAAAGAAAAAGAAGGATATGTATGTAAATTTTGAAAGGATATGTATGTATGTATATATATATATATATATAATTCTATTTTATTTACTATTTTTATGAATTTCTATGTTTTTACGTTATAAAAAAGCCAGGACATGCACATACAGTGGCTGATACATACTTGAGACTCGACTGGGTTTTTAATGAGAAAAATGGTTATGAGGGTCATTCATATATGGTCCAGTTCTTTGTAGTTGCTTGTATTTATTATTATAAAGTCCTTTAGTCAAGGGAAAGACTAACTGACGTCTCAAACTCTGCAAGAATCATTGGCACTCGGCACTAAGATAAACCGGAAGTATGATAAGGATTATACAATTTTTTTTGATAAGTCGACATATAATAACTCAGTTTCCAAATAAGGATGAACAAATTTGAAAAAAAAAAATATATATATATATTTAAAACAAACTAATAAAATATTAACTTAAACAATGGCCTTTTTATGCAAATTATAAAAATAGAACATCAGGATAAAATTAGTGCTGACACGTGGTGTTTCACTTCGCGGAATGCATGTCCACGTGGAGTTGCCACTCGAATCCACGCGAGCGCGCTGGATAACCCAAACGCAAGGCAGAGACGGTGGACTTAAGCTCTGACGTCCTGCGCCTCTTTCTTAAGTACAGTAGCCGATCACCGTTTCTCCCCCGTCCTCACCCTACTGTTTTCCGATGGCGAGGAGAATTACGTTTCCTTTGCTTGAAGCAAGCATTCTCTTGGTGCCGTGGCTCTTGGTTTCCAACGTAATCTTTGTAGGGGCCGGAGATACCTCTGTTGGAGATAGTCCTCCAACTGCATGTCTTAACTGCTCCCTCTGCGGCGGTTCATGTCATTCCGCCCCACCACCACCACCACCACCCTATACAGAGGATGGAGCACTGCCACCGCCACCGCCACTGCCACCAACTCAGTCGGAATGCCAACCGTCCAGCCAGTATCCACCTCCATCTGCTTCAATTTATATGCCATATTATAACAATAACTCAGCCTCATGCGCTTCGGTACTGTCTGGCGAAGCCTTCGGCTCTCTTATCTCTGGTGTTTCCTTCCTGTTCTTCTTCTATTATGGTCTTTTCTAGACTACTATATATATTTGGTATGTCTTCATTTAACTTGAAGGGTTTGTAATAAAGACCTGTGGCTTATTTGATAATTCATCATTATCATTTCAATAATAAGGTCATGCTAGTATGGTGTAAAATTTTCTTTTTGTATAAATTGAAGGATGGATCATGTCCTTAATTTAGAATATTTCTTAATCCATAAATGCCATTGGAACAAACTCATGCTGTTGTGTGAAGTTTTCTTTGTGCATAAATACAAATCGCATTTCATATCTTTTAATCGTATATTTCTTCACGACATGTTCGCATAATTGTATATTTTAACCATGCGATTTTGTTTTATGGAGGTAAAAACCTTTCTTTCCCTGGTCGGATTTGGAACAGTTTCACAGGGAAAAACCTCTTTCCATCACGGTTGTTGCGCGGTGTTTTTGGATGTATTCCAGACTTGTTGCTGGTGTTTTTGGATGTTTTCCGGGAGTCTCAATGTGAGGCCCTGTTTTTACTGGACCATTTTGGGTTGAAGTCGGCGACTCTTGTCGCCTCCCATTCAAATTCGATTGGCACAAAATGCTCAGATCTGCCGGCGGAGATTTCAAAGAAGCCGGTCAATGCCATCGCCGGGGGGGGCTCATGAGCCTCCGTTGGATCAAAATCTCCTTCCTTCGGTGGACGCCGATGTCTTCTTCGTCGGGGAGGAGGGAGGGATCCATCCCGTTCTTGCATTTTTCTTTTTCGGGATTTTAAGTGGGGTCAGGCGATCGTTGGTCGCCGCCGGTTCCTTCCTTCCCTTTCGGCGATCCTTCCTGGACGGTCGATCATGGGAATCGCCACCGTTCCTCCGCTCTCTCAGGGGGGATGTTGATCGGCCTGTTAACAGAGTGGTGCCTCTGTTAACAGGAGAGGAGATTTGGTTCCTGTGCTCTCCGGTAGGTGGTTGGACCGCTGTCGTCGGGATCGTCAATCTCCTTCTTTCCTTCCGGCGACTCCTCCTGGCAGCCGAACATGAGGATCGTCGTCAATCCTCCTTGGGTTGTCCGTGGAGTTCTTGGTCTGGGCACTGTGCCTGGGCTTCGTTGAGCCGGGCTCAGCTGGGCCAGGCTCGTTGGGCCGGGTTCAGTTGGGCCAGGCTTTGTTGGTCGAGACTTTGTTGGGCCGGGTTTTTCTATCTATGTTGGGCCTGGCCTGTTCTAGGATGGGCCGGCCCAGTGACGGTACAATTTAGAAATAATAATATATATATATATAATAATAATGATATTAATATAATAAATAAAAGGAAGGGAGGAAAAGACTGTTAGTTGAAGATGTCCCAGGAAATTTAGTTTTTATTTAATTTCTTTTTAATTTGTGATTCAGGATCATTGTTGATTTAGAAGACCCGGTTTAGTGTTGGACTGTACTAGTTGATGGATGCTCTTTGGTAAGTTATCTTGATCTCTGATGTTGTATGCCAATATATATATATTTATGAATTAGTAAATTATGTAATATATCTGTATTTGATTGCATTGGATTGTGTGCATCGTGTTGGCGTGTGTGTGCATCGTGTTGGCGTCGGTGCATCATGTTGGCGTGGATGCATCGTGTTGGTGTGGGTGCATTGTGTCGGTGTGGGTGCTCTCTAGTCCGACTATGATCACACGAGGATCTAGTCTCCTTTTGGGCCTCCAGCGAGGCTATCGCTGGCACATGACCGTTGAGCGGTATGTGACACAGGAGCTAGTTGCTTTATTTTAGCCATGTATGGCAGGTACATGCAGAGGATGCATGTTTCTCGTGTGATACTCAGAGCTAGTTTTCTTTTTGGGCCTCCAGCAGAGCTATTGCTGGCACATGACTGTTGAGCGGTATGTGACACAGAATCTAGTCTCTTTCGGGACGAGCCACGGGCCGATCGTGGCCATAGTCAGAGGGACCAGGAGAGTAGAGTAAATGGTTGGCCATCCAAAGTCGTGTCGGTGTCGGTTGCATTTAAGTGTACATATGTGCATCATGTTGTTGGTTATATTATTATATTGCTGGACATCTTGTTGTATGATGTGTCATGCTTGTTGTTATTAGTGGCATATTGGTGTATGTATATTGGAGGTGTTTATAACTTACCGAGCCCGTGTAGCTCACTCCTGTTTTTCTATATTTTGTGTTCAGATATCGAAAATCATATGAGCTTTGGGACCGGTCAGTGAGAAGCTAGGATTTGGACATATTTTGATAATAGATATGATAATAATTTGAGATATGTTATTAAATATATCATATCTAAAAAAATTGTGTTCTAATCTACTAATCTACTATTAATATTCATAAGATCAAAAAAATTTTCCACATTATTTACTGATATTTATGAAATATCCTGATGCAAAAAAAGAATGCTACGGAGCCTGTTTTACTACAAAGAACTCAAAACGGGTTGCATTCATAACTCGGCTATCTTGTCTCTCACAATCCAAGTGCTGCCTAGAGTATGGTGCTGATTGTAAAACTGAAATGAACTGCTGTCTCAACCTAACTCTTTTGAGGACTTTTATATTTATTGGTTAACTGAACTTCAAGGGGTTAATACAAGATGACTCAAATTGCCTTCGCAACGCAACTAATCTTCCGCTTGACTCCGATCCAAACTGAGCTCGACTCAATTGTTGCCGAATTTGAATCAAGCTCAAACAATTTTTCAAGTCATATGCTTGAATAATAGGTACTTGACTTAAAAACTTGAAAATCAAATCAAGTATAAATATATATTTTATAATATTATATTTTATTTATAATATATATTATTAATATAATAGAATATAATATAATAGTTTATTTTAATTATATTTTTAAAAAAATTATAATCAAGGTTTGAATTCAAACTTGGATTGGCTCGATTGATGTTTAAGTTGAGCTGAGTCAATCTTTTTCTCCTTTTTTTGATCGAATCAAATTCGAGCTTGGATATTAAGGTTCAATTAATCTTGAATTGAGTTCCAAGTTCAAGTAATTTGAATTAAGTTATACCTGAGCCTCTAACTATATGGTTTAGCTTAGCTCGATTGCATCTCTACTCTATCTACTCCATGTTGATTCGTTTCTCAAGCTACTAGCATAGGTGAGTATTGATCGGCTCCAACCGGTGGACAAGTTACCCATCAATTGAATTAGGCCTAATTGCATGTATCCACAGCATATAGAATGCTCGAATCCTGCTTGATCAAACTATATATCGTGCTTGTATCACAACAAGCCTAGAACAGCCCATCAAGCTATGCTACCTATTATAATTTGAAGCATTTTTGTTTACCAAAAAAATATTAAGATAACAAACAACCCTCACAAATAATCATGAGAAAGAGAAAGGTTGGCTGGCTTGAGATCTCAGCCTATAAGGGACTACCTAGGCATTAGGCATTCATCTAGAGCCATGACTATCTCTTTTGACAACATTATATATAGCCATAACCATTAGATTATGAGGGTGGTGTTGCCAGCAAATCATCTTTCACTAGAATTATGGTGATACCTGAGGATCTTCTGGCCTTCTTCGGTGGGATGAAGCATTATTCTTTATATCTCTCGAATGGAGACCTACAAGAATAATTCCTGGACTGATGGTGACGGGTAGAAAATTTTTTGACATTCAAGTCGGCAAGAAAATGAGATGGAATATAACAGCCAGAGCTGAGAGTAGTAATCAAGTTGAATGAGTACGATCCAATCTTACTTATTTATAGAATTACATGAGATAATAAAATGCTGTCGGAAAGGTAGGCTTCTTTGGCATGAATTATTGTGTAATTCAAATGTACATAAAATGTTAAATAACTATCATCTTATGTTACCGGACGGTACAATATAAGTTTAACACATGCAGGCTGAAATGATATAGGCATAGATGTTTTTTTCTTTCTGGTTGAATAAATTATTTTAATACGTAGAATCATTTGAGTTGCTTTCATATAAATACAATAATTTGCAAACTTTGCATGAATACTAACTCTTTTAAACTATTTTTTCCAGTGACATGAACTTCCACGTGCTTCTTAGGATTTGATCTTTTTAGCATTCATTTGAATAATGTTACACGCATGCAACTTGGTAACTTTGTAAACATTTCAAAAATCTCTCCTATCAGTGGAAATCAAACTATGAACAGTAGACAATCCTTCATCTCAAATGTGGATTACTTTGGTATTTGAAATATTGTTTCTTCATGATTTTGTATAGCATGGTTATGTTATTATTCTATCAACTTCTATAGGTATAAAATCAGTATAAATATAAGACATCTCAAAAGCTTGGATGGGTTAAACTTTGAATTAAAAAAAAAAAAACTAAAAAAAAAAAAAAAAAAAAAAAAAAAAAAAAAACTTTTTGGAAATTTGAAATTTTGAATCTAGGGAATACATATACATCTTGACCTTATTTATATATCTTGAAATTATTGACGCTGGTGGTTCCACTTGACAATTAGTGTCGTAGGGGAAAGACATGCAGTGAGAGCAGGTCTATAATAATTAGCGGCCAAACTCTGTGCAGGTGAGCATTATCTCCTACACACATATGTACATGATAGTTTTGTTGATATTTCTTGAATTTCCTTTCAAAGATCTGATAATTTTGGAGAGAATTATTACTTTACTGTTTGAAAATTTCTGAATATATAGTTAACTAGCTATTTGAATGCATCCTTGATGTTACTGATGCCTTTTTTTTTTTTTTTGATCCTCTGATAGAAACTAAGAACATATTTGGATAATTTTATGCAATCCAACATGATCATAAATTGAGCTAAGCTTATATTCAAAGAATTCCCAAGAACAGTTTGGAGTGGACCTTTCCCATAGAGAGAGAAAAAGATCTTAGTCGGTGGTCTTCTTCTTCTTCTCCCTTCCTGCAGGAATGGGCTGGGAAAGGTCCGGTTAACATGGTCCCAAGCAGACCATAAATCCTGAAATACCACAAATTCTGTTTTTTTTTTATTTTTTTGTTAAAAAAAAAACAGAGCGTTCATACAATCCTAAAGATCCAATAGGATTCTCCAAATAGGTCCTAAATGAAAGTAATTTGCAGTAGGTTTCTAAAAAAGATTTTGAATTCTTTCTTGTAGCTAATGGCAGTATAATTCCTTGAAAAATTAAAGTGCTGATACCATATTTGAAAGAGGGATGACAACTACGGTGGTAGCGCAGTTGGTAAAAGTATGGCTCCGCCTCTTTCCGGTCACGAATTCCAGGTATGATTTCTTGGATGACTCGATTAAAATTCGGATTTTCCGGATGCACGTGACTGGGAGACTGAGCAGTTGATACTCCGGCGACGTAGTGGGATTAGGCTGACGTACTCACCGGTTGGTGAGAAGGATATATAAAAAAATTTACGGCATGTATCGAACAATGATTTAACGGGTTGGGGCCCGATGGGCCCTATCCTTTTGTTCTATCAAAAAAAAAAAAAAAAAAAAAAAATATGGGGGATGGGTCATTACTTTTTCTAAATGAAAATTTTTCTTAATGATATCTTAGATGCTTTTCCCTGATGAATTAAAAAAGTTTCTGATCTGATGTCAAGTTCCCAAACTCTTTATTAAGTTGTTGATTATTTGGATCTCCAACTCGATTGATTTTAGAACTGCAGAAGCCAAGTTTGGTCACTAGTGCTTCAACAAGGTGCCATTCTCTGTTGCTGACTGTTTCCTTTGTCACCTTTAATCATCACTCACTTTTGTCAAGGGCACAAGCTTTTGATCGGTCTATTCAAGACTTTGCATGCGCCTTCTTTTGGAAAAGCCTCAATTTTGTCACCAGATGCCACTTAGTCTTTAGTACATATACCAAATAGTTCAGGCCTATATTCTCCGTGTTAGCGTAGATATGGAATGATTAGCGACCCTTTTTTTTTGGTAAAAAAAAAAAAAAAAAAAAAAAAAAAAAGGTTAAATCCGGTATAGCTACCCCTGCAAGCCCCTGCATCACCAAGTAATATTCGATGCAAGGCGCTTAAATTTTTGCAGCCTTTTTCTATCTAAAGATGAGTAGAATGATGATACAAAGAAAGGAAATCCTGACCTCTCACCTAATTCAACCTGTCACGGGTTCTAGAAAATAATTATTGGATTTAATCGAGTCACCGTGCATAGATCATGCTTCAAACCCATGACCGATTGGATGTAAGGCAAGGTCTCTACCAACCGGATTACTGTCTTAGCAGTGATTAGCAACACTTTAACTCCGAGGTAGAAGCTACGCTTTTAATCTAAGAGCTAAATTTCAGCTTAAACCCAAGCTAATATTCATAGAACTGGCCAAGTTCTCTAAATTCAATAAATCCAAGCCTGATATATTAACCAAAGTTATTATCAATACATTACTTAGGTTCCTCCCTAGTTAACCCTTCATTTTTATTTATAACCTCATTTTTATTCACATAGATTATAGACTAGGTTTGCCTTGATACATGACAACCTAAGATTTTATCTAAAAAACTAGCTAAATGATATTATTTACATTTCTTTGATCATGTATAACTATTCAAAAAAAAAAAACCTTGAAACATAAATAGTGCAGGACTGCACATAAGCCATTGCAAATAAATACGCTGGATATGTCAGTGTACAAATGATTTGGTAGCAGGCTTGCTCGCATGGGCTAGACATCCCTGACAAGTTGGATTTTTATTTAAAAGAAAAAAATATTTTTCCTTCTCTTCTCTACGTTCCCTAACAATTAGGCTCTTTAAAATTTAAAAAACTCAATTATTATCTAATCCATGTATTTATTGCTCTTACTTCCATTTTTTTAGTTTTACGTTAGCTTATTTTTTAACATGCAATGCATGTACAGGTTGCTAGCATGATTCAAATATATGAATCATCAACTGTAACAATATCTACCAAAGAGTTAAAAGTTTTATCGTGCAGCCAAAATTCATCTTTAGCATGTCAATTTATTTTTATTTATTTATTTTTTCCTTTTAAGTGATTGATTTATTAATAATTTCCATGGAATTTATTTATTCTTTTTTTTTTTTTTTCCCTTTGAGTGATTGATTTATAAATGCTAGGGAAAAATACTAGTTCCTTTCCCTGGCACTGGAGTGAAGGTCCTCATGGACTTAGAAACCCATTACAGACTTGGATTACTTCAGGTCAATATTGGTGCAATAATTTGATTTGTTACATGCACGAGTAAGAGAAGTTTTTTCGTTCATTTTTTTTTTTTTTTTTGGGTATAAGTAAGAGAAGTAATTAAATAGAGCCTCTGTGCATAATAAACAGAGGTCGCTTTTGCAATCTTTGGACAAAAAAAGGTATTATTTCTCATGATCATAGCAATTAGTAGCAACAAGGAAAAAAATGCACCCAGAAGCTTTAAAACCCTACCAAAGACATAGTTAATGATGTAATTAAGAACGGAGCTACAAAGAGATTTGCCTGGAATGAACATTGTAGCACAAAAATGTGGTGACTTTATCTTTCAAATTTAAGTATCTTGAATCGAACATCATGATGGGAGTCTATGAAATAGCTATACCAGGATTTTATCCCCTCCCATCCCTTTTACTTATCCAAAAAAAAGAAAAAAAAGAAAAAAAAGAAGTTGGGTTTCCTCTTTTGTTGTTTCCCCGGATAAAATAAATCTCAAACAACCCAGATGCCTTCCAACTTACATCCATTACCAGTTTCTCACCATTCATTTATAACTCAACTATAGCTTGTCACGTTAATTTTCCCCAAAAAATATTTATTTTATTTTATAAACTTGCCCCATGAGTGGCTGAGCACCGAAGAGCATTTCGTGGATGAGCATGTCCAAATAAAGAAATGGACATGAGATCATAATGATGGTGGGCCACTAATAATTCAGGAAAGAATGTAATCCAAGTGGGGTAGGATCAAGCAAAAGTTCTGCAATGGAATATTGGTGGACATGAATCCCTTTTTTTGTTTGAAGGTAATAAAAAAAAGAAAAAAAAAGAAAGAAAAATATTTTATCTTGTTTTACTATTAATTATGTTCTAAATTGATTCATATCCAAATCATTGCAGAAACTAATCAATTACGAGATGCGGTAAAACATCTTAATGTTGAAAAGAGACCACGGAGTAACATTCAAACATTCCAACCTATATTTCTATTATGTTCTGGCTATATTTTTATTTTCAAAATGAAAAAGGATTTTCTTCATGTTTCTGTTACATTCTAATTATATTTTTTGACATTATTGGCTTATGAAAAATTTACTAGGATGTTTTTTCGGCATTAATATTCAAAACTTATAATCCAATTTTAGATTAGTCCAAATGCAATTTTCTTATATTATAAAAGTTGATTGGATTGCCTCTCCAAAAAAATACATTCTTTTTTATATATCTTTGGCCACTTCCAAATTGTGGCCTTTGTGGTGATAGAGAAATATTTCCAAGTTTAGATTAATCCAAATACAATTTCCATATATTACAAAAGCGGATTGAATTGCCTCCAAAAAAAAAAAAAAAAACAACATTCATTTTCTTTTTGGCCACTCTAATTATGACCTTGATAGTGATAAAGAAAGATTTCATGGTTACAGAGACTATGTCACGGCCCCAATCAAAAGATATTATAGATGATGAACGTGACAATTGTAATATATCTATGAAATAGGAATCCACAAGTATGCAAGGCGATAATCTGTTCAATTAACTAATATAAATAATATACACAAGTAGTAATAATGACTAGAATAACTAACTATTATACTTATATTTCAAAATACTACTATTTAAAATATTTACACATTATTTTTATATAAATAATAATGCACATCCACTAATTCAAAAAGGAACTATCTATGATCTCTAGATTGGCCTTGTCTCATGTATATGTTCAAAATATTTGTGTTTGCTTCCAAAAAATGAGATCCTATATCTGAAAAATATTTGTGAAGAATATGAGCATCACACCTCCGTAAGTAACGAGTATATTTTATAAAACCAATTCAAATCATATTAATAATAATATTCACTTAAATCACACAAGATATGATACATATACTATACAATATCATAATCACACAATCAATGGTATCCCTATCAAGATTCCATGCCATCTTTTTCATAATATCAATATAAAATAGTCAATATGTTATATTATAATCCAACACATAATTGTTATAATATTAATATAATGTACTTTGGGTATCCAATTCTTTTAGCTCAACAGTCTTTACTGTGGCATATGTTACCATCCCTGTAGCTCAGGTTTCAACGATTTTTTTGGTGATAGGGTCTGCATTTTACTACCATTGCAACTCGAGTATTACCACGATTATTTCAATAGCAAGAATCTATATTTTACTATCCCTGTAGCTCAGGTGTCATCATGATTATCCCTGTGATGGAGATCTCAATATAATCAAGTCCTAACTTATACACAATAGAGCTAAGAGTTGAGTGATACATATATAAGATATATAAATTATATTCTTCATTCCTTTTCAATATAGCTTTGAAACATATATTTGCAGGTAATATTCAATATTTTGCCTATTTAATCCAATCATAATTGGTATAATCATTTATTTTAATCATAGAATTCAAATTGTTCAATTATTTATACTTGTAGAATTTTCAATATAATTAAATCTAAATTAATCACAACAATTATATCATTTTAAAAATAAGATAATTTTCATTTAATTTTAATTAATTAATATAAATATAAATATTATTATTTTGTAGGTACCAATCCATCGGTACTCTAATTATCCTCCTGGAGTTCCTTAGGACCTTATCCTATTTTCAATCATACGAGGGGCAAGAAAAATGGCACAATATAACCCTCTAATTTACTCATACATATACCCACACACATGAAAAGAAAAAAGAAAGAGAGAGAATGAGAGAAAGATCGAGAGAGAGAAAGAGTATGGGAGAGTATGGGAGAGAGCATACACATGGAAGAAAGGATCAGAACATGAGATCAAGAGAGAAAGGGAGAGCCCGAAAAGAGAAAAACATGAAAAGAGAAACTGAGAGGGAGAAAGAGAGAGTTCGGGAGAGATTGAGAGAGCGCAGGAGATAAATACAGGAGATAAAGAAAGAATGGGAGAGCATGAGTGGCCAAGAGAAAAAGAAAAGTGGTCCATGATCCATGTGATTTCGTCAATGTTAAATCCATTTCACTAATCATGATTAAATCCATTTCACTAATCATAAGCTCAATCATTGACTTTGCTACTATAATAAGAAAAAGATCAAAGTTATCAAAGTTTATTTTCTAAGATACCTTATAAATAATACAAATATTTTCTTAGATCAAAATCATAGCTCTTAGCATGTTACTCAAAATATAACAAGTATTTTTCCCATTATTCTTCTATTCAATATAGATAAAATGAATTTCAATAAATCTTCAAAGCCCGGTATAATCTTGATAATTTATAATATTTCTAAATAATTGGTACTCTAAACTCCATAGCTGCACTCAAAGGTTCAAGAATTATTAGATACAGAAGACTTATTACTTAAATTAGAATTCCTTTTATATTCATGAAAGTCTTATTTTGACTTACCTTCAAATATTGCTCATATTTCTTGTAATTGAAATGTTAAATAAAAACAATTCAATGTACCATTTTAGATCAACTTGTTCATTCTATTAATCATAATACTGTAATCTCTCTTAGTTAACATTTATAAATGTAATTCTAGCATCCTGTTTTAATAACCTTATGTTGCCACCAAGATTGTCATGGCCCGTAGCTGTCGCCGGTGCCGGAGCGCGCTCCCTTCGCTGCCTGGCGGTCCTCTGCTCCTTGACCTGCGAAACAGGAGTTAGAGACCCGGGCCGGGATTTCCGGCGGGGGCACTCCGACGATCAAGTCAGTGACGATCCAGGAAAATAGATCGTCCTGGTCGGGCCCCTCTTATTGGACTCCGTGCTAGGAGGAGTGAAAGTTGTGTGTGAAGACGAAAACGTAGTAGGGAGAGAATGATAACGGGGACAGAGGGGTTTCCTGTTCCTCCGCCTTTCCTTGTTTCCCTCTCATTCTCTTTTCGAGTGGTGGTGGTGGCGCTTTGCCCTCTCGATCGAGCTTGCGCTTGTGTTGTTGGTGGATTGATGTTATTACCTCTTCCCTTTCGGGGGTGTCGACTGTTCTTTGTAGTTGAAAATTGGTCGTTAGGCGCTTGCCTCGGGATCTTCGCTGGGTTGGCAGGCGCATGGGGCAGGATTCCGTGCCATGGACGAGACGTCTTTCCTGACGGGTGGTAAGGGAAGCTTCCATTCATTCTGACATCCCCTCCGGTCATCCCATTCCGGGAAGCTTGGTAGAGCCTCGATCCGGGGGTCGTCGCCCTAGGGGTTCGTGCTTTCTGGCCAGCCTATCCTCCTGGAAGTATGGCCGGACAGGTAGTTATGGCGGTATGGGGGGCGCCGTTCCGTAGTCCTTAGGTGGCTCACCGGTGTCCCGGGATGGCAGGGCTTGCTCTAGTCTGGATGCTCCGAGCTCGTGTGGTCACCTTGATGGAGGATGGAAGAGTGCAGGCCCGATCTAGAGGGCGCGCGCTCGGAGAGTCTCCACGTTGGCGGGTGAACGTTGAGCTCGACCTCGATCACAGGGCTCTAACCTTCGAGGGTCTCGCTCTGGAGGGTGGAGGACGGACCCGGTCCAGAGGGCGCGCGCTCGGAGAGACTCCATGTTGGCGGGTGAGCGCTGAGCTTGACCTCGACCATAGGGCTCTAACTTTCGAGGGTCTCGCTCTGGAGGGCGGAGGACGAACCCGGTCCAGAGGGTGCGCACTCGGAGAGGCTCCACGTTGGTGGGTGAGCACTGAGCTCGACCTCGACCACAGGGCTTTGACCTTCGAGGGTCTCGCTCTAGAGGGCGGAGGATGGACCCGGTCCAGAGGGTGCACGCTCAGAGAGGCTCCACGTTGGCAGGTGAGCACTGAGCTCGACCTCGACCACAGGGCTCTAACCTCTGAGGGTCTCGCTCTGGAGGGCGGAGGACAGACCCGGTCCAGAGGGCGCGCGCTCGGAGAGGCTCCACGTTGGCGGGTGAGCGCTGAGCTCGACCTTGACCACAGGGCTCTAACCTCCGAGGGTCTCGCTCTAGAGGGCAGAGGGCGGCTCTGGCCTAGGCGTCCCGAGCTCGCGGGCCCGACCTGGTGAAGGATGGAGCTTGGCTCGTTGCCTTCAGAGAGCTCAGCTCAGCTCGGCAGAACAGTCCGGGCTGAGGTGTTGTCTTGGCATCCGACGTGGCGGTCTCCTTTGACATGGCGCCTATCAGCTACCCACGTCAGCGGTCTCGCCATATCATTTGCCCCCCACTTTCGAGGCTCGTTAGTGCACGGCGCTTGGGCCGAAGGGAGTAATGGTGGTGCTGACATGGAAAGGCGGAAATTCGGCACGATGATGGCCGTGGTTATCGGCGCTTCGAGGGATGGCCCTGCCGGCCAGTGCGGAGGTGCCACGTGGCCATGTCCGAGGAGTAGTTAATGTGGGTGTAGAATTCTGAGTGGCTGGGATGCCCTTTTCACCGATGGGTAGTACGTGGCGCGGATCCGTTGGCGAGGGGGTCATGACAGCACGGATTTGATGGGCCTTTTTGAAGTGAAAAGAAAATTTTTACTCAAAATTCCCATCTTTCCAAATCCTTCGCGCTTGTTGTAGTACCCGGACCCTTCCTTCTCTGCGATCCACTTTCGTCTTCTCTTCTCTATGGAACCAGATTGACCATGTTCTTCTTCCTCCTTTCCCTTTGGGGTGAGCTCCTTCTTCTTAGATCTAGTCCTCCTTACAGGATGTCTTGTCCCGATCCTTCCATCCAAGGGATAGTTCTTTCCTCCTCCGACGAGGAGTCGGAGGGGACATAGTTTAGGATTTGCAGGAGATTGGCCCTTCCTGCCCCCCCGAGTCTATTAGGGAGCCGGGGGCGACTTCTTCTCGTCCTACCTGTCTTCCTTTCCTTCTCGAACTAGCTCCTAAGTCTGTCCGATCAACAAGATTGGGCGGGATTGCTTCGACGATTTCCGTCGCGGAGCTGGGGGCCATCTGGGATGCCTATGGCATCCCATCTTCTGTTCGGCTCATGATCCCCCGCCCCGGGGAGCGGGTCACTTCCAGTGGCCCAGGCCGTCTAGCCTTTTACGAGGAGACCTTCTGCGGGGGTCTCCGATTTTCCTTTCACCCCTTCTTCCTATCTGTTATGAGCAACTACCGTTTAGTTCCCGCACAGTTGGTGCCGAACGCCATCAGGGTCATCTTCTCCTTCATTGTACTTTGTCATGTCCATGGGTTCGTCGCCCGGTTCTCCTTGTTCAGGGCATTTTTCATCTTGAAACGCCACCCGACTGAGGATGGGTGGTGGTCCTTGTCCTCTCACCCGAAGGGCATAAGGTTCGAGCTCCCCTCTTCCATCAAAGGATCGAAGAGCAAATTTTTCTTCGCGGACATTGAGGGTGTCGACTGGGCCTGGAGCGAGCCAGATCGGTTCCCTAACCGGATCTCCGCGATTGATGCAGCTGATCGGGACGACTACGAGCAGCTTCGCACCACCCAGATCCCCTCTCTGGAGGTCCTGCTGTCGGAGCAGAACCTTTATGATGCCAAGGTGGACCCATCGACGGGGCCGGGTGAGTTCAATTCTTTTCTCCATATGTGTTTTATCTTTTCTTCACTCTAGGCTAACCCATTTGGCTCCTGTGCGCAGGGATGATCTTCTCGGAGGGCGACCCGTTGCCAATCTCCTGGAAGAGGCCGCCCACCGGGGTGGCCGCTGAGCCTCCCCCGAGGTGGGCCCGAGTTGAGGGCGTGCCGGTGTCTGCCTCCACCGTGTCAGCCTCCCTAAGGGGGAAGGAGGCCGAGGGACGAATGAGGTCACAGGCCGAACCCCCCGTTCTGGAGCCCGAGGCGACCGTCCAGGTTGATGCTGTTGTCGCTGTCGCGCCGCACCGCTCTTCGGGTCCGAGGATGGTTGAGGCCGAGGGGGGAGAGGCTCGTACTGGAGCTCCTCCCGCGATGGGGGCTCCAACCGCGACGGCACTGGGTCCTCGACCGGTTCCTGGGGGTCCTACCACCGGACGAATGGGCGCACCTGCTCCCCGAGAGGGCAGGAGGGACGAGGCTAGGCACCGCCTCCTATTCAAGCTAGGGCTAGAGAGCTCCTTGGTTGACAACTGCATCCTAGCCGCTCGCATGATGGATTTCTCCATCTAGCCATGCGATCGAGAGGAGATGGATGGGCTGTCGATGGGAGTCGTGATCGATAACATCTTTCCCCATCTTTACACGGTAAGCAACTCCACTTTTTTCCTCTCATTCTCTTTTCTCCTTCTTTTTTTTTTTTTTGTACTTGGCAGGGCCACCCGGCATATCGGGGGCCCGTAGGATGCTTGTATTTGATATTTAATCAATAAAGCATAAACTTTCTCGCAACCAGTTTCTTGGCCTGGCTCTTCTTTTTTTTTTTGGCTCTCTTTCTTTCACTCCCCCTCTTCTTTTTCTTTCCTTTTGATGAGTGGGGAGATCAGAGAGGAGGGGCCTCACCTTGTCTGGGGTTGAGTTGTTAGACTTCAACGCCGGCAAGTTGGGCGCAAGCTGATGGCATTTGAGAGCTGCGTGGCTCGAAGGTCCCTTGGCCGGAGATCTGAGCTCCGGTCTTGGGCTGGCGTCCTGGAGTCGGGCTTGAGGACGTTGATGACTGAGAGCTGCGTGGCTCAAAGGTCCCTTGGCCAGAGATCTGAGCTCCGGTCTTGGGCGGCATCCTAGAGCTGGGCTCGGGGACGTTGATGACTGAGAGCTGCGTAGCTCGAAGGTCCCTTGGCCGGAGATCTGAGCTCCGATCTTGGGCTGGCATCCTGGAGCTGGGCTCGGGGACGTTGATGATTGAGAAGTGGCGGCTTGTTCCCCTCTCGTTCTCTTTCTTTCATTGCCCTTCCTTTTTTCTTTTTTCTTCTTTCTTTTTCTTTTTTTTTTTTTTTTTTGGAGTGGGGAGATCAGAGAAGAGGGTTCTTGCCGTGTTCTTTCGTTCTTTTTTTTTCCCCTCTCGTCTTTTTTTTGAGTGGAGAGATCAGAGAAGAGGTTCTTGCTGTGTTTCGCTCTCATTCTCTTTCTTTTCCTTCCCCTCTCATTTTCTTTTCGAGTGGGGAGATCATAGAAGAGGGTTACAGGACTTGATTACCTTGGAGCTAGGTCGAGGCCTTCCTGGACGTGGAGCTGGGTTCGGGTCCAGGGGTTGCCTGAGTGCTTGGCTCAGGTCTTTGGTAACTGAGTAAGATCGGCGGTAAAGTTGGCCTTCCATCAAAATGAACCGGGAGGCCTTCTTCTTGACGAGGGCAGCTTCCGCGCGGTCTTCGGGCAAGGTGCCGTCAGTGATGTACCGGACGTACTTGTCTGTCCAGCTCGGCTCGGGGATGACTTGATGTACCTCTATCGAGCTCTCATAGCTGGGACTTTCGAGGTACTCGATGTAGGTGCGTCCCAGCGACGAGTCTGGCAAGGTCGCGAGCCTGGACAGCGTATCCGCGCGCGCATTCTTCCTTCGGGGGATGTGGAAAATACTGAAGCATCGGAGGCCTGCCGTGCTCATGCGGACCTGCTCCAGGTACTTCATCATCTGGGTGTCCCTCGCTTCATATTCTCCGGAGACTTATCTGGCGACTAGTTGGGAGTCGGTGAAGACTTTCAAGTCCTGCACACCCAGCTCATGGGAGACCCTCAGGCCCGTGAGGAGTACCTCGTACTCCGCCTGGTTATTAGTAGCGGCGAACTTGAAACGGAGGGCGCATTCCGCCACAACCCCACCACTGTTGTTAGGATGAGGCCTGCTCTGCTCCCGTCGGAATTGGATGCTCCATCTACATGGAGGATCCTGGGCTCTTCTCTCAGCCCGGGCTCCGTTGCTGTTTGCTTTGGCTCCTCGGCGAACCCGGTGCACTCGACCACGAAGTCGGCTAGGACTTAAGCCTTTTGTGATGACCTCGACCGATATGTTATGTCGAA
The DNA here is from genome assembly GCA_021397845.1 of Areca catechu. Lineage (NCBI taxonomy): Eukaryota > Viridiplantae > Streptophyta > Magnoliopsida > Arecales > Arecaceae > Areca > Areca catechu. The sequence continues at coordinate 64,656,612 of CM038045.1, forward strand.
TTCACTGAGCAGCAGGGACCACTTAGCCACCTCCCGGATGTCTCGGGTCGGTAAGGATGGTCCTCAGTGGCTGGTCCCTCACGACCATTATTGGGTGTGCTTGGAAATAGGGCCTAAGGCACTTAGTAGGCATTATTAGCGCAAAAATAAGTTTCTCGAAGCGAGTATACCTGATTTTTGCATCGCGGAGGATTTTGCTGGTGTAGTACACCGGCTTTTGAGATTTGTCCTCGTCTATGCGGATGAGAATCGAGCTGACAGCTCTCGTATGACCTCCAGGTACAACAAAAGCTCCTCTCCCTCTTTTCGGCCTAGAGAGCAACGGGGGGAGGCGAGGAAGTTCTTCAGCTCCTCGAAGGCTATCCTGTACTCCTCGGTCCAGGTGAAGTCATGCATCTTGCACAGTGCCTTGAAAAATGGCAGGCAATGATCAGCCAACCTCGAGATGAATTTGCTGAAGGTGGCGACATGTCCCGTCAGGTGCTGGACTTGCTTCTTGGAGGTCGGGTGTTCCATGTCGACGATGGCTTGAACTTTTTCTGGGTTTGCATCGTGCCCCTCTAGGTGACCATGAAGCTAAGAAATTTTCTCGCAGCCACCCCAAAGGTGCACTTCATCGGGTTCAGCTTCATCTGATGTTGCCGCAGGTTGTGGAAGGATTCGGTGAGGTCAGCTACATGGCTCGAGCCCGGCTTGCTCAAGACGAGCATGTCATCTACATACACCTGCATGTTGCGGTCGATTTGGTCCTTGAAGGCCTTGTTGACCAGGCACTGATAGGTGGCCCCTACGTTCTTCAGACCAAAAGGCATCATCTTGTAGCAGTATGTCCCTTGGTCAGTGACGAAGGCGGTGTGCTCCTCGTCTTTTGGATGAATGCAGATCTGATTATACCCGAAGAACGTATCCATGAAGGAGAGCAGCTGGTGGCCTGAGGTGGCGTCCACCAGCTGGTCGATCTTCGAGAGAGGGAAGCTGTCCTTCGGGCAGGCTTTATTGAGGTCGGTGTAGTCTACACAGATCCTCCATTTGCCATTGTTCTTCCTGACCATCACTACATTCGCCAGCCAGCTCGGGTATTGGACCTCTCGAATGAAACCGGTAGCCAGGAGTTTATCAACTTCCTCCTTGATAGCTGCCTGTCTCTCCGGGGCAAACTTCTCTTCTTTTGCCGAACTGGTTTGTGCTTTGGGTCGATACTCAATTTGTAGGTAATAATGTCAGGAGGGATACCTGGCATATCCACCATCGTCCAGGCGAACACATCTGCATTCACCCGTAGGAATTCCAGCAGTTGGGTCCTCTCCTCCTCGGGTAGCTGGGCTTTGATCTGCACTGCCTTCGTGGGGTCATCTTCGAGCAGTTAGGAAAGTAGGCATTCGACCGGGCCTCCCCTGGGGTCTTGGGCCCTCTGGTCAAGGTCATCTGCACTGGGGTCATCCTGGGGGACCCTGGCCCCAAGGAGGGTCTGGAAACAATGCTGCACCAGCTGGGGTGCTCCCCTTATTTTCTCGACATCGTAGGGAGTTGGGAACTGTACAAGTAGCCTCTTGATGGAGACAACGGCATCGAGCAAGTTAAGCCCGGGCTGACCCAATATCACATTGTAGGCAAAAGGGAGCCTTACAACCATGAAAGTCATCATGATGGTGCTCTGTCGAGGTGGGGTTCCGACAGTGACCGGGAGAGTGATTTCTCCTTCTACCCTCACGGAGTCGCTCGTGAAACCAACAAGGGGTGTGTGCATGGGCTTAAGCTGATCGGGGAGAGATTCATCTTGAGGAAGGCATCATAAAAAGCACGTCTGTGGAGCTTCCACTATCAACCATGATACGCTTTACAAGGTGCTTCACGATCGTTATCTCGACGACCACGTCATCATTATTTACATTTTTTCCCCCATCTTTTCCTTTCCGCATAAAGGGGAGTACATTCTCAGAGTCCCCTACCCCCCGAGCCCTCTTGGATGCACGCGTAGCTCCCCAGGAGATCATGCCCACTAGCTTCTCGGTGGGGCGGTTGTCGATGGTTGGAGCTGGCGGAAGGGCAACGAGCGCCTGGGACTCCGCTTGAGGTCTGCCCCCCACAAACCTTTTGAGGTAGCCTCTCTTGATGAGTTCCTCAATCTCCTACTTGAGGTTGCGGCATTCCTCGGTGTCATGGCCATGGTCGCGATGAAAGTGACAGTACTTTGTTTTGTCACGGCCAGTGGAGGTCCTCAACGGAGGCGGGCGTCTCAGGTAGTCCTCGCCCTCAATCTCCATAAGGATTTTTGTTCTCGGGGCGAGGAGTGGGGTGTAACCCTCCTCAGGAATGGAAGTCCCTCTCAGTCTTGGTCGGTCCCTCCGGGAGCTCGGAGCCTGGGGTTCTGGCCTCCGGGTTCTGGACGTTTCGACGGGGGCTGACTTCTTCAGGGATACTCTGTCGAGCTCCCGCCTCGTACGGTCCACCTCATCGGCGCGGATATACTTTTGGACCCGGAGAAGGAGCTCGGAATAGGTCTTGGGGGCTTCTTATCCAGCTAGTAGGTCAGGCGGGAGGTTTTGAGTCCTTGCTTCAGTGCAAGCATGGCGACTGGCTCTTCAAGATTGTAGATCTCCAACGCGGTGGCCTTGAAGCGGGCCACGTAGTCCCGCAAGGGCTCGCGGTCCTACTGCCAGATGGAGAAGAGGCTGTTTGCCTCTCGTGGCAACTTCCTGCAAGCATCGAAGTGAGCCATGAACTTCTGTCCTAGCTGGGCGAAGGAGCTGATGTTCTTCGGCTCCAAACGGGTGAACCACACCCGGGTTGCCTTCCAGAGTGTAGCAAAAAAAGCGACGCAGAGGAGAGCGTCGGTGGCCCCCTGGATCCTCATGAGGGTCCGATAGCTTTCCAGGTGGTCTACGGGGTCGGTGGTCCCATCGTAGGGATCTACCTGCGGCATCCGGAACTGGTGCGGAATCGGCTTCGCTTGGATTTCTTGGAAGAATGGAGGACGGGTGTTGTAGCCCGCTGGCTCACTAGTGGAGTCCTACATGTTGGCAAACCGGCAAGCAAACTCCGCCAGCTTGCATTCATGTTCCTCCAGGCGCCTTTTCGCTGCATGCCTGGCGGCTTCATCAGTGGACCCCTCCATCGAAGGAGACGGAGAAGGTGACGTGGGTGCACAGCACCCGTGGCGGGGGGTCTTGCTTTTTCTGCCTCGGTGGGGTCTAAGCACCTCCCAACTGAGGTTTGGTGAGCGGCTCTCCCTGTCGACAGAGCCAGCTCGTTGCCTTTTCGCCGGAGCTTGGAGGCTACCTTGGTCGTCGGTGGTGGCTCGCGGCTGCGATGGCCTTCCTTGGAAGGAGCACAGGCTGTCGCGGGGAGCTGCGGCGTGAGCCGCCGGAGTCCCTGGCTGCTGGTGGGTAGCCACGACTGGTGCTGGTGCTGAAGCTGGCGCACCGCCATGGCAAGGACTTGTATTTGCTAGGCGAGTGCAGCCAGCTGGGCTTCCGACGGAGGTGACTGAACCGAAACGGGTGGCTCCACTTCTTGGCGGTGCGGGTTCCCCCGGGAGGGGGAATCCCCTGCATGACTGGTGGAAGCCTCACTTGCCCTTGTTGTCACCATCCTCCTGCCGGGCTTGCTTATGAAGAGATGAAGGGCTTAATCTGCCCCTTCCTGGAGTGCCAATTTGTTGCCGCCAAGATTGTCATGGCTCATAGCTGCCGCCGGCGCCGGAGCGCGCTCCATTCGCTACCTGGCGGTCCTCTGCTCCTGGACCTGCGAAACAGGGATTAGAGACCCGGGTCAGGGTTTCCAGCGGGGGCACTCCGATGGTCAAGTCAGTGACGATCCAGGAGAACAAATCCTCCTGGTTGGGTCCCTCTTGATGGACTCCGTGCTAGAAGGAGTGAAAGTTGTGTGTGAAGATGAAAACATAGCAGGGAGAGAATGATAACGGGGACAGAGGGGTTCCCTGTTCCTCTGCCTCTCCTTGTTTCCCTCTCGTTCTCTTTTCGAGTGGTGGTGATGGCGCTTTGCCCTCTTGATTGAGCTTGCGCTTATATTATTGGTGGATTGATGTTGTTACCTCTCCCCTTTCGGGGGTGTCGTCTGTTCTTTGTAGTTGAAAATTGGCTGTTAGGCGCTTGCCTCGGGATCTTCACTGGGCTGGCAGGTGCGTGGGGCAGGATTCCGTGCCGTGGATGAGATGTCTTTCCTGATAGATGGTAAGGGAAGCTTTCATTCGTTCTGACATCTCCTCCGATCGTCCCATTCCGGGAAGCTTGGCAGAGCCTCGATCCGGGGGTCGCCGCCCTAAGGGTTCGTGCTTTGTGGCCGGCCCATCCCCCTGGAAGTATGACCGGATAGGTAGTTATGGCGGTATGGGGGCGCCGTTCCGTAGTCCTCGGGCAGCTCGCCGGTGTCCCGAGATTGCAGGGCTTGCTCCAGTTTGGATGCTCCGAGCTTGTGTGGTCACCTTGATGGAGGAGGGAAGAGTGTGGGCCCGATACAAAAGGCGCGCGCTCGGAGAGGCTCCACGTTGGCGGGTGAGCGCTGAGCTCGACCTCGACCATAGGGCTCTAACTTCCGAGGGTCTCGATCTGGAGGGCGGAGGATGGACCCGGTCTAGAGGGCGCACACTCGAAGAGGCTCCATGTTGGCGGGTGAGCGCTGAGCTCGACCTCAACCACAGGGCTCTAACCTCCGAGGGTCTCGCTATGGAGGACGGAGGACGGACCCGGTCCAGAGGGGCGTGCTCGAAGAGGCTCCTGTTGGCGGGTGAGCGCTGAGCTCGACCTCGACCACAGAGCTCTAACCTCCGAGGGTCTCGCTCTGGAGGGCAGAGGACGGACCCGGTCCAGAGGGCACGCGCTCGGAGAGGCTCCACGTTGGCGGGTGAGCGCTGAGATCGACCACAGGCCTCTAACCTCCGAGGGTCTCGCTCTGGAGGGCGGAGGACGGACCTGGTCCAGAGGGCACACGCTCGGAGAGGCTCCACATTGGCGGGTGAGCGCTGAGCTCGACCTCGACCACAGGGCTCTAACCTCCGAGGGTCTCGCTTTGGTGGGCGGAGGACGGATCCGGTCCAGAGGGCGTGCCTCGGAGAGGCTCCACGTTGGCGGGTGAGCGCTGAGCTCGACCTCGATCACAGGGCTTTAACCTTCGAGGGTCTCGCTCTGGAGGGCAGAGGACAGCTCCGGCCTAGGCATCTCGAGCTCACGGGCCCGACCTGGCGGAGGATGGAGCTCGGCTCGTTGCCTTGAGGGAGCTCAGCTCAACTCGGCAGAACAGTCCGGGCTGAGGTGTTGTCTTGGCGTGCGACACGACGGTCTCCTTTGACGTGGCGCCTGTCAGCTGCCCATGTCAGCGGTCTCGCCACATCACCTTACTTTAGTCATCGTATGTTCAATACCTTTTTCATAAAAAAGTGATTATATTCTTAATCAAAACCTTTTTTAACCAATTATCAGTAATGCAAGTCAAAACTTACCGATTATAGAGTCATCCAATATAAGAATGTTAGTGTAATTCAATTATCTATTAAGATATCATGCATAGTATAAGAACTTATTTTGTATAATACTAAATTGTACCATATATTATCTTTTCTTCTTTCTTATATATGTTTCCTTTACGACGATCTAGTATATGGAGGGGGTATTCATCTATATTTTTTAATTTCATGAAGTAATTTTGATTTATTTTTAATTTGCTGCTGAAGTTTACTCTTCAAGAAAAGATATTTTCATATGCTCATTGATAATCGGTTAAAAGTTCCTGCTTATCCTCATTCACTTTTATATATGCATTGACATAATATTCTCTGTCTAAAAAATTAACATCTCTTATTTCTAAGCAAAATCTTCATTTCAGATAATTATGGCATGAGTTGCAGCTTCTTCTGATTCTAGCTGTCCTATCCTAGATATCCATACCCTCTGATAACTTTATGAAGTTAACTTCATGTATTGACTACAATATCTATATATGATCCAATATATTATCCCTTATCTATGTCAGCCTTAAATTTCGGATTAGGTAATTTTATTTTCTTTATCACTTTAATTAAAATCATCTTTGAGGATAACTTAACTACCTCTATTTTTTGCAATTATCATCACAAAAGATTAATTATATTTTCATTTATGGTTAAATTTTTAATTAAATTGTAAACATATATAAAATTGATCATTATATAAATACACTTCTTGATACGATACTCATTATCTTTATAACATCACTAACGCCACTCTTAATAATTTAAATAACAGACATCTGCACAAAACATATATTCATTTAAAAGTCATTCATAATGATTTTAAACTTAAAGCTCCAACAAAAGTAATACAATAAGATTGAGGTGACATTCCTTTAAACTTACACCTAATAGCTGAAAATTATTTAAATTATTTAAATGATAATTTATAAATAATATTTAGTCCCATGTTAATGTATTATACTAAAAATATTTTCTAAATGACCTGATCATTGATATTACCAGTAATCACATAATACTAGGATACTATTTCCAATCTATTTCATTATAATCTTAAAAATTTTTCATAGAGTTTCAAATAAATCATATTATTAACTATTTATTGCTTTTCCTCGTACTCCATATTCCAAGATTTAAAGAAATCCTTACTAATCACAAATCTAAACCTAGTATATTTCAATTATAACCCTTACCAATTATAATCTATTACTCTGATATCGCTTCTTATGACACCCCTATCAAAAGATGCTATAAATGAGAAGTATGATAACCACCACATACCCGCGAAATAGGGATCCATAAGTATGCAACGCGATAATTTATTTATTTAATTAATATAAATAATATACTTCTTGCACAGGCAATAGTAATAATCAAAATAACTAACTATTACACTTATATTTAAAAAAACTACTATTTAAAATATTTATACATCATTCTTATGTAAATTCTAATATATATCCACTAATCCAAAAAGGAACAATCTACAATCTCTAGATCGGCCTTACCTCTATGTATATGTTCAAAATATCCATGTTTGGTTTCAAAAAATGAAATCCTGTATTTGAAAAATATATATGAAGAATATGAGTTTCACGGCTCAGTAAATAATAAGCACATTTTATAAAACTAATTCAAATTATATTAATAATGACATTCATTTAAATTACACAATATACGATGCATATATTTATCTAATATCATAATCGTACAATCAATGATATCCATATTAAAATTTCATACAATCTTTTTTATAATATCAACATAAAAGAGTTAATATATTATATTATAATCCAATACACAATTATTATAATATTAATATAATGTAATTTGGATATTCAACTCTTATAGCTTTACAGTCCTTACTGCAGTGCATTTTATGATTATGTAACTCAGGTATCATCACAATTTCTCACATGACTGGATCTACATTTTATTACCCTTGTAGCTCAGATATTATCACGATTATTACCATAGTGGGGATCTATATTTTACTATCCTTGCCGTTCAGGTATCTCCATGATTGCCTCAATGGTGGGATCTCAATACAATCAAATCTAGACTCATACACAACAGACTGAGAGTCAAGTAATATATATATAAAGATATATAAATTATATTCTTCATTTATTTTTAATATAGCTTTGAAATATATATTTAATCACTATTATTCAATATTTTACCTATGTGATCCAATCATAACAGGTATAATCATTCATTTCAATTCACAAAATTTAAATTAATCATTCATTTATACTTGTAGAAATCTCAACATAATTAAATTTGAATTAATCATAACAATTACATTATTTCAAAAATAAGATAATTTTTATTTAATTTTAATTAATTAATATAAAATATAAATATTACCTACTTTATGGCTACCAATCTATTCGATATTCTAAGTATCCTCCCGAGGTTCTTTAGGACCTTGTTCTATTTTTGATAATCGAGTAAGTAAAACAACATAACAGAACTCTCTAATCTGCTCACACATATATTCACGTACATAAAAGGGAAAGAGAAGAGAGAAGGAGAGAGATGGTGCAGAAGAAAGATCGATAGAAAGAAAGAGTATGGAAGAGAGTGTGTGCACGGAAGAAAGGGTCAATGTGGAAGACCAAGAGAGAAAGGAAGAGCCCAGGAAGGCAAAAACATGGAAAAGAGAGAGTGCGAGAGATAGATACGAGAGATCGAGAGAAAGAATGTAAGAGTATGAGCAGTCCAAAAAAAAAAAAAAAAGAAAAATAGCCCAAGATGCGCATGTTTTCATCACAATGTCTATGCCTTCTCTCTCTCCTCCCATGCTTATCTCATTTATCATCTCTGGCAGTGTCAATAGAAACAAAGAAAAAATCTTGGGCCCCATAGACCAAGTGTCAGTACAAGATAGTATAATACCAATCCGTGCAGTGTATTTTCAGATCTTGGCTCACCCTTATCATATTTCATTATTTCTTGGCTGCAATAATTTCTCCAAAATCCTAGCTAGTACACAGTATCATGGTTTCATTATTAATTACCTGCACCACTTTCTTTGGACCACAAAATATGTGTACCATTGATTTGTACCATCACATCAAATTTGCAGCATTGAAAGATTAGAGTGGCAAATGTAGCAAAAAGTTGGGCCATGCAATAAGCGGTTCATCGAGGTCACCAACCAAGTATCATTGCCGAAGGTTCATTAATGTCATCAACCATGATTATAACAAGATTACAACAACATCAGTAATGCAACAATCAAACAAAAATTTTTTTATGCATTCTTGCCACACATTACTCTAGCAATCTTTGAACACAAATCAGTACAGATGTCATTAACTAAATTGACAGATAATTGAGACAACAAGAAAAACATACAGCCCTACCAAATAGATGGACAAAGTTAAAAAGATTTGCATCCAAAAGGTGGAAGATATGGTGTATCCCTACACCCTCAAAAATCAAATAGTACAATTGCGACTCTCCCTTCCACAAGAGGGCCCATCTCACTGAAGTTGTTGTTTCTAAAATGGAAGCATGTGGGCCTCTCCATGGAACCCCACCCCCATGTGCATCCCGTAATTAATGAATCAAATATCAATCCAAAACCAAACAGGCTTTCCAGCTGCATCCCACAACCGCTCCAACTTTGGATTAGACCGCAATCACGAAGAAAAATCCGTAATTTGTGACAACAAACCTTTTAGTGAGACCAAAAATTACCAAATTTCTTTCCTAAAATTATAGGCTTTTTTTTTTTTTTTTTTCTTTTTTCCTTTTTTTTTGATGAAGGAAAGGAAGTGAGAGATAAATCCGTCTCAAATCTATGATCAACATAAAATTTTAAACAGCTAGACTACCATCTTGATAATAATAATAATTTTTTTATTTTTTTGAATGCATTAAAAATTAAGCATGAGCTTAGCTTTTCTTTTTCATAATATATATATTTTTATTTTCTATAAAATTGAGAAAAACAAAGTTTTGGTACCCCAATAAAAAGCCACTACATAAACACACGCCATGCACTCTTGGCTCCTGCACCCTTGACACTGCCACTGATCATAATGGCAAAATATCTTTTAAAAAAAAAAAAAAAAACATCAATTTGGAGTTTTCGACAAGCCAAGCAGCTAACAAGAATTTTTTTAAAAAGTACGATACAAATAACACAAAAATAAAACCCCAAAAAGCAAATAGACTGAGGCGGTTCGCTCGCTTTTTCCCTCCCGATCAAATACAGAAGGAGAATAAAATCTATGAAAAAAGAGCGGAGAAAATTCTAAGCCACCATAACGACCGCCGCGGCTACCGCCGCGGTGGCCACGATCCACGGCCCGGCACGTGCCCTCCCGCCGGCGGCGCTCTCATCATCCGCGGCCTTCTCATTGTCCGCCGTCGGCGCCTCCCCTGGCCCCGCCGGCGCAGGCGGCGAGGCATGGTGGCGCTTCCTCGACTTTGTTGGCGCCTCCGCCACCGGCGCCGGCGCCGGTGCTGATGCCGGTGCCTTGGTCTTCTCCGGTTTGAACAGCTCCCGCGGCTCCAGTACCTGGTCGATGGTGTACACCGCCAGCGGGTCCTCGTCGATGAGCGTCCCCGTGATCGTCGCCACCGTGACCCTCGTCTTAAGCGTCACCACCTCGCCGTCGTTCTGGACGGTGAAATTATAGTTCTTGGCGCTCCCGTCCGTCGCCAGGGTATTGACGATGCCGTTGTTGGATTTGAGCATCTGGATCGAGTTGTAGACCGGGATCCCGTGGTAGAGGAGCACCGAGAGCTTGCCTTCGGCGGTGAGGTTCTTGAATTTGGGCATGAACGCATTCATGGCCTGGTCGATCGGGCAGAAGACCGTTAACCCGCCTTCGACGTTGCTCTCGAAGGTCTTCTCGGCGTCGCCGGTGGCGACGAGGAGATCGGCGAAGGTCTTGCAGCCCTTCTTGGACATGAGGGTGGTGAGGTTGACCTGGGCGGGCGCCGGTGTTGGGGCCTCGGCTTCCGGCGAGGAGAGGGTGGAGCTGATCTGGATGACGGCGATGTCGTAGGATATTTCCATGATGGACTTGACGAAGTTGACCGGGGGGGCGTTGCCGGCGTCCTCGGCGGCGAAGGAAACGCGACCGGCACGGTGGTTGGTGATGTTGACGAAGCCGGCGGTGCCGGGGGCGGATCCGGTGGCCTGGTAGAGGGTGGAGGAGGCGGCGGCGCCACCGTTGAGCTGGTGGAGCTTCTTGGCGCCGAAGTAGTCGACGAGGACGTGGAGGGAGAGGATGTTCTTGAGAGTGTAGAGGGAGAGGTGCTTGGCGAGGAGGGGGGCCATGCCGGTGTTGCTGACGGCGAGGACGGTGATGGTCTTCCGGCGGTTGATCTCGCCTGCGAGGTGGGTGGCGGTGAGGTAGTGGTTGAACGTCGAGAACTCTGGGTGCTCTGCCAGGATCTTGGTGATGTTGTGCCCGCGGGACGAGGGGAGGCAGCCAGAGAAGAGGAGGAGGAGGCCGAGGGATAAGACGTGCTGCATTGTAACGGTTATTCTAGCCCGAGCCCACAGATATCCGGGATAGCAGAGATCCGGTGTGGATAACGGGAGGAGGAGGAGGAGGAGAAGGGCGGGGGTGGATAAGAGCACAGAGAGAGAGAGAGAGAGAGAGAGAGAGAGAGAGAGAGAGAGAGAGAGAGAAAGGGTAGGGGCGGGCGGGGGAGGGGGCGGAGATGAGAGAGAGAGAGAGAGAGAGCAGAAGGCAGTACCGTAAGTAGTGGAGAGCGGAAACCGGCCACTGGAGAGGTGACGGTGCAGCAAGGAATCAGTAATAAAAAATCCCTAGTCTGCCATATTATTACAATAGCGTGCCATTAGCTTTAAATTTAGAGCATGTTCTCCGCCGGCTCAAATGTCTGGTGCTCCGATCATAAATTTCATCTAAATAATAATAATAATAATAATAATTTTTAATTATTAAAAATTAATTTAATTTTTTAAATTAGTTTTTAAGCAAACCAATCCATATTTATTCATATTTGTACCATTTACTTGCATAGTATAAATAAAAAAACTCAGAATAAAAGTTGAAATTTATTTTCTGATGCCGAGATAATATTTTTGACTATATTTCATATCCTTATCTTTTGTGCTCCATATTAATTTGAGTAGCACACGAGAGGTAGACAACTCAAACGATCATGCAAAAAAATTTATAAATATATTATTTTTAATAATATAATTTTTAAATATATATTAGAAAAGATTATAGTTAAATTTTTGATTTTTATTTATATTATTTTTGAAATGCGACAAATATGTTGAATTATTTTTGTTCCCAAATATTTCTTCTGCTAAATTGTTCACAAGTGCCAACTATCCGGTTTTAGATAAAGATGATTCTTATTAACGTATATCTTAATGTTAAAATTTTAATTTCTTAACAATATTCAAACATAATTGTTGTCTCATATAAAAATTAAATAAAAAGATTAACATAAATAACTAGCACATACTTTTATGTGGCAATCTAGCATCAAACCAGTCCCATTCACATGTATCATATTTTTTTCCATAGGCAGAGGGTGCCTTCAAGCCTTTTTTTTTGTTATTATTATTTTTTACACTTTTAATCAACACCATCAGGTTATTTGGCTAAAACATCGGTAAGGAGTGGAGTTGGTTGATTAAAATACTAAGAACTTGGTACTCAAACGAGGCAGAGAAGCATGGAGAGAGCACGTGCTTCTGGCATCTTCTTACCGCAAAGGCAGGTTACCAACAGCATCTTGTCCCAGGCCTGAACTTTGTTTTTACGCGACCAAACGTTGATCAATGGTCCTATGGTTTTAGATCAAGCTCAACCAAGCAATAAAATAATGTCTCCATCCTTTAGAGCATCGAGGGCAATGTCGTAGTTCGATTGAAGTTGGAGGGCAGGATAATTAGTGGGAAGGGCGAGACAGCGGGAGTGCAGAACTCGGCGTCCGTGGGGCCCGGGTACGTGCTCCAGAAGCTTCCCATTCTGTCGGTGGACTACTGCACGTGTACGACGATCGGGCGGTGCCGCAAACCTCGGGCAAACGATCCACCAGCTTCTAGATTGAGGCGTTCATTCTCCATGTTTGATCCAAATTCGACGGTCCGGATCCTTCGCTTTTTCAAAATAAAGTAAAAAAAAATTTATTTATCAAATTAGGGCAATTTGGTTTATATTTACCAAAATAGATATAACATGGAGGCCAAATCGGATATGAAATCACGGGTTGAACCCGTGTTTTCATGAAATAGTGGGTACAACCCGCAACACTCCTTGGTATCAGAGCCAGGAGAAGGATTATTAGAAAAATATCAAGATAGCTGGTTTTGATTTGTGAATTAAAGTGTATCCTGAGTAGGCATTGACTTTGCATCGGCTATTTTAGCCTTGCATAGGTATTATCAGGCCATAAGCAGCTGTCTAAAGGGAAAGGGATACATTGAGGTTCAAATATGAATATGCTATCTAGGTCATTTTTTACAGATTCTTTTTTTAGAGGAGATGATACCTATAGCCACTCAATTGATATAAGGAATGAACAGTTGAACAAATGGACTCTTCCAAAAATAAATAAAAGATCAATTTATCAACATATAATCCTACATGATAATAAAATTAGGCTACAAGAAAAAATTGTGTCAATAGCGGGCGATCACACAGTTATATCAATAATCCCACAAGACCTAGTCAAAATCCTTAGATCTAAGTATGAGTTTATCCATATAGGCTGCCAAACCCCTAGTTAGAAGAGGGCTTGATACTGCCATTCTTCTCTGCTTGAGAGATGGCCGCTTGACCTGTTTCAATGACTCTCTGTTAGGAATGGTAGAATCAAGTCTGTACGAAGGATCCATTTACTTTAATTGTAATATAGACATAATTCTAAAACTCAAGGACCAAAACATTATTAAAGCATTAGAGCTTGATGTTAAACTTCATGGATTTAATATCATGCAATGATCTTATCCTGTAGCAATTACTTTCAAAATTTGCTATAAGGTAACCAATGATCTGGACCACATCCGGGTGATTAACAAAAGAATCTCTGGAAGCACAACCTATTTCCAAACCAATACCCTGAAAGGAAACACACACATTCCAAAAACCCTGATATGGGATCAGGTCTCCCTTCCACAAAATTGGCTTCTAGAAAAGCTGTTCCAGCTCCTAGACAAGTTCAGAGCACTATTGAATCAATCACTACACTTTCAGAAGGAGATGTAAAAATAAAATTCAATAGGAGCTTTCATAGAACCTATAGTCATAGATACCAATCGACTCCTCAAGATCCAATACTACCTAGATCTAGACTCAGGGAAGTAGATAATAGACCCAGAGTTCCTCAAACTGTTTACAATAATCAAACATCATCGCCAATTTCTCCAACTTTTTCATAAATTACAGAAATGAAAGACTCTGAAATCTGTATGATATATAAAGATTTCACAATAGATAAAGAAAATTTAAGAAAGGACTTTTATTCACCAAAAAATATAAATAAAAGAAAGTGGTTTTTTAGCAGTTTTAACAAAGAACAAAGAGATGAGATCCAGAAGAAATATTATCAAACATTAGAAGTACTAAGAACAAATATAAACTTCTCCATCTGGTTTGATTATTATATGAAAGAAAATCCAAAACAAGTAAACATGCTTACGGAAAAATGTGTAATCTCTTGGCAAGAAGGGAAGGGTAAAACAATTAAAAAATCCACCATCCTTTACAAGAAATCAAAATTCCTGTGAGAGAAACACAAGTTATAGCATCACCTTTTAAATTAAATCTGACCATGTAGAAACATCAAATGGTTGGGTCCTTAAAAACATAATAGAATGGAATAATTTTACAAATCAAAATTTAAAAACAATAGGAGACCAACTGACCAGGATTGAAGAAATAATAAAAAAAGAAAAACAACCAATAAAAGGTAAAGAAAAAATCCCAATATGTACTCCACATGAAATTTCAAAGAAATTAATTCCCAAATTAAAAGAAAGTAATATGATGACTGAAATCAATAAAAGACTTGAAAAAGTGGAAATTATAACCAACACTATATTAGATACACCAGAAAGAAGTCCGCCTTCAACATCTATGGTTCATAGGGCCAGAAATATTTCTGTCTTGTCCCAAGACCTGGAAACCTCCAATAGTGAGGATTCCATGGAAACTAGCTCTGGTAGTAATAGTGAACCAGAAACTCCAAAGGGCCAAGACAGTAATAAAATTTTTGAAGTCAACAAAATTCAAACTTGGAACCAACCCATAAAATTATTCTACCACATACCCACTCTTCCTGATATGGCCATAGAAGAAAGGCCATTACTTAGGCAGAACCATTATTCAGCAAATACCATTTATAAATGGTACATAGATGGTCAAAGTGAATATCAAATCCTCAACATTCTTTAAGAAATGACTATGGTAGCTACGGCTTACAGAACAAAACCCAATATTACCGACCAAGCTATTGCCCAAAATTTGGTAGCTAGTTTCACTGGACAATTGAAATGATGGTGGGATCACTATCTTGATGAAATTGTTAGGAATAATATATTATACCCCTATAGAAGGAATAAAGAAGGTGTGATTGTCAAAGATGAAGTGGGGAACCAATACAAGATTCAGTTCAACCTCATATTTGCAATCGCAAAACACTTCGTAGGAGATCCATCAAACTTGAAAGATAGAAGTTCTGAGATTTTGGCCAATCTCAGATGTAAGAAATGTAAGACTTCAGGTGGTACAAAGATATCTTCCTTACCAAGGTAATGATTAAAAACAATTGTCAACAGTCATTCTGGAAAGAGAAGTTCATTACTGGACTCCCTTAAGTCTTTGCAGAAAAAGTTAAATTAAATATTAAAGAACAAAACAACAATACAATACCCTATGATAGACTCACTTATGGAGATTTAATCAATATTATCAATTCTAAAAGCTTAAATCTCTGTAATGATCTAAGGATGAAGCAACAATTAAAAAAGGAACAACTAACCAGTAGAAAAGAACTAGGAAACTTCTGTGAACAATTTGGTTATAATCCTTTAACCAAAAGAAAATTTTCTAAATCAAAAACTTGTCAAAGTTGTACCAAGAAAAAACATCCTTATACTACAAAACACAAACAAATAGTGAACAAACCTATAAAAAGAGAGAAGAAAATCTTCCAAAATAAAAAATAAATAGGTAAACCAACAAATCAAATAACTTGATTTAAGTGTGGCAAAATTGGACACTATGCAAGAAATTGTAAGTTAAGAATAAAGATAAATGAAATACAAATTGACAAAGATGATCAAGAAAATTCTCTCAAAATTCAACTAGAACAATTATTGCTTGAATCTGACGTTGAGTCATCTTCAGATGAGTTTGAAGAAGATGATTTCCTATCCTCATGCATAAATATGATAACAAAAGAACAAAATTTACTTATAGACTTTATAGATAAAATCAATGAACTAGAACTTAAAAAGGAGTATCTTCTCAGATTAAAAGAAACCCTAAGTGAAAACCAATCATTGATGCTTCAAAGTTACAATTTGAATAATATTTTTAATAAATTTAGTCATCAAAAACAAAAACCAATAATGCTGCAAGACTTACAGTCTGAAGTGAATCAAATAAAAATGGAAATAAATCAGATCAAAGGACAGATAAAGCTCTTGGAAAAATAAGAAAATTCTGATACAGAACATGAGCAAGACCCTCAAAATCAAAGTTTTTTAGAATTAATTTCTAACCTAACCATACAAAACTGGTGTGTTAGAGTAGCTATCACAATAGACGAATTTAAATTAGAAACCATTGCTTTTATTGACTTAGGGGCAGACTTAAATTGTATACAGGAAAGTTTAATCCCGACAAAGTATTTTGAAAAAACTAAAGAAAATTAAAAACTGCAAATGGTTCAAAATTAATAATAAAGTACAAACTTTCTGAAATAAAAATTTATTTTGCAAACCAATACTTTGTCACCCAATTTATTCTGATAAGAAACCTAAATAGGCTAGCTATTTTAGGAACTCCTTTTCTCAACCTGATAAAACCCTTCATGGTAGATGATGAAGGAATTACAACTAAGGCCCAGGACAAGAATTAAAAATCAAATTTGTAACAAGAGAATTTATCAAAACCTTAAATACGGTCAATGAGGTAACAAGAAAAGCAAAACACATAGAATTTTTGAAAGAAGAAATAAGTTACAAAAAAATAGAAGAACAATTGGAAAGTCCTATAATAATACAAAAGATAAAAAACTTTAAAAATCTAATTCAAGAATCTACATGTTCTAACCTACCTAGTGCCTTTTGGAATAGAAAAAAATATTCTGTAAGTCTTCCCTATGAAAAGAAATTTAATGAAAGAAAAATACCTATAAAAACCAGACCAGTTCAAATGAATCAAGAAGTACTTGAATATTGCAAGCAAGAAATTAATGACCTTGTTAAGAAGAAACTAATCAGGCCAAGCCAATTCTCTTGGAGTTGTGCTGCTTTCTATGTTTAAAAGAATGCAGAATTTGAAAAAGTGGCTCCAAGACTTGTAATTAATTATAAACCACTCAATCAAGCTTTAAGATGGATCAAGTATCCATTACCTAATAAAAAAGATTTGCTAAACAGGATAATCGAAGCAAAAACCTTTTCAAAATTTGATCTAAAGTCTGGTTTTTGGTAAATCCAAATTTGCGAACATGATAAGTACAAAACAGCATTCGCTGTCCCCTTCGGATAGTACGAATGGAATGTAACGCCTTTTGGACTTAAAAATACTCCTTCTGAATTCCAAAAAATCATGAATGATATTTTTACTCCATACTCAAAATTTATTATTGTTTATATTGATGATGTTTTAATATTTTCTGAATCATTAGAACAGCACTTCAAACACCTCCAAACTTTTTTAAACCTAGTAATCAAGAATGGATTAGTTCTTTCTCAACCAAAGATGAATTTATTTCAGATAAAAATTAGGTTCCTTGGTCATGATCTAACCTAAAGAACAATTAAACCCATCACTAGATCAATAGAATTTGCTGACAGATTCCCTGATATAATCTTAGACAAAAAATAATTACAGAGATTTCTAGGTAGTCTCAATTATGTTTCAGACCATATTAAAAATCTCAAAATTATAGCAAAGCCTCTTTATCAAAGACTTAGAAAGAATGCCCCAAGTTGGACACAGGAACATATTAATGTCGTCAAGAAAATCAAAACCCAAGTTAGAAATCTCCCATGCCTTTATTTACCAGACCCTAAGGCTCTTAAAATCGTGGAAACTAATGTATCTGAATTAGGCTTTGGAGGTATCCTCAAACAAAAGAAAGATGGAACTGAGCAATTAATTCAATTTACTTCTGGTAGTTAGAATGACACTCAACAAAAATACTCTACTATTAAGAAGGAAGTTTTAGCAATTGTTTTATAAATTTCAAAGTTTCAAAATGATTTACTCAATCAAAAGTTTTTACTTCGAATTGATTGTAAAGTAGCAAAATTTATTTTGAAAAAGGATGTTAAAAATTTAGCTTCAAAACATATATTTGCTAGATGGCAAGTTTTATTATCAGTCTTCGAATTTGATATTGAACACATCAAAGGTCAAGAAAATTCATTGCCTGATTTTTTGTGAGTTCTTGCAGGGCTTCCAATCCCATGGCTTCCAAGAAGCCTCCAACCCAAAAACCCACGACCCAAAAGCAAACCAAGGCCTCTTATGCCCAAATGACTGAACCCAAAACCATTATGACCTAGTCATAATCCCCAAAACCTCAACTAGTTCTACCAAGATTATCCTGGTATGAAGTCGTAACCCAAGAAGAAAATGCAGAAAAGTCTCAAGAGAAACCTCAAAGCTCTCCACCTTCTACCAAACAAATGGCTGAATTAGCCAAGGCAAATCCAGCACTTATAAGCCTGAAAATTTTTCAGAAAGCAATAGCTGAAGCTGAAGAACAAACAATTTCCAAACAAAAATCGGTAATTAAGATTTTTGACTGATTACCACTTCAAAAATCTCAAATGGAGGTTGAAATTTCTGATCCAACTCTTCTTCAAAAGGTACCAACCAAAAGATTACCGTATTTTGAAAAACTCATTTTCCAATCTATACTGACCATTGAAGATGAATACATGGACAATGATCCATGAAAAATAGTTTCAAAAATATTCCTGGAAAGTTAGCATTTTCCACCAAAAGATCCCTTGAAAACACATATATTATATGAACTTATCCTAGTAAATACATATTCAATCACCATCAAACACTACAAAGACAAGGATGATTCATCTATTATCACACGTTCAATAGTCCAGATTTTGCAAGTTTTGTCTCCATCTGCATGGGGAGATAGCCCAAACACCTTCAAAAACTTATCCCGGAAATACAATCCTCAATATTTCAATTACTGGGATTATAGGAACGCATGGTACCATGCATTCCTCTTTCAAAATGCTCACTATAAGCACTCTTAGTTATTCTACTTCAAAACTAACACAAAATTTCACTTTCCATACTGGTTCTCAGACTGGTGGTGCCATTATGGGCCAACTCTTGAAATTCTATCCCAAATGGTCAATGAGGGATATCTTATCTATCAGCAAAAAATATTATTACCAGAAAGAGAAAAGAAATTCTCTCTTCTTCTTAATTTCTTTGCAAAATTTTTCGTATCATGGATTTCATGTTAGGAATATTTATATTATCAATATTCCAAATTTTCAACCAACATTGGTAAGAAAATTCAAGACAAAATAGTGGCAAGAGTTTGATCCGGAGAAAGCTACTAAGCCCAAAGTAATAGAATGGTTCAACGAGAATCCGCAATTATCAGTCAAAATGGAACCCTCTACTTCAAGATTCCTCATTCAGAGATCCTTTGCTAGTTCCAGAACTAGCATCAGCAAGGACAAAGGCAGAATACAAAAATATTTACTAGAAACATTGACAAAATTCAGAAAAGAAGAAGAAGAAGATCAAGATATTAGTTCATCTTCCTCCAATCAAACACCCAATGAAGAAGATTGTTTCGGGACCTATGAGGCACGGATCTCAAAGCAGCTCTCTGAAAGCAAAATCAAAATCATACCAATCACAATAGCTACTGACAAGATTCCCTATCACTGACAAAGGTAAAACCCTCTGCTCAAAACATGGACAAAAGTAGCCAATATCGTCTAATCAAATCAACATAAATCACTGACAAAAGATGCAGCAGCAAACAAAGACATGACATGCAAGCACTGTACCAAAAGCAAGACAAAGACAATTTATACAGGATAAGTATCAGCACCTGCAAGCACTACAATCAAGATGGACTCCAGCACACTTTCAATCTGGCTTCGGATTTCAAACAACTCTCTATTGCTATGTACAAAATTTCTCTATAAGAAGGACCAAGAACTAAAGAGGAAGGCAGAACAAAAAATCCTCATTGAAGCCTTTCAGAAAACCTCTCCAAAAATCATTCCCTTGTAACCCAAAGTACCCAAAATCCAGATTTATCAAAAAACCCTTTGGGATCCTTGGAGATCTCAAATTTGTGTCAGAATCCCAATCCTTCCAAGACCAAGTGTTCTTCAAAAGGCAAGAAGCAGATGAAGCTTATGCCATTGCATCTTTCAAAACTTTCAATAAAATATATATTTCTGATTTCCATTTCTTTTTGCAGCTCTCGTACCTAGAAGTTGCATCGAGGTATTTACAATAGTTTAGTGTTACAATATTTTATACTTCTAACTTCTTAGCAAAGTATTTCCTTTATGCTCTGATAGTTTCAATAGTTTTTATAGTTTCAATAGTTGTACCCGCATTTTCATATCCGACTTCGTAGGTTGGAGTCACGTTTTTCATGAAATCGTAGGTTCAACCCGCGTTTTCACGAAATAGCGGGTTCAACCCGTGTTTTCATGAAATAGTGGGTTCAACCCGCGATTTCAATTGAAATTGCCTTCGGGTCGGGTTTTCCATGAAAATGCAGTTTTCAAATCCGACTTCGCAGGTTGGAGTCATGTTTTTCATGAAATCGCAGGTTCAACCCATGTTTTCACGAAATAGCGAGTTCAACCCGCGTTTTCACGAAATAGCGAGTTCAACCCGCGATTTCATTTGAAATTGCCTCCGGGTTGGGTTTTCCACGAAATCGTGGGTTGTTTTCACAAAATCGCTAGTTCAACCTACAATTTCAGTTGAAATTGCATCCATGCACGAAATCGTGGGTTCAACCCACATTATCACGAAATCATAGGTTCAACTCGCGATTTCAGTTAAAATCCATTTTTTTAAAAAATTATATGAAATTTCAATTTTATTTTTTATTGAATAAATAGGATTTAGGATTTAGGGTTTAGGTTTTAGGTTTAAGAAATTAGGATTTATGTCTTAGGATTTAGTAGGGTTATAGGGCTGGAACTAGTCCGGGCCACCCCGAATCGAGTCAGATTTTAGACCAGTTTTAAAAAAAAATCGGGCTAGGCTTCAGGCCTTAAAATAGAGCCCATTTAATTTTCGGGTCAGGCTCGGGCACCCTTTTGGCCTGGCTCGAACCGGCCTGATCCTAGTCCGCAAATAAGTTTGATCCAGCTATCCCGGACCAACCGAACCCAACCATTTTTCTCCGCAATGTCCCGTCCCCCTCTCTCAGTCTATCTCCGTTCTCTCTATCAGTCTCTTCTCTCTATGTCTCTCTCTCGTATCTATCTCCCTCCCCCGGTCAGGCCCCGATATCCGACGCCTCTCCCTCCCTGGCTCTGATCTACCTCCTCTAGTGGTCCAACCCGGCCAGTTGAGCAGTCACCAAGGGTGAGTTCTTTTTTTTGTCATTGGCCCGACCAGTCGGGCAGTCGCTAGCAGACTGGGCTTGGATAGGGATGTGGCCCGATCCGGCTGCTTTTAATCCTAGTTATAATATATTATTATAATATCATAATATTATTTTTATTAATTTAAAATTTTTTTTCTGTTTTTTAATGATTTTTTACTAATTTTAAAAATGACTTACTTTTTTTTATTTTTTACCAATTATTTTTTTTTTCAATCCGTATATTTCTACGTAAACCAAAACATCTATATTTGTAAATATAATTGGGCTGACATCAACTTCATAAGTTTGGATTAAAAAATATTATTTAAAAAAATCATTATTATTCAAATTGCTAGCCTCGGATTTTTTAAATAATATTTTTTTATTAAATATTTACCAAACTACCGTCACCCCTTTCATATTTACCGAATAATATTTAATAAAAAATATTATTTTTAAAAAAGTTTGATAATAATAATTATATAATTTGAGAATACAGTGTAATAAGTACAAACAATAAAAAAAATAAAATACAGAAATTTTAAGTCCCACATGGTGGCCGTCTCCTCCTACGTGAAGGCTGCTATCGACGAGGCATTGGCTCTACGTCACTCGATCCCTGATGCAATGCTGGATCATGTACATTAGGAAATGCATGCAGTGCAGATAAATGATGCGACGATCCCTCACCTATATGCTGTCCTCCATGTCTTGAGTAATCATGATGATCGGATAGTCCGATCCAACAGCGTACTCAAAATATGCAGTAGCATCCTTTGTAGATGTGAACTGTCTTACATCCTCATGAAAAAAATTATCCACGGACACATATAGATCATACTCCGGCATCAGAAAGGGAGAGGTACTGAATTATCGTGTACCTCATTTGTGCTGTGTAGGAGGAGGTGCTGTCGATGTAGATGCATATGGATAAGGCTCTGGAGTCTCGTCCTCCCAAGCAAATCCTCAGTAACTGGACACGTGCATGCTCACCAACAACATTAAGAGCTGATTGACATATATCCTATATACTCTGTGAGGATATCGTTATGGATCCTGGCTGAGCAAGCTGATATATCATCGCAATGCCACTAGTCTGAAAGTTACAAACATTTATGAGTTATACAAAATATGAAATATATAATAACAATGTTTAATAGCATAAATAAAATTTCTTACTAGATAATCATGTATCACACCATCATGACCGAGAAATCATCGAGTGATGCTGCGATACCACTGCATGTATGGATCGTGATAATTCATAGCACCATCAGTAGGAGCACCATCTACAATATAATCATGTCGACTCTACCATAACTGAATAAAAGACTGATGAGTGACACTCCAATCCTGCTCGACTCGTCCCCTAAAATCGATACGATGTAGTACAGGATCTATAATACATGAATCGGGTACGACCTGTTGAAAATCAAACTGTCGCATCACTCTATCGGGAAAGTGCCACTCTACGATATAAAAACATATGAGTGCCACTCGACTACATTAAATATCCTGACCATGGGGCAGTAATCTGGTAGCTGTGCAAGTATGTCGACCGTATATGACTGCCATATCACCTATTAATGAACAATACCAAGCATATGTATTACATAAATAATATAAAAAATATTAACCGTTAAGTAATAAAGCTGTAGTCGTCACCTAATCTGGTCTCAGGTGATTTATCAAATGTCGATACGAAGAGAGAACATATGTAGGTACCTCCGTAACAACAAAATCATCTCTCCATCTACACATTAAATAGACTAAGTTACATATCTCAATAAATAAAAATAATTATTAAATTTAATTAAATCTGCAACTTATTGCATCCCTAGTGGATCCTATGGTAAATCAGCTCCACCATCATCTAAACGATCATAGGGTCTGGAGCCTGGTGAAGTAATCTACGTGGCGCCATGATCAGGAATCTATCCCATGCCCACAACTGTAGAAACAACAAAGGACCAGTTATGTTAGTGGCATTTTTCCTGCTCGCCCTGCACAGCTCTCTATACAACCAAGCGAGCCCTGCACTACCCCAACTATAATGTCCAGCACTCTAAAAATCAGCTAGTAGGGGTAGGAACATGAGATGCATCTTATCACCAAATTTATCTATAAACAAACACTCACCCATCAGCTGTAAAATATATGCTCGAGCATAGCGCTAAATCTGTATCTCGCCAGCATCAAAGGCTAGCTCATGAAAATAATATGCTAGCCACACCATGCTTAATGGTGATCCGTGAAGTCTACCCTATGGTGGGATAATCCCTAACAAATCCTGACAAACCTGTCTCTAGTCTATCCGTGTAGTACTTGTCACCGATAGACCATC
Organism: Areca catechu; assembly: GCA_021397845.1. Taxonomy (NCBI): domain Eukaryota; kingdom Viridiplantae; phylum Streptophyta; class Magnoliopsida; order Arecales; family Arecaceae; genus Areca; species Areca catechu. The sequence continues at coordinate 64,680,224 of CM038045.1, forward strand.
GACAGGCAAACCTAACTGGATAGCAATATCCTGTATGGTGATGGTGCACTCTCCATGTGATAAATGAAATGTATGTCTCGGGATGCCAATGTTCTACAAAAGCTCTAATCAAGTGCTAGTCTAACCGTATATATCCTACTCGTGCAAGATCGTAAAATCCTGACTGTATCAATAAAGATAATATGCACCCATCGAGAGGTATAGACCTACGCATAACTAACTCTCTACGTCGATAATAGAGTACAGCAGCCTCCTGTCCCTCCCATGCTAAACATGATCTATGTGTATCCTGACCGTATAATACAAAATGATATAATGGACCGGGATCTATAACTGTAATATGCAATAAATTAAAGTAAATGTAATAAGTAAATTAAAATATATGCAACGTAAATATAAATAACAAATAATTAAACAAGTCTATAAATTACATATACATAGAGTATTACATGACAAGTCAATAATAAGAAATAATAAATATCCATACAATAGATCAACAATCGATTAAACCTCATTCATAGTCCTGAGACAACCCAATAGTACAAGCAAGCTTATTCCAAGCTCCAACCATTCCCTGTCCTGACATATCAATAAGATACAAAGAAATATATATCAGTACCGTATATATCACAATCAATAAAAAAATGTTACATATAAAAGAGAATAAGCTGACATATATAAAAATACCTATGCAATGTCATTTGTAAAAGTATCCTAATCCGCCTGTAATATTCTTGGACAAGACTGTCTATCATGCCTTTCCTCCTTACAGATGGCACACCTTTGTTTGTTTCCAGATTCTCGGATATCTTTATCATTCCTAATTCTGGTGGAATGAGGCCTACCCTTCTATCTCAACCAGTTATATCAGGCATAATAAAAGCTTCTTCTTCTTGCTCAGACCAATATTCTTGATGTGGAATTGGTTGGAATTGTGTGTATATGATTGATGATAGTCATGTAATGTATAGCATCGATCAACATATTTATAAAAATTAATTGCAACATATGCACTGCAGCCATCACATGAGAGTAGGGTAAATGATAACACTACCATTTTCTGGCATGTACATGTCCGCTGCAAAAGTCGTACCACCTATAATTTAACATAACATAAGTCAATATGTAAACAACATATGTTAATATTTTTAAAAAAAATTAAGAACATACAGTCACCTATGTATTATCGTCTCTGTTCATGTTTGGTCCATGCCTCGCCATCTGGACTAGAAACAAACTACTTTCTCTATCGAATCTTGTAATTGTATATGATGTAGCTTTAGCTTGCTTGGAGATTACGTGTTCCGTAACAAAAGGAGAAAATCTTTCATTCCTATCAAGTGTATCATTTTCTGGGCATGTCAATCATCAAAATATGATACAAGTCGAAAGAAAGTCAACTGCACCAATGCAGTTATTAGCAAAAATCAAGCATTTTTTAAAACTCCATTGAAACACTCAGATAAATTTGTTGTCATAATTCCATAACGTCAACCGTCATCATGTGCATGTATCCATTTGTCTAAAGGGATATCATTCAGCCATTGAACAGTTTCTGGATTTAATTTTTCAATGATCCTCATATATTTTTAAAGTTTTCTAGGTTGTATTTGCATTCCAGCTTTTTTGACAATATCCCTTAATTTTGGATCACGAAATCTTGAGTTGAAATTGCTAGCCACGTGACAAAGGTAATAAACATGATAAGCATTCGGTGGCTGCCAACCTAGATACTCATTTTGCACTGTAGATAATATACTAGGATATCTATCAGAAATTAGATAGATATCCTGACGTGCTGTAACAAAATTCCTGATGCAAGCTAAGAACCAACCCTATGTATCAGCTGATTCTTCATCAACAATACCAAATACAAGTGAAAATATCTGGTTATTCCCATTAACAGCAGTTGCAATCATCAATTTCTCCTTATACTTTTTGATGCGGGACGTGGAAGATGGATGAAATGCATGGATGGTGATGTGCTTCCAAAGATTAACTAGCCATTAAGAGCAATGAATTTAAAGCAAAAATTAATCATAAGGGAGGCAATTTCATCCAAGCAAGAGACTAGTTCATTAAAATTAAACACTCGCATGCTAATCACTTTCAAAATGATATGAAATGGATCTCATGACTAGGAAACCATTCCTACTAGGTCAAAACACTTTTAAATCTCGGATCTAAAGAGCCAAGAAGAGGTTATCCTACCAACAATGAAGGCTAGAAATTATGGTGGAAGGGAAGCTCTCAACACTCAAGGATTGATGTCCAAACCCTAAGACTAGCACTCCCTACCTTTAGGACTCACCTTGGCCTTGGTCCATGGCTTAGAGACCTTCATCTTGGACATGAAAAATCAGAGAAAATCTGCAACAAAATCAAATATTAGGCATGGAAGAGAATTCAAGTTAGAATTGAAATAAAAGGAAGATGAAAGGAAGAAGATGGAAGGAAAGTGGCCGGTGCCTTGAAGAACTTGGACTTGGATCTTGGATCAAATAAAGGGCACTCCACCCTTCAAACAAATAAGAGCATTCCACCCTTCAAACACAAACCCAAGGGCCTCTTGCCCTCTTCTCAAACCAAACTTCAAATACTCAAACTAAAGAGAACTCATTCACTCCACATAAGAGAACACAAGGGAACTAGAACAAGAAGGAAACCTTTCTTCATTGAATTAAAAATTGAATGACTGCAAGAGAGGGCTTAGGCCCTATTTATAGGCACCACTAACCCAAGGAGTTCGGCCAAGGAGAGAGAGAAAGGGAGGGCTAGGTCTAGCTAACTCTAGTTGGATTTAATAACCTTTAGTTATATGGTTCCAACTAGAATTAGTTTTACAATAACTTATGGGTAGAAGGTTATAACAACTTGACATGTGGCACCTAGGTGGCAATGACTTGGCTTGCTTTTGCTGATGTAGAACCCTAGGTGTCATGTGATGTGGCATCCCACATATCAAGTTGGTTGGAGGGTTGTTGGGATAGTGGAAAGTGACTTCATGTTCTCCACAAGTTCCTTGATGTAGTGTCCTTCATTCTCCCCCAAGGATGCTTGATGAGGTGTCCTCCATGTGAGGGGAAATGGGCTTCAATTAAAAATGAATAGATGGCATCATGGCTTGAATTGGGCTTGAGTAGATGGCTTGAATTAGGCTTGAAGAGGTGGCCTTATGTCATGCTTGAATTGGAGTTGAGTCGACTCATGAGTAATATGGCTTTCCTTCATGAGTCGGCTCATGGGCTTGCTTCGAAAAAATTGGAATGCTTCATAGGCTTAGTGATTGGCTTCATGGGCTTAAGACCTTTATTGGATTTGACTATATTAGCTGCAAAACCAAAGTGAGTTAGTCTGAAATGTTTCCTTCTTGTTGATGTCCTCATCAGTTCTTCTGAGGTGAAAAGGGCTCGACTCTATCGAGTAAGAATCAATCTAACTCTAGTAATACTCTAGTAGGTCTGGATCGATTCTTTATAGGTCTTCTCGAGTAATCCATGAGTCTTCAGAATCAGGATGTCCTTGCCAATAAACCAAGTAGCGTTGATTGTCCTTGTTTTGGATAGTGATAGTCTTATTGTCCAAGATTCGCTCAATCCTATCTAGTCACTTTGGTAACTTGGCTGGTGGACACTCATGGGTTAGCTCACTCTCAAAGATAGAATCAGGCCCGAATGGCTCACTAGGTATCATTGTTGGTTCCTTGTACCCTACTAGATCTGAAATGTTGAAAACTGATACCAAAGTCAAATGATAAATCTAGCACATGTTAGGTCCAATTTTTTTATTACTTTGAAAGGACTTGCACCACAGGCATGTAACCATTCAGGTTTGAGCCTTACCATGATGTAGTCTCCTTCCTAAAATTTTTTTGGCTCTATTACGTGAGTTAATCATATACTTATAAGCTTCATTGCTCAAATAGATTTTTTTTCTAATCATGCTATGCATATGGCTCTTCATAGACATGGACACTTATGCAAGGATGACAAGCTCAAGTGACACAAAATAACAAAACAAACTCTAATGATACTAAAACCAAAGGCAAGCTCAAATAGGCTTTATTATCTAATGACTGAAATTTATTGTTTGCTAGGAAACAAAAGTTCATAATTTCCAATATTCCCCTTAAGAGGCTTCTAAGACTCTCACACACATCTTTAGGTAAGTGGCAGTAAATCTTAATTTGGCTCCCAATATATGCCATAGAGTCTTATGAAAGTAACTATTGAATATCACTGGAACCAGATCAATGGTATGGTGGATGTCTCAACCGGATGCAATAGGAGAGTGAATGATACGTAGTGGTAGATCAGGATGATGAATGTTCAAAAATGGTGGATCAGGGATAGCAAAACTGTTAGGGAATATATATTGCAGGTTCTTCAAAAGCTCTACAATTTCTTGGGACTGATCCGTAGGGGTTTGTTCTTGAGTTTCCTTGATGGTCAATACCCTAATAGGTGATCTTTCATTGATCTCTAAATTTGAATCATTATCATTGGTTAACTTTAATTCCACATTCTCTTCTTTTATGAACTCTTTTATTTCTTGGGGTGGCTTTTCTTGGATTTTTCTTTCTTCAAGTTGATTATTTTCATGTAACTAGTACTTTCACTAATTTCAATAGTTGGACAAGATCTTTTTGTTTCTTCCTTCTTTCAGAGTCATCTCTTTCCAATAATTTATACCATTAGATTTTTCCTCAGCTCTCTTCAATTGTAACTATTTTACTCAAGACTTTGTCTAGCTCAAAAGACATTGCATAGGGTCGATTGCTCTTGAAGACTCTCCTCCTGATCTACAAAGTCTGGGTAGGGGCAATTAGGATTATATTCAGGAGTGAGATCATGACAATGGGCTCTTGGACCAAGGGGAGGTGATTTAGGATTATTATGGATCAAGCGATTTTTTCAAGGTTCCCTATTTGATTATTCACTTGTCCTAACTCTTTGTTCATTTGCCCTAATTGTTTAGTTAGTGTATCAAATTTCTCGATCATGGTCCTCATAAAGAATTCAAGATTGGGTTCTATGGGTAAACCAAATTGAGTGTAGGACTGTTGGTGTAGAGCTCTTGACCTAATAGATATGCAGTACAAACCTAGCTTCTAGGGCTCATAGACCTAGAAGTTAAAAATACAGGATTTAACTAAGTACTACTTAAGGATGCAATTACCCTATCCACTGGCCAGGTAAGAGATGGGGTTGCGAGAGGCTCCCCTCGCTTTTACGAGGTCCTAATTAAAAATTACAAGTCCGCTTAAGGCGTTTGCTATTAGACCTCTAGCCTTAGACATCAATTTTAAGGAGTAAGTGCAAACTCAAATAGCACTTTGCCTCATCTTGCACTTGAACCCGACTTGTGAGTGTCCCTAGTTTTTAGATTCCTACTCACTTTTATATTAAAGCTTAGGTCAATGCACAATGATGGATGGTTGTTGTGGGCTAAGGAAAGGTAATTACTTCCTTCCCTTATGTTATATTGAATGCCTTTAAAATAATTTTGAAATGGATGCACAAACAACTAACTAGCTAACAAGATATGTAGACTAGCACAAATATATGAGTCAAATCCCAATTTCAAAGTTTCAAAAATTCAAAATTTAAATTAAAAATTATAGATCTAAAAATCTTGATTTCAAAACTCAAATTTTAAAATTTAAATTTCAAAATTTAGTTAGAAAATTCATTTTTGGAGGTACAAGTTGTTGTAAGAAAATTTCAGCCACTAAAACTTCTAACTAACTAGTTTTTTTTAAAAAAAAATTGAAATTAAAAATTAAAAATTTTAAGAATTTGAAATTTAAATTTAAATTGTTATATCTCAGAGTTAAGATTTCATATTTTTAATTTTAAATTTTAATTCTCAAATTTTAGGTTAGGAAATTTATTTTTGAAAGCTTGTTGTAAAAGTTATTACAAGACACTTCTAGCTAACAAACCCTCAACCATAAAATACCTAAAATTCAAAATTTAAATTCAAAAATTTCAGAATTCAAAAATTTTTTAAGTGGAGATCTTAGATCCAAATCTAAAATTCAGCGAAAATTTTTTTTAAATTTTTTTAGAATTTAATGGAACAACTAAATGGTATGAAACTAGAATTGAAGCAAGTACTAGCTAACTGAAAAAGCAACGTGAGATGACGAGTTTTAAACTACAAAAATTTAAAAACTTTTTCAAAAAAAGTTTAGATCTCAGATCCTAACATCCTAAGATGTAGCAAAAGAATTTTCTTGGATTTTTATACATTGTGAAAAAAATACTAAAATTTGTGAAAAACTCAGATTAATAGTAGAGCAAAAATTTCGGCAATCAAACAAACTTCCAATTGACTAGATTCAAAATTTAAAATTTAAATTAAAAATCTTAAAAAATTAAAATTTAAATTGACACTTTATATATCAAAGTTTCAATTTTAGATCCCAAATTTTAAAATTTAAATCTTGAATTTTTGGCTTTGAATTTCGAACTTGAAGACAAGCAATACACAAAGGGAACAAAAATTTAGCAACTTGACATAGTAAACCATAAGCTCTGATACCAAAAATTGATGCGGGACGTGGGAGATGGATGAAATGCATGGATGGTGATGTGCTTCCAAAGATTAACTAGCCATTAAGAGCAATGAATTTAAAGCAAAAATTAATCATAAGGAAGGCAATTTCATCCAAGCAAGAGACTAGTCCATCAAAATTAAACACTCGCATGCTAATCACTTTCAAAATGATATGAAATGGATCTCATAGCTAAGAAACCATTCCTGCTAGGTCAAAACATTTTTAAATCTCAAATCTAAAGAGCCAAGAAGAGGTTATCCTACCAACAATGAAGGCTAGAGATTATGGTGGAAGGGAAGCTTTCGACACTCAAGAATTGATGTCCAAACCCTAAGACTAGCACTCCCTACTTTTAGGACTTACCTTGGCCTTGGTCCATGGCTTAGAGACCTTCATCTTGGACTTGGAAAATTAGAGAAAATCTACAACAAAATCAAATATTAGGCGTGGAAGAGAATTCAAGTTGGAATTGAAACAAAGGGAAGATGAAAGGAAGAAGATGGAAGGAAAGTGGCCGGTGCCTTGAAGAACTTGGACTCAATACCATATTAATTAACTTTTTTGATCCCTGATTGTACTCAATACCATATTTGCCATTAATCATAGAACTATTAATATAGCATAAGACTGTGATTGTTTCCCCCATTATGCCCTACATATTTAATAAATAAAATATATTTAAAGATAAATTTCTCAAAATATATAATACCATCATTAAAAATTTAATCAAACAAAATAAATAATATGACAATAAAATTATGAACATAATTAATTTCTTAAATACATAAATATAAATTTCAATATTTTTAAATTTAATATATACGTACAAAATTATGATGACTTAAATGATAAATGCATCTTATCATAAATTACTGGGTAAAGATAGGTCCTATCCCATTCAAGAATTGCATTAATATTATATATCAGCTTATAGTAATCAAACGGTATACAATGAAGACCGAATAAAATTTTTACAGTATTTTTCCTTCGTTCTCCACATACAAATATTTATGTATGCGGAGAACAAAAGGAAAATGATACTCAAAATTTCATTCGGTCTTCATTGCACGTCGTTTGATTACTGTAAACTGGCATGTAAAATTATTTACAATTTCCAAATTGGCCATATTGGACAATCAATTGATTAATGTGCATAATTCTCAAATCCATACAAATACAAATAAATATACAGATACTACAGAATATGTATATTAATCAATTGACGGGTTTACGGTTCAATGCAATACAAATTTTATATTGTATATATGAAAAATGAATGATTAACTTAACAAATAACTTTTGACATGTAATTTTGTTAATGCTAACAATTTCTACATATTACATAATGTAGATATTCATGCTGCACATCTAAAAAAAATTAAATAAATAAAATTACAAATATGCAGTCTGCAAATATCTAAACTTTAATGCTCAACTTAATTTTTTTGGTACACTATGATTATATTTCTTAATTAATAAATTTATAATATGATTAATATAGCGTATAAGTTAACAACTTTATTTGTAAGTCAACAATTTATTTATATATTCTAAATATTTATAAATTTTAAATAAATATTATTCATACTACATTATATTTAAATAAATTTGTACTACATGATTTTCAAATTTATTTTAATACAGTAGGTACATTACTAACTTTATTTATAATTTAATATATTAATTTTGTGCCATAATATACTTATATTTAATTAAAAATTTATTTATGAGCTATAAATATTCATATATTTTAAGCATTTAACAAACATACAATAAATTTATATAGCACGATAAATAACATTATTTAACTGTATCAATATTATAAATATTATTCTTATATAATTATATATTCATAATTGGTGCGGACACCGGAGGCACCAGAATAAGACAAAGGCTTTTCAATCCTCTGTAAATTGATCAATAATTTATGAGTCCATCTGTAATAAGGGCTTAGCCCATCTGAGACCATTTTAGTTATTATTTGAGTCTTTTGAGTTTCAGTTCTGTACTAGTCAGCTCATGTTGAGCTAGTTTAGTTCAGTGTTAGTCAGCTCATGTCGAGCTAATTTTATTTTTTTGAGTCCTATTCAACCATATTGAAGACTCAAGACCACATCATATAAGTGAAGACCAAGTCCAACCAGATTGAAGACATGGAAGTATAGCCCAAGTCCAACCCAGCTTGAAGATTTGAAGACCCCAGGAGGAAAAATTCAGAAAACCCTGATTCCTTGCGGATGCCCTCCAGATGCCCAGATTCCCTTCCAGATGCCAAAATATATTCATATACCAAGGCATCCATGATTTTAGAGGTCCATCTGCATCCTAGCCCAAAGAAATCAAGCCCAGACACCAAGTCCAAGTCCCTAAGAAGCAAGATACCAGGGAATATTCCTGCTACCTGGCTACCAGGCCATCCCAGCTTCCAGAGGCCCAAACCCATGCGCCCGAGCCCCTTTGGGCCGGCCTCTTACTGCTCCTAGAAGCCCAACACACCTCCCTAGGCATCCTTGGAGTGTTGGCCAAGTCAAGAGAACTTTTAGGGATTTTTCTACCTAATGTTTCCTTATTTTCTAGCTAGGGTTTGAGAGGGAAAATGATTCTTATGTAAAGACTAATGTGCCCTTACTTGGAGCCCAAGGTTAAGGGTCTATTTAAGGGACCCTAGCCTCTTGTATGAAGGAGATTTTGATATATAAAATAAACCTTGAGTTCTTCTATTGCTTTGAGTGATTACCCTGCTGTGTGCATAAAGGGGTTTGAGAGTTCTTCTTCCCGGTGTTTGCAACCATTTTTCTGCCGCCAACCATCCTTCCATCCCCCTCCAAAACTTTCTTCCCTTTACTGTTTTCCTTTGTTTTCTTGATTTCCTCTGAGTTTTCTAACCCCTGATAGGTCATTTGCAGGTCCCCGAGTTCCTACGAATCCAACGACTCCAGCCAAGCCTCAATCGGACCACCAAGCAGAAAGCCGGGTATCCGCGGGTCTTTGGCTCGATTTTCTAGGCTGCATCCATCGAGGAACGAGAGATCCCTTCACTGCGATCTTCACCGGGTGCTTCAGACATTGTTAGGTACACCCCCTCTACCTTCAGTCTTTATATTGTAGGAGAACTTGCCCTAACCGAGGCTACTCAGCCCCGGCGATCCTTCTTTAGTACTTTTCTAGGTTCTAATATGCATGCTTGGCTTCAAAAACTCATATAAAATTCTCTACAACTAATTTTGAACTGAAATTCGGGAATTAATCACCTAACCCTACATATAAAACATACAAAAAGAATTGCATGCATATTAGTCCCGCATCATCTGGTATCAGAGCTTAGATTAGGGCTTGTTTTCTGCATTTTTTTAGTCCATATATGCTTTGTTATTTAAATTATTTCTCCCTGATAAAAACTCAAAAAATTATAAAATTTGTTTTGATGGATTCATCATAATTCAAAATAATTCTAAAATTTTTTCCAGATTTTATTTCGGATTGTTAATTTTTTGCAAGCCAAAATACAACCTATAAATTTTTGGCTCTATTTTTTTAGCAAGACAAGTTTGGAAGTTTTAGGGTTTTGTTTAGCATCTTTTGCATATATTTTAATTTTAGTATATTTCCTGCATATTAGGTCATAATTTGCAAGTTTTCTTCTATTTAATAAAATACCAAAATAAAAAAAAAATAATTTACATATTCTCCAAAAATACCAAAAAAAAAATATCTAAACCCTAATTTGCATCCTCATCTTCCTGCCATCATTGCATAATCTACTTTTAAGGGCACTCTTTCTATGTCAGATGGGACAGGATTTGATCACCTCTCCTTAGCCCAAAACCACATCCCCTGTATTCGGTCCCAAGCCTAACTTAAAATCGATTAGACTTAATTTGCCCTAGTGGGCTAGGGACAAAAACTGGTCGGGTCCAGGCTAAGTGTCAGATCATTGTGTCAAGCTATCTTGTGTGTGCTTTGTGCTCAGTGTCTAGAATGGTGGTTCAGGGATTCAATCCTGAAGGGCTTATGTGCTGGTCCGCCTACTTGGCCAATCTCTGATTGGTGTCTAGGATTGGCAATCAGGGACCTAACACTCCCCTTACACCTGCCTGGCTGAGTACAGGGTTACTATAGGCTAGTTTGCCATCCTGATTGAGCATCTAGTTTTGGACTCTAGGTCTAGTCAGCTATAATCGGTTTGATCGAGTCTTGCATGAGCATTAGATCAGGAGTCCCATCTCATCCACCAGCTCCCTGAACCCATGGATAAGCAAGAAGCTAGGATTCAAGCCCTTATAGACCAAATGGCCCAGATGTCTACCCAGTTAATTACCCAAATGACTCAGTTGACCCAAACCAACAGCCTCAACCTAACTCAACCTAGTGAAACCATAGAGCCCAACCCTATGAGAACCCACTACTCTGACCCATATAAGGAGTCCAACCCTAGGAGAACCCCTTACCATGATCCCTACCGTGAGGTTGAACTTAGGAGAGACCATCGCCATGACCCTTATTATTATACTGAACCTAGGAGGACCCCAAACCCTGATCCCTACCGAGAGGTTGAACCTATGAGAGCCCATCATCATGACCCATACTATGATACTGAACCTAGGAGGACCCCAAACCCTGATCCCTACCGAGAGGTTGAACCTAGGAGAGCCCATCGTCATGACCCATACTATGATACTGAACCTAGGAGGACCCCAAACCTTGATCCATACCTTGAGGCTGAACCTAGGAGAGCCCATCGTCATGACCCATATTATGATACTGAACCTAGGAGGACCCCATACCCTGATCCCTACAGAGAGGTTGAACCTAGGAGAGCCCATCATCATGACCCATACTATGATACTGAACCTAGGAGGACCCCAAACCCTGATCCATACCTTGAGGCTGAACCTAGGAGAACCCATCGTCATGACCCAATCCCTAAGGTTAGTCCTAGAAGGACCAATCAGGATTTTGTAGACCAAGAAGATAGATCCTATTTACCCTCTCCCTATAAGCCTAGTATACCCACAACCTATAGATCTTATGACTCCAAATCCTATGACTCTAGAACCTATAAGCCCATATCCGATGAGCCTAGTAGACCCAACACCCAATATTCTGACCCATATAGGGAGTCCAACCTTAGGAGAACCCAATATTCTGACCCATATAGGGAGTCCAACCCTAGGAGAACCCAATATTCTGACCCATATAGGGAGTCCAACCCTAGGAAAACCCAATATTCTGACCCATATAGGGAGCCCAACCTTAGGATGACCCCATACCATGATCCATCCTTAGAACCTGACCATAGAGCTGACCCAAAATCCTATGACCCCAGATCCTATAATCCCATGATCCATAGATCTGCACCCTTGTCCTATAAGCCCAGAGAACCCATAACCCCTAAGTATCAATCTAGTACTAGTCAGGTTTTCCTTAGTCAACTTGAACCCCATAGATTAGTATCCCTAAATATGAGCCCAGTAGTAGCCACTACCCCTTAGGCAACCTGAACCTACTAGGATTAGTGTCCATAATCAGAAACCAGGACCTTGCCAATTTTTTCCTAGCCGACCTTCTCCAACCATTCCTGAGATTGACAAGGTTTACATTAACGCAGAAGTGTATGAAGCTGATGCGAGCCTAGTGGATGAGTATGAAGGAGAAGAGGAGACACCTTTAGTAGACCTAGAATTAGCCGACCCAGTAGATACCCAGGTAGAAACCAACCAGAGCTAGTTGACCTTGACCACATCCAACCTAAAGCTATAATGGAAGAACAAATAGAGGAAGAGAACCTAGGTACTGCTGCTAGAGCCTTACCTGAGGAAACCATAGAGGAGAGCCAAATTATAGAGTCTAGTCCAAAAATACAAGAACCAGAAGAATTTATTAAGGACCTGATCTCTTTGAATCAATACCTTCAAGATGAGTCCCCTCCTATAGTTTCCATTAAGGACCTCTTCCCCGAAATTGGTGACCCATCCTTCCATTATGCAAACCCTGTAGATATAGCTCAACCTCGTAAGGTTAACCTCATTAGTATAGGATTAGTTCCTAACACTCCGTCTTTTATCTACTTTATCCAACTAACCATGAACCTTTTTTCTCTACCCTACCAAACTAATTCTGAACCCACTTCCTATTTTCTGCCCTTTCCAGACACCTCCAGCATTTCTAGGATCATTAGATTGCATTTAGATGAGATTAGCATACTGCATGCATTCATCACGTATGTTAGGTTTGCATCTTACTTCTGGCATACTCTTTGGAATTTGCTAGGAGTTCACTGTAAATTTTCATGTGCATGTCAAGCTAGGATCAAACCTAGAGAACCTATAATCTGTTAGGTTTAGATCCAAAGAGTTCAATAAAATTTCCTTCGATAGGAATGCAAAGTCGAGTCTATTAGGTGTTAGTTTGAGTCCTTTGCATCATTTTGTTAGGAGTCTGCATGTGCCTAGCATGTTCACCACCTACACTAATTTTAAACAAACTGACTAATTCCCGAAGATGGATCAAAGAATTTGATGTAGTGGATTCTATCTTGGTTAGGCTTAGACCTAAAAGAAGCTTCATGCTCGCAGAGCCGGACCTTTTAAAGTGATAGAGAAGGATTGGATCAAATGCCTATGTGTTAGACTTGCCTTCGGATATGGGCATTGGCTCTACCTTCAATATTACGACCTGGTTGAGTATAGGAAATCGGCAGCGATACCTAGTGAGGCCTTTGGACCTATTCCTTTTCATTGTGAGTGACCCTAACCCAGAGTGTCCACTAACAAATTGGCCTAAGAGAGGAGAACGGATCGAGCGTATCCTGGACGATCAAGCCATTACGACCTGGGGCTGTGGTTATCAACGCTTCCTAGTCCGATGGCAAGGCCGGCCAGAGTCGGACTATTCATGATTTCTCGAGAGGACTTGCAATGCCTCAACCCAGACCTTCTCGAGAGATATGTGAGCCAGTCTGATCTTCACTCGATAGGGTCGAGTTCCTCCCGCCCCGGGAGAATTGGTGCGGACACCGGAGGCACCAGAATAAGACAGAGACTTTTCAACCCTCTGTGAATTGATCAATAATTTATGAGTCCATCTGTAATAAGGGCTTAGCCCATCTGAGACCATTTTAGTTATTATTTGAGTCTTTTGAGTTTCAGTTCTGTACTAGTCAGCTCATGTTGAGCTAGTTCAGTCTAGTGTTTGTCAGCTCATGTCGAGCTAATTTTATTCTTTTGAGTCCTATTCAACCATATTGAAGACTCAAGACCACATCATACAAGTGAAGACTAAGTCCAACCAGATTGAAGACATGGAAGTATAGCCCAAGTCCAACCCAGCTTGAAGATTTGAAGACCCCAGGAGGAAAAATTCAGAAAACCCTGATTCCTTGCGGATGCCCTCCAGATACCTAGATTCCCTTCCAGATGCCAAAATATATTCATATACCAAGGCATCCATGATTTTAGAGGTCCATCTGCATCCTAGCCCAAAGAAATCAAGCCCAGGCGCCAAGCCCAAGTCCCTAAGAAGCAAGATACCAGGGAATATTTCTACTACCTGGCTACCAGGCCACCCCAGCTTCTAGAGGCCCAAACCCATACGCCCGAGCCCCTTTGGGCCGGCCTCTTACTGCTCCTAGAAGCCCAACACGCCCCCCTAGGCATCCTTGGAGTGTTGGCCAAGTCAAGAGAATTTTTAGGGATTTTTCTACCTAATGTTTCCTTATTTTCTAGCTAGGGTTTGAGAGGGAAAATGATTCTTATGTAAAGACTAATGTGCCCTTACTTGGAGCCCAAGGTTAAGGGTCTATTTAAGGGACCCTAGCCTCTTGTATGAAGGAGATTTTGATATATGAAATAAACCTTGAGTTCTACTATTGCTTTGAGTGATTACCCTGCTGTGTGCATAAAGGGGTTTGAGAGTTCTTCTTCCCGGTGTTTGCAACCATTTTCCTGCCGCCAACCATCCTTCCAGCCCCCTCCAAAACTTTCTTCCCTTTACTATTTTCCTTTGTTTTTTTGATTTCCTCTGAGTTTTCTAACCCCTGACAGGTCGTTTGCAGGTCCCCGAGTTCCTACGAATCCAACGACTCTAGCCAAGCCTCAATCGGACCACCGAGTAGAAAGCCGGATATCTACGGGTCTTTGGCTCGGTTTTCCAGGCCACATCCATCGAGGAACGAGAGATCCCTTCGTTGCGATCTTCACCGGGTGCTTCAGACATTTTTATGTACACCCCCTCTACCTTCAGTCTTTATATTGTAGGAGAACTTGCCCTAACCGAGGCTTCTCATCCTCAGCGATCCTTCTTTAGTACTTTTCTAGGTTCTAATCTGCATGCTTGGCTTCAAAAATTCATATAAAATTCCCTACAACTAATTTTGATCTGAAATTCGGGAATTAATCACCTAACCCCACATATAAAATATACAAAAAGAATTGCATGCATATTAGTCCCGCATCATCTGGTATCAGAGCTTAGATTAGGGCTTGTTTTCTGCATTTTTTTAGTCCGTATATACTTGGTTATTTAAATTATTTCTTCCCGATCAAAACTCCAAAAATTATAAAATTTGTTTTGGTATATCATCATAATTCACAATAATTTTCAGAATTTTTTCATATTTTATTTCAGCTTGTGAATTTTTTTCAAGCCGAAATACAGCCTGTAAATTTTCAGCTCTATTTTTTCTGCAAGACAAGTTTGGAAGTTTTAGGGTTTTGTTTAGCATCTTTTACATATATTTTAATTTTAGTATATTTCCTGCATATTAGGTCATAATTTGCAAGTTTTCTTCTATTTAATAAAATACCAAAATAAAAAAAAATAATTTACATATTCTCCAAAAATACCAAGAAAAAAATATCTAAACCATAATTTGCATCCTCATCTGCCTGCCATCATTGCATAATCTACTTTTAAGGGCACTCTTTCTATGTCAGATGGGACAGGATTTGATCACCTCTCCTTAGCCCAAAACCACATCCACTGCATTCGATCCCAAGCCTAACTTAAAATCGATTAGACTTAATTTGCCCTAGTGGGATAGGGACACCAACTGGTTGGTTCCAGGCTAAGTGTCAGATCATTGTGTCAAGCTATCCTGTGTGTGCTTTGTGCTCAGTGTCTAGAATGGTGGTTCAGGGATTCAATCCTGAAGGGCTTGTGTGCTGGTCCGTCTACCTGGCCAATCTCTGATTGGTGTCTAGGATTGGCAATCAGGGACCTAACACTCCCCTTACACCTGCCTGGCTGAGTACATAGTTACTATAGGCTAGTTTGCCACCCTGATTGAGCATCTAGTTTTGGACTCTAGGTCTAGTCAGCTATAATCGGTTTGATCGAGTCTTGCATGAGCATTAGATCAGGAGTCCCATCTCATCCACCATCTCCCTGAACCCATGGATAAGCAGGAAGCTAGGATTCAAGCCTTTATAGACCAAATGGCCCAGATGTCTACCCAGTTAATTACCCAAATGACTCAGTTGACCCAAACCAACAGCCTCAACCCAACTCAACCTAGTGAAACCATAGAGCCCAACCCTATGAGAACCCACTACTCTGACCCATATAGGGAGTCCAATCCTAGGAGAACCCAATACTCTGACCCATATAAGGAGCCCAACCCTAGGAGAACCCCTTACCATGATCCCTACCGTGAGGTTGAACCTAAGAGAGACCATCGCCGTGACCTTTATTATTATACTGAACCTAGGAGGACCCCAAACCCAGATCCCTACCGTGAGGTTGAACCTAGGAGAGCCCATCGTCATGACCCATACTATGATACTGAACCTAGGAGGACCCCAAACCCTGATCCCTACCGAGAGGTTGAACCTAGGAGAGCCCATCGTCATGACCCATACTATGATACTGAACCTAGGAGGACCCCAAACCCTGATCCATACCTTGAGACTGAACCTAGGAGAGCCCATCGTCATGACCCATATTATGATACTGAACCTAGGAGGACCCCAAACCCTGATCCCTACCGAGAGGTTGAACCTAGGAGAGCCCATCGTCATGACCCATACTATGATACTGAACCTAGGAGGACCCCAAACCCTGATCCATACCTTGAGGCTGAACCTAGGAGAGCCCATCGTCATGACCCAATCCCTAAGGTTAGTCCTAGAAGGACCAAACAATCACACCGAGATGGGGCTGTGAGATACAAGATGGGGCTGAAAAATACTGGGGCAGGGAGACTGAGATGGAGCCGGGATGGGGCCATAAGAATGCAATGCCGGGTGACCGATATGGGGCCAAAATGGGGTTACGATGGGGCCGAAAGAATCCAAAAACGGGAGGAGATGGGACCGGAAGATGCAAGGAAACAACAAAGCAAACAACGAAAAGAAAAAACCCGGAAAGGCAATAAGTGGCTCGGGTCATAAATTATGGGTTGGACCCGCATTCTCTCAGTAAACTTGCAGGTTCAACCCGTGTATTCACTGTGATATCGCGGTTTTAAGATGCATTTTAGGGTGAATTCTCGATTCAACCCATGTTTTTAGGGTGAATTCGCGGGTTCGACCCACGTTTTCACCGGCTTTTGCCAGGTGCCCGAGAACCTTTCCGCGTGTATGCCTTTCCCGGCCACCTGTCCCTAATCTGGCCACTTGTCCAATCCTGGGTGACACGTGGCTAAAAATCACCTAATTTTGTAAATAAGTTATGGACGATCTTATTTTCAGAAATAATTTTTTTTATATATTATTTTTAAAATAAAATTCGCTGAACGAGTGTCGCAAAAATATGAAAGCTGAACCCTAGATCGGTAGACTTAGAAGTAGTTGTTCTGGACAACTCGGCCGTCAAATTCTCCTAAGTTCGATAGACCTAGACCTAATTCGCGAGTGCATAACCACCCTTTAAGCTTAAGCCATCTCCCGCGTCACCAACTTTTTATTTCCCATGTGATATCAAAATTTTTTTTTTTTATTTTTTTGGTAAACCATGTGATATATCCTAGACTCTTAGCAGAATCGGTTCACGCTTTTATGTATTTGTAAATTTGTGGTTTATAATACATAAGCACTTGCAGCAAAATTTTAAAGTGCTATAATTAGTAAGGATTTAAATTCTTGTGGGATATGGGAATGAGTACCGTTGCCGCCAAAATTATCGTGGCCCGTAGCTGCTGTTGGCATCGGAGCACGTTTCCTTTGCTATTTCGCCGGTCGGTGGACCTGTACCTGCAAGACAGGGATTAGTGACCCGGGCCGGGGTTTCCGGCGGATGCACTCCGGCGGTCAAGTCAGTGATGATCCAGGAGTACAGATCCTCCTGGTCGATCCCCTCTTGATGGACTCCACACTAGAAGGAGTGAGTAGTGTAAGAGTGGGATGCAAGTGCGTCGAAAAAAGTGTGGCATGATTAGAGGGAGTTCTGTATGGCCCTTCCGCCCGACATTGCTCGAGGATGCTGGTGGTGCCGTGCTCTTCTTGGTGGAGCTTGCACTTGTGTTCCAGTGGTATAACTTGTGCCTTGCTTGTATTGTGGTTGTTACCTCCAAGTTTTGTAGATTAAGTTACCGTTGGGCATTCATCTTGGGATCTCCACCGAGCTGTCAAGCACGTGCGGCGGTGTCCCGATGAGCCTTTCTCGATCTGTGATAAGGAAAGCTGTCATGTGCTCTGACATTCTCCTTGGTCACCTCATTCTGGGAAACCTGGTAGTACCTCGATCGGTGGGCCACCGCCCCTGAGATTCGAATCTCCTGGTTGACCTCCTCTTTCGGATGGTCCAGGTGATTGGTGAGGAGCGTGGCACCTCGATCCGTGGGTTTCTCCCTTTTATGGTGTAACCGACTGCTGTAGGTGGTCAGTGTGGTCTAGCAGGTGTCCTAGTTAGTCCTCAGGCGGCTTGCCGGTGTCCTGGGATGGCGGCGCTCATGTCTGAACTGGGGCTGAGCTGGAATGGTAGGGCTCGCTCCGACCTAGACGCCCAAGCTTGCGGGATCACCTCGGTGGAGGAGGGCAGAGTGCGGGCCCAGTCCAAAGGGCTCGGCCTCGGAGAGGCTCCATATGGCGAAGGAGGGCTAAGCTCGACTCTGACCACAGGGCTCAATCTCCGAGGGTCTCGCTCTGGAGGATAAAGTGCGAGCCCGATCCAGAGGGCTCGGCCTCGGAGAGGCTCCACATGGCGGAGGAGGGCTGAGCTCGACTCCAACCATAAGGCTCGATCTCCGAGGATCTTGCTCTAGAGGGCAGAGTGCGGGCTCGGTCCAGAGGGCTTGGCCTCGGAGAGGCTCCACATGACGGAGGAGGGCTGAGCTTGACTCTGACCACAGGGCTTGATCTCCGAGGGTCTTGCTCTAGAGGGCAAAGTGCGGCTCCGGCCTAGGCGTCCCGAGCTCGTGGGACCGACCTGGCGAAGGACGGAGCTCGGCTCGTTGTCTTGAGGGAGCTCAGCTATGCTAGGCAGAGGAGTCCGAGTAGGAGAATTGACATGGCATCCAACGCGATGGCTTCCTTTGACGTGGCGCCTGTCGGCTCCTCCATGTCAGCGATCTCGCCACATCATTTTCTCCCCACTCCCGAAGCTCGCTAGTGCGCGGTGCTCGGGCCGAAGAGAGTAATTATGGTGCTGACATGGAAAGGCAGAGATCTGGCGGGCCATGATCGCTGGCGCTTCGTGAGATGGTCCTGCGGGCCAATGCGGGGGCGCCACATGGCCACGTCCGAGGAGTAGTTAATGTTGGCACAGAATTCAGAGTAGTCGGGATGCCATTTTCGTCGATGGGCAGCACATGGCATGGATTCGTTGGCGGAGGGGTCGGATCGGTACGGATCCATCGGGTCATTTCGAAATGAAAAGAGGGCCTTACCTGAAACATCCATTCTTTTGAATTCTCCACTCCTACTGCTATGTTCGAGCTTTCTTCTTCCTCTCAGTTGCCTCAGACCTTCCAAGGAACCAGGTTAGTGCCCTCTTTCTTCCCCCTTCGCTAGAGTAGGGTCCTTCCTCCGGGTTTAGGATCTCCTTCGAGTCGAGTCCGCTCTTTCGTCCTCCATCTCGAGTCCGTCACTTCTCTCTCTCTTGAGGATGTCCTGCTTTGGCCCGGGCTTCTACCCCTCCACTAATCAGGATGAGGCCGATCCCTCCGAGCGGAGGCCGGCATCTTCTTCTTCCTCTGGTGGGGAGGAGGATGCGACTTGCTTCGAGTTCAGTAGGAGGCATCCTCCCGGTCCATTGCTCATCAGGGAACCAGGGTCCGGTCCTTCTCTCCCTCCTCCTTCTGTACCTGTTTTTGAGTCTGCTCGATCCACAGGTCCTGGCGAGGTCGCCTCGATGATCATCGTCGAGGAACTGGGGACCGTTCGGGATGTCTATGGCATCCCACATTATGTTCGATTTATGATCCCTCGTCTGGGGGAATGGGTCACTTCCAGTGGCCCGGGCCTCATTGCTTTTTACGAAGAAACCTTCTCAGGGGGTCTCCACTTTCCTTTGCATCCCTTCTTCTTGTCCATCTTGGATAACTATCGTTTGGTCCCTGCCCAGCTAGTGCCATACGCCATTAGGGTTATCTTCTCCTTCATCGTGCTCTGCCATCTCCATGGGTTTGTTGCCCGGTTCTCTTTGTTCAAGGCTTTTTTTGCCCTAAAGCGCCACCCGACTGAGGACGGGTGGTGGTCCTTGTCTTCCTACCCGAAGGGCATTAAACTCGAGCTCCCCTCTTCCATCAAGGGATGGAAGAGTAAATTCTTCTTCGTCGCGGTTGAGGGGGTCGACTGGGTCTAGAGCGATCCGGACCAGTCCCCCAACCAAAATTCTTTGATCGATGCGGCTGACCGGGATGACTATGAGCAACTCCGCATCGCCCATATCCCTTCTTTCGAGGTCCTGTTATCAGAGCAGAACCTTTTCGATGCCAGGGTCGACCCAACAAATGGGTTGGGTGAGTTCGACCTGAACTTTTCGTTTTCTTCCTTGCATTTCTTACATTGTTTCTTATGGGCTCTGACCATTGTGTGACTTGCATGCAGGGATGATTTTTATAGAGAGTGACTTGCTGGCGATCACCCAGAAGAGGCTCCCGACCAGACTGGTCGAGGAGCCTCCAATGAGGCGGGTTTGGGGTGAGAGCGCGCCTACGACTGCTCCTGCCATGGTGGTCGGTCCGAGCCTTGCCGCTCCGGTCGATCAGAGTTCAGGGGCATCCTGAGTTGCCCCTGCACCGATGGAGAGTGCGGTGTCTACGGTGTCGGGGCTAGTCCAGCAGGAAGCCCAAGAGATCTCAGAGCGGCTCGGTTGTCAGGGGGTGGCCCTCGCCACAGAGCTTGAGGTAGTAGCCCGGGCAAGGGCCACGGCTACTACCGCTGCGTCTCCCAGTCCTCTGAGTCCATTCGTGATCGAGATCGGGGACGAGGAGGTTCGAACCGGGACCGAGGCTGCGATTGAGGCTCCGCCTGCACGGGTGCTAGCTCCTCAGCCTACCCCCGGGGGTCCTGCGGTTAGTGGGGCAAGGCCGCCTACTCCAGGAGAGAGCAGGAGGGAGGAGGCGCGACATCGACTCTCTTTCAAGATGGGGCCAGAGAGCTCATTCCTCCGGAGCCCCGTACTGGCCGAGCGCATGATGGATTTCTCAATCCAGACATGCGATCGGTAGGAGATGGCCGGATTACGGCTGAACGATGTCCTCAGCGCCATCTTCCCTCAGCTTTACTCGATGAGTTATCCCTTTCTTCTCTTTTTTCTCTTTTTTTTTTAGTTGACCTCTTTTCATGGTGCAAATCGGTGCCGAGGCCCTCTTCATTAAGGGCTGCTATCAGAACTGGGAGCTTATCGAGCAGCAACAAGTGGCCGAGATCGAGTCTCTGAAGGTCGATCTGAAGCAGAAGGCCGGGGCGAATGGGGCGCTCGAGTAGAAGGTCAAGGACCTGGAGAAGCAGCTCGCCGACGCTGAGGGGCGAGCAAAGAAACTCCTGGAGGTCCTTGACCTGGAGCGGAGTCGCTCAAAGAAAGCTGTCGACGATCTCTCCACCGTCGAGAAGAAGCTGAAGTGGTACAGTGCCGAGGCTGATCGGCACAAGGAGGCCTCCCGAACTGCCCAGGCAGAGCTGGCGGCAGGGAAAGAGAGGTTGGCCATAGCTAAGAAGGCGGCGGAGATGGCGGTCAAGTCGGCGAAGGCTGCTAGGTTGGAGGCCACTGAGGCAAAGAAGGGGGCCGCCGAGGCCAAAAAGGATGCTGAGGAGGTCGTTGCCAAGTTCAAGGCCTCAGAGAAGTTCGTCATCGAGATCCATTAGACGGCGTCGGACTCCTTCTACAAAGGCTTCATGTTTTTGCACGGCCGGATCAAGGCGTCTATTCCCGACAAAGACCGCGATCGTCTCAAGTACCCCTCGGCCTTGGATGCGGAACCTGATGAAGGGGTCATCGTCGAGGAAGCTGTGGCTTCCGAGCCTTCGACGCTAGCTGAGGCCAAGCCATCCGAGATCGGAGCTGTCCAGCCGGAGGTTCCTGAAGGCAGGACCTCTCAGCCTCAAGGCTCAGCAGGGGGCCGGCCGGTAGAGAGTAGTCCTTTTTCTTTTCTTTTGTATTTTGTTTCTTTCTGTACTTAGTCGGGGTCACCCGACATGTCGGGGGCCCGTAGAATACTTGTAACTGGCCCTCGGTTAATAAAATTTGAACTTTCTTACAACCCGTCTTTTGCTTGATTCTTCCCTCTTTTTCTCTTTCTTTCACTCCCCTCTCTCTTTTTCTTCTTCTTTTCTTTCGACTCTCTCTCTCCTTTTTTTTTTTGATGAGTGGGGAGATCAGAGAAGAGGGTCTCACCTTGCCTGGGGCTGAATTACCAGGCTTTGATGTTGGCAAGTCGGGCGCAAGGTTCTGGCAGTTGTGAGTCGCTGGGCTCGGTGGTTCCTTGGCCGAAGAGCTGGGCCCCAGTCCAAGGTGCCTGAGGGCTGTTCTCAGGTCTTGGATGCCTTGGAGCTAGGCTCGAGGCCTTCCTAGTCGGAGCACTGGGCCCCGATCCAGGGATTGCCTGAGAGCTGAACTTAGGTCTTTGGCGTCTTGGAGCTAGGCTTGAGGCGTTGGTAGGAGCTGCTTGGCTTGAAGGTCCCTTGGCCGAAGATCTGGGCTCTGGTCTTGGGTTGGCATCTCGGAGCTGGGCTTGGAGACGTTGATGATTAAGAGCAGCATGGCTCGAAGGTCCCTTGGCCGGAGATCTGAGCTCCGGTCTTGGGCTGGCATCTCGGAGCTGGGCTCAAAGACAATGATGATTGAGAGCAGCGCGGCTCGAAGATCCCTTGGCATCTCAGAGCTGGGCTCGAAGATGTTTGAGATTGAGAGCAGTGCGGCTCGAAGATCCCCTGGCATCTCGGAGCTGGGCTTGAAGACGTTTGAGTTTGAGAGCAGCTTGGCTCAAAGATCCCTTGGCATCTCAGAGCTGAGCTCGAAGATGATTGAGATTAAGAGCAGCTTGGCTCGAAGATCCCTTGGCATCTCGGAGCTGGGCTCGAAGATGTTTAAGATTGAGAGAAGCTTGGCTCGAAGATCCCTTGGCATCTCGGAGCTGGGCTCGAAGATGTTTGAGACTGAGAGCAGCTTGGCTCGAAGATCCCTTGGCATCTCGGAGCTGGGCTCGAAGATGTTTGAGATTGAGAGCAGCTTGGCTCGAAGATCCCTTGGCATCTCGGAGCTGGGCTCGAAGATGTTTGAGATTGAGAGAAGCTTGGCTCGAAGATCCCTTGACATCTCGGAGCTGGGCTCGAAGATGTTTGAGATTGAGAGCAGCTTGGCTCGAAGATCTCTTGGCATCTCGGAGCTGGGCTCGAAGATGTTTGAGATTGAGAGCAGCTTGGCTCGAAGATCTCTTGGCATCTCGGAGCTGGGCTCGAAGATGTTTGAGATTGAGAATAGCTTGGCTCGAAGATCCCTTGGCATCTCGGAGCTGGGCTCGAAGATGTTGAGATTGAGAATAGCTTGGTCGAAGATTCCTTGGCGTCTCGGAGCTGGACTCGAAGACGATTGAGATTGAGAGCAGCTTGGCTCGAAGATCCCTTGGCATCTTGGAGCTGGGCTCGAAGATGTTTAAGGTTGAGAGCAGCTTGGCTCGAAGACGGTTGAGATTGAGAGCAGCTTGGCTCGAAGATCCCTTAGCATCTTGGAGCTGGGCTCGAAGATGTTTAAGGTTGAGAGCAGCTTGGCTTGAAGATCCCTTGGCATCTTAGAGCTGGGCTTGAAGACGGTTGAGATTGAGAGTAGCTTGGCTCGAAGATCCCTTGGCATCTCGGAGCTGGACTCGAAGACGTTTGAGATTGAGAGCAGCTTAGCTCGAAGATCCCTTGGCATCTCGGAGCTGGGCTCGAAGATGTTTGAGATTGAGAGCAGCTTGGCTCGAAGATCCCTTGGCATCTCGAAACTGGGCTCGAAGACGTTTGAGATTGAGAGCAGCTTGGCTCGAAGATCCCTTGGCATCTCGGAGCTGGGCTCGAAGACGGTTGAGATTGAGAGCAGCTTGGCTCGAAGATCCCTTGGCATCTTGGAGCTGGGCTCGAAGACGGTAGAGATTGAGAGCAGCTTGGCTCGAAGATCCCTTGGCATCTCGGAGCTGGGCTCGAAGATATTTGAGATTGAGAGCAGCTTGGCTCGAAGATCCCTTGGCCGAAGATCTGAGCTTCGGTCTTGGGTTGCTTGAGAGCTGGGCTCAGGTCTTGGCATCTCAGAGCTGGGCTCGAAGGCATTGGTGATGCTTTCCTGCAAGACAGATAGATATTCGTGCAAGGAAAAGTCATTATCATTATTATTGATGGGAAGTCTTACATTATTGATGGTATCTTCGCAGATTGTAGGCATTCCATGTTCTAGGGAGCCTGACATCGTCGAGATCTTCGAGGTAATAGGCCCCTTGTGAGGGGGCTTTAGCCACCTTGTAGGGGCCTTCCCAGTTTGGTGGGAGCTTGACACGCTCTCGGGATTGAGATCCTCTGCCGGCGCAGCACCAAGTCTCCGAGTTTGAAGGCTTCTGGCTTGACCCGGGCATTGCAGTACCGGGCTGCTCGCTGTCGGTGGGCTTTGTTGAGGTCGGTGTAGTCTACACAGATCCTCGTTGTCTCTTGGTAGAGATAATGGCATCGAGCAAGTTAAGTCCGAGCCGGCCCAAGATCACATTGTAGGCGGAAAGGAGCCTGTCAACCATGAAAGTTATCATAACGGTACTCTACCAGCGGTGATCTTGAGTGATCTCTCCCTCCACCCTTACGGAATCACCTGTGAAACTAGCAAGGGAGGTATGCATAGGTTTGAGTTGATCGGGAGAAAGGTTCATCTTGGAGAAGGCATCATAAGAAAGCACGTCTGCTGAGCTTCCACTATCAACCATGATGTGTTTTACAGGATGCTTCGCGGTCATCTTCTCGATAACCACGGCATCATTATTTATATATTTTTTTTGTCTCCCCCTTCCCTCATAAAGGGGAGTACATTCTCAGGATCCCCTGCCCCCCGACCTTTTTGGATGTGCACGCAGCTCCCCAGGAGATCATGCCCACTAGCTTCTCGGTGGGATGGTTATCGATGGTTGGAGCTGGCGGGAGAGCGACGGGCGCCTAGGACTCCACCTGAGGTCTGCCCCCCACGAACCTTTTGAGGTGGCCCCTCTTGATGAGTTCTTCGATTTCCCACTTGAGGTTGCAGCACTCCTCGTTGTCGTGGCCGTGGTCATGGTGAAAGCAACAGTACTTTATTTTATCATGGCCGGTGGAGGACTTCATCGGAGGCAGGCATCTCAGGTAATCCTCGCCTTCGATTTTCATGAGGATTTTTATCCTCGGGGCGAGGAGAGGGGTGTTACTCTCCTCAGGAATGGGAGCACCTTTCGGTATCGGCCCCCTCAGGAGTTCGGGACTTGGGTTCTGGCTTCCGGGTCTCGGGCATCTTGGTGGGGGTTGGCCTCTTCAGTGGCTTCCCGTCAAGCTCCTGCCTTGTACGATCCGTTTTCTCGGCGCGGATGTACTTTTGGACCCGGAGGAGGAGCTCAGAATAAGTCTTGGGGGGCTTCTTGTCCAGCAAGTAGGTTAGGCAGGAGGTCCTGAGCCCTCGCTTCAGTGCCAGCATGGCAACTAGCTCATCGAGGATGTAAATCTCCAGTGCTGCAGCCTTGAAGCGGGCCTCGTAGTCCCGCAGGGGCTCGCGATCCTACTGCCGGATGGAGAAGAGGCTGTCTGCCTCTCGTGGCAACTTCCTACAGGCATCGAAGTGAGCCACGAACTTCTGCCCTAGCTGGACGAAATAGTTGATGCTCTTCGGGTCCAAACGGGTGAACCACACCCGAGCTGCTTTCCGGAGAGTAGCAGGAAAGGCGACGTAGAGAAGAGCATCGGTGGCCCCCTGGACCCTCATGGGGGTCCGGTAGCTTTCCAGGTGGTCCAGGGGGTCGGTGGTTCCATCGTAAGGATCCACCCGCGACATCCGGAACTGATGTGGGATCGGCTATGCTTGGATTTCTTGGGAGAATGAGGGACGAGCGTCATAGCTCGCTGGCTCACTAGCGGAGCCCTGCATGTTGGCAAACCAGCTGGAAAACTCCGCCAGCTTGCGCTCATGTTCCTCCAGGTGCTTTTCCACCGCGTGCCTGATGGCTTCGTCAGTAGACCCCTCCACCGAAGGAGACGGAGAAGGAGACATGGGTGCCCGGCATCCATGGTGGGGGGTCTTGCTTCTCCTACCTCGGTGGGGCTTTGACACTGCCCGCCTGAGGTTTGGTGAGCGGCTCTCCCTATCGGCAGACCCAGCTCGTTGCTTTTTCACTGGAGTTTGATGACTACCCCGGTTGTCGGTGACGGCCCACGGCTGTGAAGGCCTTCCTTGGAAGGAACGCAGGCTGTCACGGGGAGCTGCAGCATGGGCCGCCGGAGTCCCTGGTTGCTGGTGGGTAGCCAAAGATCGGTGTTGACACTAAAGCTGGCGCACTGCTATAGCGAGGATTTGCATTTGCTGGGTGAGTGTGGCCAGCTGAGACTTCGCCGGAGGTGGTTGAACTAGAGCGGATGGCCCCGCCTCGAGATTGTGTGGGTTCCCTCGGGAAGGGGAGTCCCCTGCGTGGCTGGCAGAGGCCTCTCGCGCTTGTGTCATCACCATCCTTCCGTGGAGCGCCAATCTGCAAAGAGATGGAGGGCTTGACCGCCCCCTTCCTGGCGTGCCAATCTGTTGCCGCCAAGATCGCCGTGGCCCGTAGCTGCTGTTGGCATTGGAGCACGCTTCCTTCGCTATCTCACCACCCGGTCGACTTGGACCTGCAAGACAGGGGTTAGTGACCCGGGCCGGGGTTTCCGGCAGGGACACTCCGACGGTCAAGTCAGTGACGATCTAGGGGAACAGATCCTCCTGGTCGAGCCCCTCTTGATGGACTCCACACTTGGAGTGAGTAGTGTAAGAGTGAGATGCAAGTGCGTCGGGGGAAGTGTGGCCTGATTAGAGGGAGTCTCTGTGTGGCCCTTCCGCCCGACCTTGCTTGAGGATGTTGGTGGTGCCGTGCTCTTCTTGGTGGAGCTTGTACTTGTGTTCCAGTGGTATGGCTTGTGCCTTGCTTGCATTGTGGTTGTTACCTCCAAGTTTAGTAGATTAAGTTACCATTCGGCGTTCATCTTGGGATCTCCACCGGGCTGTCAGGCACGTGTGGCGGTGTCCCGAGGAGCCTTTTCCGATTCGTGATAAGAGAAGCTGTCATGTGCTCTGACATTCCCCTTGATCGCCTCATTCTGGAAAACTTGGCAGTACCTCGATCGGTGGCCCGCCGTCCCTGGGATTCGAATCTCCTAGTTGACTTCCTCTCTCGGATGGTCCAGGTGGTTGGTGAGGAGCGTGGTGCCTCGATCTGTGGGTTTCTCCCCTTTCTAGTATAACCGGCGCCTGCAGGCGGTCAATGCGGTCTGGCAGGTGTCCCAGTGTAGTCCTCGGGCGGCTCGTCGATATCTTGGGATGGCGGCGCTCACGTCTGAGCTGGGGCTGAGCTGAAATGGTAGGGCTCGCTCCGACCTAGATGCCCCGAGCTTGCTGGATCGCCTCGGTGGAGGAGGGCAGAGTGCAGGACTGGTCCAGAGGGCTCGGCCTCGAAGAGGCTCCACGTGGCGGAGGAGGGCTGAGCTCGACTCCAACCACAGGGCTCGATCTCCGAGGGTCTCGCTTTGGAGGGCAGAGTGCGGGCCCAGTCCAGAAGGCTCGGCCTCGAAGAGGCTCCACGTGGCGGAGGAGGGCTAAGCTCGACTCCGACCACAGGACTCGATCTCTGAGGGTCTCGCTCTGGAGGGTAGAGTGCGGGCCCGGTCCAGAGGGCTCGATCTCGGAGAGGCTCCACGTGGCAGAGGAGGGCTGAGCTTGACTCCTACCGCAGGGCTGATCTCCGAGGGTCTCGCTCTGGAGGGCAGAGTGCAGGCCCGGTCCAGAGGGCTCGGCCTCGGAGAGGCTCCACATGGCGGAGGAGGGCTGAGCTCGACTTCGACCACAGAGCTCGATCTCCAAGGGTCTCGCTCTAGAGGGCAGATTGCGGCTCCGGCCTAGGCATCTCGAGCTCGCGGGACCGACCTGGCGGAGGACGGAGCTCGGCTCGTTGTCTCGAGGGAGCTCAGCTCTGCTCGGTAGAGGAGTCCGAGCAGGAGAATTGGAATGGCATCCGACGCGACGGCTTTCTTTGACGTGGTGCTTGTCGGCTCTCCCATGTCAGCGATCCCGCCACATCAAGTACCGTTTTATATATCGAGACAAGATATCCCATTCAGTAACGATGGTAGTTACGAGAATTAAAATAATATATAAAATATAATTTAAAATTTTTTATTATTATAATTTAAAATTAAATTATAAACGATTTTGTTTTAAAGATATAAATTTATCAAGAATAAAATCTGAATTAAAAATTTTTATAAATTATCTTTCAACATAAACAACTAATCTATTAATAAGAAATTTATCTTTCATTTTGTTACGAAATTTAGTCTTTAAAAATTTTATTGTTGAAAAAGCACGTTCAATAGTTGTACTAGATACTACAAAAGTGAAATAAGATGAATCAATCTATCAACAAGACGATAAATCTTCAACTTTTTCATCTCCGTTAAATATTGGCATGATTCTCTAATAGATTATAATATCTTTAAATCTGAATCATTAAGAAATCAATATAAAAATATTATAACTAATACCTCAAAATGATTATCTTATTTTCTATAAAATTAAAAAGATAATATTTCTCTGCAAAGGAATAAATAACATTAAGGTCAAAGAATTTATACCCATCCCTTGGATCCAAGACATAGATAAGTTTCAAAAACTCGATGACTCACTCATTAAATCCTGTAGATATCTCTTTCAATTGAAAGTCTAGAGAAGCATTAAAAATATCAAAATGATATTAATTCTCTACAATAATATCATCTAGTCGGCAACCACTATGACTTGTAACATGTGGAATACTAAAATTTGAAATATCAATACTGTGATTTATGCAAAACAATATAATATTTTTTGAAAAATAATTACATCTATCATTTCTAAATTGTTGAATGAACGATATTGTAGTTGACACTATGTACATTGCATTAATAATATCTTGATATTTTTATTATAAACTTTGATAAAGAATATTAATAATGCTCATAATTTCTTTCATCAAATGCAAGATAAAAATACACTTAAAAAAAGTAATTCTTTTGAGAGCTGCAACAACATCTTCTTCTATTTTATAGTTAGATCCATCATTTTCAAGAATTGAACAAGTTGCATCAAACAATTTGATAAGATTGCAAATAAAATCAAAATGAGAACTCCAATGAGTATTACCTGGCCATTTTAAAGTACTAAGTTGATTGGCACTTTTTTCTATTTTGATTCTTTCATTATTATCATTATTATTAATAGCTAACATTTATGCAATCTCAACTTATTAAGGGGCTGGTAACTCATCCTGTCGCTTACAGTAAAAGTTAAATTCAAAAAAAAAAAAAGAACAATAAATATCTCTCTAGTAGTTGTAACCAAAGCCAACTATATTCTATGAGCCATGTAATACATATAATATGCATAAGGGCATTCATTAAGAAATAATGCCTGCAATCCCTTCAATTTATCTCGTACATTATTAGCACCATTATAACCTTGACTATGTAGTTTTAGACATCAAGGCCATGATAAAAAAGAATAGCACGGATCAAAGAAAACAAAATGGCTGCTGATGTGTCGTTAACATGGATAAGATCCGGGACATGTTCTTGTATGCAATCTCTAATGTCAACA
Organism: Areca catechu; assembly: GCA_021397845.1. Taxonomy (NCBI): domain Eukaryota; kingdom Viridiplantae; phylum Streptophyta; class Magnoliopsida; order Arecales; family Arecaceae; genus Areca; species Areca catechu. Next base: position 64,710,015 of record CM038045.1, read on the forward strand.
AAATGAAAAACAATAGTCATTTATTCTCTCTTAGATTCATTACTTGCTTCATCAATAATAATGTAAAATTTAGAATCTCTAATCTTTTTCTGTATTGTTTTCTTACATTGTTTGCCAAAATATGCAAGATCTTTTTTTGAATCATAGGGGATATATACTTTGCATATTATGGGCTATTTTCTAAGACAATTCTTTTTACTTCATCATTATAAAATACTGTAAATTTAATCAATTAAAAAAAAACTCTATGATTCAGAGAATTAACTGACTCATTATGAGCTCTAAAAGCCATCCCTTGAAATACAAGCCAGGAAATAGCATTAATTGATATTTTGACTCGAAGCCTATTTTTCTTCTTTTGTTCTTTTGATTGTCCTTTTATTACCTTATCAATATACCAGGCTGGTTTAATAAAGTTGAACAATATCTTACAACATTTTTATGAAGAGAACATTGATTTTATCCCATATATTTGATAAAAGCATAATTCTTTTTATTTTTATCTTTTTCTAATTTCTAAAACTATGAATATATCATGACTACTTTTTATGCTTGGTTTCTCCAAAAAAAAGATCACATAGAAGACAAAATGTTGCATCCTTTACAAGAGAATATTTAAGCTAAGAAAATTCAAAATATCAAGAAGCTTGAAAATAATGACAATACTTTTTTCCATCAAATGGAAAATAAAAATTTTGATTTGATAAGGTCCAGATCTTAAATAAGTCATTTTATTTCATTTCGTTGATTAACTAGATAATTCCACATTTACATAATCTCAGATCATGTTTTATACAAGAAAAACTAGGAGGATTTTTAACTATTAGTGACATAGGAGAAAGACCCTAAACCACTAGAGATATAGGGATTGAATGAACTTGCTCACTCTGGTTGAAAGATTCATTATTATCTTCCTTTTATTTTTTAGTTTGGCTAGATCCATCATTATTTCCTTGAGAACTAATTTTCTCTCTTTTCTTAAAGAAAAAATCAATTTTTTTTTGCTTCCGATCACTCATGATTAAATTTTAATTATGATTAAGTTTTAAGCAAAGAATGATCTAAAATAATAGCAATTAACAAAGAAATTATGAAAAAAAAGCAACTACTAATTTACTAATTAATTTCATAAACCAAACTAAATATTAGAGAATAAAATACAAATTACAGTACATCAATTTAATTCATAATTTCAAATTAAAATTTAGCAAATTAAATTTTAAATTAAATAGAAAGAAGATAAATGAATGTACATAAATTATTTAAGAATTATATAATTTTAATTATTTAATTTTAAAAAAAAAATTTGCTGAATCACTGGTACCTTCTTCGATCGATTGACATAATGATGCCCGATAAAGATGAAGGGCTAGTAGAATGCCAATGTTGGCTTTTAGCAACCGTTGGATTTCTTGCTAGCCCATACACCAGCATGGGGGAGGGAAGAGCTTGGATGTTTTGTTTATTATATTAAAAAATAAAACATGATAGGGGTATGGGTTTTGAATGAAATAGATGTTGTTTCTTAACTCTTATTTACCCTATTAAAAAAAAAAAAAACCTATGCATAATGCATGATACAAGGGGTGGATGGGGTTTGGATGAAACGGATGAAATGAAATAAAAGTGATGAGGTGGGGGACGGTCTTATTTGGTAAAGTTTTGATAAAACTAAATATGAAGGCATGAGGGGTCTCCGATATTAGCGGGGTTTAGGCCCTCCATGCCTCTACGTAGCTTCACCATCGAAGCTCTACCATTGATCTCATCAACATCCTAGCATTTCAATTGGAATGTCTTGGAATATTTCTTATCCCAACTTTCAAGTATCGAGATGGAACGGGATGGCAGCGCATCCCATTCCATAAAAAAATTGTAACAATCTCGTGTTCATGGAATTTGTTTACATCTTTATACACAAAAATATTTGATTTCTTTGATACATTGGCCATTGAATTGCATTTTGTATGGATCCCAATGCACCCCAAATTTATTCATTCATTTATTCAGGTAGATCTGAAAATAATCATTGTGCAAACTAATAATAAATTTGTGTGGAGGAAGATGAATCAAAATATATGCCAGTGGATACGTGGATAAAGGATCTGCTAGAAATTTTTTAGATCTAAATAATTTATCTGATATTTAAATAGAACTGAAATGATGCATCTCCATGGACCAAAGCAAAAAGAAGCTTCTACTGCTTTCCTACCCGGCTCATCTTAAGCATGATACACGTAACTCAAGAAAAAAACACAAGCTGCATGACACTACGGATCGCTTTCTGCATCGTTACGCAGTTGTACTTCCAAGGCACATGAATTTTTCTTCTTTTTTTTTTTTTTTCTTCTTTTTTTTTTTTTTTTTTGTCCTTGCTAGCATCTCACTCAGCATTTTATGAACAAACAACGGTACTGTTTTCCAAGTGTACAGCCACTACTTATGGGGCCCATCGGTCATTCAGCTTCCATTTTTACCTGTCTGGATTGCTACAGTGATATAGATTGTATTTCATCTGCAGGTATTCTTCCTGTTATTCATTCATCCAGAATTTTAACTGGTTATAGCTGCCCTCCTATCTTCTTATACTTCTTCTTTTATTTTTTTTTAAAGGATAAAGCACTTATACAAATCTAATATAAATATGGTTAAAAAAATATATTTCTAAGAGAGTAGCTTGATTGGTAGAGATTTTATTTTATTATCAATAGATCATGAATTCAAGATAAATTCTGTAGATAACTCGATTAAATTTAAAAATTATTTTTTAAAATCCATGATAGTTCTAATAAATAAATAAATATATATATATATATATATACTTGATCTCGATGAGGATGCACTTTTTCCACCGCTTTTCAAATATCTTGCAGGAGTGGGTGCGTAGCAGCTGCCCCTATTTGCTTCTGCATCCATCCAGTCCATCATGGTGGTTGAGCCCCCCTCAACAACCAGTCGAGAGGCCCCCAACGCCAGCCGTTTTGCGATGCCCCACTACTCCTAGCTAGCTACCGTTCACCATGGACACAATTTTAGAGGGTCTTTACTGCAATCACGGCCTGATCTCTGCAATGGTCATCAGCAGCTAGCCATCGGCCACTGCTATTCTGCCTTCTATTATCCTATCTATTGGGGGACCATTGGGGACCTTTATGCTTATTTGCTTCGCCTTCAACAGCTCTCTATATATCATGCTTTCATGATACACGGATACAGGCTTTTCTATCTATCATGTTTCTTCCACTTATTTTTCATCCAGTTATATTTCTCATGCACTAGTTATACTGCTCTCGTTTTTCTTACCATGCTCAGAGTGCATGGGCTAATCTAAGTAGCCACAGGTTCTCTGCTTCCTGTCATAGGAATCCAACATATTGCTCATACACCACATTCTCGGTTGATCAGTCTCCTACTTTCTTCGCTTTGTATTACTAGCTTTAATTCCTTGTACTTTTTCCTTACCTTGAACTCCTTATGTAAACAATGTTGTTATATATTATTTCATATATATATATAGCCCCTGGCTCCTCTGTTTAGCTTAAAAAGAAAAAAAATCATACAGAAAGAATGAATAAAAATAACAATGAATTTTTTTAATAAAAAAAGGGGCTCTATTTGAAAGCCTATATAATTAATTGGTTTGATGCATGTGGAGAGTGCAAAGTGGGAACCCACTTCATGAAGTACTCTTAATTAGCAGTTGCTGAGGCATTTATTAATGTAAGCAATGAGAAATTCAACACGAGAAGAAAACAAAAAGTTAGGATCACTTTCATTGATGCAAGCAGGAGATTGCTCTTATAGATAGATATTACAATCTTATCAGCGATGGCCCGGCCCCCACCCTCTTGTGGACATTCATTGTCCTCGCAGAATTGAACATTGCCATAGATTCATGATGGCTTCTTTCCTCCCGGATTAAAGAAACTCTCAGTAAACCAATGGTAAACCAGTTTTGACAAGGCTGAAGAGCTATGAATTGAAGCAGCTGCACTCCTCTCAGGGACAAGCATTTTTACTCGCGGAATATACGGTACACTACAGGAAAAAATAGAAATAACGATATTTTTTTCCCGACGCTAAGAAAAAGCATCGCGAAATCTCGAATTTTTACCGATGCTTGTAAAAAGCGTCGGCAAATATTGGTTTTTAACAACGGTTGAAAGCGTCGAGAAGTTTTTATTTTCCCACCGCCATCTCGTCTTCTTCTCTGCGCATGCGATTGAAATCCTAGATCTAAGCTCTCCCTCCCTCCATCATCTCCCTCTCCCTCCCTCCATCCATTGTCGGCGCATGGTTTCCGGCTATCGTTTCTTTCCATTGACCGGCGGATTCCGGCGAAGAAGAAATCCCTTTTTGATCTCCATCAGGTAGGTTCCTTCTCTCAAATCTGTATACAAATAATTTTTTTCTTTGCTTTCCACATTTTTTTCGCTATTTTTTCCGTCCTCGTAGTCTCAATCGGGTGGGATGAAGTGGATATCATGTTTTTCCAGTTTTTGTTCTATTTTTTTCCCATTTTTTTCCTATGTTTGTTCCGTCCCCATTTTTACTGTCGCTCAAGTATTCCGAGAAATTAAGGATAGGTCTTCCTTTAATAGGTATGGTTTGCCTAAGGATAGGTCTTTCATATTTTTTTCGCTATTTTTTCCGTCTTCATAGTGTCAATCGGGTGGGATGAAGTGGATCTCATGTTTTCCCAATTTTTGATATATTTTTTTCTCAATTTTTTCTAATGTTTTTTTTGGTTCCCATTTTTACTGTCGCTCAAGATCTATGAAAAGATCTATGCACTGCTGGTCGCCGTTTCTCTTTGATTACGTTTTTGCGAAGTAGTAAAGACTTGTGAGAGCAACTTCAACCCGAACGTTCCGATTTATCTAATACTGGCAATTTTAAGCCAGATCCGGTTAATGCAAACATTAATTTCATGCTATCCCTGCCTATTCTTTATTCTCTCAGTTTCGGCTGTACCTATCCAGGATGACTATAAATTATTCCTGAATTCCTTATTCTACTTGCAATTAGATCTAATATGGTTTGACTTTCACAAATTTCGTAGAGGCATGCAAAATAAACAGTTTTGTTTAAGGGAAAAAAAAAATTATGACTTAAGATTTTTATGCCTAGAAACAGGTTAGTCACTAAATATTTGGATTCAAGTGGTTACCAAAAAAAATATTTGGATTCGAGTGTGAAATGTTTGGGTGACACATGGCTTTCCATTTCAATCAGCTCATTTAAGTTTGTTATATGAGTATTTTCGGTGAGAGCTCATGGACCATTAAACTGACAAAGACTTGTCAAGTTCTTATAGCAAGCTAAGAAAACTCTCTGCGCAAAAGGGAGGGTAACAAAGAACTTGTTAAAAAGTTGCTATTTACTCCTTTAGTTTCCGGGCTATTGGAGACCTGATTATTTGGCTTATCACTTTTGTTATTATGTTCCTTTTGTAGATTATGGTGATTCCAATGCATACCAAAACTTATATGATGTATCATGTGGTTTCTCACAAATTATGAGAAATTCTTAAACAATGTATAGAAAGTGGCTCAAGTGTTTATACCAGACATGAGACAAACACAATGGATTCAGTAATCTACTGCTAAGGTTATAGGTCTATTAGATTTACTTGCTTTCAGTATGGAATGACCTGAAATAACTTGCTTGGTCAAATCCAAGCTTAAGTCATTCGGGTTGGGCTTGGATCAGAAAATATATAATATATGGATCAAAATTGAATTATTAAGCAAACCTGTTCAAATTATGCCCCCCGTAAATTTATAGTTAAGGAACTAATTTGTTTTTGTTCATAACACATGCATTTTTTATCATGCAGGTCTTAGGCTGTCAGGTTCCAGTATCTGTTTTGCAGGTATGTAAGTGCCAGATTAGGTTAGTTTATAAGTGGTGATATAATTAATTGAAGAAGAGTTGAATCATAAGTATGTTGGATATGCTGCTATTGGTTTTCTCTGCAAAATTATGCATTTCACTATATCTATGTTGAAGTTGTCTGGTTATATTCTTTGCTGTTGTCACTTAAAGACTATCTGCCATGCTTTAGCTTCTAAAATCTAGTACATTGTTTTTGAAGCATCATTTTTGTAGCATCTGTGTTCCATCAAGGCATATGTATGATGTCAATCCTCTAAGTACTAGTGGTGGATAAATATCTTGTATCTTGATAGAGTGCGTTGTTGACCTTTTTTTTCTGATCAGATTTTGTTGCAGAAAATTTTTGAATTGTCATGTCAGTACACATTCCTGCTCTATTATTTAAGTCCATAGTAGGGAGTTTGATTAGAAGGTGTGCTGAATTTGAAACTAATTTCATGACCTCAGCCAGTTTTGGGCTCTCAATGGTACACTCATCAATCCATTATATGCTGGATAAATCTTACTTTTCATGAGCCAGAACCATAAGGCCTGCCAGGGCACTATACATCTTTTCCTTCACTACCCTTTGTCACTTAACTCCTCTCGGTTAAGCATGATAATTTCCAACTAACTACTATTCTATCCCTCATCTAGTAATGAATGTGACAGCATTGGCAGGAGAACACTATCATTCATTTTCTATAGTCGTTCTTACAGTCTGTCATGTGTGGTATGAAGATGAATCCTCTTGTTGTTCAAGTTCTTGACATGTTACAAGATCTGCATCTTGAGTTGCCTTGATGTGAGCTGGCTCAAGCATTTGTACTATCTAGTACATAAGTTGAACCATTTTAAGCTGATAAACTGCAAACTTGATTTATGCTAAAAAATAAACATAACTAGCCACAATCCTGTGGTTGCTTGTGCTCCTGTTCCTTATGACAAGTAATATACGCAACCTAAAATCTTTCCTTGCTCCATAGAATCTTAACCCCAATCTTGAGCGCCAAAGGGTTTATATTCTAAAGTTTTCATCTTGAAACATCTTGCATGGACATCCATGAGAAAATTATTCATTTTGCATGGGGAGTCTTATATCTTTTTTGCATGTCTGGAGCTTATTACAAAGCATTCCTAGAAACAATTTTTGTATGAACTGTTGTGAATTTGCTGTCAATATCATAGAAGAAAGTTTTGGAATATGATACGAGGTGCAATGAACTTAAAATATAATATCATCGATACATCTCCCATCCCATGTCCCAACCATTCTATTAGTAGAGCCTTATTTGAACCAACCACAGTGACTAAAAATTTAAGCAGATCAGAAGTTGCTGATACAATGATTCTCCCATTTTATTTAGTTGCTAATTCAATGAGGCTCTCATTTTGTTCAGTTTTCAATCCTTCCATAAACATCACCCCAGAAGCATATTAAAGAAACACCTCTCTTTCACTTGCTATATCAGATTCAGTTCAATTTTGAAGGTGTCTTGCCAATCAGCTTGTCTTCATGCATACAGAAGGAAAATTCTTTTAGGCTTAGATTGACCTTCCCGGCTTGTGCGAGAATATTTATTATCTTGCAAAACATAAAATGTTATCAACATTCATAAACATTGGTATATTGAACACTTCACAATTATAGCCATTCACACCTGTAGTTGAAAAATTATTGTGTTAACAATTAGAATGCATATAGCAAAGTCTCAAGGCTCGAACCTATTGATTCTTTTTGGTTTCATTATGTTTTCTATGGTTATATACTCTAGTTAATGTTGGTGCTTTGCTGTTGTTGTTTTGAACATCTGTTTCTATTTGTTGTTGCAAGTTGGGCATATGATTTTTGCTTTTATCATACTCTTTGATGCTAGTAGCAATATATTGCATAGCAATGTCATAATATTATGTTCATGTATGCTTTCTTGCTATCGTCAAGGATACATTAATGTTGAAGAGACAAAAATTCTTCTATATACTTAGATTCTCACCAATTTCTATTATGTAATGTCCCAGCAATGACAACAATGATCCCAAAGCCAAGCCACTATGATTCTTGTTATTTGGGCATTCACCAAGTTTTCTTCTTGTTTGTAATCTAGGTGTGAGAAGCTCATCTCTCTTGTGATATTCTCCTTTGAAATCCTTTTAAGGTATGGAGAATGCTTCTGGGGTTTCACTTTAATCCCCTCTTGCACCACATTGTACAGAAATTTCTATATTCTTTGAGCTTCCTCTTTTTAAAACCCATAATTTGTTATGCCAATAATTTCTTTATTTTTTTTTGATTATTGTCTTCTGTTAGCATTTAATGCTATAGGATTTTGGTTTCCATTTTTTGTTTATTTCCCATTTCATGTTTATTTGTTGGAAGTGTGAACATGGACACGGAGAGAGATTTCAATTTGCCAACATAGCAAGAACAATGGTGAGAAAAAGACGTGAAGCGTGTCGTGGTTCTTTTATTAGTGTCTTTGGTAGGATCATCCTTTAGGAAACAGTTTATGGGCTAAGTCACTTTCAAGTCCAAGTTGCGCCTATAGCAAGGCCCACATCACACACATGAATATGCTATACTTATGGAGGCAAACATTATACTAAATTGACATTCAAATACCTAATATTGTACTTACAAATCCCTCATGTCTTAGTAATCTTGGTGTCTGATTGTGGAGTTAACCTTCTTTACCCACACCAGCTGGTTGTTGACCCTGGGGTCAAAGCTTTTCACCAAAGAACCTACCTTCCTCCTTAAGAACCAAAAACTTTTGCTGAGATGGAGCCTTAGTCTTCTCTCTTTATCCACTCTCGTATACCTTACCTCCTAATCTTGGAGAAATCATACCCATCTTCCTCGGATTTGTGCTTCATTTTGTAGGTCTTCTTGACCTTATTTAGCAAATTAATTTTCAAATTAGATCTGATGTAGCTGTGATTCATCTATTGCTTTGGAATCTTTTCTGTCAACACATAATCATATCCCTTCTGATCACAGATAACAAGTCAAAAATATGTGATCAATTATTCTGGAATTCCTAAACAGCCACTTGTAAAATTTAGTCAAGCTCATCAATCAAGCAAATGGACTTGTTGTCCTTTTGTTGGCAATGCAGAATTATGTTGGTAGATCTATTTTGTCATTTAGTTTACTAGCATTTTTTTCCTCGAGATAGTGCGAAGTAACTGATATATATCTGATAATGTAAATTTTAATACCTAAGATAAGTTTACGATGGCAATGAACAAAATCTAAAAGGTATGGTACCATAGACATGAAATCTTTCATTGTATCAAATTGCCTTCACTGATAATGTTAAATTTGGTCAGAAGTTTTTTGACAGGTATGCATCTCACTACAACCAAGCTCGATTACCTTTCCATGATTGCTTCTAATTATTTTGGCGTTGGCTTGCTTTGGAAGATGTTACTCCATTATGCTTACTTTGATACATCATAGACATTTTATTTTGCTCTATTTCATACTAATTTTATCATTCCTCTATTTATTAAGACATTGTAAATCCTTCATTTCAATATCATGTATAGTTTTGCTATGATCAATAATAGTTTTTTAAATATTTTTTATAAAACTTGCATTGCATAGAAATATAGACCCGTCAATTGATTAATATACATATTCTATATCATCCGTACATTAATTTTATTTTTGTACGGTTGGAAGAATTATGTATAGTGATCAATTGATTGTCCAATTTGGACAGTTTGAGAATTACTAATAATTTTATAGGTACTTACAGTAATCAAGCGATATGGATAGAATTCCAGATATATTTCGGATAGCATTTTCTTTTAGTTCTCCTCATACATCTTTAGTCGTATAGGGAGAACTAAAAGAAAATGCTACCGAAATTGTTTTGGAACTCCTATTCTGTATCGTTTGATTACTGTAAATGACCTATATAATTAATGCAATTCTTGAATGGGATAGGACCTCTTTACCTATTAGTTGGTGATAGGATGCATTTACTATTTAATCTATGTTATTTTTTATATATTTTTTAAAAAAACTTGGTACATTATTATTGACTGAAGATTTTTTTTTTTTTTAGATAACTTGAAAGTTGGATTAATTTTTTCTAAAATGGATAAAGGCTGGATAAATAAACCAAGAAATACGAACAAATATTTAGATGGAGTTCGTGATTTCATTAAATTTAGTATGGATAAAAGTAGTTTGAATGGAAAGATTTCATGTCCATGTCGATGATGTGTTAACAGTTCCTATCTAGATCCACGATTAGTTAAAGAACATTTGATATGGAATGGTTTTGCAAGAGGTTATACTCGGTGGATTTTTCATGGAGAATTTATGTTGCCAGAATTAAGTAATGAAACCTCGTCTGATTCTGGATCCAGTAATATGCAAGAGAATCCAGTAGGAGATGATGATATAACGGGTTTGATCACAGATGCTTTTCGACATGGTGTTAAAAATTTTGAAGGTTCAACTGGTACACATGAAATAAGTGGAATGTATGAAGGTTCTACATTCATTGAACAAACATATATCGAGGAGCAAATGCAATCATCAACTTCTGAGTTAGCTCGGTATCATAATTTAACGAAAGAAGCAGATGAACAATTATATCCAAGTTGTTTGAAATTTTCTAAGATCTCTTTTCTTATACATTTATTTCATATAAAATTATGAATGGATGGTTGGGAAATAGTTTTACTATGCTTCTGAAGTTATTAAAGGATGCATTTTCAGAAGGCAATGATTTACCATCCTCTTATTATGAAGCAAAGAAAGTTGTCAACAATCTGGATCTTGGATATCAAAAGATTCATAGCTGTCCAAAAGATTGCATGTTATATCATGGTGAAAATGCTGATCGAGAGTCATGCAATGTATGCGGATCTTCGCGATGGACAACTCATGAAGGAGATGAGGATGTAGTGAATGCAACAGATATGATGCGGTGTACCAAGAAACCGGTGAAGTTGTTGCATTACTTTTCACTTATTTTTCGATTGAGAAGGCTATATTCATCATCAAAAATAGCTTCACTGATGAGATGGCATCATGAAGGGCGTACGAATGATGGAATGTTGAGACATTCAGCAGATAGTTTAGCATGGAAAGCATTTAATACTAGGCATTCTGCTTTTGCCTCTGATATTCGTAATGTTTGGTTGGGTTTAGCTTCAGATGGCTTCAATCCTTTTCGTACTCTAAATTCTACATACAGCACTTGGCCAGTTATTCCGATACCATATAATTTACCACCATGGTTGTGCATGAAGTAATCCTCACTTATCTTATTAATGGTTATTCTAGGTGATAAGTAATATGGCTATATCGCTGACGTGGAGCGTGTGTCAGGTCCAGCTGAACACGGTATGTACCACGTAGATTTTTTCTTTCAAAAGATCCCCAGTTCGGGAAGAAGTGCTCCTGCTCCTTCGCCAGGTGGCACCCAAGACGGGTCCAGCTCGATCGAAGTCGAGCCTCTCTCTCCCACTCCGCCAGGTGTCCACCCAGGAGGGGTCCACCGCGGCCGAAGCTGGCGGCCCCTCGCTCCCTCGCCAGGTGGCACCCTAAGATGGGTCCACCTCTGCCGAGGTCGAGCCGGGCCCTCCTGCTCCTTCGCCAGGTGGCACCTCAAGATGGGTCCATCTTGGTCGAAGCTGGCGGCCCCTCGCTCCCTCGCCAGGTGGCACCCCAAGATGGGTCCACCTCTGCCGAGGTCGAGCCGGGCCCTCCTTCTCCTTCGCCAGGTGGCACCCCAAGACGGGTCCACTTTGACCGAAGTCGAGCCTCTCTTTGCCACTCCGCCAGGTGTCCACCCAGGAGGGGTCCACCTCGGCCGAAGCTGGCGGCCCCTCGCTCTCTCGCCAGGTGGCACTCCAAGACGGGTTCACCTTTGCCGAGGTCGAGCCGGGCCCTCCTGCTCCTTCGCCAGGTGGCACCCCAAGACGGGTCCACCTTGGCCGAAGTCAAGCCTCTCTCTGCCACTCCACTAGGTGTCCACCTTGGTCGAAGCTGGCGGCCCCTCGCTCCCTCACTAGGTGGCATCCCAAGACGGGTCCACCTCTACCGAGGTCGAGCCGGGCCCTCCTGCTCCTTCGCCAGGTGGCACTCCATGACGGGTCCACCTCAGTCGAAGTCGAGCCTCTCTCTGCCACTCCGCCAGGTGTCCATCCAGGAGGGGTCCACCTCGACCGAAGCTAACGGCCCCTCGCTCCCTCGTCAGGTGGCACCCCAAGATGGGTCCACCTCTGCCAAGGTCGAGCCGGGCCCTCCTGCTCCTTCGCCAGGTGGCACCCCAAGACGGGTCCACCTCGACTGAAGTTGAGCCTCTCTCTGCCACTCCTCTAGGTGTCCACCCAGGAGGGGTCCACCTCGGTCGAAGCTGGCAGCCCCTAGCTCCGTCGCCAGGTGGCACCCCAAGACGGGTCCACCTCTGCCGAGGTCGAGTCGGGCCCTCCTACTCCTTCACCAGGTGGCACCCCAAGACGAGTCTACCTCGGCCGAAGTCGAGCCTCTCTTTGCCACTCCGCCAGGTGTCCACCCAAGAGGGGTCCACCTCGACCGAAGCTGGCGGCCCCTCGTTCCCTCACCAGGTGGCACCCCAAGACGGGTCCACCTCTACCGAGGTCGAGCCGGGCCCTCCTGCTCATTCGCCAGGTGGCACCCCAAGACGGGTCCATCTCGACCAAAGTCGAGCCTCTCTCTGCCACTCCGCCAGGTGTCCACCCAGGAGGGGTCCACCTTAGTCGAAGCTGGCGGCCCCTCGCTCCCTTGCCAAGTGGCACCCCAAGATGGGTCCACCTCTGTTGAGGTCGAGCCGGGCCCTCCTGCTCCTTCGCCAGGTGGCACCCCAAGATGGGTCCACCTTGGCCGAAATCGAGCCTTTTTCTGCCACTCTACCAGGTGTCCACCCAGGAGGGGTCCACCTCGGTCGAAGCTTGTGGCCTCTCGCTCCCTTGCCAGGTGGCACCCTAAGACGGGTCCACCTCTGCCGAGGTCGAGCAAGCCCTCCTGCTCATTCTCTAGGTGGCACCCCAAGACGGGTCCACCTCGACCAAAGTTGAGCCTCTCTCTGCCACTCCGCCAGGTGTCCACCCAGGAGGGGTCCACCTCGACCGAAGCTGGCAGCCCCTGCTCCACCGCTAGGTGGCACCCCCTGATGGGTCCACCTCGGTCGAAGCTGGAAGCCCCTGCCACCGCCAGGTGGCAGCCCCTGCTCCACCACCAGGTGGCGCCCCTGAGGGTCCACCTCGGCCGAGGTTGGCCCTACTCTGCAAAGCCTCGGGGAGGCAGAGACATGGGTCGTGAGGTCGCCACTAGAGCCAGCGTGCGCCGCGCTCCGTACAAGGCACGGTACGGCCTGTAGTGATACGTGAAACCTCGTTTACACCAGTTAATCAGGGCCCCGCAATCCGATAAATGAAATCCTAGTGGGCAGGAGCCTGAAACGACTGGAAGCCCACCGTCAACGTCCCAAAAGGAGAGCTCCCGCACTCGGCCCAAGGCCTCACCAGTCTTCTCTCTTTCGTGACACACTGCGAACGAGACGGGCCGGCCACTTAACTTCCAGACTCGAAGAAGAAGGGGAAGGAGAAGGTCTAGAGGTCTCAGAGAGCCCCCTGGGGGGGACGTGGGCTGAAGGCAATTCGGTGATATAAAAGGGACGATAAAAATAGACGGAAAGATAGGTGGAAAAAAAGGGGAGAACACCAAAAGAACGATCCGGAAGGATCTCGGGAAGTCCTCAGGTGAGAGGTCGGTGGCCCTAGCACAGGAGGCCGGGCCTCAACTCCTCTCTCCCCACACTTCTTTCTATACATCTCTTCTAAGCACGGGGATCCTTCGGGAGCCCGCCTTAGAGGTCCTGTTCCATCTTGCCGCTCTCTGACTTGATCGTCGGAGTATCCTCGCCGGAACCCCCGGCCCAGATCTCTGACCTTGTTTTGCGGTCTGAAAGTTTGGAGATCTCGAGGATCAGAGAGTTTGAGAACCGGCGCCAACTCACGAGCTACAGGCCACCGCGGTGAGATCGGCAACAATAAGGGTCCAGGAAATGATATTGATATTTTTGTCTAACCTTTAATAGAGGAATTGAAACAATGTGGAAAGGTGTCGAAGCAATTGATGCTTCAAATGGTGAAAAATTTAATCTACGTGTGGCTTTGCTGTGGACTATAAATGATTTTCCAGCATATGCCATTTATCTGGCTGGAGTTCAAAAGGACGGGTTGCATGTCCTTGTTGTGCAAATTCGACACATTCAATTTGGTTAAAACATGGAGAAAAATTCTATTATATGGGAACATCGTCGATGGTTAGAACCAAATCATCCATTTGGTTTTCAGTCAGATTTATTTGATGGTACCATAGAAATTAGATGTACACCTATTTCACCTTCTGGAATTAATGTTCGTGACAAATGGATTCCATCAGTTACACATATGGTAAATTCTTACAGTTTTCTAAAAAAAGAATGAGGGATGATCAAGAAGGATTGGCAAAAGAAATGACTACTGGTACTATGAATGCACATGTATTTGAATATCCTGATAATTTTTTTGAAAATAAAAATGAGGAAGACTTATAGATAGCATCTACAAATCAGTCCAGCAAACATTTATGAAAGAAAAGAAGCATCTTCTTTGACTTACCTTATTGGAAACATAATCTTATTTGGCATAATCTTCATGTCATGATAATCTGCTTGGAACATTATTGAATCTTGATGGAAAGACCAAAGATAACATGAAGGCCCAAATAGATTTATAAGAATTGGGTATCCGACATGATCTTCAACTCAAAATGCTTGCTAATGATAGAATTTTATTTGCCTCCTGTATCTTATACCATGTCTCTCAAGAAAAAGATAATTTTTTGACAGTATTAAAAAATATTAAAGTACCTGATGGATATGCATCTAATATTTCAAGGTGCGTGCATCTTAAAGACCAAAAATTTCTAATCTCAAAGTCTCATGATGGTCATATATTGATGCAAGATATCTTTCCAATAGCTTCAAGATCATCAGTGTCTAAAGAAGTTCTTACAGGTATAGTCTGGTTATCATCATCTTTTAGTCATTATGTTCAAAGGTTATTGATCCTGGAGTGCTTGATCGGTTGGAGTCGGATATTGCAGTTACACTTGTCAGATGGAAAGATTTTTTCACCTGAATTTTTACTATTTGATACATCTAATCATTCACTTAGCTTCGGAAGTCAAGCTTGGTAGACCGGTACACTACAGATGGATGTATCATATTGAAAGGTATATTGTTAATTTTAATCTCTAGATAATTGTAATAAAAGTAGCGTACGATGATGTAACATAAAAGTTTTATATATTGTAGATATCTTGTATGCTTGAAAGATTATGTACGAAATAGAGCCTATTCAGAGGGCTCTATTATGGAAGGATATATTACTGAAGAGTGTCTGACATTTTATTCAGATATCTTCAAGGTGTAGATACTGTGTTTAACAGACCTCAATGGCATAGTGATTTCGTAGCCAATGTAGAGTTGTATAAGTTTTTAACTACAGGAAGATTACTAGAAAAGGTGAAAGTATTGTATAGACCATAAATCAATTACACAAGCACATCATTATGTGTTATTCATAGTGAAATAATATCGACTATCGAAGGTTAGTATACTTAAAATATTTCAATGGTTTTGAATATCATATATTATTTTTGAAACAATTTAATAATTATAAATTTTATGCAGCAAATTTTTAATGTCTCTGTGACAAGCTAGTCATAGCACTCGACCTAATCCAAGGATTGAGCAGCGATTGTTAGTCGAGTTATTTTCTACATGGCTTTCAAAACAGGTTTTACATATATTAAAGAATATATGTATAGATTTATCATCGAATAACGTGTTAACAATTTTTATGATTTTTAGGTATCAACAATGATGGAGAAGAATTGTTCAGATGAATTAATAGCCCTGGCTCGAGGACCGAACAAAATTGTCATCAGATATAATGGTTTTATAATCAATAGATTTAAATTTCACACTAAAGATCGCGAGAAATTTAGAAAAAACACAGAATATTGGTGTTATGGTAGAAGCTGATGGAAAGCTTATTATGGTGCACTTAAAGATATATACGAGTTAGATTACTATAGAATTTTTAAAGTCATATATTTAGATGTGATATGGGTAGATATAAATTGATCAAGGGGTTGAAAAAAAGATGCAAATGGATTTACACTTGTAAACTTTACAAGGTTGATACATACTGGTGTCTTATTGAAGGATGATCCATTTATCTTTTTTCTCAAGCTCGTCTCAAGCTTGTCAAGTATTTTTCGTACAAGATGCAAAAGACAAAGAATGGGCTATTGTTATTAATACAAAATCTCGGGACTTATATGATATGGGAAGATAACTGGAAGATGATGAAGATGATGATTTATACGCATTCTATGCCATTCAATTTTATACCAGTTGATGACGTACATGTTACAATACCCTTAGTTAGGACAGAAGTTGAAGAAAACGTTAATGCTTGATTCTTATTGGTATTAAATTTTCTAATGTTGGAATTTATAGTAATTATTATGTTAAATTACTATTTATCTTCACTAATTTTGTCTCTGATGTAAATGATAGGTGATACGATGCTTCGTGGGCGACATTTTCTTGGTGTACAGTTCAGCACTCCCGGACAGAGGCCAGCAGTTCTTCTGGACAGCATGCTGAGGCCAGTACTTCAGTAGAGGATTTATGCCAGTCCTTCTTATCTTCCACATAGCATACTACTGCGCATCATCCCATCTTCCCGTCGATCCCGATGGGCATCATTATCTATCCTCGATCCATAGCAACCGATGATGGATCATAGTACATCTTCTGGATAATGTTCCATATGGTACTTATTTAATCATGATTATAGCTTTCTTTTGATACTCTTATGTTATTTGTAGTATATCGGAAGTACTTAATCATGCGACAGGCCTACAATAGTACGTGTTTGGCAGATGCCCGAGGGTGAGAGGATATTAATTGAGTGCAATGAGCTGGGGCAGCCAATTAAAAAGCTACCAGGTTATTGAGCTATTTTCTGGGGACGGTTGCACGGAGGCATCAGCTTTGTCCACTTAGCTATGCTAAGTGGAATGATATGCTTCCGATGTATAAAGTAAAGGTTCTACGAGTTATACAGGTAAAAAACTTGTATTAAATTATTTGTTATCTTGCATAGTTCAAATATTATGGCATGTTTTATATTATTATTAATTATTTTGTTTTGTAGGGTAAGTTTGTACTTCCTCCATCCTTCCATGACTTTGTACTGAAATCACTCAATCGGAAATGGAAAGAATAAAACCCAGTTGAAAACGAAGTCCAAGTTGCCGGGTATGACAGAAGAGCAGGTAGTTGGTACCTGTCCTCCTGATGTACCCCCTCATCAGTGGATGGAGTTAGTTCACTATTGGTTTTCCGATAGGGGACAGGTATCTTCTAATTTATTTGAAGCAAGTTTATTAAAAAATATGGCACATTATGTATATATATACATAGCTTTCTGGTCTAAAGAAGTTATTTTTTTTATTTTGCAGACATATTCTGATATTGGTAAAGCTGCACGAGTATCCCAATCTGTTCCCTACACATCGGGATCCAAGAGTTACGCATGAGTCTGATAAGAGTTCGTAAGTTATTTAAACTATATGATTATATTTTCAATATTAAAGTATTATGCATGTATAATGATACAAATATTATATATCAGGTGAGCCCGTATATCAAGCAAATTTGAAAATATATCAAATGCTTAGGCCTCTGAAAATTATAGTATTTCAAATGAAGAATTAAAAAACATTAACCGTTGATTGATATTTTGGCTACAGCTTTGCTACTGTTAATCCAATCATTGAATTTGAATTGTATGGATGAAGTTCATTTAAATAGATTTAGGATATATTTAATTGTAAAATTTATATAATGTAACAGTTAATAGATAAATACAATCATAACCAAAAAGATGGGCAAGTGCAGAGTGTTTGAGGAGGTCCAGTAAGAAAAGGGGCTCAAGTTTCTGTATACAGTACAGAAAAGAGGAATTTAGAATTGGAGTAAACAATCTGCAGCATATATAGGTTGGGCAGAAGAGACTTCTAAATAGCATCTAAGAGATGGAACTTAATATTGATTACGATAAAATCTACCTAGAATTTTTTCGAATTATTGTCCATTGTTCATGCAAATTCTTGATACTTAATATGTGTCGCGGGACATGTATATGTGTTGCGGACGATGTATCGTGATACATATATATCTTAATACTTAAATAATGTTTAAAATAGTTTGAATTATTTGCTTAAAAGTATAATGTTTTTTGTAGGCCGATGAGCATGGAGGGAACTCGGTCAGGTGGAGTTTTACCGGATGACTCATACCCATCGTGACGGCACTTTTGTCAGAGATGAATCGAGAGATATATATGTAAGTTATTATAATTTAATTCATTCAACGATATAAATTTTTTTTGTTAGTCTTTAAGATCTAACTAATTTTCTAAATTAATACAGGAAAGAGCTACAGCTCTTATTGCCGAGCGTGTTGATGAGTCTACAGCATCTACGCAGAGTAGTCGCATCGAGGCCAAGGTATTTACAGAGTTGATGGGCCCGGAACGCTACGGTCGAGTGAGGGGATATGGAGTTGGAGTCACTCCCACTCATTTATCTGCGGTCAGGACAATACACGTGAGACTGTAGATAGCGCTCAGGATGCACGTGTTCGTAGACTCGAGGACGAGATAGTGGAGATGCGACGGAGTCATGTCGCCGAGCTAGAAAAGATACGACAGAGCCATGCGCCGAGCTAGAGGAGATACGACAGAGCCATGCCGCCGATAGAACATCAATGGATAGAATGAGAGAGCACATTGAGCGGCTTATATCTGTCGTACAGACATATTTTTCACATCAGGTATATTTATATATGATATTAAATATATATTCTTATATTAAATAATAATTATATAATATATTATCATTCATGGTTTCGTAAATTAAATAATTTAATATTTTTTATATAGGCTTCTGGAGCATCAGATCCTCGCGGACAGGATGACGATCTACCTCCTACAGATCATTGACCTCGGTATATATTTCAACTGGTTTGGTGTGTACTGGACCACTGGTATGAGTAATGACCCTGCATAATTGGCCATATGCTGTTACACTGAATTGTTTATACTTACATATCATATTCACATAGGATTATCTCATCAGTGATGATGACTTTCTCCTGCGAAGATAGGATGTAGGGTGACCGTAGGAAATTTAATGGTCTATTAACCGTATCCGAAGAGTTTTCTCATTTCATTCTGCATCTTTCATTTTCTCAGTGTTGTTGTACTTCAAAACTGTAATTCATCCATTTTGAGTCATAGTCCTAGATATCATTTCTAGATACTGATTTCTTTCACAATGTCATGGTTAAAGTTAGAAGTGCATGCGGCAGCAAGTTGGTTGGGAAAAGATATTGATGTTTTGGTCGTATTGATTAAGTTACATCCATTTTGGCATAGGTTTGGTGCTTCATAATGCATCAAAAGTTGATGCGATTCCAGAAATATTATGGTAGAACTTATAGTGCAAACATGCTAACATTTTCCCATAATCAGTTTTGATTTGATAATAATTTTTTTGATCCGAGGGTAATAATCTGGACCTATGTTCTATTATAATTACATTTCTCAGATAGACTGCTGCTTTGTTAAACAAACTAATGCGATTTATCATGCTTGAACTGTGTTTCTTTAAGATATTAAGTTTGAACAGACTTACCTGGGCTACTGCTGCTCCAAAGGTTCACTTATCACCAAATGGCGGTTTGTTGAAAATTCCTGCATGCAAAGGTCACTCTCTGGTATACTTCTGATAGCTCATTGCCACTTGCCTCTGCACCGTGTTTGTTTTAAATTAATTTTGATACTAGGTGGCTTTGCTTTTGCATTAGAATCTTTATTGATAGTGACATTAGTTGTATGCGGCAGTATTTTGCATGTACTTATATGTGCTGTGATTGGCATAAGGTAAATTCATATGTTTAGGTTACTCAAATTGTAGATTACAGTCACAAGTGTTTCCACAACTTGCATTTCAAATACCTGACAATGGAGCAGAAAAATATTCCTAAGCCCCAAGGGCCTTTTCTATAGTTATGGAACCTATCATAAGATGTGTTGGATTGACGGTACCTACTATTAAGCTTATTATGTCTTTTGTTGGCAGCACAATTGGTGGATCCGAGGGACCTGACCGTATCTTTGTAGGTGGTCTCCCCTGCTACTTCACGGATGCATAAATAAAGGAGGTACCAGAGTCCTTTCTGTGTGCATATTTAACACAAACATTTACTCTGACCTAGTCATTTTTGTGTATTTGCTCTTTATTAAATTTTTTAAAATATATCTGGATTTAGTTTAAAGCAAACTTTCTGGTATTGCTTCAGGTTTTTTCCGTCATGTTGGTAGGTGCTGTTTTTATAGTCTTTGGTGGTTGCCTGTATCAGGGTCATTGTATACCGGTCTTTGTATCATGTTGGTATTATGTCAGGGTCTTTGTATTGCATCGGTGTCTTTGCATCATGTTGGTATTGTATGGTCTTAATGAATGCTTCTACTCCTCTTGTTTACCAAAAAAAGCATAGAACTTGAACAAGGAAGCGATCGTGTATGTTTGCCCCCAATCGTCATCGCTTGTATGATATCCAAATTGATCGTTTTCGGCTGCAGAAATATCTTGGAAAGGATGTTTCAAAAGATGTGAAGATTATTAATGAAAAGATTTCTGAAGTCTTAGTTGGCATGGACCATGTACTTCAATCCCAGATTGATCTAGAAATGATGGGTCCGGACAGAACTGAGAATAAGGCAAGTTGCTCCCTTGAGTGTGCATTTTGGTTTATTGGTTTTTCATATTCTTGAGTCCTGTTGTATTTTGTATCATGCTATGCAAGGAACCATGTTTGTCTATTACTTGTGGAGTATTCTGGTTGCTTTCATGAGTTACTTATTCATCTTGCATGCCAAAATTCCTCAAAAGCATTAAAAATAATAAATATGTTAATATGATCTTTGTTACTTTTGGTTGCTCTGCTTGAAATCATCGTAGTTAATTTTGGTTACTGCTTGATCTTGCAGGTTTATAGCAACATCTCTCTCTCTCTCTGTTGTGTTTTTTTTTATTATTTTTTCTTCAAGGGGTGAGGGGTGTGGGGGGTGGGAGATGTTTATAGTGTACGTGTGTATCTTGTGTGCCATCAGGATTCCGTGTCTAGGATTTTATTTGTTCTGACATCTTTCTGAATGATGCCTTCATCAGGTATTTTCTTGTCTTCTGTTGCAAAGATGCGGTAGAAGCCAGTGCAAGGTGATGCAGCATGGATAACACATAAATCATGCTTTCTTATATGCATTTAGATGTTGCTATGGTGTCATGAGAACCTAATCATGATAACTCTGATTTGGTTTTTGGGTGTCTTCTGAACTGTTGTTGATCTTGACTTGGTGTTTAAATATTATCTCCAAAAAAAACTAGTGAATTGGCTGTGTAGCAACATATCGCTGCTCTAGCCTCCCTTAACGTTAATAGATGGTGGGGTTTAAATTTTTGTTTGTCATGGGAGCGGCCGATGTTTGACATTTCTGCTCCTCTGCTTGTCATGGATCTCTTCTGTCACCAAATTATGTTTGCTTTTTTCATCTTTTTGGGTTGGGTTGATCGTTGGTGTAGGATGGTGGGTCTGAAACAATACATAGCTTTTGGATGGGCTTGATGGCCTGGCTGTTCATGCTTTCAAACTCCTTGTACTCCTTTCCACTGGGATGGTATCGGATCCGGCTCAGGCCTGATTAGAATAAGCTCCTGTGGTCTCAGCAGATGCAAATATTTTTATGCCTAAAACTGTAATCTGTGTTACTTTATTCTGCACCGAATCTCGCGTCTTTGTTCCGCAACAAAAGGGTGACTACTCCTGGCATGCAAAATAATAAAAATAAACATGCATTTTATATAGTTTAATGATCTTGTAGAAACTTTGTAACACAAAACCATGCCATTGTTAAAACAAGAAGGGGAAGGAGGTAAACAAAGACCACAACAAACCAGGGTGTTATTTACAAAACTAGAATACTGAAAACATCCATCGAGTCGTTCTAGAAAATATTTAAAGTGCTATCAAGATTTTGAGTTATTGTTTGCGGTCAAGGAAATTTTTAAGACAATAGCCTATAAATTTTATTCAGCATATCACGATAGTAACATAAATGATAGGCCTTTTGGTCAACCTGGATGGACTGTAACAATCTTTCTTCTATCATTACTGATTCTTCCGATTGGATGTCATTTTACCGTCCATAAAACTTTTTCAACTATGAATATATGTTTGATTTTTTTTAACATGAAAAGATAAGTTCACTGTAATCTAGGTACAAGAATTGAAACACAGAAATCTTTGCAAACTCTGCATTAATTGAAATTTCAGGCATTGCAACATTAAAAATACTATAATCTTCAAAATTGAAGAAAAAATAAGTATAAGCAAAATAAGAGGCCCTTCGTTTTCTTTCAGATTGGCCATCAGTTCATGTGCAAGTCTGTTGGTTGCATTTTAATATATTTGTGATGTGAAACTTCCAAGTGCTGGGCATAAAATTAGTCTAATAATTGGTGATTGGATGCCACACAATAAAAGCGTACCATAATTTTCATTACCGTAGGACCAACCATGGCAAAAATAAAATGCAATAAGAATAATTTATATTTTTAAAAAAATATTTGGAATTCCCGATGCTTTAAAGCGTCGGGAATAATCTTATTATCAATACTTTTCAAAAGCGTCGGAAAAAATCTGATTTACTGCGACGCAGTCCAAAGCGTCGGAAAAAAACCCTTTTTCACCCTCGCCTATACGACGCGTTTACCCCACTTTTTAAAGCATCGGGAAGGTTTTTCCCGACACTTTAAAGTGTCGGAAAAAATCTAAAAAAGCGTCACTGGTAGCTGCTGAGAAGGATGGAGAATGATGAATGAAGCAGCATGCATTCTCAATGCAGTACCCAAAAATAAAGAAAATTAAATGTATTCCTAGTGGGAGGATACAAAAATATTTTTCTGACTCTTGGTAACTCAGCCAAGCCATTACATCGTGCCTACCATGAGATCCAGACCTCTTCCGACTTGCATTAACAAGTAGATCAACATGCATGCTTGATAAGCTTGGTAATTAACAACAAGCAAGTTGGGCTCGATTCAAAATATCAGGACAATAATTGTACGTAGCAACCTGAGGCTTCCAACAGTAGATCAATGAAGATAGAACGAAAATTGTATTTATACCTTAAATTTATTCCTCCACATCAAATATGCAATATATTTTCCTGCGTTAAAACACCCAAGATAAAAATGCCCAACATAATTCTTAAATCAATCTCAAATAAAGTTCACCATCATAGAGAAGAAGAAAAGATCATAGATGGACAAAAAAATTCTCAAGCTATTGGGGAAGATTTCTATGCGTATCCATAAACAACACCAGGTCTAACTAAATTTTACTACTTTCCTTCTCGCTACCAACACCAGTTGTTTTTCTGTAATGACAATCTAACTGCAATTGCAAACTTCTCCCCAAGTCTATTGTATCCATTACAGAGGCAACTCCTCTAATCTCTTCAGTAATTCTCTGCCTTTTTCTTAGTGGTACCACCTTCCATCTCTTCCTTTTATTCATCTATCTTCTATCTCGATCCTAACCTTATCTATTGCTGCCTATATTTCTTTCTTAATCACATCATCCACTTCCATTGATATCTCCTCCGCATCTAACTTCTAGGATATGTTTTTTAGGTTTGTTTAATCATGCCTTTTAGTAGCATATTTTTTTCAAATCGATATATGCAGAATTTCATGAGAATTGTTGTTAAGAAAATAATAATAATAATAATAATTTAGCGGGGGTTGGATAATCTAGATATCTTACAAAGCCTGAAAAAATATATTTCATCAGAGACGTGGAATTCCAAGTTTTGTTAAAAATCATGCCAGTACAAAATTATAATTTTTTAAAACTTTTTTTTTTTTGTTAAAATCCAAAACAGAGCAGTATCTAAGGGGTGTAATATCGGTCACATCGGGTCTTTGCCACTGCTGTAAGATTCCCTACCTTGGAACGCAATTGCATTATATTTCCTACCGTGTATATTTTTCCGATCCTAAATAATTAATGCCGATTTTAACTACGTGCCGATGTGGCTGCATGGGCGCTTTATTCGGTGCATGTCCAAACGTACGTAGCCTTGGCCACAAGGAGGAGTACGGATTTTAAAGAGACAAAACCCCTTATTTTCCATCGAGCTGTCATCATCATCAAAACACACGGGCATGTCCAATATAGCACCCTTCGTAACCATTATTTTAATTATTTTCTTTTCTTTTTTTTTTTTTTTTCTGAGAAAAAGAGTGGATATCGATATCATTAATCAATTTTCACAAAGATAATGGAAGGCAACCTCAAAGCAAAAATATATTTTTAAAGCTTTTCTCTATCGAGAAAAGTTGTGTCATATTATTATGGCCCCAAAGATCATGGATGAGAGCTAATACATCAAGAAAAAGGAATGCACTCGGCAACCCACCAATTTATTTTGAAAGAATTTAACAATAAAATCCCAATTTGATCAATGATCATCATCATATCTCCAAGTTAATTCAGAAAGCGGCAATGGCCATCAAAGCAGCGGCGATCCCACCGATGGTAGCCTTGCTGATAAGGCTGATAGCACCAGAATCGTCGTCATCTGCGGGGGGCAGCGGCCGGGGCAGCGACCGAGTCAGCGGCCGGGGCAGCGGTCGGGGAAGCTTGTGGTGTAGCGGGGATTCCCGAAACACCGGCGGCAGGCGATGGTGCAGGGCTTGCATCCCTGTCGTCAGGAATGTCATCATAGTCAAACGATGATGGGGCTAAGTCAGGGGAGGAAGAAGAGGGAGCATACTTTGGGGAGGCCGTCGGAGTCTTGGCAGAGGGAGCTGGGGATGGGGCCTTGGTGGGGGAGGAGGCGGGGGACTTGGAAGGAGATGAGGCATGGGCCTTGGAAGGGGAAGGGGCAGGAGATTCACCAGGAACATCCTCGCTTGGAGTGTCATCATCCTCATCACCGTCGGTAGGAGAGGGTGCGGGGGCCTCCTCGGCGGAGGAGGTTGGGGCCTTGGATGGGGTGGTGGCCGATGCCGAGGTGGAATTCTTGGAGGACTTGGTTGGTGAAGAGGTGGGGGCTTAGAATCAGCCATAACACAAAGAGTGGCCGAGGCCAGGAGAAGGAAAACAAGCACGAGAGCGCGATTCATCATCATCCCTTGCAAAAAAAGAAGGATCGAGAGAGAGAGAGAGAGAGAGAGAAAAAAAAAAAAGAAAAAGAAAAAGAAAACCAAAGTAAAATAAGAATGGTGTTTTGGGGCGAATTGGAGAGGGAGATGGGAAGGGGATTTATAATATTGGTAGGGCGGGGAGTTCGGGGAATTTGATGATCGGAGAGGAGGATAGAAAGCGAGATTATTGGTAGGCCGGTAATGAAAGGGTTCGGGGTAACTGATGGCCACCTAAAATAATGTATCGGTTGGAAGGGTCTTGTTTCATTGACTGGTGCTTGTAGATTGGTGTCATAAGGTGGGGAGAAATTAAACTTCGTTGACTAAGATAAGAAAGAGAATGTAGAAAATAAATAAATAAATAAAATGAATAGAAGAGCACTAAATCAAAATAAAAGGTGAAATAAGACAAGTAGCAACATTTATTGTATTTCTCTCAAACTAAATAACGAGAGAGGAAACCTATCTTGTATTTCTAATTTTTAAAATTTAATTATTTATACAATAAAAGCTTACTACATTGACAATGCATTATGTATACCAATCACTGTATATTACAACAATTTAATCAAAATTGGATAATGAACAGCCAAAAAGTATATATACGTTTGTTAAAGGTAGATGTGGGATTGAGTTGTTCACTGTTTTGGAAATGTAGGCCAATTCAAATGACTATCAAAGAGACAAGTAATTTTTTTTTATTTCTTATATGATAAAGGTAATTATATATATATAGAGTTCATTATATTCTACCTACATTGTCATGTAATGTAATTATATTTTCCTCTTTTCAAAAAGGAGAGGTATGTTGCAGAGGGTGTTAGCAAGTGAAGTAAATAAAGTTTTTGGGGTGGTATCAAGGTTTTGGGTTCAAGTCAAACCGTGACCTGGATTTTAGTGGAGGTTTCTCATGTCCTACTTCTTAAAACAAAAGAGAAGATGCATTGCCTGAAACCATATATGCTTTGCTCGTTTTCAAACTGATTTTCTTCCCATTCTCCAAAAGATAGATTTTATTTTTTTCTGACTTTATGATTGTTATATGTACCATTAGGAGCAAGTTCCTCGTTGCTTGATTTTCTTTCTATTCCGTCAAAGATAATTTTATGTTTTCTAATTTTATAGTTACTAAATGTACCTTAGGAACAAATGCTTCTTTGCTTGACTAAACATTATGTTTCATAATAAGATATGGGAATGTCTATTTGGACTTGGTCCACACATTGGATCTCTTAATTGATCCAAAACTTCGGCGTCTACCAATACTTAAATAAAGGTCAATCCATGGCCAAATCAAACCATTGGATTACCAAATTAATGCCCACTTAAATATATCATGTACTTTTGTCAAGAAACTTTGAGCCTTGGTAAATCACACTTTATAACTTTGGATTCTTGACGAAAGCAACATCTATACTTGAAGGTCCTTCTACATCCTACTTTTACATGCAATAAGGTAGCTCCTCATTCCAGCCTAATTGGACACAGGAATATTTGAGGAGATGCTCGACAAATGGGTGGAGAAATATTTATAGATAGAGACTATTGAGATAGAGGCACGAGTTGAAGCATGGTTTGCAGCTTAGATGATGATCTAGTTCCCCATTTATTTAAAACTTGGACATGTTCAAGGGATATGGAGGTACCACCTTCAAGCCAATTTTTATCTCCCTTTCTGATGGTAACAATTCTCTAGCTACTGATTGATGAGATATTTGATATTCTGAATTTAACATTTATAGATGTAATGTATTTTTATAAGTATGTGAATAACTTTCGTTGTATGTATTTGATATATTTTAATGTATTTGATGGTAAAACTTTAGATCTTGAATATGTAATGGTTGAATATTAATAGATAAAACTTGATATTTTGTTTTGTTAATCCTGATATTATTTCATGTTTGTAAATTTTGATAGATTTTTTATGAATTTTTTACCTATAAATTTGTGATGGATAACCTATTAACAAATAGAAAGAAATTCAAATACAATAATGATAAATTTTTGACAAATTTTTGTCAGAGAAAACAAATATTTTGTTAGAAACGTCTCTGATAAAAATTTGTCAATACGTGTTGCAAGTCATAAAAAAAAATTTTGATGGATAGTTTGTCAAAATATTTTCTGACGGACTATCTGTCAGAAAATTCTATCATAATTATATTTTCTAAAAGAAAAATAATATTTGTTTGAGAATATGAAAGCATATTTCTGATAGATTATTTATCACAAATCAGTCATAATATTTTCTGACAGACACTATCTGTCATAAATAAATACCAACATAGTTTTTTTGATAGATAAGAATCTGTCAGAAAATCTACCAGAAACATATTTTTTAATAGATTTTATGAATTTTTCTGATAGAATTGGCTATCTATGAAACTTGATTTCTTGTAGTGCAATATTCTTCCATTAACCATTTTGGTAAAACTCATAATGTTACCCAAACCAAATCAAATTTTAATTTTGTCCCCCTTCTATCTCTTTGTCAAGTCTACAATTATTTATGATTATGTTTTCAATTATAGCTAGTCTCTCTCAACGTTAAACAAACTAAGTTAGAACTAGTTTCGAAGCTCAACTTGACAAAACTCAAAGTATGATTTATTATTTACAAATAAAGTTTATTCTATGGTATAATCACTAAAGATTAGTATGATTTATGCATAAAATGTTGTATAATTCAATTTTGATCGGAGTAATACCAACCTTGGGCTTTTATTATTCTCTTAAATGAGTTGTTTGTGGGCAAATCAAGCTTAATTGACTATAAAATGGGACAGGCTTGAGCTAAAATTAACTTACTAAAACTTGGCTTATTTATGCCCATAGACAATCCTTAGTATGTCATGTCAGGATATGTGCCCCCTAGTATTTTAATGCCTGGTTTGATTAATTTAGTAGTCCATGTAAATTTGTAGTTTTTATGTCTCTTTTGGGAGTGGTAAGAACCACTTTGAGAGATATTCACCATACAAATATTTGTATGAGTTACCTTCGCATTCTAATCTAACCATTTTTAAGACCCCTATATACATCAACAACTAAACCATTCCCACACATATGTTCAACCCTATCATTGTACTGCATTATCATTTATGTCTTTACATCTACTATCCCTTGAAAGATGAACTTTAATGATAATTATTATTTCAATATTCACAAAGTAGTACCTTTTTAGAGTTCTTTAGTTATTGCACTACTTCTAAGTAGTCATAGAAAATAGATTTTTAATCTTCTCTTACAACAAGCTTGTCTCATATCTCCTCAAAATACCCCCTCCATCAGCTATGAAATAGGTTGGTGTTTTATAGCTCATATAAATCCATAGTGGATTGCCTTTTTGCTTGATAGCCAACAACAAATAATCTATATCCATATCATTGAACTTAATACTAATTCTAACAAGATATTCTAATTCCAATCCATCATCTTCTAGCTAATCCTCTTCTTAATATGTGATCAACCTTACCCACACACTACCCTTTAAGAAATTTTTAATGTAGCCCTAACAAGAAAATATAAGCCAAGTCTCCTACTCTTCTCTATTTCATCCCTAAGGACCTTCTAAAGTTTAGTCCTAATTCTACACTTGTCTCATGATCCTATCTAGCCTTCTTAGATGATCCCACCTCTTAGACATAAAACTAGTTCAAAACATGTTATGCCTTCAGATACTTTCTTAGCCATTGATATAAAATAATATTATTTTATTTTAAAGTCATTATTTTTTTTATTTTAAAGCTATTTTAAAGTCATTATTGTGAGTTGGTCTTCTACTACATGAAATAGTAGCCTTCCTATAAACCACTACTAATTTATTCCTAAAAGATTTAGCCTCTCCATCCCTTGGAATCCTAAATTAAGCTCTAACCATAAAATCTATACAATCCATATCATGTAAATTATAATAAATCAAAAACTATTACAAATCATACCATAAATAATTATTTTTTGAAAAATATATTCTTTTTTTTTTGTGAAAAAGACATGTTTTAGTTCTTTAAAACTTCATATTTATGTTGTGTTACTTTTCTACGAAGAGAATTTTATAGAAGCTTAAAAGAGATAATGGAAGAGAGATGGATCAAATGGCCGGCATGACATAGAGAGAGTATGGGTCAATCAATTGACATGATTTTTTAAAATTGCATATTATGGGCCATCCATTCGGTTTATCTTAAATTATATATTAGTTAGTTGAATTGAATATGGATGTGTTGTTTGAAACTCCTAGAATCATATGATTGAAAAGAAAAATATTAGATGGAGAGAATGGGCGGACCACTTCTAACCTTAAGGTATTTTATTTTGTGTAAGGTAATGAAAGGATGAATCATGGTGTTTAAATTGGTCACATATATATATATATATATATATATATATATATATATATATAATATATATATATTATATATTATGGAAAATTAATATTTTTATTAAATAACAACATGTTGTTCATTTCTTTTATAATATGGAAGCTAATTGTATAATACCATGGTTGAAATTATTGGTTCAAAGTCCATGTAGGTGATGATTTGAAGTCTTAACTCCTAAAATCATGGAGAAGGAAACATTAGATGGAGATAGAGTGGGAGTCTATGTCTAATAATGTAATATTTACTTGTATTTTTTTTTGTTAAGCAAATTTAATATAAGCTATGAGTTTATGGTTCAACAAGCGAGGTATAATCTATTGAATTAGAACACTCCAAAGATAGATACCAGAAATTACTAAACTTGTATGCAAGATAAAAAGAAAACAAGGTACAATCATGTTATTTAAATTAAAATTGGATTATATTGACCTTATCCTACTTATTAGATCTTTGAAT
Organism: Areca catechu; assembly: GCA_021397845.1. Classification (NCBI taxonomy): domain Eukaryota; kingdom Viridiplantae; phylum Streptophyta; class Magnoliopsida; order Arecales; family Arecaceae; genus Areca; species Areca catechu. The sequence continues at coordinate 64,740,120 of CM038045.1, forward strand.
AATGAGAAAATCAAATTATCACATCAAATCCAGTGAAAAAAAAAATTTTATACTTTTGACATACTAGATGAACTTAATTTTTCAACTACAGGAGATAGGACATTTCAAAGAGTGGAATCCTTATTTTCTTTTATTTTTTTTTTTTTTTAAATCTTGATAAAATTTCTATTTCCTTGATTTTTTCTTCATTCCTTCTTTCTCATGTTGCAATGCTAGTGCTATTCACTAAAAGAAAGTGACCATGGTATTTCCATATAAAATAAAGAGAGGCGAGGAGTAGGATATTGAACTCAGCACCAAAGTTTGGCAAAGTATGAAGTTAGTCAATCAACGAGGAATTTCTAGAAGATTAACTAAAATTAAAATTCAATAATGGAAGTTAATTTCTACCAAGGGTCCATTTGTAATAAGTTTGACATTTTTATGATAAATTATTACTACATAGTTGAGCACTTTATTACAAATCAAAACTCATTGATCAAAAGCATTCCCCTAACAAAAACTAAGTTTTAATTTCATAATGTCCAGATGGTTATTCAATTTTTTTTTACATTTTATGAAATTTATCTTGGTAACCATGCTATACTATGCTATATATGATTCCAAACTTACAATGTTGTTTACAAAAAAAAATAATTAATTTAACATAATAGGCTATCAACCTTGGTCACAAACATAATTTAACATAATTCAAAAGGTTTACTTAAATGTTTGACTTTGTTTTTATTTTTGATAATAAATGTTTAACTTTATTTACTAATTATCAAAGAATGAAGGAGAAACCAAAGTATAGCTGCTCGAATATTGATTTTGCTTAATTGATCAAGAACTTTATTTGTTTATAATCACAATAACTTTGCTTGTTAAGTTAAAAGATATTGATTGATAAAATTTACAAATATAACAAGCAAGACAAAGGAAATAAGTGATGACTCTTAGAATTCAATGATCTAGTATACATCATAAGTATAAAATTGTTGATTATTGACTAAGTATTTGTTGGTAGTGTCCCGCTTATGTGGTGGGACCCACCAATCATATAATAAGGTGGAAACTAGGGCAAATGGAGAAAAAATGAGCATGAGAAAAACAAGAAAGTTTGACGGTGAAACAAAAATTAGGAGAAGAAGAAAGAGAAAGATTATTTTGTCAAATAATCGGATAATTGATCTTATTCCAATTTCGATAAAACTTTAGTATGTTGTTCCCAGCATCAAGAGCTATAAGTTGAGTGGATTCGACCTTTGAAAAGCCTTTCCATAAATTATTTTAAGTATCTACATATTGGTGAGATCTTTCTCATTTTTCCTTTATTTTTTAGTAATCTTAATATATTATATTGAGATAGGATTATATATTGATTGAATAGCCTCTAGTGCATTAGAAAAGAAACTTTATTGTACCCATTATTGGTAATGGTGGAGTTTGATTTGGACTTCGGTGCTGTGATTTTTATTTCATATTGGAGGGTTTTCCATATAAATCTAGTATTCTTGTATTTGGTTTAATTTATATTTTATTGGACTTGATATTGTTGAATTATTGTCTATTTTAATTAGTACATGATGATAGAATTTATCCTAGGCATAATTATATTTGTAGCACTTTCATCCCAATAACTTGCATCAAAGCTATGGTTAGATAGTCAGTATAGTTTGTGCTAGTTAAAATGGAAGATAAATCCAATATGATTAAATTAACTTCATTTATTATTCCTTGTGGAGGATGATGGGATGATTTGTATATTGTTGAGATTTATTTGAGTTGATTAATTGCAAGAAAAAATGCCAAATAATATAAATACTAATGAGTGAAAAAAGTTGAACAAAAAAGCCATGGCTATGATCAGATAAGGGATTGATGTGATTGTGATAAATGATGTTGCGATAAAGACATGCTTACCAAGTTTGGAAGAAGCTAGAGGATTTATATTAGTAGAAGAATGCATAAATAAAGCCTACATGATCAAAAGACTAGTGAACTTGAAATATAAAGATGGGTAGAATGCTTCAGAGTACTTGAATAACTTTCAAAAGATCCTAAATCAATTAGCTATAATAAAGTTTTTTTTTGATGATGAAGTGTAAGCAATGATTTTGCTGAGTTCCTTACCAGATAGTTAGGAGATATTGGTAATGACAATGAGTAATTCCAATTTTAGTGACAAACTTATCCTGATAATGGTGAACAATAGTATATTGAATAAAGCAAATAGATGAAAGAAGCAGGATTTGATAGGTACAGATTTTGAGGTACTAGTTACATAGTAGAGGGGGAGAAGCAAAAATAGACTCCTATAACAAAAAGGATGGTGAGTCTTATGATAGCAAAAACAAAAAAATCTAGAGATCGATCAAAGTCTAGAAAAGGTGTCACCTGTAATTATGATAATAAGTCAAGATATTTTCAGAGAAAGTACAGAAAGTACAAGAGGGATCAGGATAAAAGTGATAGAAAGAAAGAAAAGATACATAGTATGACTACAATTGTATTTGATGATAACATCATTAATACCTGTGATGATAGATGTATTAATCTTGCATGCTAGGAACTCAGTTGGATAATTGATTCAACTACCTTTACCATATTATATCTTAAAGAGACTTCTTTTTATTATACTCCAAAAATAATTTTGGGCTTGTTAGGATGGAAAATGATGTGGTAGCTCAAATTATGCACATAAAAAATATTTGCTTGGAGACCAATACTGAATAAAACTGCTGTTAAGAAATGTAGGGCATGTTCTTGATATCTAGTTGTACTTTATTTTTATATATTTTATAGGTAACGAGGGCTACTCCATTTATTTTGGTGAAGGAAAATAGAAGCTTATCAAAGTTTCCTTGGTTATAGAAAAGATAAGAATGATGGCTTTTACAAATGTAGACTAAGGTATATAGTGGAGAGGTAAATGCAATTGGGAAGACCTTCACAGACTTGTGGTATGGCAAATTAGCCATCTGAGTGATAAGGAACTTGATAATTTATCCAAGCATAACATGCTTTCATTAAAATGTATATACTTTAGATCTTATACTCACTGTTTACATGGCATATAGCATAAGGTTTCATCTTATAAGCTCCCCTCACATTGGAGAGCATATGTGTTAGATTTAATTCACACTGATGTATGTTGCATGACAAGAAAGATACTTGGTAGTGCACTATTTTTGTTACTTTATTGATGGCCATCCTTGAAAGTTATATGCTTTTGCTTTGAAATTTAAAGATAGGTATTTGATATCTTTAAAGAATTTGTACTAGTGTTGAAAGGAAAAAGGGTAAAAAACTAAGATGCATTTTAGCAGACAGTGGTAGTGAATACCGAGATTTGTATGAAAAATGTTATAGATAACATAGCATTAAATTAGAGAAGACTATCCCTAAGATATCTCAGCAGAATGGAGTAGCAGAGAGGATGAACTACACCATTGTTGAAAGAGTTTGGTGCATGTTTTTTCATTTAAAATTGTTCACTCCTTCTTAGGTGAAGTTATCAAGACTGTAGTTGATTTGATGGTGATGTTCCTCAGAAGGTATGGACAGAAAAATTAGTTTTTTATGACCATCTCAGAGTATTTGGATGCAAGGCTTTTGTTCATATCCTAAAGATAAGCTGTTAGAGGTTCATTACAAGTCAAAGAAGTATATATTTCTTAGATATGGACATGAGCAATTTGGCTACAAGCTATGGGACCTAGTAGAAAAGAATTTAGTTAGAAGCAGAGATATAGTATTCTTTGAAAATCAGATTTTTGAGAATATAAAAAAGTAGATAGCTATACTCTACTACAGAGTTATTTGTTGATTTCCCTCCTATACCTCAAGCCAGAGTAGATGTTAATGATGGACAAATCATAGAAGATGGTGATGTGATGAATGATGAACCTATGTATGGTGATGGTACATCAGATGAGCATAGTAAGCAAGTCCTATATAGCAAATGAGAACCAGAGAACATTAGCCTTCTCAATGATATCCTCCGCATGAATATGTAATGGTGATTGATAGAGAAGAGCTAAAATGCTTTCTAAAGGCTATATGACATGTACAAAAGGAAAAGTAGTTTAAATCCATGCAAGAAGAGATGAAGTTATTACATGAGAACCACACATTTAACCTAGTAAAGTTATCCGAGAGGAAAAAAGCATTGAAGAATAAATAGGTGTTCAGATTGAAGATAAAGAAACATAGCTCATAACTGAGATATAAGGTGAGACTGGTTGTAAAGGGCTTCAGTTAGCAGAATGACATTAATTTTGAAGAGATTTTTTCATCCATGGTCAAGATATTTTTGATCCAAGTTATTCTTGGTTTGGTAGCCAGTCTGAATTTAGAGATTGAGCAGCTTGATGTGAAGATACTATTTTTTCATAGTGACATTGAAGAAAAAATTTATATGAAGCAGCTAGAGGTTCACATTTAAAGGCGAGAACCTAGGATGTAGACTGGAGAAGGGCTTGTATGGTTTGAAACAAGCTCCTCGATAGTGGTACAAGAAACTTAATTCCTTCATAGCAATTATGGGTACAACAAAACCACTTCTAATTATTGTATATTTGTGAAGAGAATCAATGATGTGATGATATCATTATTTCCTATTATATGTTAATTATTGGTTATGATGCTAAGAGGATTTAGAGCTTGAATGTTGAATTAAATGCTTTGTTATGAAAGATTTGGAATCAATGAGGAGATACTTGGTATGATGATTGATTGTGCAGAAGGAATGATAGATTGTGGCTATCTCATGAGAAATACATATAGAATGTATTAGAGATATTCTAGATAAGCAACTCCAAATCAATTAGCCCTCCACTTGCAGATTATTTCAAATTGAACTCCAAATAATATTTTGCTAGTGAGAAAGAGAAAGGGGGATGCAAAAAATTCCTTTACATCTACAGTTGATAATTTTATGTACGCTATGGTGTGTACTAGGCCGAATATTGCTTATGCTATTGGTATTATCAATCGATTTTTCTAATCCTAAGAAAGAGCATTGGACTGTAGTAAAGTAGATTCTTATGTATCTTAGAGGGACTTCTAGAGTTTGTCTGTATTGTAGTACTGTTAAACTTGTATTGGATGGATATACATATGCAGACATGGCAAGTGATATTGATTCTAGGAAGTCTATATTGGGATGATGACTTTTTTAGGGAAAGCTATCTAATGATAGTTTAGACTGCAAAAATATATTATGTTATCAATATAGAAACAGAATATATTATAGTGATAGAAGCCACCAAGGAGTTGTTATAGATGAAGAAGTTCCTTAGGAACTTGGTCTAAGGTAAGAGAAATTTGTCCTATATTATGATAAATAGAGTGTAATTTATCTTAATAAGAATCTAACTTTTCATTCAAAGTTGAAACATATTGATGTGAGATATCATTAGATACGGGATATTTGGAGATGAACCATTGTAGCTGAAGAAGGTTCACAAATGACAATGCTTTAGATATGCTGACTAAGCCATTACCTACAAAAAAAGCTTGTAGATTACATAGATACTACTAGTTTGCTAATCCTCCCGATATGGGCTCGAGGAAGAGATTTGTTGTTGGAATCTTGCTCATGTGATGGGAGCTACAAACCCCAAAACATGGGAAACTAGGGCAAATGGATAAAAAGTGAGTGTGAGGAAAAAGAAGCACAATGGCAAAACAAAAATTAGGAGTAGAAGAAAGATAAAGATTATTTTATATAATTAGACAATTGATCTTATCCCAAAACTTTAGTATGTTGTTCATGCCATCAAGAGCTATAAGTTAAGCAATTTTAATTTTTGAAAAACTTTCTTCATGGATTGTATCAAATATCTACATGTTTGGTAAGATTTTTTTTATTTTCTTTCTGTATTTCTTAGTAGTATTAATATATCATACTGAGATGAGTATTGTATATTGATTGGAGAGTTTATAGTATGCTAGAGAGAAACGTTATTGTACTTGTTATATCCAATCGGCTTTCCTTCGAACTAGACCGAAGTTGACGGCCCTTCAGTCGGGTCGGACCAAAGGTCTGGCTGACCCACCGAAGGTCCGACCGACCCACTTGAAGTCCGACCGACTCACCAGGGGTCTAACCAACCCACTTGAGGTCCGACCAATCCACCAGAGATCCGACCGACCTACTTCAGCTGGGTCCATATTGGCTCGAGATGGGCCGCTCCAAGGATGGCCCGGAGGCTCCAGAGGCTCCTTCTAGTTGGTACCAGGATTTCGTTACAACAGAATCCTGATATCTCGGCACATCCCACGATCTCGGCACCATTACTCTACAGGTCCCACGATCTGGTGCCACCTAGCCATTACCAAGATTCCTCTAGGGGCAGATTGGCCATTCTCAGCCTGGCCCCTAACAGATTCTGGTAAAGTTCTGAGCCTATATAAGGTAAAAGGTGGACTCGAGTGGTAAGAGAGCTTTTCCTTCTCCACGAGCTATCTTCTTTGATTCCTCCATTCTGTTGCTCTAAGGCTCCCACTAACTTAGCCATCGGAGGGTCCCCCACAGAACACCACCGGCTCGTGGGACATTTTTACAGGAACCGAGAAGATGTGCACTCCAGCCAAGATGACAGAACCCGGTCTGAGAGATTCAGCGGCAACAGATTGGTGCTAGAAGGAGGGCCGCTTGAACCTTCATTCTGCTTGTCTTTCTCCAAAAGGAGGAATCCACTGCTAAATAAAACGATTGTGAAGGGAAGAGCTTAGAATACCTCCAACAGGAGATGCCGCTCACAGACGAGCTCGAGAGAGCCTCTCAGGGAGAACGACGCCGCCCAGCCTACCATCATCCTGGGACAGCAGCTGTTCTAGACTCTTCTTAACCGCATCGACACTCTCATCGCCGTGATTCAGAACCTTCAAGATGTGGCCAATGACAGACAGCAGCCGTCCGCAATATCCAGAACCAATCATCCACCTGCTGCCAAAGGGAGTTGACAGCAAGGAGTCCCTCAACACCACTCCCATGCGACCTCGGAGCCCTGAAGGTCATAGAGGACTCATGACGACGAAAAAAGAGTGAGGTCCGCCTCACACTCTTCTGTGGATTCAGTCTCTGACAACGACTAGCGACGCAATGAAGATCCAAGGGACTACACCAGCAAGCTCCAGTGCATGGAGGAGTAGATTGACGAACTCGTCGATCGCCAAAAGGGAGAAGAAGCGCTGGCATACGACTCCCACCATCATTCTCTATCAGAATTATGGGAGAAACTATCTCCCGTCACTTCAAGATCTCCTAGGTGGATGCTTACGATGGCACCACCGATCCTCTAGACCATCTGGGCACTTACAAGGCCCACATGATGGTGCAGGATACCTCCGACACCCTCCACTGCATCACCTTCCCTGCAACACTGAAGAAGGTGGCTCGGATGTGGTTTTCCGCCATCCGACCAGGTATGATTCACTCCTTCTCCCAACTAGAAAAGCTCCTTTTGTTCCATTTCAGGACCTACAGCCGGACGTCGAGGAACACGAACTGCCTGTTTCTCGTATAGCAGAAGGAAGGAGAAACCCTTCGGGAATACATGGCCTGATTTAATTCGATGACCATGAAGATCTCGGACCTCAATGAGCATGTGGCTATGTCGGCTTTCAAGAAAGGGCTGCGATCGTCCAGGCTCACCTTCTCACTAGACAAAAATTCTGATAAGCTACTTCGAACTACTGGCTCGGGTATAAAAATACATCTTGGCAGAAGAACAAGTGACAAGCCGATGCTAGGCTGAAGAGGGGTTGGCTCCCAAGAGGAGGAGTGATAGGGCTCTCGAAGTCCAACCTCCTAGTGATGGAACCAACTCGGCCCGACGCCGCATCCCTAAGTCGAAGGACTTCCCTAGGAGGTTCGAGACTTACACACCTCTCTTCCTCCCGAGGGAGAAAATTTTTATGGAGATAGAGAAGGAGACCTTCCTACAGAGGCCTCACTCAATACGGAGCCCCTCTATGTCAAGGAACAAGGACAAGTACTGCCGGTTCCACCATGACCACGGGCACAGCACAGAAGATTGTATCCAATTAAAGGATACGATCGAAGACTTGATCAGGCAGGGGTATCTGCATAAGTACGTTCGACCCCAGAGGAGTCGGGCTAAAACTTCCATCACCAGAAATCCCCCAGAGGAAACAGAGCTGCCCAACCAATGCCTCATCGATGGAAATGTTAGCATGCTCCACCGCCGGTCCGACTGGAGGGATGAAGAAAGTCAGGACATATTGAAGAGGCCCCGGGGTTCTAATGTGATTAGTTTCCTCGACGAAGACCTCCTAGAGGCTCAGGTCTCTGGGAATGATCCTGTTGTTGTGTCGACAATAATTGCTAATTATGATCTAAGTGTTGGAAATTATGTCCCAAAGCCAATCGTCTAGGCTATAGAGGTTGTGCTATATTGTAACTATATATGATTTTTAATGAATAAAAGTTATTCTTTTTGGCTGTTCATCATATTTGTATTTTTCTGAAATGAACTCTTGTACGATGGAGTCCTTAGAACTACATTGTTTGATATAGAGAGGATATATCAAGTAGTTCATAAACTGATTCACAACCAAATGATACATTGTTATAGGATGACAATGTATCAAGTGTAGGTTGTTATATGTTACATTTGTTGATTGTCCTCTTAACCAAGGAGTGTGGAGATGCTGGTGTGACATGCAAGTAAAATGTATGACATCTCACTGAACGTGACCATCTGCGGAGCTCCCTTCAGCCAAAGAGTTGCTCATGAAGGGATATGAGTATATGTGTCCCTCAGACCTGAGATCACCATGGTAGCTTGCAAGCAACTCACTATACTTTGGTACCGGACTACCTAGATTTCTAATCCAGTGATGGAAGTTTTCTAGATTCAGCAGTCAAGTACTTATGGAGCGGTGGTGGATCAAGATGGAATTGACCTCTCCAAATAGTTTGGAGTGAATGGCTCATTGTATCTTAGTTTAGCAAATCCTTGGCCAGAGTAGTTTTTGTGAGGAGTCAAAGAATTTGTAAAGTTGAGACACGATCTGGATAAACCAAATTAGGATTGGCAGTCGAACCCTAGGTCATCCTGAGCATTATGAGATCAAAGGGATGAATTATACGATAACCATATATCAGAGGTTCTAGAGATGTGCTATGCATCTTCGACCAATCCGGATATCGGGTATCATTGCTAGATGAGGACTTTGACTGGTACTGGAAGTGTTCCAGTGCTACCGGCTTAGTGTTCGAACCTATGGGATCACACATCATAGGGGTTTCTATCTAATCTTAAGGCTGATCGATGATTGAGAATCGTTTGCTATCACTGGCAGTCAATGTAATTGACCATGTGTCAATACTTGAGGGGTTAACACTTGGCTGTGATAAGAAGAATTTTTGGAAGACTTTTCTGGATGAGCCGACTCAACCCCTGCTCGAGTCGACTCGTTCTATGTTCTGGTGGAGTCGACTCGACCCCTGCTCGAGCCGACTCGAATGAACAGTGACTATTCTGTGTCATGGATGAGCCGACTTGAACCTGCTCGAGTTGACTTGTCTCTGATAGACCAAAAATCCCTAAACAACATTTCTGGGATGTTTTGGAAAGTTTTGACCTTGTTTGAATTTCGAATTCAAGCTGTTTTGGCTCCAAACTTTCATAGAATGATTGTCATTCCTTCCTAATATGATTGAGTCAATATGGTATGCTCCTTGACCTTCTCCCTAATCACTCCTCCTTCCTCTTTCTCCCCCTCTTGGCTGCCTCTATAAATAAGTGTTATTTTAGGGCTACTATGTTAAAGAAGCTTTTGATTTTGTCTCTGAATCTCATTGCTGCTGAGATTCTGAGAGGGAAGAAAAGGGGTGTGAGGACTTGGGCATTGGGTGTGTGGACTTCTAGCACTCAAGCTAGGCCCTTGGGAAGAAAGCTAGTTAGGACGGGTTCCACCTCTCCTCCTTATCTTCCAGGAAGAAGAAGATCAGCCCAAAGGATCCTAAGGAGCTAGAACCTGAGGGAGTTGATCAGAGTTGAGCCCCGGTGTGGATTACCTGTAGAGGCCAGACACGTGTATAGCTCAAGAGCATCATCCTTGGAGCATTTACCACTGCATCCATCGAAGATATAACAATAAGGTACTTTTATATCTTTGCTAATCTTTTATTTTGATGTTTATATTACATGCTATTTTATTATACTAGATCCTGTTGCGAACAGATTGGTAGATCATTTAGATCAATCTACCAAGCCTTCGCTGTGCATAGTTTAAAATCGTTTTAAAATGCATCTATTTTTGCCTTGCTTTTGCATATGTATGCATGGTGTTGGTATCTTTTGACCTTCAATGGTATTAGAGCATCAGGTCATCATAGTATAATAATGTTAGCATGCTTTTAACATCAGGTTTTTCTTTTAAAGTACTTGGATTGAGTGCTTCACCATGGCCGTCCGGTCATAGGAGAGAAATAGGGCTGCAAGACCCTTTCTTTCCATTCAATGGGATCTCTTATGACGTGTAGGGATGCTGCTTGTGATTGACTCATGAAGAGAAAAAATAAAAGAAAATGTAGATTAAAAATATTTTAATCTAATATTATGATCATAAAACAAATTTAGATTATATCTAAGAGTTTTGTTTTGATCATGTTTAATCTTTAATTTGAATTGTTCAAATAAGTTGCATGAATTTTGAAGTCACTGTTTTCTGCCCCACAGACGAGCCAACTTGACCCTTGCTCGAGCCGACTCATTTATGCAGGAAGAACAATCTGTCTATTTCTGGTTCTGGATGAGCCGACTCATCTATGCTAACAGATGAATCTATCTATTTTAGTTCTAGACGAGCCGACTCACATTTTATACGAGTCGACTCGACCAGAATGCCTTGAAACAGTGAATTCAAAATATGCTTGTAAAATTATTTTACATTTTTAATTGAAATTGTTTTGATTATTAAGGTTATTAAACTTAATTTAGAATTAAGAATGACAAAAAACTCTAGGAATATGATTCAAAGATTTTAAGTCATTTCAATAAACCTTAAGGGTCATGGGTTAGCTTCTTTTGGGTCCTTAATTAGGTTAGACCTAAGTTTAGATGCATTGGACTAAATAGAGAACTAATCTAATCAAATGTTGAGTTATGGTTTCTTCTCTATAGATCTCTCTAATAGTTAGATTGATTAGTCCATAGATCTAAATTGACATAATTTATTGCTCTATGGTCAGCCCGAGTTTTTAGGTTAGTCTAATCAATTTTGATGAACCAATTGGTGTCTAGGTAAGTTTGGCATCTTGATCATAGTTCTTTGGGGCTACCTTTTACCTGGCCAACTCGGTTGGTGTCTAAGGCAAGACGGTTAATGGCGAAACCCAATCTATGATCTCACTTACCTGACCAATATGGTCGATCAGAATTGATTAGATAGTTCACTGACTCGTGTTAACCCATGTCAACCAAGGTTAATCAGTCTTGACTGATTATTACTAGGTGCCCATGGATCATTAGTTATGAGTAACCCTCCTTGTTTGCTGATATGGTCAGTGGGAGGTTGATCCATGTTTTCTCATCTCTTCTTCTGTCATGATAAGATTAAATCCTCTAAATTATTAGGTCCATAAAAAGATGAAGTTATAGGGATAACCAAGTCCTAGCCTCCCATTAAGTAGGATGGTAATGGATCCAATAGTTGGGTGTTCATTGGCAGATCCAAAGATCGGGTGTTCATCGGGCTATTGGAATTGCTGCTCCTTATATGATGGCTTAGTGCGACTCTATTAATGGTGGTCAGGTAGGCCGGCCAAAGTCGGGCTTGACTATTCGTTAGTTAGAAGCATCGAATTTTGTTATGTTAATGGTTGGACCTAACCGGGACCTTCAATAGGAGGCCCAAAGGTTGATTGAAGTGCATATTGGGGCAAAATCTAAATACTAGAGGTTACTTGGAGAAGTAATCGGTTAAAGAACCTACCTTTAGACATGCATGGGTGGGCCGGCCAAAATCAGGCTCATGTATTGTCTATTGGACTCTAGTACTGGTGCGATCGCTACACATCGATTTAAAACCTTAATTCCACTAATCTAAAATAGAATAGTGGGAGTAAAGGTCGAATCCTCAGGGACTTTTGTGTTACTTAAAGAAAATAAAACTAATATTAAAATAGAAAATAGAATAGCAAATAAATAGAAATACCTGTGAAGAAAGAAAATCAAGATATGATCTATTTTGAGAGTACGGCCCGTACTCGTAGATCACGGCCCGTCCCTTAGGTATAAATCAGTCAAGTTATTTTCTTCACTAGAAAAGAAGGAAACTTACCTCATAAGCTTGATTTATGTACCTTAATCCCGAATTATACTACTTCAATAAAAATAACACATAGATCAATATAAAATAAACAACCTTTTATTTCCTGAAGCAAAAGTACATCAATAAAAGAAATAATCACAGGAACAAGGGTCCCCTTTTCCTTTTCTGATTTCTGGCTCTCTGGAGTGGTGGAAGCGATGGAGTCTCGGCAGCACCTCAGCATCAAATCAGGATCCCGGGGAAATAGAGGTGGATGGGTGGAACGAAGTGAAATGAAGTGGAATGTGGAATAGAGCGGAGAGGTGGAGCAGAGAGAGTGGGGAAGAGGTGGAGCGGAGATATATAAGTCAGAATCCTTTTTAGATCGGAGAAGAAGACCGAAGGTTTTATAGATGGAAAGTACCACGTCGGGCCAGGGGAGGAATCGTGATGATTTCTTATCTTAATCTGTCGAACAATCTTGGTTCTATCTCCCTATCTTCACACCCATTCGCGTGATCCCAGCAGCCTCCTCCACATCCACGAACTTCCTCCTTATCTGAATGAACTCCTCTGTGTCCATCCAGCGTTGTCCAACCACGAACTTCAACTCCCGACCACAAACTTCTTCCTTTTGACAAGAGACCGAAGACTCTACGGTGAATGGCGGAGACCGGCCGAAGAGGGAGAAATCATGCGGTGGTTCGGACGGCTGCAGGGCGAGCTTCTCTGATTTAGCGATGATGCAGATGGATCACGGTCAGCAACAGGTGGACTGGTGACTTCTGGTGGCTTTGGCGGTAGCATGGATTTTTCGACCGTGGAAGGCTCTTGGCAGTGTGAGATATGGCTTTCCGGCATCCTCTCCAATCGACGGTGGAGTGGACAGGAGCTCCGATGGCTTGGATCGACATGGGACGGTGGTGAAGGAGTAAAAGAGAAGGCCATGGCTTTTGCGGCCATCTTTCTGGCCAAATGGGGCCTCTCCAGTTGGCAAGAGGGCCGCTGGCGGGTTGGGTGGCAGCAGGGGCGTCCCTCTAGCGAGTTTGGGCGCAAACGAAGAAGGATGGTCCACGGTTCTGTTTCATGGACCTCGGTCATGGCTGCTAGTGATCCACACAAAGCTTCATAGACTGAGCGGTCGGTCCTTGGTGGACCGGCCGCTTTAAACTTCATGAAATTGTTATATAATTCTTCAAAATTCTATTTCTAGTCTGTTCGAAGTTTGAATTGTGTGCCGTTTGTGCCGCTGGACTTCTAAAAATGAGCTCTTCACGTTTATGAAGTCAATTTCTGCAAAATACCACATGAAAGTATCAATTTTAACTAAATAAAGTTGGATTAATTATCATAATTTTAATAACTATCGTACCTCCCAACTTGAACTTTGCTCATCCTCGAGTATAGAAAATAAATTAGTCTTGTGTACTAACCTACCCAAGAAGTGAAAATCATCTTACTAACTCTAAAATCAGAGGATATCCAGTTAGATCATTAAAAAGGTACTTCATTGGATTACCAATTCCAACCATTTAGTGGTAGAGCGAAGTCCATGAAAATTTTAAGAGTTTTTCTTTTTCCAACTTTCTATCTAACTCTCTAAATTTTCCAACTTACTTTGGTTTTGGTGTAATATTTATTTAGTCCCCACTCTTTTTGTTTGTAAACAACAAGTAGAGTCAGGGCAATGTCCTGACATCTTGCTTTTTTGATAACCCTTGTAGCGAGCTTTAGGCCAATGACTCCCAAACCAGTTGGCTTTAGGGCATTAGATGTAAAATACCCCTTGGGCTTACTGATTCAAGTCAAAAAGCTTCAAGTCAAGACTGACTCTATAAAAGATTTCTTTACATCCCCATCTTTTGATGCGAACAACAATGCTTACTTAGGTGAAGGAGCCCGGTTACTCAGTGAGAGGTGCTAAAAACCCTAATTATTAAACTTAGGGGCTTTTTATGATGCTTATACCATTATAAGTAGGATTCTTTATCGAGATTATTGCCACCAAGATCGTCGTAGCCCGTAGTTGCTGTCAACGTCAGATCATCCCTCATCCTCTCGAGGTTGGCCAGTGCTTTAGGACCTGCAAAACAGGGGTTAGTGACTCGGGCCGGGGATTCCGGCGGGGGCACTCCAATGCTCAAGTCAGTGATGACCCAGGAAAACAGATCCTCCTGGTCGAGCCCCTCTTGATGGACTCCAAGCTAGAAGGAGTGAATGGTGTGAGAGTGGGGGTGCAAGTGTGCTGGGAGAGATGTTAACCGAGGTGGGCTGGCCCTCCTGTGAGGCTTCTTCTCCTTCACTCGCTTGGGTGATGTTCTGTGATTGAGTTTGCACTTGCATACCTTACCCCCTCTCTAGGGGTGTCGAATATTCTTTTAAGTCTAGGTGACCGTTGAGCACCTACCTTGGGATCTTCCCCATGCTGGCAGTGCACGTGCAGCGATGTTCCATGCCGTGGACAGGACATCTTTCCTGATTCGTGATAAGGGGGACTGTCATGTATTTTGACATTCCTTCCGATCGCCCCATTCTAAGAAGCCTTGCAGTGCCTCGATCAGGGGATCGCTGCCCCCGGGATTCGAATCTCCTGGTTGACTTTCTCTTTTGGGCGATGCAGGTAGTTGTGGAAAGCGTGGCACATTGGTCAGGGGGCTTCCTGCTTTTTTGGTGTAAACGACGATCGCAGATAGCATCATGGCTTAATAGGTGCTTCTTCGTGGCCTTCAAGCTGCTCGCCGGTGTTTCGGGGAGGTGGCTCTACCCCCTTGTTGGTCAGCGGTGCCGTCCGAGCTGGTTGCCGAACTGGAGAGCTGGGACTCGGCTCCGATCTGGGAGGCTTGACCTTGGGAGGCTCGACTGGTGGAGGAGGGCTGAGCTCGACTCTAACTCAGGGGGCTCGATCTACACAGATTCCCTCTCTCGAGGTTATGTTATCAGAGCAAAACCTCGCCGAGTTCGGGATCAGCCCAACAGGAGAGTTAGGTGAGTTCGGCTCGATTCCTTTTCTGCTCCTTTTAACTTCTTCTTTCTGAACTAGAGCTGACATAGTAACTTTTGTCTTCTGCATGCAGGTATGAGGTTCTCTATGGAAGATCTGCTCTCAATCACCCAGAAGAGGCCTCCGGTAGGATTGGCGAAGGAACCTTCTCCAAAGAGGTCTCATGGTGCGGGCGCATCGGCGGCCACCCCCAACGAGCAGATCGAGCCGAGGAGGCAAGAATCTGAGGCTGCTCCCACACAGGTAAGGGGAGTAGTGGCTACTGCACCTGAGCCAGAGCGGAGGGTGGCCAAGCCCATGGTGGAGCAGGTGAGGCGACGAGAGATGACCCCCGCCTCGGAGCCCGAGGTGGTCGACCGGGCCTGGGCCGCTACAGTAGCTGCCGCCATCATGTCATCCCATCCTCCAGAGCTCATCGTCATCGATGAGGAGGCGCGGGAAGGAGCGGATCCGGTAGCAGTGGCGCCACTAGAGGAGGCGCTGAGCTCCCAACTGGCCCCTGAGGCCTCTGCTGGCGGCGAAGCGGGTGACTCAACCTCGGGGGTAGGCAGGAGGGAGAGAGACTATTGTCAGACATTCAGAATAGGGCCCGACATCTCATTGCTTCGGGATCCAAAGCTAGCTGAACGCATGATGGATTTCTCCATCCAATCGTGCGATCGGCGGGAGATGGCAGGGAAGGTACTGGGGGATGCGATCAGCAGCATCTTCCCCCTACTATTCAAGGTAAGTGGGTTTAACCTCCTAGAGCTCTCTTTCCTTTTCCCTTCTCCTCTTGACATCTTATTGGTGTAGGTCGAAGCCGAGACACTCCTTATCAGGGACTACTACCTGAACCGGTTGAAGAACGACCAGCAACATGCAGCGAGGTCGAGGCTCTGAAGGTCGAGCTGAAGGAGAAGTCTGATGCCTCCCGAGAGCTCGGTCTAAAGAATGAGGAGCTCCAAAGGGGGCTCGCAGGTGCTGAAAGGCACTCGAAGGAGCTCCAGGAGGAGATCGACGGGAGTGGGGGGGGGTCGGTCGAAGAGTAAGGCTGAGGAGCTCGCGGCAACTAAGAAAAGGCTGAGCTTATTCAATGCCGAGGTAGTTTGGCAGAAGGGGATCGCCCAGTCCCTTCAAGCTGAGCTGGACGCGATGAAGAAAAAGCTGGAAGCGGCTGAGAGGGTGGCAGCGAAGGTGGCCAGGTCGGTGGAGGCGGCAAGGAAACAAGCCATCGAGGAGAGGAAGGAGGCGGAAGGGGCCATGGAAAGGTACAACGCCTCGAAGGAGTTCGCCGCCGAATTCTATCAGATGGTGTCGGACTCCTTCTACAAGGATTTTATGTACCTACGCGACCAAGTCGAGGGGTTCATCCCGATGAGGGCCGTAGCCGGCTCCACTTTCCTCGAGCTCTGGGCATGGATTCGGGTGTTGCAGAAGGATCAGCCATCGCCTCCAAACTTTCCCCACCGGTGCCGGTTGTCGAGGTTGGAGCTAAAGAGTCCGGAACCCCGGGGGAAGGAACTTCACCGCCGTGCAACCCTACTAACGAGGATGCCCGAGTAGAGTAGACTTCTACTTTCTTTCTTTTCCAGCATTGGCCCGGGTCGCCCGGCATGTCAGGGGCCCGAGAATATTTGTAAATGAACACCTGTTTTCAATGGAATGAGTTTTTTCTTCAACTGTCTTGACTTGAGCACTTCAGGCCTCAACCTCTTCCTCTTCTCCTTTCCTTTCTCTTTTCTTTTCTTCTCTTTTTTTTTACATATATATACATGCGATGGGATAAGAAGAGAGGTTTCTGCCTTGTTGCTAGATGTCCTGGACTCTAGTGCTATAGAGTTGAACTCTAGGCTTCGGCATCTCGAAGCTGGGCTCAGAGACTTAGTGGCCGGAGATCTGAGCTCCAAGCTTTGTGTCTTGGAGTTGGGCTCAGAGACTTAGTGGCCGAAGATCTGAGCTCTAGGCTTTAGGGTCTCAGCGCTAGGCTCTGGGACCTGGTGGCCAGAAAGCTTGATTCCGAGCTTTGATGTCTTGGAGCTGGGCTCGAAGAATTGGTGGCTGGAAAGCTTGGCTCCGGGCTTTGAGGTCTCGGTGCTAGGCTTTGGGACCTAGTGGCCGGAAAGCTTGGTTCCAGGCTTTGATATCTTGGAGCTGGGATCGAAGACTTGGTGGCCGGAGAGCTTGGCTCCAGGCTTTGAGGTCTCGGTGCTAGGCTTTGGGACCTGATGGCCGGAAAGCTTGGTTCGGGTTTTGATGTCTTGGAGCTGGGCTTGAAGACTTGGTGGCCGGAGAGCTTGGCTCTGGCTTGGATGTTTAGGAGCTGGGCTCGAAGACTTGGTAGCCGGAGAGCTTGGCTCCGGGCTTTGATGTCCTGGAGCTGGGCTCAAAGACTTGGTGGCCGAAGATCTGAGCTCCGAGCTTGGATGTCTGGGAGCTGGGCTTGAATACTTGGTGGCCGGAGAGCTTGGCTCCGGGCTTTGATATCCTAGAGCTGGGCTTAAAGACTTGGTGGCCGAAGATCTAAGCTCCGGGCTTGGATGTCTGGGAGCTGGGCTCGAAGACTTGGTGGCCGGGAGCTTGGCTTCGGGCTTTGATGTCCTGGAGCTGGGCTCAAAGACTTGGTGGTCGAAGAGCTTGGCTCCGAGCTTAGATGTCTGAGAGCTGGGCTCGAAGACTTGGTGGCCGGAGAGCTTGGCTTCGGGTTTTGATGTCCTGGAGCTGGGCTCAAAGACTTGGTGGCCGAAGATCTGAGCTCCGGGCTTTGAGGTCTCGGAGAGGCTCTGGGACCTGGTGGTCGGAAAGCTTGGTTCCGGGCTTTGATGTCCTGGAGCTGGGCTCGAAGACTTGGTGGCGGAGAGCTTGGCTCCGGGCTTGGATAACTAGGAGCTAGGCTCGAAGACTTGGTGACCGAAGATCTTGGCTTTGAGCTTGGAGCATCAGACCTGGGGTCTGGCGGGAGTTCTCCTGCAAGGCAAGAAATATTTGCACAAGGGAAACCTTAATTATCGATGAGAAGGTACCTTACGCTATTAGTGCCGGAGAATCGGGAACCGTGTTTTGATGTCGGAGAGTTGGGTTCCGAGTTTTGGCATGCTAGGCCTTGGGCTGGGTAGATATTTTCTACAAGATGGAAGGCGATTTGTGCCAAAAGGGGTCTTTATTATTTTAAAGGGTGAGCCTCACATTACCGATATACTTCCTCAGGTTACAGGCATTCCATGTTCGCGAGAATCTGGCACCGTCCAGATCCGTGAGGTAGTAGGCTCCATGCAGAAGAGCTTCGACCACCTTATAGGGACCTTCCCAGTTTGGCGAGAGCTTGCCGCTCTCTCGGGGTTGAAACGCTTCAGCTCGGCGGAGCACCAGGTCGCCAGTTCGAAACACCTTGGGTCTTACTCGGGCATTATAGTATCGGGCAACTCGTTGTCGGTATGCTGCCATCCGGAGTCGAGCTTTATCTCTAGTCTCCTCGAGGAGGTCCAAGTTGAGTAAAAGGTGCGCCGAGTTCTATGCTTCGTCATATTACTGTAATCGCAGCATGGGCAGGCCGAGCTCAACTGGGACCACGACCTCGGCACTGAAGACGAGGTTGAAGGGCATCTCGTCCGTCGCTGTCCTAGGCATCGTGTGGTAGGCCTAGAGAATACTTGGGAGTTCTTTCGCCCACCTGCCCTTGGCTTGGTCCAGTCTTGTCCTGAGCCCGTGGAGGATAGTTCAGTTGGTCACTTCGGCTTCTCCGTTTGATTAGGGATGAGCGACGGAGGTGAAACGATGCTGGATTCCATGCTCGGCACAGAAACCTTCGAACTCTCGATTGTCAAACTGCCGCCCGTTATCGGTGATGATGCAGCGGGGGAGTCTGAAGCGGCATATATTGACTTCCAAAAGAATTGACGGATCTTAGCTTCTGTGATCCGTGCTAGTGGCTCCACTTCCACCCATTTAGTGAAGTAGTCGATAGCCACCAGCAAGAACCTCCGTTGTCCCGGCATAGTGGGAAATGGCCCTAAAATGTCCATTTCCCAATAGGTGAAGGGCCAAGGGGCGGAGAGTTGTGAGATCGCTGCCGTCGGCTGACGTTGTATATGAGCATGGCGCTGGCTTTTGTTGCACCTCTTCACGAAGTCGATGGCATTCTCCCTCGTGGTCTCCCAGAAGTATTCCTAGCGGAGAGCTTTGTACGCCAACGTCCTTCCTCCCACGTGGTTCCTGCACAGGCCTTCATGTATCTCCTGGAGAACGAAAGCTGCCTCTATTGGTCTCAAGCACTTCAAAAGCGGGTATGAGTAGGATCGGTGGTAGAGCTGTCCTTCCATTAGGACAAACCAGGAGGCTTTCTTTTTGACGAGACCGGCCTCCATGTGGTCCTCAGGCAAAGTGCCATCAGTGATGTATCTGATGTATCTATCCATCCAGCTCGACTCCAGGATGACTTGGTGCACCTCCTTGGGAGCTTCGTAGCTTGGATTTTCGAGGTACTTAATGTATGCACGCCCCAGCGATGAGTCCGACAAGGTTGCGAGTCTCGACAGTGCATCCACGCGAGCGTTCTCCCCGTGGGAGATGTGGAAGATGTTGAAGCGTTGGAAGCCTATCGTGCACGAACGGACTTGCTCCAGGTACTTCATCATCTAGGGATCTCTAGCTTCATACTCTTCGAAAACTTGTCCGGCCACCAGTTGGGAGTCGGTGAAGACCTTCAGGTTCTGGATGCCTAGCTCGCGTGAAACCTTTAGGCCCGCGAGGAGCGCCTTGTACTCCGCTTGGTTATTTATCGCGGCAAATTTGAAATGGAGGGCACATCCGCCACGACCTTGTCGCTATTGGCGAAAATGAGTCCTGCTCCGCTTCCACCGCAGTTAGATGCACCATCCACGTGGAGGACCTAAGGTCCTCCTCCTTACTGGGCTTAACTTGGTGCTCCTTGGAAGTCTGCTCTGACTCCTCGATGAGTCCCGTTCACTTGACAAGAAAGTCGGCTAGGACCTGGGCCTTCTGTGACGACCTCGATCGATACGCGATATCGAACTTGCTCAGTATCAGGGACCATTTAGCCAACCGCCCAGATGTTTCGGGGTGGCTGAGTATGGTCCTCAGCGGTTGGTCCATTACCACTATAATTGGATGCGCTTGGAAGTAGGGCCTGAGGCGCTTAGCAGACATTATTAGAGCAAAAATAAGTTTTTCAGAGCGGGTATACATGATCTCCGCATCGTGGAGGATTTTGCTGGTATAGTATACCGGCTTTTGAGATCCGTCCTTATCCACACGGATGAGGACCGAGTTGACAACTCCAGGTGTGATCGCCAGAAAGAGTAGGAGCTTCTCCCTTCCTCCGGTCTGGAGAGCAGCGGGGGAGAAGTCAGGAACTCCTTTAGTTCTTCAAAAGTTGCCCTGCACTCCTCCGTCCAGGTAAAGTCATGCATCTTTCACAGTGCCTTAAAGAAGGAAAGGCAGCGATCGACCGACCTCGAAATGAACCGGCTCAAGGCTACAATACACCCCGTCAGGTGCTGGACCTGCTTCTGGATGTCGGGTGCTCCATGTCGACGATCGCTTGGATCTTCTCTGGGTTCACTTCAATGTCCCTCTGAGTGACCATGAAGCCAAGGAACTTCCCTGCACCACTTCTGGTGGGGACACCGGAGGTACCAGAATAAGACAGAGGCTTTTCAACCCTCTGTGAATTGATCAATAATTTATAAGTCCATCTATAATAAGGGCTTAGCCCATCTGAGTCCTTTTTTAGTTGTTGTTTGAGTCTTTTGAGTTGTTATTTCAGTTCTGTACCAGTCAGCTTATGTTGAGCTAGTTCAGTCCAATGCTAGTCAGCTCATGTTGAACTAATTTTATTTTTTGAGTCCTGTCCAAGCATACTGAAGACTCAAGACTATATCATACAAGTGAAGACCAAGCCCAACTAGATTGAATACATGGAAGTATAGCCCAAGTCCAACCCAGCTTGAAGATTTGAAGACCCCAGGAGGAAAATTCAGAAAACCCTGATTTCTTGCAGATGCCCTCCAGATGCCCAGATTCCCTTCCAGATGCCAAAGTATATTCATAGATAAGGGCATCCATGATTCCAGAGGTCCATCTACATCCTAGCCCAAAGAAATCAAGCCCAGGTGCCAAGCCCAAGCCCTTAAGAAGCAAGATACCAGGGAATATTCCTGCTACCTGGCTACCATGCCACCCAGCTTCCAGAGGCCCAAACCCATGCACCCGAGCCCCTTTGGGCCGGCCTTTTGCTACTCCTAGAAGCCAAACACGCCCCTCTAGGCGTTCTTGGAGTGTTGGCCAAGTCAAGAAAATTTTTAGGGATTTTTTCTACCTAATGTTTCCTTATTTTCTAGCTAGGGTTTGAGAGGGAAAATGATTCTTATGTAAAGACTTATGTGCCCTTACTTGGAGCCCAAGGTTAAGGGTCTATTTAAGGGACCCTAGCCTCTTGTATGAAACCTAATTTTTGATATGAGTTAAAACCTTGAGTTCTTCTATTGAGTTGTGTGATACCCTGCTGTGTGCATAAAGGGATTTGTGAAAGTTTTTCTTCCCAGTGCTGCAATCATCTTCCTGCTGCCAACAAGCCTCTCAGATCCCTGGATGCCCACTCAAAAGAAGCCTTCCCTTGCTGTTTTCCCTTTGTTTTCTTATTCCTTGTGAGTTTTCTAACCCTGACAGGTTGTTTGCAGGTCCCCGAGTTCCTACGAATCCAACGACTCCAGCCAAGCCTCAATCAGATCACCGAGCAGAAAGCCGGGTATCCGCGGGTCTTTGGCTCAGTTTTCCAGGCTGCATCCGTCGAGGAACGAGAGACCCTTTTGCTGCGATCTTCACAGACATTGTCAGGTACACCCCCTCTACCTCCAATAGTT
Organism: Areca catechu; assembly: GCA_021397845.1. NCBI lineage: Eukaryota > Viridiplantae > Streptophyta > Magnoliopsida > Arecales > Arecaceae > Areca > Areca catechu. The sequence continues at coordinate 64,762,251 of CM038045.1, forward strand.
TATTGTAGGAGAACTTGCCCTAACCGAGGCTTCTCAGCCCCGGCGATCCTTCTTTTCTACTTTTCTAGGTCATAATCTGCATGCTGATCTTCTAAAATTATATAAAATTCCCTATAACTTATTTTAATCTAAATTCAGGAATTAATCACTCAACCCCACATATAAAATATACAAAAAAATGCATGCATATTAGTCCCCATCATTTGGTATCAGAGCTTAGATTAGGGCTTGTTTTCTGCAATTTTTCAGTCCGTATATACTATGTTATTTTAATTATTTCTCCATGATAAAAACTATAAAAATTCTGAAATTTATTTTTCTAGATTCAAAATAATTCACAGTAATTTTGAGAATTTTTTGAATTTTATTATGGCCTGTGAAATTTCTGCAAGCCAAAATATAGCCTGCAAAATTTGGCTCTATTTTTTTCAGCAAGACAAGTTTGGAAGTTTTAGGGTTTTATTTAGCATTTTTTGCATATCTTTAATTTTAATATATTTCCTGCATATTAGGCCATAATTGCAAGTTTTCTTCTATTTAAGAAAATACCAAAAAAAAAATTTACATATTCTCCAAAAATACCAAAAACATCTAAACCCTAATTTGCATCCTCATCTGCCTGCCATCATTGCATAATTTACTTTTAAGGGCACTCTTGCTATATCAGATAAGGGGAGGAGTGATAACCTCTCCTTAGCCCAAAAATCAATCCCTTGTATTCGGTCTCAAGCCTTAACCTAAAATTAACTAGACTTAATTGTCCTAGGGGCTAGGGACACCAAACTGGTCGGGTCCGGCTAGTGTTAGATCACTGTGTCAAGTTAACCTGTGTGTGCCTTGTGCTCAGTGTCTAGAACGGTGGTTTAGGGATTCAATCCCGAAGGGCTTGTGTGCTAGTCTGCCTACCTGGCCAATCTCTGATTGGTGTCTAGGATTGGCAATCAGGGACCTAACACTCCCCTTACACCTGCCTGGCTGAGTACATGATACTATAGGCTAGTTTGCCACCCTGATTGAGCATCTAGTTTAGACTCTAAGTCTAGTCAGCTGTAGTCGGTCTGATCAAGTCTTGCATGAGCACTAGATCAGGGGTTTCATATCACCCACCTCCTTCACAAATGTCTGAACCCATGAAAAATTTGCAAGCCCAAATAAAAGCACTCACTGAGCATCTAACCCAATCCATGGCCCAATTGACTACCCAGTTAACTCAGTCTAGTACCCAAACCAACAATAGAATTGACCATCTTGCGATAGGTTTGGCCAGTTAGAAGGCCATGTAGGGACCATAGAAAGAACCCATGGGTCACAGTCTGATCCAGATCCTGAGTCCCCTCATCCTGACCTGTACTACAATCCTCAACCTATGAGGACCCCAAACCTTGATCCATACCGAGAGTTGAACCTAGGAGAGCCCCTCAGCCTGACCCATACAATAATACTGAACCTAGAAGAACCCCTTACCATGACCCTTATTATGATACTGAACCTAGAAAGACCCCTTACCATGACCCTTTTTATGATACTGAACCCAGGAAAACCCAATACTCTGACCCATATAGGGAGTCCAATCCTAGGAGAACCCAATACTCTGACCCATATAGGGAGTCCAATCCTAGGAGAACCCAACTCTGACCATATAGAGAGCCCAACCCTAGGAGAACCCAATATTCTGACCCATATAGGGAGTCCAACCTTAGGAGAACCCAATATCCTGACCCATATAGGGAGCCTAACCTTAGGAGGACCCCATACCATGATCCATCCTAGAACCTGACCATGGAGCTGACCCAAAATCCTATGACCCCAGATCCTCTAATCCCATGACCCATAGATCTGCACCCTTGTCCTATGAGCCCAGAGAACCATAACCCCTAGGTATCAATCTAGTACTAGTCAGGTTTTCCTTAGTCAACTTGAACCCTATAGGATTAGTATCCCAAAATATGAACCCAGTAGTGAGCCACTACCCCTTAGGCAACCTAAACCTACTAGGATTAGTGTCCATAATCAGAAACCAGGACCTAGCCAATTTTTTCCTAGCCGACCTTCTCCAACCATTCCTGAGATTGACAAGGCTTACATTAACGTGGAAGTGTATGAAGCTGATGCGAGCCTAGTGGATGAGTATGAGGGAGAAGAGGAGACATCTTTAGATGACCTAGAATTAGCTAACCCAATAGATAACCAGGTAGAAGCCAACCTAGAGGTAGTTGACCCTAACCACATCCAACCTAAAGCTATAGTGGAAGAACAAATAGAGGAAGAGAACCTAGGTACTGCTGCTAGAGCCTTACCTGAGGAAACCATAAAGGAGAGCCAAATTATAGAGTCTAGTCCAAAAATACAAGAACTAGAAGAATTTATTAAGGATCTGATCTCTTTGAATCAATACCTTCAAGATGAGTCCCCTCCTATAGTTCCCATTAAGGACCTCTTCCCCAAAATTGGCGACCCATCCTTCCATTATGCAAACCTGTAGATATAGCTCAACCTCATAAGGTTAACCTCATTAGTATAGGATTAGTTCCTGACACCCATCTTTTATCCTACTTTATCAAACTAACCATGAACCTTTTTCTCTACCCTACCAAACTAATTCTGAACCCACTTCTTATTTTCTGCCCTTTCTAGATGTCTCCAACATTTCTAGGATCATTAGATTGCATTTAGTTGAAATTAGCGTACTGCATGCATTCATTATGCATGTTAGGTTTGCATTATACTTCTGGCATACCCTTTGGCATTTGCTTGGAGTCCATTGTAAATACTCTTATGCACACCACACTAGGGTCAGACCTAAAGAGTCTATAGTCTCTTAGGTTTAAGCCCATAAAAGTCTAATAAATTTCCTTCGATAGGAATGCAAAGTCGAGTCTATTAGGTATTAGTATGAGTCCTTTGAATCATTTGTTAGGAGTTTGCATGTGCCCAGCATGTTCACCACCTACACTAATTTTAAACAAACTGGCTAATTCCTGAAGATGGATCAAAGAATTTGATGTAGTGGATTCTATCTTGGTTAGGCTTAGGCTTAAAAGAAGCTTTATGCTCGCAGAGCCGGGCCTTTTAAAGTGATAGAGAAGGATTGGATCAAATGCCTATGTGTTAGACTTGCCTTCGGATAGGGCATTAGTTCTACCTTCAATATTACAGACCTGGTTGAGTATAGGGAACCGACAGCGATACCTAGTGAGACCTTTGGACCTATTTCTTTTCATTGTGAGTGACCCTAACCCAGAGTGTCCACTAACAAAGGCCTGAGAGAGGAGAACGGATCGAGCGTATCCTGGACGATCAAGCCATCACGACCCAGGGTCGTGACTATCAACGCTTCCTGGTCCGATGGCAAGGCGGCCAGAGTCGGACGATTTATGGATTTCTCGAGAGAACTTGCAGCACCTCAACCCAGGACCCTCGAGAGATATGTGAGCCAGCTTGATCTTCACTCGACAGGGTCGAGTTCCTCCCACCCCGAGAGAATTGGTGGGGACACCGAAGGTACCAGAATAAAACAAAGGCTTTTCAACCCTCTGTGAATTGATCAATAATTTATGAGTCCATCTATAATAAGGGCTTAGCCCATCTGAGTCCTTTTTTAGTTGTTGTTGAGTCTTTGAGTTGTTATTTCAGTTCTGTACCAATCAGCTTATGTTGAGCTAGTTCAGTCCAATGCTAGTCAACTCATGTTGAACTAATTTTATTTTTTGAGTCCTGTCCAAGCATACTGAAGACTCAAGAATATATCATACAAGTGAAGACCAAGCCCAACTAGATGAATACATGGAAGTATAGCCCAAGTCCAACCCAGCTTGAAGATTTGAAGACCCCAGGAGGAAAATTCAGAAAACCTGATTTCTTGCAGATGCCCTCCAGATGCCCAGATTCCCTTCCAGATGCCAAAGTATATTCATAGATAAGGGCATCCATCGAGGAACGAGAGACCCTTTGCTGCGATCTTCACAGACGTTGTCAGGTACACCCCCTCTACCTCCAGTAGTTTATTGTAGGAGAACTTGCCTATCGAGGCTTCTCAGCCCCGGCGATCCTTTCTTTCTACTTTTCTAGATCCTAATCTGCATGCTGATCTTCTAAAATTTATATAAAATTTCCTACAACTAATTTTAATCTAAAACTTGGAAATTAATCACTCAACCCCACATATAAAATATACAAAAAAAATTGCATGCATATTAGTCACCCATCAACTTCGAAGGCGTACTTTGCTGGTGTCAATTTCATTGGTGCTTTCAAAGATTGTTGAGCTCGAAGAGGTCGACGACGTGTCCGAGCTCAGCTTGCTCATGACAAGCATGTCATCCAGTACACTGCATATAGGCCAATCTGATCTTTGAAGATCCTATTGACCAGACGCTGGTACGTGGCCCCAGCATTCTTCAGACCAAAGGGCATCATCTTGTAGCAGTAAGTCCCTTGGTCGGTAATGAAGGTGGTGTGCTCCTTCTCCCTTGGGTGCATCTATATCTGATTGTATCCGGAGAATGCATCCATAAAAAAGAGAAGTCGGTGACCCGAGGTAGCGTCCACCGGTTGATCAATCTTTGGCAGGAAAAAACTATCCTTCGGGCATGCCTTGTTAAGGTCGATGTAGTCCACACAGATCCTCTATTTACCATTTTTCTTCTTGATCATCACCACATTCGCCATCCAACTTGGGTATTGCACCTCTCGAACGAAGCCGACGGTGAGGAGTTTGTCGACCTTCTCGTTGATTGGCGCTTGCCTCTCAGGGGTGAAACTCCTCTTCTTCTGCCGAACTGGCCTGCACTTCGGGTCAATGCTCAGCTTGTAAGTGATGATGTCAGAGGGAATACCTGGCATGTCGGCCGCTGTCCAGGCGAACACGTCAGCGTTCGCTCGTAAGAACTCCAATAGGTGGGTTCTTTCCTCCTCTTGTAGTTGGGCCCCAATCTGTATCGTCTTCTCTTGATCGACTCTAAGTGAAAAAGACAGTAGGTGCTCGACCGGGCCACCCCTGGGGTCTTGCACCCTTCAGTTGAGCTTGTCTACCATGGGATCTTCCTCGGGGACTTTGGTACCTGAGGTGCACCCCTCATTTCGTCAACTCCATAGGGAGTTGGGAACTGCACCAGCAGCCATCTCGTGGAGACGACGATGTCGAGCAGATTGAGCCCAGGTTGGTTGAGGATCACATTGTAGGCCGAAGGCAGTCTAACTACTTTGAAGGTCATCATGACAGTGCTCTGCCGTGGTGGGGTCCTGGCAATGACTGGGAGAGTGATCTCTCCCTCAACCCTTATTGAATCCCCTATGAAATCGACAAGGGTGTGTGCATAGGTCTGAGCTATGCAAAAGACAAATTCATTCTGGAGAAGGCATCATAAAAAAGCACATCTATGGAGCTTTCACTATCAACCATGATGCATTTTACAGGATGCTTTGTGATCGTCATTTCAACGACCACGGCATTATTTACATTTCCTCCCCAATCTCTCCCTTCCCTCATAAAGAGGAGTACATCTTCAGATTGCCCTGCCCCCCGAGCCTTCTCGGGCATGCGCTCGACTCCCCAACATATCATCCCTACCGGCTTTTCGGTAGGGCGGTTGTCCATTATAGAAACTAGCAGGAGGGCGACGAGCGCCTGAGGTTCTGTTTGAGGTCTGCCCCCCACGTACCTCCCGAGGTAACCTCTCTTGATGAGTTCTTCGATCTCCTTCTTGAGGTTGCGGCATTCCTCGGTGTCGTGGTCATGGTCACGGTGGTAGCAACAATACTTCTTCTTGTCATGGCTAGGGGATGGCCTCATCGAAGGTGGACGCTTCAGGTAGGGCTCACCTTCGATCTCCATCAGGATTTTCATCCTTGGGGCGAGCAGGGGGGTGAGTGTGGTGGGGACACCTGAGGCACCAGAATAAGATAGAGGCTTTTTCAACCCTCTGTAAATTGATCAATAATTTATGAGTCCATCTGTAATAAGGGCTTAGCTCATCTGAGTCCATTTTAGTTGTTATTTGAGTATTTTTAGTTGTTATTTCAGTTCTGTACTAGTCAGCTCATGTTGAGCTAGTTCAGTCCAATGCTAGTCAGCTCATGTTGAGCTAATTTTATTTTTTGAGTCCTGTCCAAGCATACTGAAGACTCAAGACTATATCATACAAGTGAAGACCAAGTCCAACTATATTGAAGACATGGAAGTATAGCACAAGTCCAACCCAGCTTGAAGATTTGAAGACCCCAAGAGGAAAATTCAGAAAATCCTGATTTCTTGCAGATGCCCTCCAGATGCCCAGATTCCCTTCCAGATGCCAAAATATATTCATATACCAAGGCATCCATGATTTTAGAGGTCCATCTACATCCTAGCCCAAAGAAATCAAGCCCAGGTGCCAAGCCCAAGCCCCTAAGAAGCAAGATACCAGGGAATATTCCTGCTACCTGGCTACCAGGCCACCCCAGCTTCCAGAGGCCCAAACCCATGCACCCGGGCCCCTTTGGGCCGGCCTTTTGCTGCTCCTAGAAGCCCAACACGCCCCCTAGGCGTCCTTGGAGTCTTGACCAAGTCAAGAAAAAATTTTAGGGATTTTTCTACCTAATATTTCCTTATTTTCTAGCTAGGGTTTGAGAGGGAAAAGGATTCTTATGTAAAGACTTATGTACCCTTACTTGGAGCCCAAGGTTAAGGGTCTATTTAAGGGACCCTAGCCTCTTGTATGAGGGGAATTTTTGATGAATGAAAACCTTGAGTTCTTCTATTGAGTGGTGTGATACCCTGCTGTGTGCATAAAGGGGTTTGTGAGAGTTCTTCTTCCCGGTGTTTGCAATCATCTTCCTGCTGCCAACAAACCCTCCAGATCCCTGGACGCCCACTCCAAAAGAAGCCTTCCCTTGCTGTTTTTACTTTGTTTTCTTGTTCCTTTGTGAGCTTTCTAATCCCTGACAGGTCGTTTGCAGGTCCCTGAGTTCCTACGAATCCAACGACTCCAGCCAAGCCTCAATCGGATCACCGAGCAGAAAGCCGGGTATCCGCGGGTCTTTGGCTCGGTTTTCCAGGCCGCATCCGTCGAGAAACGAGAGACCCCTTCGCTGCGATCTTCACAGACGTTGTCAGGTACACCCCTCTACCTCCAGAAGTTTTATTGTAGGAGAACTTGCCCTAACCGAGGCTTCTCAGCCCCGGCGGTCCTTCTTTGCTACTTTTCTAGGTCCTAATCTGCATGCTGATCTTCAAAAATTCATACAAAATTCCCTACAAATAATTTTGATCTAAAATTTGGGAATTAATCACCTAACTCAACATGTAAAACATACAAAAAAAATTGCATGCATTTTAGTTCCGCATCATTTGGTATCAGAGCTTAGATTAGGGCTTGTTTTCTGCAATTTTTCAGTCCGTATATACTCTATTATTTTAATTATTTCTCCCTATTAAAAACTCGAAAAATTCTGAAATTTATTTTCCTGGATTTATCATAATTCACAGTAATTTTAAAAAAATTTTCCAAATTTTATTATGGCATGTGAATTTTCTGCAAGCCGAAATAGGGCCTGCAAATTTTCGGCTCTGTTTTTTTTAGCAAGACATGTTTGGAAGTTTTAGGGTTTTGTTTAGGAGTTTTTGCATATTTCTTAATTTTAGTATATTTTCAGTATATTAGGTCATAATTTGCAAGTTTTCTTCTATTTAAAAAAAAAAATACCAAAAAAAAAATATACATATTTTCCAAAAATACCAAAAAAAAAAAATATCTAAACCTTAATTTGCATCCTCATCTGCCTGCCATCATTGCATAATTTACTTTTAAGGGCACTCTTGCTATATCAGATGGGGGGAGGATTTGATCACCTCTCCTTAGCCCAAAACCACATCCCTTGCATTCAGTCCCAAGCCTTAACCTAAAATTAATTAGACTTAATTTACCCTAGTGGTCTAGGGACATCAACTGGTCGGGTCCGGGATAGTGTTAGATCACTGTGTCAAGTTAACCTGTGTGTGCCTTGTGCTCAGTGTCTAGAATGGTGGTTTAGGGATTCAATCCCGAAGGGCTTGTGTGCTGGTCCGCCTACCTGGCCAATCTCTGATTGGTGTCCAGGATTGGCAATCAGGGACCTAACACTCCCCTTACACCTGCCTGGCTGAGTACAGGGTTACTATAGGCTAGTTTGCCACCCTGATTGAGCATCTAGTTTGGACTTTAGGTCTAGTCAGCTATAGTCGGTCTGATCGAGTCTTGCATGAGCACTAGATCAGGAGTTTCATATCACCCACCTCCTTCATAAATGTCTGAACCCATGGAAAACTTACAAGCCCAAATAAAAGCCCTAGTTGATCAAATGGCCCAGATGACTACCCAGATGACCCAGTTAACTCAGTCTCGTATTCAAACCAATGATAGAATTGACCATCTTGCCAATAGGTTTGATCAGTTAAAAGTCCGGGTAGGGACCCCAAGAAAAACCCATGGGTCACAGTTTGAGCCAGATCCTGATTCCCCTCAACCTAGGAGGACCCCAAACCCTGATCTATACCATGAGGTCGAACCTAGGAGATCCCCTTATTCTGACCCGTACTATAATCCTCAACCTAGGAGGACCCCAAACCCTGATCCATACCGAGAGATTGAACCTAGGAGAGCCCCTCAGCCTGACCCATACAATAATACTGAACCTAGAAGAACCCCTTACCATGACCCTTATTATGATACTGAACCTAGAAGAACCCCTTACCGTGACCATTATTATGATACTGAACCCAGGAGAACCCAATACTCTGACCCATATAGGGAGTCCAATCCTAGGAGAACCCAATACTCTGACCCATATAGGGAGCCCAACCCTAGGAGAACCCAATACTCTGACCCATATAGGGAGCCCAACCCTAGGAGAACCCAGTATTCTGACCCATATAGGGAGTCCAACCCTATGAGGACCCAAAATCCTGACCCATATAGAGAGCCCAACCTTAGAAGGACCCCATACCATGATCCATCCTTAGAACCTGACCATAGAGCTAACCCAAAATCCTATGACCCGAGATCCTATAATCCCATGACCCATAGATCTGCACCCTTGTCCTATGAGCCCAGAGAACCCATAACCCCTAAGTATCAGCCTAGTCATGCTTCCCCTAGTCAACTTGAACCCCATAGGATTAGTATCCCTAAATATGAACCCAGAAGTGAGCCACTACCCCTTATACAACCTGAACCTACTAGGAATAGTACCCATAATCAGAGACCAGAACCTAACCAATTTCCTGCTAGCCGACCTTCTCCAACCATTCCTGAGATTCACAAGGCTTACATTAACGCGGAAGTGTATGAAGCTGATGTGAGCCTAGTGGATGAGTATGAGGGAGAAGAGGAGACACCTTTAGTAGACCTAGAATTAGCTGACCCAGTAGATGCCCAGGTAAAAGCCAACCTAGAGGTAGTTGACCTTGACCACATCCAACCTAAAGCTATAGTGGAAGAACAAATAGAGGAAGAGAACCTGGGTACTGCTACTAGAGCCTTACCTGAGGAAACCATAGAGGAGAGCCAAATTATAGAGTCTTGTCCTAAAATACAAGAACCTGAAGATTTTATTAAGGACCTGATCTTTTTGAATCTATACCTTCAAGATGAGCCTCCTCCTATAGTTCCCATTAAGGACCTCTTCCCTGAGATTAATAACCCATCCTTCCATTATACAAATCCCATAGATATACCGCAACCCCGTAAGGTTAACCTCATTAGTATAGGATTAGTTCCTGACACCCCATCTTTTATCCTACTTTATTCAACTAACCATGAACCATTTTCTCTACCTTACCAAACTAATTCTGAACCCACTTCCTATTTTCTGCCCTTTCCTGACACCTCCAGCATTTATAGGATTATTAGATTGTATTTAATTGAGATTAGCATACTGCATGCATTCATCACGCATGTTAGGTTTGCATCTTACTTCTGGCACACTCTTTGGAATTTGCTAGGAGTTCACTGTAAATTTTCATGTGCATGTCAAGCTAGGATCAAACCTAGGGAACCTATAATCTCTTAGGTTTAGATCCAAAGAGTTCAATAAGATTTCCTTCTATAAGAATGCATAGTCAAGTCTGTTAGGTGTAGGTTTGAGTCCTTTGCATCATCTTGTTAGGAGTCTGCATGTGCCTAGCATGTTCACCACTCACACTAATATTAAAACAACTGGCTAATTCCCGAAGATGGATCAAAAAAAAAAAAAATTTGATGTAGTGGATTTTATCTTGGTTAGGCTTAGGCCTAAAAGAAGCTTCATGTTCGCAGAGCCGGACCTTTTAAAGTGATAGAGAAGGTTGGATCAAATGCCTAGGTGTTAGACTTGCCTTCGGATTTGGGCATTAGTTCTACCTTCAATATTACAGACCTGGTTGAGTATAGGGAACCGGCAGCGCTACCTAGTGAGGCCTTTGGACCTATTCCTTTTCATTGTGAGTGACCCTAACCTAGAGTGTCCACAAACAAATTTAGCCTGAGAGAGGAGAACGGATCGAGCGTATCCTGGACAATCAAGCCATCACGACCCAGGGCCATGACTATCAACGCTTCCTGGTCCGATGGCAAGGCCGGCCAGAGTCGGACGATTCGTGGATTTCTCGAGAGGACTTGCAACGCCTCAACCCAGACCTTCTCGAGAGATATGTGAGCCAGTATAACCTTCACTCGACAGGGTCGAGTTCCTCCCACCCCGGGAGAATTGGTGGGGACACCTGAGGCACCAGAATAAGATAGAGGCTTTTTTAACCCTCTGTAAATTGATCAATAATTTATGAGTCCATCTGTAATAAGGGCTTAGCTCATCTGAGTCCATTTTAGTTGTTATTTGAGTATTTTTAGTTGTTATTTCAGTTCTGTACTAGTCAGCTCATGTTGAGCTAGTTCAGTCCAATGCTAGTCAGCTCATGTTGAGCTAATTTTATTTTTTTGAGTCCTGTCCAAGCATACTGAAGACTCAAGACTATATCATACAAGTGAAGACCAAGTCCAACTATATTGAAGACATGGAAGTATAGCACAAGTCCAACCCAGCTTGAAGATTTGAAGACCCCAAGAGGAAAATTCAGAAAACCCTGATTTCTTGCAGATGCCCTCCAGATGCCCAGATTTCCTTCCAGATGCCAAAATATATTCATATACCAAGGCATCCATGATTTTAGAGGTCCATCTACATCCTAGCCCAAAGAAATCAAGCCCAGGTGCCAAGCCCAAGCCCCTAAGAAGCAAGATACCAGGGAATATTCCTGCTACCTGGCTACCAGGCCACCCCAGCTTCCAGAGGCCCAAACCCATGCACCCGGGCCCCTTTGGGCCGGCCTTTTGCTGCTCCTAGAAGCCCAACACGCCCCCCTAGGCGTCCTTGGAGTCTTGACCAAGTCAAGAAAAAATTTTAGGGATTTTTCTACCTAATATTTCCTTATTTTCTAGCTAGGGTTTGAGAGGGAAAGGATTCTTATGTAAAGACTTATGTACCCTTACTTGGAGCCCAAGGTTAAGGGTCTATTTAAGGGACCCTAGCCTCTTGTATGAGGGAAATTTTGATGAATGAAAACCTTGAGTTCTTCTATTGAGTGGTGTGATACCCTGCTGTGTGCATAAAGGGGTTTGTGAGAGTTCTTCTTCCCGGTTTTGCAATCATCTTCCTGCTGCCAACAAACCCTCCAGATCCCTGGACGCCCACTCCAAAAGAAGCCTTCCCTTGCTGTTTTTACTTTGTTTTCTTGTTCCTTTGTGAGCTTTCTAATCCCTGACAGGTCGTTTGCAGGTCCCTGAGTTCCTACGAATCCAACGACTCCAGCCAAGCCTCAATCGGATCACCGAGCAGAAAGCCGGGTATCCGCGGGTCTTTGGCTCGATTTTCCAGGCCGCATCCGTCGAGGAACGAGAGACCCCTTCGCTGCGATCTTCACAGACGTTGTCAGGTACACCCCTCTACCTCCAGAAGTTTTATTGTAAGAGAACTTGCCCTAACCGAGGCTTCTCAGCCCCGGCGGTCCTTCTTTGCTACTTTTCTAGGTCCTAATCTGTATGCTGATCTTCAAAATTCATACAAAATTCCCTACAAATAATTTTGATCTAAAATTTGGGAATTAATCACCTAACTCAACATGTAAAACATACAAAAAAAATTGCATGCATTTTAATTCCGCATCAGAGTGTCTTCTCTGGGATTGGAGTGCACCTTGGTCTCAACCCCTGACGAAAGTTCGAAGGTGGAGGCCCTGGCTTCCGCGTCCCGGATGTCTCGACAGGAGCCGACTTCTTCGATGGCTTCCCATCGAGCTCCCTCCTCGTACGGTCCGCCTCCTCGATACGGACGTACTCCTGAGCTTGGAAGAGGAGCTCGGAGTAACTCTTGGAGGGCTTCTTATCGAGCGAGTAGGTCAGGCAGGAGGTCCTGAGCCCTCGCTTTAGTGCCAGCATGGCGACTGGCTCTTCAAGATTATAAATCTCCAGAGTGGCAACTTTGAAGTGGGCCACGTAGTCTCGTAGGGGCTAGTGGTCCTGTTGCCGGATGGAGAAGAGGATGTCTGCCTCTCATGGCAACTTTCAACAGGCATCGAAATGGGCCATGAACTTTTGCTCCAGCCGAGCAAAAGAATCAATGGTTTCGGGCTCGAGATGGGTGAACAAGACTCAAGCCGCCTTCCAGAGGGTGGTTGGGAAGGCAATGCAGAAAAGGGCATCGGTGGCCCCCTGGACCCTCAAGAGGGCCTTGTAGCTTTTCAGGTGGTCTAAGGGGTCGGTGGTCCCGTCGTAGGGATCCACCCGCGGTATCCAGAATCGGTTGGGAATCGGTTCCTCTTGGATCTCGTGGAAGAAGGGGGGATGGGCGTCGTAGCACGTTGGCTCATCAGCAGAGCCCTGCATGTTTGCAAATTGGCGGGAAAACTCTGCCAGCTTGCACTCGTGCTCCTCCAAGCGCTTCTCGGCTGTGCGCCTAATAGCTTCATCGGTAGAACCTTCTACTAAAAGAGACGCAGAAGGTGACATGGGTGCATGGTGCCCATGAAGGTGGGACTTGCCTCTTCGACCTTAGCGGGGTTTGGATATCACCCACTCAAGGGTGGGGGACTGGCTCTCCCCATCGGGGGACCCAGCCCGTTGTCTCTTCGCTGGAGTCAAGTGACTACCCCAGTGGTCAGTGATGGCCCGCAACTACGAAGGCCTCCCTTGAAAGGAACGCAAGCTATCGCAGGGTGCTGTGGCATGGACCGCTGGGGTCTCTGGCTGCTGGTGGGTGACCAAGGACCGTTGCTGGTGCTGGAGCTAGCGCACTGTCGTAGTGAGGATTTGCATCTGTTGGACGAGTGCGGCCAGCTGGACGTCCGTCGGAGGTGGCTGGGCAGGAGCCGGGAGCTCCCCTTCTGGACCGTGTGGGTCTCCTTGTGAAGGGGGGTCTCCCGCGTGGCTGGTGGAGACTTCTCTCACCCTTATCGTCACCATCCTCCCGGTGGACCGCTTGCAAGGGGCTTGTGCAGGATCAAAACACCTCAACTCCGTCCCTTCCTGACGTGCCAATCTGTTGCCACCAAGATCGTCATGGCCCGTAGCTGCTGTCAATGTCGGATCGTCCATCATCCTCTCGGGGTTGGCCGGTGCTTCAGGACCTGCAAAACAAGGATTAGTGACCCGGGTCGGGGATCCAGTGGGGGCACTCCGATGCTCAAGTTAGTGACGACCTAAGGGAACAGATCCTCTTGGTTGAGCCCCTCTTAATGGACTCCATGCTAGGAGGAGTGAATTGTGTGAGAGTGGGGGTGCGAGTGTGCTGGGAGAGATATTAGCCGAGGTGGGCTAGCCCTCCTATGAGGCTTCTTCTCCTTCACTTGCTTGGGTGATGTTCTGTGGTTGAGTTTGCACTTGCATACCTTACCCCCTCTTTGGGAGTGTCGAATGTTCTTTTAAGTCCAGGTGACCATTGAGCACCTACCTTGGGATTTTCCCCATGCTGGCAGTGCACGTGTAGCAGTGTTTCATGCCATGGATAGGACATCTTTCTCGATTCATGATAAGGGGGACTGTCATGTGTTCTGACATTCCTTCCAGTCGCCCCATTCCGGGAAGCCTTGCAGTGCCTCGATCGGGGGGCCACCACCCCCGGGGTTCAAATCTCCTGGTTGACTTCCTCTTTCGGGTGATGCAGGTAGTTAGTGGAGAGTGCGGCACCTTGGTCAGGGGGCTTCCTACTTTTCTGGTGTAAGCGACGGTCGTAGATAGCCATCATGTCTTGACAGGTGCTTCTTCATGGCCTTCGGGCTGCTCGTCGATGTTTCGAGGAGGTGGCTCTGCCTCCTTGTTGGCCGGCACTGCCGTCTGAGCTGGTTGCCGAACTGGAGAGCTGGGACTCGGCTCCGATCCAGGAGGCTCGACCTCCGGGGGGGCTCGACCTGGCAGAGGAGGGCTGAGCTCGACTCTGGCTCAGGGGCTCAACATCGGAGGGGCTTGACCCGGCGAAGGAGGACTCGACTCCTGCCCGAAGGGCTCGACCTGGCGGAGGAGGGGTGAGCTCGACTCCGATCCAGGGGTCTCAGCCTCAGAGGGGCTCGATCCGGTGGAGGAGATCGACACACAACTCCAGCCTAGAGGGCTCGACCTTGGAGGAGGGCTGAGCTCGACCTGGCAGAGGAGGGCTGAGCTCGATTTCGGCTTAGGGGGCTCAGCCTCGGAAGGGCTCGATCTGGTGAAGGAGGTTGCTCGGCTCTGGCCTAGGTGCCCCGAGCTTGCTGGTGCCGACCTGGCGGAGGATGGAGCTCGGCTTTGACGGGCCACCTCGTTGATCTAAGGGAGCTTAGCCCGGCCAAAGGAGTTCGAGATGGGGTGTCCACCGTGGTGGACTTTCTGACATGGCATCTAACAAGGATTACACGTCAGTACATCAGCTTCTTGCCACATCAGAGATCAATAGGAAAAAGGGTCTGGAATTACTCAAAAAAAATTTCTGGTCTACACTCTACCATTTATAAGGTTTTCTTGATAATTCATCCCTCAGTATCTCTAAAATTGTCTAAACCGTTAATCACTCCTCATTTAACGAGCTTGATTATTTTCAATTCGAGACAAAGCTTGTACATAACAACCAATTAAAGTTTTACTCGAGGATTAGATTAATTAGCCCCTCCAACTTAATTTACATTGTCCTCAATGGAAAAGGATATCAGTAATGTAATGACTAGGAAGGGTAAAACCAGGTAGGGTATTAACATTGGATGTTCTTTTGTTGCCATGTTCCTCGCAATTTTCTTTTATTATTCCTCTCGATTTATTCTAAAAACAATGAACACGAAGTTAAAACTAAAAGCATGAACTGGGGCAAGAACCAGGCTGCCTTCCAGGAATGCTAAGTTTAAAGTCTTCAGCCATACTAAACTGATCTTTTAACCTGACCATGATGGATGGTTGGACGAAGTCCAATCAGTAATATTCCACATGATATTTTTCTTATACATTTCTTCTAGACATGTTTCTGGAGGGTGTGGCTTGATATTCATGGTAGATATTGGGTCAGAGGCTAGGTAAGGGTTGGAGGATGCTACAAATTGCTTATAATCTGATATCCGAAATGGATCTGATAGATCACTTAGCTCCTCCACATCATCAAATCCAGCCACTTTATCAAATCTAGTCAAATCATCAAATCCAGTATAATTTAGATGTTTGCAAAACAGATCCTCGGTCAAATTATCAAAGCTATCATGTTGGTAGACTGCATTACTCGATTCATGCAGTGACATTTTGGTTGGGCATTCTATTGGCAAATTCAAGATTATTTCTCTAATAGCTTCTTTGAATTCATTTGATAAAGCTACAAATTGGATTTCCTGGTCAAGAATGGCATCATGCTCAAAAAAGGGATCCTTTACCATGACTAGGTGTAGCTCTTGTTCCAATATAGATAAAGTCTCGCATGAAAAAGCTATCGGTATATCAAAAGGAGATGTTATCTGCTCATATTTCTTGGCCCATAGGAGGGTGTTGCAAAAATTGGATACTTCTAACAACATGTTCACCTCTTCAATATACCCATCTATATTAAAATCATCCACTGTAAAATGTGTTAAGCATGCTTATTAAGGATCTGAGTCAAACAAACTAGAAATTTTATCCTCAATAACTTCCTTTAGCATTTTCTCTACCATGTTTACCTCATTATAATCATACGTAGGAGGTCCTTAGCATGCATTAAAAATGTTCAACCTCATTTTCTTGTTTCCAAATGAAACATCCATAACCCCCCGTCCTACAATTTATACAGGCATTGGCAGTTGCTAGGAAGGGCCTTCCAAGAATGATGGGTATTTGGCTAGGATTATTGCTTGTTTCCATATCCAAAACAAGAAAATCAACAGGAAAGTAGAATTCATCTACTTTCACCAACACATCTTCTAACACTCCACGAGGTACCTTAACTGATCGATTTGCTAATTGTAAAGTAACCGTCGTGGGTTTCAGTTCTCTAAATCCGAACAAATTATACACTAAGCTCGAGAGAAGGTTCACACTCGCACCCAAATCTAATAAGACTTTCTTGATTGTGAGTTCTCCTATGACACAAGATATAGTTGGGATACCAGGATCTTTGAGTTTGGATGAGGCTATCTACTGAAAAACTGAGCTGGCTTGCTCAGTTAGCTAGATTTTCTTAGGGATGTGTGCCTTAGATTTCCGTTTCTAAGTGCACAGATCCTTAAGAAATTTGGCATAAACCGAAACTTGCTTGATGGCATCGAGGAGAGGTAAGTTTATTTGAACTTGCTTAAATAGTTCAAGCATCTCATTCATTTTCAAATTCTTCTTATCCAATGATAAAGGTGATTTTAGAGTACTACGGAATGGAGCCTTAGGTGCAGGTGCTTGGCCAATGGATTCATTTTCCTCTTCATTCTTCTCCTTTGACTTAGCCACTTCTAACTTTTGGGTCAAGTCAGGCTGGCTCAATGTTTTCCCACTTCTTAAGATTAT
The DNA here is from genome assembly GCA_021397845.1 of Areca catechu. Classification (NCBI taxonomy): domain Eukaryota; kingdom Viridiplantae; phylum Streptophyta; class Magnoliopsida; order Arecales; family Arecaceae; genus Areca; species Areca catechu. The sequence continues at coordinate 64,779,215 of CM038045.1, forward strand.
GACAGATTTAGCATGTTCAGAAAGATTTTCAGGTACAGTGGAGCTCTCAGCCATGTATTGACCTTTAGGATTGCTAATGGGCTGGCTAGATAACTCACCTTCATCCCTCCGATTGAAAGCTATGGCTAGTTGACCTATCTGGGTCTCTAGCTTGGCAATGGATTGTGTGTGGGAGTGGAGAATTTGGGTATTCATTTCCAGCCCCTTCAATGCTTGGAGCACCTTCTCTTCAAACAAAGGGTCATGATTATTCGGTGGGGGAGGTTGTGGAGGTTATGAGGCACTTAGGTACTGCAGAAATGACATGCTTCTAAAGTTGGTTTCCTGATAATTGGGCCTAACAGATGAATTGATTCGAGGTTGGGATTTCCAAGAGAAATTTGGGTGATTGCACCTGCCAGGATTGTAGGTGTTCAAATATGGGTCGTTTCGTGGTCTCGGAGCTACTCGGGTTTGGGCTTGCTCCTGAAGCAGCTCAGGAAATTGGTAAGCGGCTAGACAATCACCAAACAAGTGGATGGGACTCGAGCAAATAATACAGACATCATGATTGTGATGAGATGAGGAGGAATTATTTCTAGCTTGCAAAATTTGGTCAAGCTTCTAAGATAGCTTATTTACCTTACTATAGATGTCTACAGCATGACCAACTTCATACATTCCCCCTCTCTTGGGTCCTATAGGTCTTTTGGGAGGATCTTTACATGCAGCAAACATATGATGCAAGCAGTTTTCACTCAGGGTTTCAAACAGCTGCCATGCCTCATGTTCATTTTTAAGCATGACGTTCCTCCACATGAGGCATCTATCATTTGCCTGTGCCTTTCTGACAGACCATCATAGAAGCACTGGACTAATTGCCATTTTAGTATGGCATGGTGAGGACATTTCTTGATCAACTCTTTCAATCTCTCCCAGGTTTCATGAAACATTTCTCCATCCAATTGGAAAAAACTGGTAATGGCTTTTCTGATTTGATCTGTCTTTCCTATGAAAAAATACTTCTTAAGAAACTCCCTCTAAAGTTGATCCCAAGTTAAAATAGTTATAGTATCTAGGAAATTTAACCAGTATTTAGCTGTCTTTCAAGGAAAAAGGGAATAACTTAAGCCTTAAAGCATCGTCGGAGAAATTTTGTATCTTTACGGTTGAATAGATTTCCAAGAATTCATCTAAGTGTTTATAAGGATTTTCATTCGCAAGTCCGTAGAAGGAGGGTAACATTTGTATTACACTAGACTTGATTTCGTACTGGACAACATCTATAGGGGATACTTGGATACATGATGAATAGGTGTATTTTGAAGGAGTGAAGTACTTCAATTGTCGTGGAGGGTCAAATCCTTGATTTGGGTTAATTCCTTGATTTTCTTGATTGGGATCCATAGTACCTGGGCTATTTGCTCTACTAGTTCTTTCTATTTTTGAATCTAGGGATATAAGTTTAGGTTCTAGAAATTGATGCCTAGAATACACTAACATACACCCTACTGAAGCAAATAGCAATTCAGTTTTTTTTTTTATTAAAGAAAAGTGGAAGAATGAGAAGAGGTTTAAAGGAAAGATTCCTAAGAGAGTCCTAGGCTAGAGAAAAGAAAATTATGTTCATTAATTTTTTTTTTCAAACAAGTGAAACAATCAAAATCACTATCCTAGGGTTAACCTGGATCCAGATAGCTCCTAACTAATCCAAGGTTACCTTCAAGCACTCCAAGCCAAAGATCAACTAACTAACTTGGCCAGGTAAGTATAAGGTTGGTGGGGGTCCTCCCGTTGCTTGCCTTAGACACTAATTAAAATTAGCCAGGTAAGCGAACGGAACCAATTAAAGAATCACCTTCTTTCCGGCTCTTGTCCCTGAACCACTTTCCTTAGACACCAAGCAATTAACTGACCTGAACCCAATCCAACTCTAGGGTTCCCTTGTCCCTAAACCACTTTCCTTAGACACCAAGCAATTAACTGACCTGAACCCTAAACCCTAGACACCAAGAAATTAACTGACCTGAACCCGGTCCAACTCTAGGATTCTCTTGTCCCTAAACCACTTTCCTTAGACACCAAGCAATTAACTGACCTGAACCCTAAACCCTAGACACCAGACAATTAACTGACCTGAACCTAGTCCAACTTTAGGGTTCCCTTGTCCTATTGAGCTTGAAATCCTTGGGATGGATGTCTAATTGATTTTAAAATTAAGGTTTGGGTTAATGCAAATGCTGGGTAGTAATTTGTGGACTAAGGAAGGGTATTGAACTCCCCACCTTATCTGATTAATTGGGTTATGCCCTTAAGTTAATTATGGAGGAATGGAATGCAACAAACAAGGTGTCCAAGTTATCATACAAATAAAACCAAATTTAATTAGTTTTTTTTTAGATTTTTATGATTAAGTATCTACTTTCCTAATAGGTTATGAAATGTCAGGATAATATTTTTTTTGGATTTTATAGAAAAGTAAATTTACCTTAGTCAATCTAAAAATGGAAAGCAAAACACACAAGATTTTTTTACTCAACCTTTTTATACTCTAGGATAACTATTCAATATAACTTCCCAGTTATGCCAGGGCAACCTTATGTCAAGGCACTCAAGATCAAAAATTACTAACAACTAATTTTTTAATTTTTTAATTTTTTTTTGAATTTTCAAATTTTAAATTTTGAAATTTGAATTTAAATTTTTAAAATTTGAATTTTTTTTAAAAAAAATAATGCCAAAAGTTTCCAGCAACGGTGCCAAAATCTGGTGTACATCGCTATGCACTGATTTAAAACCTTAATTCCACTAATCTAAAATAAAATAGTGAGAGTAAGGGCCGAATCCTCAGGGACTTTTGTATTACTTAAAGAAAATAAAACTAATATTAAAGTATAAAGTAGAACAGCGAAATAAACAGAAATACCTGTGAAGAAAGAAAATCAAGATATGATCTATCTTGAGAGTACGGCCCGTACCTATAGATCGCAGCCCGTCCCTTAGGTACAAATCAGCCAAGTTATTTTCTTCACTAGAAAAGAAGGAAACTTACCTCATAAGCTTGATTTATGTACCTTAATCCCGAATTATACTGCTTTAATAAAAATAACACATAGATCAATATAAAATAAACAACATTGTATTTCCTGAAGCATAAAGTATATCGATAAAAGAAATAATTGCGGGAACAAGGGTCCCTCTTTTCCTTTTCTGATTTCTAGCTCTCTGGAGTGGTGGAAGTGGCGAAGTCTCGGCAGCACCTCAGCATCAAATCAGGATCCCAGAGGAATAGAGGTGGATGGGTGGAATGAAGTGAAATGAAGTGGAATAGGAATAGAGCGGAGAGGTGGAGCAGAGAGTGGGGAAGAGGTGGAGCGGAGAAATATAAGTTAGAATCCTTCTTTGAATCGGAGAAAGATCAAAGGTTTTATAGATGGAAAATACCGCATCGGGCCAGCAAGGGAACTGCGGTGATTTCTTATCTCAATCTGCCCAATAATCTTGGTTTTATCTCCCTATCTTCGCACCCATTCATGCGATCCTAGCAGCCTCCTCCGCATCCGCGAACTTCCTCCTCATCTGAACGAACTCCTCCGCGTCCATCCAGCATTGTCCGACCATGAACTTCAACTCCCAACCACAAACTTCTTCCTTCCGACAAGAGACTGAAGACTCTGCGGTGAATGGCGGAGACCGGTCGAAGAGGGAGAAATCGTGCGGTGGTTTTGATGGCTGCAAGGGGAGCTTCTCCGATTCAGCGGTGATACAGATAGATCATGGTCGGCAACAGGTGGACCGGTGACTTTCGGTGGCTTTGGCGGCAGCATGGATTTTCCGGCCATGGAAGGCTCTTGGCGGTGCGAGATCTGGCTTCCCAGCATCCTCTCTGGCCAACGGTGGAGTGGGCAGGAGCTTTGATGGCTTGGGTCAGCATGGGACGATGGTGAAGAAGCAAAAGAGAAGGCCATGGCTTTTCAGGCCATTTTTTCGACCAAATGGGGCCAGCCGGCAAGAGGGCCGCCAGTTGGTTTGGTGGCAGCAGCGGCATCCCTTCAGTGAGTTTGGGTGCAAACAAAGAAGGGCAGTCCATGGTTCTGTTTCGTGGACCGCGGTCATGGCTGCTGGCGGTCCACACAAAGGTTCATAGACCGAGCAGTCAGCCCTTGGTGGACCGGCCGCTTTAAACTTCATGAAATTATTATATAATTTTTCAAAATTTCATTTCGGGCCCGTTCGAAGTCCGAAGTATGTGCCGTTGGACTTCTAAAAATGAGCTCTTCGCATTTATAAAGTCAATTTCTATAAAATATCACATAAAGTATCAATTTTAACTAAATAAAGTTGGGTTAATTATCATAATTTTAATAACTATCAATACCCGCTAAGGAATTAATGTAATTCCTGGGATTAGATGTAGAGGCTACCAGTCTGAACAATTAGTGGGAGAGCCTTTAAACTAAAGTCCATGTCTTTAGGTTAATAATTCATATACACTAATTAGCTTTGGTTTTCCTTTCAGATATCTTCCAATCTATCGCTCCGGTCGCTTCTCGATAATGAGAAGCTCAAGGGTCCCAACTTCAATAGCTGGTATTGAAGGCTCAGGATTGTCCTAGAGCATGAACGGATCTTGTATGTGATATCAGATCCGGCACCTGAAATCCCTGCTCCCAATGCTCGGAGTTCAATTAGAGATACTTATCAGAAGTGGCTCTCTGACAGGACCACTGTCTAATGCATAATGTTGGCAGTGATGAACGACGAGTTCAGTCGCTAGCTCGAAGAAGCCCAGCCAGAAAAAATCCTTCAAAGATTGAAGGAGTCTTTTGGGACACCAGATGACGTTGAGAGGTACAGGATCTCTTGTGCTATCTACAACGCGTAGATGCGTGATGGGGCATCAGTTACTGATCATGTATTGTACATGATCGAGATGATTGAGCACCTGGGTAACTCGGATGTCCCTTGCATGAACAGCTTGGGAAGGATGCGATTCTGAATTCCCTCCCCTCTTCCTATCTAGATTTTCTTGATCATTATAGAATGAATATGCCTGTAGTCAACTACCACGGTCTGTTGGGGTTGCTGCAGACTTATGAGAAAGACCACCATCTGAACAAAGGGGTGGTGAATCTAGTGGGAGGATCTTCGGGAGGGCATCATCCCTTCAAGAAAGGGAAAAAGAAAAGTAAAGGGAAATAGGTGCAGAATGCTTCTGAGTCCAATCAGGCCAAGAAGGAGAAGGCTGATAAGAGCCAAGTAGAGTGCTTCTTCTGCAAGAAGTGGGGACATTGGAAGAGGAACTATCCTCTTTACATTGCATCCCTTGACCTGAACAGGTCCAAGAAGAGGAAGCAGCCAGAAGGTTCTAGACAAGGTATTTATATAATAACATATTGTAGTTTCTCTATCTGCGATACTACTAACTGGGTATTGGATACTGGAAGTCCAATTCATATTTACAATTCTTTGCAGGAACTTCAATTTAGTAGAAGATTGAGGATGGCGAGAGATTCTTGAACGTGAAAAATGGGAGCTAAGTTCCAGTCCTGGCGTTGGGAGTCCTCAAACTAGTTTTCGAGTCTTGTATAATCATTTTGAACGAGTGTCATTATTGTCCATCTTTTATTTTAAATATCATTTATGTAGACCAATTGGCCATGTATGGTTATGAACCTTCAATAAAAAATGACATTTGCAAAATTATTTGGAATGGTTCTGTTATAATGAATGGATATATGAATAATGGTATTTATGTACTATTGCGACCTGTTAGTATAGTGTACACGCCTAGCAAATACCCTAGGATTGATAATGTTAGCGATGCGTACCTATGGCATTATAGGCTAGGTCATATTAACAAGAACAGGATAAACAGGTTGAAGTCCAAGGTTCTCCTCGACTTTAATGAAAGTGGTTTATTTCCAACCTGTGAGTCTTGTCTTCTTGAAAAATTGACAGTCACCTTTTACTAGTAAAGGTGGCCGAGCCAAAGAAATTCTAAGTCTGGTACATACTGATGTATACGGATCCATGAATGTTAGTGCCAGAGGTGGGTATAGTTATTTCATTATATTTACCGACGATCTTTCGAGGTACGGTTATGTCTTCTTGATCAAACATAAATCTGAGTCATTTGAAATGTTCAAACGATATCATAATAAAGTAGAAAAACAAACTTGAAGATGTATCAAAATCCTTCGATCAGATCGAGACTGTGAATATCTTTCCGGGGAGTTTCTAACATATCTCGAAGAGAATGGGATTCTCTCTCAGTGGATATCTGCAGGGACATCTTAGTTAAATGGTATGTCTGAAAGGAGGAATCGAACCCTATTAGACATGGTTCGGACCATGATGGGTTTTGATTCTCTGCCACGATCCCTTTTAAGGATATGCTTTAGAATCAGCCTATTACCTTTTAAATAGGACTCCGAGTAAATCCGTTAACAAAATCCCATATGAGATATGGACTGGACGTAAGATGATATTCTCACACCTTTGGGTCTGGGGTTGCCCGGCTTATGTAAAATGTTTAGAAATGGATAAATTTAGACCTAGTACCGACTGGCCTATTTATTGGGTATCCAAAAGAGTCTAAGGGATATTACTTCTACTTGACTGAGGAACAAAAGTTGTTCGTCAGTCTTAGGGCTATCTTTTTGGAAAAGGAGTTCCTTGGTGAAGGAACTATAGCCGCTAAGATTGAACTTAATGAAGTTCAACAAGTAGAAGAACTGACACACTTAAAGGACAACATAGAACTAGTTGTGATAAGATCACACCCAAAGCCCACACAGGAACCATTAAGGAGATCCGGTAGGGTACCGAGTCGATCGGATAGATACTACATTTCTTGGTCCGGGATGGTGATCCCATTGTACTCGATGAGAATAATGAGGATCCGATCACCTATATGGATACGATGCAGAGGTCTGACTCTAAGAAATAGCTAAGAGCCATGTAATTCGAAATAGAATCCATGAAAATCAACAATGTATGGACATTGGTTGATCTGCCTAAAGGGATAAAATCCATTGGGTATAAATGAATTTTCAAAAGGAAAAGAGGTGCAGACAGGCAGGTAGAGACCTATAAAGCCTGTCTGATTGCCAAGGATATTGTCAACATTATGGTGTTGACTATGACGAGACGTTCTCTCCTATGGCAATGCTCAAGTCCATTCGATCATGCTTGCTTTAGCGGCACACTTTGACTATGAAATCTGGCAAATGGATATCCAAATAGCTTTCCTGAATGGTGAGCTAGAAGTGGAGGTGTATATGGTACAACCTGAAGGGTTCACATCCATAGACAAGTCAAAGGTGTGCAAGCTTCAAAAGTTTATATATGGACTGAAGCAAGCATCAAGGAGTTGGAACATGCGATTTGATAAGTGTATCAAGTCGTATGACTTCGTTAGGAATAAAGAAGAACCTTGCATTTACAAATGGGCTAATGGTTCTGTGATTGTATTCCTTGTATTGTATGTGGATGACATTCTCTTAATCGGGAATGACATACCAGCACTATAAGGAATAAAGGTCTGGTTATCATCTCAATTCTCTATGAAGGACTTGGATAAAGCCTCTTACATATCAGGTATAAAGATCTATAGAGATGGATCTAAGAAGCTTCTGGGATTGTCCCAGTCTATGTACATCGAAACTATTTTGAAACGGTTTAGCATGGAAAACTCTAAGAAAGGCTATCTCCTAATAGGCACTATAATTGGTCTCTCCAAAGAAGATTGTGCGACAACTCCTAAGGAGAGAGAGCATATGAGCATAATCCATATGCTTCGATAGTTGGTTCTATCATGTACGCTATGACATGTACTAGACCAGACATGGCATACTCACTAGGCATAGTGAGTAGATACTAGTCTGACCCAAGTGAAGCTCATTGGAAGGTGGTAAAGACCATCTTTAAGTATTTGCGAAATACTAAAGACCAATGGCTGATTTATGGAAAACCTGACTTGAAACTTGTGGGGTATACTGACTCTAGTTTCCAGTCAGATAAGGATAATAGCAAGAGTGTGTCAGGATTTGTATTCACCCTAAATGGAGGAGCGATCTGCTAGAAAAGTTCCAAGCAGTCTATTGTGGCGGACTCAGTATGCGAAGCAGAATACATTACAGCATCGGATGCAGCGAAGGAAGCTGTGTGGTTGCAGAAGTTCCTTGGCGAGCTGGGAGTGGCACCTTCTCTGGATGATCCTATTCTAATGTATTATGACAGCACTGGAGCCATTGCTCAAGCCAAAGAGCCGAAGTCTCATCACCGCACAAAGCACATTCTGTGGTGCTATCACCTTGTACGAGAGATCATGGAACGAGGTGATATTGACCTTCTGAATATCGATGGAAGGGAAAACCTGGCTAACCCTTTCACTAAAGCCATCAAAATTTAAGAGTTCGACAGTTGTAAATAAAAAATGGGAATGAGATTCTATACCAATTGGCTTTAGTCCAAGTGGAAGTTGTTGGGAATTGTGTTCCAAAGCTAATCGTCTAGGCTATAGACGATTGTGCTATCTTGTAACTGTATATGATTTTTAATGAATAAAAGTTATTCTTTTTGGCTATTCACCATATTTGCATTTTCTTGAAATGAACTCTTGTACGATGGAGTCTTTGAAACTATATTGTTTGATATAGAGAGGATATATCAAGTAGTTCTTAAACTGGTTCACAACCAAATGATACATTGTTATAGGATGACAATGTATCAAATGTAGCTTGTTGTATGTCACATTTATTGGTTATCCTCTTAACCAAGGAGTGTGGAGACACTGGTGTGACATGCAAGTGAAATGTATGACATCTCACTGAACGTGACCATCTGCGGAGCTTCCTTCTGCCAAAGGGTTGCTTGCAAAAAGATATGGATATATGTGTCCCTCAGACTTGAGATCACCATGGTAGCTAGCAAGCAACTCACTGTACTTTGGTACCAAACTACCTAGATTTCTAATCTAGTGATGGAAGATTTCTAGGTGCAGTCAAGTACTTGTAGAGCGGTGGTGGATCAAGATGGAATTAACCCCTACAAATAGTTTGGAGTGAATAGCTCATTGTGTCTCAATTTAGCAAATCCTTGGCCACGGTAGTTTTTGTGAGAAGTCACAGAACTTGTAAAGTTGAGACACGATCTGGATAAACCAAATTAGGGTTGGCAGTCGAACCCTAGGTCATCCTGAGCATTATGAGGTCAAAGAGATGAATTATGCAGTGACCATATGCCAGAGGTTCTAGAGAGGTGCTCTACATCTTCAACCTATCCGGACATCAGGTATCATTGCTAGATGAGGACTTTGACTGGTACTGGAAGTGTTATAATACTACCGGCTTAATGTTCGAACATATGAGGTCACACACCATCGGGGTTTCTATCTGATCTTAAGGTTGATCGATGATTGAGAATCATTTGCTGTCACTAGCAGTCAATGTGATTGACCATGTGTCGATACTTGAGGGATCAACACTTGGCTATGATAAGAAAAATTTCTGGAAGACTTTTCTGGACAAGCCAACTCGACCCCTCTCGAGTCGACTCGTTCTATGTTCTGGTCGAGTTGACTCGACCCCTACTCGAGCTGACTCGAATGAACAGTCTGACTATTCTGTGTCCTGGACGAACCGACTTGAACCTCCTCAAGTTGACTCATCTCTGATCGACCAGAAATCCCTGAATGGCATTTCTGGGACATTTTTGGAAGGTTTTGACCTTATTTGAATTTCGAATTCAAGCTATTTTGGCTCCAAACTTTCATGGAATGATTGTCATTCCTTCCTAATGTGGTTTGAGTCAATATGGTATGCTTTTTGACCTTCTCCCCCAATCACTCCTCCTTCCTCTTTCTCCCCTTCTTGGCTGCCTCTATAAATAAGTGTTATTTTAAGGCTACTGTGTTAGAAAAGCTTTTGATTTTGTCTCTGAATCTCATTACTGCTGAGATTCTGAGAGGGAAGAAAAGGGTCGTGAGGACTTAGGCATTGGGTGTGGAATTTTAGCATTAAGCTAGACCTTGGAAAGAGAGCTAGTTAGGAAGGGTTCCACCTCTCCTCCTCGTCTTCAAGAAGAAGAAGATCAGCCCAAAGGATCCCAAGGAGCTTGCACTCTGAGGGAGTTGATCAGAGTCAAGCCCCGGTGTAGATTACCTGTAGAGGCCAGACACGTGTGTGGCTCAAGAGCATCGTCCTTAGAACACCGCCACTGCATCCATCAAAAGTATAACAGTAAGGTACTTTTATATCTTTGCTTTTCTCTTGTTTTGATATTTATATTACATGCTATTTTATTATACTAGATCCTGTTGCGGGCAAATTGGTAGATCGTTAAGATCGATCTACTAAGCCTTCCACTATGCATATTTTAAAATCATTTTAAAATGCATCTGTTTCTGCCTTGCTTTTGCATATTGTATGCATGGTGTTGGTGTCTTTTGACCTTCAGTAAGAAGGATCCTCTTTGAAAATGGAAGCTCCACTGAAGTTTTGCTATATTATGCCTTTGTCAGAATGAATCTGCTTAGAACTAGGCTGCAAGAATCCCCAATACTGCTAACCAGGTTCAGGGGAACTCTGTCGGCATAGAAGGAAAAATAACTCTGCCCGTGATCGTCGGATCAAACCTTATCAAAAGACCCTCCCTATCAATTTTGTGGTAGTTCACACGATATCAGCTTACAATGCCATATTGGGGTGACCGGCCCTTAACAAATCTGAGCCATTGTGTCTACCTACTACTTGCTGGCAAAGTTTTTGACTCAAAATGGGGTCGGAATGATGAGAGGGGATCGTAGGATGGCTAGGCAATGTTTGACCATTCAGGACAGGCAATCGGAAGACTGTTCCATCTTGGAACAACTTGATCCTAAGGCCGAAACCGACTGCTACAGACAATCGATCGAGAGGGTCATATTGTACCCCTCCAGGAGGACGATTTCACTAGGGTCCTACAAATCGGGAGCATGCTAGTGAAGAGGCCAAATCGGAGCTAATTAGCTTTTTACGGGACAATGCTGACATTTTCGCCTGGTCGGCATCGGACATGCTAGGCATCCTGTCGAAAGTCATAACCCATCGGCTTAAGGTGGACCCTACCTACAAGCCTATCCGACAGAAGAAGAGGAACTTCACCCTCGAAAGACAGAGGGTGGTTGATGAGGAGGTCAAGAAGCTCCTTAAAGCTGGCTTCATCAGAGAAGCCCACTACCCTGATTGGCTGGTGAATGTTGTGATAGTAAGGAAGGCCAACGAGAAGTGGAGGATATGTATAGACTACACTGACCTCAATAAGGCCTATCCGAAGGATAGCTTCCCCTTACCAAAAATCGACTAGTTGTGGATGCCACTACTGGTAATTAACTTCTGAGCTTCATGGATGCCTTTTCCAGGCACAACCAGATTAGCATGGACCCAAAAGATGAGGAGAAGGCAGCTTTTGTCACTGACAAAGGGCTGTACTGCTATAGGATGATTCCGTTCGGCCTAAAGAATGTTGGAGCCACTTTTTAGAGGCTGATCAACAGGGTCTTCGAGGGACAACTTGGAAGAAATATGGAGGTATATGTTGACGACATGATAGTCAAGAACCGACCACATCAAGGATCTAAAAGAATCTTTCAACGCCCTGAGGCACCATCGAATGAAGTTGAACCCAATCAAATGCACCTTTGGGATAACCTCCGAAAAATTCCTTGGCTTTCTGGTCACACAGTAAAGAATTGGGGTCAACCCTGATAAAATCAAGGCCGTCATCGACATGGAGCATACAACCAACAAGAAACAAGTGCAAGAACTCACAGGTCGGATAGCCTCTCTCAGCCACTTTATTTCTAGATTGGCCGAAAAATGTCTCCCTTTCTTTAAAACTCTGCAGCGATCGGATCGCTTCCAGTGGACCGATGAATGCTGGTCGACCTTCGAAGCACTGAAGGCATATTTGGAGATGCCTCCCTTACTCGCTAAGCCTGTGGAGGGAAAGCCCCTGTATCTGTATCTGTCGGCATCGGATGAGGTAGTGAGCTCCATCCTCGTTCAGATATGAGAGAACAACCAGCAAAAGCCGGTCTACTACATCAGCAAGGTACTCCAATGCCGAAACAAGGTATCTCAAGATGCAAAAACTTGTCTACTCCCTGGTTATGGCAACCAAGCGATTGCAGCCCTACTTTCAGGCGCATCCAATCATCGTCCTAACTGATCAACCTCTCAAGGCGATCCTTAGAAGTCCCGATACCTCGGGACGACTTGCCAAGTGGGCCATCAAGCTTGATGAATTCGACATCTCCTTCCAGTCTCGATCGGCCATGAAGGCTCAGGTGATCGCCAACTTCATAGCAGAGTGTACCTGGAGATAGGAGACACCTCTGCAAACGGTCAACACACCCGAGGATGATATTGCTAGAGAGTCAGACCCTGCCTGGATACTCCATGTGGACAAGGCGTCTAATCTTGCTGGCTACGGAGCAAGCTTGATCCTAGCCGACCATGATGGACAGAACCTGGAATATGCCCTGCATTTTGCATTCCAAGTATCAAATAACCAGGTGGAATATGAAGCCCTCCTCGCAGGATTAAGGATGGCCGATGAGCTAGGCATCGGTCGAATCAGAGCCTTCTCTGATTCCCAACTGGTGGTAAACCAGGTGAGGGGTGAATTTGAGGCGAGAGATCCAATCCTGGCCAAGTACTTGAGTAAGGTACAGAGCCTCATGACTTGACTTAAATCTTTCAAGATACTTCATATACCTTGAGCACAAAATTCTTGGGCGGACACCTTGTCACGGCTAACCACTACCATCGATAACCCCTTCGACTGGACCTTCGTGGAACAGCTACAAAGCTCAAGCATTACTGAAGAGACATCACGAATCCATCAAGTAGAGCATGAAGCCTCTTGGATGGACCCCATTCTTGCGTTCCTCAACGAGCGAACCCTGCTAGAAGATAAGACTGAAGCCAAGCGTGTATGCTGGGCTGCCTCGAAGTACGTCATCCTCGATGGAATTCTCTACAAACGATCATTCACACAACCACTACTGAAGTGCCTAGGGCCATAGGATGCTAATTACGCACTCAAAGAGATGCATGAGGGCATATGTAGCGACCATCTTGGAGGTAGATCCTTGGCCTATAAGATTATCCGGCAGGGCTATTACTTGCCAACCATTTAGAAGAATGTTTTGGATTTTGTTAAAAAATGCGATGTATGCCAAAGATATTCCAATATTCAAATATGACCAGCTAGTTAGCTAACCCCGCTGACCACCCTCTGGCCATTTGCACAATAGGGAATGGACATCCTCGAGCCGTTCCCCTCAGCATCCGAACAACGGAAGTTCCTAATTGTAGCCATTGACTACTTCACTAAGTGGGTGGAAGCTGAGCCGCTGGCGCAGATTATCGAAGCCAAGGTGAAGAACTTCGTCCAAAACTGCATCATCTTTCGGTTAGGCATACCGCTGACAATCATCACCGATAATGAAAGACAATTCGACAACTCGAAGTTTTGGGGTTTTTGCCAGCAGTATCATATCTCCCATCGGTTAACTTCAATCGGGCACCCCCAATCCAATGGGTAGGCCAAAGTCACCAATCGGACGATCCTACATGGATTGAAGATCCAGCTGAATGACACCAAGGGACTCTGGACGGAAGAACTTCATTTGGTGCTCTAGGCCTATCAGACTACCTCCCAGACGATAATTGAGGAAACTCCATTCAATCTCACCTACGGGAACGAGGCGATCATACCAGTAGAAGTCTCCTTGCAGTCCCTCTAAATTGATCATTTCGTCGAACCAGCCAATTCTGATGAGAGAAGGCCCGACCTTGACTTACTCGAGGAGACCCGACTCTAGGCGGGCTTGAGGATGGTGACCTATCATCAAAGAATGGCAAGATATTACAATTCTCGAGTCAAGGCTCGAAGCTTCCGGGTCGGAGACTTGGTTCTGCGGAGATCAGAATATCCAGACCAACTGAACAAGAAATCTCTCCCCTAACTGGGAAGGCCCCTATCAGGTAGTCGAAGTAATCCGGGCCAGAACTTATTGACTCGAGCATCTAGACGGATGACAGGTGGCACATCCTTAGAATGTAAATAACATCCACAAATATTATCAATAAAGATAACAATTTACATTACAAAGAAGCCCGATCCCTATCGGCAAGGCTCTAGGACAGCCCACTCAAGTTTGATTCAGATCGGCAAAGGCTCTAGGGCAGCCCACTCAAAGTCCGATCCCTATCGGCAAGGCTCTAGGGCAGCCCACTCAAGTCTGATTCGATCGGCAAAGGCTCTAGGGCAGCCCACTCATAGTCAAATCCCTATTGGCAAGGCTCTAGTGCAGCCCACTCAAAGTTCGATTCTGATCGGCAAAGGCTCTGGTGTAGTCCACTCAAGTCGGTTTTGATTGACGAAGGCTCTGGTGTAGCCCACTCAAGTCCGATTCGATCGGCAAAGGCTCTAGTGTAGCCCACTCAAGTCCAATTCTGATCGACAAAGGCTCTATTGTAGCCTACTCAAGTCTAATTCCGATCGGCAAAGGCTCTAGTATAGCCCACTCAAGTCCAATTCCAATCGGCAAAGGCTATAGTATAGCCCACTCAAGTCCGATTCCGATCGGCAAAGACTTTAACATAGCCCACTCAAATCCGATTCCGATTGGTAAAGGCTCTAGTGTAGCCCACTTAAAGTCCGACCTCGCTCAGCAAGGCTCTGGTGCAGCCCACTCAAAGTCTGATCCCTATCGGCAAGGCTCTAGTGTAGCCCCTTCAGAATCGACCTCGATCGGAAAGTACTTTGTGGGGTCCTTAAATGCTTGAGGGATTTTCCTATAAATGACTAGTTCAAAGGTTCCTTAGAAATATTTCTAAAAGAAATGAGTTCGGGCTAAACCAACCTCTCGACACTTAGAAATATTTTTAAAAGAGATGAGTTCGGACTAAAAAATATTTCTAAAAGAGATGAGTTCAGACTAAGCCGACCGTTCCACATTTAGAAAAATAAACGTCGAAGATATACCAAAAGAAGAAGTCATTTCATTCATTGATAAAAAGTTCTTGTACAAGAGTGGGCATACTTTTACAATCAGTCTTAAGTCTTGCCTTGTGGGTAAAGGGAAAATGGTTGGAGGAGCTTCGGCTTCAGCCTCCTGCCTGCATTCGAAGTCCCGACCGATAACTCTGTCGGCCCCGTGTTGGCACCAGCTTGGGCGTCGGCCCCGAAGTCGGTTGGCCCCCCTTCTTCTTCTACCAGCTGCCTCAATTGTATGGCAGATAAGTCGAGCTTCGGAAAGGCTTCGGCTACCTTCTTCAGGTAGTCGTCGAACCCGTTCTCGTAGCTCGCCGCTCTAGCCTCCTCCATCTCATCGTTGAAGCTAGCGGAAGCCTTGTATTCTACCATAGCATCGCGGACTTGCTCCTCTGCCAGCTCCTTCGCCTCTTTCAGCTGGGTCAGGTACTTCGTCAACACTGCCTGGTCCCTTGCACGCTCCTCTCGAAGTTAGCAAACCGCTCCTCCTCCTCGCTCAACCGACGGACCAAGGAGGTAATCTTTGTCTTCTTCTTCTTCAACTTGGCCTCCCGTTCGGCCAGTTGAATCTGAAAGTCTTCTGCCTGTTTTTTCAAGGACTCGGCTTTGACCAGACTGACCGATAGCCTCTTCTCCATGGCCTTCTACGATGCCTCTGCCACCACTTTAGCCATCTCCAACCCCTCGGCCTTTTGGTCTAGGCCTCTGTCATGTGAACCATCTCGCCGAGGCCTTCGTCCATCAATGAGATGTCATGAAGAAGCTACAAATAGTAAACCGTGTTAGTCACACACAAGGGAAGAGAAGAAGAAGAAAGAAGATGAAGGAATAATAAATTACCTTCATCAGGTTGAGGTAGGCGCCTCTCGCCACCTCATTCAGCTTGCACCGATTGGACTCCTCCCAGTCGGCCTTGATGATAGCCCCTTTGAGTAGATCCCTGGCCTACTGGGGGTTGTGAAGAGCGTGCCAGCATTTGAAGGTGTTGTAGCTGACCTCATCGGCGTCCACTCCTCCAACTACACCTTCCCCTTGTCCGCTGGGTGAACTGCCTCTGTCGGCTCAGCCAATGGTAAGGCTGAGGCCGTCCCTACTTCGATCAGTTCATAGGGAATTTGCTTTGGTCGGGCAGTCGACTCCTCGGTAGAGGGTGGAGGTCCCAACACCTTCGTCGCCAACCGCTCCGACAAGGGTGCATTATCCTCGTCGGATTTCGATGCCACTATGATCGCGGGCCGTTCCTCCACCCACTGCTTCTTCGGCTTGTCCACGGTCGGCTTCGCGGACTGGGCGACCCTCTTCTTTACTACCCACTCTGCTACCCTCGTTCTATCGGGCTTCATGTTCTCTACTATTGCAAGGGCAAAACCGAAGTAAGTAAAGAAGAAAATAAAGCCTATAGAATGAAAAAGGGACCGATGGCAACAGCTTCTACCCTACCTAGGCATCCGTGGCGGTTGACTCTAGCCAAGTGGAGGCTATCCTCCCGAAGCAACTCCGCCACCATTATGATGCCGACTGCCTCCATCTCATTGAAGTCAACTTGGTCAGCCATCAGCACCGCCCTCCCTTCATTAGCCTTTAGCCTTGGTTCCTCCCATGACAGGTCAAAGCTCCAAGGCCGAAGGCTGTGCATGAAGAAGAACTTCAATTTCCTTCCATGGATGGTCGACGGAAGACCTCCGAATATCTTCCACCTGGGACGGGGGCTAAGTACCCACCACTCTTTGCTCCTAAAGTCTTTCTTCGGAACAAAGAAGGTAGTAAAGAGGGAGGTCCTAAGCTCCGCTCCAGCTCTCTGGCACAGAACCATGAAGCAGATGATGGCCCGAATGCTATTAGGGGTCAGCTGTGCAGGGGTAATTTTATAAAGGTTGAAGACCTCAATAAAAAAGTCACATAAGGGGAACCTAAGGCCAGCCTCGAGGTGATCCTTGTATACCGGGAGGGCTCCAGAACTCAGTGGCCCGATCACCCTCCCTTCCCGATCCGAGATAATGAGGTGCAGGGTGGAGGGAATGTTGTACCTAACCTTAAGGGCCTCTACCTGATCCTGCGTCAATTCAGACTGGACCTGATTGGGACCTAGCTTCTTCTCCCTATAGTTGGAGCTCCGGCTACCGGAGGCAATTACTATGAGGCTTGAAGGGAAGGAGGACTAACCTGAGGACTGGTTTCCTAAGAGGACTGAGACGGTGGAATGTGGCGCTCTCTTTCCAAGTAAGGATGCTGCAAGAAACTCCACCCAGAGTCTCAACACCTCCCTTTTATAGCCCCTGGGAGAACCGGTTCTCACCGTCTCTCGAGTGCCGCGACCCAGGCATCAGGTGGTATGACTCCCCAAGCAGCGGAAGCCGATGCGATGGAAAGAAGCACATTCAAGCCGCGATCCGCATGATCGCCAGATCAGTGGCGGAGGGGTCGCCCCCAGCGTAGCACCAACCGCCCAGATGTCGCCACATCACTCAAGTCACCTCCGAAGCCCGATGGCCGAGCGGGCCAGGTTGGCCACTCATCTTTGTGCCCCTTCTGCATTAACTATCGCTCTCTCCACCTCCAATGCGGTGTCGATACCTATCCCAAGTGCGAGTTTTCGGAGTGGAAAACGACCGGACACAGCACACCCAATCAAATCTACAATCACCTCAAGGACAAATACATTCAATGTAAGAATTGTAAACTATGGGCCTGGGCTGAAGTCGGCAGACCCAGCCGACTTCAACCCAAACGAAGAAAAAAAAAAAAAGAAAGAGGCTGAGACGGGGGAGAAGACCGAAACAGGGGAGGGGAGATCTCCCTAGCCGGCCAGAGTTTTTGCTGGAAAACTCGGTGGGAGAATCGTGAGGGGAGTGGGAGTTGATCGATGATGGGTTTTGGATGGTTTGGGACTCGGTGGTAGAGTTTTACACGAAGAGGGAACTCTCATTTTTCTTTAAAAATCCCTCACCGTCGCCCCTAGAGCTACCATCACGCTCTCTCTTCCTCTCCGACGAGCAACCAGAAGTTTTTCCAACGCCGCCCGGTGAGTCATTTCCTTTTATTTGCAATTTTTGAGAGGATTTTTGTTGTTTTTTTTGATTTTCCGGTTCGGTTTGGTTTTGGGATGTTCGCTGCTGCAGCCTGCTCGCCGCCGCCGCCGTCGCCACCGGACGATGGGGTCTCTACGGCAACCACCTCGTGGCTGCCGGCAACAGGGAGGGAAATAGGTTCGGTCGACCGAGGAGGATGCAGGGCTGTTCGGGAGAAAGAAAAGAAAAGAAAGAAAGAAAGAAAAAAAAAAAAAAATATATATATATATATATGATGAGAGGAGAGAGAAGGAGGAGAGAGAAAGAGGAGAGAGAAGGAGGAGAGAGAAAGAGGAGAGAGAAGGAAGGGAGAGAAGGAAGAGAGAGAAAATCAGGGATTTTTTCAAGATTTGAGAAAAATTGAGAATTTAGTTTTAATTAAAATTATTTATTTGTGTAGAGAATCAGTCTCCTGAGCGGGGAGGCGTCACGCCGATTTCGGGTACGGAGTAGTTCAGGTGTGGATAGTTGGTTTTGAGAGGTAAGGACTTCTAAACTTGATCACCGTAATATATTTTATATGACCTGATTTGATTCGAGCATATATTAAATATTTTTCATGCATGGTAGTTTTCGGATAACATGATTTGATTTCCGGGTTACGGAACGAGTTTGTTGATATTTTGATTGCATTTGCCAAGTGATCTTGAAATGTGTTTGATCGTGATATCGATCGTTGGAAAGTGACATGATCTGACTATGTGAGAAGAAATGATAAAGTGTTAAGTGAACTGATGTTTGGACTAGCCATGCCACGGCGGTACCGTGGTTTCTCAGTGTGCCCGTCACAGGATGGAGTGTGACAATTTGTGTGCCCGTCACAGGCTGGAGTGTGACAACAGTGTGCCCGTCACAGGCTGGAGTATGATAATAGTGTGCCAGTCACAGGCTGGAGTGTGACCGTGGCTAGTCCAGAACCCTAAAGATAATGGTTAAATATTGAAAATTCTAAAAGAAAAAAAATGTAAAATTTTCAAAGTTTTTAGTTATACATGAAATCTGAGTAGTTGATTTCGTCACATGTTATACTAATGTTTTGCTGTTTCCATATACATGTATATTATTATTGGTGATCATTTGGAACCTTTACTGGGCTATGTAGCTCACTCCCTATCATTTGTTTTCTTTCAGAGAACCATGATACTTAAAGAGGATCTGGGCTGGGCGTGAGACGGACTTTCATAATTATTGAGCTAGTTAGTTAGTTAGTTTCGGTTACTGATGTTGTGATTCAGTAGACCATTTAATGACATCTATTTAAATACTGAATTGTACATTGGTTATTGGATTGTTTATATAAAATTAATTTAACTCGGATATGTTTGAATTGTTGTGTACCTATGCCTTGCATAATCTCTAGGGTAAAACCTAGGGTTTGTGCGGCCGGTCACGTAGCCGATTCCGGTACTGGATTCAGGGCGTGACAAGAATGATACTCTCGTCCTTCGAAGCTACAAGCCCTCCCGAAGGCTAAAAGCAAGGGTGCAACTGTTATACCCAATCTACTTTCCTCCGAACCAGATCGGAGCCGATGGCTCTTCGATCGAGTCGGATCAAATGTCCAGCTAACCCACCGAAGGTCTGACCGACCCACTTGAGATTTGACCAACTCACCAAGGGTCCGACTGACCCACTTGAGGTCCGACCAACCCATCTGAGGTCCGATCGACCCATCTGAGGTCCGATCGACCCACTTCAGCCGGGCCCATATCAGCCCGAGGTGGGCCACTCGAAGGATGGCCCGGAGGCTCTAGAGGCTCCTTCCAAGTGGTACCAGGATTCCGTTACAATAGAATCCTGACATTTCGACGCCATTACTCTGCGGATCCCACGATCTCGGCACCGTTACTCTTCAGGTCCCACGATATGGTGCTACCTGGCCACTACCAAGATTTCTTTAGGGGCAGATTGGCCATTCCCAGCCTAGCTCCTGACAGATTCTGGTGAAGTTCCACGCCTATATAAGGTAAAAGGGGACTTCGAGCGGTAAGAGAGCTTTTCCTTCTCCACGAGCTATCTCATTTGATTCCTCCATTCTGTTGCTATAAGGCTCCCACTAACTTAGCCATTGAAGGGTACCCCGCCGGAATACCACAGTCCATGAAACATTTTTGCAGGAACCGGGAAGACGCGCACTCTAACCAGGACGACAGAATCCAGTCCGGGAGATTCAGTGGCAACAATACTCATTATTTGGTGATAATAAAAGTTTGATTTGGATTTCGTAGTTTTTTCCTTCGTATTAATAGGTTTTTCATGTAAATATAGTATTATTGTGCCTAGTTTAATTTACACTTTGCTAAATTTGATATTGTTGAGTTATTATATATTTTAATTAGCACACATGAGATAGTATTCATTCTAAACATAATTATATTTATGGTACTTTCATCCAAAAAGTATTCTAAGGATTAATGTACGGCAACCTTGGTTCAGTATCATATAGAAATTCTTGTACCATGATAAGTAGGATTAAAGGGGAAGAATATTTTTCACATAAATGGGGCATGCATGGAAAATCTAAAATGAACCGGATTTTCCGTATAATCATGGATTACACAATATAGTTCTATAGATGGGATTTAGATCAAAATTGAGATAGAGCTTTAAAATAAAATGGACAAAGAATGCTAACATATCCAGTTTTTATCAAAAAAATCAAGCTCTTATATTGGATTTTTCAAACAGATACTTATTGCAGCCAACCATCCCAAAACCTCCTGCACAAATCTCAGACCGTAGCGAGTACCAAACTCTGGGCGTGTGAGTCCCAATCGATTCAACTGGGACCGGTCAAATCCCTTTTTTTTTTTTTTCATGAACCAGATCCCTTTCCCTGTCCGAATGGCGAGATCCCACACAAGGCCAAAACAGCAAAACTCGTCGGCGCACCGCTATTTCGGTGTCCATCCACCGGACGGTCCAGATCGGTCTGAAACGCCAGATGGCGAGACAACGAACGCTGCCCTTCTCGTGACCGAATGGCGACACGTCACTGGCAATAATAAAGATCAAATTACTGTTGAAAAGAAATCCGATCCCCTTCTCGTCCACCTTCGTACCTTCTTGAAAGCCTTCCGAGGGATTAGGGTTTCCTCCCGCTTCCTCTTCGAAACCCTAACCGTAGCCGTTGTCGAGGATTTTTGCCATGGAGCCCGGCGGTCAGGGCTTCGCCGGAGGTGTCGGAGACCGCGACGGGTTCCACCGTAACGAGGCGATCTCCGCCGTCCAGGACGAGGAGCAGTTCTACGGGGAGGACGACTACGACGACCTCTACAACGACGTCAACGTCGGGGACGGCCTCCTCCACTCCGTTCACCGGAGCGACGAGCCCAGGGGGTATCCGAGGGAGGAGGGGAACAGGAGCAACCCCGTGCCGGCGCCGGCGCCGGCGCCGCCCCCTCCCCCGCCGGCGCCGCTCCCGCCGTCCGGGAATGCGCCAGAGAAGGTCCAGATCCCGGGGATCGCTGGTGACCCGAAGATCGAGAGACCAGTGGATGGATCCGGTGGTTTTCATGATCAAGGGTTCAGAGGAGGCGGAGAATTGGCGGTGGCTGCGCGGCCTCCGGTGCCGCCCCCTGCTGGAAGTAGGCCTGAGTTAGGGCAGTCTTCTGGTCGACCCGGTGGGTTCCAGGGGCAAACGGGGAGCTCTGGATATGGGAACGAGGGTTATCGAAGGCAAGGGAGTGGATTTGGAGGTGAGGCGAGGCAGGGGTTAGGCGGAGGAGCGGCAGCGGGAGGAGGGAGTGTTAATGGAGGAGGGGAAGGAGCTGGGGGGACTACTCTCTTCGTGGGGGAGCTTCACTGGTGGACAACGGATGCTGATCTTGAGGCAGAGCTCAACAAGTACGGGCAGGTGAAGGAGGTGAAGTTCTTCGATGAGAAGGCGAGTGGGAAGTCGAAGGGGTACTGCCAGGTTGATTTCTATGATCCAGTGGCTGCTGCAGCATGCAAGGAAGGGATGAATGGGCATGTGTTCAATGGCAGGCCATGCGTCGTGGCATTTGCATCGCCAGGCACTGTTCGTCGGATGGGCGATGCTCAAGTAAAGAATCAGCAGATGACATCCCAGTCATCAGCACTCGCTCAGAAGGGCAGAGGAGGGGGAGGAGCCCCATCTGGTGGGAATTATGGGAGGGGTGGTGGTGGTAATTGGGGGAGGGGTGGAATGGGAAATCGAGGACCAATGGGGAATATGAGGAACAGGATGGGGCCGATGGGTGGCAGAGGAATTATGGGAAATGGTGGGATGGTCGCTCCACCTCCTCCAGTGCTACACCCTGGTGCCATGCTTGGTCAGGGTTTTGATCCAACTGGTTATGGAGCAGCCATGGGGAGAATGGGTGGCGCATATGGAGGGTTTCCTGCAGGTCCAACGGCAGCTCCATTCCCAGGACTGATGCCTTCATTTCCTCCAGTTGTGGCTCCTCATGTGAACCCAGCCTTCTTTGGAAGGGGAGGGATGGCTGCTGGTGGTGTTGGAATGTGGCCGGATCCCGGCATGGGTGGATGGGGAGGTGAAGAACAGTCAAGTTACGGGGATGATGCTGCTTCAGACCAGCAGTATGGAGAAGGAAGCCATGGGAAGGACAGGGGTCCTGATCGTGATTGGTCAGGGGCTTCAGACAGGAGGCATGACAGGGAGAAGGATATGGGTCCTGGGCAGGAGTGGTCGGAAAGGAGGCATCGTGATGAAAGAGAAATGGGTAGGGAGAGAGATAGGGAGCGGGAGAGGGAGAGAGAAAGGGAGAGGGACAGGGATAGAGAGAGGGAAAGGGAGAGGGAAAGAGAGAGGGATAGGGATAGGTATCGGGATGACAGAGACCGTCATGGGGATCACTACAGGCACAGGGACCGTGAATTGGAGCATGATGATGACTGGGATAGAGGACGATCATCAAGGCAAAGAAGCAAGTCGCGGGAGGTTGAGCATTCAAAGAGGCGGCATTTATCATCCGAGTAAGATGGCAGCTTTGCAATTTTAGATAGGAAGGAGATCAGCAATTCCTGGGCAAGCATGATGTCAGTCTTATTTATGTTTTAGACTTAGAAGTTTCATGTCCATGGGATACGTGCAGAGGATGCTTGCAGGGGCCTGTTGTTGCTATCATTTTAGATATGTAAGTCTTCTTTGTCACTGAAATCTGTATTTTTGATGCTCTGCTTGTTTGTAATCTTGCTTTGTTATTTTTGTGCTTGATCTAAAACCAGTGCATCTTGTAACCTTTTCGTGCAATTTTAAAAGCACGATGTAATCATAATTTATCAAATTAATTTATTCTCAATGCTCAATGCATTCTTTATTAAGGGTGAAAGTGGACTGGATAATATATAGTCAGATCCGTTTTCATATCCATATCTATCCAAATATGGATAGAAATTTGAGCATCCAACTAATATCTATATCTATACATCTCTTAAAGAAAAATGGATATGGATGTGGATAGGTGATTATCCAATCCATATCCAAATATTTGATTTTATTTGTAATCTTATTTAGTTTTGTATAATATTCATGAATTTTTAAGAAAAATATACAACCACATTAACCTGCTATTACCTTGATTTACTATCCACTTAGTAATATCTTTGATTTTATAGTCATAAAGTTTAATTATCTGACTTATATCAGTATTTATATATATACTATCAATACCTGATTTGTATCCATATCTATTTAAAATACTTATGGATATGAATTTTTGCATTTGACTTAAATCCATATCTGAACCTATTTTTGTCAAATAAAACAAATAGGGATATGGATATACTGGTATCCGATTCGGTTTCAGCTAGCATGCAATTTGAGCTTTGTTCAATGAAAATCTTTTAATCGTTTGGACTTCTAATACCGCTCACTAGAATAACAATGATATATGCTATTCCTTGTTAGGGATGGTTAGAGAATCTTCTTATTTGTTGAGCATCTTTATATGATAGGTTGCTTAATTTGGGAATCCAAGAACTTTCATTTATTATTATTTTTGTAATTTTGTGCTCAAGTTGTAAAACGTTTTTATGTTGGTTGCAGCAACATGTTTTTTCCTTATGTTTTAATATCGGTGTTTACTTCCTATATTTAGATCTATGATACTTGCTTTTTATTAAGTATGCAAGAATTGTTGATAACTTTATCTTTTAATGAGATGGCAACTCTTCTTTCCAATGTTTGGTCATTGCTTTGTACTATCATGTTCCCTTCCTACATCTCCACTGTTGATATTATATTCCTAGATAGAGTGCTGAGTGTTGGCTTTGTGCCTTAAGCTTCTAAAGAATTTGTATGTGTTTGGAGTATTCGGGTTCATAGTATTTCCTTCCTTATATGAGTACTTCCTTTTCTAAGTCAAATTTGACTAGATAATTTCAAATTCTTGGAAGGTTTGACGTGAGTTGGAAATTTCATGATTGCTATTTTCTGAAACTATAAATACATTTATGGTTAGTTTGTCAGATATACCGAAAGTTTGATGGAGATAATAGAAGCAGAGCATTTTTTATGATGGAATGGAAAGATGGACACAGGAGAGGTCAGTGAGAACTCCTTAAGTTGATGAATAAACAATGGAAAAGTGTCCTAACTTATGGAATGTTGCAGACATAAATGTATCAAGAGATAATGAGCATTTGAAAGACGACAAATATTACTGAGGAAGGTGCTAACAATTAAAGATGAATGAGGTGCTTATATAAGTATTACTCAAGGTTAATAGTTGACTTGCAGGTAGAGGTGAAGCTTGCTTATTAAAAGCATTATTCAAGATGAAGCTTTCTTGAGGTAGAGGTGAGAATCCATTTTGATCTTAAAAGGTTAAAATTCTTGATTTTGGTTGGAGCAAAATTCATCAAGAAAAATGAAGGTTATGATGAGATAATCTGCAGGCATTCTACTGCTTAAGGTCCATCAATTGCATCCAGTTGTTGTTGTGTCTCATTACCATTGCTAATTTTGAATATTTTCTTCCTTAAGTTGCATCTAAATATTATGTTTATACATGTATTATGCATATATGCTTTGACTATAGTCAACATAAGTTTTTTGCATGGTTGGGTTTCTTTGATTTTGTCATTGTACCTGCATGTCTAGTTATTGCAAAAATATCCTTTTTTCTCATGTTTATTTTGCAGATACTTCAAAGTGCTACCAAGCGGTGCTAATTGACCTGTGCCACAATATCTGTGGGTCAATTTACTGTGGACAAGGGTGATTTAGGGTGCTATTAGGGCAACATTCAAAAGAAAGTGGCTTTTCTGATGTATAAACTCCATGTGACTTTATCTAGACAACATATTCAGTCGCAAACAATCTAAATGATCATATATAGGTCAAAGATTAATTCAATCATCTTGAAGGGTATTACTCTTGGCATCACTGCTATTGTTTGCCTTGTGAAGTTGACTTGCCAGCTTGGGGATATGGAGGAATTTCTTTTTCTTTTTTTTTTTTCTGTCTGAAACTTTGAATTATCTTGTTACTTGGTGTAACAACTGATATAGGGTGTATCTCCAGAAAAAATTAACTTGCCTATTAGAGACAAGGGCCAAAATCTTTTACATATCAAAGTTTGTGTTTAACATGTGCATGGTACCTGGAAAACTTTCAGAAAGTGGAGGGGCCTGATGTCAGGAATTTGTGGAACACCAGGTTACTCTGTAGACTGAAGTTATGTAGAATTATAGGACATTATGCATGACCAAAGTAACCACTTGGTAGTTAATCTTTGGAAATTTTTTGTGGATCTGAAACCAAGGATTCCTTTGGGTTTAGAATAGTCCAACTGGGAGGTCACAGGTAATATGCAAGCAGCTCTTAACATGCTGTGGTGTTGTTGAATTAAAGAAGCAATTTGGTTACAAATGACTAGTACGAAGTGGATAGTCAAAATTGTATCAAAATTGTTTTTTCCTTCAGACCATCACAACCTGAACGGTAATTTCTGCACAAGCTTATATTGGTAAGCAGTTAGGAGTTTGGAGACCATGAGGGATACTGAACTTTAACAACTTTATCTTACAGTCTTCTTTATATATGATGATTATTAACTTGCTCAGATTCATGAAGAAAATCAGTCTATCATAGGCAATTTATATTTGAGTTGATGGACTTATGAGTTTAAAGCAAATAAACTCACAGTTTGGATGGTTTTGTATTTTATAAGTGTGTTCTTTCACAAATCCTAGATGACCTTGGGCAATTGTTTAATCTGATAGCTTTGCATTTAGTAACCTTGATCCTAGCTACATCATTCAACTAGGCTTGACATATATTGCTTGATTGGTCCATGCAACATACAACACAGTTACGGTGGCCAACAAAGTCATACCATGTCCATTATTGTAATTTCTTATGGTTCTTTATCATTTTTATTTTGCTTATGTCTGTTTGGGTGCTGGGAGTTGGGGGTGGGGATAATGTAATATAATTGTATCCATGGAATGAGGTACCATGAACTACTGGTCGGTATGGTACAACACACATTGTGCTATCAAGGTATCGTCATGATACCATGTGTTCCAGTCCATGCTAGGTCAATGTCAGGCCAAAATGTACTTACTATTATGAGCCAGCATGGACACATTTTGGCTGCCATGAGCCTTGGCATGTATCCTCCATGGGTTGGTAGGTAATACAACAAATTAGTATTTATCATGCCAAGCCTTGAATGGCGAGGACAGGGTGCATGGTTCCAGTAGTCTAACATGCAGTTCATGTAGCTGCGTAGTGAGCCATCAAATGCATGCATAGGCCCAAGAAGCTCAATCAAACAAAATTCTGATGATGATGGATGCCACCTCACCTTCCTAAAAGGAATATTGTTCTTTGGGTGTATTTTTTGAAAATTAATAATGTAATTACCATATCTTGTTTACTAGTTGGGTAATGTCATTCATCTTTGTTGCTCATTTTCAGTCATTTATCATTTGGTCATTTGTAATTTTTTTCATTGCATTAGTTTATTCAGGTTTTGGGCATCGATGGTAGAAGTATTATATTTTTGGTTGATACAAAGTAGACTAGAATAAGGCCTCAAATATTATGGAAAGCATACATACAACTGTCCATTCTCCCCTATAATATCTTATCTGTTTCTTTTTTAGTTTATTTGTATCTTACTTTTTGCATTATATCTAGTTTTAAATACTTTGAAATACCAACTGCATAGGTGCCCACATATAGATCTACATACTGCATATGCATTATGCCATATCTTGGCCACCCAATTTGCTTCTTGATTGTATTAGTTTTATTGGATCTTCATGTTTGTACCTCATCTTTACTTATATTTACCTATCAAACTCACAGGATTACATCTCATCATGGAGAGATAAATAGGGGTATGAAGATTGTTGGTGGTCTTCTGAACCGTTGTATATTATGTAATCTCTTAAATTTCCATTTTATTGAAGATCGAATGTTTAAATATGTTGCATATTTTTTGTGGTGTTAAAAGACCGGATATATGGTTTTTTGTTTGGGCAGTGTTTTTTGTCATTTGTTTGGTCCATTATCTTCCATTATCAGTGTAGATGTAATAAGTGATAGCCAGTTAATGTAGTGCTGTTTCGCCAGTTGACCATCCTTTATTGTACCTTTCGCATCATGATAAAGGATACGAGACAGTTGGGTTGGGCTATGTTTTCTTCTTTGCAACTCTTTTTGTCTCTTCTTTTTAATTTTTCCATTAAGGGCATATTTGGATATTCTTATAGGATTAGGCTGAAAATTGTGTAGGGATCGGGTCTGTTTGGCTAATCTAGTTTGTAATTTCAAAGAGCCTATCCAAACCTAGCCCAGATCCTAGCCTTTGGGCTGCAGGAAGAAAAAAAACTTATAATGGACTTTTTTTCCCTTACCTTCTCATAGGATTTGGGCTGGGTGGTATTTTGGTTGATATGGGGCATGCTTAAATGGATGGCCCCATCCATGAATCCTTCAGGATTTTCAGTCCAATCCTATAAGAATATTCAAACAAGCCCTAAAAAAAAAGAAATGCACAGCCAGCCATTTTCAGGTTGCTGGCTTGTTTTTTAGATCCATATATGGTCTCTTGCAACAGAAATTCAGATTTGGGTCTTTGTTAATTCTTGTAATCTGGAATCACTGCTCAGGAATACTACCATCTTCGATTCTTCTCCACCATTTGAACAAGTGGAGCTTGAAATGTATGCCTTGATCAAAATTTTCTCAGATTTCTCTTCTTTTTTTTAATAAATATTATGTGGTAATCAATAAATGCAACAGTGGTTCTTGTGTTTATGCATTTAATTGATGCTGCCTCTCTTTCTATATTCTACATGCCATTTGAAAGACAAAATGGTATTGTCTTGAGTAATTATAACTGCCTTGTTTAGTCAATCTTTCCCTTTATAAACAAACTCTACACATGTTGTTTTTGAACCCTTCTAATGTCATTGCACAATAAAACTTTCAGTTTTTTTAAGGTTGTATGCTCTTATCATGGCTGATCATTATGATAAAAGTTAGATAATGAGGGATAGATAATGATCGAATTCGTACTCATTCTCAACATACCATCTGGACTTGAAGAACAGTATCCTCATGCTATATTTATTTTTCCCCAAGTCTGTTGAGGATTCTGTTATAGAGATTTGAATGGTAAAGATGACAAGAGGCAAGGGTTGTGTGTAAAGAGTGCATACAAAAACATTTTTCCCCCAAGTCCAAAGGGTGGTGATGTACTAATTGTGGATACTGTTAAAGAGTTTGAATGGTAAAGAGGGAAAAAGGCAAGATATCCATTAAAGGTGTGGAAGGAGAGAGATGGCTGAGAGAGAAATTAAGAGACAGCAATTACAATAGAAAGCCTGTAAGCATTTGTGTTTCATATACAATCATATATGTATGTGTACACACAGAGAGAGAGAGAGAGAGAGGCCTGCATCTGTTTAGATATTGGTTAATAAGTAATCCAATGTCCTATATGAATGAGAGGTTTTAGGGATGGAGAAATCAGTTCTTCAGGATGTCAGACTGGACATTATTTCAGGATGGTGTGTACTCGTCATTTACCCTCTCTTCTTGGTGGGGCTCATCTTAAATTATCAATTGAAGTAAAAATGAAAAAGCATGGTGTGCACTAGAAGTTCTTAATCTTCAAGGCGAAAGATAGTTATAAAGAGGCCAATTTTTTACTTTGTGTTTCATGTTTGTGTATACTTGAAGTAAAAGACCAAAAAAATGTTGTTTTATGAGAAATAAATTTTGATAGAGGATCTGTTTGAAATTTAGAATTTCATTTTCTTGATGTGATATATATTTGCTGGAATGCTTGTTGCAAAGTTGTAGATTTGAGAAGTTTAAACAACAAATTTTATCGTGTTTGGTTGGGGTCATGAGAGGGAGGATGGATGGCATCCATCCACCATTTGGTTTAAAAAATTTGAAGGAAGATGAATGAAAATGAGGGATTGTCCATCTACCTTGACCTACCAATTTACCTCCTCCAAATTGGGAGGATGCAAAGATGGATGGAGCATGTGAGGTGTGAATTTCTGCATTGACAAAATCGTCTTTCAAATTTTTTTTTTTTTTGACAAAACTATAACACTTCTTTACTTGTTCATTCATATTATTTATATATATTTTTATTTTATCTATACTATTAATCCCATGTTATTAAATTTTATTGCTAATTATTTTATTTTTAGTACATAATTTCCGTAATTATAATTAAATAATTAGAATTGTTTTCTATTTTATTTATATTTACTATTTTTAATCAGCTATTTGTATAAAATTAAACTATTTAAATTAAATTATAAATTAATTAGTTATTTATATAATTAATATGTATAAATAAATTAATTCATTAATAATTTATTTATTTATTAAATTAAGTTAATATAAATATTTGTATAATATTTTATATAATTATAATTATAAATATTATAAGTGTGTACATTGCTTACTTTTTTTTAATATAAATAAGTATTATAAATTGATAATAATAATATTTTTATCAAAGGATAGTTTAGTAAAAATGTTATGCAAATATCATGTAACCTGTTTTTTACATTTCATCTGTTTTTATCAAAGGATAGTTTAGTAAAAATGTTACCAAATAAAGGAAGGAATCATTCCTATTCATCTTTTCATATCTCACCAAACACATCAGAGGATAGATTGAGGATTGATCCATCCTCTCCCTCATCTATCCTTTATACCAAGCAGAGGGTTAATGTTTGGAATTAGAAAGAGGGGATTTGAACCATTGGAAAGAGAGGAAAGTAGGTTTCTTTTGAAAAGAGTTCCTAAGAACCAGAATGCTAATTGAAATTTGATTCTACATTGTTCTGAAGAAATTAGGAATAAGGCCCACAAAACCGGTATTGATAATCATATTGATAAGTTACCTATTTGGATCGGTATGGGTATACGGGGTCACAACACTTCTTTCTTGCTCCCATCCATGGTGTGGTCAGTGCATGTTAGCATGGCAAACCTTGTTTAGGATATTTTGAACAAATAGATGAGGGAAGGGAGTTGAAAAATGGCAGGAGAAATATAGACAAAAATGAAAATAGTGGAACTGAAGGAAAAGAAAATTGTAGATGATGTAGGATAAGGAAGACAAACATTTGCAAATGTCCAAGTCCCTGTCTTGGCTGCAGCTGACCCCTCTAGTGAAGAAACTGGCAGTCCATCTATCTCATTAATTAGGAATCCTTTCAGGACAGTATGGAATAACAGTAGATGGAAAAGTAAGGTAAATAAACTATTATGAGGCAGTACAATTAGGCTGACATTATTGGCTGGTGTCTGTTAATTCCTAAGATCTTAGTGCAGTTAATTCCTATTTTAAGAGATGTCATTTTCATCTACAGAAACTCTTGAAACTTAGACAAAAAGATCATCTATGTTCCAAGATTGTGATTGCTGTGGTAGCTATGATATTTTCAACCATATCCAGATCCTCTGACCAAAGTTGGTCAGAGAGTAGTTCTCCACATAGGCCATTGGTAGCTGAACGAAATCTTGCTGCTAACCCAAGGATAGGATCTTCATTTTATCCTATATTTCTTGGTTGAGGTACGTGTATGAAATTGGGTAATAGTGGTTTGCTTTAACAAGCATTATGGAGGCCATCATGTTTGCATGTACTTTGTTGGATAAATTTTTGTGAGGAATGTCTGAAGTTTTGGTTGTTCCTGGTTCCACTGACAATTGCTCATTTGTCTACAGGACATCTGATAAACTTCTCTCTCCAGTTTGGTGATTCGGTCATCATTTAAGATTTTTTTTCTTGATTTCAATGTGAAGAGTAATTAACATGGTGATTGGATATTTTGGAAGCAACTCTTGCAAAGGTGGTGTTGGTATAAAGTTTTTTCTATACTTGGTCTTGATCTTCAGTTAGCAAGTTGTACCCATCATGAAGTACCATTACCAGCAAACCGGATCCCATTTTTGTAGAATTAGCTTTGTGAATCTCATTTCATTTTTGTAGAACTTGTTTTATGTATCATTGCTAGATTGAAGTGCTTGTGTTATCTCTCAAGCCATGGGAGGTAGATGATTTTGTTGGGAACCATCTGAATACGATGATGATGCAAAATTCAGTGTATCCTGTAAAGTAAGCTTTAAAATTACTGCAACTTGGTGTATGATTATTGCATAATGTTTTTCATGAAAATTTGGTTTACTTTGACCATGATGAAGTACCATATGGATATGCGAAACCCATTCATGTAAACGTGGCTCTCAGTAAATTCTGTCTCTGTTAGTTGCTACAAGAGTCTCACATATCATTACAGGATTCTGCTAACTTTAAAACTACTTTGTCATGATTATTGTACTATTCGGTATGGTAATCCAAACAAGCCATTGCCACATGGGGTTTTGGCTTTTCATTTGTTAATCCAAACAAGGTTTTTAGTACTGTATGCTGGCTTGACACTGGTATGGTATGTGCCCTATCGTGCCATGTCAAATGCTTGTCAGACATTGGCGTCATCATATGCAAGCACTAGCGTGCTGCTTGCATACAGCTCTGCATGTACTTGTAAGCTGTAGCATCTGCATGCCATTGCCACGTGGTTGGTACCTTCATCCACAAATTGAAATTACAACTGACTTAATGATGATTCTATGGTCATTTCTGATTTTGTTTAATGTGTTTTCTTTTGTTACTTTGTAAGCTCCTCTGTCATTAGACTTGTTCCTGTATTACCTGAGTTCTATTTCCAATGTCCAATACAGATATAGTTTTGCTTTATTGAGAAAGAATCACCCGTTACATTGCAATTTTAGCTCATTTTTATTTTTGGTGTATGATGTATGGTTTTCCAATATTGCTTTGTAAGATTCTTCCAAATTGGTCGCGCTCATATGTCATCTTTGTTCTATTTTCCTGTTCATGATTAACTTTATCAAGCAAAAATTTTGTCCAGTCAGGCGCCTTAAAACTGTTTGGTGATTTTGATCAAATTTACACTTATTTCATATCTATTTGTTTTCAGTAATGAATAACTCTGATGTTTTGACTTTCATCAATTTATGGATGTAGAAGAGCAGCTGGAAATGGCTTGGCTACGGTAGCAGGTCCCTCTCTGTCATGTGGATGCTGGTCTTCTTCTGCGCTTACAAATTGAATGAGTGATGCGGATGATGCATGTATTCTGCTCCAGAACTGATTAACTGTACTTTCAGTTTGAAACCTTTTGACTGTGTTAAATTGTTGTAGGAAATTTCACTGCATGGAATGTAAGATTTGCATTAACAGGAAAATTGTCTTGCTGATTTACATCAGTTCGCTGTTTGTGCAATATCTGACCTTGCGGAAGGCAATGGTGGGATAGATCTTTGGTCAGTGCTGGTGAAGAAAGATGCTGTTCTTGGTTTGCTATTCTTTTTTAATGTATGATGATGATCATGAAATAGTTTTCTCCAGGGTTGGTTATCAGACGCATGGCTCCCCTTTGATGTATTATAATTTGTAATGACTAAAGCCTTTAGGAGTTAGCAGGGCGCACAAGGCGAGCTTTTGATGGTCTATCCTTCTTTTCTTTTCTACACCTTTTATTTGTATTTTTTATATTTTTTTTATGAACCTGAAGACTACCATTTGTAGAAGATTCTGAGATCACCAACGCTAATGTTGCTCGTTGAACCGTGCCCGTCGGAGCTCGTGTGAGAGTTTTTCAGAACTTTGAATGATTAGTCTTCTTTATGATCTTTTACGAATAGATTATTTCCACAAGAAACAGCCGAACTTCACCTCAAAACAGAGCGCTAAATTTGCAGATAAGCTTTGTTCGCACTTACATTTGTTCATTGTTCAGGTCGTCTTAGGAAGACGTGAGCCATGACGAGGTCGGGTGTTGAATGGAACCCAATGCGGTTAGATGGCAAACTCCATGTAATGTTGATTGTTGTGAACTCATCATCAGCCTGAATGTATTATCTTGTGTGATTTTTTTTATTTTTTAGATTTTTGTTTTTTTTTTAGATTTTTGAGTCTGCTAGTCACATTAGACATTGGTATGATGTAATTGTATATATATATATATATATAACCACAGAAGTATATTGGTAGATATCTTGATCTCAATCACTTTGTATCAGCCACGGTATCTGGATATGTTGGTTCGTTAGAAGTCATTCATCTTTTTATTTGCTGAAATGCCGTAGAGCTGAAAAATTCCTTGGGAGCAGCTGCTTGAGGAAGCAGTGCCGCTTGGAACGCCTGTAGGTGCTCTAACTCCATGATAACTACCTAGCGTACCCGAGTGATTGCCATTTTACTGGGCAAAAATCCTGGCTTCACGTCACAGATAAGCCTATGTAGCTCATCATCTTTTCTTGAGTTAGGATGAGGCTTCCCTCCTAATTATGGACAAAAATAAGAAATTATCATAACAAATTATTTTGGTCAATATCTTTAACAGCAAAATGTGATGCTTTTATACAATATATATTTTTTAAACTATTTTTTATTTAGTCATGAAAAAATTCATCATTAAATAAAACTTTTTTTTAATAAAAAGTAATTTTAATATTAAAATTATTTTGATCAACTTATTATTAACGATTTATAGTTTATTACTAAAATTTATATGTTTAGTGATAACATTTTAAAATTATCATTGTAGATATATCTTTAATAATAATTTATAAAGTGGTCATTAAATTTTGTTGTGGTATCATTTATATTAATACATTTATTAAAAATTCTTTCATGCGAAATATGGATCCTCTTGTCTAAGATCATAATATTGTTGTTGATGCCGCAAAAAAAGGGAAAGGAGAAAAAAAAAAAAAAAAAAAAAAGCATAATCAATGGAATATGCAAGGTTTCACCATAATAAAAAATTACAAAGAAGATCTTATACTCATCTTATACAAAAACTTAATAAGAAATCTAAAAATTCCATCTCATAGAAGTTCTTAACTTTCAGCCTCACAGACTTTCAAAAGATCCACCTTGCCATCCCTTAAAGAGTCCTGGCTCTCTTTTTTCTACCACGGCCTCTCTATCTCTTTGTCCCTTCTTTTAAAGACTTTAAGATCACATATAGATCTCCGTGTCGAAGTCCTTTGCAATAAGAATCAGAGATCCAATCTATGTTGAAAATAGAGTCCAAACAAAGCCAGAAATACATCTCAAGCCCGTAAATGCATATGAACCGTCCTAAAACCATTGCACAGCCTCCCTGCATGAATTAGTGCATGGACCGGGCCAATCCCCATGCACCAAGCATGCTCCTGTGTGCCCCCTGCCTATGTGAAACATGCATGGACCATGCGAAATGCCAGTCCCGTGGACCACAAGTTGCAGACAAGCCGCGTGCCCGCACGGGTGCTGGGTTGTGCTCGCACGTCTGCATGGGTGGGTTACACTAGTCTAGGCTGCACGCACTTGCGGGCTGGGCCCTATGAGTGGGATGGGCCTGGCCTGCTACTGCCGAGCCTGGTTCCTCTTGGACTTGGTTTTGGATCCTGTTCTCCTATAGACCGAGCTTGAGACATAGCTCAATAACCTTCGCCTCAACTCGATATCTAGCTTTCTTATAACTTTTGAGAGCTCTTAAAAGATCCGCCTCATGCCCTGAGACAAAAGCCTGCTGCTCATGGATGGGCAAACATAAGAGTCGAGCCATGTTACTCGATCCTATTTTCATCATGTGCTGCGTTCATCTTGACTTGAGAAATACTCGGGAAAGCTTTTTGTGATAATATGAACTTCACCATATGACATCGTCTGTCGTCCTTCTGAGTCTCTCGTCTTATGGCCGATCTGTCCTTTCCTGGAGCTCCATCTCATATTGAGCTCCTATCTGTATTAGAAATTTCATCTTGTACTGGATTTCAGGTAGTGTCCTCTCTACTTCTTTTCCTTTAAGATAACCCTATCGTCATGCATAATCTTTAAGATTCTATCACTAGCTTTTCATGTGTAGTCGTTTGAGTTCAATTTATTCAGTGAGATTAGATTCTTGCTGAAGTGAATACGTATCAGATCTCGCTTAGTTTCCTTATTATTCCATCATGAAGGTTTAAGTTGATTGTCCCTTCGCTCTTGATCACACAGCTTGATTCATCTGGTAAGTGGACAGCACCCTCTTTACTCTCTAGAGAGTTAAGCAGCTCCTTTCTGCAATACACATGATGGAAACATGTAGAATCTAGAATCCACTGTGAGGAAGGAGATACCTTGTCGAATATCATAAGCGCATCACTGTATCTATCACTATCGCTACCATCGACCATCATCATAGTAGCACTCGTCCGATTCTTAAGTTACGGGCAATCTCTGACATGATATCCCAACTTGTTGTACCGATAGCCCTTGATCTTATTGGTATCTTTCAACTTGAACATAAACCACTCGCCATGCAATTATCTGACACTCCATCTCCATCCTTTATTACCAGCTCCTCTAAAGACCACCAATACTGAGTTCCTACCAAAATCTGAAGCTTGGTTCTCTCACCTAAGAGTCTCATTCTGAAGAAGCATTGAAATGACCTCCTCTATCTTGATGATACACTCTCTCTAGAAGAGCAATCAACAAAAACTCGAAGGAGTGCAAAGTGATAATAATAAGATTAATGCCCTAGTCTTCTCTTAACCTTCTCAATATACTAAGAAAATTGGTGAGGATTCTTTGAAATTGCTCAGATACTCATGCATGCTCTGTCCTTCGCTTATCCAAGTTAATAGAACTTCTTCAAAAGGAAGAACGTGTTGGTGAAGAACTTTGCCATGTATAATTCCTCAAACTTTGCCCACATCGTCAAGGAAGCCTCTCTCATTACATAGATCAGTCATCCACCAAATATAAGTAGATCATACTCACCACCTGCATTTAGAGCCGCTTCTAAATCTTGTCCTCTATGGTGATCAAGCTCTCAATATATGAGATCATTAATCAATTCTTGCTGGATGAGTATGTCTTTCACTCTCTCTTGCCAGAGAAAAAAATTGTTCTTTCCTTCGAACTAGTTGATGTTGACTTTGATTGTGCTTGTCTTCTCCATCTTCTTCAATCTCGATCAACATGGACAATCTAGAACTTCGATACAGTTGTTATGGTACCTCTGCATTGATACCACTTATTATGAAATATCTCGTATGGAATACGGATCTCCATGTCCAAGATCACGATATCATTGTTGATGCTGTAAGAAAAGGAAGAAAAAAAATATAATAAAAAACATAATCAATAGGGCATGCAAGGTTTCACTATGAAAAAAATTATAATGGTGTCCTACTCTCTCACCTTGTACAAAAAGTTAGTAAGAAATAAAAAAATCTCTCACAAAAGCTATCAACTCTCAACCCTACAGGCTTTTAGAAAACCCTTCTCACCATCCCTTGAAGACCCCTGGCTCTCTTTTTGCTACCATGGCCTCTCTAGCTCTCTGTCCCTTCTTTTATAGACTCTGAGACTATGCACAAGTCTCTGTATTAAAGTCCTTTTCAATAGAAATCCAAAGGTCCAATCCATATTGAAAATGGAGTCCAAATGAAACCAAAAATGAGTCTCAAGCTCGTAAACCACATATGAACCATGCTAAAATTGCCACACAGCCTGCTACATGAACCAACATGTGGGCCGGGCCAATTCCCATATGCCATGCATGCTCTCGATGCCCCCACGCCCATAGTTTATAGTGGACTACACGAAATGTACAAGAAATATGCATGGATCGTGTGAAATGCCGCTCCCGTGGATAGTGCACTGCGGGCTAGGTTGCAAGCCCACACACATGTTGGTCGCATTCCTAGGCCACATGTGCTTGCGGGCCATGCCATGCACGTGAGCTAGGCCTGGCTTGCTACTACCAGGTTTGATCCTCCTAGGCTTGGTTTTGGATCCCGTTCTCTAGCGGGCCAGGCTTGAAGCATAGCCTAACAACAGTTAAAAATATTAGATAATGTATTACCGACAGCATGTGTATGGAAGATGACTAATCACTAGGATGATCAATTCTTTATAAATTTATTAATTTTTTGTTACATTGAAGATGTTGTGGTGTAGTGGTTGTCATGTTAGTCTTGCACACTAAAGGCCCCTTTCATAAAAGCCTAGAGTTCTAGGAAATGGTTTACAATGTTATAATGGATAGTAACTCTAAGATTTAAATTAAAAAGAAAGTATTGCATGCCCATGATATAATTTTGATTATTTTGATGGAATCATGTCTCATTTTAAGATTTGAACTCTTTTGTAGCTATTGTTGGGAGAAAATGCTAAATACACTAACAATTTATAATAACATAAAATATAAAACATCATAATGAAGATCAGTATATCGATGAATTTAGTGCTATATAAGAGGGTTTATTTATTTAGTTGTTAAATAAATCCTTGCATGCAACTCTTATTTGTGACTTATAAATTAATCAAATTGTTAAATGCAACAAATTTCCCCCTCAACAACTTTGTTCTACATAAGAATAGATCATGAGAATTGAAAGAAATGACAATGGGACAAAATTTTGAGTAATTATCTTTGGTGGTGTATCCATATTTATTTGGATCATATATTTTATCTTCCTTTCTCTTTCTTAAAAAAACTAAAAGGAAGCAAAAAAATTGTAGTATTATTAAGTTTTGACAAGATAGATGGATTAAAATTATGTTTTTAAAAAACAACTTGTTCAATAGAAAGGTTTATTTAGAAAAGCAATATGCTAATCAATTGGGTACAAATATAACATAGCTGACCATTTTTTTAAAAGTTTTGTAATATCACCATCATTTCATTTTATTCAAATTTAGTGGTTTTTTAGGGTAATGAATATGTGGATCCATGTCGATATATATTTAGTTTCATATTGGTTATGCACCAGGAGGTCTTGGATATTTCTAAAAGGTTAAATAATAAAAATAATATTTTTTGGCAAGCCTTTTTTATAATATTCTAGATTGTTGTAGAATGAGAGTGAGAGAGAGAGTGAGTTTTTTGAACCTAGACTTAACTAAATAAGATTAGTGTAACAACTTGTTAAACATTTGAGATGATATGGAGAGGTGAAAATTTTGGTGAGCTCATGATTTTTTTTTCCAGAACTTCAAAAAAATAAAATAAAATAATTGAGCACATATATAGATTTGAAGAAGATGGTGATTAAGATAATTGAAAGACTTAAAACCTTTTGTGGCCCCACTTTTCCAAATATTCAAAAGAATTCAAGGGAAAGGAAAACTTGAGAACTGTATAAAAGTTTCATCATAGAGTTATGAAAGAGTTTACTTAAAATTAGGACATATCATCTATAAGTATGGAATGTTGAAAGAGAAGAAGAGGAAGATACTGATACATCCTACATCTTTTCTTGAACAGTGCATCACTTATCCAGATTGTAATGTCAAGTTCTTATGTCTCTACAAAGTTAATTATAACATAGTAAGCAATATAAACTCAATCTTAAGTTCAAATAATGTAATATGTTGGATAGTTCATCATAGTAGAGATTCTTGGTGAAATCGACTTTATAAGCACAAGAATTTTAGGTTTATACATGATATCGGGTAATGACAATATTCATTATATTACATAGACTTTTGTCAAACACTTCCAAGGTATCATAAAAACTATCAATTGTCAAACACTTCCAAGGTACCATAAAAACTATCAATAACTATCTCTCAAGTCATTGTGCATCTAGATGTACTTTAAAGGATTATAGAGCTAGAGCGATAGAATCTAACTTGGAAAGCTATAGTACGAGAGTTTTTGGAAGTGGATCGAGAAAGGAAAATCGATGGCGATGGACCTGGATCGGTCCTCTCTGAAGAGGCCTACCGTGCCAGAAGCTCCTCTAAAGCCTGATCTACAATCAAAGAGTGCGAAGAATTTGCCTCCTTGAAGCTTTCCTCAATGAGGTGGCTTAAAGGGGATGGATGCTGGAAATCATGGTCATCGGTTGTTCAAGGTGGAAGGCAGTTTAGATGGAAGATATCTACGGTGACTGACAAAGTAGTCATAATGTGGTGGTCTTCTCAGTCGAGGAGATCAAGCGGTCTTCTAGTAGATGGAAAGCAGCCTAATTGGTGAGTTTTTGGAAAGGGGGTTTTCTCTGGACTGTGTAGCATGAAATGAAAGTTAGGTGGGGCACGGAGGGCGACTTCCACATCTCGCTATTTTCAGAGGGGTTGTTGTTTGATCTACCCTCGGAGGAGGTGATGGATAGAATATTGGTGAAGAGACCTTGGTCCCTGCTAAACAACTATTGGCTCTAAAGAGATAGAGAAAGAATTTCAAATCTGGTCGGAACAAATTGAAGCAAGCTAGGGTGTGGTCTCGCTTGCTGAGTCTTCTACTATAGCTATGGAAACAAGAGAAGATAATGAAGATTGTCTCTATTGCTAATACACCTCTATTCCTAGATGAATGGATAGAGACCTCTGTAGGATGGGGTATGCAAGGGAGAGTGTGCTTATAGACATCACCAAACCCATATATCCTAGAGCTAAGATTAATGCAGATGATAGGATGTTATGACGACAATTTGCATATGAAGATCTACCAGATATATACTATATTTGTGGGTTGATCGAATATGCCAAGGAGGGAGGATGTCCACTTGTCCAAAATATAAATGCTAAGCTAGTGTATAGACCCTGGATCACAATAGTTAGGGTTCCCATATCCTTCTAGACAATAGTAAGTAGGAAATCATCTAGCCAAACTATAGTCTAGAATCAACAACCAGCGGGTTGGATGCAGCCCAAAGAGATATCTAAAAGTTTACTATCAAAAACTCTAACAAGGCAAGAATCACCTAAACATGATGCCTCCAGATCTTGGTTACTCTATTGAATATAGCAAATACTAAGGAGGAGGTAATTTCACAGAATATGGACATCATGGTGATGGAGTTGGAGATGAATGCATCCACACCGACTGCCAAAAAGAAAAGATAAAGATCCCCCCCAAAGCTGCAAAACTAGCCTCTTCACCGGGTTCTGATTCTCCCCCGCAAACCAAAGTTTTGATTCTTAAAGATGCATCAAAGGAGGGAGAAATATAAAATGGTTCAACTATAATAACAACTGTCCATAGACAAAAGGTCTCGTTTCACATAATCATAAAGCAATGTGGAGATCCACAGAGTGATCAAATAAGGCAGATTCTAAACTTAATGAAGGACTATAGCCAATCATTCCTGCCCCCTTAGCTGGTAACATTATTTTATCTCATACTGAATGTCTAAACTCTCTTAAGTTAATGCTTAATCAAGCTGATAGCCAGAAAAGGAAAGCTTCTGCTATGACTAGTAACCTATCTGATGATCAGATTAATGAATATAAATCAATAGTTAGTAAAAGGCTGATGACGAGTGAAGTGGAGGCCCAACCCTCAATTTCATAATATTCATGAAAGTCTTGGTGTGGAATTTTTCTGATCAATGTTTGATATCTTTTGGAAACTCATCTCTTTAATATTGCTTTAACTAGAATTAAAAGAGTTATGGAACCTACCTGGGAGGTGTACATGATACTTGCCATTGGATTGTTAGGTGGTGTTATTGTTTGTTGGTATAAGGATGTTGGGAATGTCTCCTTTTTTACTCCAATAGACAAGTTGCATTAGGTATCATTACACTTCATGCTAGGCCCACTTGGATCTTTAATATTGTGTATGCTAGTACTGTGGAATTGAGTGGTGTAAACTTTGGTATGAGGCAAGTATGGCTTTATCCTTAGGAGTAGCCATGATGCTAATAAATGACTTTAACTATATTAATTCCAATAAAGATAAAAAGGTGAAGGCCTTTCAAGATTACTAAGGAAATATATGAATTTCATGTCTTTCTTTAGCAAACTTAGCTTGTTGATTTGGGATTTTCGGGACCTAAGAATACTTGGTGCAATAATCGGTCAGGCCTTGCTCATATTTGGAAAAGGCTGGACCATGCTTTTGCCTCTGATTCTTGGCTCAATATCTATCTAGAAATGAGGGTTTCTCATCGTACTAGACATGCTTCAGATCACTACCCAATTCTTGTACCAACCTTGGATGAAATACCTAGGATCTACACTCCCTTTAGATTTAAAAAATTTGACTCTCCTGTAAAGGTATTTGATAGGTTATACAACAAGCCTAGCATTATGATGGTCATTGCTTCCTTGCTGTTAAACTGATAAAGCTTCTTAATAATACAAAATATGCTATAAAAAGGTAGAAAATGAACATTGATAATCTATTCAAAAGGGGCTAGCAACTCAATGAACCTATTTGCCATTTGCAATCATATAAAGTTCTTGTAGGGGGCCTTATTGAATAATAGCATATGCAACTTTTGTCCCTAATAAGAGCCTATCATAGAAATCTTAAATGCAAGAAATTCTATGGAGATAAAAATCTAGAAACTACTAGCTCAAGGATGGGGATGCAACTATAACCTATTTCCATAAATCTATCATATAAAGGAGAAGGAGAAATTGTCTTATATAACAAAACTAGCCACGAAGCGGTTGTGGAGGATCAATTCTTATTTGTGCAAATGCTTCTTCAACATTTCCAAGATAGATGGACAACCACCCCTGCTCAACAATATATTGATATCTTGTAGTCGCATCGGAGATTTCATTTAACCAAAATAATACCTTGAGATGTGGCTAAATAAGAGGTTATTGAAACTATTCTAAGTATGCATCCTAATAAATCACTAGGGCCGGATGGTTTTCCTAATTTCTTTTTCATAGAGTTTTGGCATATTATAACAAATGATGATCTCATTCAAGCTATTCAATATTTTTTCAGGATTGGTATAATGCCCAATGACTGGAAAAGGTTTTACATCACTTTGATTTAAAGATTAGCAATCTTGAAAAGCAAATGATTTTCATCCTATTAACCTCTGCAACTCCATCTAAAAAATTATAGCAAAGATTCTTGTGAATAGATAAAAATTTATTCTCTCATGTATTATTTCTCCGAAATAGGGTGCTTTCATCCAAGGATGGCAAATCTGTAATCAAATATTACTTAGTCAAGAATTGATGCAATCTATTCACAAAGTCCCAATGTAAAACAGTTTGATGATCCTCGAATTGGACATGAATAAAGCTTATGATCATATTCATTGGTCATTTCTCTTCAAAGTTCTCCTATAATTTGATTTTCATAAAAAAAATATACATCTTATCAAACAATCAATGTGACACTCTTCTTGTGCTTTATTGGTTAATGAGACTCGATCATCCTGGTTTACTCCTACGCAGGATCTTAAACAGGATGCCCACTATCTTCTTATTTATTTATTATTTCTTTTGAAATTTTCTCCAAGTTTTTAAAATTTGCAGTTCAAAAACACATGCTACAGACTTTCTATCCTCCTAGTAGGCCTTTAATCTTTATGTATTTTTTGCAGATGATAATCCCTTAATTACAAGGGCTATAATCAAAGACAGTGTCTATCTTTTTGCCATCATTGATGTTTATTGCTCAGTCTTCGAGCAAGCAATTAACATTGCCAAATCCCACATCAAGCTTAGCCCTTCTACCCCCACTACAATTAAATCTTAAATCAAGAGTCTTTTTCAAATGTCTGAGTGTACAAATGCTTGGAAGTCTCCTGGAATTTTTCTTTCTGGAGAAAAGTTGACCCTTACAGAT
Organism: Areca catechu; assembly: GCA_021397845.1. Lineage (NCBI taxonomy): Eukaryota > Viridiplantae > Streptophyta > Magnoliopsida > Arecales > Arecaceae > Areca > Areca catechu. The sequence goes on from CM038045.1 coordinate 64,822,405, forward strand.
TTTAGCTATATGTTTCTGGGAGTTGGCAAGCCCTTTCTCTTGCAGGAAGAGCAACTCTTTTCTATTTGATCTTGCTTTCAATTCTAGTGTTTTGCTTATCATCAATTCCTATACCTATGTCCATCCTACTTAAGCTGGAGAAAGAGTTCAGAGCCTTTCTATGAGGTCACAGCTCTCAACATAGAAAAATTCACTTAATATCTTAGGATCGAGTGTGCTCATCTAAGAATATTGGAGGTCTTGCATGGTAGATCTTCTTACTAAACATAAGGTGTTCCTTTCCAAGATAGCAATGCAAGTCGTGCTCAATTCTAAATCTTCGTGGACCAAGTTAATCAAAGCTAAATATCATTTTACTGGCACTTGGACTTGGACTGCATATAATAAATCGACAGGGTGTTCAGCCATATGGAAGAAAATATGTGACTATGGTCCCTTAGTTCAGCCTTACTTTCTTTGGCACATTGGGGTGGGTTCAGATATTAACTTGCTTAATGACCCCTGGCTTTCTCACACTCCATTAGCAAGGTGGCCAGCTCCTATAAACACAGAGCAATGCAACTTGGATGCCTAAGTGCAGCACCTACTGGACTCAAACTACTCATGGGATTAGGTTAAATTAGAAGCTATGTTTTCAGTTGACATGATAAGCCAGATTTATAGCATTCCACTACCACATGGGAATTGGCCCGATCAGTTGGGTTGGGGACCTAATAGGCTTCATCAAGTTAAAAGCAAGGATATGAACACATTGGTTCCGCCCAATAGGCATATTGATTCACAGCACTCCTTTGGAGCATTATAGAAATTGTGCTCTCTAATGAGGGTGAAGGTGCTTTGGTGGAAACTATTATGGGACAGACAACCCACCAAGAAATTTCTATATGATAAGGGACTAATACATATGGATACTCTTAGTTGTGACCATTGACAGATCATAGGAGAGGATGCTGCTCATGCAATTATTCATTGTTCTTAGCAGCTTGCTAGGAAGAATTGCAACACATTAGTGAATATGACTTTATCCCTCATTCCTTGCCAAAGTTGATTTCATTTTCAAGCCTCAGGCAGGGATAGAGTTGAGAACCTTATTTGCTTGTGTTACATGGATGATTTGGGGGGGGCACAAAATGAAAGAATATTCTAAAATGATTATACGCCTGCCATTCAGTTGGTAAGAAAGGCTTATTATTACATTATTCCAAATTCACTTGCCTTCTTATTATTACATTATTCCAGATTCACTTGCCTTTCAGAGATTCATCCATTAAGGCACTAGGGTAGCTATCCAACTTTTAACCCTACTTGTAAAGATGCTATGGTAGCCTGGCTACCCCCTTCATTAGGAACAATGAAAATTAATTTTGATACGGTTATAGTTTGTAACAAAGTGTCTACTGCATTTGTTATAAGGGATCATAATGGAAAAATTATCAGAGCTAGGGATAGGCTACTATCAATTTCTTCTGTCCCTGCAGCTAAATTGATAGCTGCTTGGCTTGGCTTGGTGTTAAGGTGGCCATACTTGAGATGCAAGCAACTAGCATATGGGTAGAAGGGGATTCCTCTACTGTTATCACATGGATCACTAAAAAGCCTTCTACCAAGTCTTGTCATTCTCCTCTTCCATCTGACATTCTATTTTGGAAGTAGAGTGATAAGGTTTATTGCATCATATACTTATAGGGAGGCTAACCAAGCTGCTGATTATGTATCAAAGGTAACTTTGGTTGGGAACCTGGACTTCTTCTTGGGAGATACCCTACCAACAGAACTCTGACATTATGATGGCTGACTACAAGAAAGTTCATTACAATAAAAAGAAAAGATGATAGTTATTACACAAAGATCATTTATTTCTAGCTACAGTGCTATTTATTGGATCCTCGTGGCACACCCTGATACTCTGCGATACTTTAAAAGCCAAACATCTATTCTGCTACTTATTGGTAGGTGCTACTTCTTGACCTTTCTATATGTCAAAACTTTAGGCCTGTACTTTGTTTTCAGGACATGCAGTTGAGAGTACTACCCTCGAGTCTTTTCACCTTGGGCTGGTGCCTAAAGGTTATTTATTTTAACTCAAGTTTATATGTGTCACTGGCTATTGATTCGGTGCCATGAAGGTAGATCATATGGGATCTGTCATTTTAACTTATCTTCGTATCTCATCGATAGTTGCTACTTGCTTTCTTTGTGGAGAGCTATATTTATTATCTTTCTCTACTACTTGGCAACTGCACTTATCATGTTGTATTAGATTCTGCTCTCAAATTCTGGTGCACGCTCGTCCTCCTTTTATAAACAGGAAAGTTATATCACTTAACTAAGGCTGGATTATCAATATAATTTTGTTATATCAGCCTCCCATATGATGTTTCATATATAATTGGCATTGATGGGATTAACTTCAAGGCACATTTAGGTGCTTTAATTTCTAATTATGAAAGTTCTTTGGCAGATGCTCAGGGAAGGAATATGTCCCTTATTTATTTACCCTAGTGGCTTCCCAATGACTTGTTACCAGTGTTACCTATAATTTCAATTTCTCAAATGATGAATCAAATATGAAAAATCCTGATGAGATACGACCCTCTGCTTACAATAATCTTGCAATATTATCTTTGAAGGACATTTAGGCCAATACCTTAAGTTATGAAAGTCAGATGGATTGACAAATAGGAAGGTGGTTTCAGTATTCAGACTTTCTTTCTTACAAGCTTATCTGTTCTTTTTTCATCTCTATGTTATTACAAATATGCTCAGGGTACTGGTATAATCATTTTGAAGAACTGCTTTTGTATGCTTTAAGCACTATGAACAGTTTGGACCAGACTTTTTGTTATGCATCCTCACCACTTCTCTGATGCTGGATCTTCATAATAATTGTTATATAAGCCTCCCATATTATGTTTCATATATGAATGGTACTGATGGGAGAATCCTTAAGGTGGGTCTAGGTGTATTGATTTTAAAGCACAAATGCGCACAGGTAGATACACAGGAGGAATATGTTGCAAATGTATTACTCTTATGGCTCATCAATGACTTTGCAATTGGTGTTGTTTCTATTTAAGTTTCCCACATGATGAATCAAGCATGAAAGATCCCGGTGGGATGTGGCCCTCTATTTACAATGATTTAACAGTATTATTTTGGAGGGACATAAAGATAAATGCTTTTCATTTATGAAAGTTGGCTGACAGCTACCTCACTCCATCTGATGTCTTTACAAAGAAAGGAGGCTTTAGCACTTCTGGAGGTGCACAGTTTTGGATGAAGCTTGGTGCCTATGCTCCCCACATTTAATTTCAGGTTAATTTATACTTTCAAACTCCCATGGCTGGAACATTATGGTCTGACTTCACTTGCTATGGTCATCCTTCTCTATTTTAGCTTCTCGACTTGGGCTTTTGGTTACTACACTTCTTGCTACAGCGGCATTGGCCTTTTACTACTTCATCTTCTGGAGCATTACAGGATTTTCTCTTGGTTATTGGTTGCACTAATACATATCTTCTGCAAAATCACTACTGGATCTACGCATACACTTGTGTTTTTTTTAGCTCCTTATCGGCCTCACGTCAAATTTCTACCTCTACCTATTCTAAATCTTATGTTTCAGGTTGGAACACGGATTAACTTGGTCAGCAATGGATTCTTTATCGCTTTTTTTTTTTTTTTCTAGCTGATATGCTGGATTCTTACAAATGCCAATGCACAAGTTGGGATTCTAAAACAATGCTCAACAGAATGTCTACTGCCAAGTGCCTTTTCCTTTTCGTGGTGGATAAATGTGTTTGGATTCTTGGGAATGCATCAAAGGACCGAGCTCAGTTTCTATTAACATCAAATTCATTTACTTTCATCCGTTTTTCAACATAGTGTTTGCATGGTGACTCAGATATTCCTCATCTTCATTCCATCAACAACTTGATCTATCTCGTCGCTTGTACTTTTCTACATGACTCTTCATCTGCTCACAAGACATCAACATGCATACAGGACTTCACATATTATGGGACTGCACAGTAATATATTTTCCTTGTTCCTGTATATTTTCTTTTGCTTACAACAGGCCCATCCTTATATCATGGATTGCTTTTTTGAACTGTACAGTAACTCAGTATTTTTGTATACTCTGCTTTGCTTTTAATATATTCCCTTATACCAAAAAAAAAATGGTTGGGGGGGGGGGGTGTGTGTGCTGGAGAGCTGATTTCCTTGTCAAGATGCCTCCAAAGAAGGATTCAAAGTACTTATATAGTGTAATCCCTTGAACAGAGGTGGATGTTTCTCATCAACCAATGCCCTCAGAGGGCTAATGACACAATTGCTGATTGGGCTGTGGATGAGTTTGTTTGCACCCGGTGTTCAACAATGTTAGAGCTTCCCACTGCTCAGGACCTCCAAAGCCACAAAGAATAGTAGGCTTCTCATTCACTCGAGAGGGAAATAACATTCTTAATAACTTTTTTGTTTGATTTATATGTTTCCTTGTAAGCAACCCTTTGATAGTAAATTCCAATCATTATTTGAAGCAACTTCCAAATACAACCATATCATCTACAAAAGCATCAGGATCCACATTCATCCAGTCCCCACCTTTAAGAGCTTGGAGACCACCCAAGTCTTGTGTAACCGAACCAGATGCATCAGAGTGCCTTGCAGCCCAATGCTGAAGTCGAGTGATGCAACGTGAATCGTGAATCGATTGTCGGGATTATATTTTGGGATCACAACATAACTTGAAGGTAGATTAGATCGAAAAACCTTTCTTTTGATGAAAGTTCTCTTCAAATTTTTTTATTAATATATCAAAAGCAACCCTTTATCCCATATATTAGAAGCACATAGGATATGACCCCTCATTCAAGCATAATATTCGATACAAAATCATGCTAAAAATAGGATCCGATAATAAAGAAATATGCTAAAATTATTCAACTATAAAGATGAAAGCTCAGCTAAATTTTGATACCATCTCCAATGAATCTGTTAGCTCCTTCGAAGCTTAGCATGGTCCAATTGGTCATAATACTTGCTAGCTGCACGCTTTGCAGGGTAGCGGTTCAAGCTCATAGATAGAGGATGATCCACACCAAATTTATTGGATGGATGGATCTCTATGATTCCCTGATCTCCTTGGAGTAGGTCACTGCAATCTCTCTATAAATATCAACAACAATATATAAGAAAAATGGAAGCAAGTAAATTTTAGTAAGTGGAAGATTGATGCATGTATAGACACCTCTAACTAAGCAAGCAGTATCTTAGGCCCTTTATTCCACAGACCTGAACTTCTCCTTGTGTATACTGAAGCTGGTGGCTATTCTAACCATCTCAAAGGGATCATAGTAGAAGCAGGATCAGTCTTTATGATATATAAATTTTAGAGCAATAAACATAATTTATAAACTAAATAGAAATAAAGAAGGAATGCAGATAAGCAATTTATAAGGGATGTTTTATAAATGCTTGTTCATTGCATCAGTTAAATGATTATATCTTAGTGCGGGGAAGAAATCAAATAGATAACCCACAAGCCAATGATCATGCTTAGATCATGGACTGGAAGATTATATATCACTGTAAAAGTAGTTTTTCTTTCAATTTTAAAGTTGACCTTCTCTGTGATAGTTTATAGAACTGATCAACTTATGATTTTTTTCTAGTTACAAAATTTTCCATGGATCGTTGGAACTAATACACTGGTAAGGAAGTCAATAAGTTGCCGAAATTTATTTAATTTCAGAAATAAATTTTAACCGATGTAATCAAGGAAAGTGGTGACGCTGGATATCTTAACCTGCAAGAAGCCATAATCCTCACAAGCCTTTGCAATATTTCCGATGGTAGCAGATTTTGAGTACTTGGAAAACATGGTTGTGGCCTTTCTTCCACCGGCAACATATATATATATATATATATGTCACAATAAGGGCATTCTTACCATGTGTTAGGAGCTGGTGTAGTCCTTCAAGGAAGTTGCAGTTCTCTCTAAGCTCCATGTCTATTTAACAAAGTTTCTGTGATGGTCTTAATATAGGTTCAGAGATCTCATACCCAACATCAGGTAAGGAGATGACTAAAAACTTTTGCATGTGTTGGGCCATCTTCGTACAGGATATGACCAAGTTTGTTCCTGAAAATGAGCCATTCTATAAACAATCATATTGATAAATGAAATTTTTCTTACTATCACAAGTTGTCATGCTAAAAGACAGACCTAGTATGAAAGTCTAGTTGAAGACTTGAATGGTTATAAATTGATATTTAATTTAAAAAGACTCGGTAATTTTAGCCATGTCGGTTTCAGCTTGTTTTGATGCTCAGAAGCATTCTTTAGGTATAACAAGGAGGGAGAAAAGATATCAATTCAAGTTTGTCCATATTCCATGCTCCATTCTAATTCATCCTATGTGATTTCATGTATTATTCTTCCTTGGCTGCAGAAAATATTGAGATAATATTGCACTATTTCTTATCTATCATGGTCAATCAATATGTAATATTTTACTCCTAAGAGTAACGCATATCTCCTGTTTACTTCAACAGTTCATCAAAGTGCTGAATACTATTTTCTAAGCCAAACAATATCTATATATTGAGGGAATTATCAAACACAACTTCTAGACGTTTTTAAGTTAAAGTCTAGTTGAGGGAATCATTAAACACACTAATTGCAGATCAAGAGACACGGCTAAAAGAGAGTAAAACAGATGACTTCGAATAAAATCTAAAGGCTAGTCTCGTCTCATCTGTAAACTATCTGATACTGTTTTTCTGTGCCTTACAAGTGTACTTAAATCAATATTTCCAGCTTACCAGAATATAAACAAAAAATATAGATGTTTTCTGGCATACTAGCTTTGAGACACGTCCAACTTCTCAAAATAAGCACTAAGGCAGGATGACCGACGTGCCTACATGCATTCAAATTATTGTTCATATGTTTTAAATTCTTAAAACTTCAGTGATTACAGATTTAAGATATTGTGCCAAGCCATTTTATGGATAAAGTTTGAATATTGTAGATCCCAGTTCATTCTGATAGACTCCTGTAAATCAATCTCAACTATTTTAGCTGCAATTTAAATTTCTCAACATATTTCGTATCCATCAAATCAACCCTCTTTGATTATTATTGGATGTACAAGTTTTAGTAAAGCTGCATGTAAATACGAAGTGAGAGCAAGAATGGTTGGTCTTGTGTGTATTTTACCCATACAGGTTTGATATAATTGTCTCAACCAAGACATGCTGGTTCCTTTAACCAAATTAGAAATCAAATACCGTTTCAATCTTTGTAAGCTTATTGAACAACAAAGCATCACATGTCATGATCACATAAAACATATCAACCTCATCTTTGCTGTCCGGTGGAAGATCGATAGTGAAGCATCTAATGAGAAAGCGTGCATGAACAATTGGGCATAACTCATGACAGTCTGGGAAATGGAGCAAATGGATGACAAGCAAACTGATAAAACAGCTATGCCAGATAAACCATTTATTGGAAATATTTATCTGAAACTGTGAGAAAAGCATTCTCTTCTAGATACAAAGCGTGAACCATGATTGGTTGCACTCAGTATTCCACCATCTCTGTTGCACTCAGTATAAAATCAACACCAAACATATACAATTAGATCAAGTTTGAATATTCCAAACTGTCAGGCTAGAATACAAAAGCTCGAAGCCTTGACCTCGCATCAGCTGCTGCAGATAATGAGTCAAAAGTGGGATTATCTTTTGCAGCAGCAACTGCTGCAATGTAGGCTGCTCTAGCCTCTTCCATCTTCTCTATTTGAATTTCATCAATATTATCCTGTCTCGATTCCAATAAGCAGTCAGCTTGTCAAAACATAAACAATTATACTGATGAGGAGAAGAATCAGAAGGCTAAATACAGCAAAAATATGAAACTAGCTCTCTGGTCATTCACTAGTACATTATAGCATGACAGGTAATGAACATAGATATGCATGTACTGACTGAATGCACATGTCACCAAACAGAAAATATTCCATTTGTTAGTCTCTTACATACTACTAACTCTGAAAATTGTAGCAGAGATGGACAAAGTAATAAGTTGGCGTTCAATTTGAATCCCTCAAGGATATGGTCTCCTCAATCATCTCCAGACAACTTACTGTTGCCCTTGGCACCAAAAATTCAGATGCTTGTTCATAAAGATGCCAAGTGCATTCATATGAAACTCCTAAAACTAAAAAAAAAATTAAATCCATGATCCCTGTTCTAATTTCTGTAAGCATATACACACATTTACATGTTTCTGACCTTCCTCCTTCATTTGCACTTCCATTGCATGCCTCATTCTTGATCATACAGATGCTCAGAAAATACCATATGAGTTCATTGTAAACTAATTGAGACTTAGAGTATGAGTTGGAATTTCACTCCACTAAACATTCCAGTCAGAACTTAAAGTGCCAAGCCAACTGACCTAATATCCATCCTCTTGACAATCCAAAAAGGAAAATAATTAAGCAATTGCATCTTGAACAACAATTAGACTTTCTGTTAATTATATAATACCCTGCAATTTCACTCATTCCATAAAATCAGATGGCTCCTATCAAACTGTGAAAGTTGCTGGCTGATTTAGATGCTTCATATTTCTATCTCATGAATGACATCTTTGATCTGGCAAGGTCCTTCCTAGGTTCCTCTTCTGAATAAGAAAAATGAGAATAGTAAAAGTTATGCCTGTGGGAGTTGTTATGCCATGAGTTTATGCCAATTTTTGTCTAGTTCCACTTTTGAATAGCAAAAAGTATCTTTCCGGAACAAGTTTTCAATGACGACTTTTTTGCTCAGAACAAAGTAAAAGGTAGGCATGAAAGGTGCTTTTATGCCAAGGTATAGCATATGACCCCACTTGAAAATACTTGTGCCTGTCATAAGTCTGACAAGTATGGCTACTCCTTTGTTATGCCTCCTTCCCAAATGCTGTTTGCCTTATTCCAAGCCTAAAGCCTACTTATTGCCTGAACTAAATGCAACCTAAGTTTTAAGAAGCAACACCAAAGTCCATACGCAAACTACTTAAAAGCTCATATGAATACATACTCCACTAGTGGCTTTCATGATTCAGAGGGAAGGAAATCCCACGTTATTTACAACTGAATTCCAGAAAACAGAAGCTATAACTTAAGACGGAAGAAAATCCCACATTATTTACAACTGAGTTCCAGAAAACAGAAGCTATAACTTAAGCCTCTTGCAATCTCCTTCTGCAATTAGACATGCTATCTGTTTACATCCTACTGCACAAATCCTTCATAAGTTTACCATACTGTCCGGACATCTATATCAACATTCTCATCTCCAGCATCTTCATCTTGTTTGTTTAGGCCTCTTTATTACTCAACATTCTGAACCATCCAGCAATGCGAACCTTATCACCATTCTATAAAAAAAAATTCCTTAAGCAGCCAATACATCTTCCTTAAGCAGTCAATACATGCAACTCATGTTCCAATATTTTTTCGTCATTTTTCTTGTCATTCTTGTTTATGATCATTGATAACCCAAGATAACAAAGCCATTTACACTACAGTATCTGTAGGACATAAGTATTGGTCACACACTTATTTTTCATTTCTATTTATATTCAAATTGCATTTCATACTCTCTACTTTTCTGCTACTAATTTTAAGGCCATTAACCACTAATATTTCCCTCAAAAATTCCAGTTTATCACTCAACCTGGCCAACTGAGGCTACATACCAACCACGTCACCTAAACTTCAATAACCGTGACTTCTGTGGGTGTGTGCATGCATATCTAGCTTCCCCAATCTACATTGTTGTAAGCCATATGCCATTCCCGAAAATCTCATTTCCTAAATTGCAATTGGGATTCATCACCATGTTTCCTTATATCAAGCCCACTTGCATTCTGAATTTCTATGGCCACCAATATCAGTTTCAAACAAAAACAAAAACTTAGGAGGATAAATGTTACTTGACATGTCAGTTGTCAAGAAAACAAGCCACACCATCAAATGATCTTGCTCCAAACTTCACTTACCAAATAGTGAGTAATTTCATGAAATTTCTGTAAATTAAACATTCTCAACCACTAAAACAACATGCTAGGATATTTAAATATAAACTAGCAAGTTGCCAAAAGGATGACACTAATTTGAACATTTTAGTAATAATCCTTTCCGAATTAATATACTTAAAGAATTATAAGCTAGAGGATCTTCAATTTCCATAACTTTTTTCTTTCTTTTTGATAGAAGAGAGCCATAGGCAATGGGCTATACACAATGGAGGGTAGCCATTCCACAAATACCCCTAACCCACAAACCCTGGTGACAGTGGGATTTGACCTCAAGTCATTTGGCACAATTGCCAAAGACTTTACCAGCTTTGTAAGCTAGCACCCTCATAATGCTATAAATTTTCAAACAAAATAAGCAACAGCTAGTTCTAAGGCTAGCAAAGTTCAGCACCATTGATAGTAGTGGTATTGTCTAAATAATTCCCTTTTTCAAAATTTACTTTTAGCATTTATAGAACTGAATTTTTTCTTCTACATCTGGTCATTACAATTAGTACAACCTAACAGAAGAAAGAAAAGGATAAAGACTATATTATTTATAAGAAAATAAGGAAAGATAAGCTTACTGTAGGTGGAAGTGGTTCAAAATCAAAAGCAGCAGCAATGCTATCATCAGGATAAGCAGCTGAGTCATTCTTTGTTAGTTTCTCAAACAATTGCATCAGTGCAGCTATTTCAAGGTCCATAGAGACTACATTCCCTTCAAGTTCCTCGACTTTTCTATTTGACTTCCTTGCTTCCCAATTTAATTTCTCCAAAGCAGCTTGCTTGTCTGCAAGCATGATCTGTAAAAACATAAAAAAAAGCACTTCTGAATAATCTGACATGTATACAACATTGTGAATATTAGGTTATGGCTTAGCAAAAAGTAACTTGGTAGCACAAAAGCTTAGCAGCATAAAAGTCATAAAAAATGAACATGACAGAACAGCTATGTATAGCAATATGTCTTGTGGCAAAAGAGCCTTCCATAATCTATAGATAATAAAGGCAAAAAAAATTATGTGACTGAAAAACAGATAATGAGTTACCAAATTTGAAACAAACTAAAAAGATTGGTGTTCTCACCACAATTATACTGTCAACACCATGAACTTTGATCATACCCAATTTAGTTTGAGGCTTTGAGCCGAGAAAATTTTTTTTGATGAAAATGTTGGTAAACCATCCATTTCATTAATTGAATAATTACATCAAAACGACATGGAAAACATCTTTCAGAAGACAAAACCAAAAACAAATAGAAACTTAACAAGATCTAGATGGACTGGGTCAAAAAGTTCTGACCCACTATGAAGAGAATTAGGTCCCATGTATTCGGCAGATTAAGCGGTTCCGGATCTCGTGCGAGCATGGGTCCAACACAATAAAATCAAGTCTGCTACTAACTTCTTTTCTTCCTCCCTAATTCCTTCAAAACTCAAGCTCGATCCTTCAAAATGTCTACTATTATGTTCACACCAAATACCATGACAAAGCACAGCAGATAAAGTATCCCAGATATCCCTGTTTCTCTGTTTTAATAAAATCCTTCTCATGAATCCCTGAAGCTATCTAGGAGCCGAACTCCATTTCGAACATTGAATATGATTAGGAGATCCCGGCATAAGCATGTAGAAAAGTTACACTTAAAAAACAAGTAATTCCCTGTCTCCTCTTGGATTCCACACAAGACACAAATCAGTTCTGCTTGAATTCCTCTGTTGGTGAGATTATCCTTTGTTAGGACTCTGTTTTCGCAACAAGCCATTGAAACATTCAGATCTTAAGCAGTAACTTAGCTTTCCAAATGCTCCCAGGCCAAATGCATCGTATGCCACCTATGTTAATAAGAGGTAGACTGCCTTTGTCATGAACCTGACTTTTTCATTAAAATGCCAACAAATGCCATCACGTCCTCCTGCAAGTTTGACATTGCTGAGAAGTTCAAAAAGATTACAAGCCTCTGCCATATGATCTGATGAAGGTTCTCTTTCAAATATTAGCTGCCAGATGTTATTTATCCAATAGTCTACCACCCTTGCCCTTGAATTTGCAAGAGCATCAAAAAGCTTAGGGACTGATGTCTCTATAGTCATATTGGTAATCCAGTTCTCTCCAAAAATTGTTGTCACTCATCCCCCATCAAAAGCTTGATGCCAAGCACTAACAGATCTGCAACTTTAGTCATCCCCTTCCAAAAATAGGATCCTCATCTACCAAAATCATTTAGAAGTCCTGTTAGTCATCATCAATTATTTTGCCAAAACTAGGTCTCTCCATATCCAGCCGGGCAAGCACCTTCCACCACCTTTTGCACAAAAATGCACAAAAGTTCCCCAACTGACAAGTAGAAGATCCTCATCCCTTCAAGTCCTTTCCTAAATAACCTGGCTCTGATTCTTCAAATTTGGTGACCAACCATTGAGACAGCCAATATACATTCACCCAAGAAATCAGGAGAGGGGTCAACACTGCATTTAGTAACACCAATTCACCTCCCAATGGCAGCAATTTACCCTTCCAATTTCCAGCCTTCTCTCCATTTTTTTCACGGAGGGTTCCAACTAAGGTTTGTTGTGCCAATACCGGAGTTCGGACCGGTCAGCTAGCAATACGGTTTAGTATGTTCCCATGCCATTCTATACTAGGCTCGAACTGACACAAAGGGAGGGTGAAGGGAGAATGGAAGAGGAAGAGAAAAGGTGATAGAGAGAAAGAGAGAGATAGAGAGAGAAAGAGAGAGAGAGAGCCTCCAGGGCCCCAAACCAGGTTCAACGAACCATCGTTCCAACCATTCTCTGAAGGACAGCAATTGCTAATGAGTGTGCCTAAATATGTGAGGCAGAAGTTACCTCGCTTATAACCAATGGCACTAACAATCTATTGAGCTTTTTGCTGGCTGATGTTCATAGGCATCACTTCTAATCTATGAAAATTTTGAACCCCCGAGCAGAGTTGAAAAGATAGAAGAAAGAACTTCAAAACCATGAGCCATGACTATGAAGCTTTAATGAATAGAATGGTTTGTCCTCATATTAGAGGCAATTAATGGGATTCAATAATGGTGCCAGTCAAGTCCTCCATATAATCCATACCCACAAGCTTTCCTCAAAGTCCTTGCTAAGAGTCCACAGCCAAATGAAACAACATTGGAGACAATGGGTTGCCTTGCTAGAGACCTCTTTGACAATAGATCGGTCTCGTCAAAAATCCCTTTAGCACCACAGATGAAGATTCCTTCAAAATGCCTTTGGTCCACCTCATCCATAGAGGACCAAAGCCCCTAGCAGCCAAAGACTTTAAAGCGAAAGACCACTCAAGGATGTCATAGGCATTTTGAACTAGCTTCAAGATGATACTCTAAATCTTCTCCAAATGGTAATTTTAGAAAACTTCTTAAGCAGCAATCAGCCCCTCCAATATCACACGACCCTTGATGAAGGTTGTTTGTTTAACACTTACCATTTACTAATAACCATCACCGCTGTATTGGCAAGAACTTTTTTTGAAAATATTGTAGCTATCATTGAGCAAACTAATTGGGTGATAGTCATGAGGGTTGCAAGGCCTCTTCCTTCTTGGAGATGAGCACAATGTTGGCTACAATATGTTGACCCAGAGCATAAGGGTCTCAAGTAATCACTCTTGTAAGATTGATCATATCTTCTTCAACAATCTCCCAAAAAGTTTAGTACAAAAGTAGTGGAAGACCATCTAGGCCCAGGGCATATATCTACCCAAGTCGAAAACCACTTTCCTAACTTCCTCTTCTGCAAAGTCAGCATGATAGTGAACTAGTGGGCAGCTGTGGTTGGGAAGTGCAAAATCCTCCCAAATTGGTTTGGCAAAGGTGTTTCAGAGATTCCAAAAATATCAGAAAAATAAGCATGAAAGGTTTGAAGAAGAGTGGAATCGTCCATTCTCTATTCAGAGTTTGGCTCCTATAGGAATACAAGGTTTTTCCTGCCACTTGCAATCTTGTGGAAGAAAGCAGCATTACCATCACATTCTTGGAGCCATTGAAATCTGGCATGTTGCCTCCTATATAAATCTTCCACTTTGGTAAAGGTATGTGGATTTCTTTAGGCTTTTCTCGGTGGGTCCACCAGTCAGCTATCAGGGTCTGAGTCTCCTCCAGGATATCAAAGGATTGAATTACCTCCTGCCAATTCTTCTTGGTTGCAGTTGTATTGCCAATTCTCTGCTTATTCCAATGCTTCAAGCATACACTAAGCTATCTAATTTTGTTGATAAACCTGCTAACTGGATCAAATTCCACCAGATACCAAGCTTCACTTATGTGCTTGTTGACCAAACTAAATGCAAGGAGGGTCTTGTAGACTGAAGCAACAACTCAAAGGAATCCAGTAAATGATGTCGCATGCATTCTTATCTAGATAGTCTATGGTTGACTTGTCTGGAAGGAAGGCAACATAAGAGAAGAGGGGCATGAACTGACACTACATTCAAAAGTGCCTCTTGTATAGCAAGTCGGAACCTAGTCTTAAACTCATTTGACACCAAGAAGTGATCCAAGTGGTCCAGGGCGAGACATCTCTCTTATTTGACTATCTGAAACCTCTTCCAGATGGATGAAGATCAATCAACTTGGGATTAATCACCAAATCATACTAAGATGCTCTAGTTAATAAGAAACCCAAGAGCAAGGCCTATTTATCAAGTAGCAAGGGCCTTAAAGTCCTTAACTCCTTGAGGTGTTTCCATTGTTGTGAAAAAGGGTATTGAAAGCAAGTGTAAGAACAGAAGAAGGTGTTTCAAGTATGGGAAGCTTAGCCATTCTAGCTAGAGTTGTGGAGCTAAGAAGGAGATGCCAAACTAGGAAGTCATGCCTCACCTAGAAGCCAGACTGGTGCATATCATCTCTAAGGAAGGATTGAGGGACTACTATCAGTTCCTCAAGAAAAGGCAATGCTCACTGTCAGGCCCCCAGTGACAGAGGAGACGATGACCAAAATACTGAACTAGACATGGAACAAGGGGCTCGTATTTGAAGGCTTGGGAGATGTTCAATGACTCCATTCTCAAAATCCAAGTAGCAGAGATGATTCCACAAAGCATGACCTGGGGTTCAATACTTATGTAAATGAGGGACCCATCAATGTCCTCTTCCCAAGTTTTAAATCTAAAGATGAAAGAATGTAAGTTCTGAGGCCCAAATTCCATAATCTGGATGATCTTTTGGCAAGTGGGAAGCATGCAATCCCCCTATTCCAGTTCCGATATCGGTTGCTCCGTCCCACTCCCCCCTTCAAAACACAATCCGAGTCCTCCACCATAGAGGCCAGCTCGCCTAGCTTTGTCCTGGTTCCACCACCTACATTGGCTCATTCCCCAAAAGGTCCATTCACTACTTCAACACTTCACATATACACAACCAATGATGGGTGTGGTCCTAGTTTACAGGGCCACTTTGAAATGAGGGGCCTAGGCCCATGCTATGAATATCACAGTATATTTCTCACACATAGAGAGAGTTTATGAACATGGTGGATATGCTTGTTTTCCGGAAAATATGAGGGTAGGTGGGTCTCCTGATAGAGAGAGAGAGAGAGAGAGAGAGAGAGAGAGAGAGAGAGAGAGAGAGAGAGAGAGAGAGACCAAGGTTCGCTGGTTAGGGTCATGTGGTGCGTGAAGATCAAAAATTAGGGATTAGAATGTTAAATGAAATAAAAACTTAGACTAAAATCATTTTTTCTGACCTATAGATAGTTACTATATAACCTAAGTTAGCAAAATATTACATGGTGGAATATGTCTTATCATGGTTTCACTTTCATTAAGGTCCACTGAATGGATGGAATCAAATCTTAATAAGATCCCCCAACAGACTTGTGGAGTATCATAGAGATGTTTCTGAGTCCTTAACTCAAAGAACCCAAAATTAGGACTTTCGAGGTCTGATCATTCCTGATTTCTCTGATTTTTTTTTTTGTTTGGATCTCTAAAACTAGTTTTGAATTGCATCATTGGTGCCCTTTGTAAGTTTTTTATTCTCTTTATAAATTTCTTCTTCTGGAGATAAAAATTCAAAGGGAGAGAGAGCTGAATGAAAATTCAAAGGGAGAGAATTGATCGAGCAATGCTATATGATTAGCACCTAAAAACTTCGCCATGCTTAGCACCTAAAAACTTCGCCATGCTAAATAGCCATTTTCCCCGCAACAATCAAGGAGACATGCGTGAGTACATGTCCATTGTTAGATATGAAAAATAAAGCCATGTGGAAACTTTGCATGTCTGTAGTTAGACAGTTAAGTCAAATTAAGGATTAGAACTAGTGGAAGTTCTATTTTATTGTCTAGAAAATTAATGAATCCACTTGGGCTTTGCTTTTGTTAGAAAAAAATTAAGGGCTGGAACTGTGGTGGGTTGGGTTCCCATGCCTCCTAGGCCAAACGAGATGATATTTCTGCAGCTTCAAGTTGGGCTCAGGTCCAAAAATTTTTTGCAGAATCACGCTTGAGCTTAAACTTGAGTAGGACTCAGAGCCCATATGGGTCCAACTGGACTGAAAGGCTCAACCCAACCCCAGTTAACCTAGCTAGTCCAAAATTCTCACCCTGCAAAAGGAGCAGATGGAGGACGATTAGTATTTTTGACATCCCCCATGTGGAGAGAAAGGGAGAAATTTAAGGTTAGGGTTTGGAGCTTAAAATGGTGAAAATGAGAGAGAGAAAGAATGAGAGAATGAGAGAGAGAAAAAAAGAGAGAATACAAGCAGCAGGGGAGAGATCACTATCAGATAGAGTGACAAAAAGAGCATATGGAAAGCCAATCTATATCACAAGAAAAGGAAAGATGGACATCTTGTTGATATACTCAACTTTGGAGATAAGCTTTTGTTTCATTGTCTACACAAAGTCCCAAAAATCATCCATCATCCCCTTCTCCTTTGCCTTCACAAAGAGTACCCCTCAATGTTGCAGTCGATTTCGATCTAGCCATGTAACTTAATATTTGATAGAGGGTCTGATAACTTTTCCCCCAACCTTCCATCCTAGAATTTATTAATTTAAGACATTGATGACCCCCTATCTTTGATCCAATAACTTGTTGATATGAGAGATGGATGGCCTCCTACCTTCAATCACATAACTTGGACATAGATGGCCTTGGCAAAAGTTTCACATAACTTAAAATTTTGATCCATTCATCTATCAAGCTTTGATAGATGGCCTTGGCACAAACAAACATACAAACCATCATTGACTCTTTAAAGTTCATATGCATAATCTACCAAGCCAATTAATGTGTGGGCATTATATGCTTCTAATGACAGCACAAATATTGTCGGGGAGTGGCTTCTAGTGTCATATGAAGACAAAAGTAAAGACCCTTAAGGTCACTGCCTGGACATCAAAAGAAAATGATTAATGTGACTTCCACAATACACACACCTCAGACAATCTCTTCAAAAATAATATTAATAGCACAAAGTTCAAGGTGCATCCTATATTTGTAAGGATACACTGTAAGTAACTAGGTATTGATAGGATCCTATCTTAGGGATAATATGAAGGTAAGAGCATCTAAAATTCAATGCACAAAATGCATAAATGTGATACATACTGACATGGTCTTTTTTATAGGTCCATGCAAAAATGAGGTCTATGCTGATGAATTGTGATGTCTCATCTATTAATGGTTCCTCATCATACTCAAACTCAAAATCACAAGTTCTGTTATTAAGATTTCAATGTAACCAAGGAGGGGCAAGAGAAAAGAATCATTCAACATTTCTCAAAAGTAAGAATCACTTGACATTAATTGCAAAACAAGAAAAACTATTATGCACAATTGTATACCTTGGCATTATATAATTGTGAATTAGTAGATCTAATCATAGAATCCTTCTCTGCAACCTGGTGCCTCAATTCATCAAGTGTTGCATTTGCTGCATTCATTTGATTTATTGAATTTTCTGCAGACTTCAGCTCCTCATCTTTCTCTGACAATTTCTTGTGGAGCTCATTGACTTGTTCCCGCAGCATAGTCAATTCTTCCCTCTCTTTCTGAACATTTTCTTCCGTCAACACCCTCGATGACAAAAATGATATGTCATCAACAGTGTCATCTCTTTGGATATTTTCTGCACGGTCCCTCCATTTTTTCGCAGAGATGCTTTGAGCTGTTTTTCCACCTCTGAGTTCAACATTCTGTATTTTGTAAATCTTTTAATTAATTTTTAGTTTAAATCATTGAGATCAGACTGGATGTCATCTTTCAGTGTAGTTTAATAATATTTTTAATCATGAAATGTATTTCTAGAACCAGGGACATTTCTACTAGATTAGAGTCAAATGAAAAGAGTACCAAGAGTAAACTAGAAAGGCAAAGAAAGAGGCTTCTCTATTTGTCCAATAAGACCGCTACAAACTCCATATCATTACGTAATTTTGTTTTAATGAAGAAAAAGAACTAGACATTATCTTTGCATCAAAATGCGGGGGAAAATCCAATATAATTTTTTTCTAAAAAAAACAATGATAGTTAAAAAGCGATGCATAAACGGGTATATAGCAAGTTCTCTCCAGGAGCATCCCAACACGATCATTTGAGCAAATTGACCCTTCATTTCGTTCACATTTTACTAAAAAAATTATGGAAACATACAGTAGAATCAGCAAATCACTCCAAGGAACCACATATATATACCTATTAAATGGCGAAGATTTCAAATATTCAGAGATTCATGATAGAAAAAATTTAAAAAGCAGCGATCGAGCACCGCACCTTCTTTGGCTGGGACGGGGCGGGTGTGTAGACCATCGATGCCCGCCGCGTAAAGGACGATTTCGCCCTCCGGTCCTAAAAACGAAAAGCCCCCCCAAAATCTCAGACAAAAAGATCAAGAAAACCGTAAAAGAAAAAAAAAAAATTGGAGAGCACTGGAAGAAGTTGATGACCATCAGCGATTCGACGAGGGGGACCATCTCCACGAGGTTCTTGAAAAGGACTTTGTCGACATTGCCGCCGTCCCGGAGGAGGCGGCGGAGGAGGAGGGAGGGAGGATGGAATGGGGCGGGGAAGGCGGCGAGTGGCGGCGGCCGCCGGCGACGGAGGGGTTCCCGTGGTCCGGCGGATCCGGAAAGCTACGTTGCTTCAGCGACCTCTCCAGCTTTTTTTTTTTTCTTTTTCGGTGGGGGGTTTGTGTTGTTGGGAGGAAAGGGGTGAGACCCGGCTAGACTGGCCTCGTTTTCTCAGAGAGACCAGGCGAGACGCGCGCTCGGAGGACGGGTTGCGCCTCTTTCCCCCAGGAAAACGCCCCCGAATTAGTGGTCAAAATACGGAAATGCCACCCTTACCGCCGGCCCATTTCTGGCAGCAACACATCTGGCCAACCGAGCATCGGCAAATTAGAGAGAGATGCTGACTTTAGGGAAGGCTAAAATTAAAAATTATACGAAAGAATGGAATATTTTGTCATCTTGTCCATTATACATGAACAAAAAATTTAGTGTTTAAGGCATGATCCTCATAGATGATTCGATTAAAACTAAAATTTTTTTTGGAGCACGTGATTGGGATGATGAAAGAGCGCACTACTTCGACGTCTTAGTGATGTCAGACTGACGTATTCACAAATGATGGAAAGGATACGCGAAAAAATTATGATCCAAATCAAACATAGCCTAGTAGGATTGGGGTCCAATGAAGATAGCTACACCGAGATTTATCCCCCTTTCCTTTTGGTTTTATCAAAAAAAAAAGAAACTCAAAATATCAAATGATAGGGTAAACTCTATATCGATTTACTGCTTTATTTTTTTTATGAATATTTTGATTTTAGATATTAATAATTTAATTTAAGTTTAATATGAATGAACTGTTGGAAATAATTAAAAAGAAAAAGAAAAATGAATTTATTTGTTTATTGATGTTTCTTTTGTAGTATAATTTTTTTTTTTTTTTTTTTTGGGTAAAGAAACAGCATCTGAGCTATATTAGACTGTGAAGAAGAAAACTTACAAAGTACTGTACAGAAATTCCAAACACAAAAGGAGAAAAATAACATTTACAGAAGGCAAAATCTTAAACCTAGAGAAGAAGAGAAAACATTTTAACATGCACAACAGAGTAACATGTGTTAACCCATGTAACTGCCTGTTAAGAAGAAGCGACATACAACATACGTGGCTAAAATGATCTGGTCCAAAGTTGGTGTTGCAGAAATTTTATATATAGCAAGCAATAAGAAGATCTCCAGGCCAATATGAGAAGACTCTGGATTTCCATGAGGTAATAACAAGATGGCAATAAGCATAACAAGCAAACGTCCATCTACCCCAATGTCTTTGTGGGGAACCTGATGCTACAATCCAACAGATAGTGTAGAAGATGATCCATAAATAGTTATAGCAGGCTGATTGTGAAGTGCAGTGGAATTCTTTGTTGTAGCTCACAGAGACCAGTAAACAGCAGTTGTAGTGGTAATGTACTCCTGACATGAAGAATACACAGGTCTTCCAGGTTGTATAACTATTGATTTGATGCGAAACCTGATTGTTAAAAGAATAATCCCTGTTAGAATCATGCAAATTTGTAAGCAAATGTAGCAATATAAGTTGAGATGTTTGGATGACTCTATATAATTTCTCTTGATAATTTTGCTCCATTGAAATAAGATATAGCCACGTGGAGAACAAGATCTGCAATTGTTGAAGATGTTCATGGTATGTCAGTTGGAGCATCATGAAAGTATTGCTAAAATAGTGGGGAGACACTGTATAGAATAAGTAATATCCAAACTGATAGAATTGTGATTGTTTAGGCTGCCAACACTCTGGTAACCGATTAATATAATAACAATACTTAATTTGAAATTCAAAAGAAATCAATGAGGTATAAGGCAGAAGAAAATGAGAATCCTGAGTGTAGGTAGTTCTGTTACTTATAAGCGTCCCGGCAGATCCGGCCGTTGTTGAGGTCATGGTTTGCTGAGCAACCAAAGTTATGAGTCCAAATCATGCTATGCCTTTAGTGTAATGTGTAATTTGGCTGTTAATAATCAGATATATGTCATAGAGAGTAAGTTGACAGAGCGTATCATTGGCACAGCAACAATTAACAGGAATGTACAATAGTGGCATCACACGTCTGTAATAATCCAAAATGATAGATTCAATGCTGAAATAAAGCTGGTTTTGCAAGTGCCAGTAATGCTGTAGAATGAAAGATGTTACATCCTGACCCGCAGTGGAGCTTACAGCTTCCCAAGTAGCAGTGAACCTCCCAAAGCAAGCAGTATATTTGGCAGCCATGATAATCTCAGGAAAATATGCAGCATAAGTTGAAAATAGTATCCAGCAAAGAATAATAAGTGCTTTCAGAACATTGGTTAGCAGAGTTTGGAAATGATGTTGAAATTGCAGTGATATACCCATATGACCAGGATAATTAAGAACAGAAGTAGCATAATAAGGTGGACACCAATTCTTAGTTCCCTCCATAGGAAGATTCATAACATGCATAAGATAATATATACAAAATACTCTAACTTTTTTCATCTCTTCCCTTTTTTTTCCTCTCATTTTGCTTTTCAATTGTTGGAAATCTTTTTCTCTCATTTTTTTTTGTTTTTTCAATATTTCCAATTTTAATTGTCTATATTTTTTTTCTTTTGCTTTAAGAAGAAAAGAATTTGAGCTTTGATGAAGAGTCATAGTAGAATGAATAGATTCCTTGATTCTCTTGTAATTCAAGATGGTAGCTTTAGTACTGAAGTAAAGTTGAATTTCCAGATGTTTGATTAATATTGGACACCCAATACAGGTTTGGCAGCCTCATGATATAAGTGGAGAATGGTGTCCAGCTGGATATCATCCATCGTTTGGAAAGGCAGCACACCAATTGTATTCATATAAAAATGTGATGCAGCCTCCATATCAACCAGTTGAATATGGTCATAATCAGAGCAGCAGTGCAAAAGCGAGAGAGATGGTACCACCTTACGAGCAAAGTTATTTGCAGCTTCCAAGATAGTTATGAGACACCCTGAGCAAGAAGTTTGATTAGCAGCAATCAGAATATCAGTAAGATTTGCAGCATGAATTAAATTTGGCAGCCAACAATGCATGAATTGTATAGTACATCTGTTGAGATTATAGAGTATACAGTCGATGTTGTAGCAGTGTCGAAATCTGTAGTTGTAGTCTTCCTGAATTTGAATAGATAGTTCCTGTTGATGGTGGACATAATCATAGACAAAGGTCCTTCTAAAATCATTTATAGCCCTATTTGCAACCCTCGTGTTATATTTCAAAAAGTGTATGTTCATCTTCATTATCATGATGGTCCAACTTTAGCATGGCAGTTAGACCATAGAATATGGCTAAGTTCAACCGAGATTTCATCATCTTGTGATATGATGAAATCCCCTCTCCTAGCTTGAGCAGCCAATAAATCCGCTGCTTTGTTAGCTTGTCTCTTAATATGCTGAAAACACAAATCCGGGTAGATATTTTTTCAATGTAATATGTCTTGTAGCATAGGATTAGTTGTTGGGGTAGATGAACTTCTTCCGATAATCCAATCAATTACCGTTTCAGAGTCTCCTTCAATAATTAAATTGATTATGTGAAGCTGAAATAAAGAAGCCTTCAATCCATACCAAACAGCTATAAGTTCTGCATTTGGCACTGCAGTCTTAGAAATGGATTTTCCTTCAGCCCTAACCAGCAGACCATTGCAGTCCCGAATAACATAGGCAGTAGTAATTGCATGTTCTGTAACAGAGGCATCAGTATTAAGTTTGAAAGTCCCAATGGTGGGGGGGAAGCCAACTTACAATTTTGGGGCACCTCGTATTGCTTGTTAGGGGGATAGGGTCTTCCCAGTTCCATGTGGCACTCTGAAACTGCTGTGTATTTGTATTGATCTTGTTGGTGCTGTAAAAAGTCTGTACAATTCGATGAACATGAGTGTATGTAATATTTATATTCTGAAATATTCTAGCATTTCTGGCTTTCCAGACATTCCAAGTTGTGTAAGCAATAATTGCTTTGGTCATAAAGTCAAACATCAGGTTAGCCAGAATGGCCTCAATATCTGTGATAGAGGTAAACACCTGTTGGATTTTGTAAGAAAATTTTATGGAATTCCAGCAACCTTTAGCAAAGGGGCAAACCGTCAATATGTGGTCTAGGTCTTCAATGGTATTTTGACAAATATCACAGTGAATATTTTCATCATATAAAATACCCTTACCGTGGAGAAACTGTTTTGATGGGAGTTTTCTCTTTGCTAACTTCCACTAGAATGTTTGAGCTCTGTGAGGAGTCTGTAATTTCCAAATCCAATTATAGTTTGGACTATTTATCTAGTGATTTACCGTAACAAAAGGATACATGTCTTTCTGAGTAATCTTTGCTCGTGCTATTGGCGCCTAAGTCATATTATCAATCCAGCTTCCTAATGGAATCTGGATGTGGCTATATGCTGCACCAAATCATTAGAGAAAATGTTGTGTAATAAATCAAGATTCCAATTTCTATCAGGAGAGATGAGCTGGTTAAGATTCCAACCCTGAATGTCAAATTTCATATTTAAAAAAGTTGGCCACATAGCAAGAGGATCCATCTAAGGGTCAGTATAAATATTGATATTGTTACCTGATCCAATAGAGTAAATAAACTGAGGGCCTATTAAGTTGGCAGCTTGAAGAATCCTTTTCCATATATCTGTGCATCTACGAGACTTTGGAGGATAATAATACAAATTAGAGACACAATATTTAGCTTTAACAGTTTGGGCCCATATAGAATTTGGATTCAGACCCATTTGCACAGCCAGTTTGGCAGAGGCATCCCATTGTTTATTATGTAAAGGAATTATACTGAGCCCCCCTTCTTTTTTGGTAGTACATATTGTTTTCCATGAGATTAGATGCATACCTTTTCGATCTGTCGAATGCCCCCACAGGAAAGCTCTTATAAGTTGTTCCAGCTTGTTTTGGATAGTCTTGGGAATATATAGCACCGCCATCGTATAATTTACTAGCAGGGATAAAACTGAGATAACAAGTGTCAGTTCCCTGCAAATGATAGAGCTTTCCACTTCCATGCTTCAATGTGCCTGTATGCTGCATCAATGAGATAGTTAAAGTCATTTGTAACCAATTTATTTGGTGATATTGGAACTCCCAGATATTTCCAGGTACCCTTTTTTTCTGGTATTTGCAAAATGGAGCATATAAGGTTTTTCCTATTAGAAGGTATTGTGGGACTGAATGTGATATAGGATTTGGCAGCATTTATTGATTGACCTGACATCATCGGGTAAACTTGAGTAATAGCTTTTAAACAAATGGCATCTTTTGTTATTGCTCGTGTTAACAATAACATATCATCTGCAAATAGTAAATGTGTTATCTTAGGACCATTGTTTGGCAGCCCATTTTTCCCTGGTATAAAAGGAGTGAGAATGTGCTGGTTAACTGCATAATTCATCATCCTGGAGAAGATATCAATACATAATATAAATAGAGAAGGGGATAATGGGCAACCTTGTCTTAATCCTCTGGCAGGTTGGATCGAAGGGGTAGGCGTACCATTGATTAATATTGCATATCGATAATTCGTAATACATTGAAGGGTCATATTAATGAATTGCTGGTGAAAGCCATAATGTTGCATGACTTTATGCAGAAATGACCACTTCATTTTATCATAAGCCTTTTCAATATCCAATCTCATAGCCATGATTCCCTTCTTCCTGGAGGCCAGCTGTAAGGAATGCATAATTTCCTGTGTAAGAAGAATGTTGTCCGTGATAGTACGACCCAGAATGAAAGCACCTTGTTCCTCTGAAATAAGATAAGGGAGGATAGTCTGCATACGATTAGTCAAAATTTTTGTCACTATTTTATATATAGTATTACATAAACTAATAGGTTTATAGTCCATTACTGTAGTTGGATTACTTTTCTTGGGGACAAGGGTTATATATGTCGTTTTCCAATTTCGAGGCATAATACCCATATTAAAGACATACATGATAGCTTGCAAAACCTCCTTGTGAATGATCGACCAAAGTTTTGAAAAAATAAAGCTTGATACCCATCTGGACCTGGAGCTTTATCATATGACAATTTCTTTACTACCTCCAGAATTTCCTGCACAGAAATAGGCTGTATTAGTTTTTCATTTTGATTTTGATTAACTATTGTAGTTGCTAAAAATAAAGGCTCATTATCTTCATAGTCATCATCCTGCCATGTATTTGTAAAATGAGTATGAATATGAGTTCTGATCTCTTCCTCATCTTGAATCAGGTTTCCTTGCTGGTCCTTTAGTTGTAAAATCTTGTTTTGTTTCCATATAATAATCGTGGATTGATGAAAGAATTTTGTATTTTTATCTCCCTCCTTGAGCCAAGTTATCCTTGATTTTTGACACCAAAGTGTTTCTTGAGCTTTGAGATTAGCATTATATTATCGAATTAAGTGTAGCAGGTAGTCATGGTCATATTCAGAAAATTCTTCAGAGTTAGTTTCTTGAAGCTGTAATTTATAAATGCTTTCTTGTAATTTTCTTCCTTTTCAAAATATATTGCCTAAGCATTTTTTATTTAGATAAAGCAATCTTAGTTTTATAGAGAAGTTTAGATAGCCTTACCGGAGGGGAGCCCCTTACTTCTGACTTCCAAGCTTTTGCAATCGTATACCTAATTCTTTCGCATTTCAACCACATCTTTTTGAACCGGAACGGAGCTCGATTTTTACAATGCTATGCCACAACAGATAACAATATGGGACAATGGTCAGAAGCAAATCGAGTTAAGTGCTGTAAAAAAGACTAAGGATATGACACCAGCCAACTATAAGAAGCAAATGCCCGATCCAGCCTCTCCCAAACTCTTGCATTCCCCTTTCGATTATTACACCATGTGAATCTAGGGCCCATAAATTGGATTTCAGTAAGACCTGCCATGGTGCTAAATTGATTGAATTCTGTAATATCTTTGGTGAGTTGGAAAGGTTTTCCTCCTTTCTTATCTTCCCTAGTCATAATGCAATTGAAATCCCCCATTATAAGAAACGAAAGGTTAAGAGTATTAGCTTGTAGAAGTTGCTCCCATAGCGATCTCCATTCAATTCCTTTTGTACTCGCATAAACAAAAGCAATCATCCATGTTTGACCAATGTTCGGTGTTATAATACTAAAGGCCACCTATCTATTGGTATTCATAAAATGAATCTGGCCTATGTGAAGCTTCCAGCATATGATGATACCCCCGGACAGGCCTTCAGAAGCAATGGAGTAAACCCCCCACTGAGGTCCCATAATTCTCTTGACACGGTCACTAGCCTGGTTCGATACTCTGGTTTCCAAAAAATAGCAAATATCAGGACAATAATTGCGTAACATATTTTTCATGTAATTAACAAAGGGGGCTTTAGCTGCACCCCTGCAATTCCATGCTAGAATCTTCATTTTAGTATAGTGGAAAGATTTGCCTCTTCAGGCATTTCTCTTTTTGACTTGATAATCATTGAAGAATCCAGTATTGGAACATTTATTAACTGAGATTTATATTCATTTGATAATGATTTTTGAGTGTCTCCTTTCGTCATAGGTATTTTAGAATTTGTTTTTAATTTCTCAACTGTATTAGGATGCATACCTTTGGTCTTCAATTGGTTTACCTGAGGATCTGTCTGTTGAGCTTGTTTGGTTTGATCACATTCCATCATTGTACTATCTTTGTTGGATGTAGAATTTGAGATTGGTCTCCATATTTCCTTGACCTGATTATTTTTCCGTGCTTGCTTTGGATTATAAAGCACTAGTTGTGATCCTTGATCCAGATTTGTATTACCTTCTTCCTGATTATGACTTTGGATACGGGGAATGAATCCTGTCTATGCTTGTTGTCTGTAGCATTTGTTTTAACAGGTAACCTCTTCCTTTTTCTTTGCTATTTGGTTTTACTGTGGTGTCACCCTTATCTCCTGTTAGCTGGATTCCCTCCATCTCTTGATTATCACTACTTTGTAAATTCTAGCTCAGAGGTGAGAGCCTAGAACCTTGAAGCAACTCTTCCTGCAAAGGAAGATTTGATTTAGGAGGGGTGTTCTTTTTGATGGTTTACTTACCTGTGTCCATTGTGATGAAGTGTTCCCCTTCTCCAAATGATGATTAGTCTGTGTTCTTGTATTTGGAGAATTTGACTGCATCGGTACCCTAGCTGCCCGAATCCAAGGACCATAAATTGGTTTGGTCCGTAAGTGTTCTGGTAGCTCCAGGCATTTACATTCAACTTCAGGATCCAATTGGATGTGCCCACAAGTGTAACAGATTGTTGGCAGCTCTTCATATATGAATTCTTGCCACCAACATTCATCATTCACCATAATTTTTGTACCCGGACAAATTGCTTTAGAGGCGTCAATTAGGATACAAACTCTAGCATAGCCCATTCTTATAGAGTTTGCTGTCAATTCGTCTAGAAATAGAGGACTCCCCGCTGCAGCAGCCACTTTAAGGATCTTACCTTTACCCCACAGTTCCACTGGAAGGTCTAGAAGTCGAACCCAAATCCTAACATGATTGATTCTATCACGGCTAAGTTTGAAGTTCGGCCTCCAATCCTCGAGGGCTAATAGTTGACCCGCCAAAGACCAGGGACCGTTTGTGAGTACCATGTTCTTATCCTCCTCAGTGTGGAAACGAAACAATATTACCCCCTCAGATAAGGCAGTAATATTAATTTCCCCTTTGAGGTTCCAGCGGAGCTTGAGCTCCTTCTGGATAAATTCCAGAGGGAAGCCCTTCCCAAGAATCGGCCAAGTAGGGCAGATTTTAAAAGATTTCGAGTGTGGCTTACCTCCTCCTGGGAGAATGCTATAACCCTTGAGAATCTTTCCTCCAGCACTTCTATGTCCGCCATCGTGGCTCTCGAAGACTCCCACCGAAATTGTCGAGCTCCCTGCACTACTTGGGACCAGCTCCGCGTAGCATCCTGAGAGATACCCTCCTTCCCTTTTTGTTTGGCTGCTTCAGTTCCCCGGTGTAGTCCGCTGGAGGTAGTTGGCATAGTCGATGCTATAATCCCCTCCACAGGATTTGCTTGAACTTCCGGGGTATTTTGACTCTGTTCAGACAATATTGGTCGAGTTGTTGTCGCGGACGAGCTCTCCTTTCCCTTCGATTCCTCCAAATTTGGATGCTTCTCTGAAGGATTCGAGCTTCCCGATTGATTTGCTTCCCCTCCCGGTTTCTCTCTTCTCCCCGAGGGGAGAATCGATGAAGTCCTAATCTGAGCCTTTCCTTTCTCGCTCATGCTTTTCTTTTCTCCGGACTTTCGCACTCTTCACGGGACTTTCACTCACAAGAAAATTGTCTTATAGATCTTTAACAGCATTAGATGATATGTCTTTATTTAGAGTTCATTAGGTAAGACAGAGTTGCTACTATAGTTTAGTAAATGTATACCTAAATTATCATTATAAAATTTAAAATTTTACTAAATGTATATTTTTTGAAAAGCATGAACCTATTGATTGAGGGCCATAGGCATGCTAAATTGATCAATATGATCAAACAAATATGGTTGATGTCTTAGTTTTTTTTTTAAAAAAAATCTAATAGAATGTGTATATTGCGAAGAAAGAAAGCGCTAAGAGGGGGTAATAACTCATAGGTAGAGGAACAACAACAAAGATATCGTTTACATAGAAAATGTATAATTAAGCATATAGATAAGTATACTCTATAATAAAATAGCCATCATGCTCGATGATAATATTATATAAAACCAATATATTTAGGATGCATAATCCTTTTGATGCTCAATACATCTCCCCAAGATAAAATGGGATGTCATACTAATCATGGATGTAGAATCCGCCTAACACTCATCATGGTATATAGGAATGATGTAAAAGCCTTGTCCAATATCAAGATAATCAAGTATCTATGTGTGTAGAGTTTGTCACTCTAAATGGATTTTTGTTAACTTTTTGTTATGTTGGTTATTGCCACTAATCACTTGCATGAATAAGTCCCTTTTGTCCTCGTAACTTCATTTAGAAAGTTAATTACAAAAACTAACTATCTAAGCATGGTCTCTTTTATAAGTGATAGGTGGCTAGACATATTCCTTTCAAGTATCACTGACAAATATTTAATCAAATCTTGCATTGTGTAATATTTTGGCCATTTATATAGTTGGTTGATGGCCAATTAATTTTTGGATAATAAACAATATGTTACTAGATTATGTGCCATACATTTTTTTATGAGATTCATTTTCAAATTTCTCTAGATATACAGCCACCATTGGATGGTCACCCTATTTTAATTTGGTTGTGCTTGCATATGCCTTTCCCCTTGTGCTCCCTATGACATAAAAACATAAATATTTTAGTCTCTATATGGAAAAATATTGTCAAACATATTATGATACCGCGTTTGAAATGAAGCTCATGGAAATCGAATTCTTGAACCCTTTAAGAAAGGGGATGTCTAGATTATGAAAAGTACATCCAATACCCAATATTTGAGATCATAATTACATATCAAACTATTTAATGTTAGGTAATACGTACCTACCATCACAAATGTTTCACAACCTCATCTTAGAGTAGTAATCTTGACCAAGACCACTAAATCCTAATAATTTTCACATCGCCATTCATCAAAGTCCAATAAATATTTTCGAGAATCTCATTAAGGTTGTATTGGAATCTATCCAAGATTGATTAGTCTCCTCACGATCCATTTAGATCTTATCTCCACCCTCTACAATCAAACACAAATATTTTTTTAGAGTTGTCGAGATCTGCAATACTGCAAAATGTTATTTACAAACATTATAAATGGTTCACCACATCATGATGCCCAAACATTATTTCATGTCTCCCATCTTTTTATAACTACAACAAAATCCTGAAATTTAGGATCCAGCAGTTGTTTGCAAAAGAATTCGGCATCATTAAGATTGTGGGTGCTCCAGACCTCATTTTATTATTTAGTCAGTCCATTTGGTGCCTTCACAAACAATCCCCAAAGCTATGACTCTAATGTGCTGGTCCAACACATTTGCCAGTCCAACATGCAGACCTCTGGCTCCCAAGAAATTATTCAAACACATAGCTAAATAACATGCATGTCACAAAAATCTGAATATTTTGGACCGATCGTTATCTGACAGGATGAAAACTTACGGGATAGCTATACCGAAATTTATCCATCATTTTTTATTATTATTATTTTATTTTAAAAAAAAAGACCAGCATGTTGGTCCGGATCCAGAGCAGCCTCTGTTGCCCGGAAAAGGTCAAACCAAACAATTGCTGGAAACAACACTTGCTTGGAGAGATGACGAGAGATGCCGGCCCAGCATTTGGGATTTTCTTTTTAAATAATATTTTTTTATTATTAAATATTTATCAAACTACGTGATTTCATATATATTTATAAAACGAGGTATCGGTAGAAATTACGGGTCGTACCCGTGATTTCATTAAAAACACCGCACAACCCCCAATTTCACAAAATAATATTAAAATTAATAAAAATTATAAAAAATTAAGTAAAAAATTTTAAAATTAATAATTTTTTGAAAAATTTAATAAGAAATCACCCGCGATTCCATCAAAAAAATTTTCCTCATTAAAATTTAATAAAAAAATATAAAAA
The DNA here is from genome assembly GCA_021397845.1 of Areca catechu. Taxonomy (NCBI): domain Eukaryota; kingdom Viridiplantae; phylum Streptophyta; class Magnoliopsida; order Arecales; family Arecaceae; genus Areca; species Areca catechu. Next base: position 64,853,149 of record CM038045.1, read on the forward strand.
ATATTGATTTTTTTAAATTAATATTTTTATAAAAAAATTAATGAGAAATCGCTGGCTGTAACTGCGATTTCACGTTGAAATCAACCCGTAATTTTTTTACATAAATCATTTCATACATCAAAATTTAATAAAAATATAAAAATTAATAAAAGATTAATAAAATTAATAATTTTTTAAAAAATTAATAAAAAATTTTAAAAAATTAATAAAAGTTTTAAAAAAAATTAAAAAATAAGAAAAATAATATCATGATATTATAATAATATATTATGATATATTTTATATTCTAAAATATAATAAATATATTATAATATATTAAATTATATATTATATATTATAATATATTATATTTGCTGATGTATGTATATCAAGCATGGTGATGGTGCTGCATCAAGAACCGTTAACGCAGCACAACTGGATGGATGGCCAGACCGGCGATCGGACAGGCACCATCCTGGAAGCTAGACTGGCTGTCGGATTAAGAGCCAGACTGGCGACCGGAGTGGCAATCGGATCGATGGCCAGACTGGCGGTGGTCATGGATCCGGCCATTGGTCCGACAATCGATCTAGCTCTGCCACCAGTTCGATAACCAATTCGGCTGCCGAGGTCCGACCATCGATCCTGCCACCTGTCCGTTCACCGGTCCGGTCGCCAGGGTCCGTCCACCGGTTCGGTCGCCAGTCCTGCCACTAGTCTGACCGTCAGACCAGTGGCTGGACCCTAGCAGCCGAACTGACGGTCGGACCGGTGGTAGGACTGGGGGTCGGACCAGTGGCAAGACCGGTGGTCAGACTAGAGGCCAGATCCTAGCGACGGACCGGTTGGCCAGATCGGTTGGTTGGACCGGTGGCTAGATCTTGATGGCCAGACCGGTGGTCGAACAGGTGGCAGGATCGATGGTCGGACCGGTGGCCAGACCTTGGCAGTCGAACTGGTTATCGAACCGGTGGCCAGAGCCGGACCGGTTATCGGATCGATGGCCAAATCAATGACCACCGCCAGTCCAACTATCGATCTGATTGCCACTCCAATCGTCAGTCTGGCTTTTGATCCGACAGTCAATCTTGCTAACATGATGGTGCCTGTTGATCGCCGGTCTAGCCACCGATCTAGTTATGCTGCGTCAACGGTACTTGACAGAACACCACTATCGCCATGTTTAGTATATGTATATCAACAAATATGCAATATTATAGTTTATAATTTATAATTTAATATATTATAATATATTTATTATATTTTAGAATATAAAATACTTATTATAATATAAAATAGATCATAATATATTATTATAATATTATGTTATTTTTTTCTTATTTTTTAATTTTTTAAAAATTATTATTAATTTTTTTAAATTTTTTATTAATTTTAAAAAAAATTATTAATTTTTTATATTTTTTTATTAAATTTTAATATAGGAAATGATTTATGTAAAAAAAATTGCAGGTTAATTTCAACGTAAAATTATAGTTACAACCCACGATGTTTCATTAATTTTTTTTTAAAAAAAATTTATTAATTTTAAAATTTTATTATTAATTTTTTAATTTTTTATTAAATTTTTACGAGAAAAAATTTATTGATAAAATCGAGAATCGTACCCATGATTTCATTGGAAATACGGTATAACTTGCAATTTCTCATTAATTTTTTAAAAAAATATTAATTTTAAAATTTTTTTTATTAATTTTTAATATTATTTAATGAAATCATGAATTATATTATATTATTAATAAAATTACGGTGCAACCCGTGATTTCTTTCGTACCGTATCTAATTTCGGAAACATATTGATGGAATGACGTAGTTTGATAAATATTTAATAAAAATATATTATTTTTTAAAAAAAGTCCCCGCATTCGGTCCTTCCACCGTTTAGACGAAGCGAGGTCAAACAGCAAGTCTTTGCCTTTCTTTTTTACAAAGTTATCGAGTCTCGGAATGGACCCTAAAAAAACTTGGGAACGGAGCCAAATGTGAAGGCATTTGATCGCATCGACGGTAGGCATCATTGCAGGGGAATTTTTTATTTCTTTTCAGGGAAAGGTTTCACATCGACGGTAGGCATCATTCGATCGCATGAATCTTTCCTTGGTAACTGTTGCTTGACAATGAGAAAAGTCAATCAACGACCATTGAACAGTAGGACATGGCAAAGGATGGATTTTTTAATTCTATCTAATCAAGATATCCACGTTTCTGACTTGAATAATATCTCAGCAGGCATTCATGATTCTTTCAGTGCCTGGTTACCTGTGTTGCCGGGAGAGACACCGTAACAGTCCAAAAGCCCATTAAAAAATAATATAAAATAAAAAATATTATTTATAAATAAAAACTTTAGTATTTTAGTTCAAATAAAAATATACATTTATTTATATTTAACCATAAATATCAAAGATTCATCACAATACTCATGATCCAGATTCACTCTGGCATAATCTACAGTAACCCAGGATCCTATCCAAGAAAATTAATAAAAATATATTATTTACAATCTTTAATCTATATAAATATTCAAGTTTTATTAAATATATAATTAATATATAATTAAATATACGACTATACAAATCCTCTTACAAAATTATCTTACCATATATATATATATAATTTTGATTTTGGCCAACAACATCTTTTCTAAATTTTCAGTCAACATCTTTGTCGGTCTAAGCAATGCAGAACATCCAAATCGTTCATTTAAAATATATTTTATAAAATAAATTTTAAAATCTATCCTTATTGCTCATCCACTTGTGCTCCATGCCCGGCTAAACGGTCATTATTTATTATCCAAGAAAATTTGAGCAAACTCAAATTTGACCGGTTCTTTACGTGCATTCCACTAATGTCTGAAGTTTACGGTCTTTAGTTATGTTTATTGCCACCGAATTTTTCAGATCGGGCTTACTGGAGTGCGCGTCTTCCGGTTCCCGCAAAAAATATCACACGAACCGGTGATGTTCTGACGGGAGACACTCCGATGGCTAAGTTAGTGAGAGACTTGGAGCAACATAATGGAGGGATCACAAAGGAGATAGCTCATGAAGAAGGAAGAGCCTTCTTATCTCGGGATCCCCTTTTACCTTATATAGGCGCGTGTTGCCGATCTCGCCGCCGCGCCCGTGCCTCGGAACCGCCGATCCGTATAGTCCGTTTTGTTCCTGGGGCCTCCTGGCTGGACCGGACCTGCAAGACGAGGTCAGAAGATCCTGGCCGGGGGTCCCGGCGAGGGAGCTCCGACGATCAAGTTAGTAGATGGCGAAAGGGAACAGGGTCTCTGGAACGGGCCCCCGAAGGAGTCCCAGACTCAGAGATTCTATGAGCAAGAATGGTGCTAAAGAGACCAGAAACCCGGCTGGACTCCTTTGCCGAGCTCACGCCAAGCGATCCCCCCTCGGGACCTTGGATCTTGTCCCGTGGAGCGGAGCTTCTAGCCTCTATTTCTTACTTGTCTCTGCTTACCTGGTCGTCTCTTTTCTCCTTCCTTTTATCTCCTCCCGGTGCCTGCTCGTTTTTCCGCTCTCGGGAAGCTCCCCCTCTCGCTCTCGTCGCCCTCTCTCGTCCTTTTCTCTTTTCCCCTCTGGTTCTGAGGGCCAGGTGGCTTTCCGGCCTCGTTCGCCGAGCCTAGCGGGGAAGAGGTAAAGGAGGGGGGCGTCGGCCGGCCAGACCTCGGGCCAAGCGTGGGTGCTCTCCCTCCCAGGTGCTGGCGCTGTCCGTCGACGGGCCCTGTTCTGTCAGAACCTCGTCTTCTGATTGTGGAACCCGTCGGGCCGTCGTAAGTGACGTTTCGCGTGCCGCCGCCGTCCGTACGGGGTGCCTTCTTCGGGGTGCGGCGCGCACGGCTCGAGGGCCAGCCTCGGAACCTGCGCCTCTGCTTTTTGGGGCTCTCTCTGCACGGGCTGCCTGGCCTTGGCCGAGGTGGACCCCTCCCGGGTGGACACCTGGTGGGGTGGTAGAAGGACGCTCGGCCTCGGTCGAGGTGATCCCATCTCAGGGGGCCACCTGGCGAGGGAGCGAAGGGGCCCGGCTCGACCTCGGCCGAGGTGGGACCGTCTATGGGTGCCACCTGGCGAGGGAGCAGCCGACCTTGGCCGAGGTGGATCCCTCCTGGGTGGACACCTGGCGGGACGGCAGAAGGACGCTCGGCCTCGGCCGAGGTGGTCCCGTCTCAGGGGGCCACCTGGCGAAGGAGCAAAGGGGCCCGGCTCGACCTCGGCCGAGGTGGGACCGTCTTATGGGTGCCACCTGGCGAGGGAGCGGAGGAGCAGCAGACCTTGGCCGAGGTAGACCCCTCCTGGGTGGACACCTGGCGGGACGGCAGAAGGACGCTCGGCCTCGACCGAGGTGGTCCCGCCTCTGGGGGCCACCTGGTGAAGGAGCGAAGAGGCCCGGCTCGACCTCGGTCGAGGTGGGACCGTCTATGGGTGCCACCTGGCGAGGGAGCGGGGAGCAGCCAACCTTGGCCGAGGTGGACCCCTCCTGGGTGGACACCTGGCGGGACGGCAGAAGGACGCTCGGCCTCGGCCGAGATGGTCCCGTCTCAGGGGGCCACCTGGCGAAGGAGCGAAGGGGTCCAGCTCGACCTCGGTCGAGGTGGGACCGTCTATGGGTGCCACCTAACGAGGTAGCGGGGGAGCCCGGGCCGAGCTCGACTTCGGGCGGGGAGCCACAGCTGACTCGGTCGAAAACCTCCACGTGGCTCGAATAGTGCCCGCCGGGATCTGCGACCAACCACGTCATCATCATGGCCGTAACAGTTGCCCCCCAATCCGACGTTCCGTTGGGGCATCGTGAGACGGAACGTCGGGATTAAATGCGGATATGACGTGGGGAGGCGAAGATCTTGCATCATAATTGCCACGATCCTCGTCGCCATTTCTCGGTGCGCCCGAAGCCCTATAGGAGGCCGCCACGTGTCACCTGTTCGCCCGCAATAAATGCGTCACTTCGAAGCAGGGGCCGTTTCCCTGCTAACGAGGCAACGGTGTCGAGCGTGCGTCCACGCGGCGATCATCCAATGGCCCAGAGCGGAATGACGGGTACGGCGGCTGTCGATTGAGTTTGAAAAGGAGGGGACTTTCTGGAATGAGGCCTTTCCCTTTGCTCCGTGGGCGGTTTGCTGCAGGCTAATTTCCATTGCCCCGCGTTCGCTCAGTACATTTTCGGTAAGTGCCCTCATTTTCTCCCTAGTTCCCTTCTTCTTCTCCTGTGAATCCTCCTTGCTTTCTCCTTTGTCATGGCGCGCCGTCGCCATATTTCCTCTAATCCGGACGAGGCCGGTCCGTCCCGGCCGAAGACTCCGTCTTCTTCCTCCTCGGAGGAGGAAGTGATCCCGGAGGAGACCCGCAGGCGACTGCAACCCGGGGGTATCACTATTGGTATCCCCAGGGATGTCAGGTCTCCTCCCGTCGCTTCTGCTATTCTGCTTTCTTCCCTTCCTCCTCCAACTCTTCTTTCTGCCGGTCCCTCCGGTCATGCTTCCACAATGACTGAAGGCGACCTTTCTTTGCTCCGGGAGGTCTATGGCATCCCAAGGTCAATCCGTCTGCTCGCTCCGCGGCCCGGGGATCGCATCACCATGAGTGGCCCCGGCCGCATAGCCTTCTGCGAAGACTTCCTTCTCGGGGGTCTTCGGTTTCCTCTGCATCCTTTCTTTCTTTCCTTCCTTAGCCACTTCCGTCTCGTCCCGGCCCAGTTGGCTCCCAATGCCATCCGGGTCATTTTCTCTTTTATTGTTTTCTGTCACTTCCACGGGTTTGTTGCCCGTTTTTCCCTCTTCAGGGCTCTGTTTATCCTGAAGAGGTACTCCACCGATGATGGCTGGTGGTACATCTCGCCCCGGCCCAGGTGTCTCCGGTTCGACCTCCCTTCTTCCATCAAGGGTTGGAAGAACCGGTTCTTTTTTGCCTCGGTCGAGGATGTCGACTGGGCCTGGAGCAAACCGGATCGGTCTCCGAACCGGAACTCCCAGGTCGAGTCGGCGGACCAAGAGGCCTACTCCCAACTTCTGAGTGATGTGGTCCCAACGCTCGAGGTTCTGCTCTCGGAGCAGAACTTGTTTGAGGCCGGGATCAGTCCCATCCGCGATCCGGGTGAGACTCAGTCTTTCCTTGACCTCTGTACTCTTTCTCCTTTTTAGCCGAGCTGACTGACCTCTTTTCCTTTTGTGTTGCAGGCATGAAATTCTCGCTGGAGAACCTCCTGGAGGGCGCGGCCCAGAGGGACGTCGCCGAGGTGGATGAGCCTGCGGCGAAGAGGGCTTGCACCGAGGTGAGCCAGGAGGTCGCGCCGGCGATCGTACCCAGCCCGGTGGCCGCTGCTCCCCCACCCAGGCCGCCTCGGGGCGGGGCCATCGATGCTCCAGCTGTCAGACCCGGCGGTGCTGCCGACGAGGGGGCTCCACCACCAGCAGTTCCGCCCAGCGCCGGCCCCATCATCACCGTGGCTTCGACGGCGCAGCCCGCGACCTCTGCCGCCCCGTCGACGGCGATTCTTGCCGGAGGGGCAGTCGCCGCCACAGCTGACCTGACGGCTCCGCCACCGATGATCACCAACCGGTGCTCAGTAATCTGCGACAAGGGGCTCGCGGATAAAGTGATGGAGTACGCCTCCACCGCCCGGGACCGCCGATTTCGAGGCGGCAGGGACTACGCCGACGCCCTGCTCGGGATCCTCCCGCAGCTCTTCAAGGTAAGTCCGAACTCAGATTCTTTTGTCTTTTGTGACCTCGGGTGGTCTTTCTTCTAACCCGATCTTTTTGCTGTGCAGATTGGGAACGACGTGCTCCTACTGAGAAACTTCCTCGTAGGGTACGCGAAGAAGGATGCCGAGAAGGAAGAGAAGCTTGGCAAGCTCGCGGCCGACGTCAAGGACCTCATGGAGAAGGGGGTCGAGCTGCGAGCAAACAACCAGGCCCTCCAGGCGGACCTGGCGCGCGCCGAGGAGCATGGCAAGGGCCTGGAGTTTTCTCTGTCCGAGGAGAGGATCTCCCACCAGCGTCGCGCGGAGGAGGATGCGGCTGAGAGGGCTCGCCTCCAGGCCCATTCTCAGTGGCTGGAGTGCCAGCTGGAGGAGGCCAGGCGGGATGCGAGTGCGGCGAAGGAGCGGAGCGCCTACGTCAACGGGCTCCTGGAAGCCGCGAAGCGGGAGGCACAGGAAGCCGTCCCGAAGTTCCGGGCCTCCGACGAGTACACCTCGGAGGTCCGGGAGGCCGCCGTGGACTCCTTCCTGAAGGGGTTCCGAGTGTGCCGGGAGAAGGTGGGGTCCTTCTATCCCGAGCTCGACCTCAGTGGGGTGGTGCTCGGAGGTAGGAGGCAAGGACCCGACAGCAGGACCTCCGGTGCGGCCGACGTCACAGCTGCAACCCCGGCGAGCGACACGGCCGTGGCTCCGGAGCGCCCCCCTGAGCCGGCAGCCGTCGACGGCGAGGATGCGAAGCGCGCGACCCAGGCTGAGGGCCCTGCCACCGCGCCGAACTGAACCATGTATCTTCTTCTTTTTTGTTGTTGTTTTGTTTTTTTTTTTTTTTTGTTTTGGGACTCCCGGCCTGTCGGGACTCCCAGTTTGTACTTCCCTTTCTTGAGTCAATGAAAATTCAATTTGGCCATGTCTCGAACTCGCCTTCTTTTTTACTTTTTCTTCTTCTCTCTTTTCTTCATGAGATGTTGATGTGGAGTGCTGAGACGAGGGTGGACCTGGTCCCATCCGGCATTCAGATCAAAGTTCGGGACATTCCGGACCGGGTTGTATTAGAGTAGGCCTTGAGCGGGCCCTTCTTTGGGCTTGCCTTCGTGCTCGCGTGGGCGAACTAGGTTCTGCCCCGCCTTCCAGACCGAAGTCCGGGACTTCCGGACTGAACCCCGGGGTCGCAGGCTTTTTCAAGCCTTGCGCGGCTTGCCGAGCTGTTCTCCGTGCTCGCGTGGGCGAACTAGGTTCTGCCCCGCCTTCCAGACTGAACCTCGGGGCCGCAGGCTTTCTCAAGCATTGCGCGGCTTGCCGAGCTGTTCTCCGTGCTTGCATGGGCGAACTGGATTCTGCCCCGCCTTCCAGACCGAAGTCCGGGACTTCCGGACTGAACCCCGGGGCCGCAGGCTTTCTCAAGACTTGCGCGGCTTGCCGAGCTGTTCTCCGTGCTCGCGTGGGCAAACTGGGTTCTGCCCGCCTTCCAGACTGAAGTCCGGGACTTCTCGCTTCCTCTGGCCTTCGGCCACGATCGGGCGTGCCGAACTCAAGGCCATGCGCCGGTTTCCCTACGAGGTGAGAAAGAGCGTTTGAAGCAAAGAAACTTTATTGCATGAGTGGGGAACCTTACATTACTGATAATACATCCTTAGATTCGAGGCGTTCCACATCCGGGGGAACCTGGCCCTCCCAATTCCTCCAAGTAGTAGGCGCCGTGGGGGAGGGCTTCTGCTACCCGGTACGGGCCTTCCCGGTTTGGCGAGAGCTTCCCGCACTCTCGTGGCTGAGAAGCTTCAGCACGCCGGAGGACCAGATCTCCGGGATGAAAGGACTTCGACCATACTCGGGAGTTGTAATACCTGGCCACTCGCTGCCTATACGCCGCCATCCGAACTCGGGCCTTGTCCCTCGTCTCTTCAAGAAGGTCAAGGTTGAGCATCATTCTGGCGGGGTTCTCTGTCTCGTCATATTGCTCCACACGCAGTGTAGGTAGGCTGAGCTCGATCGAGATGACCGCTTCGGTTCCGAAGACGAGGTTGAACGGGGTCTCGTCGGTCACCGTCCTTGGGGTGGTATGGTACGCCCAAAGGATGCTGGGGAGCTCTTCTGCCCATCTGCCCTTGGCCTGGTCCAGCCGCGTGCGGAGGCCCTGCAAAATGGTCCTGTTCGTGACCTCGGCCTCTCCATTGGTCTGAGGATGCGCCACCGAGGTGAAGCGATGCCTGATGCCGAGGTCGTCGCAGAACTCTTCAAACTCCCGGCAGTCGAACTGGTGCCCGTTATCAGTGATCACGATGTGGGGGAGGCCGAAGCGGCAAATGATTGACTTCCAGAAGAACTTGGCGACGTTTGCTTCGGTGATCCGTACCAAGGGTTCGGCCTCGAACCACTTCGTGAAGTAGTCGATGGCCACGATCAAGAATTTCCGCTGTCCAGATGCCGGTGGGAATGGGCCCAGAAGGTCCATCCCCCATTGGGCGAATGGCCACGGAGCTGAAAGCTGGGAGATTGGGTTGGAAGGCTGCCGTTGCACCGTGGCGTGATGCTGGCACCGATCGCACCTCTTCACAAAATCAACGGCATCCTCCTTCATCGTCTCCCAAAAGTAGCCCTGACGAAGGGCTTTGTAGGCTAATGCTCTGCCCCCCACGTGGTTCCCACAGACGCCCTCGTGGATCTCCTGGAGCACGAGTTTGGCTTCCGTGGGTCCCAAGCATTTAAGGAGGGGGTAGGAGTAGGATCTTAGATACAATTGCCCATCCATCTGGATGAACCACGCGGCCTTCTTTCTGATAAGGCGGGCTGCTACGCGGTCCTCTGGCAGGGTACCGCTAGTTATGTACTCGGCGTACTTGTCCATCCAGCTGGGCTCACGGCTGACCTGATGGACCTCCACTGTGGTCTCGTGGCTTGGGGCCTTAAGGCGCTCCACATGAGCGCAGCCCAGCATCGAGTCCGGTAGGGTCGCCAGCCGGGAGAGAGTGTCCGCAAGGGCGTTCTCCCTGCGGGGGATGTGGAAGATGTCGAAGCACCGGAAACCGGCCGTGCCCGCCTTGACGAGCTCCAAGTACTTCGCCATTTGGGGGTCATGCGCGGCATACTCCATGGAGACTTGTCCTGCCACGAGCTGGGAGTCAGTGAAAGCTTTAAGGTTAGTCACGCCCAGCTCGCGGGAGATCCTCAGCCCGGCGAGGAGCGCCTCGTACTCCACCTGATTGTTTGTCGCGGCGAACTGGAAACGGAGCACGCATTCGGCGACGACTTCGTCACTGTTGGCAAGAATGAGTCCGGCTTCGCTCCTGCTAGAGTTCGAGGCTCCATCTACGTGGAGGATCCACGTGTCCTCTCCGGGCTCCTCGGGGCCCATCTTCAGCTGCTGGCGTGAGGGGCCTTCCTCGGGCTCCTTGCCTAAGCCTGCACATTCGACCAAGAAGTCGGCCAGCACCTGCGCTTCCATGGCCGACCTTGGCCTGTACGTGATGTCGAACTCACTGAGCTTCAGTGCCCACTTTGCCAATCGCCCCGATGTGTCGGGTCGGCTGAGCACCGCTTTCAGCGGCTGATCCGTCAGGACGGCGATAGGATGCGCTTGGAAATAGGGCCTGAGATGCTGAGCAGACACTATTAACACAAAAACGAGCTTCTCGGGCGGAGAATACCTGAGCTCCGCGTCGCGGAGAAGTTTGCTGGTATAGTACACCGGCCGCTGGACTCCTTGGTCGTCGGTCCGAACCAGGACCGAACTGACAGCCTCCGGGGTTACCGCCAGATAGAGGATAAGCTCCTCCCCCTCCTCGGGCCGGGAAAGCAGCGACGGCGATGCGAGCATCTTCTTCAGCTCTTCAAAGGCCTCCTGGTACTCCTCGGTCCAGGCGAAGTCGTTCATCTTCCTCAGCACCTTGAAGAAGGGCCGGCAGCGATCGACCGACCTGGAGATAAAATGGCTGAGGGCCGCAACCCGGCCGGTGAGTTGCTGCACTTGCTTCTTGGAGGCAGGCCGCTCCATGTCCAGGATGGCCTGGACCTTCTCCGGGTTGGCTTCAATTCCTCTCTGGGTCACCATGAATCCTAGGAACTTCCCAGTGGAGACGCCGAAGGCGCACTTCGCTGGGTTCAGCTTCATCTGATGACGTCGGAGGTTGCTGAATGTCTCCGCCAGGTCAGCCACATGGTCCGAATCGGGCTTGCTCATCACTAGTATATCATCCACGTACACCTGCATGTTGTAGCCGATCTGGTCTTTGAAGATTCGGCTGACCAGACGCTGGTATGTGGCCCCGACGTTCTTGAGGCCAAACGGCATCATCCTGTAGCAAAAAGTTCCGCGGTCGGTGATGAAGGCGGTGTGCTCCTTGTCCTCCGGGTTCATTGGGATCTGGTTGTATCCGGAGAAGGCGTCCATGAAGGACAGGAGGCGATGCCCCGATGTGGTGTCGACCAGCTGGTCAATCTTTGGAAGGGGGAAGCTGTCCTTCGGGCAAGCTCGGTTGAGGTCAGTGTAGTCTACACAGATCCTCTACTTACCATTGCTTTTCCTTACCATGACCACGTTCGCCAGCCAGCTGGGATATTGGACTTCTCGCATAAAGCCGGCGGCGAGGAGTTTCTCCACCTCCTCGTTGATGGCCCTCCATCTCTCCATAGCGAAGCTCCTCTTCTTCTGGCGGACCGGGCGGCAGCTCGGATCCACGTTCAGCCTGTGCGTGATGACCTCGGGGGGAATGCCCGGCATGCTGGCCGCCGACCAGGCAAACACGTCTACGTTTGCACGGAGGAACTCCAGCAGGCGGGTCCGTTCTTCTTCTGGGAGTTGCGCCCCGACCTGCACCGTCTTCAGCGGGTCCGAACCAAGAGGATAAGTCAACAGGCATTCTACGGGGCCCCCCCTGGGTTCCTTCTCCCTTAGGTCGAGGTCGTCAACGTCGGGGTCGAGCTCCATGCCCCGGGCATCCGGGACCGTCTGGAGGCAATGCGGGACCGGCTGAGTCGTCCCCTTCATTACCCCAAGCCCGGAAGACGTGGGGAACTGCACCAACAACCTCTTCGTGGAAATCATGGCGTCCAGTTGGTTGAGCCCGAGATGCCCGAGAATCGTGTTGTAAGGCGAAGGGAGCTTGATGACGGTAAACGTCATCAGGACGGTCGTCTGCCGAGGTGGGGATCCGGCCGTGACCGGGAGAGTGATCTCCCCTTCGACCCCCACCGAGTCCTCGGTAAAGCCTACCAGGGGGTATGCACCGGTCTCAGCTGATCATGGGACAAATTCATTCGAGAGAAAGCATCGTAAAAAAGCACGTCAGCCGAGCTTCCGCTATCTACCATAATTCGATGTACAGGATGCTTCGCGATGGTCATCTCGACCACCATGGCATCATTGTTTACATTTTCTTTTTCCTTCCCCTTCTCAGAAGGGGGTACATTCTCCGGGTTCTCGATCTCCTGGGCTCTCTTTGCTGCCCGGTCGAGCCCAAGTGAGATCATGCCCACCGGCTTCTCCGTCGGGCGGTTGTCGATTGCAGGAACTGGTGGTAAGGCCGTGGACGGCTGCCCCTCCGTGGGGACCTCGTTCCTGACGAACTTCCTGAGGTAGCCCCTCTTGATCAGCTCCTCGATCTCCCGCTTCAGGTTGCGACACTCCTCCGTGTCATGGCCGTGCTCGCGGTGGAACTGGCAGTACTTTGACTTGTCCTGGGTACCTCTTGGGTTCTGAGGAGGAGGTCGGCGGAGGTAGTGCTCGCCCTCAATTTCCATGAGGATCTTTGTTCGGGGGGCGAGGAGAGGGGTGAACCTCCGCTCCGGAATGACCTCGCCCTTTGACCTCAGATTCGGGCGAGGGTCGGCAGATAGCCCGGGCTTCCGAGCTCCTGGAATATCCCTTGGGGATGGCCTCTTTAGGGTCTTCCCGTCTAGCTCTCGATGGGTGCGGTTGGCCTCCTCTGCTCGGATGTACTTGTGGGCGCGGAGGAGGAGCTCAGAGTATGTCCTAGGCGGCTTTTTGTCCAGGGAGTAGGTCAAGCGGGACGTCTTGAGCCCGCGCTTCAAAGCCAGCATGGTGACGGGCTTGTCCAGGCTATAGATTTCCAGGGTTGCGATCTTAAACCGGGTGATATAGTCCCGGAGCAGCTCCTGGTCCTGCTGGCGGATGGAGAAGAGGCTATCCACCTCTCTTGGCACCTTCTGACAAGCGTCGAAGTGCGCCACAAACTTTCCTTCCAACTAGTGGAAGGAGCAGATAGATCCGGGCTCGAGGCGGGTGAACCAGACTCGAGCGGCCTTCCGGAGGGTAGCGGGGAAGGTGATGCACAAAAGGGCGTCCGTGGCCCCCTGGACCCTCATGAGAGCCTTGTAGCTCTCCAGATGGTCCAGAGGGTCGGTGGTCCCATCGTAGGTATCCACCTGCGGCATGCGGAACCGGCTCGGGATCGGCTCCGCCTGGATTTCTTCAGTGAAGGGGGGACGGGAGTCGTAGCCCGCCGGGTCTGCCGATGAGTTCTGCAGGTCGGCAAATCGGCGGGTGAACTCCGCCAACTTGCGCTCGTGCTCCTCCAGGCGCCTCTCGGCCTGGCGCCTGATGGCCTCGTCGGTGGAGTCTTCCACCGAGGCCGCTGGTGAAGGGGGCGTCGATCGGTCTCGATGCGAAGTCACGCATCGGCGTCGCTTGCTACGATGCACCGTCTCGGCTTCATCGGCCGGGGATCGACTCTCGTGATCCACCGAACTGGAGTAGTTTCTTTTTGTGGGAGCTTGGTGGCTCCCGCGAGGGTTGGAGACTGCCCTCGGGTGGGATGGCCTACCCTGAATGGAGCGCAGGCTCCCACGCGGCCCCGTGGCTCGAGCCGCGGGGGTCCCCGGCTGCGGCTGCGTGGCCAGGGACCGCTGTTGATGTTGAAGCTGCCGGACCGCCGAGGTCAAGGTTTGCAGCTGTTGGATGACGGCCGCGAGGGGCACGTCCACCGCCCCGTGGCTCCCACGCGGGGGTCCCCGGCTGCGGCTGCGTGGCCAGGACCGCTGTTGATGTTGAAGCTGCCGGACCGCCGAGGTCAAGGTTTGCAGCTGTTGGATGATGGCCGCGAGGGGCACGTCCACCGAGGTCGGCTATGGTGGAAGAGGAGGGGGAGCTGGAAGCTCCCTCTCCGGGCTGTGAGCCCCTTAGGGGAGGGAACCTCCCCCACATGGCTGGTGGATGCCTCGCGCCCACGAGTGACCACCATTGTCGGAGAGCGCCTTGCCTGCAGAAAGCTAGCTCCCACTAGGGTGTTGTCCTGCCCCCCTTCCTGGCACATCAATCTGTTGCCGATCTCGCCGCCGCGCCCGTGCCTCGAAACCGCCGATCCGTATAGTCCATCTTGCTCCTGGGGCGTCCTAGCTGGACCGGACCTGCAAGACGAGGTCAGAAGACCCTGGCCGGGGTCCCGGCCAGGGAGCTCCGACGATCAAGTTAGTAGACGGCGAGAGGGAACAGGGTCTCTGGGACGGGCCCCCGAAGGAGTCCCAGACTCAGAGATTCTATGAGCAAGAATGGTGCTAAAGAGACCAGAAATCCGGCTGGACTCCTTTGCCGAGCTCATGCCAAGCGATCCCCCCTCGGGACCTTGGATCTTGTCCCGTGGAGCGGAGCTTCCAGCCTCTGTTTCTAACTTGTTTCTGCTTACCTGGTCGTCTCTTTTCTCCTTCCTTTTATCTCTTCCCGGTGCCTGCTCGTTTTTCCGCTCTCGGGAAGCTCCCCCTCTCGCTCTCGTCGCCCTCTCTCCGTCCTTTTCTCTTTTCCCCTCTGGTTCTGAGGGCCAGGCGGCTTTCCGGCCTCGTTCGCCGAGCCTAGCGGGGAAGAGGTAAAGGAGGGGGGCGTCGGCAGGGCGGCCGGCCAGACCTCGAGCCAAGCGTGGGTGCTCTCCCCCCCAGGTGCCGGCGCTGTTCGTCGACGGGCCCTGTTCTGTCAGTTGCTCGTCTTCTGACTATGGAACCCGTCGGGCCATCGTAAGTGACATTTCGCGTGCCGCCGCCGTCCGTACGGGGCGCCTTCTTCAGGGTGCGGCGCGCACGGCTCGAGGGCCAGCCTCGGAACCTGCACCTCCGCTTTTTGGGGCTCTCTCTGCACGGGCTGCCTGACCTCGGCCGAGGTGGACCCCTCCCGGGTGGACACCTGGCGGGGCGGCAGAAGGATGCTCGGCCTCGGCCGAGGTGGTCCCGTCTTAGGGGGCCACCTGGTGAGGGAGCGAAGGGGCCCGGCTCGACCTCGACCGAGGTGGGACCGTCTATGGGTGCCACCTGACGAGGGAGCAGGGGAGCAGCCGACCTTGGCCGAGGTGGACCCCTCCTGGGTGAACACCTGGCGGGACGGCAGAAGGATGCTCGACCTCGGCCGAGGTGGTCCCGTCTCAGGGGGCCACCTGGCGAAGGAGCGAAGGGGCCCGGCTCGACCTCGGCCGAGGTGGGACCGTCTTATGGGTGCCACCTGGCGAGGGAGCGGGGCAGCAGCCGACCTTGGCCGAGGTGGACCCCTCCTGGGTGGACACCTGGCGGGACGGCAGAAGGACGCTCGACCTCAGCCGAGGTGGTCCCGCCTCAGGGGGCTACCTAGCGAAGGAGCGAAGGGGCCCGGCTCGACCTCGGCCGAGGTGGGACCATCTATGGGTGCTGCCTGGCGAGGGAGCGGGGGAGAAGCCGACCTTGGCCGAGGTGGACCCCTCCTGGGTGGACACCTGGTGGGATGGCAGATGGATGCTCGGCCTCGACCGAGATGGTCCCGTCTCAGGGGGCCACCTGGCGAAGGAGCGAAGGGGCCTAGCTCGACCTCGGTCGAGGTGGGACCATCTATGGGTGCCACCTAACGAGGTAGCGGGGGAGCCGGGCTGAGCTCGACTTCGGGCGGGGAGCCGTAGCTGACTCGATCGAAAATCTCCACGTGGCTCGAATAGTGCCCGTCGGGATCTGCGACCAACCACATCATCATCATGGCCGTAACAGCGCGGAACTTTACCGGAATATGTTAGGGACTATGCTGGAAATGGTCGATTTGCCCTTAAAGGAATCTTGGTAGTGGTCAGGTGGCACCAGGAGGGAGTGGCACTGTGAGATCTGCAGAGTAGTGGTGCTAAGATGTCAGGAATCTGTTGTAACAGAATTTTGGTACCAGCTGGAAGGGGCCTCTGGAACCTCTGGGCTATCCTTAGAGCAGTCCATTTTGGACCGATATGGGCTTGGCTAAAGTGGGTTAGTCGGACCTAGCTGAAGGGTCGGTAGGACCTCTAGTGGGTCGGTTGGATCTCTGGTGGTCGGTCGGACCTAGCTGAAGGGCCATTGGTGGGGACACCAGGATCAGACACAGATCACTGAATCCCATATGGTTTACTGATTAGGATTTTTTTAGAACCTTAGTCATGTATTACAATTTTATAATCAATTAAGATTGAGTCATGTACTTAAGTATGAGTCCAGTGAGAGTTTATTTTTTTATAAGAGAAAAGGATACACTACTTTGGAGTTCCACCATGCCTCATCCAAGAGCCAGAGGCCTCCATATCAGCCAATTGGACCTTGTATGCCAACCCAGGGTCTAAGATTCCTGCAAGATGCCTAGATGCCCTTCAGATATTTTTCAGATGCCCAGATTCCCTCTATATGCCATATTATATTCTCAGACCAGGTCATAACATGATCCCAAAGACTTACATGTGCCCCAGCCCAATTGAATGCAAGGCCCAGGTCCATGAGGAACCAAGATTCCAAGTATATTCCAGCCTAGAACCAGATACATGGAATATTCCTACTCCAAGTGTTCCAAGCCTCCAGGGCCCAAAGCCCATGCACCCAACCCATCCTTGGTTGTCCCTTGCTGCCCCCCATGAAGCCCAACACATCCAAAGTGTTGACTAGGTCCAAGCTAAGAAAGAGAAATTCAAATGGAAGAAGGAAACCTAGCTCTTATCCTATTCAACTAGTATACTCCTAGTTCTAGGTTTATTTTGTAGTCTTTCTCCCACTTAAATTGTGCAAACCTTTTCTAACTAGGAGAAGACTTGTAATCCCTTTAGGAGAGGGCATGGAGCTCTATAAATACCCCACCCTTCCTCCTCTTGTAATCAATCAACTCTTATGAATTAAACTCTATTGAATTGTTTTCAAGATTGTGTTATTGTGTTTGTGTTTTGGTTCTTTGGTTCTGGTTTTTGTTCTCTTGTGTTGGCCGACCCCTATCCTTGCAATCCCTCCACGCTCCAAGCAGCAAATTAGATCTCCAAGCATCAGCCATGCCCAAGAAAAGCAGCCTTGAAGACGTCCAGATCAAGAGCTCTTTCTGCTTCCTTGCCGACAGCCCTTCTTGCCCTAATCCCTTTCTTTTTACTTCATCTTATTATTCTCTATTTGTTTCTTTACTTCGTGCCTAACCTTGACATTTTGCAAATCCCCAAGATATTTCCCCTCCCTAGAGGAGGCTTTCTTTGCCTTCAGACCGGGTCCAGATCGCCTTCAGATTTAGGAACCAAAGGCTTATTCTTGCAGGCACCATCTAGAGGCTGAGAGATCTCTTCATCGAAGAAACTACAATCGTTGCCTGGTAAAAGCCTTCCCCCTCCTTTGTTCTGATCTGATGATAGGTATGCTATCCTAAACCGGGAGTTTCTCAACTCTCAGGTCCTGGCTATTTATTATTCTGCATGAGTTTTTGCGGGTATTATAGTTTCTAGTATTACTAGTCTTTTTACTGATTCTTTCTTATTTTCGAGTCTTTCGCCACTGAATTAATGTCTAAAAAAATAATTTAAAAAATTAGATTTACTATTTTTCATCAGTCCTAGGTTTGTCCCACATAGTTTGGTATCAGAACGGGTTTAGGATAGCATTCATCTGCATTAGGATTCACAAATCCTAATTTTTGCATCCTGTTAACTGTATCAGGTCTCTATTTTTCATCTGATTTTGACTCTAGGTCTAGCAAACCCTAGCTTGTACTGACCCTTTGCATGCTTGGCTGCATCATTTCACCTTGATTGGTTGCTTGTTTGCTTAACCACTAGATTAAAAACTAAATATCAATAGTCTAAATCCCAACCCTTGTTCAACCATGGACCCCACCCTTGAGACCATCCTTAGGACCATGATTGATCCATTAGACCATGTGAACCAGATGAGAACCCAAATGAATGCCCAATTGGATGCCTAGATAAACTAGATGACCCAAATGAACAATATGTTTGATCAGATAATTCATGGGTCTAACCAGATAGAAGGCTAAGTAGGAATCCTAGGCAAGATCCATAAAGTTGAACCCTTGCCCTATGAGCCCCAGGAACCCATAGTCCCTAGATATGAACCCAGTAGTAACCCACTATCCCTCAGTCTACCTGAATCCTATAGGATTAGTACCCTTAGCTGTGAGCCTAGTATTGGTCCATTTTTCCTTAGTCAACCCCCTCTTACCACCCCATTGGTTCACTAGGATGACCTTGAAGAGGAAATATTGAAGCTGATGAGAGCTTAGTGAACGAGTATGAAGAAGAAGAGAAGTTCCCAATAGAGGAAGACTAGAGTTAGTTGAATCAGTAGGTGCCCAGGTAGAAGCCAACCCAAGACCAGTTGACCCAGTAGACCCAGACCATATCCAGACTGTAGAGAAAGAGCAGCTAAAGGATGAAGAACCAAACTCTACTATTAGACTCTTTCCTGAGGAGCCACTAGATGAAAGTCCAAGTATAGAGCCCAGTTCTAAATTTCTTGAACCAGATGACTATATTAAGGATTTGGCTTATCAGTACCCTCAGGAAGAATCCCATACTATAGTTTCCATTGACGATCTCTTTCCTGAGATTAGTGACCCATTCTTTCATACTATAAATCCTGTAGGTACCCATCAACCCCATAAGGTCAACCTTATTAGTCTAGGATTAATCCCTAACACCCCTTCTTACATCCTATTATATCCAATCAACCCTGAACCCTTTTTTACTTTCTACCCTACCAGACTAACTCTGAACCCACTTCTTATTTTCTACCTTGTTCTGAAACTTCTCCTAATTTTCTCATTATTATATTACATTTTATTGAAGTTTACATGTTGCATTCATTCGTTGAGTTTATCATGTTTGCATCTTACTTTAGGAGAACCCTATGGCACCTAGTAGGAGTACATAGTAAATTCTCATGTGCATGCCATGCTAGGACCAAACCTAAAGAGTCTATAGTGTGCTAGGTTAGACCCAAAGAGTCCAATAAATTTTCTTTGATAGGAAGTCTAATCGAATCTATTAGGTATTAGTCTTGAGTCCAATAAATTTATAACCTTGATTCATCTATCCACACATGCACTAACCTCTACATAGCATTTGCATCAGGATATTAGTCAAAAGTTAAATAAAAATAATGAACTAAATAACAACTTGGCTAATTCTTGAAAGAGAGATAAAGAATTTTTTGTAGAGGATTATGTGATTGTAAAGAAATTTTCTGCTCGCGAAGTTGGCCCATTCAGACTAATGAAGAGTAGTGGACCCAATGCCTATGTGTGTGAGATGCTACCTGATTTAGGTATTAGACCAACCTTCAACATTTCAAACCTTATGGAGCACAAGGAGCCAGCAGTGATACCTAGCGAGCACCTTAAGCCAATTCCTTCCTTTGTGAATGAACCCACCTCAGAGTATCCATATACAATTTGGCCAATAAGTGGGGAAAGGAGTGAGCGAATCCAGGATGATCAAGCCATCAGTACCCGAGATGAAGGTTATCAAAGTTATTTAGTCAGATGGCAAGGTCAGCTAGAATATGAGGACTTGTGGAGCATTGGTGAGGATTTGCAGCGTCTCAACCCAGACCCTCCTTGAGAGCCAAATTGATCCTTACTCGAAGGGGTCGAGTTCCTCCAGTCCCGGGAGAATTTATGAGGACACCAGGATCAGACACAGATCACTGGATCCCATATGGTTTACTTATTAGGATTTTTTAAAACCTTAGTCATGTGTCACATTTTGTAATCAATTAAGATTGAGTCCTATAATAAGTTGAGACTAATTGATTTGTCTCAACTTAGTCCAGTCTATTGAGTCCTGTACTTAAGTATGAGTCCAGTGAGAGTTTATTTTTTTACAAGAGAAGAGGATACACTACTTTGGAGTTCCACCAGGCCTTATCCAGGAGCCAGAGACCTCTACATTACCCAATTAGACATTGTATGCTAATCTAGGGTCCAAGATTCCAGCAAGATGCCCAGATACCCTCCAGATATTTTCTAGATGCCCAGATTCCCTCTAGATGCTAGAGTATATTCCGAGACCAGGTCATAAAATGATCCCAAAGACTTACCTGTGCCCCAGCCCAAGTGAATGCAAGGCCCAGGTCCATGAAGAACCAAGATTCCAAGTATATTCCAGCCCAGAACGAAGATACCTAGAATATTTCTGTTTCAGGCATCCCAGGCATCTAGGGCCCAAAGCCCATGCGCCCAACCCATCCTTGGCCACCCATTGCTACCCCCCATGAATCTCAATACATCCAAAGTATTGACTTGGTCCAAGCTAAGAAGGAGGAATTCAAATGGAAGAAGGAAACCTAGTTCTTATTCTATTCAACTAGTATACTCCTAGTTCTAGGTTTATTTTATAGTCTTTCTCCCACTTAAATTGTGCAAACATCTTCTAACTAGGAGAAGATTTGTAATCCCTTTAGGAGAGGGTATGGATCTTTATAAATACCCCACCCCTCCTCTTATAATCAATCAACTCTTATGAATTAAACTCTGCTGAATTGTTTTCAAGACTGTGTTCTTATGTTTGTGTTTTGGTTCTTTGGTTCTAGTTTTTGTTCTCTTGTGTTGGCCGATCTCTATCCTTGCAATCTCTCCATGCCCCAAGCAACAAATCAGATCTCCAAGCATCAGCCATGCCCAAGAAAAGCAGCCTTGAAGATGCCCAGATCAAGAGCTCTTTCTAATTCATTGCCGTCGGCCCTTCTTGCCCTAATCCCTTTCTTTTTACTTCATCTTATTATTCTCTATTTGTTTCTTTATTTCGTGTCTAACCTTGACATTTTGCAAATCCCCGAGGTGTTTTCCCTCCCTAGAGGAGGCTTTCTTTGCCTTCAGACCGAGTCCATATCGCCTTCAGATTCGGGAACCAAAGGTTTGTTCTTCCAGGCACCATCCAGAGGTTGAGAGATCTCTTCATCAAAGAAACTACAATCGCTGCCTGGTAAAAGCCTTCCCCCTCCTTTGTTCTGATCGGATGACAGGTATGCTATCCTAGACCGGGAGTTTCTCAACTCTCCGGTCCTGGCTATTTATTATTCTGCATGAGTTTTTGTAGGTATTATAGTTTCTAGCATTACTAGTCATTCTACAGATTCTTTCTTATTTTCGGATCTTTAGCCACTGAATTAATGTCTAAAAAAATATTAAAAAAATTAGATTAACTATTTTTCATCAGTCCTAGGTTAGTTTCGTATCAGTTTAGTATCAGAGCGGGTTTAGGATAGCATTCATCTACATTAGGATTCACAAACCCTAATTTCTGTATCTTGCTAGTTGCATTATGTCTCTGTTTTTCATCTGATTTTGATCACTTAGAAATTTTATTTTTCTATGAAATTTGCATGTCGTGTCCTTTGTTTTGTTTTGATAATTTTCATAATTTTTAATTAATTTTACAGAAAACTTAATTTCTTGAAATTTGGCATATTAGAAATCCTAACTAAAATCCTGATATTTCTGTATCAGTCTGAAAATCCTAGGATTTGCATCATCATATGATTTTTGTTTTGCATCAAATTTGGTAGAGCTCATCATCACCATCCATCCTTTATTTTATAATTTTTTAGATTTTTTTTTTTGCATCGAGAACTGTGTCAAAACCTGCATCATCTGAAATCTAAATTTTTTGATTTCTATTATTTCTGCATCTTGACTAAATCAAACCTAATCAACTTCCAAACCCCCAATCCCAAGCCAAACTTTGTGTGAAAACCCCAGTTAATTTAAACCTAACTTAACATCTCATAAAATAATTAAAAAAATATTTTATTTTTCTGATTATTTTAGTTTTCATTAGGGCTCATTATATGTTCATCATCTTTTTAAATTGATCTTAAGGGCAACTCAATATTGCAGATCAGGGCAGGAGGTCATAACCTGTCTGGAGCCCAAAACAACCATCCATCATTTTCATCCAAGCCTTAATTAAAATTGATTAGACTTAATTTTCCCTATAAGGCAAGGTGACACCAATAGGTCGGGTCTGAATTGTATGGGCCAACTAGTGCATTTAATCTTTTGGCATTACTGAAATATGGTATCTAAGGCTGAGGGTCCAGAGTCAAACGACCTAAGTAGTGTTATGATTTTTAATTGGCTCCCTGCGAAAGCAGGGGGGCCTCCCACACTTTCACCCTCTACCTGGCCAGAGGAAGGATTAGCTGCTGGGTTAAGTGTAAGTTGAGCTGACCCATTCAGTTTTGACTCTAGGTCTAGCAAACCCTAGCTAATACTAACCCTTTGCATGCTTGGCTGCATCATTTCACCTTGGTTGGTTGCTTGTTTGCATGACCACTAGATTAAGAACTAAATATCAATAGTCTAAACCCCAACCCTAGTTCAACCATGGACCCCACCCTCAAGACCTTCCTTAGGACCACGATTGATCAATTAGACCATATGAACCGGATGAGGACCCAAATGAATGCCCAATTGGATGCCCTGATAAACCAGATGACCCAAATGAACAATATGTTTGAACAGACAATTCATGGGTCTGACCAAATAGGAGGCCAAGTAGGAACCCTAGGTAAGACCCATAGAGTTGAACCCTTGCCCTATGAGCCCTAGGAATCCATAGTCCTTAGATATGAACCCATTAGTAACCCACTATCCCTCAGTCTACCTGAACCCTATAGGATTAGTACCCCTAGCTGTGAGCCTAGTATTGGTCCATTTTTCCTTAGTCAACCCCCTTTTACCACCCCATTGGTTCACCAGGATAACCTTGAAGAGGAAATATATGAAGCTGATGAGAGCCTAGTGAACGAGTATGAGGAAGAAGAGGAGTTTCTCATAGAGGAAGACTTAGAGTTAGTTGAATCAGTAGGTGCCCAGGAAGAAGCCAACCCAAGACCAGTTGACCCAATAGACCCTGACTACATCCAAACTGTAGAGGAAGAGTAGCTAAAGGATGAAAAACCCAACTCTACTATTAGACTCTTCTCTGAAGAGCCACTAGATGAAAGTCCAAGTATAGAGTCCAGTCCTAAATTTCTTGAACTAGATGACTTATTAAGGATTTGGCTTATCAGTACCCTCAGGAAGAATCCCATCCTGTAGTTCCCATTGACGATCTCTTCCCTGAGATTAGTGACCCAATATTTCATACTATAAATCCTGTAGGTACCCATCAACCCCATAAGGTTAACCTTATTAGTCTAGGATTAATCCCTAACACCCCTTCTTACATCCTATTATATCCAATCAACCCTGAACCCTTTTTTTACTTTCTACCCTACCAGACTAACTCTGAACCCACTTCTTATTTTCTACCTTTTTCTGAAACTTCTCCTAATTTTTTTATTATTAGATTACATTTTATAGAAGTTCGCATGTTGCATTCATTCATTGATTTTATTATATTTGCATCTTACTTTAGGAGAACCCTATGGCACTTAGCAGGAGTACATAGTAAATTTTCATATGCATGCCATGCTAGGGTCAAACCTAAAGAGTCTATAGTATGCTTGGTTAGATCCAAAGAGTCCAATAAATTTTCTTTGATAGGAAGTCTAGTCGAGTCTATTAGGTGTTAGTCTTGAGTCCAATAAATTTACAACCCTGATTTATCTGTCCATACATGCACTGACCTCTGCATAGCATTTGCATCAAGATATTAGTCAAAATTTAAACAAAAATAATGAACTAAATAACAACTTGGCTAATTCCCTAAAGAGAGATAAAGAATTTTCTATAGAGGATTATGTGATTGTAAAGAAATTTTTTGCTCGCGAAGCTAGCCCATTCAGACTAATGAAGAGTAGTGGACCCAATGCCTATGTGCGTGAGATGCTACCTGATTTAGGTATTAGCCCAACCTTCAATATTTCAAACCTTATAGAGCATAGGGAGCCAGCAGTGATACCTAGCGAGCACCTTGAGCCAATTCCTTCCTTTGTGAGTGAACCCATCCTAGAGTATCCACATACAATTTGGCCAATAAGTGGAAAAAGGAGTGAGCGAATCCTGGATGATCAAGCCATCAGTACTCGAGATAAAGGTTATCAAAGGTATTTAGTTAGATGGCAAGGTCAGCTAGAATCTGAGGACTTGTGGAGCACTGGTGAGGATTTGCAGCGCCTCAACCCAGACCCTCCTTGAGAGCCAAATTGATCCTTATTTGATGGGATTGGATTCCTCCAGCCCCGAGAGAATTGGTAGGGACACCAGGATCAGACACAAATCATTAGATCCCATATGGTTTACTGATTATGATTTTTTTAGAACCTTAGTCATATATCATAATTTTGTAATCAATTAAGATTGAGTCCTGTAATAAGTTGAGACTAGTTCATTTGTCTTAACCTAATCTAGTCTATTGAGTCCTGTACTTAAGTATGAGTCTAGTGAGAGTTTATTTTTTTACAAGAGAAGAGGATATACTACTTTGGAGTTCCACCATGCCTTATCCAGGAGCTAGAGTCCTCTACATCAGCCAATTAGACCTTATATGCCAACCCAGGGTCCAAGATTCCTGCAAGATGCCCAGATGCCCTCCAGATATTTTCCAGATGCCCAGATTCCCTTTAGATGGTAGAGTATATTCTCAGACCAGGTCATAACATGATCCCAAAGACTTACCTGTGCCCCAGTCTAAGTGAATGCAAGGCCCAGGTCCATGAAGAACCAAGATTCCAAGTATATTCTAGCCTAGAACCAAGATACCTAGAATATTCATGCTCCAGGCATCCCAGGCCTCCAGGGCCCAAAGCCCATGCGCCCAACCTATCCTTGGCCACCCCTTGCTACCCCCCATGAAGCCCAACACATCCAAAGTGTTGACTTAGTCCAAGCTAAGAAGGAGGAATTCAAACGGAAGAAGGAAACCTAGTCTTATTCTATTCAACTACTATACTCCTAGTTTTAGATTTATTTTGTAGTCTTTCTCCCACTTAAATTGTGCAAACCTCTTCTAACTAGGAGAAGACTTGTAATCCCTTTAGGAGAGGGCATGGAGCTCTATAAATACCCCACCCATCCTCCTCTTGTAATTAATCAACTCTTATGAATTAAACTCTACTGAATTGTTTTGAAGACCGTGTTCTTGTGTTTGTGTTTTGGTTCTTTGGTTCTAGTTTTTGTTCTCTTATGTTGGCCGACCCCTATCCTTTCAATCCCTCCACACCCCAAGCAGCAAATCAAATCTCCAAGCATCAGCCACACCCAAGAAAAGCAACCTTGAAGATGCCCAGATCAAGAACTCTTTCTGCTTCCTTGCTGCCAGCCCTTCTTGCCCTAATCCCTTTCTTTTTACTTCATCTTATTATTCTCTATTTGTTTCTTTATTTCGTGCCTAATCTTGACATTTTGCAGATCCCCGAGGTATTTCTCCTCCCCAGAGGAGGCTTTCTTTGCCTTCAGATCTGGTCCAGATCGCCTTCAGATTCGGAAACCAAAGGCTTATTCTTCCAGGCGCCATCCAGAGGCTGAGAGATCTCTTCATCGAAGAAACTACAATCGCTGCCTGGTAAAAGCCTTCCCCCTCCTTTGTTTTGATCTGATGATAGGTACGCTATCCTAAACCGAGAGTTTCTCAACTCTTGGGTCCTGGCTATTTATTATTCTGCATGAGTTTTACGGGTATTATAGTTTTTAGCATTACTAGTCTTTCTACTGATTCTTTCTTATTTTTGGGTCTTTAGCCACTGAATTAATATCTAAAAAATATTTTAAAAAATAGATTTACTATTTTTCATTAGTCCTAGGTTCATTCCGCATCAACCATGGTCTCTGGTCTGGTTCAAAGGGAGGCTGGTTGTGTATAACAGTTGCCCCCTTGCTTTTAGCCTTCGAAAGAGCCTTTATCTTTGAAGGGCCAGAGCATCATTCTCGCATTGAATGTATTCATCCTTGAGGGAATCATGGATCTAATCAAGTGTACTGCATTTGGTCACTGCCCGCTCTAGAAGCTCGCACCTGGGACAGGTGTTGGTCTGGTACTGGAAGCGAAGAGAGCGGTAATTAATGCAAAATGGGTGCAATGATGAGCGGCCAACCCGGCCCACTTGGTCATCGAGCTTCGGAGGTTATTTGGGTGATGTAGAGACATCTAGGCAGTTAGTGCTATGTTGGAGGTGACCCATCCGTCGCTAATCTGGCGATCACGTTGATCGCGACCAGACTGTGCTTTTTTTCATCGCATCGGCTTCCACTGCATGGGGAGTTATATCACCTGATGTCTGGATCGTGGCACTCGAGGAATGGTGACAACCGCTTCTTTCAAGGGCTATAAAAGGGGATGTTGAGATTGTATGCAAAGCCTTCACCGCATTCGCCCTTGGAGAGAGATCTCGGCTCACTCCAACGTCTTCAACCTTTTAGGAAACCCACCCCTCAGGTCAGTTCTTCTTCCCTCCAAGTCCCGTAGCAATGGCCTCTGGTAGCCAGAGCTCTAGCTGTAGGATAGAGGGACTAGGTCCCAGTTAGGTCCAATCTGAGCTGGTAAAGGATCGGGTAGAGGCCCTTAGGGTTAGGTTCAATATCCCTTCCACCCTGCACCTCACCGTCCCAGACCGGGAAGGGAGGGTGACCCGGTTGCCAAGCCCGAGAGCCCTCCCGGTGTATGAGGACCACTTGAAGGCCGACCTTCGACTTCCCCTGTGTGACTTTTTCGTCCAGGTCTTCAACCTATATCGAGTCACTCCTGCACAGCTGACCCCAAATAGTATTCAGGCTATCAGCTATTTCGCGGTCTTGTGCTAGAAAGTTGGAGTATAACATAGGACTTTCCTCTTTGCAAACTTTTTTGTTCTAAAGAAAGACTTATGAAGCGAGGAGTGGTGGGTGTTCTGCCTCCATCCCGGGTGAAAGATAATCGGAGGTCTTTCATCGGCCATTCATGGGTGGAAGTCAAAGTTCTTCTTTATACATAGTCTTCAGCCTTGGGGCTTCAACCCGTCATGGGAGGAATCGAGGCCGACAGCTGACAAAGGGAGGACGGTCTTGATGGCCGACCAAGCCGACTTCAATGAGTTAGAGGCAGTCAGTATTACCATGGTGAAGGAGCGGCTTTGGGAGGACAGCCTTCGCTCGGTCAGAGTTAGCTATCATGAGCACTTAGGTAGGATAGAAATCATTGCCGTTGGACTTTTTGTTCCATCGGCTATATTCCTTCCTTCCATACCTTGATCTCATTCTTGCAACAGGAGGAAAAATGAAGCCCGACCGTGCGAGGATAGCAGAGCGGGCAGCGAGGAAGAGGGCCGCCCAATCCACGGAGCCGATCGTGGGCAGGCAGAAGAAATAGCGGGTGGAAGAACAGCCCGTGATCATCATGGCATCGAGCTTCGACGAGGATAATATGCCTTTGTCGGAGTGGTTGGCGGCAAAAGCATCGGGACCTCTGCCTACAATCGGGGAGTCAGCCATCCAACCGGAGCCAGACCCATCAGAGCCGATCGATGTGGGGACAGCCCTGACCTCGCCATCGGCCGAGCAGATGGAGGTGGCCCACCCCGTAGCTGAGAAGAAAGGGGTTGCTGGAGGGGTAGAGGCTAAAGAAGTCAGCTTCGACACCTTCCAGCATCGACTTGCTCTTCACAACCCTCAGCATGCCAGAGACCTACTAAAGGGGGCCATCACCCCGGTTGATTGGGAGGAGTCGAGCAAGCATAAGTTGCATGAGATGGCGAGAGATGCCTACCTCAGTCTGATGAAGGTACTCTTGTCATCCTTTCATTTTCTTCCTTCTTCTTTTCACTTCTTGTACATGACTAATATAGTCCGTTGCCTATAGCTCCTCCATGAGATCTCGCTGATGGATGAAGGCCTCGACGAGATGGTCCATACGGTAAAGGCCTCGGTTGGGGAGGCCGAAGGACTGAAGGCAGCCAAAGCGGTGGCGGTGGCGTTGGCATCGCAGAAGGCCACTA
Organism: Areca catechu; assembly: GCA_021397845.1. Taxonomy (NCBI): domain Eukaryota; kingdom Viridiplantae; phylum Streptophyta; class Magnoliopsida; order Arecales; family Arecaceae; genus Areca; species Areca catechu. Next base: position 64,880,944 of record CM038045.1, read on the forward strand.
AGGAGAGACTTTTGGCCAGTTTGGCCAAAGTCAAGTCGTTGAAGAAGTAGGTAGATGACCTGTAGACCCAGCTGGCCGAGCAGGAGGCCTAGCTGAAGAAGAAGGAAAGGGTCAAGTCTCTAACCCGTCGGCTATCTGACGAAGTGGAACGATCCACCGATGTTGAAAGGAGCGTGCGGGCCCACAAGGCATTAGCGAGGAAGTATCGGACCGAGCTGAAAAAGGTGAAGGAACTAGCGGCAGAGCAGGTCTGCGACATTGTGGCGGAATACAAGGCTTCAACCGATTTCAATGATGAGATGGAGGAGGCTAAAGCGGCGAGCTACGAATACGACTTCAACGACTGCTTGAAGAAGGTGGCTGAAGCTTTCCCGGAGCTTGACCTATTTGCAATATAGCTGATGCACCCACCGAAAAAAAAAATAGGGCCCGGTCGACACCGGGGCCGATGCCCAAACCACTGCCGATGCGGGACTGGTGGAGGCCTTGGTTCAGGCTTCGGATGCTGTGCGGGAGGCCGAAGCCGAAGCTCCTTCGACACTTAGGAAGGATCTCCCTCTTTTGTAAATACTTGGCAATACTTAGGACCAATTGTAAAAGTCTGCCTATATCTTGTACAAAAGTTTTTGGTCAATGAAATAATATTTTGATATTCATCTTTTGTTTCATCTTGTTGTTGTTGCTTTTTTTTTTCAATGGGCTATTCTTGTCTCTTGTCGCCGACCAACGGCCATTTATGGGGTTACCGAGTGCTCCATTGGTTTTTAACTTAGCCATTTATAAGAAATATTTCTAAGTGTCAAGAGGTTGGCTTAGTCCAAACTCATCTCCTTTAGAAATATTTCTAAGAGATCTTCGAACTAGCTGTTTGCAGGGAAATATCTTAAGTGTTTAAGGATCCCATAAAGTACTTTCCAATCGAGGTTGGATTTGAGTTGGCTACGCTAGAGCCCTTACCAATCGAGGTCGAACTTGAGTGGGTTGCATTAGAGCCTTTGCCGATCGGGGTTGGACTTGAGTGGGCTGCACTAGAGCCTTTTCCGATCAGGTTCGGACTTAAGTGGGATGCACTAGAGCCTTTGCCAATCAGGATTGGACTTGAGTGGGCTGCACTACTGCGCTAAAGCCCTTGCCGATCGAGGTCGGACTTGATGTGCTGCACTAGAGCCCTTATCAATCGAGGTCGGACTTGAGAGGGATGCACTAGAGCCTTTGCCGATCGAGTTCGGACTTGAGTGGGCTGCACTAGAGCCTTTACCGATCAGGGTTGTACTTGAGTGGGATGCACTAGAGCCTTTGCCGATCGAGGTTGAACTTGAGTGAGCTGCACTAGAGCCTTTGCCGATCGGGATCAGATATGAGTAGGCTATACTAGAGCCTTGGCCAATTGAGGTCAGACTTGATGGGCTGCAATAAAGCCTTTACCGATCGGGGTCGGACTTGAGTGTAGAGTAAATTGCTTTCTTTATTGATAATATTTGTGGAGGTTATCTACATTCCAAGGATGTACCACTTGTCGTCCGTCTAGATGCTCGAGTCGGTAACTTTCGACCCGGATTACTTCGACTACCCGATAGGGGCCTTCCTAGTTATGGGAGAGCTTTCCTTGTTCAGTTGGCCTGGATATCTCTGACTTCCGCAAAACTAGGTCTCTGACCCGGAAGCTTCGAGCCTTGACTCAAGAATTGTAATATCTAGCCATCCTTTGATGATAGGTCGCCATCCTCAGGTCTGCCTGGAGTCGGGTCTCCTCGATGAAGTCGAGGTTAGCCCTTCTCTGCTTAGAATTGGTTGGTTCAATGAAATGATCAATTTGAAGGGACTGCAAGGAGACTTTCACTGGTATGACCGCCTCGCTCCTGTAGGTGAGATTGAATGGAGTTTCCCCAATCACCATGCGAGAGGTAGTCTGGTAGGCCCAGAGTACTGAGTGGAGTTCTTCGGTTCAGAGCCCTTTGACATCATTGAGTCAGGTCTTTAGTCCATGCAGAATTGTTCGGTTGGTGACTTCAGCCTCTCTATTAATTGGGGGTGTCTGACTGAAGTCAACCGGTTGGAGATATGATATTACTGGCATAAATCCTGAAACTTCAGGTTATCGAATTGCCTCCCGTTGTCGATGATGACTGCCACAATATGCCGAACTGATAAATGATACAGTTTCCAACGAAGGTTTCCACCTTGGTTTCAGTAATCTACGCCAGCGGTTCAGCTTCCACCCACTTGGTGAAGTAGTCGATGGCTACAATTAGAAACTTTCATTATCCGAATGCTGTGAGAAATGGCCCGAGGATGTTCATTCTCCACTATGTGAATGTCCAAGGGATGGTTAGCGGGGTTAGCTGACTAGCTGATCGCCTTTGAACATTGGAGTACCTCTAGCATGCGTCGCACCTCTTAACTAAGTCAGCAGCATCCTTTTGGATGGTTGGCGAGTAATAGCCTTGCCGGATGATCTTGTAGACCAGGGATCTACCTCCTAGGTAGTCATCGCATATGCCTTCATGTACTTCTTTGAGTGCATAATCAACGTCCGACGGTCCTAGGCACTTGAGCAGTGGTTGCGTAAACAATCACTTGTAGAGGGTCCCGTCGAGGATGATGTACTTCGAGGCCATCCAGCACACATGTTTGGCTTTGGCCCTATCTTTTGGCATAATCCCTTCATCAAGGAATACAAGGATGGGGTTCATCCAACAAGCCTCTCGTTCCACTTGATGGATTTTCTATGTCTCTTCAGCAATGCTTGGGCTTTGTAGGTGCTTTACGAAAGCCTGGTCGGAGGGATCAGTGATGACAGTGGCCAGCCATAACAAGGCATCCGCTTGAGAATTTTATACCCGGGATATGTGGATGATCTCGAAAAACTTGAGTCAAGCCACAAGGCTCTACACTTTACTCAAGTACTTGACCAGGGTCGGATCTCTCGCCTCGAATTCGATGCAAATTTGCCTCTCACCTGGTTGACCACCAGCTGGGAATCCAAGAAGGCTCTGATTCGATCGATGCCTAGTTCATTATATATCCTCAGTCTCGCGAGGAGGGCTTCAAACTTTGCCTGGTTATTTGATACTTGAAATACAAAACGCAGGGCATATTCCAGGTTCTGTTTGTCGAGGTCGACCAAGATTAATCCTGCTCCACAACCAGCAAGGTTAGATGCCCCGTCCACATGGAGTGTCTAGATAGGGTTTGACCCTTCAGCAATATCATCCTCAGGTGTGTCGACCATTTACAGAGGTGTCTCCTATCTTTAGGTACACTCTGCTATGAAGTCGACGATCACCTGAGCCTTCATAGCTGACCGAAGCTAGAAGGAGATGTCAAATTCGCCAAGCTTCGTGGTCCACTTGGAAAGTCATCCCGAGGTATCGGGACTCCTGAGGATTGCCTTGAGAGGTTGATCGATCAAGACGATGATTGGATGCACCTGAAAGTATGGCCGTAATTGCTTGGCCGCTATAATTAGGGAGTAGGCAAGCTTCTGCATCTTAGGATACTTTGTTTTGACATCGTGGATTACCTTGCTAATGTAATAGACTGGCCTTTGCTAGTTGTTCTTCGTAATCCGGACAAGGATGGAGCTCACAACCTCATTCAATGCGGATAGTACAAGTACAGGGATTCTCCTTCCAAAGGCTTAGCAAGTAAGGGGAGAGTCTTCAGATATGTCTTCAGTGCTTTGAAGGCCAACCGACGTTCGTCGGTCCATTAGAAGTGATCTGACTGTCACAGTGTTTTAAAAAAAGGAAGACACTTTTCAGCTGACCTAGAAATGAAGCGACTGAGAGAGGCTATCCGACCTGTGAGTTCTTGCACTTGCTTCTTTTGGGTTCCTTGCTGGGTGAACAGAAAGTCGAGAAATTTTCTCGAGGTCACTCCGAAGGTACACTTGGCCGGGCTCAGTTTCATCCGGTGGCACCTCAGGGCATCGAAAGACTCTTTCAAATCCTTGATGTGGTTGGCTCTCCAGAGGCTCTTGACTATCATGTCATCAACATATGTCTCCATGTTTCTTCTAAGTTGCCCCTCGAAGACCCTATTGATCAGCCTCTGGAAAGTGGCCCTGGCATTCTTTAGGCTGAAGGGAATCATTTTGTAGCATTACAGCCCTTTATCAGTGATAAAGGCTATATTCTCCTTGTCTTTTGGGTCCATGCTGATATGGTTGTACCCGGGAAGGCATCCGTGAAACTCAAAAGCTGGTGACCGGCAGTGGCATCCACCAGTTGGTCAATCTTTGGTATGGGAAAGCTATCATTCGGGTAGTCTTTGTTGAGATTAGTGTAGTCCACACATATCCTCCACTTTTCGCTGGCCTTCCTCACCATCATGACATTCGCCAACCAGTCAGGATAGTGGGCTTCTCTGATGAAGCTAGCTTCGAGGAGCTTCTTGACCTCCTCATTAACCGCCCTCTGTCTCTCAGGGGTGAAGTTTCTCTTCTTCTATCGATCAGGCTTGCAAGTAGGATCCACCTTAAGCCGATAGGTTATGACTTCCAATGGGATGCCTGGCATATCGGACGCCGACCAGGCGAAGACATCGGCATTGTCCCGTAGGAAGTCGACCAGCTTTGATTTGGTATCCTCGCTGAGAGTGCTCCCGATCTACAGGACCCTAGTAGGATCATCCTCCCTAAAGGATACGAATAGGATCCTCTCGACCGGTTCTCTACAGCAGTCAATTTTAGACCTGGGATCAAGTTGTTCCAATGTGGAATGGTCTCCCGATTGCTCTGTCCTGAATGGTCAAACACTGCCTGGCCATCTTGTGATCCTCTCTCATCACTCTGACCCCATTCCGAGTTGGAAATTTCGTCAACAAGTGGTAAGTAGACACAATGGCTCGGAATTTGTTCAGGGCTGATCGTCCCAAAATGGCATTATAGGCTGATGTCGTGCGGACGACCACAAAATTGATAGGGAGGGTCTTTTGATAAGGCTCTGATCTGATGGTTATGGACAGAGTTATTTCTCTCTCTATGCCAATGGAGTTCCCTCTGAACCCAGTTAACGGTTTTAGGGATTCTTGCAGCCTGGTTCTAGGCAGGTTCATTCTAACAAAGGCATCATACAGTAAAACTTCGGTGAAACTTCTATTATCAATGAGGATCCTCCTTATATCATAATTGGCAATTACTGTCGATATAATAATAGGATCATCCCCAGAGACCTGGGTCTCTTGGAGGTCTTCGTTGGAGATACTAATTACATTAGAACCCCAAGGCCTCTTCAAGATGTCCTGACCTCCTTCATCCCTCCGGTCGAACCGGCGGTAGAGCATGCCAACATTTCCATCGGTGGGTTATTGGTTGGGCAGCTCTGTTTCCTCCGAGGGATTTCTGGCAATGAAAGTTTCAGCCCGGCTCCTCTGGGGTCGGACGTACCAATGTAGGTACCCCCGCCTGATCAAATCTTTGATCATGTCCTTCAACTAGAGGCAATCTTCTGTGCTGTGCCCGTGGTCATGGTGGAACCGGCAGTACTTGTCCTTGCTCCTCGACGTGGAGGGGCTCCTCATCGGACGAGGCCTTTGCAGGAAGATTTCCTTCTCTATCTCCATAAGGGTTTTCTTCCTCGAGAGGGAGAGAGGTGTGTAAGTCTCAAACCTCCTGGGGAAGTCCTTCGACTTAGGGCTGCGGCATCGGGCCGAGTTGGTGCCATTGCTAGGAGGTCAGACTTCGGGAGCCCTATCCTCCTCCTATTGGGAGCCGACCTCCCTTCAGCCTGGCGTCGGCTTGTCGCTTGTTCTTCTGCCAAGACGTATTTTTGAGCCCGGGCCAGTAGTTTGAAGTAGCTTGTCAGGAATTTTTTGTCCAGTGAGAAAGTGAGCCTAGAAAATCGTAGCCCCTTCTTGAAAGCCAACATAGCTACATGCTTGTTGAGGTCCGGAATCTCCATGGTCACTGAATTAAATCGGGCCATGTAATCCTGGAGGGCTTCTCCTTCCTTCTGCTGCACGAGGAAGAGGCAATCCGTGTTCCTCGGCATCCGGCTATAGGTCCTGAAATGGGATAAAAAGAGTTTTTCCAGTTGGGTGAAGGAATGGATCGTACTTGGTCGAATGGCGGAGAACCACATCCGAGCCGCTTTCTTGAGTGTCACGAGGAAGGCGATGCAGTGGAGGGCATCGGAGGTGCCCTGCACCATCATGTGGGCCTTATAAGTGCCCAGATGATCCAGAGGGTCGGTGGTGCCATCATATGCGTCCACCTGGAGGATCTCGAAGTGACGGGGGATAGCTTCCCCCATAATTCTGGCGGAGAATGGCGGACGAGAGTCATACGCCAGTGCTTCCTCTCCTTTTTGTTGATCGACCAGCTCAGCAATTTGCTCCTCCATGCATTGGAGCTTGCTGGTGTGGTCCCTCGGGTCTCCATCGCATTGTTGGTCATCGTCGAAGACCGAATCCGCTAAAGAGTGCAAGACGGACCTCACTCTCTTTTCGTCGGCATGAGTCTTCTACGACCTCAGGGGCTCCGGGATTATGTGGGAGTGGAGTCGAGGGACTCCTTGCTATCGACTTCCTTTAGCAGCAGGTGGATGACTGGTTCTAGATGCCGTGAGCGATTGCTGTCTGTCATTAGCCGCATCTTGGAGGTTCTGAATCGCGGCGACAAGAGTGTCGATGCAGTTCAGAAGGGTCTAGAACTGCTGTTGTCCCAGGGTGATGGTAGGCTGCACGACATCGTTCTCTCTGAAAGGTTCTCCTGACCTTGTCTGGGAGCGGCCTTCCTGTTGGAGGTGTTCTGAGCTCTTCTTTTCACCATCATCTTGTCTTGCGATGGATCCCTCTTTTTGAAGAAGGAACATAAGGATAGAGGTTTAGCCTCAGGCCCTTCCTCTAGCGTCAATCTGTTGCCGTTGAATCTCCTGGACCGGGCTTACTAGAGTGCGCATCTCCTGGTTCCTGCAAAAAAGGTTCCACGGGCCGGTTGTGTTTCGATAGGGAACACTCCGATGGTTAAGTCAGTGGGAGACTTGGACCAACAGAATGGAGGGATCATAAAGGAGATAGCTCGTGGAGAAGGAAGAGCCTTCTTACCTCGGGATCCCCCTTTTACCTTATATAGGCACGAAACTTTATCGAAATATGTTAGGGGCTAGGCTGGAAATGGCCGATTCGCCCTTAGAGGAATCTTGATAGTGGCCAGGTGGCACCAGGAGGGAGTGGTGCCGTAGAATCTACAGAGTAGTGGCGCTGAGATGTCAGGAATCTGTTATAATAGAATTCTGGTACCAGCCGGAAGGGGCCTCTGGGACCTCTGAGCCGTCCTTGGAGCGGCCTGTTTTGGATCGATATGAGCCTGGCTAAAGTGGGTCGGTTGGACCTAGCTGAAGGGTTGATCGGACCTCTAGTGGGTCGGTCGGACCTAGCTGAAGGGCCGTTGGCTCCGGTCTGGTTCGGAGGCCAGGTATAACAAGTTCATGCCTCAGTTATGTTTGATAATCTAGTTCATGTTCTCATGTTCTAGTTGGACTCTAATGGGCATGATAGTTGGAATCAAAATCTTGGTAGATTCCAAGTTGATTAAAAGGAAAAAAAAAAAAAAAGGTAGAAGCCGAACTAGTCTAACTACACTGCAGCTCTACTATCTCATTCCATACTTCATCCGGCTACAACAATGCACCTCATTCTCTTAATTTTTCCTACCCTACTTGCCTAGCTTGAACCGTGTTTATTCCTTATTGTAACTTGTAAGCCAATTAGATGGATTAAATATAAAGTAGATTCGTTACCTAGTACCGGCAGTCAAGTATAAAAACCTATTTGGAAGCAAAGAATAGGAGAGAAAAGAAAATGATAAATGAGAAAGTTAATTTTTTTTTTTGTTTGAATTTTTTTTTAGATTATTAAAAGAGAGAAATGGATGAAAAATAAATTTTCTCAAATCTATTAATTTTTTCTTCTCCAAATTAAACGAAATTAAAGAAAAAGAAAACGAAGTTAAATAATTTTTTTTTAAACATTATACTTTATTCTAAAAGTAAAAGAAAGTTATATCATTTTCTTTCTTTTTTTTTTTTTTTCTTTACTTCCAAACAAAAAGAGAATAAATTATTTTTTTATTTCGTTAAACTTTCAAACAAGAAAAAAGAAATAAATTTTATTTTTCTTTTCTCTCTCCACACCAATCCTATATATATATATATTCCTTTCTAAGCTCCCAAACAGGCCCTAAACAGGGGAATTGACAATTGGACCACTTTTAGAGTGGTACAGGTTGTATGTGATGCACACCATGCTCATGTGAACATTGAAGGGATACCAATAAACCATCAATAAGAGTGTCCTTAATAATTGGGCGCAGCTCCTAATCAAATGAGGAAACTATAGGAAAGGTTAAGAATAGAACAATTTCCTTCGATTGGTTTGTTTTTCCTTTATGCAGTTAACATAAACATCAAAATATGCAAAATCTAAGGGATTCAAGATTCTGTTTGATACAAGTCTCTCCATTCTCCTTTTGGAGATGTGACCTAATCTCTTGTGCCATAACAAAGCCAAAATCTCAATGGTTAATTTTCTCTTTACACCTCGTATACTTAATTGTAAGGATTCATTAAATGAAGCAATTGAATCAATTAAATAAAGATTATCATAGCCTGATAAAAAATCGGAACCAACCACTTTTGAATCATGAAGCAAACTAAATTTTTCATTTCCAAATGAACAAAAATAACATGATTTGTCCAAAGCAGAAATAGAAATCAAATTCTGTCTAAATGACGGTACAATAAAAGTTTCATCAATATCCAAATAAAATCTAGTCTTTAACAATAATCTAAATTTTTCTATTGTCTCAACTTGAACCACCTGGCCATCGCCCACATAGACGTATCTTTCAGCATCACTTGGCTTTCGGCAACTCAGGCAACCCTGCATAGACACACTGATGTGAGTTATTGTACCAGAATATATCCACCACGTATGTCTAAGTACTGAAATTAAATTAAGCTCAGAACAAACTAAAATAAGAAGCATAGCTTTCTTAGCATGGCAGGCATGATAATTAGTGCACTGCTTCTTCTGATGCCCTTTAGCCCCACAAAAGAAACAACCCTTACCATCTGAGTCAGCGGTTTTCTTTTGTTGTTTCTTAGGAGGTACTATATTTATAGCTCCTTTATCCTTCTTCCTTTTCTTTTCCTTGCCTATTTTCCTAGAGGTTGAGGCCAGGTGAGCACTTTCTGCTTTTTCTTGCTTAAACCTTTTCTCTTCCTGAACACAGTGAGAGATGAACTCATTCAAAGACCAAGTCTCTTTCTGATAGTTATAGCTCACCTTAAACTGATTGAACTAGATCAGAAGAGATATCAAAACCAGATGCACTAGCAAGTCCTCAGAGAGTTCAAGCTTAAGTGCTTTCGATCTAGAGTTCAAGCTTCTGGAATCAACTTTTTCATGATCATCATGCATATGCGATTTGATCTCTCCTACCTCTTAATCTCTCTCTTTTCATCAGAGGTACTCTTATCCGTAAGAGGTATAGGAACATTTTTCCTTATCGCAAGGTCGAGATCCATGAATCCAAGAACTATTAAAAGGTTCTCTTGTCATGACTTGAAGTTAGAGCCATTCAACATAGAAATTGAATTGATGTTGGCAGTTATATTAGCAGGAGTCATATCTAAATAGAGAATAACAAATAAAACAAGCTTACATTAGTATCACAATAAAAATAAATTCAAATAAAGGCAAATCCCATCTCAAGATATCGGGTACTCCATTAATAGTTTATCTTTGGATAAAATATTAACTTGTAAGTGATATCTTGGTACAGTAATCAAATACTGATAATATGAACATGTCAAACAATAAACCTTCCATTGGTCCGATTTACTATTCACATGCAAAACCAAATAATCATCACACATTTATTACCACAAGTACACATGTAATTTTATTAAATATTTACCATCCTTTGGGCTGACAAATATTCACAAATTATATATATATAGCCAGTTATATTTTAAAACAAATTAATTTCCATAAGAGAGGTCACTTTGGCGACATGTTTCTTCAATTAATTTATCTAAAAATATAAAAAAATACCAATATTTGAATTTAAAATTATACCCAAAATAAATAATATTAAAATTAATCCTAAGGGTTACTTTCTTAATCGCAGCAGGCGGTCGCCTATCCTTTTCGATGCAAATGGTGAAAAAATCACAGATATCCAAAATAAAATACCAAAACAAAATCTTAAACCAAAATATAATTTTATTCTCAATGATTCAACATGAATAGGCTCTGATATCATTTGTTAGGAATTATCCCCTTATTGGAAATTAACCCTAAGGCGAGTGGGCCCCATCTTTCCAGCTCGGCCCCCAACACAAATCAAGACATCAACCACCAAGGAAGCAGCACCTCCCATATGAAGATGGTGGCGGGCCCCCCGAGGACCATACGACAGCACCCGCCACGTCACCATTAATGTCCACAGCCGCCATTCATCCCAGGAGGAAAGGAAGTCACATCAAGGCACTATGCCCCTACCGACTTGCCATACGATCGGGGAAAATACCCCACCAAGGAGCGCATTCCCGAGAGCAGCGGCGTGACAGTCGAGGCCCTGTCAGGCTTCCAGGAAGGGCAAATCGAAGGAATGTCAGAGGCTTGTGGAAGCTTCCCCATATACCCAATAAAGAAGGCATACCGTTCATGGAACGATATCACGTCATACCCGTCTGACAACATGGGAGAACCCCAAGGACCTAGCCAGTATAAGCAAAAAGGAGGTAACACTCATTTTTCGATTCTAAGCAAGAATAACACAACCACCGCAAAGAGAAAGAGGAGAAATGGGAGAGGCCAGACAGGAGGGCAAGACCACCTCGACCACCACATCTCCCAGCTCACTCGCACTCTCATACACTATACTCACTCCTCCTAACATGGAGCTCATCGAGAGGGACTTGACCAGGAGGATATGTTTTCCTGGATTGTCACTGACTTGATCGTCAAAGTGCCCCCGCCAGAATCCCCGGCTCGGGTCACTGACGTTGGCTTTCTTGCAGGTCCCGAGGCACCGGAGGCATCTCCCACGGGCGGACGCGGAACACTCGGCACCACCTTGCAGCTATGGGCCACAACGATCTAGGTGGCAACAAATTGGCACGCCAGGAAGGGGCGGGAGAACGACACTTTATCCAGTTCAAATCCTGCTTAGCCGGTCCATTTGGAGGATGGTGACCACCCGGGCGAGGGGAGCTTTTTCCAGTGGTGCGGAGGCATCCCCTTCTCACGGGAACCTGCACAAACCAGAGACGGAAGTGCCTACCCTGGTTCAGCCGCCCCCACTGGAGACCCAGCTGGCTGCACTCGCCCAGCAGATGTACACTTTCACTGCGGCGGTGCGCCAGCTCCAGCACCAGCACCATTATCGGTCCCTGGCTACCCACCAACTGCCAGAGACCATCGCGGCCCATGTCGCGGCACCCCGCGATAGCCTACGATCCTTCCACGGGAGGCTCTCGCAGTCGTGGACGATTACAGACCCTCGGGGTACCCATCAAGCCCCTGGGAAGCAACGGTGAGCCAGCTCCACTGAAGAAGAAAGCTGCTCACCACACCTTGATCGGGGGGCACCCAAACCCCCCTGAGGCCTGAAGGGCAAGGCTCCCCGCCATGGGCGCCGCACGTCCACATCGCCTTCTCCGTCTCCTTCAGCGGAGGGGTCTATAGATGAAGCCATCAGGTGCATGGCGGAGAAGCGCTTGGAGGAGCACGATCGCAAGTTGGAGGAGTTTGCCTGCCTGTTCGCCAACTTGCCTGGCTCCACTAGTGAGCCAGCGGGCTATGACGCCCACCCTCCTTTCTCCCAGGAGATCCAAACGGAGCCAATTCCCCATCGGTTTCGCATGCCGCAAGTGGATCCCTACGATGGGACCATCGACCCCCTGGACCACCTGGAAAGCTACCGGGCCCTCATGAGGGTCCAGGGGGCCACTGATGCCCTTCTGTGCATCGCCTTCCCCGCTACCCTTCGGAAGGCCGCTCGAGTATGGTTCACCCGCCTTGAGCCGAAAAGCATCAGCTCTTTTGTCCAACTGGGGCAGAAGTTCGTGGCCCATTTCGACACCTGTCAGAAGATGCCACGCAAGGCAGATAGCCTCTTCTTCATCAGGCAGCAAGATCGTGAGCCACTGCAAAACTACGTGGCTCGCTTCAAAGCTGTTTCCTTGGAGATCTATAGCCTGGAGGAGCCGGTGGCGATGCTGACTCTAAAGCGAGGGCTCAGGACTTTCCGCCTGACCTATTCCCTCGACAAAAAGCCCCCGAAGACTTACGCCGAGCTACTCTCCCGGGCTCAGAAGTACATCAGCACCGAGAAGGCAGATCGTACGAGAAGGGAGCTCGACAGAAAGCCGCTAAAAGGGCTGGCACCCATCGAGAAGCCTGAAGCGCGGAGGCCAAGACCACCGACTTAGAGCTCCCAACCAGCGCCAAGGCCAAGGAATGCTCCCATCCCTCAAGAGAATTTCACTCCCCTTCTCGCCCCGAGAACAAAGATCCTCATGGAGATCGAGGGCGAGACTTATCTGAGGCATCCTCGACCGCTGAAGCCGTCCTTCACACATGACAAGACGAAGTACTGTCACTTCCACCGCGATCACGAGCACGACACCGAGGAGTGCCGCAACCTCAAGTGGGAAATTGAAGAGCTCATTAAGAGGGGCTACCTCGGAAAATATATGGGGGACAGACCTCAACCAGAGTCCCAGGCGCTCGTTGCTTTCCCACCAGCTCCAGCTATCGACAATTGCCCCACCGAGAAGTCGGTGGGCATGATCTCCTGGGGAGTTGAGCGTGCGTCCAAGGGGACCCGGGGGGTAGGGAACTCTGAGAATGTACTCCCCTTTATGAAGGAAGGGAATAATGGGAAGAAAAATATAAATAATGATGCTGTGGTCATCGAGATGACGATCACAAAGCATCCTGTAAGGCACATCATGGTAGATAGTGGAAGCTCTACAGATGTACTTTTCTACGATACTTTCTTCCAAATGAATCTCTACTTTACTCAGCTCAAGCCAGTATATACTTTCCTTGTTGGTTTCATGGGAGATTCCGCAAGGGTGGAGGGAGAAATTACTCTCCCAGTCATTGCCGGGACCCCACCTCGGTAGAGTACCATCATGATGACGTTTACGGTTGTTAGGCTTCCTTCGCCTTACAACGTGATCTTGGGCTGACCTGGGCTCAACCACCTCGACACTGTTGTCTCTACCAAGAGGTTGCTTGTCCAGTTCCCAACCCCCTGCGGTGTGGGAGAGATGAGGGGTACGCCCCAGCCAGTGCAGCACTGCTTCCAGACACTCTTCGGGGCCCAGGTGCCCAAGGAGGACTTCGGAGCAAACGAGCTCGACCAGAGGGCCCAGGACCCCAGGGGAGGCCTGGCCGAGCGCCTGCTTTCCTATCAGCTCGGAGTCGACCAGGCGAAAATCGTGCAGATCGGAGCCCAGCTACCCAAGGAGGAGAGGGCTCCGCTATTGGAGTTCCTGCGAGCAAACGCAGATGTGTTTGCCTGGACGGTGACCGACATGCCAGGTATTCCCCCTGAAGTCATCACCCACAAACTTAATGTTGATCCAAAGTGCATACCAGTTCGACAGAAGAAGAGAAGCTTTGCCCCAGGAAGGCAAGCAGCCATCAACGAAGAAGTTGAGAAACTCCTCGCCGTCGACTTCGTCCGAGAAGTGCAGTATTCGAGCTAGCTGGTGAATGTGGCGATGGTGAAGAAGAATAATGGTAAGTGAAGGATCTGTGTAGACTATACCGACCTCAACAAGGCATGTCCGAAGGATAGCTTCCCTCTGCCAAGGATAGACCAGTTGGTGGATGCCACTTCGGGGCACAGGTTACTCTCCTTCATGGATGCATTCTCCGGGTACAATCAGATCCGGATGCACCCAGAGGACGAGGAGCACACCGCCTTCATTACTGACCGGGGGACGTATTGTTATAGAATGATGCCCTTTGGCCTGAAGAATGGTGGAGCCACGTACCAACATCTAGTCAACAAGGTCTTCAAGGACCATAATGGCCAGAATGTACAAGCATACGTGGACAACATGCTCGTCATGAGCAAACCAAGCTCGGACCACATTGCTGACCTCACTGAAGCCTTCCACAATCTCCGAAAGCACCAGATGAAGCTTAACCCGGCGAAGTGCGCCTTCGGGATGGCGGCCAGAAAATTTCTCGGCTTCATGGTCACCCAGAGAGGCATTGAGGCGAATCTGGAGAAGGTCCAAGCAATCCTGGACATGGAGCACCCAACATCCAAGAAGCAGGTTCAGTGCCTGACAGGGAGGATCGCTGTCCTGAGCCGGTTCATCTCAAGGTTGGCTGACCGCTGTCTCCCCTTCTTCAAGGCATTGCTCAAGATGCATGACTTCACTTGGACTGAAGAGTGCCAGACGGCTTTCGAAGAGCTGAAGGAGTTCCTGACCTTCCCACCTCTGCTGTCCAGACCTGAAGATGGAGAAGAGCTTCTACTCTACCTGGTAGTCACCCCAGGGGCCGTGAGCTCGGTCCTCATCCGTATAGACCAGGACGGAATGCAAAAGCCGGTGTACTACTCTAGCAAAATACTCCATGATGCAAAGATCAGGTATACCCGCTCCGAAAAACTCATTTTTGTACTAATAATATCTGCTAAGCACCTCAGGTCCTATTTCCAAGCACATCCCTTCGTGGTTGTGACTGATCAACTACTGAGGACCATGCTAAGCTATCTCGAGACTTCCAGAAGGTTAGCTAAATGGTCCTTGACGCTGAGCGAGTACGACATCGCATATCGGCCGAGGTCATCACAGAAGGCCCAAGTCCTAGCCGACTTCATGGTCGAATGTACAGGGTTTCCCGAGGAACCAGAGTGGATGGTCCCGGAGAGCCAAGCCGAGCCCGGCCCGCTGGAGGATCCCTGGATCCTCCAAGTGGACGGCGCCTCCAATTCTTGTGGGAGCGGAGCAGGCCTCATCCTCACCAATTTCGATGGAGTGGTGGCGGAGTGTGCACTTCGCTTTAAGTTCCCTGCCACAAACAACCAAGCAGAGTACGAGGTCACCAACCGAACCATTCTTCAAGGACTCCGCACCAGGTTGGACCAAGCGATGGGCAAATGGGCAGAAGAACTTCCGAACGTCCTGTGGGCCTACCACACAACGCCCAGAACGGCGACGGGCGAAACACCTTTCAACCTGGTCTTCGGGTCGAAGGCAATAATTCCAGTTGAGCTCGGCGTACCCACACTCTGGGTGCAGTGATACAACGAGGCTCAGAACTTGGCACACCTGCTCCTCAACCTAGACCTCCTCGAAGAAACAAGGGACAAAGCTCGGCTCCAGATGGTAGCGTACCAGCAATGGATCGCCCGATACTACAACGCGTGGGTAAAGCAGAAGACTTTCCAACCTTGCGACCTGGTATTACACCGAGCAGAAGCGTCCCAGCCCCGAGAGTGTAGCAAACTCTCTCCGAATTGGGAGGGCCCTTACAAGGTGGCCGAGACCCTGTCGCAGGGGGCCTACTACTTAGAAGACTTGGATGGCGCCAGGTTCCCCCGGACCTGGAACGCTTGTAATTTGAGAAGATACTATCAGTAATGTAAGTATACCCTCCATGAGAAATAAAGATTTCTTTTCGCAACACGATCTATTTGCCTTGCAGGAAACTATAGCCGGCGAGCCCAGCTCCTCGGCAGCAAAGACCAGACGACCCTCCAGCACCAAAGACCTGGGAAGCCCCCAGGAACTAGCGAGCCCAGCTCCTCGGTAGCAAAGACCGGATGACCCTCCGGCACAAAGACCGGATGACCCTCTGGCACCAAAGACCTGGGAAGCCCCCAGGCATCGACGAGTCCAGCTCCTCGGCAGCAAAGACCAGACGACCCTCCAGCACAAAGACCGGATGACCCTCCAGCCCCAAAGACCTGGGAAGCCCCCAGCCACCGGCGAGCCCAGCTCCTCGGCAGCAAAGACCGGACGATCCTCCGGCACAAAGTCTGAATGACCCTCCGGCACTGGCGAGCCCAACTCCCCGGCAAAGGACTTGGGAAGCCCCCAAGCAACCAACGTGCTTTCGAGCCCAGCTCCAAGGTGCCATCTCAAATCATCGAGGTCCTAGAGCCCAGCTCCAAGACACCAACCCCAGACCGGAGCTTAGATCTCCGGCCAAGGGAATCTCCTCGACCAACGTGCTTTCGATCCTAGCTCCAAGGCACCATCTCAAATCATCGGAGTCCCCGAGCCCAGCTCCAGGATGCTAGCCCGAGACCGGAGCTCAGATCTCCGACCAAGGGAATCTCTCCGACCAACATGCTTTCGAGCCCAGCTCCAAGGCACCATCTCAAATCATCGGAGTCCCCGAGCCCAACTCCAGGATGCCAACCCCAAACCGGAGCTCAGATCTCCGGCCAAGGGAATCTCTCTGACCAACATGCTTTCGAGCCCAGCTCCAAGGTGCCATCTTAAATCATCGGAGTCCCCGAGCCCAGCTCCAGAATGCCAGCCCCAGACCGGAGCTCAGATCTCCGGCCAAGGGAATCTCTCCGACCAACGCGCTTTCGAGCCCAGCTCCAAGGCACCATCTCAAATCATCAAAGTCCCCGAGCACAGCTCCAGGACGCCAGCCCCAGACCAGAGCTCAGATCTCCGGCCAAGGGAATCTCCTTGACCAACGTGCTTTCGAGCCCAGATCCAAGGTGCCATCTCAAATCATCGAAGTCCCCGAGCCTAGATCCAGGATGCCAGCCCCAAACCGGAGCTCAGATATCTGGCCAAGGGAATCTCCTCGACCAACACACTTTCGAGCCCAGCTCCAAGGTGCCATCTTAAATCATCGAAGTCCCTGAGCCAGCTCCAAGATGCTTGCTCAAGACCGGAGCCCAGATCACCGGCCAAGGGCGCCCCCAAGCCACGCAGCTCATCACCGACAACACCCCCGGGCTCGGTCTCATGATGACAGCCGAAGCCGAGCCCTATCCTCTACCAGGTCAGCTCCCGCAAGCCCGGGATGCCTAGGCCAGAGCCGAGCATGAACTACCACCCAAGGTGGACCCCTCGAGATCGGGACCCGTGGCCAGGAGTCGAGCCTAGCCTCCTCCGCCACGAGGCGCCCCTCTGAGCTCAGATCCCCTGGGTTGGGCAGCATCGTTGCCAATCAAAGACTGGATGACCCTCCGGCACCAAAGACCTGGGAAGCCCCCAGGCACCGGCGAGCCTAGCTCCCCGGCAACAAAGCCCAGAGAAGAGTCCTCTGGCACGAAGACCTGAGAAGCCCCCAGGCACCGGTGAGCCTAGCTCCCCGGCAACAAAGCCCAGAGAAGAGTCCTATGGCACGAAGACCTGGGAAGCCCCCAGGCACCGGCGAGCCTAGCTCCCCAGCATCAAAGACCGGATGACCCTCCGGCACCAAAGACCAGACGACCCTCAGGCATCGGCGAGCCTAGATCCCCGACAAAGAACCTCGGAAGCCCCCAGGCACTTAGTACCTCCGAGCCCAACTCCAGGACGCCAAGGCCTAGAACTCAGATTTCTAGCGCCGTAATCCCCAAGCATCAACGTCCTTGAGACTGGCTCCGAGACACTAAGGTTCAAGACTCAGATTTTCAGCACCAAGGATCTCAGCCTTCGACGTCTCCAAGCCCTGCTCCAAGACAACGACCGCTAAACTATGCCCCTAAGTAGCTGAGTCCAAGGTTAACATCCATCACCGGCATGACCTCAAGCTCAACACCGGGTCCATGCCAGTCGGAGTCCTCGGCTCCTCTCTCGGACCTCCCTGCACCAAAAAAGAAGAAGAAGCAAAGAAAGGGGGGAGAAAAGAGAGTGGGGACATTCCACATTTCAGATGAGGGAGATACCATGATTGCAAAAGCAAGTTTCATTATTGAAAAAGTTGATTACACTATCTTCCGGGCCCCGACAGGCCGAGTGACCCAGTCAAAGAAGAAAGACAAAAGAAAAGTACAAGTGTAAGAAGGAAAAAAAGAGATCCTATCCTAAGTAGCTGGCTCCTTCTCCGGGCGTTGCACAGCTGGGACCTCTCCCTCCATCACCTCCATCGCTAGGGCATGCTCCTGGGCGACCTCCGCTAGAGGAGTAGGTTCAGCTCCTGGAGCTGCTGGGATCAGATCAGCAACCTCCGAATGCGGTGCAGGTGCTGCCCTCACCGCCGTCAATGTCGACTCCTTGGGGTCGGGCACCACTGAAGTCGCTGGGGTGCTAACCTCGGTTGGAGCAGCCCCCTGCCCTACTGCCACCATCGTCGTTGCAGAGGAAGCCTTCTTCCCCAAAGCCCGGAGCGCGGCCAATCGCTCCTCCGATAGAATACCCCGCAGCTGCTGGCGATAATAAGCGAACCCCTTGGCAAAGGAGTCCGTCGCTGCCTCCTTGAAGTCCTTGAGGTACCCAGGAGAAGCTTTGAAGGTAGCCACTGCACCGGCGGCGTCCCTTCTGGTGCCCTCCGCCTTGCTCTTTTCGGTGGCCACCAGGCCCTCGGTGCGCTTGGCCTAACGGATCGCCATTGCCATTCACTTTTCGGCAACCTCGGCATCATGGCTGGCAGCGGCAGCCTTCTTCTTGGCCTCAGTAGCCCTCCCCTCGGCCTCAGCGGCCCTCTTCTCCGTGGCTACCACCTTCCTCCCGGACTCGACCCGGAGCTCCTTCAGCCGAGTCCTCTTCGATTCGAGCTCACTTTCGAGCTCCTTCTTCGCCCGGACGAGGTCGTCAACCTCACCCGTGAGGCTCTTATTTCTGATGAGGGCATCCTGGGCATCTTGGCTCTTCTCTCTCGCCTCAGCCCGCAGAGATTCGAGCTCAGTCAGTCGCTCCTTCTCCCCTCTGGCCCAATTCTGGTAGAAGTCCCAGATAAGGAGGAGCTCTCTGCCTTGCTGCATCGAGGAAGGGGTGTCAACTATCAGGTAAGAAGAAAAAGAAGTGATTTGGAAAAGCAACGACGAGCGAAGGACTTACAGCATAGAGGTTCGCGAACGTCGCGCTGATGACGTCGCCCAGAAGCCTCCCGCTTCCATCTCGCTTGTCGCAGGACTGGATGGAGAAGTCCATCATCCGCTCGGTGAGGTTGGGGTCCTTGACCAGAGAGACATTCGGCCCCAATTTGAAGGGGACCCTTCGATAATCGACGTCCCTGGTTCTTGCCGGCTCAGCTCCTTCATCGGCATGCGATGCCCTTGGCGCTAATTGCGAGACCGGCGCAGCATCGGACCGCACTTGTGGCACCGGCCTGATCTCTTTCGAGCCCGCCTCCTCTTCGACGTCGATGACCTCCGGGGTGGGGGGTGTCGACCTGACGGCAGTAGTAGCCGATCTCGTGCGGGCCGCCACCTCGGGCTCGGGCGCCGCCACCGGATCACGCTGCCCAGCAGGTATGGGAACGGGCTCAGCCACCATTTTTCGCAGTCATTCCTGAACCGGCGCATCCACCCTGGCCTGCACCGGCCTTGCCCCATCTTCGGCTCGAGCCCTCTTCGGAGCAGGCTCACCCGCCTCAGTAGCCTGCTCTCGTTCCTCAGAAAATGAGAGCAGCTCATCCATCAAAAACTTCATTTCTGCACCGGAGGGAACGAGGTCAGCCCAACAGTAGCAACAAAAAAAAATGGAGAAGGAAAAATAAATAAGAAACGATGAGGGGGGTGGTCAAGTCAAACTCAGCCGGCTCCCACGCCGAGCTGACCCCGGCCTTGCAAAGATTCTGCTCTGACAGCAAGACCTCCAGTGATGGGATCTCGGCCAATCTGAGCAGGTCATACGTGTCGAGGTCGGCAGCTTCGACTGAGGAGTTCCTGTTCGGAGATCGATCTGGGTTGCTCCAAACCCAGTCGATCCCCTTTACCGAGGTGAAAAAGAACCTACTCTTCCATCCTTTGATGGAAGAGGGGAGCACAAATCTGATGCCACGAGGGCCAGAAGAAAGGGACTACCACCCGTCCTCGGTAGGGTGGCATTTTAGGGTGAAGAAGGCCCTGAACAAGAAAAAATGGGCAACAATTCCGTGGAAGTGGCATAGAACGATGAAACAAAATATCGTTCTGATGGCATTGGGGACCAACTGGACTGGGACAAGCTGATAGCTGGCCGAGAAAGAAAGGAAAAAAGGGTGCACAGGGAGGCGGAGACCCCAGCGAAGGTCTCCTCGAAGAAGGCGATCTGCCGAGGACCACTGGAAGTGACTCGCTCTCCGGGATGAGGAATGGAGAGCTGGATGGATTCGGGGATGCCGTAAGCCTCCCGAATAGATGCAAGGTCCTCAGCGGTAATCACCAAAGTGACCCCTCCTGGACCTGTCGATCGAGAAGGCTCAGGCTCAGGAAGGGGAACAGAAACAGAAGTGAAAGCAGGAGCAAGAGCAAGAAGAGGAGCCAAATGAGGAGAAGGAGAAGTCCCGAGTTCCCTAATGGACACCGGGCCATGGAAAGGCCTTCTACTAAACTCGTACCTCGCCTTCTCCATCTCCTCATCGGAAGAGGAAGGAGTCTTCAGCCGGGAAGGTCCGGCCTCAGCCTGGCAATAGGGACGGAAGTTGGGCCCGAAGCGGTCCATGGAAGAGAAAGGGAGAGAACAGGGCAACTCCTAGATGATGAAAGAGAGGAAG
This sequence comes from Areca catechu, assembly GCA_021397845.1. Taxonomy (NCBI): domain Eukaryota; kingdom Viridiplantae; phylum Streptophyta; class Magnoliopsida; order Arecales; family Arecaceae; genus Areca; species Areca catechu. The sequence continues at coordinate 64,901,575 of CM038045.1, forward strand.
TGAATGGAGGAAGGCCTACGGTGACTTCTAATGGACGAGAAGGAAGAGCTAACCTGCTGATGCTCACAGAAGACACCGATGGCTGGAGAAGAAGAAGAGGAAGGCTCCTGTACGACTCCGGGTGCGAAGAGTTTGAAAAAAGGTATGTTTCAAAAGGACTTACCCTGGTGCGGGCACCAGACTCAGAAGAAGACTTCAGGGCTCCATCTGGATCTCTGACTGACATTGCCCGAAGAATTAGGGTTTTCTGGTTTTGTAATAAGGGTTGACTTGGTCAACTCAATTTTAGTTTGAGTCTGTATTTCCCTGCAATTTAAATTTTGTTGAGTCATATTGACTCAATACAAGTCCTAGTAGTGGTCTAGGTCTTCTCCAAGGTGCCACATTTTCTCCTAGGACCAAGCAAGTGGGCGCCACACTCCCAGCCACACGCCAGAGTCCAGGAGGCGCCACATCTCCATCCAGAGTGCCTTGGTCCCCACACCACAAGAAAGCAGGTCCCTTCTTTCATGCGCCACTTGGGGGAGAAATCCATCAAGATACCTCAATCCAAGGAGGAGCCAACTTCTTTCCAGATAAACCCAAGCCAGGATGGCAAGAATTTTTCTTGAAGAGAGGATCAAGGAGGTGCCCCACAATGTTCCATAAAAACCCAAGTTATAAAAGGGAAGAGAGCATGTCTTGGGGAGAAAATCAAGGAGGCACCCAAAAGTTTCCTAAAGTGCCAAAGCCATGAAAGGAAGAAGCCTAAACTTGTGGAGCAAGACTAGGAGGTGTCCAAAAGAGCCAAACCATGAAGGGAAAATCCTTGATTCATGGAGAGATACTAGGAGACACCCCCATAACCTGCCATTTGGAGCTGATTTTCAAGTTTTCTTGGAGTTTTTGGGCTGCCCACTCATGGAAGGAGTCTTGGGAAGAGAATTTGATGCCTAAAGTGTGGGTTAGTCCTATTAGTCCCACATGAGAAGTGTATGAAATTTTATTTCTTTGTTATGTCTATATATTCAACTCTATGTAACTCTTGAAAAAATGATGAATGAAATCAATTTCTTTGTGAGCAACTTTGTGTTTCTCTCTTCCGCACTTGTATTCAAGTGTTGAGCTCCGTGAGGGAGTAAATCCGGGTTCCCTAGGAACCTTGAGGAGGTGTGAGATCTCCAACCCCAAAACCCTAGCTTAGTCCATCCATCTCTACTCCACCACCACCAAACCCTAATTTTCCATCTCCATCCCACGGCCCCTCTCTTCCACATAGAGGCCGGCCACCAGCATCCAGGTTCAGATCAACTGTTTCAACTACAGAGCAAGTTCAAAGAAGAGTCAGATCAGTATCAAGATCTCCGGAACTTCTACATCCAATAATCTTCATTAAGTCCTCAGGTCAGTGTCTTTCTTTGAGTTTCTGGTTCTTTTTTTTTTGTTCTTCTTCTTCCAGATCCTGAGTTCGAGAAGAAGGCCAACCTTGCCATAGGACTACAATCCGAGGATCCATTACGAAGATACCTCATCTCCAAGGATCCTACAATCTGTTCGAGAGTGTCCTTCAATTGAAGCAACGAGAGATATCACAGTCAGGTATAAAACCTTCTCTTCTCTCTTCGTCTGTTTCTTGAAAGAGGAGTAAACCCTAGGTCTGGGGATTTCTCAATCCCCAGCGATCCTACTTCTGAGTTACTCTGATAATCCACTCCTTTTAATTGTGCTTTCTGTCATTTCTTAGTTTCTTTCAGCATTAGTTTATCTTTCCTTTAAGTCAAAGCCGACTTCTGAAAATAAATAAATAAAAAAAATATATTAATTTTAATTTACTTCCGCATCGCATCATCTTTTTGTTCTACATCATACCCATCCCTTCGAGACAACCTGTGTCTGACCGTACCATTACGGCTTCCCCAAAAGTCATGCCACGTGTTGCCGGTCAATGGGGCCAGCGCCCCCATTCGACCGCGATCGCTTCAGCTTCCATGCCTGCCATAACTACTCCCAAGACGTGGCCATGCGGCACCCCCGCACAGGCTCAAGGGACCGCCGGATGAGACACCGTCGATATCGATCATTATTGTACCAGATTTTCCACCCTTCCACGTCAGCACCGCAACTACTCCCTTCGCTATGAGTGCCATGCGACAACGGGCCTCGGGAGTGGGGGCATGTGATGTGACTGGATCGCTAACGTAAGGAAAGGAGCCTGACGTGGACTCCTCATTGGATGCCATGCGGGATCCCACTCATAGGCCCCCTCGCCGGGCTGAGCTCCCCCATGCCAACGGGGCCGCCCGTCGAAGCCGGGCTCCGTCCTCCACCAGGTCAGAACCCGCCAGGTCGGGATGCCTAGGTCAGAGCCGAGCTCAAGCACCACCGGAGGCAGACCTCTCGAGCCTGAGCTCAGGTCCCGCAGTCCGGAGTCGAGCTCAAGCCTCCTCCGTCACGAGGAGCCCCCTCGAGGCTGAGTCCCCTGGTCTGGCCTCATCCACTTCAGCTAGCCCAAGCTCGGTCAAGGCTGGGCCCCTCTGGCCTGGTTCTAAGCTTGGGCCCCTCTCCGCATAGCCGAGCCATTGCAAGGTAGGTCCCCTGCGAGTGGGCCCCATCTTTCCAGCTCGGCTCCCAACGCAAATCAAGACGTCAATCGCCAAGGAAGCAGCACCTCCCATCTGAAGATGGTGGCGGGCCCCACGAGGACCGTACGACAGCACCCGCCATGTCACTATTAATGCCCACAGCAGCCATTCACCCCAGGAGGAAAGGAAGCTCACATCAAGGCACTATGCCCCCTATCGGCTTACCGTACGACCGGGAAAAAGACCCCACCAAGGAGTGCGATTTCCGAGAGCAGCGGCGCGACAGTCGAGACCCTGCCAGGCTTCCAGGAAGGGCAAATTGAAGGAATGTCAGAAGCTTGTGAAAGCTTTCCTAGATATCTAATAAAGAAGGTGTACCGTTCATGGCACGATATCACGTCATACCCGTCTGACAGTATGGGAGAACCCCAAGGACCCAACCAGTATAAGCAAAAAGGAGGTAACACTCATTTTTCGATTCTAAGCAAGAACACCACAACCACCACAAAGAGAAAGAGGAGAAAGGGGAAAGGCCAGACAGGAGGGCAAGACCACCTTGGCTACCACATCTCCCAGCTCACTCGCACTCTCATACACTATACTCACTCCTCCTAGCATGGAGCTCATCGAGAGGGGCTCGACCAGGAGGATCTGTTCTCCTGGATCGTCACTGACTTGATCATCGGAGTGCCCTCGTCAGAATCCCCGGCCCGGGTCACTGACGTTGGCTTTCTTGCAGGTCCCGAGGCACCGAAGGCATCTCCCACGGGCGGACGTGGAATACCCGGCACCACCTTGCAGCTACGGGCCACGACGATCTAGGCGGCAATATGTTCCATAAGGCTCAGGTCCTTCTCAGTTACCCAATCAAATCTTCCAGTCGTTTGCACAAATATTCTACAAATGAAATTATGTAACAACATCATTTCAATAGATAAAGTGTTGGCAAAGACTGTTCTAATCCCACTGACATCTTCCTTGTTTAGAATAGTCCTCTAGGCCTTTTCTCTATCTTGAATTACTAAGAATTTCACTCCATCAGTAGGTAAGTCCAGTAGGCCATGTAGAAATTCTTCATTGATAGCAACTCTTCTTCCTTTAATTGTAGATTCTACATGGTTTGTCCCCAGTCTCAAATTTTCATAAAATGTCTTAACAAGAGAGGGGTAGGTCTTTTCATTTAGGGAGCAAAACTTCCTCCAACCTTGATCTTCAATCAAATCACCAATTTTTAACCCAATCTCCTTAATAAATTCAAAGTTAATGCGACGGCCAGAGGTTACCGGTCTTGTGGACATTGAAGGGATTTGACTTGGAGCAGTTGAAGCATCCGTTGCAGGTTCTTCCACAAGTTCTTCATTATGAACAGTGGCAGTCGGCTCTTCTTGTTGTCTCTTAGTTCTTCTTTCCCTTTCCACGGACGGAGCAACCCGTAAGGAGCATTTCCCGGTAGCACGTTTTGGAGCCATTGCTAGGAAAGAGGAAGAAATGAGAGATTGGAGAGCTTAGAAGGGAGATATAATTTTTTGGAACAGGATTAGGAGAGGAACGAACCGTTAGAAAAGATAAAATGAAGGTTAGATGGCTCGAAATGGGATTTATGCCCCAAAATAAAAAACTCAAGCACGAAAATCCAGTCGACTCGAAAAAGCCCTAGAGAGGGTCTAGTCGGCTCGGCCAGAACTCGCCCAAAACACATAGAGAATCTAGTCGACTCGAAAAAGCTCGAGCCGGCTAGGCCATAACTCGTTCAAAACATGCAAAAAATCCAATCGACTCGGTTTAAAAACCAGTCGACTCGAACAGAGAAATCATGTTTTGGAACTTTCTAACACAATTCTGAGAGATTTTTGGAGAAAATTTCAAAGGAAATTTAGGCTCTATGATAGAGAATAAAATCATGAGGTTCTCTAGATGATGTTTCCTTAAATTTGAAGGAATTAGATTAGAGAATTTAAAAAGGATCACAAAGTCCTAACTCACTTCTAATTAGTTCAAACATGTCTTAATTAAGTGGCTTAGTAAATATATCAGCTAATTGATTTTCGGTAGGAATAAAATCAAGCACTATATCACCATTTGAAACATGATCTCTAATAAAATGATGTCTAATTTTAATGTGCTTGGTTCTAGAGTGTTGAATTGGATTCTTTGTCAAATTGATAGCACTTGTGTTATCACATTTAATTGGAATTTTAGATTGTGATACACCAAAGTCTTCTAGTTGTTGTTTAATCCATAACACTTGAGCACAATAACTACTAGCAGCCACGTACTCTGCCTCAGTAGTGGACAAGGCTACAGAGTTTTGCTTCTTACAGTGCCATGAGATTAAATTCAACTCTAGAAATTGGCATGTACCGCTAGTACTTTTTCTATCTATTTTACAACCAGCATAGTCAGCATCAAAGAATCCAATCAAATTCAGGGTAGAATGTTTGAAATACCAAATTCCTAAATTACTTGTTCCTTTCAAGTATTTAATTATTCTTTTAACAGCAAGCATATGTGTTTCTTTTGGTGATGACTGAATCTAGCACATACACATACACTATATAAAATATCAGGTCTACTTGCAGTCAAATACAATAAGGATCTGATCATACCTCTATATAGCTTTTGGTCAGCATTGGATCCATTTTCATCTTTGTCCAATCTACAAGCTGGGCTCATGGGTGTGCTCATTGATTTGCTACTCTCTATACCAAACTTTTTGATGTTTTCTTTGATGTATTTGGCTTAGTTGATGAAGATGCCTTTCTTTGTTTGTTTTACTTGAAGTCCAAGAAAGTAGTTTAGTTCATCCATTAAGCTCATTTCAAATTCTCCCTGTATAAGCTTAGCAAATTCTTTACATAGAGATTCGTTAGTTGCACCAAAAATGATATCATCAACATATATTTGTACAACTAAGATATCATTATTCTTTTTTTTTATAAATAAGGTTTTGTCTACATTTCCTCTTGAAAAATTATTTTCAATTAAGAAAGTGCTAAGTCTATCATACCAGGCTCTAGGTACTTGTTTCAAACCATACAATACTTTGTTCAATTTAAATACATGGTTTGGAAAAGTATGATTTTCAAAACCTGGTAGTTGTTCCATAAAAACTTGTTCAAAGATAAAACCATTAAAAATATACTTTTTACATCCATTTGAAAAAGTTTGAAATTCATGTAGCAAGCAAATGCAAGTAGTAGTCTAATGGCTTCTAGTCTTGCTATGGGTGCATAAGTTTCATCAAAATTAATACCTTCTTCTTGGTTATATCTCTTAGCCACTAGTATTGCTTTGTTTCTTATTATATTTTCCTATTCATCTAATTTATTCCTATAGACCCATTTGGTTCCTATTATTGGATGGTCAGTAGGTCTATCTACAAGTGTCCATACCCTATTTCTTTCAAACTGATTTAATTCTTCATGCATTGCCATCATCCAGTTTGGATCAGTCTCAGCTTCTTCTAGGCTATGGGATTCTATTTGTGATACAAAGGATAGGTAGTCATGTGCATCCTTATGTGTAGACCTAGTCCTAACACCATGTGAAGGATCTCCTATGATTAATTCTTAGGGTGAGATGTAATATACCTCCAGTCACTCGGTAGATCGGTGTGATCCTTACCGTTTCTCCTCCATCTTGAGTGTCTTTATCTTGAATGCTCAAGTCATCCATTCCTTTTTGTAATGTACCTGCATCATTATCTATGCACTCTTCTTGTCTAGAAGGTGTAGGGTTAGTTTCAATAAATACAACATGTATTGACTCTTCAACAGTAAGAGTCCTTTTATTAAAAACCCGATATGCTTTGCTATATAATGAAAAACCTAGGAAAATTGTATCATCGCTTTAGAATCAAATTTTTCTAAATTATCCCATTGTTATGCACAAAGCATCTGCATCCAAACACATGAAAATAATTGATATTGGGTTTTCTATCATTCCAAAGCTTATAGGTGGTTTTCTTTAACATAGGATGGATCAAAATACGGTTTAAAATATAACATGTAGTGTTCACCACTTCTGCCCAAAAGTACTTCGAAAGATTACCTTCGCACAACATTGTGCGAGCCATTTCTTCCAATGTTATATTTTTTCTCTCTAAAACACCATTTTGTTGAGGTGTTCTAGGAGCGGAGAAGTTGTAATCAATGCCAAATTCAGTACAATAATCTTTAAAAAATTGATTTTCAAATTCAGTTCTATGATCACTTCTAATTGAAATTAAAGATAAGTTCTTTTGATTTGAAACCTTTTTATGGAATTTTCTGAAAACATAAAAGGTTTCATCTTTTGAAGCAATAAACAAAATCCAAGTAAATCTTGAAAAATCATCTACTATCACAAGAGCATATTTCATACCTCCTAGGCTTGTGGTCCTAGTAGGTCCGAAAAGGTCCATGTGAAGTAGTTCAAGTAGTCTTGTTGTAGAAACTATATTTTTTGATTTAAAACTTTCCCTGATTTGTTTATCCATTTGGCATGCATCACAAACATGATCAAAATCAACTTTAAACTTAGGCATGCCTCTAACAAGGTCTTTAGAAATCAATTTGGTAATAGTATGCATGCTAGCATGACCTAGTCGTCTATGCCATAGTAAACATGATTCTTTGATCTTAGCATTCATTGCAACTAGACTGGGACTACTTGACATGGCAAGATCATTAAGATCTACCACATAGATATTCCAAAGTCTATGTCCAATGAACTTATTGCTAGAATCTAAAGAGTTAGTTACTATACACATAGAAGATTTGAAGACAACCTTGAAGCCTTTATCACACAATTGACTTATAATTAATAGATTATGCTTCAACTTATCTACTAGCAAAACATTTTCAATAAAAGTGAATGGAGTTATTTTGATCTTACCAAAATCAATTATTCTCCCTTTGCCATTGTCTCCAAAGGTGACCATACCTCCTTCTTTCATTTCAAGGGTGATAAACTGGTCCTTGTCACCCGCCATATGTCTTGAGCAGCCACTATCTAAGTACCACCTTTTTTTTAATTTTTGGACTGCAAGACATTCCTGCAAAACAGTCAATGAATTCTTTTAGGTACCCAAGCTACCTTGGGTCCTTGCAGGTCAGCAGAGGTGGTTCCTTTGGGAATCCATATTTTTCTTACATTCTTATGGATATTTCAAGAATTATTGTAGTCAAAAGCTTTATGTCCTATTCTTTTGCAAACATAGCATACAACTTTAGAGTTTTTAAAAGGAGCAGAATTAGAAGTTTTAAAAGTTGATACAATTGATGCAGATTTTAAACCTTTTGAAATATAAGCATTTTTGCTCAAATTCTTAAGAACATACAATAAAATTTTTGAAGTCGAAGCAGTTTTTGGTGCAGCCAAAACTTTTTATGATAAAATGTTTTGAGCAGGTACTTTAGATTTCATAAAAGTAGTTGCTGAAATTCCATTCATAATAGATGTTTTAAAACCAATTCTAGTTTTGCTTCCTGAAATTCATTGTTCTTTTAAAATTAACTCAAGCTTATTTGAAATTCGTTATTCTTTTAAAAGTAAGTTTTTTAACTAATGGCTTGAGTTTTGTAACCTTCTTTTTCAGTTCAATATTTTCAGTAAATAAATCATTGTTTTTCCTTTCATATAAGAGATTTTCATTTTTCAACTTTTCAATTCTTTCAGAAAAGTCATGCAGTTCTTTTTGCAATAAAAGGTTATTTTCTGAAATTTCATTTTTCTGTTTGAGTAAAGAGTCATTCATATTTTTCAATATTTTTATCTTTACTCCAACTTTCTTAAATTCAGATAATAGATTATAAAATGCAAAATTTAATTCATCAAATGTAAATTCAGTGCAATTGCTAGGAGATGTTACCTCATCTTCGAGACCCATTAAACATAGATTTGCAGTCTTGGTGGTCTCTTCCTCTTCAGATAAAGATGATTCTTCACTATTGCTCAATGTAGCAACCATGGCTTTCTTCTTCTTTTTCTGTCTGAAGGATTTCTTCAATAGAGGACAGTCCGGATGAATGTGCCCCGGCTTCTTGCATTCATAGCATATGGGGACTACTTCTTTATCTTTCTCTCTGTCCTTTTCTTTTTCTTTTCCATAATCCTTTCTATGAAATTTTCGGTTGAGTCTTCCTTTCTTTCTTCCCATGAACTTTCTGAATCTCCTCACAACCATTACGATATCATCATCTTCTAGGTCATCATTGAAGGAGGTGCTTTCATCTTCAGACTCTTCATCATCCCTCTTTAATTCGGTAGCAGCTCTGAAAGCTATAGTTTTCTTTTTCTTCTGTTCGTCTTCAGTTTTGTGCTGCATAGTCAGCTCGTGGATGATGAGTGATCCCAGTAGTTCATCCAGTAGTAATGTGTTGAGGTCTTTGGCTTCCTAGATTGCTGTCACTTTGGGATCCCACTTGTCAGGTAAAGAACGGAGTATCTTCTGAACTAGATCAGCATTTGAGTATACCCTGCCAAGACTCTTCAAATCATTAATAATATATGTAAATCTAGAGAATATGGCAGAAATTATTTTAGAAGGTTCCATTTTAAATAATTCATAGTTGTGAACTAAAAGATTTATCTTTGAGGTTTTCACTTGGGAAGTTTCCTCATGGGTCACCTTGAGTTTGTCCCAGATTTTCTTTGCTGAAGAGCAAGTGAAAATTCGGTTGAACTCATTTGCATCCAAAGCACAATATAGTAAATTCATTACTTTGGCATTCAATTTCCCCATTTTCATGTCATTGTCATCCCAGCTCTTTTCAGGCTTAGGGATGTCCACACCATCAACTTTGATCGTGGGAATGTGTGGCCCTTTTAAGATGACCTTCCACAATTGAAAATCTATAGCTTGAATGTAAATTTTCATTCGTGCTTTCCAATAAGAGTAATTAGTGCTTGTGAATAGTGGAGGTTTATTTATTGACTGGCCTTCGACCAAGGATGTACTCATGGATGAGCCATCAATCTTTACTCAAGTAATTAGAGACATTGCTCTGATACCAGCTGTTGCCCAGGTAGCTTTTTCCAAGAGGAGAGTGAATTGGGAATTACAAAATTTCTTGCAAATATGTGCACAAGTAATTCCTTTTAGTGGTTGAGTGTTGTGTTAATCAGAGAATAAGTGCAGAAGTAGAAAAGTAAGTAAATAACAACACAAACAAAATAAGTTTAGAGTGGTTCGGAGCAACCCAGCTCCTACGTCCACTATCTAAGTTCACCACTCGGATTTCACTATATCTCCCAACCGGAATACAGTCAGATTATTTTACAGGCTCACATTCCCAACCTCTATACTTTGATTTTTAAACCAGGCTCACCAAAGAAACCCATACTAGGTTTTCACAGGCTCATCTAGAACCTCTACACTTTTGTTTTAAGAAGGCTCACCAAAGAAACCTATTTGGTTTTTACAACCAGGCTCACTAATAACCCAAGTATTCTAAGAGTAGAATAAAAAAGCAACATAAATGACAAACTAAGTTGTCTAATGGTTGCCGATGTAGCTCGAGTGAAGCTTAATTAAATGTTCTTCAATGCACTTCAATGTTTTTTTTGCTTTCCTCAAAAGATGCTTCAAGCTTCTGATAAGAGTTGGTGAAGGCTTGAAGACTGACTTCAAAGCTCAAGTGCTCTCTCTTCTTTCTTCAATAAATGTTTAATAACTCATTAGCCTCTCTAAGGATGTTTTCATATCTCATTTATAGAGACTTCAACTGCCTTCCCTTGATTTTGAACGTTGTAGACCGTTGGAAAGTAACAGGTTACCGTTGAAGCACTTTTGGAATTAAAAATCAGAAAACTGGAACTAGCCGTTGGAAGTGACTCCATCATTCTAGTCGGCTCAGACATTCTTCGAGTTAGCTCGGATCAAGTTTGGGTCGGCTGGGCTGAATGCCAGTTAGCTACGTTCCATAATTGAGAAATAGTCACTCTCGATGAGTCGGCTAGGTTGAAATCCAGGCGGCTCGGATCCCTGAGATTCTCATAATATTTTCAACTAATTTATGGATGAGTCGGCTAGGCTGTAATCTAGTCGGCTCGGATCCCTGAGGTTCTCAAAACATTCTTAACCAAGTTCTGGACGAGTCGGCTGGGATTTGGTGCCAGTCGGTTGGGTCTGCGTGCTAGAGATCTTCTTTCTTGTGCCAGTGCCAGAGTCGGCTGGTTCCTCCATCCAGTCAGCTCGAGATTGGTTCTTCACCCAGACCAATTCCTATTCTCCAGAACTCACAAGCCAAGCTTTGAAGGCTTCCTTCAGATCTTCTTATAACATAATTAAGAATATTGAAGCTTGAAACTAGTAGAAACAACCCTTTATCTTTGATTCAAATAGGAATTTTTTGTTGGGTTCTTCTTTACAAGATTCTAATTACTTACAACTCAACACAAAGAAATAAAAGTTGTAGGGTTTAAAAAATATGTCAAAGTAGTAATTCTACAAAAACTTGTAACCATTTGAAGAGTTGTTAGATAACCAAATATATGTTCCAATATTTTGTTATCATCAAAATCACTTCAGAGGTCAACAGGGGTCCATCCAGTTGGCCTCGTGGGAGACCTGCTGGACCTCGACCGCAGCCTCCTTGAGATGTTCGATGAAGGTGTGCCCTAGCGAAGTCTCTAGCAAGGTGGCCAGCCTGGAAAGGATGTCAGCTCAGGCATTCTCTACTCGCAAGATATGGGAGATGCTAAAGTACCGGAGGGTCGATGCATGAGAGCACACCTGATCAGGTACTTCATCATCATGGGATACCGTGCTTGGTACTCGTCGAAAACTTGGCCCGCTACTAGCTGTGAGTTTGTGAAGACCTTCAACCTTTTGATGCCCAATTCGTGGGACACCCTTTAGCCCCGCAAGGAGCGCTTCATACTTTGCCTGGTTGTTAATTGCCTTGAAGAGGAATCGCATTGCGCATTCCATAATGACCCCATCAGGACTGGCAAGGATGAGGCCAGCTTCGCTTCCTCCTGCATTGGATGCGTGTCCACGTGGAGTATCCACGTTTCTTCCACTGGGGTCTGGTTCAGCCTGAGTTCAACATTTTGGTCCATCTCCTCTGGGCTTCCTTCGGCCTAGGTGCATTCCATCATGAAATCGGCTAGAACTTGGATCTACTGTGCCTGCCGTGGACGATATGTGATGTCGAATTCGCTGAGCTTCATCACCCACTTGGCCAAGCACCCAGAAGTGTCGGGATGGCTTAGGATAACCCTCAAAGGCTGATCAGTGAGGATGGCAATGGGATGTGCTTGAAAATAAGGTCTAAGATGCTGCGTAGATATTATTAGTACAAAAATAATTTTTTCTGGCTGAGTGTACCTGGTTTCGGCATCACGGAGTAGCTTGCTGGTGTAGCAGATTGGTCGCTGAGAGCCATCCCTGTCAGCGCGAACTAGCATGGAGCTGACCGCCTCTAGTAAGATCGTTAGGTACAGGAGAAGCTCCTCTTCCGGCTCCGACCTGGATAGTAATGGCGGTGAGGCAAGGAGCTTCTTCAGCTCCTTGAATGCTTCTTGGCATTCTTTTATCCAGGTGAAGTAATTCATCTTTCAGAGGACCTTAAAGAATGGCTGGCAATGCTCAGCGGAGCGTGAGATGAAATGGCTCAAAGTCGTGATGTGCCCAGTCAGACGCTGGACCTCCTTCTTGGAGGTAGGACGTTGCATGTCTGTGATCGCCTGGATCTTCTCGGGGTTGGCCTCTATCCTCCTTTGGGTCACCATGAATCCTAGAAACTTTTTTGCTGCTGCACCGAAGGTGCACTTGATGGGATTCAGCTTCATTTGATAGCGGTGGAGGTTATCGAAAGCCTCCACCAGGTCGATGATATGGTCCTCCTCCGAGCCGCTCATGATGAACATGTCGTCCACGTACACTTGCATGTTGCGACCAATCTGATTTTTGAAGACCGTGCTGACCAAGCGTTGGTATATGGTCCCTATATTCTTGAGGCCAAAGAGCATCATCTTATAACAATACGTATCTCAATCAGTCACGAATGATGTGCACTCCTCGTCTTCTAGATGCATGCATATCTGATTGTATCCAGAGAATGCATCCATGAAGCTGAGGTACTTGTGACCCGAGGTCGTATCCACCAGTTGGTCGATCTTAGGAAGGGAGAAGCTATCCTTTGGGCATACCTTATTGAGGTCGGTATAGTTTACACAGATCTCAGAGGCTTTCCTGACTATCACCACGTTAGCAAACCAGTTAGGATATCGTATCTCTCGGATGAAGCCTATCGTGAGGAGTTTTTCGACCTCCTCGTTGATAGCCTTCTGTCATTCCGAGGCGAAGCTCCTTTTCTTCTACCGGACTGGATGATGGTTAGGGTCGACATTCAGCCTGTGAGTTATCATCTTCAGTGGGATACCGGGCATGTCAGTAGCAGTCCAGGTGAGGACATCTGCATTGGCATGCAAGAAGCCGAGTAGACGGGAACTCTTCTCTTCGATCAGCAAAGCCCCAATTTGTATCATTTTTGAGGGATTGTCCCCCAAAGGAAAAGATAGCAGGGGTTCGACCGGACTGCTCTTTGGTTTCGATGCTGTCGAATCAGGCTCGACAGGGCTAAGATCCACTCCCCTCAAACTTGGGACGGTCTGCCAGCAGCACTGCACTGGTTATCGGGATCCCCTCATCTCTTCGATCCCCCATGGGGTCGGGGATTGGACCAAGAGGCATTTCGTGGAGATGGTGGCGTCAAGCAGATTGAGTCCTGAGCATCCCAGGATGGCATTATAGGGTGAGGGGAAGCTTTACAATAGTGAAAGTCACCAGCACGGTGCTTTGCTAGGGTGATGTCCCAGTAGTTATTGGGAGTGTAATTTCTTCCTCGACTCCGATTGAGTCTCCGGTGAAGCCTACCAGAGACATAAACACAGGCCTTATTTGGTCAGTGGACAAGTTTATCCTTGCAAAGGCATCGTAAAAAAGGATATCCGAAGAGCTTCCACTATCTACCATGATTTTTTTTATAGGGTGTTTCGCTATCATCATTTCGACGACGACAGCATCATTATTTGGATTGTCTACCTTAGTTGACCCTTCTCCCATACAGGGGAGTACATATCACTCTCTTCTCTCCCCTAGCCCTCTTCGAGGTTTTTCTTGTTTTCTAAGATATCATCCCTACCAGCTTCTTGGTGGGATGGTTGTCGATGACCAGGGGCCGAGGCCCTTCGATCTGGGCCGCAGGAGGCGCTCCCCCCTCCACATACTTGTCGAGGTAGTCGTGCTTGATCAGCTCTTCGATCTCCCTCTTCAGGTGGCGGTATTCCTCCGTGTCATGGTTGTAGTCTCGGTGGAAATGGTAGTAGCAGGATTTGTCCCACCCAATCAATGGCCTTAGTGGTGGGGGTCGGTACAGAAAGCGCTCACCCTCGATTTCATTAGGATCTTTGCCCTAGGAGTGGGAGAGGAGTGAAACTCTCTTCGTCAACGAGGTTAACCTTGGACTTGGACTCCGGTCGCTGGACCCATACCATCTTCTGGTTCGGGCGACCGGACATCTCCCCGACGGCCTGTCTTTTTAGGGGCCTCTCATCCAACTCCCTCCTGGCATGATCCACCTCCTTGGCTTGGATGTACTTCTATGATCGGAGAAGAAAATTCGAGTACGTCTTTGAGGGCTTCTTGTCGAGGGAGTAGGTGAAGTGGGAGGTTCGCAATCCCTCTTTAGGGCTAACATGGTGACAAACTCATCGATTGTAAATCTCCAGGGCGGCGGTCTTGAACCGGGACATGTAGTCCAGGAGGAGTTCCTGGTCCTGCTGTCAGATCGAGAAGAGGATGTCGGCCTCTTGCGGTGCCTTCCTACAAGCATCGAAGTGCACCGCGAACTTTCTCTCTAGCTAAGGGAAGGAGTCTATACTTTCAGGTTCGAGTATGAAAAACTAGACTCGAGTGGCCTTTCTCAGAGTGGCAGGGAAGGCGATGCAAAGAAGAGTATCGGTGGCCCCCTGAACCCTTATAATGGCCTTGTAACATTCCAGGTGGTCCAAGGGATCGATTGTCCCATCATAGGGATCAACTTGCAACATACGGAATCGATTGGGGATCAGTTCCTCTTGGATCTCTTCGAAAAGAGTGGATGGGTGTTGTAACCCGTGGACTCACTGGGAGATCTGTCAGCTTGTGCTCATGCTCTTCGAGGTGCCTTTCTGCTCGGCGATGGATGGCCTCGTCAATCGACTCCTCGACGGAGGATGTCGGGGGTGAGGGTGGACCGGAGTGGAGAAACTCGTGCCTGAGTTCCTAGCCACGTCGGTGCTGTTGGCGCGAGGGCGCGCGATGGTTCGAGAATGGATAGCGGCTCCCCCGGCCGGTTGGATCACGGTGCGATTGCGTGCCGTTCGCCTGGTGGGCCTCCCAAGGGGGTGATGCCACATGCAACGACCCCTCCTAGAAGGATCAAAGGCTAGTGCGAGGATCGGCTGCACGAGTCATTATAGTCCCCGACTACTACTATGTTTCCAGAGAGCGCTGCCTCTGGTGGAGCCGGTGTACCGTCAAGGCCAGGAGCTGGACTTGGTGGGCGAGTGCAGTGTACTAGAGGTTCGTCGAAGGTGGCTGCAACGGAGCATGATGATCCCCCTCCGAGTGTTGGTCATCGTGACGAGAGGGGTCCTCCACCTGACCGGCATGGGCTTTGCAGGCTCGCGTAGTCACCATCGAACTGTGGGCACCTATGGGATCTTCCTTGCTATGGGGGGAGCGACGTTTTCTTCTGACTGGTCCCCCTTTCCTGGTATGCCAATCTATTGCCGCCTGGATTGCCATGGCCTGTAGCTCTGACGTATCGGGTTTCCACTAGATCCTTGGTTACCGTCTCGCGATCGGCTTGCTAGCTTGCTCGGGGATCATGCAAAATAGAGAAAAACCTTGGGCCAGGAATTTCGACGAAGGCACTCCGATGATCAAGTCAATAGAACGATTGAGGAGAACATATACCTCTGTGGCGGAGAGCTTGGGAGACTCTCCGCATCGAGAGGGTGATAAAAGAGAAGATAATAATACGAGAATGAAAGAGTCTTCGTTGCACTTCTTCTTTTTTTGCTTACCTTTACTTACCTTTTTTTATGGGTCTTATATAAACAGGAGGCTTTTCAGGGAATTCCATGTTCTCTCCTTCGAAGAGGCTTTCCGTTGCCCACTTTTGCTTCTCTGTCGGGCTGGTTCTGTGCCTGAGCCTCCAGCCATAACGGGATGTTGCCACTTTGGAGGAGGCCATCCGGGTGCTACAGGGCATAGGGCCGTAGGGGGATGCCATTCTCTAGGAGGTCCAGGCATCTTGTCATAGAAGCTGCTGTCTTCCAGTCATGCGACCGTCGACGTGTCGGCATACCACGATGCTGGGAGCTTGGTATTGTCTGGATCGTGCAGATCGTGTGCATGACGCGCCGCAGGGGGGCCTGCACCCATGGCAGGGTATGCGCCACCTCTCGGAGGCTTAGGATGGTCAGGTACTCTGATGCCTTTGTTTTGAATTTTGGCTTCCCCCCTCTTTGCACCTTTGGCGGTAAACCATGCTCCTGGTAGGAGGGTCTGCTTTGGAGAGGCGGACTCGACCTCGACTGAGAGCTGTACTCAGATGGAGGGCTTGCCCAATGAGCCTTACCTCGACTAGGAGCTGATCTCGGAAGGGCGGTCCCTTCTAGAGAGACGGACTCGACCTCGACTGGGAACTGACCTTAGACGGGGGGCCCACCCAATGAGCCTGCTTTGATTGGGAGCTAGTCTCGGAAGGGTGGTCCCTTCTGGAGAGGCGGACTTGACCTCGACCAGGAGCTGATCTTAGATGGGGGCTCGCCCAATGAGCTCTGCCTTGACTGGGTGCTTACCTAGAAAGAGTGGTCCGCTTTGGTTCTTTGTCATGCGGCCTTGCCCGGATGGTGGGCTTTTCATCGTCGTGGCCATCCGCAGGTTCCACGTCAGCGGATGTCGCCGCACCGATCCACATCAACGGATGTCACCATATCAAAGATGTACCCTGTTTGGACACTGCCATCAAAGTTTTGTTCGGCCCAAATCATGATTAAGTTTTGTTCAGCCCAAATCATGGCTGTGCTCCTTCCTTGACATGCTCTGATAGTGGTTGGCTGAGGATGGTCACTATTATGCCTATATTGCCTACCATATTTAGTTATCTAGAAACATGCTGGTTTTTGACAAGCTGGCCACTCCGGTACACCAAATTCTTTAGAGAGCATGCTCATGGCGATGGAGTTTTTCCACAATGATACTGTTACGACCCCTACGACTATATATCCCTGGGCCCCTCTTACTGTCTTGGCAGCGGCCTGAAGGGCTATCTATATCTCCTGGGAGCTTCCCTCTAGAATTTATCAAGGTAAACTTTGATGGTAGTATGCGTGGTACATCTGGTAGTGCAGGATATATCATTCAGGATGTCGATGGCAAGCTTCTTACGGCTGGAGATCTTTTTCTTCATGAGCCCTCCATCTCAGAGGCTGAGCTTAGAGATGCTTGGGTCGGCATCACTAGAGCTGTTCATGACTTGCATGCTAGAAAAATCCTCATTGTGGAAGATTCTTCCACTGTTATCACCTGGATTCGGGATAGGGTGGAGTATCTCGATGCCCATCCTCTTCTCTATAACATTTGGAGCTCCCTCCGGTCGTCCTTGAGTGCCTCCATCTGTTATGTCTATCGGGAGGCTAATAGCATTGCTGACTAGATTGTCTCCTTTATTGCTCACCATTGGACGACTAGTCTTGGAGTCAGGGTGACAATATCCCGGCGCCTCTTCAGGGTCTTCTTTTTCTCAATCTTCTGGGCTGCTCTCATACCAGAATTGTGTGACCGCCTGACTTTATCAAAAAAAAAGATGTACCCTGGTTTAATATTTTTTCATTAATTGATTTTTTTCTTGATTATTTCATAAATGATTTTGAGATAAAACTTGAGGTTGTATTCGGTGATGGCTAGGCGATCTTGGATTTGTAGACTACCGGTTATATGGATTGCCAGTAATTAATAATGATTACTGTATTTGGTACATATAATATTGCAATAAAATAACTAGAGATTTTGATTGAACTATTTGGTACGATAATTAGATTACCGGCAATATAAAATTAAAATTTCAAAATATTTCTAAATCAAATCTATTAAAAATTTATATACTCAGTAGAAAAAATTAATTTCATGACCTATATTATTATATAAAATAATGTTAACCATCAGAAAGAGAAAGAAAGACAAGTCTAGTAAAAAATATATATCATAAAAATAATAAATCCAAGAATTAAATGGATTTTTTACTATTTTGGTGACAAGAGTGACTAGTGTGAAAGGTGGAGTCTCTTGTGACTAGAATTTGTTGGATGAAAAAAGAAGAAAAGATAGTTTAGAGGACATATATGAGATTTTTTAGAAGAGTAATTTAGTTTTAAATTTTAATTATAAGATTATTAAAGAGGTGATAATCTGAATAGCCATCCCTCTCCAAGACTATCGAAATTACCTCCTAGAAAGTAATTCATATTACCTGGCGATCTGTATGTAATTCATATTACCTGGCAATCTGTATTACTATCAAAAAAAATTTATCGAACATAATAATATGATGGGATCCCTTTAAATTACTGCCAATCTAAATAGATTGTCAACTACCAAATGCCTCCTAAAAGAAATGTTGAAAGAATTATGCACTGAAATGGAAATGAAAATAAGTGATTCAATTTTAACCGTTTAATTTAGAAAAGGCTCATTTGAGAAGAACATGAAAATATTCTTCTCTCCAATCCCAACTTTTTCATAGTATTCAAATCTTATTCTAATACTAATTCTAATTCCGGTAACAATCTAAATGCATCGGAAAATATAGCTAGTCCAATTTTTATTCCAATCATTTTAATTTTTATGATGATTTTAATTTTATCCATGGACCCACTCTTGAACCTAAAGAGTACTTTTGTGGTTCAAAATCAAAGCATCTTACCTATCACTTGTTATGGAATAAATGTGAGATAACTCTATTACCTCACCTTCTCTCTGCTTTTACAAATTAGGCATCCGAGCATTTTAGATTATGACCCCATGACACATTTTGATCCGCATTTACAATAAAGATTTCATGCCAATAATTATCAAAACAGAAGACTCCAAACATTCAGGTGGTGATTTTTTTTTTTTTTTTTTTGGTACAGAAGATCCGGATACAAAAATATATAATAAACACTGCAAATATGTTTTTCTATTTTTTATTAAATAATAAAAAAATATATTATACCTTTTTTTGAACCAATGCAGAGATAATTGGCCATGACAGCCTAGGCTTCTAAGCATATCCTCAAATAATTTGGGATATCTTATCAAAAGCAAAGACTCCACGCACTCGCATAGAAATTAGAATGGAACGTTCCTCCAATGGTCCCACCATCATGCGAGGAGGGTTGTCGTTGGGTCATTTAAGGCAACACGTGTGTACGACGGCACCATTTTTATGGTGTACCGCACCACCAATCGCTTGCGTCATCATCTCTACGACACGCCGATGTGCACCATCCAGGGCGTGCCAGCACGTCGCACGATCCCCACGCCCGCCATGTGTCAGCCTCGCAGTAACTTGCCGAAACCGTGCCTTCCGTGTCATTTTCCCTTTCGAATTGCAAGATTTTCGTCGCAATTGAGCTCTCAGCTGGTCCGCCCCCATCCTTATCGTCATTACTCCAGACCGGCGGGCTGAACCACGAGACCCCATCCCCATCCTGATAAAAGATTTTATCCCCATCAAAAAATAAAAGATTTCATAAAATTACCGTAAAATTTAGATTACGGTGATATAATTAATTCGAGAATTCTGCGGCTCAACGGTCGGCGCCAGACTCTGTCCGTTGTATCCAAGTATCCACCCCATCACAAAGATTTATTTTAAAAAATTTCTATTTGTTAAAGATGCTAATAATTTATTTTTATTAAGTGTCAGTAAAAAAAACTTTTATTCCATTTTAATGAGTTCCTGGGATCTGTTACCAAGTTTGCAAGAAGTTGGCGGAATCAAAATTTATAAATTTCATCATTTTAGCCGGAGAAGTTAATATAATTTTGATGGGATTCTATTAAAATTTATTCCAAGACGGATAGACAACTTGATATAATATTTTAGGTTATATATGGACAAACAAAGAATATTTATTTTTTGAATCTAAAATTAATAATAATCTATCCAAATTAAAATAATGTATTATAAAATATATAAAAATAAAAAATTGTGTATTTTAGTAGTCTTCTGTCTCTATACGAAGTAGATAAAAAAATTAAGTGGTTAAAGTGATATATAATCAAGTATTTCATGATTTAAGTACTGAATTTATTGATTTTCAATTTATATTTGACAATTAATATTATGAATTTTTATTAAAATATTTTATAAGGCTTTGGAAATATACGAAATTTGGTTTCTAGATGTTATTAGTAGTATATTTTATAATTAATAATGTAGATTATTGACTTAGATATTTTATTATTGGTTCCAGATTCGTAGATACTTTATAATATTTCTTATTTAAATAAATTTATGTTCGTCCCCTTTTTTTCGGCTAAAATACACGGGATCGCATGGATTCACGACAATTGAATGAAACTACATTTTTCACTAAAAAATTTGTGGATCTTTCGAGCCAAGGGAAAAAAAATCTTGTTTTGGATTCGCATGAACACGCTCGCATATCTTCGGAAATCGCTTCCAGCTTTTTTTTTTTTCAAAAATCCAGTTTTTTGAGTATTTTTTTTGTTAATTTCTACCATTGAGGTCGGAACTACTGCTGGATCCTTGCCGGGAACAAGTTTCCCAGTTCTTCCTTTCCGTCTATCGATCTTCTCCCATCCCAATTTCAAGGAAGATATCATCATTAGGGCCCCTATTATTATTCCTAAACCCTAATCCCATAGCTCGAGGCTCGCCGGCGGTTATCGGCGGTAGCGGCGAGGCTTCGTCGCCGGGGCGCCAAGGGTGGGAGGCCGTTCGCCGTAATAAATAGCTTTGCTGTACGGTATTTAATGCCACTAACCTGCCGTCCATTTTGGTAGTGATGGCGAGCACAGCCACAGAGAGAAGAGCTGCTTAATAAAAAAGTTAGAGCTGGGTATTAAATGCCCTCCTCTCTCATTTGACTTTATTGCGGTGACAGTGCCCACCCTCTCTCTCCCCCTCGGTTCCTTCAAAGATTTATATCATCCCATATTAAATTAATCGCAACCGTTCTCCACCATCTCCTCTCAAGCCTTCTCTCTTCTGTTCCACCCCTTAAAACCCTAGCCAAAGAAAAAAAAAATTGAGAAAAACAACGGCTTTTTGGTCTCTTGTCTTTAAGAGATCCAAGGTCTCGATTTCTGGGGTTATCCTTTTTTTAAAGTAATGGTTTGATGAGGGTTATTTTGAGTATATAATACGTTATGTAAGTATGGGAGAATACCTTTTTTTTTAAATTATTTTATTGGAATTCCCTTAGCTGATAGCTTCGTCTTCTGCTGCTGCTTCTGCTCTTGTCTTCAGATGGAGGCAAATGAGTTTTTTGGCTTCGGGGAGACTGAGAGTTTTGTGGGGGTAAGTCCTTTTCTATGATCTGCTGTTGTTTTGGTTTTTCTTCAGCTTTTGTCTCTTTCTGTTGTTTGTGTTTTTTTTTTTAAACAATTGCCATTTAGGGGATTTGTGGTGGTGGGTTATGGGTCGAGATCTTAGTGGCTTTTGGGACTTTGGGTTCCAAGATGCCTTTGTTTGTTTGAGGTCGGAGGAGCACCCAATTGGATTCTATCCATTGTTGTAAAGAATCTAATCAAATCAAAAGTCCCGGGAAAAAAAAACAGAAAAAAAAAAAAAAAAAAAAAAAAAAAAAAGGAAGTCTTTGAGATTTTTAGTTCTTTTGCTTTCTTTTTTTCAGATCTTTGTTGTGTTTGAGAAATTCAAATGATTCAATAAGCCACACAATCTTTTTTCTTATTATTCTCCCCGATCAATTAGATTCTAAACTTTGGTAGTAAGATATGGTGAGGTTTGCCTAGTTTTTTTGAATGAGTTGGTATCAAGTTGTGTTTGGGAAGTTTTGTTGATGATGAAGAGAGTTTCTTGTAGGCCCAGCTTTGATCTTAGATGTCAAAACATATGTTCTATATGTGTATTTGTTTTGGTTCCAAGATCTTCATTCAACCACGATCGATTTTTCAAAAGCCCTGTTGGAGTAGAGTGCCTTACAGTTGGTAACCAACACCCTGTTTTTGTCTAGAATGCCTCTAGTTGCAGGTCCATGGTTCATATGGGTTGTTGGCCTTTCATCAAATTGGTTTTCTTATCTGTCGTGTCACTTTCTGATTTTTATTATAGTGCTGCTCTGTTCATTTCTCTAAACCTTTTTTTTGGTTGCAAGTAGATGCATTTAGTTCAGTTGTCCTTTTATACTGTGCACAAAACATGACATCCTTTGAAATATGCTCCTCATTGCATGTATGGTTTATTGTGTCTCTAGAAAGATAGGGTACTTTTCTGTTGATATCCTCTGTGGTACAACAATGGTTCCAAAATATTTGGCATGGCTAGATGATTCTTAGGTTTCTTGTTATTTTTTGTTTTTATGCTTCCTGCATGTAGTCATGGACTTCTTTTACAGCCTAGTCATATGTTATCTAGCTGTTGTTGAGAAATATGCCATTTGTTGTTATCGATTTCCACTGTGAAGGGTGCTAACTTTGCTTTTGCTTGAATTCAGCTTCTGGTTTTTTTCTTTCCTATCTGTCATTATCTTGCGCATCAAGTGACATTTCAGCATGTTATGCTTTGCCAGCTGCTAGCGGCAGTTTTCCCCTTTTCAGCATTTTTTTCCTCCATTTTTAACCTTAGCTTCCTACTGATCATTGATTGGGATCTGATCATGCCATTTAATAGTCAGTTTATAACAAGAATAAGATAATATTGCAGCTGTAAAATGAGATTATTGGTATGATGTAGTATAAACATTATAAATTTTATATCGTGCATTTCATCAGTTTAGTTTCTTCTGAATGCCTTCCATTATCTTGGACAAAGTCACCTTCAAATGCATTCAGTTAAATTCATTCTATATTTTTGACTTGTGACATTGATAATTTATGGCAGGAAGCATGACTGAGTTTCAAGTTGCCTGAATAGGGTGTTATAAACAGTGGCCATGCATTGATCAAACTAAAAGCATGAAACTAGGTACTGTGCTAATCATGTTTCCTGCTGCTACACTTGTTTGGTTTTTTATTTTGTGCTGAGTGTGTGAATTATGTTAGAATAATTAATGACATAGATATTTGGATGAAAATTTAGTAAATTAGATCTTTCATTATTTATTTCATTGCTTAGTCTTCAGAACAGAATTGTCACTGTCTTAGTTATATCCTAACTACCCTCTCTCTTTCAGATTCAGCCTGCTTGCTTTGTCTATAGGATGGAGTCCTCATTTTAGTTAATTTGCATCTTATTGACTGATTTTGTGTGTGAGTGCGTGCATTAGTGTCTGTATACAATGCACATGGATGAGGTTAGTTTACATGCAGTCCTCTGATTTAGCTAAACATTTATTTCCAAAATTAGATGTTAAAATGCAGAATGACTCAAAAGTTGGATATAAATTTTTTTTTTAAAAAAGATTTCTTAAAATGATTAACCTGTACGAAGCACCAATATATAACTAGCAATCTTCCTTTTTTTAAAAAAAATTGATCAAAATAACTAAAAAACTTTACCATGTCTAACTATCTATGGCTATATATACACCATGGGTAGATCTGTACTGTAATACTTAATATTATTGATGTTCTGCTTCTGGTTCCAAGTTTGCATTTCAAGTCTTGCCCCTCATGCCATCTATTTCTCAAACATATCTTTTGCCTATCATGTTTTTAGAGAGACCAATTCTTGTGCAATTAAAATATTCTTATTGACTTCAGATTTATAATTTATCATTTGCAGCAGTATGTTGTGATCTGTTTTAGGCAATTATTTCCTTCATTTTTCAGCATTGAAATGAATATATTTTCTTTCCTGTTATGTTCAACTGTGGAGCTCTACTTTAGGAGATGTTTTATTCATTGGATTTATCACATACATAATCTCATTCTTCTTAGCAAAATTTTGGAACTTTTTCTAATGTTTGTATGCAGAATCTCAAGGAGGTGCATATTTTAGTACATTTGCATCTGTATATTTTGGGCCTTTTGGCTGGTCTAATTTTTCATTTCTTTGGGTCAAAGGTGACAACAGGTTTAGCAAAGGGGGATGTATATTATTAAAAAGGGGGTTTCTGTATAAAGAAGGAAAACATGAGTTAACGTGAGATGGTGGGAAAGGCTGGTGGCTAAGTGTAGGGCATGGAAGGCTTTACACCAGCCTTTTGTGGCTAGAGAGAAGCCTTCCATCTTATATAGTACTATATTTCTGCATGTGCTTGTGTAATGCATGTGTAGGGGCCTTTTGCCCTTTTTTATGATGAGAGGGACTGGGCTTGCACCGTTTTGTTTTGTTTGTTTTTTGTTTTGCTTTGCTTTTTTGTTTTTGTTTTTTTGTTTTTTTTGTTTTTTTTGCAAGCGAAAAGAGAATGTTGAAAATAGATGGTAAACAAAGGGCAAGGAGTAGATGAATATTTAATATTTAAGAACTCTGAAGCCTCAAGGCTTCACACCTTGAGGCATGCGTGAAGCTGACCTCAAGGCTTTGTTGTTATATGTTAGTAGATTAGATAGCCATCTAACTGAAAACTTTTTCTAGTATTTGTGTCATGATAAACTCACTCCTATGTCCTGGGCACCTCTATTGCTTCCCCTTCATATAAAAGGTGAACTAAATGAGATGTATCCATTAAAAATCAGACTTTTTATAGAGGTCAGAATAGCAGAGGTAGTGATCATCCATGCTGACCACTGAGGAGTTTGTGTTGTTTTTGTAAAGGACCCAGAATTCATCTTTTTGGAAAGCAAGGTACCAGCTGACATGGAAAGTGGAAGAATTTGAAAATAGCCAAGAATTTTCAAGACATGCATTGATATCTTGTGGTTGAGGGTCTATGTGGTAAATCTGATATTAGCAACTATGCTAAACATTGATTTAGAATTTGTTATTAAAAGCCTATTAAAGTAATAAACATATAAACCGATATCTTAGAATTTACTGATTTTTCTTGGCCCTGATAATAGGGGTTGAGTTTTTCCATACATTGTATGGGGGGTTTGGGGTGCCTGATTTAGGTACAATAGAGATCTCAGCCAATATGAAAAACCAGGGTTTCCGCACATGGCTCAAGGGTATGTGAGATGATAAAGCCTTTGCTGGCCTCACATAGCCAGACACAGAGGCATTTGTGTTATATAATAATGCATTCACTGGCCATTACAAGTTTCAGCTAAGTAGGGCCCTTCAAATGTACCTACTAATGTTGGATTTTCAATACTTTATAGTTTTTAAAATAGCATCATGTACAGGCACTCCTTGGGTAATCATATGAAGTTTTTCAAATTGCCTCATTCTTGCTTTCGTTTATGGAGTCTGTGAAGGATAATAAAGTCTCTTTTTAAGTTGGCTCATTGTAGTTTAGCCAGATATTAGCTTTTATTATGTGTGATCTTAATTTATATTTTTCTAATCTGGTAAGTATCCACTTTTGCAACACATTCCTATATTCTAGAAGTCTAAATTGTTCTTCTCTTAGGTTGTTCACACCTCATCTGCAATTTGTTTGATTCTAACTCAATTTTATATGGTATGCCATTTTTTTATTATTTATTTAATTTTTGGGTTGCTAAGTCAGGTTAGGATAATCTTTGATTAGTTGATGCATGGGAACTGCTAAGACAACGATTACGATTGGAACAGGATTTATCTTTGTACGCTTGTTATGAATTATGAGCATGGGGGTCATTTTTAGACAGTTTTTATTAGATTATGTGCTTGTTTTAGTGTACTAATTTTGTAACTACGTGCTCAATATGGCTAAATTTTAATTAGTTAGTCTTATTTGTGAGGATTTTGTGGAGCTAATTTGGTGAGAGGAAATGCAAGATCAAGTGAAGTTGATAGGCAGGATAAACTAATATATTGACAAGAAGAATCAAAACAGAAACAAAATCTTATGCATCCTTTGAGCTAATATATTGACAGCTTAGAAGCCTTTTTTTTTAATGCAAGGTTTGTAACAAATATGTTAAATATTATTTATGATGAAGAGTGGATTAGGGATTTAGAAGGTGAGTCTTGTTGCAATGGTAAGGTTGCTCCATTTTGACTAAGGTGTCATTGGTTTTTGAACACGAAAACATTCTCTCCACTCATGGGATAAGGCTGCATAAATCCAACCTTTCATGGACTCCATAGTGGCAGGAGCCTCATGCATTGAGCTTCTTAATGGAGTAGGGCTTTCTTTAGGGATCATGTTGATGTTGCACCGAACAAGTACTATACATCTTAAGAAAATGCAATACAAACTTAGGATATATAATATGGACTAAATGATGGGCTTTATTTCAGGTTAATGGATCTAGATGTTTAACTGGCCATATCAAGATAAGAGAAAGTCTTTGTACACCACGTCTGGTAGAGAAAAAATACACTGCATAATTTGATTCGGCCATGTAAACCCCATTTTTCAACGCGCATTTAATGCCTACAGCTTTATTTTTTCATTAAATATTTTGAATGACAAAAATGCCTTTTAAAAAAATTGACATCTCTCGCATGGACATCCATGTATTATAAGGCCAAGGGATATTTTTGTCATTGAAAAAAATTCAAAAATTTTTTAATGTTGAAAATATCTTCGACCTTATGGCATCCTATGAATAGGGTCATGATACCCTGTCTACAAATGGGTATCATAAGGGGAGGGCATTTTCGTTATTCAAATACGCATTTAATGCTTGCACTTTACTTTTTTATTAGAAATTTTGA
Organism: Areca catechu; assembly: GCA_021397845.1. Classification (NCBI taxonomy): domain Eukaryota; kingdom Viridiplantae; phylum Streptophyta; class Magnoliopsida; order Arecales; family Arecaceae; genus Areca; species Areca catechu. The sequence continues at coordinate 64,928,057 of CM038045.1, forward strand.
ATGATAAAAATGCCTTTCCCTTATGATATCTCTTTGTAAACAATGTGTCATGATCCTGTTCACATGATATCATAACATCGAGAGTATTTTTGTTATTAAAAAAATTTACTTTTTTCAATGATAAAAATATCCTCGGCTTTATAATACAGGAATGTCATAATCCAAGCCACGGAGTATCATTTTTTTAAGGAAGGGTTATTTTTGTCATTCAAATTTTTAACAAAAAGGTAAAGCTGCAGGCATTAAATATGTATTGAAAAGTGAAGCTTATGTGGCCCAATTATATTTGGCGGTGTATTTTTTCTACATCGCCCCTGGTAGACAAAGAATTACTCATCAGGATATTTACATTATAACACCTGTTGAAGATAGTAATTGATAGTAGTTTAGAAATGACAGGATGTGCTATATTTTTTAAGATTGGAGGTTTATGGTTTGTGATGTAACTTGGTTCCATTTGGTAGTTATGTCATAAGTTATTTTTTAAAGTAAAAAGGAACGTGGTATTTCAAGGTTGAGTTATTTTAAGAGAAATTTTTAGTTGCAAAATGAATTGTTGAGCATAGAGGAAATGCTAACATAAGGCAATTTAATATCATAAAACTTTAAGAGTACAAATCTGATCTTGTTTGTTTTGCAAAAAAATAGTGTAATACTTATATGGGGTAACATAATTCTATGAAACCTGGAAAGTTCTATCTTGTCTCTGATAATTTTTCTTAACTCCATTTGTGCAGATATATGCATAGAATTGTGGTTTCTACTTTGTGTATGTGTGTGTTGGCGGGCGGGCGGGCGGCGGCGGGCGGGGGGGGGGGGGGGCGGGTTGTTTTATGTTGCATCTAGGCAAAGCCTTGACATCAGTTATTAATAATTAAGCAATAATTTTTACGATAAAAATCAAGATTTTCAAAACCAGTATTGGACCCCATTCTAGTCGGCATGAGTTGGTATGAGCCATACCGGATCGGACTAGACCGATAAAGAGACGAATGGACGAACCAGGGAGGAGGAAAAGAGAGGGAAAGAGAGGAAGAGAAAGAGGGGAGGGAAGGAGGTGGAGGCGGTGGAGATGCCATCAGTGGCCACCAGAGGGCTGTGGTGGCCACCGTGGTTGCGTGTTGGCCATCGCGGCTCTATGCTGTTCGTAGGAGAAAAGAGAGAAGATAGAGAGGGGGAGGGAAAGAAATGGCAAAGAGGCTGTCGAAGGGCCTCTAGCTAGCTGTTGTGGCTGCCAGGCAGTGTAAATGTTGCTACGGCTTTGCAGGTGTGAAACAGGGGGGATCACTCCTATTTCATGGAATCTTTTTTAAAAATCTTGATCACATTTAAGTCGGTAATGGGTTTGTCAGCTTTACTATTCATCTTTATTTTAAAAAAATCAATGTGAGGAATGGGGGTGGTCATTTATGTTTTACGATTATGGCTTCGCCCGTCATTTTTTGCCGTTTGAAGGCAATGGTGGCCACCCAACAATGCTGTAGCAGCCTCTCCGCCACCATTCTTCCCCTTCGGTTGCCTTTCTTTTCCTTTCTCTCTCTCCATTAAAGGTCCTATTGAGCGATACCAAGTCGCGGAGGCCTCTGTGGCCTCGGTGGGATGTCATTGGAGGGCCTCCATGGCCTCGGTCGGACATCAGCAAAGGGCCTCCATGGCCTCGATGGGCCACCGTCGGCCCTCTGACGGTGTCATCCGCCCTTTTTCTCCCCTCTTTCTTTTCCTCTCTTTCCCTCTTCCTTGTTTGGTATTATGTTTTCCATGTTCGAACCTTTTTAATTTGCCATTGGTATGGTTCAAAATGCCCCAAACTAGTCGATTCAGTCAGTTCTAAAAATCTTGGTAAAAATCACAAGTAGAGGTTACAAGTCCCTGATGTTCCTGAATTTTCTAGTGTTTTAGATGTAGTTTAGGTTATCTCAAGAGTTGAAGTACTTGTTGTTAGAGGACGATTCTCTCAGAGATGGAATATGGATCTCTAACTAAGACTAGGGATGGCAATTTTTCCCGACCTGATGGATATCCAACCCGACTGACCCTAATGGGACGGGTAAAACCCGACCCGTCTAATTTATAAACGGATATAGGTTATATAAAAAAATCTGACTCGGATTCGGGTCAGGTATGGGTAGTAGTATGCCCGACCCGAAGCCGACCCGTTTATATATAAAAAAATTATGTTTATAAAATATTTAAGTAAATTAGATATGGGATGATATACCCGACCCGACCAGTTTAGGTTTTAAATAAACTAGATTTTATGAGATCGGGTATACCCGATCCGACGCGACCCGATCCAAACGTGATTTTTTTATACCCGACCCGATCCAAGACGGGTATGGGATGGGTATGGGGCGGGTATGGGCGGAAAATTTTTTAACGGGACGGGTATGGGTTTTGAGTGACCCAACCCAAACCCGACCCGTTGCCATCCCTATCCAAGACTGCAATGTTAATGCCAATGTTGATACTGCAGGAGAAAAGAAAAAAAAAAAAAAAAATAATAAAACAAAGACAATCAAGATCATGTGAAATGCTTGAAAGGTCTATTTTCATGAGGCATGCAGCTTCACTATAAGAGAAATCCATGGGTATAAGAGGAGAACATGCACTCGCAGTCCCTATATATCAATTTCCGAACTAGAAGCCTAAATCCTATCCAAAAAGCTCTCAAAAAATATCAAAGAAGGTTCTCTGCCATCATACACTTTCTTTTGGTCATCTGCCCTCTGTTTATAGAGCCTGAGATCTCGTATTGGTCTGTGTCGAAGTAGACTTTGATAGGATTCTAGAGTTTCAATTCATGTCAAAAACAAAGTCCAAACCAAGCCAAAAAACGGTCCCTAAGCTCGTAAATCATGCATGAGCCTTCCATAAATTGTTGCGAACCCTCCCCTACATGAATCGTGCATGGATTGGCTTATCCCCATGCACCACGTGTGCTCTGTGCGTGTTTGCGCCCACGGTCCATCATGCATCACGTGAAATGCATAGGAAACGTGCATGAACCGTGCGAAATGGTTTTGCATGGTCGCGTGGATTGTGTGGGTGCACCGCATGCCTAGGTCGTGCACCTTGCGAGCCATACCTTGTGCGTGTGCCCGAGCTTGGGCTGGGCCTGGCTTGGCCTAATGCTGTTGAGCCTGGCCCACTGTTGCTGGGCTTGGGTTTGCTATGGCTGAGTCTCCTATGGTTGGGTCTCTTGCAGGTCGGGCTCGAGGCATAGCCTAATAACCTGTATCTCGACTTGATATCAGGCCTTCACAAAACTTTTAAGAGCTCTTGAAAGATCTCACCCCCATGTCTTGAGATAAATGCCCAACTACTGCTCATGGATGGACAAACATGGGAGTTGAGCTAGGCCGTTTGATCCCATCTTCATCATGTATTGTGATCATCTTCATCATGTATTGTGATCTACTTGACCTGAGACATGGTCGGAATAGTCTCTTGTGGTAATAGAAACTTCACTTTGCGACATTGTCTATCATCCTCCTGAATCTCGTATCTCGTGCTTGATCCACCTATTTTTGGAACTCCACCTCATGCTGAATTCGTTGCCAAGAGATAGTGTTTTCCATACTTCCCCTGCAAGATAACCCTATTATTATTCATAACCTTAGAATTTCATCATCGGCTCTCCATTTGTGGCTGTTTGAATCTAGTCTGCTCAGTAAAATCAAATTTTTCTTGAAATTGGGCATATATCAGACCTTATCCAATTTTTTCATTGTTCCATCGTGTGCCTGGAAGCTAACTGTCACAATATCTTTAATCGCATAGCTCGATCCATTTGATAGATGAACAGTGCCCTCATCGTTCTCTAGAAAGTCAAACATCTCTCGATAACAAACATGATGCGAATATGCAGAATCTAAAATTTACTAAGAGTAAGAAATAGATACCTCATCTGAAACCAAAAGTGCCTCACCATTCTTCAGAGTCGCTATCGTGGACCATTGTCGTAGTAGCCTTTATTCGATCTTTAAGTTAAGGGCAATTTCTGGCACGATGCCCTAACTGGTTGCACCGATAGCATCTGATGTTGCTCACATTCCTTGACTTGAATTTGGACCGCCCACCTCGCAATTCTCCATCTCTCCGTCTAATGCCTCTTGCACCTCCAATTGCTGGCAAAGTTAAGTTGCCACTTGAACTCGAAGTCCGGTTTTCTTGCATGAGAATCTTATTATGGAGTAGTGTTGTGATATTTTCCATCATGATGGTACTATTCTCTACTAGAAGAGCAGTCATTAAGGATTCAAAGAATTGGGAAAGCAATGATAGCAAGACCAGTGCCCTGATCTTCTACTCAATTTTCTGGCCAACATTGAAAAGATTGGTGAGGATTCTCTAGAGTGCTCAGATGCTCTTACACTTTGCCTCTCGCTCATCCGTAGTTGGTAGAACTGCTTTTAAAGGAAGAAAGCATTAGTGAGTGATTTCGTTATATACATTTTCTCAAGCTTCGTCCATATCGCTATTGGAGAAGTCTCGCTAAGTATATGGATTACCAAGTCATCCACAAAGTATAAGTAGATCATACTCACTGCCTGCATTTGAAATCGATTCCAACTTTCTCCCATGGTAGACAGCTTCTCTTCGCATATGAGAGCATCGATTAACTCCTATTAGATGAGCATGTTTTTCATCCTTGCTTGCCACGGGAAGAAATTGCTTTTCCCATTGTACTGATTGATCTCCACCTTGATTGCATTTATCTTTTCCATCTTTTCTAACTTCGATCAACACCATTACAACCCGAATAACTCGGGGCTTTGATACCATTTATCAGGGGGCAATCCCTCTCAGATACAGAATACGAATCCCTGTCCAAGATCGCAACTTCGATGTAGATACTGCATGAGGAAAGAGGAAGAGATAAAGAGAAAAATAAAATAATAAAATAAAGATAATCAAGATTACGTGGAATGCCTGAAAGGTCTACCTCCACGGGGCATGTAGCTTCACTATAAGAGAAATCTATAGGTACAAGAGAACACATACTTTAAATCTCTATACATCAATATCTTAACTAGAAGCCTAAATCCCATCCAAAAAGCTCTAAAAAATATCAAAAGAGGCTCTCTTCTATTGATGTGGGGGTAAACCTCCCCACACTCGGAATCCTCAAGGATCCCCAAGTAAAATGAAAGTGCAAGCTGTCACCAACCATCTCTAGGACGAGATAAGGCCAACTTCCGGTCTCCCTTGGTATTGACGACCCTCGGCGTCAGGCTCTTCACCCTAGGGGTGTTTATATGCAAAGCATTTGCTTAAATGGAACATCAACCAAATATTTGCAAAAATGAAGGAATGTCACCAAAGTTGCCTCTAGAGTTTCTTGATGGAACAATATAAGTTACATGCTATCTTCATAAGATACCTTGTCCAAAATTTATTCTTGTCCAAAATTTATTCTTGGCCAACCCTTGGCTTGGTTGCCTTGGCCTGCATGATCCTCAGTACAATTGATGCTCATCCTAGCAGAGCCTTGGCCTCAACCTTCTGTCCAATTGATATTCATCCAGGAAAGCCTTGGCCTAGACCCTCTGCCTAGACAGAATTGAAAGAAGAATATCCCTTGTTTTGGGGAGAGTGATGATTGATCTGGTCTCTGTTCTTCTTCTTCATTCTAAACAGGAATGCATCAACAAAACTTCCCTTCCATATGGATCTGGCATGAACTGTCAATAGATTCCTAGCTAACTCCTCTTCCTATTGATCTTGATTAGTTCCAGCTTAGTTTTGTTGAGATGATCTTCATCATGGTTGACCCTCGGCTTTGGCGTGGTTCATCTACTCAGCCAGTAGATCGTCATCCTGGTTGACCCTCGGTCTCAGCCTGATTGACCCTCAACCTAATTGATCCTTGGGCCGGTCATCTCTAGCTTTTCAAACACCATCTTGCCTTCATCCATTGAGCCTTGGAGCACCAATAAAGACCATTCCCCAAAGATCTTCGGCTCTAACCAACCTTTGGCCCTCGACTTTGCCAAAAAGATTAGGTCCAACCCAGGATCCATGAGCCTAAAAAGAGAACAATTCCTTAGTAAAATACTTCTAGACAACTAGAAAAGCAAATAACCGATGCTCATTTCTATGCAGTTAATGGCATGATCGGTCGAACATATCTTGCAATTTCTAGCAAGTCTTCTCAATTAAGAGGAATATGACCCATTCTAGGCAACAATCCCCATCACCATTAAGAAGAGTAGAAGGTAGCGTAAATAAAATAAAGATTCTAATTAATGAGGTGGATATTTTGGGTAAACGGAATGACCTGCTGTCACACTCTGACAAAAATTGTAGCCTTGTCACTTTTCACCAAACCCCATTAAGGATTTCTGCATTTCCAAAATGTCCTTGCCATCTACTTATAAAAGGGGGCTCCTTGGAGCTCCCAAGATATGCTTCTCTATGCATTTTTACAGAGCTCTCTCTCATTATTACGCTTAACTTTCTTTCTATCATTGCTTGTTTACTAACTTGAGCATTGGAGTACCCGCACCGGGGCCACCCTTAGTGGGGCTTTCTTGCAAGTATGGCCATGAGCGTTCCTCCAACATACTTTGATATACACACAAGAAGTAGTGTCAATAGCCATCATACACTTTCTTTTGGTTATCTGCCCTTTTTTATAGAGAGATCCCGTACTAGTCTCTGTGTTGAAGAAGACTTCGATAGGATTCCAGAACTTCAATCCATGTCAAAAATGGAGTCCAAACCAAGCCAAAAAATAGTCCCGAAGCCCATGAACCTTGCATGAGCAGTGCATAGATTGTTGCAGACCCTTCCCCACGTGAACTGTGCATCAACCAACCTGTCTCCGCATGGCACACGTGCTCCCGTGTGCATTTGCACCTGCGGTCCACTATGTAGCATGCAAAAGCACAGGAAACACGCGAAATGATCTTGTGGGCCATGCGAAATGCATGGTTGCATGGACTGCATGTGTGCATCGCGTGCTTGGACTGCGCGCGTGGGCCATGCACTATTGTCGAGCTTGGGTTTGCTATGGTTGGGTCTCCTGCGGGTCGGGCTCGAGGCGTAGCCCAACATTGGTTTGTGCCAAACTATACTTGGCATGCCTTATCATACTGGTAGAGAACCGGTACTATGTACATCCCTCAGTACCATATTATACTAAAATATGGTTGTTGATTCACCTTTTTAGTGCGCATCAACAATAGTACCTTGTCTTGATATGGTATGGTACATGTACCGGTAATGGTTCTGCAACACTTGCATTTATCTTAAATTAGTTCAAGTTGTTTGTAGGACAATCCTTGCAAGATTTGTTCTTGCTGAGTTAGTAAGAGTTTGATTTTTCCTTGTAAAGTGTTGTAAACATAAGGCTTGGATTTTGTTATTTCAATACTTAAGCGATTTTTTATTAGGCGCATCCCCTTCTTATATTTGATCTCTTTTTCATTTTTTAAATATCTTGTTTGTGTCGTAGTTCTTATCCCAATCTTTGTAACCATTCCCATTTGTAATTCTGTTCCCAACACTTTTTTCTTTGGCTTATGAGCGTTAAGAGATGAACATAATTCCAAAAAAATTGAAAATGGTGAATTTTCTTTTTCAATATTAAATTTTCTTTCATGAATTTTCTTTTGGAAATGAGATGGTAGGTGGATTTTCTTGTTGACCAGTATTAGATGGTTGTTCAACATACTATAATGTGTACCATTCTTTTCTCTCTCTCTCTCTGGTTCATTCCAAAGGTGCTGCAGTATGGTAGTAATTGTACATCCTGGTCTTCTGTTTTAATGGTCTAGATTGCAGAAACCTCCTTTTCTTTCCACTCCTACTGTATCAGTTGCAAAATGTTAGTTAAAAATTAGATAAACTGTTAGATTGCTCGATCAATAGTTTGGATGCTTTTTTTATTAGATTTCACCTTGTCCCATTCTGAGTTCTGGTTGCAATTTGATGATACAAGCCAGATCATTGTCTAGTTTTATAATCAGAGAAGGTTTTGTAATCAATCTTTTTTTGTGGCCCATATACCTCTATGTAGGTGGACTTTGCTATGACTAAATTGCCCTTCAAAGAGTTCCAATACAACCAGAAATGAAAAAGTATTTTAAAATAATATTTGAAGCTTCAAAAAATCCAAAAGACCTCTAGAGTCCTGTTGTGGAAAGTAGAAGGTACCTGGGATCCATGTATCTCTAATGCGATCTTTCAAATCCCAAGCTTATCTCCCAAATCACAAGCCCTTTGACTTTTCTATTCTATTAATCTGCCTCTTTTTTCCCCTCACATTGTTTACTCTTCTCAAGCAACGTGCTATGCTAAACACTAGCAAGATATAATGTAGGTATCCTGATAACTGCTATTCTATATTTCATGGTATGCTTTTCTTGCCGGTCTAAATTGAAATCAACACCAATTTATTAAAGGCTGACGTTGGGCTGTCTTCACAAGTCTCATGCTGATGGGAATGATTGATTTCCTTTCATTTACACACTGGTACCAATAATACATTTCAATTATGTTCAGGAGGAACAGCAAATACAACTAAAGATTTTCATGAAAGATTGTTTTTCTAAGATTTCATTGATCTACATATTACCTGAAATTCATTCCTTTTAATATTTAGTATCATGTTGCAAGAAGTTTATTATCACATACAAACTTGCACCTTTCCTGATATTGCATCTAAGCTTGGCAATGTTTTTGAGCATTATGATCTGTGCTTTCTTGCAGATGGTGAATCACCATATTATCATAGTTCTAAATGTGATTTTGCCTCCAAATCATTAGATATAATGACAATCATTTGATGATTAGTATGTTGGATGTAGAGAACAAGGCTGTATGGGAAGGAGAGAATGATCTTATGTCATCTATACAACAAAAAGCTCGTGAATTCTGAGATCCCTTAAAGCAAATTTATGTGGGCACCTAAGAGTCCTTTAGTGAACAGATGAATGATGGTAAATGTATGGAATATTCATTTACCATTCCTGCTGATGAAATTAAATTGGGTGAAAATGAGACATTTTTTTGCACTGACAAAACTGTTACTGAAATTGAACTGCCAGAGAAGATAAGCTGTTATAAAGATGGTGCCTGTAACAGTGTAAAGGACATATGTGTTGATGAAGGGATATGTTCCCTTGAAAAGATTTTGGTGGAAAATGAAGAGTCAAACCAGCTGTTTCCTTCTATTTTTCATTATCCTGTGGCAAGTGGAAATAGTGCTCTGAGCAAAGAAATGACAGATACTGCTGCAACCACTGCAGATGATTTGAAGTCTCCATCATATAGGCATCTTACTTTTGTTGAAAAGGATGGGGAGGAGCAACATGCTTCAGGGAGTTTATCTGAAGTTGGAGCTAAGTTTGTTACAGCTAATCCATTCTTAAGTGATATATCTGATGCGAATATTAGTTTAAAACAATTCATCCCTCTGCATGAGCTTGAAACTGACCCTCAGCAAGTGGAGCTAACCAATATTGACTGCAGTGCTGATCATAAACATTCTTCTGAGAGTTTATTTGAAGTTGGATTCAAGTCTCGTTCAACTAATCCATTCTTATGTGATATACCTGATGAGACAATCAGTTTTAAGCAGTTCCTCTCTCTGAAAGAGATTGAAGCAGATCGCCAGCAAGTTGAGCCTGCCAACTTTGACTGCAGTACTGAGCAACTGGCTGATCGTCGAAAATTTAATCAGGTACTTGATGTGCTGCAGCACTTTCAATTATTTCTTCTGATATGTAAATATAAAACCTGGTCTCTGAATTGTCAGTTACTGAAGTAGATTCTATGGTAATTTTAAATGATTCCCACAATTTGCCACTATCATATAAGATAATTTGGGATAATATGAAATGTCCATGATATATTATTTATTTAAAACTGCTAATTTATACTGAATTTTCATGGATTGGTTAATTACCATGTGAGATTGCAACTTTGTGATCAGAATAAGGGTCTTTAAACACCTGATACCATCTTGTTACCTTTTGAGATTAGAGGTTCAAGAGGAAATAAACATGTCTCCATTTCCTGCATTTAACTCAAAGTATCTCCTGTTTATTGTTAATCAGGAATGGAAGAAGAAAATGTTTAGTCAATATTCCTACATTTTAGCAGAATTGTTAAATCTTGTCATGCTTTTCAGTTGCTGTACTGGGTTTCTCAATTAATAAATGTTTAGTTAGGCATGTGGACCATAGAAATGTGCTTCTAGTGATACAAGAACATGATCAGCCAATTTGGAATATTATCAACATTTTGTCTATGGTTTATCATAGGGTGTACTGGAGGAGTGCTTTATAACCACAGTGGTGCCATCCGATGCCAGACAATCCAACCAAAGCTACGGGTCCAAGGAAAGTGTTTCTATTTGTTTATCACAGGGCGCAGTGGAAGAGGGGTGCTTGATGGTCACATCTGCTTCATCTGATGTCATGGAGTCTGGGCAGAGTACCGGGGTTCAGGAAAGTGCTGCTAAATGTTTATCAGAGGATACATTGCAAGAGGACTGCTTCACATTGGCTTCATCTGATGTGAGTGAGTCTCAGGAAAACAGTGAAATCAAGGAAAATCCCAGTAATAATTTGTCATCAGGTCTGCTAAAAGATGTTTGCTCTCCCAATACAGCTGTGCCATCTGATGCCAATGAGGCCAATCAAAGCAGTGAAACCATGGGAAATCCTGCTAATGCTGAGTTGGAAAGTGGAGTCTCTGGAGCAGCATCCATAAGTGGCCAGGAGGAGAGCAATCAGAAAATAGATTGGCAAAAATATGGACAGGCTAAAAATGATCCAGTAACTGAAGAGGCAGTTTCTGATAATGCTACAGCTTCAGCTCGAAATTCATTCGTTCATATTAATCGAGGAGACTTAAACTTCTCTGAGCCTGTTTACTTGTCAGGTCCAATTGTATCATCAGGGCATATACCATATTCAGGTAGCATATCTCTTCGGTCTGATAGTAGCACAACCAGCACACGTTCCTTCGCATTTCCCATGTAAGTACATCCTTCCATTTGAGCAATTCCAATTTTGCATGCTAACCATCCCCATACATACAATACTTAAATTGCAACTATTTATGTTATCCAATTATTAATTGCTTGTGTTTGACAAATGCACTTGTACATTTATGCATTAAGCTTCAACTTGTATCATTTCTATCATATTGACAATCTCTTATTGTATAATAGGGGTGCAAACAAGTCGAGTTACTCGCGAGTTACTTGAGCTCAGCTGGAGTCCAAGCTCGACTTGGCTTGGCTATTACCGAGCTTGGGTAGCTCGAATAGTTTTTCTAGTCAAGCTCGAGCAGCTTGAATAGTTTTTCTAGTTAAGCTCGAGTAATAGGGGTGCAAACAAGTCGAGTTACTCGCGAGTTACTTGAGCTCAGCTGGAGTCCAAGCTCGACTTGGCTTGGCTATTACCGAGCTTGGGTAGCTCGAATAGTTTTTCTAGTCAAGCTCGAGCAGCTTGAATAGTTTTTCTAGTTAAGCTCGAGTAACTCAAGTCAACTTGACTTGACTTAGCTCAATTGCACCCCTAATTGTATGTGCACTTCTAGTGAAATTTGTATATGCGTAAAACAATTGGGAACTGTTAGATGTTAATGAAATAGGTGTTTGTAAGAGAGTTAGGTCAATGGCTCATCAAATGCATTTCCCTGCTGACTGATGTAGCTGTGAGAGACCCTGACCAGAAAGGATTATGTTTGTTTCCTGGTTGTATGCTAGCAAGACCAAAGGAAAGAAATGGGAATAAGGAAAACAATAACCTGGGTGGTGGGTAATTGCCACATATATGGATAGCAGTCCATTAATGGTATGAAAGAACCAAATGTGTACAATTTATATGAAAATTTATTCATCTTATTAGCATCTATATGGTTACTCGTTTTCTTTATATTCCTATCCTTATCCACTATTCATGTTATTACGTTTACATTACTTTGCAAGTTTACTAACGCAAGTCATTTGAAGGTTAGTAGACACTCTGTCTCTATAGCATTTAGGATGTTATTTAGTGATTGCATAAGTGTGAGAATTTCTTCAGGTGTTTTCAGCATGTTGTAGTTTTGGTTAGAGACAACTCCTCCATGTCTCCAAGTCTAGGATGAAGGTTTAAAAGGTTGATGATACTGATGAATAATTGGATTCAGGCAATATATCACAGAAACATTTTGGACTCGTTTGGTTTGCGGGAAGAGGGGGAAGAGTGTGGTCAATGGGAAACTAGAGAAACAGTTCATGTTTGATTGGACATGGGAAAGAAAAACCTATGTGGGACATGGGAGTAAGATTCCTATATTTTATGGGAAAGAAAAATTGGAACATATAAAAGTCACTTTTCGATGGGTTGGGAATTGGGATAATTTTTTTTTCACAAAAGTGCCCTTAAGCTTTTAGGTAGAATGGGCTAAGGTCTTTCCCTTTATTAGGAGAATAACATGTATTTTACTATTTTTCTAGGAAAGTAAATGCTTAATCAAATATAAGCCATTTTGGAATATGCTACTTTCTCATGGTTAACCAAACATGTAAAAACTACTTTCCCAAGCATTATATTACTAGACATCAATTTTTTAAGAAATGTTATAGTGAGAAAAAATTCTTCCTGCAAACCAAATGAGTCCTATGTATTGGAGGACTTGACCTTGGATAGGAAAACATGACATGATAGGATATATAAGCAATCCCAAAGTGATGGCTTAATTGTCACGCCCCGACCCCAAACCTGAGCCGGATGTGCAACAGACGGCCGTATGCCCTTAGATTTATTTTTTCCTCGAACACACAATGCCTGCAACATATCATAATTCTAATAATAATTATCCAACCAGGCATATGCATGAATTTTAATTGGATAAACTAATTCAAATATTCATATAACTAACAGCCACACACTTAAATTTTACTAAACATTAAATATAAAAGCAATAATATACGCTATGTTTCTCACTGACTGGTTCATAAGTCCACATGTTTCTCTGGTCTTGAAGCAAAAAAAATGTAAGAATAAAGTGAGTTCCCTAGACCCAGTAAATTATTATAATCTCAGGTATAAATTCACCATTAATCAAGAACAAGGTAACTTGAATAAATCAGTGCATAATAATAAACTAAACATAATAATAAAATTAAGCCAATTCGGTTAAGTTTTCATTGTTAACCTCCTTTACTACTTTTCTAACAACTTACTCTTTAGGATGGCCATCTACACTCACTCACCTAGTCCCTCTGACTATGGCCACGATCGACCCGTGGCTAGCCTCGAAAGAAACTAGATGCTGTGTACATATGCTGCTCATCAGTCATGCGCCAGTGATAGCCCCACTGGAGGCCCAAAAGAAAAACTAGCTCTGAAACTACACGAGAAATATGCATCATCTACATGTACCAGCGATCGTCCCGCTGGCTGAAAACTAGCTCCTGTGTACACATACCACTTATCGGTCATGCGCAAGTGATAGCCCCATTGGAGGTCCAAAAGGAGACTAGATCCTAACTCGTGTAATCATAGTCGGACTAGAGTATCAAAAATCAACTCAACCCATAAACATGACAGAGCATTTTAAAATACATTTAACCTCATACCATATCAAGTCATCGATGTATGGCATAGAACGTATACAGTAAAATACAATAACACTAATAATTAAGCTCACATCATGCATGGCAAAATATACTAGAGAGAGATAACTTATCGAAGAGTATCCACCAACTAAGTACAATTCAAACACTAAACCTGGTCTTCCAAGGATAACGACGATCCTGACCAATAATTTTAATCATACAATTAATTTCTATTTCAAAAAAAAATTAAAAAGAAAACTAGATTATCATGAGGCACTCTCGTCAATCCAGTTCTAATTCTGGTTCGGAATTTAATCCTTTCTCCTTTTCTTTTCTCTCATCTCTTTCATTTCTCCCTCTTTTTTTTTCTTTCTCCAACCAAGCCGAACCCTCCCTAAAAGGAAAGCCGGAGGTTTGGGAAGGATGGTCGGAAGGAAGGAGGGGACCGGCGGTGATCCTAACGACCATCCGGCCACTTACCGAAAACTCCAAAAAAAAAAAAAAACACGAGACGAACTCCCACCGGTCGTCTCTGCTCATGCCCACGCTCGAGAGGAAGATAGAGAAAATGGGACTTACTGGCGAGGTCGGCGTCGGATTTCGGCGGCCACCGGAGGAAGGACGAGTTTCGAATTGGCCGAGGCATGCGAGGGGACCGTCCTTTATAGGGAAGAGTCCCTATTCCCCATGCCTTTGACCCACCCTCTCCAAGCCTTCCACAGCTCAAACACTCCCTCCGACTCCTCCGCCGAACAATCCGGCGGTCCGGTGCCCCGACCGAGCAGGGGACTCGATCCCCTGTTGGGCAAAATTTTTTTTTTCTTTGGTCTAAATTCGAACTAAAGTCGGCAACCCAGTTACCCACTTTAGCCCAAATTTTGCATGGGTCAGGCCGGCTGAAAATTTGGGTTGGGCCTCGCATTAATACTTCACCATGTGCACCCCCTGTACTAGGTTTGGTTCTAACATGCTTGTTTGCTACGTGGCAACACCAAGCTATTTTAGTTTGTGAATTTGCTTGGTCCTACTCTTACGCTGCTTTTAACAATCCTTGTTAAAATCATTGATACTTCAGTTGAACTGTCATCTGTCATTCTCTTAACAATATGAGCATTATCTTGAACACAATGTTTTTATCTTACCATCATACACATAAAAGCAATGACACTCTAAAAAGTTGTCCCACTTTGCCAGTGCTGGATGCTTTCTTCCCACATCTTTTTAATCAGTAAATACATCATAATGCCTGCCGGAAAAGACTCAGTGAAAGGATTTTTAAATTTGCTATTTTGGAATTTCATTTAGCTTCTGAATTTTCATAACTACATGGCAAGCCATGAAGGTCTTGGTTTATTATACCACGAGAACAGGTTTTAATAACTTCCAACTAAAGGTAGGCTGGTGGATACCTCTCCCTTCATGTTATTCTTCTCAGTTATTTATTAGGAAAATTTAGATATGCAAATGTATGCTGTGGATAGGCATCTTTGCTGATCTGCTGTATAATATTGCTGTACTTGGTTAGCTATGCAGATAGACAGATTAGATGGACAAGATAATATTGTTCTGGGATGTGAGAACTGGGCAACACTCTAGTAGTCATTACCCTACTTTCCTTAAGGGAGGTGTTCCCACGTGGTAGATCCCAAGTACATGGACCTGGGAAATTTACTTTAGGTGGGTCTTGCATCCCATTCTATCCCCCTCTAGTGCATGTACATCGTTTTTTACTAGTAAGGAGCTTGGAGATGGAATTTCAAGTAGTTCATGCAAGGAAAAAGGGGGTTGGGTCTCTGTAATGATAACCTTCGCGGTAAAAATTCTTACATTTTCCCTTGATCTACTTTTGCATGATTTACAACCCCCGGTAATTAATTACATCGATTTTGTTGATGCACAGACTACAGTCAGAGTGGAACAGCAGCCCAGTCAAAATGGCAAAAGCGGATCGCAGTCATTTGAGGAAGCACCGGGGTTGGAGGGTGGGACTTCTTTGCTGTAGATTCTAGAGATCCACATCATTCCCTTATTCAGTTTATTCCATTATACATCAATCATGATCTTGTATCATGATGTTAAAATCCCTTGAGGTTATTTTTCCCCTTTTTCCTTTTTCTATCCTGCTTCTTTATTTATTCTATAGCAGGTTCTCCGAGTGTTGTGGTGTGGGATAATGGTTTGTATCATGTAATCAGAGATGTGGGTAATATCTTGTTTTTACTATGAGATCTTTGAGTGGTTCTGCGTGTACTTCTCTTCATAAAGAAATGGATATCTGTGGTTTGATAGAGGAGTTTTATTTCTTTCTTGGCCTTTTCCGTTGTCAAACTTCGGTTGTCTTTAGTCTGATGGGTTCCACTGGAATGGTCATAATAAAACATATAATACGTTATGTGCCTCGGGTAGGAGCTGTAAATTATAAAGCTGTGGGTAGTATCTTCTATCTTTCTACTACATAATCACTTGTACATCCTCAAGAGTAACCAACAGCATTTTTGATAGAGTTGTTGTACTGCAATTCCTTTTCTTTTCCAATAATAAAGGTTTCATGTCAAGCTTCAAATTTCCGATGTTATCTTGCTCTGAGCTCTATGCCAAATTTTCTTATTCTAGATGTTCAGTCTGTAATGCCACCCACAAGTCTCATCGAAGTAATAATCTTCAAATGGTGTTTCCAATTTCTCCGCCAGTGAAAAATTTCTCTATACACCATTCTGCATTCGGGTGTATCCAGCTCTTTTTTTTTTTTTTTGTGGATCATTAAAAGGAAAAAAGAGGTGGTGGAGGTGACTTATATTTTTTGGAATGCCTGGGAATTGGGTCCTGGCCTACAGGAAATATTTGTCCGAGACCTCTCGGTAAGCTCTTCTTGTCATACATATGCATGGCTGTCGGTAGGTGTTGGCCATCCATGGATTTTTGTGGATGCATTTTTGCTATTTTATTTGCCTTTTCAAATAAGACAGTAAGGAGGACATTTCCTAGGACCTCTTGGTTCAGAACTCATTCTTTCTTGAAAACTCTGCTAAGCCCGTTGAATTTGAGAATATAATTGAGATGAAACATTGAATGCACTAAGAAATTCAGGATTCTTTAGAATTTCATGCCAACCGCATTCTCGGAAACATGACTATTGACAACAAATCACACATGTTTTAAAGGATTTGTTCAAAGGTAGAAATATGGTAGATTTTCTTAGACATAAATTTCAGCTAGCGTTCATGACTGATTCTCAATTTGACAGTTCAAATTCACTCTTTTGCTGTTCAAATTATATTATTATTCAATAAATGATTATAACATAAATTTTAAATATAATAACTTAAATCAAATAACATGCATGACTATTTTTTTTTTTTTGTGACGGTTTTGGAGCTTAATCAACCCAAAGCATGAAGAAGCCAGAAAAAGCTCAAGCTCAAATTGCTGAACAATCAAGAAAATTTATGTTCAATTAAATTCCTGGTTGAATATAAGTTTCCCAAAAATAGCCAGAACATTGGACAATAAGACCATGGAGAAGCACCGACTAAGAAGAATCAAGAAAACTGTCCAAAACAAAACATGCCATTCAAATTTCAAAGGGAAGTTGTAAGAAATAACAACAACAACATTTTTTATTAGTTTTAAGGCGAGTGTACCAACTAAAAATAAGGGTCATACTTCTGGATGATCACGGCCATCCAAATATCCATCCTCCTCTCCTGCATCCCGTGCCAAGTGCATTATTTCTATATGCACGCCTCCCCGGGACCGAGGGTACACTATACAGTAGCCTGGGGCCCACCGACTGGCCTTCCAGAAGCATCCAACCTGTGCCCGGCCTCAGCGGCGAGTACAGAAGGAGTACGGCGTCCCTCCCCCACATCCACAGAGGGCCGGACGCGCTCCCGTCCGCCCCGCCCCCACCACTCTGACACGTTCCCCTCGATACCTTGCACGTCTCACCCACCGGCCCCGGTGTCAGATCCCAGGACCATGCGTACTTCCAACCAGAACCGACCACGTGGCTGATGCCAGCGACGCAGGACGACACCGACCCCTCGGTGCCGGACACCACCACGTGGGCATACGTCACCGCGCATGAGCGGTGGTCCCATCCACGCCGTACCTAGCGGGCCCCATCTTGTCCTTTCCCAACCACTGACGTGGCGGATCGCAGCCCCTACCCTTGATTAACTAAACGAACCTCAGATCTGCTGACGCTAATTACAATAACCACCACGGTCATTGTCACCCCGACATAAGTTTTATCCACTAATCGATAACTAATGAGGGAAAATATTAAGAACCAAAAAAGAAGGGGAATTTTTTTCTATATTTCTATAATTTTGAAAACAAAGCCAGTCAGTCGTAATCGACAAAAAGATAAGAAAACCAAACACATCCAAAAGAAAATCCCAATGTAAAAAAACAAAGAAAAAAAATATACATAGAAAACATTCTTTCTTTAATAATATAGTTTAGGGGAGGTTAATGAAGGACTAATTACGGAAGATAGAGGGAGGGATCGGCGTCCCCCCAGTGGCCTTGATTCCAGTACGCACCCGGATCGATGGAGCTGGTGAGATCAAAAAGGGAAGGGTCCACCGTTGCCGGCCAGTCCAGGCCGGTGAGTCCCCCGCCGCCACCGCCCGAGCGCCCATGAAAGGGTGGGAGATCCACGGGGGCCGTCTGATCCATGAGTCCCGGCATCCTGATCTCCTCCGCCAACGTCGCCGCCGCCTTGGGCGGTGATTGCTGAGGTCCGACACGGAACGGGGGCGGATCGGAGAAGTTGAACCCTAAGACAGCCGGTGAAGTGGCGGCGGCGGCCATGAGGCCGGTGAAGCTGCTGCCCGCCGCCGCCGCCGCCGCCGCCTGCGAGAAGATCTCGGGCGCCTGGTGGCCTAGGCTGTCCAGCGCCACAGTTTGCGGCGGCGGATCGAAGGGAGGGTTGGGGTGGGAGGTCTGGGAGGAGGCGAAGAGGGTGGAGTCGGGGAAAGGGGCGGATGCGGAGGCGGAGGCGGAGGTGGAGGCTTCTGTGGTGGCAGCGGTGAGGCTGGAGCTGTCGCTGCTGGATCGGGAGGCGGAGGGCCGGCGGCGGTCCTTGTCACCAGTGGTGGAGGATTTGGAGGTCTTGGACGAGGAGGAGGAGGAGCGCTTGGTTTTCCGGCAGCCCCCACCGATTGGGACGTTGCGGAGGACGCCGCCCTTGGTCCAGTAGCGGCGGCAGGCCTTGCAGAAATGGCGGGGCTGGGAGAGATTGTAGTTGTTGTAGTAGCAGAACTTGGTGTTGGTGGAGTCACAACGCGGGCACTTGACCGGCGGTTGCTGCTGCGCTGCCACCGGGTACCCTCTTAGCCGACGGAGGTCCGCGCCGCCTCCCCCGCCTCCTCCTCCTCCGCCGCCGCCGCCGCCGAAGATGCGGGCGGAGATGCCCGGTATCGACTGGAAATCCTGCATTAGGCTTCCGGTGGCGGAGGTGTTCGGATTCCTGCGAGGAAACGGAAGGAGAGAAGCCGACCGGGTGGGGAGTAGGATCGAAGGTGAGTTCCCGTCTGGGGATCAACAAGCCTCTAGAAAGTTCTCGGGCGAAGGTGTTTGCACGTCTATCTCCGCCCGTCGGTTAGAGAACTGCTTCCCTCTCTCCCTCTCTCCCTCCTCTATCTCTCCTTTACGAGGAGCAACTGCTTTGCCTTCATAAGCCATTGCAAATATCTTCTGTGAGCCCCCATGCAAAATTACTAATTCGCCCCCACTACTGACATAAATTGACAGAATTAACACCACCAATGTTGCTGTAGCCTTCCCGATGGACATACCACTCAACAGTTAGACTGTAGAGCTAACCGAATTGTACGGATTCTGCACGTACATTGGACTTTAATAGGTCAGAATAAAATTGATATTCTTTTTTAATTTAAAATCAATTAATCAAGCACTGGAATTATGTCCCAAAATTTGAGAGTCATTAATCTCTTGGCCAGCATTTATTTATAACACAAAAAAAAAAAAAGGGGTACCGTGCGACTCTTTGTCCAGCCTCTAATTATTTCAAATATATTTTAACTAAACTACAACTTGATTATTATTTTGCTAGACATGTGTGATACCGAAGCAACGGTAACGAAACTATTTTTCCAAATTAACAATATTTTTATGAATTAATGCTCTAAGTTCAATGACCTAAGAAGAGAAAATCAATGATTATATCAGCTTTAACAAAGTTTAACCGGGCAGTCGGTCATCTGGATCCTCCCACCAGGGGTATCCTCGTAAATTTATTCCTGATCGGAGGGCAGCTGTGGAGGAGTGGGCTTGGGGCATGAGAGGGGCCGTACGTCCGTGTTCCACAGAGCCGGTTGATCCGAAAGCGACACGTGGGCTATCCGTGGCGGTGCCTCGCCACCACTCGATCCTGCTGTCGGCCATCCCTGCTCTTGTGTGGTCCTCGGCGTCCCACGTTGCGCCGTCCCATTGGTCCCCCTACCAATCATTGCTCGCAGCCTTCTCGCACGAACCCCACCTGCGTGCTACCGGCACCGCTACCCCTGCCCCGCCGACCGACGATGTGCCTCTCTCTATCCCTTGATGGTCCATCGATCGGACGTCCCGATTTTGCTCGCATCACCAGGTGATCATCTCAACCGTCTGCAAGGATGTTGATTTGCCTCTGTATAAATCGGACACGCTCTCGGGTCACCAGTTTCCCCTTCCTCGGTAGGGGCAGCTAGGGCTAGGGGCCCCCTTGGAATCGTGATAGCTTCATTCAATTCATGACCTCTTTATCTCGAGTCTCGGCTAGCGTTACTGTGGCAAGGAGACACCTCGCAGCGTGGCCCCGTGTTAAGGACCTAGAATTGTGCGCCCTTTTTGAGAGGGTGGCTAGGACCAATGGCCTTTGTTTTTTGTTTTGTTTTTTTCGGGGTTTTTTTTTTTTTTTTGGGTGGGGGTAGAACGTAGAAGACCTATGGCTTTAGATCTTGTCCTTTTGTTGTGAGGGTGGCTAGGAGCTATGTTTTTAGGTCATGCATTGAATTCCTGCGAATAAGAATCTGTCAAAATAAATGACAAGAGGAAGTGTTGGTGCAGGACACTAATGGAAACAAAAAAATATGACACCGATCAGAATGAGATACAGAAATATTATTTTTTTCAAAAAAAATTCAAGCTCTTTTTGGTTGACAAAATTTATGAATCGTATGGTAAATTTTTTTTTTTTTTTACTTGTTCTATCCGGGATATATTAGTCATCCTTTAGGATGTATTTGATTGAAATATATCAATTTTTAAAATAATTTAATAATTTTTAAAAATTATTTATCTGAAAAGATGATTATGAAAAAATAATTTTTATCATATTTGGTTGGTAAAAAAATCTTTCCCGGAAAATAATGCTAAAGAATATTTATCATATTTGGTTGGTAAAAAAATCTTTCCGGAAAATAATGCTAAAAGAATATTATTACGTTTAGTTGAAGATAATTTTATGTAAGAATATGATCAAATTTACGAAAAATGCACGTCAACAAAAAATAATGTTTTAATACTAAGATAGCATTATCATGCACAATTAAATTTGTATAATAATTATTGTTGCCGACAAAATTATCATGGCCAATAGCTGTTGTCGGCGTTGGATCACCTCTCGTCTTCTTGGAGTTGACCTGCGCTTCAGAGCCTGCAAAACAAGATCATATACCCGGACCAGGGATTCCAGCGAGGACACTCCGACGGTCAAGTCAGCGACGATCCAAGGAAACATATCCTCCTGGTCGAGCCCTTCTTGATGGACTCCATGCTAGGAGTGAGTGGTGTAAGAGTGGGGGTGCGAGTGTGCTGGGAGAGATAGTAGCCGAGGTGGATTGGCCCTCTTGTGTGGCTTCGTCTTCCTCACTCGCTTGGATGAGTGTTTTGCGATTAAGCTTGCATCTCTCCTTGTTGAGGGTGTCGAAGGCTCTTTTAAGTCCAGGTGATTGTTGAGTGAGTACCTCGGGATCTCCCCCGCGTTGGCAGGTGCGTGCGGTGATATTCCGTGCCGTGGTCGGGATGTATTTCCTGATTGGTAATAGAGGAAGCTGTCATGCGCTCTGATACTCCTTCTGGTCGTCCTATTTTGGGAGGTTTGACAGTGTCTCAATTAGGGGGCCGCCATCCCTGGGATTCGAATCTCCTGGTTGACTTCCACTTTCGGGTGGTGCAGGTAGTTGGTGGAGAGCGTGGTACCTTAGTGAGGGAGCTTCCTCCTCTTATGGTGTAAGTGGTGGCTGCAGACGGTTATCATGATCTGATGGGTGCTTCCTCATAGTTCTCGGGCAACTTGCCGGTGCCTTGGGGGTAGCTCTGCTCCCTTTGGTGCTGGGCGGCATTGCCCGAAGTGATTGCCAACTGGAGAGCTAGGACTCGGCTCTAGCTCGGGGGGCTCGACCTCCGAGGGGCTCGACCTGGCGAAAGAGGCTAGGCTCGACTCCGGTCCAGGGGGCTCAACCTCGAAGGGGCTCGACCCGGCGGAGGAAGGCTTGACTCCTGCTCAGAGGGCCCGATCTCGAAGGGGCTCGACCTGGCGGAGGAGGGTTGAGCTCGACTCCGGTCCAAGGGGCTCAGCCTCGGAGGGGCTCGATCTGGTGGAGGAAGGCTTGACTCCTGCTCAGAGAGCTCAACCTTGGAGGGACTCGACCTGGCGGAGGAGGGCTGAGCTCGACTCCGGTCCAGGAGGCTCGACCTCAAAGGGGCTCGATCCGGCGAAAGAGGTCTCTCAGCTCCGGCCTAGGTGCCCCGAGCTTGCGGGTGCCGACTTGGTGAAGGATGGAACTCGACTTCAGCGGGCCACCTAGTCATTCTGGAGGAGCTCGGCCCGGTCAAAGGAGTCCGAAGTGGGCTGTCCACCATGGCAGTTTTTCTAACATGGTGTCTGACAAGGATTACACGTTAGCTTCCTGCCACATTATTTGTCCCCCACTCCCGAGTCCCGTTAGCGCGGGGCGCTCGGGGCGAAGGGAGTAAATGCATTGTTGGCGTGGAAAGATGGGGATCCGGCACAATGATGGCCATGATCGGCGGCGTCTTGGGAAGCAATTTCTTCAGCCTACTAGGAGGAGCCACGTGGACACGTCCGAGGAGTAGTTATTATGGGCACAAAATCCGAAGTGGCCATAATCGAAGCCAGACGCCAGCCTTGCCGATGAACGACGCGTGGCGCGGATCCGACGGTGAAGATCTATAACGGTACGATCGGGCGCCGGTCATTTCGAAAGGAAAAGTTACCTTTCCCGAAATAAGTCTTCTTTCAAATCCTTCGTGCCCACCACTGTACCGAGACTCTTCTTTCATCCACCTGGCCATTCTTGTCTCTCCAAGTTCTCAACAAGTTAGTTCCCCTTCTCCTTGCCTTGGTCGAGTAGGGTCTTCTTCTTGGGGCTAGGTTCATCTCCGGGCCTTCGTTCGCCTTCTTCTTCTTCCCCTGATCTTCTTCATCATGTCTAGTTTCGGATCGAGTTTCCATCCTTCGACTAATTAGGGTGAGGCCGGGCCCTCTAGGCCAAGGCCACCATCATCTTCTTCTGATGAGGAGGGAGATGGGGCTCGCTTCGAGCTTAGAGGGAGGCGTCCCCCTGGTGGCATAGTCATTAGGGAACTTGGACCTAACCCCTCTCGTTCTTCTCGTCCTCTTCCTCCAACTAAACCCATCCCCAAGCCTGTCTGGTCAACAGGTCCCAGCGGGATCGCTTCGACGATCTCTGCTGAGAAACTGGGGACCATCCGGGATGTCTATGGTATCCACACTCCGTTCGGCTTCTAATACCCCGACAGGGGACTGGGTTACTTCCAGTAGCCGAATTGCTTCTGAGGGATCTTTCCTCTGTTCCGCTCATCTCATCCCCAATGCCATAAGGACCATCTTTAGCTTCATAGTACTTTGCCACTTCCATGGGATCGTTGCCTGGTTTTCCTGTTCAGGCATTCTTCACCTGGACGGGTGGTGGTCCCTCTCCTCTCGTCCGAAGGGCATCAAGTTTGAGCTCCCTTCTTCCATCAAAGGATAGAAGAGCAAGTTCCTTTTTACGATGGTCGAGGGGGTCAACTGGGTCTGGAGCGACCCAGATCAATCCCCTAACCGAAATTCTGCGGTTAAGGAGGCAAGGGAACAAGTCGTCGAGGCGAAGGAGGCGGGAGAGGCTGTGGCAAGGTACAAGGCCTCGGAGGAGTTCACCGCCGAGTTCTATCAGATGTCATCGAACTCCTTTTATAAGGGCTTCGTGTACCTGCACAATCGATTCGAGGTGTTCGTTCTTGATGAGGGCCGCAGCCGGCTCAGCTTTCCTCGAGCTTCAAACATGGAACCGGGCCCGGAGTCAGACATTGTAGAGGGGTTAGTTGCCATCCCCAAATCTTCTCCACCGGTGGTGGTCGTCGAGGCTGGAGTTGCACAACCCGAAGCCCCAAGGGATGGAACTTCACCGCCGCGTAGCCCTGCCGACAGGATAGCCCGAATAGAGTAGATTCCTTTTCTTCTTTTCTGTCTTTAGCTTGGATTGCCCGGCATGTCAGGGCCCCGAGAATGCTTGCAAATGAACAACAAGTTTTCAATGGAATGGATTTTCTCAACTATCTTGGCTTGAGCACTGCTTGCCTCTCCCCCCTCTTCTTCTCTCTTCTCTTTTTCCCCATTTTTTCTTTTCTTTTGTTTTTTTTTTTGACGTGTGATGAGATCAGAGAGGAGGGTTTCATTTTGGTTGAGAGTTGGATATTCAAACTTTAGTGCCGGAGGGCTGTGCTCTGGGCTTGAATGTCTCGGAGCTGGGCTCAAAGACTTGGGGGCTGGAGAGCTTGGCTTCGGGCTTTGATGGCCTGAGAGCTGGTCTCAGGGCTTTGATATCTTGGAGCTGGGCTCGAAGACTTGGTGGCCAGAGAGCTTGGCTCCGGGCTTTGATGGCCTGAGAGCTGGGCTCAGGGCTTTGATGTCTTGGAGCTGGGCTCGAAGACTTGGTGGCCAAAGAGCTTGGCTCCGGGCTTTGATGGCCTGAGAGATGGGCTCAGGGCTTTGATGTCCTAGAGCTGGGCTCGAAGACTTGGTGGCCGGAGAGCTTGACTCCGGGCTTTGATGGCATGAGAGCTGGGCTCAGGGCTTTGATGTCTTAGAGCTGGGCTCGAAGACTTGGTGGCCGGAGAGTTTGACTCCGGGCTTTGATGGCCTGAGAGCTGAGCTTAGGGCTTTGATGTCTTGGAGCTGGGCTCGAAGACTTGGTGGGTGAAGAGCTTGGCTTCGAGCTTTGATGGCCTGAGAGCTGGACTCAGGGCTTTGATGTCTTGGAGCTGGGCTCGAAGACTTGGTGGCCGGAGAGCTTGACTCCGGGCTTTGGGCACCAGGTTCTCCTGCAAGGAAAAGAGTATTTGCACAGGGGAAACTTTGATTATTGGTGAGAGAGAGCCTTACACCATTGATGCGGGGACCTGGGTCCCAGGAGTCGGAGTCGGAGAGCTGGGCCCCTAGTTTTATTATGGGAGGGCTAGGCTCCGAGTTTTGGCATGCCGGAACTTGGGCCGGGCAGTGACATTCCTGCAAAGTAGAAGGCAATTTGTGCAAAAGATGGTCTTTATTATTTTAAAGGGTGAGCCTTACATTATTGATAATATTTTCTTAGGTTGCAGGCATTCCATGTTTGCGGAAACCTGGCACCATCCAAATTTTCGAGGTAGTAGGCTCCATGCGAAAGAGCTTCGACCACCTTATAGGGACCTTCCCAGTTTGGCGAGAGCTTGCCTCACTCCTGGGGTTGAGATGCTTCAGCTCGGCGAAGCACCAGGTCACCAGGTCGAAAGGACTTGGGCCTTACTCGGGCGTTGTAGTATCGGGCAACTCGTTGCCGGAATGCTACCATATGGAGCCGAGCTTTATCTCTGGTCTCTTCGAGGAGGTCTAAGTTGAGTAGAATGTGCGCCGAGTTCTGTGCTTCGTCATATCGCTGCACCCACAGTGTGGGCATGCCGAGCTCGACTGGGATCACTGCCTCGATGTCGAAGACAAGGTTGAAGGGTGTTTCGTCCGTCGCCATCCTGGGTATTGTGTGGTAGGCCCAGAGGACACTTGCGAGTTCTTCCGCCCACCTGCCCTTGGTCTGGTTTAGCCTGGTCCTGAGTCCCTAGAGAATGGTCCGATTAGTCACTTCGGCCTCTCCGTTTGTCTGGGGTGGGTGACAGAGGTGAAGTGATGCTGGATGCCATGCTTGGCACAAAATCCTTCAAACACTCGGTTGTCGAACTATTGCCCGTTGTCGGTGATGATGCAGTGTGGTAGTCCGAAGTGGCATATTATTGACTTCTAGAAGAACTGACGAACCTTGGCCTCTGTGATCCGTGCTAGTGACTCCGCTTCCATCCATTTGAAGTAGTCAATGGCCACCAGCAAGAATCTCCGTTGCCCTGTTGCAGGGAGAAATGGCTCTAAGATGTCCATTCCCCACTGGACGAATGGCCATGGGGTGGAGAGCTGCGAGATCGGCATCGCCGGTTGATGTTGTATGTGGGCAGGGCACTGACATTTATCACACCTCTTCATGAAGTCGGCGACGTCCTCCCTCATGGTCTCCCAGAAGTATTCCTGGCAGAGAGCTTTGTACGCCAACGTCCTTCCGTCGACGTGGTTCCCGCACAGGCCTTCGTGTATCTCCTGAAGAATGAAGGCTATCTCTGCGGGTCTCAAGCACTTCAGCAGTGGGTATGAGTAGGATCGGCGGTAGAGCTGTCCTTCCATTATGATAAATCGAGAGGCTTTCTTTTTGACGAGGCCGACCTCTACACGGTCCTCGGGCAAAGTGCCATCAGTGATGTATCTGATATACCTGTCCATTCAGTTCGGCTCCGGGGTTGACCTGCTGTACCTCCTCCGGGGCTTCATAGCTTGGATTTTCGAGGTACTCAATATATGCATGCCCCAGCGATGAGTCTGGTAGGGTTGCGAGTCTTGACAGTGCATCCGTGCGAGCATTTTCTCCACGAGGGATATGGAAGATGTTGAAGCATCGGAAGCCTGTCGTGCATGAGCGGACTCGCTCCAGGTATTTCACCATCTGGGGATCTCTTACTTCATACTCCCCAGAAACTTGTCCGGCCACCAGTTGGGAGTCGAAGAAGACTTTCAAGGCCTGGACGCCCAGCTCGCATGATACTTTTATGCCCGCGAGGAGTTCCTCATACTCCTCCTGGTTATTCGTTGTGGCGAATTTGAAATGGAGAGCACATTCCGCCACGATCCCGTCGCTGTTGGTGAGGATGAGGCCTGCTCTGCTCCCGCCGGAGTTGGATGCGCCATCCACATGGAGAATCCATGGTTCCTCCTTTGTGTTGGGCTCAACTCGATGATCCGAGAAGGTCTACTCCGGCTCCTCGGCAAGTCCCGTGCACTCGACTAGGAAGTCGGCTAGGACCTGGGCCTTCTGTGATGACCTCGACTGATACGCGATGTCGAACTCGCTCAGTGTCAGGGACCACTTGGCCAACCGCCTGGATATTTCGGGGCAGCTGAGTATGGTCCTCAGCGGCTGGTCTGTCACAACCACGATGGGATGCACTTGGAAGTAGGGCATGAGGCGCTTATCAGATATTATTAGAGCAAAAATAAGCATTTCGGAGTGAGTATACCTGATCTCCGCGTCACGGAGGATTTTGCTGGCATAGTATACCGGCTATTACGACCCATCCTTATCCGCACGGATGAGGACCGAGCTGATGGCTCCAGGTGTGACTGCCAGGTAGAGTAGAAGCTCTTCTCCTTCCTCCGGTCTGGAGAGCAGCGGAGGAGAGGCCAGGAACTCTTTCAGCCCTTCAAAGGCCGTCCTGCACTCCTCTGTCTAGATGAAGTCGTACATCTTATGCAGCGCCTTGAAGAAGGGGAGACAACAGTCGGCCGATCTCGAGATGAACTAGCTCAGGGCTGCGATACGCCTCGTCAGGCGCTGGACTTGCTTCTTGAACGTTGGGTGCTCCATGTCGACGATTGCCTGGACCTTCTCCGGGTTCGCTTCAATGCCCCTTTGGGTGACCATGAAGTCGAGAAATTTTTCTACCACCACTTCGAAGGTGCACTTTGCCGGGTTCAGTTTCATCTGATGCTTTCGGAGGTTGTTGAAGGCTTCGGCTCGATCGGTGACGTGGTTCGAGCTCAGCTTGTTCATGACAAGCATATCATCCATGTATACTTGCATGTTCTGGCCAATCTAATCTTTAAAGATCCTGTTGACCAGACGCTGGTACGTGGCTCCGGTATTCTTCAGATTGAAGGGCATCATCTTGTAGCAGTATGTCCCTTGGTCGATGACGAAGGCGGTGTGCTCCTTATTCTCTGGGTGCATCCGGATCTGATTGTATCCGGAGAATGCATCCATAAAGGAGAGCAGTCGATGACCCGAGATGGCGTCCACCAGTTGATCAATCTTCGGCAGGGGAAAACTATCCTTCGGGCATGTCTTGTTGAGGTCGGTGTAGTTCACACAGATCCTCTATTTGCCATTACTCTTCTTCACCATCACCACATTCGCAAGCTAGCTTGGGTATTGTACCTTTCGGATGAAGCCGACAGTGAGGAGTTTGTCGACCTCCTCTTTGATTGCCGCCTGCCTCTCAGGGATACCTGGCATATCGGTCGCCGTCCAGGCGAATACATCTGCGTTCGCCCGTAGGAACTCCAATAAGTGGGCCCTTTCCTTTTCTTGTAGCTGGGCCCCAATCTGCACCGTCTTCTCCTGGTCGACTCCGAGTGGGTAAGACAACAGGCATTCGGCCGAGCGACCCCTGGGGTTTTGTGCCCTTTGGTCGAGCTCATTCGCTCTGGGATCGTCCTCGGGGGCTTTGGTACCTGGGATAGTATGGAAACAGTATTGAATCGGCTAAGGTGCACCTCTCATTTCACCGACTCCATAAGGAGTTGGGAACTGCACCAGCAGCCATTTCGTAGAGACGACGGCATCGAGTAGATTAAGCCTGGGTTGGCCAAGGATCACATTGTAGGCCGAAGGAAGTCTAACTACCGTGAAGGTCATCATGACAGTGCTCTACCGAGGTGGGGTCCTGGCAATGACTGGAAGTGTGATCTCTCCCTCAACCCTCACAGAATCCCCCGTGAAGCCGACAAGGGGTGTGTGCACAGGTTTAAGCTGTGCAGGAGATAAATTCATCCTGGAGAAGGCATCGTAAAAAAGCACATCTGTAGAGCTTCCACTATCAACCATGATGCATTTTACAGGATGCTTCGCGATCATCATTTCGACGACCATGGCATCGTTATTTACATTTTCCTCCCTGTCACCTCCTTTCCCCATAAAGGGGAGTACATTTTCAGAATGCCCTGTCCCCCAAGCCTTCTTAGATGCACGCTCGGCACCCCAACATATCATCCCCACTGGCTTCTCGGTAGGGCGGTTATCCACTGTAGGAACTGGTGGAAGAGCGACGAGCGCTTGAGATTCCGCTGGAGGTCTGCCCCCAATGAACCTTCTGAGGTAGCCTCTCTTAATGAGTTTTTCGATCTCCTTCTTGAGGTTACGGCATTCCTCGGTGTCGTGGCTGTGGCCGCGGTGGTAGCGACAATACTTCATCTTGTCACAGCTAGTGGATGGATTCATCGGAGGTGGGCACTTCAGGTAGGGCTCACCTTCGATCTCCATCAAAATCTTTGTCCTTGGGGCGAGTACGGGGGTGGTCTCTCTTCTGGAGCTAGGGCGCACCTCAATCTTGGCCCCTGGTGGAAGCTCAGAGTCAGAGGACTTGGCTTCCGCATCCCGGACGTCTCGACGGGAGCCAGCTTCTTCAATGGCATTCTATCTAGCTCCCTCCTCGTACAGTCCGTTTTCTCGGCACGGATATACTTTTGAGCTCAGAGAAGGAGCTCAGAGTAGCTCTTGGGGGGCTTCTTGTCGAGCGAGTAGGTCAGGCGGGAGGTCCTAAATCCCTAGTTTTAGTGCCAGCATGGTGACTGGTTCTTCAAGGTTATAAATCTCCAACGCGACAACCTTGAAGCGGGCCACGTAGTCTCGTAGGGGCTCGCGGTCCTATTGCTGGATGGAGAAAAGGCTATCTACTTCACGTGGCACCTTCCGACAGGTGTTGAAGTGAGCTACAAACTTCCGCTTCAGCTGAGCGAAAGAACCAACGCTTTCGGGCTCGAGGCGGGTGAACCAGCCCGAGCCGCCTGTCGAAGGGTTGCTGGGAAGGCGATGTAAAGAAGGGCATCGATGGCCCCCTGGACCCTCATGAGGGCCTTGTAACTTTCCAGGTGGTCCAGGGGGTTGGTGGTCTCATCGTAGGGATCTACCTGCGGCATCCGGAATCGGATGGGAATCGATTCCTCTTGGATTTCTTGGGAGAAGGGGGATGGGCGTCATAACCCGTTGGCTTGTCAGCGGAGCCCTCCATGTTCGCAAATCGATGGGATAATTCTGCCAGCTTGCGCTCGTGCTCCTCCAGGTGGTTCTCAGCTGTGCACCTGATGGCCTCGTCAGTAGAACCTTCTGCTGAAAGAGATGCAGAATGTGACATGGGTGCACGGTGCTCATGAAGGGTGGACTTGCCTCTTCGACCTCGACGGGGTTTGGTCGTTACTCGCTCAAGGGTTGGCGAGCGGCTCTCCATGTTGGCAGATCCGGCTCGTTATCTTTTCACCAAAGTCTGATGACTACCCGGGGGTCGGTGATGGCCCATGGCTGCGAAGGCTTTCTTTGGAAGGAATGTAGGTTATCGCAGGGTGCTACGGAGTGGATCGTGGGGGTTCCTTGCTGCTGGTGGGTAGCCAAGGACCGCTGCTGGTGCTGGAGCGGTGCACTGCCGTAGCTAGGATTTGCATCTGCTATGCGAGTGCAGCCAGCTGAGATTCCGCCAGAGGTGGTTGAGGTAATGCGGGCGGTTCTACTTCCGGGATGTGCGGGTTTCCTCGAGAAGGAGAGTCTCCTGCACGACTGGTGGAAGCTTTTTTGCTCGCGTCGTCACCATCCTCCTGATGGACCTGCTTGTAAAGGGACTGGCTTTTGGAACAAAGGGCCTACATCAGCTCCCCCTACCTAGTGCGCCAATCTGTTGTTGCCAAAATCATCATGGCCTGTAGCTGCTGTTGGCATCGGATCATCTCTCATCTTCTTGGGGTTGACCTGCGCTTCAGAGCCTGCAAAACAAGGTCAGATACCCGGACCGGGAATTCCGGCGAGGGCACTCCGACGGTCAAGTCAGTGATGATCCAGGGGAACAGATCCTCCTGGTCGAGCCCTTCTTGATGGACTCCACTCTAGGAGGAGTGAGTGGTATAAGAGTGGAGGTGCGAGTGTGCCGGGAGAGATGGTAGCTGAGGTGGATTGGCCCTCTTGTGTGGCTTCCTCTTCCTCCCTCGCTTGGATGAGTGTTTTGCGATTAAGCTTGCATCCCTCCTTGCTGGGGGCGTCGAAGATTCTTTTAAGTCTAGGTGATTGTTAAGTGAGTACCTCGGGATCTCCCCCGCGTTGGCAGGCACGTGCGGCGGTATTTCGTGCCGTGGTCGGGACATATTTCTTTATTGGTGATAGAGGAAGTTGTCATGCGCTCTGACACTCCTTCTGGTTGCCCTATTTCGGGAGGTTTGATAGTGTCACGATTAGAGGGCTGTCGCCCCCGGGATTTGAATCTCCTGGTTGACTTTCACTTTCGGGTGGTGCAGGTGGTGGTGGAGAGCGTGGCACCTTGGTGAGGGAGCTTCCTCCTCTTCTGGTGTAAGTGGTGGCTGCAGACGATTATCATGATTTGATGGGTGCTTCCTCGTAGTCCTCGGGCAGCTCGCCGGTGCCTCGAGGGTAGCTCTGCTCCCTTTGGTGCTGTGCGGCATTGTCTAAGGTGATTGTTGAACTGGAGAGCTGGGACTTGGCTCCGGCTCGGGGGGCTCGACCTCCGAGGGGCTCGACCTGGCGGAGGAGGTTGGGCTCGACTTCAACCTAGGGGGCTCGACTTGGCGGAGGAAGGTTTAACTCCTGCTCAGAGGGCTCGACCTAGGAGGGGCTCGACTTGGCGGAGGAGGGTTGAGCTCGACTCCGGTGTAGGGGGCTCAATATGGCGGATGAAGGCTTGACTCCTGCTCAGAGGGCTTGACCTCGTGGAGCTCGACCTGGCGGAGGGATGAGCTCGACTCCGATCCAGGGGGCTCGACCTCGAAGGGGCTCGATCCGGCAAAAGAAGTCGCTTAGCTCCGGCCTAGGTGCCCCGAGCTCGCGGGTGCCGACTTGGCGGAAGACTGAACTCGGCTTCGGCAGGCCACCTTGTCATTCTGGGAGAGCTCGGCCCGGTCAAAGGAGTCCGAAGTGGGGTGTCCACCGTGACGGTTTTTCTGACATGGCATTTGACAAGGATTAAACGTCAGCTTCCTGCCACATCAATCAAAATCATATGATTCTTTGTATAATGGTATTTATATTTTAATTATTTTGTAAAAGTTCTTCGTTGAATGAATTTAAAAAAATATCAAAAAAATTCAATAACTATAAATATATTTTATTAGAGATAATTTTATCAATGTTAGATTATCATTACTTAGGAATTTACAAAATATCAACCTTCATTATATTTATTTTATTTTTTCTCATGAAAATAAGTATGTGACCCATCACCTTTTTAACCATCTCCTTCCTCCACTTTTTTACCAAACATAGTAATGGGATATGGGATTTGTTTTTTCATGTTACATTACTTTCAACTAAACAGGCCCTTAGCTTAAAACTAATTTTGCACAAGGAACTGAGGACAAAATCTTATAAAAAAAATATATTTTTCTTTAGCGAAAGAACCCTCAAGTTCGTTAACTATGAGTGGAATGCAGATGTATAATCATGTGTTAAATACCAATGACGAGGGATCTATTCGTAAATTAACTCATGGGATCTTTCTATGTTAATATTATATGGAGTAAGAGGATGTTCATATTTTATTATTATTATTATTATTATTATTATTTTTAACTCCTGAATAGTGAGAGCATCAGGAGAGCATGTGATAAATATTTCATGATAAAAATAAAATTAATTAAGTTTATTAATACATGAGTAATTATGAAACTCCTATGCACTCATATTTCCTCTACCATCTCAAAATTATTAACAACTCATTATCATTTTAATATTAAAATGTACTAACACCAAACTATTACTAACCAACCTTTCATAACATCATGAAGTCAAAGCAAGATGATAGAAAGCTTAGTGAATTTTCTTGGCTTCCATTCCTCTTTGCGGCGCAAGGACAGTAATTTTTCATGTTTTAGGTATGCATCGCAATTTGTAGGTCCATGTAATATTTAGACCCCGTTCCCCATTCTTTTAACATGTACGTTGTTCCTTGGACAACAAAAGTGAGGTGATATATGGATGAATTGTTTGTTGCACTCCATTGAAGTCTAATAGTGTCGTAATCAGTACGCACTGCGTATTGGGTGGGACCTGAGCAACTCCAAAAGAGTATCAGATTTAGTGGCAAGTTGATGGTTTTTTTTTTTTTTTTAATGAATAAAAAAGAAAGAGAATAAATCTCGTCGTAGCTATCCCCTGTCAGATCATGTTCGATTCGGATCGTATATTTTTCGCGTGTCCTCCCCACCATACATGAGTACGTCAGCCTGATCCCGCTAAGTTGATGGAGTAGTGCGCTCTCCTTCTACCCTGTCAGGTGCTCCAAGATGCATCATGTATTTAATCGAGTCATCCGCAGGAATCATATTCCGAACTCATGATCGATGGATGAGGAGTTAAATCCTATCAACCGAGCTATCGCCCTGGCCCTTATCAACCAGGCAAGTTGATGGTTTTAAGTAGGGGAAAGGCACTAACTAATATTGACACCAAATCTAATCAGCCTGTTAGAATATGAGACAATGCCGGGCTACCAAGCATATCTTATATCTTGTCTAGCAGTGGCAATTATCTTATGTTTGGAAGCAATTTTTTTTTTTTTTTTTGACCATTCCCTTTTCCCCTTGTTTTATAATAAGACAACGTGTAGTGATTTGTAGCCCTCATTCAATTTATTGATGTAATAAACTTTAAGATAGTGCCAACTTACTAGTGTGGTAGCATCCAAACTCCAATAACTTTAATTTGTTAAATAAGGTAATTATCATTCACTTTTGAATATTGCCCAAAAAAAAACCACCTAAACCGCATTCGATTTCAACTCGGTAAATGTCCAGAAATCTAAGTTTTTCATAAATGCAATGGTCTCTTGCATAAGTTTTGCATCTCATCTCATAAGTGATATTCAGGGGATTAAGATTCTTAGGAGCCATTGTATTTAATAATAATAATAAAATAAATAAATAAATAACTATTAATGTCTCGTTTTTGTTCACGAGAAGTGAAGGAAAAAAAGGAATTTTTTAAAAAGGGGAAAGAAGCCTTCTTATTTGATAAAAAAAATTAATAGAAAGAAGAATAAAAATATATTTTTTTATGGACAGGTATTTTTCATATTTTATTGGAAGTGAAAATTCAGAGATAAAGTGGATTTTGAGACTTCCCACGGTATGGGTTTTGAAACTTTCCACCACATTGAAAGTAATTGTCATGTCCCGACCCGAAGCCCGAGCCAGGCATATGATAGACAGTCGCATATCCTTAGGGTTCAATCCTATCAAATATGCAAGACCTATCATACTAATCAACAATCAGGCAGTGATATAAAATAAATTCACTAATTATTTATTAGATCTAAAATTTTTTATCAAGGTCAACAGGTAGGTAAAATTCAACAAAAATTTAAGAGAAATCATAAACTAAGAGATTAACGCATAAATCCTAGCTCCTCGTTGACTGATCTCAAAGTTCAATTGATCTTCCAAATATATAACAAAAATATAGAATAATAGGGAATAATCTATACAGGCTCAGTAAGTTATCATCACCTCTAATATATGCATAAATATGATAACAATAAATTTCAAACATATACAAATCATACATCACAGAACAACTAGCTTATAACAAAATAAAATGCAACATCATATTAATATAATATGCACATTCAATTACAAACGATACGATTATGGATGACCAATCATTTACTTTACGCTCCTAGTCCCTTTAACTATGACTACGATCGGCTCGTGGCTAGTCCCGAAAAAGAATAGAATCCTGACTACACATACCGAAACTGGTCATATGCCAGTAATCGCCCTACTAGAGGCTCGGAAGGAAACTAACTCTAATATCACACGAGAAAACATGCATCCTCAACATGTGCCAGCAACTATTATGCATGGCTAAAAATAAAAGGCAATTAGCTCCTGACTACACATATCGCACATCGGTCATGTACCAGTGATCGTCCTACTGGAGGTCCGAAAGGAGACTAGGTTCTCATGTGATCATAGTCGGACTAGAGAGCGTCAACACTATCACATATGAAAATGGATGCAATCCAATGCAGGTCAAACTATACAACACACATTTAACTATGCACAACAATCATAACATATTTAGCATGTAATATTGGAGGTCAAGATAGCTTACCTGAAATTGATTCTATCAAGAACACGCGACGTAAATCTTAAATCCTCGACACTCCCATACTGATAAAGATAATGAAGGCTCTGATAAAATAAGTTAAATAATTAATCCTGAATCTTTTAAAAAAATAAGATAAGAGATTTTTCGATCTAGTATAGGGTTAGGCTCGATCTAGATATCTATTTAGATATAATTGATGGGAATCAGGTTAATCAACAAGCAAATAATCTAAATACCCAAATTGATTTCATAAAATTTATTTATTTATTTATTTATATTCTTTTTCTTTTTTCTCCTCTATCTCTTCTTCCTCTCTCCATTTCTCTTTCTTTTCTTCTCTCTTTTCTCTCTCCTCTTCCTCTCTCTTCTTTCTCTCTCTTTTCTCTTTCATTCTCTTTCTCTCTCTCTTCTTCTCTACTCTTTACCTCTCTTTTTCTCTTTCTCTCTCCTCTCTATCTTTTCTTTCTCTCTTCTCTTACTCCTCTTCCTCTCTCTTCTTTCTCTCTCTCCTCTCTCTTCTTTCTCTCTCCTTTCTCTCTTCTCTTTTTCTCTCTCCTCTTATCTTTCTCTCTCCTCTTCTCTTTAATTTTTTCATTTCTTCTTACTCTTTCTTTTTTGTTCTCTTTTTTTTTTCTTTCTTTCTTCTTCCCCGCCTCCCTCCTTGACTCGCCGAGCAGGCCTCCAATAGTCATCGGAAGCCATGGAAGGTGGTGGACAGAGAAGAGAGCTTATCGGCTTGGCCGGACGGAGGGGGTTGGGCGATGCATGAAAGTTTAAAAAGCATAGCAGACAGGCATACTATATTTTAAAACTATTTTAAAGTACAGCACAGTGGAAGACTTGGCAAATCAATCAAGTTAATTACCAATCTGTCTGCAATAGGATCCGACATAATAAAAGTGCATATAGAGATATCAAGATAAAGAAGAAGAAAGGGTACGTTATCTTTGACCTTTGGATGCAGGTGTTGAAGAGCCGCTGAGTCACACAAATATCTGGCCTCTACGGGTAGTTCACACCAAGGCTCGATCCCAATCAACTCCCTTGGAGTGCTAGCTCCTCAGGATCCTTGAGGCCGAACTTTTCCTTCCTTGGACCTGCAAGACTTTCTTGAAGCCACCGGGAAAATCTGGTTGGAGGACAATGGGGGGAAGTAGAAGTGGAACCCTTCCCAACTAACTTTTTCTTCTCGAACCCTAGCTTGATAGCTAGGTAGGCTCATACCCAAAACCCTAATCCTCTCAAACCTCACTCTTAGGATACCTTCCATTCATCTCTATGAAAAGCCCAGCAAAAAGTCAAACTCGACCCACCTCGCTGTCCCTACAAAGACACCTATTTATAGTAGCAGCAAAGAGGAAGAGAGATATGGAAGGAGAAGTGATTGGGGGAGAGGGTTAAGGGTTGAACCAAATTAGCTCTAGGTTTATATGGGAGAAAATCAGCATTCCAAATAATACATTCCATAAAAACCTTGGAGCTAATTTCAGTTAAGATTTGAAATTTGAATTCAAAACTCAAATTTGAATCTTTTAAAGGAAAGTGATCATGACAAATCAAATCTAATTTGATCCTAAGCCAAATCACATTTGGCTTGACCCATCAGGTTGCAATCATATTGCAAATAAGTCCTCCAAAATTTATTAATCGAATTAGTGAAAAATCCTCGTCACAGCCAAGTGTCGATTCATGGAAGTGTCGACATTTAGGTCATGGTCAATCATATTAACCCCACAGTGATGCCAAACGATTCTCAATCATCGATCGGTCTTTAGATTAGGTAGAAACCCCTATGGTGTGTGACCCCATAGGTTCGAATATTAAGCCGGTAATACTGGAACACTTTCAATACTAATCGAAGTCATCATCTAGCAATGATACCTGACGTCCGAATAGGTCGAAGATGCAGAGCAACTCTTTAGAACCTCTAGCATATGGTTACCTGCCAATCCTAATTTAGTACATCCAAATCGTGTCTTAACTTCACAAGTTCTGTGACTCCTCACAAGAACTACCCTGGCCAAGATTTTGCTAAATTAAGACGTAGTGAGTCATTCACTCCAAACCTTTAGAGAGGTCAATCCCATCTTGATCCACTACTGCTCTACAAGTACTTGACTGCACCCAGAAATCTTCCATCACTGGATTAGAAATCCAGGTAATCCGGTATCAAAGTACAGTGAGTTGCTTGCAAGCTACCATGGTGGCCTCAGGTCTGAGGGACATATATACCCATATCCCTTTGCGAGTAACCCTTTGGCAGAAGGGAGCTTCGCAGATGGTCACGTTCAGTGAGATATCATACATTTTACCTGTATGTCATATCAATGTCTCCACACTCCTTGGTTAAGAGGACAACCAACCAATGTGACATACAACAACCTACGCTTAATACATCGTCATCCTATAACAATGATCTTTTGGTTGTGAACTAGTTTAAGAACTACTCGATACATCCTCTCTGTATCAAATATAATGTAGTTCTAAGGACTCCATCACATAAGAGTTCTTTTCAGGAAAATGCACATGTGATGATCAGCCAAAGAAATAACTTTTATTCATTTAAAGAATTCATATACAATTACAAAATAACACAACCATCTACATCCTAGACGATTAGCTTTGGGATACTATTTCTAACAACTCCCACTTGTACTAAAACCAATCAGTACAGAATTTTATTTCCATTTTCTATTTACAATTATTTAACTCTTGAACTCCGATGGCTTTAGTGAAGGGGTCAGCCAGGTTCTCCTTTCCATCGATCTTCTGAAGGTCGATGTCACCACGTTCCACGATTTCTCATAGAAGGTGATAGCACCGTAGAATGTGTTTGGTGCGGTGATGGGACTTCGGCTCTTTGCCTTGAGCAATGGCTCCAGTGCTATTATAATATACCAGAACAAGACCATCCAGGGAAGGTGCCACTCCCAGCTCGCTTAGGAACTTCCGCAACCATATAGCTTCATTTGCTGCATTCGATGCTGCGATGTATTCTGCTTCGCATACTGAGTCTGCAACAGTAGGTTACTTGCTTTAGTCCATAGATGGATCTTTGAAGTTTGCACACCTTTGACTCGTCTATGGATGTGAACCCTTCAAGTTGTACCATGTACACCTCCTCTTCCAGCTCACCATTCAGGAAAGCTGTTCGAACATCCATTTGTCAGATTTAATAGTCAAAGTGTGCTGCTAAAGCAAGCATGATCCAAATGGATTTGAGCATTGCCACAAGAGAGAACGTCTCGTCATAGTCAATACCATAACGTTGACGATACTCCTTGGCAACTAGACAGGCTTTATAGGTCTTTACCTGCCCGTCTGTGCCCCTTTTTCTTTTGAAAATCTATTTGCATCTAATAGGTTTTATCCTCTCAGGTGGATCAACTAATGTCCATACATTATTGATTTCTATGGACCCCATTTTAGATCTCATGGCTCATGGCTTTTAGCCATAGTTTAGAGTCGGATCTTTGCATTGCATCTATATAGGTGATCGGGTCCTCATTGTTCTCATCGAGTTCAATGGGATCACGATCCCAGACCAAGAAACCGTAGTATCAATTCGGTCGACGCGGTATCCTACTGGATCTCCTTAATGGTTCCTGCGTGGGCTCTGGGTGTGTCTAATCACAACCGATTTTATGTTGTCCTTTAAGTGTGACGGTTCTTCTACTTATTGAACTTCACTAAGTTCAATCTTAGCAGCTACAATTCCTTCACCAAGGAACTCCTTTTCTAAAAAGATAGCCCTAAGACTGACGAACAATTTTTATCCCTCAGTCAAGTAGAAGTAGTACCCCTTAGACTCTTTGGATACCCAACAAATAGGCACCTGTTGGACCTAGGTCCAAGCTTATCCGTTTTCAAACGTTTGATATAAGCCAGGCAACCCTAGACCCGAAGGTGTGCAAGTGTCGGCTTACGTCCAGTCCATATCTCATATGGGGTTTTGCTAACGGACTTACTCGAAATCCTATTTAAAAGGTAGCAGACTGACTCTAGAGCATATCTCCAAAAAGATAGTGGCAAAGAAGCAAAGTCCATCATGGACCGAACCATGTCTAAAAGGGTTCGATTCCTCCTTTCAAACACTCCATTTAATTGAGGTGTCCTTGGAGGTGTCCATTGAGAGAGAATCCCATTCTCCTCAAGATATGTCGAAAAATCATCGAAAAGATAGTCACCACCTCGATCTGATCGAAGGGTTTTGATATACTTTCCAGTTTATTTTTCTACTACATTACGATATCGTTTGAATATTTCAAATGATTCAGATTTATGTCTCATCAAGAAGACATAACCATACCTTGAAAGATCATCTATAAACATAAAAAATAATTGTACCCACCTCTGGCACTAATATTCATAAGTCCGTATACATCAGTATATACCAGACTTAGAATTTCTTTGGCTCGTTCACCTTTTCTAGTAAAAGATGATTTTGTCATCTTTCCAAGAAGACAGGACTCACAGGTTAGTAGCGAATCACATTCACTAATCTCGAGAAGACCCTCACCTTTCAACCTATTTATCCTGTTCTTGTTGATATGACCTAGCCTACAATGCCATAGATACGCTTCGCTGACATTATCTATCTTAGGGCATTTGCTAGATGTGTACACTATACTAACAGGTCACGATAGTACATAAATGCTATTATTCATTTATCCATTCATCACAACAGAACCATTCCAAATAATTTTGCAAATGTCATTCTTTATTGATAGTTCATAACCATACATGGCCAACTAGCCTACAGAAATGACATTCAAAATTAAAGATAGATAATAATGACACTCATTCAAAATGATTGAACAAGACTTGAAAACTAATTTGAGGGTTCCCAACAATAAGACTGGAACTTGGCATCCATTTCTCACGTTCAAGGATCTCTTGCCATCATTGAATCTCCTATTAACTTGAAGTCCCTGCAAATAATTACAACTATGAATTGGACTTCCAGTATCCAATACCCAGTTAGTAGTATCGTAGATAGAGAAATTACGAGGTGTTATTATATAAATATCTTGTCCAGCACTGCCCTGCTGCTTTCTCTTCTTGGACCTGTTCGGGTCAAGGGATGCAATATAAAGAGGATAGTTCCTCTTCCAATGATCCTGTTTCTTATAGAAGAAGCACTCTGCCTGGCTCTTATCAGCCTTCACTTTCTTAACCTAACTGGACCCAGAAGCATTTTGCACCTTCTTCCCTTTATTTTTCTGTTTCCCTTTCTTAAAGGGACGATGCCCTGCAGAGGATCCTCCCACTAGATTTACCACCCGTTTATTAAGTTGGCGGTCTTTCTCATAAGTCTGTAGTAACTCCAATAGACTGTGGTAGTTAACTGCAAGCTTATTCATTATAAAATGATCGAGAAAGTCTAGATAAGAAGAGGGCAGGGAATTCAGTATTGCATCTTTCCTGAACTGTTCATGAAAGGAACATCCAAGCTTGCCTAGATACTCAATCATCTTGATCATATACAATATATGATCGTGACTAAGGTCCCATCAAGCATCCATGCATTGTAGAGAGCATAGGAGACCTTGTACTTCTCAACGTCATCGGTGTACCGAATGACTCCTTCAAATTTTGAAGAATCTCTTCTGGCTAGGCTTCCTCGAATTTGTGACTAAACTCATCATTCATCGCTGCCAACATGATGCATCAGACAGTGGTCCTATCAGAGAGCTATTTCTGATACGTGTCTCTGATGGAACCCTGAGCATTGGGAGCAAGGATTTTAGGTGCCATATCCGATATCACATATAAGATCTGTTCATGCTCCAGGACAATCCTGAGCCTTCGATACCAGCTATCAAAGTTGGGACCCTTGAGCTTCTCATTATCGAGAATAGATTGAAGCGACAAGTTGGTAGACATATAAAAGGAAAACCAAAACTTATTAGTGTATATGAATTATTAACCTAAAGACATGGACTTTAGTCTAAAGGCCCTTTCACTATTTTGTTCAGACTGGTAGACTCTACCTCCAATCCGAGGAATACTATAATTTCTTAGTGGGTATTAGAACCCAATAGATAACACATGAGCCCGACTTTGGCCGGCCCACCCATGTGCATCTAAAGATAGATTCTTTAATTGATTACTTCTCAAAGTAACTTCTAGTATTTAGATTTTGTCCCTATGTGCACTTCAAACAGCCTTTGGGCCTCCTACTGAAGGTCCCGGTTAGGTCCAACCATTAACACGATAAAATTCAATGCTTTCAACCAATGAATAGTCAAGCCCGACTTTGGCCGGCCTACCTGACCATCGTTAAGAGAGTCACACTGAGCCATCATATTAGGAATGGCAATTCCAATAGCCCGATGAACACCTGATCTTTGGATCTGCTGATGAACATCCAACTATTGGACCCATTATCATTTCACTTAATAGAAGGCTAGGACTTAGTTATCCCCATAACTTCATCCTTTTATGGATCTAATAATTTAGAGGGTTTAATTTTAATGTGACAGATGAAATAGATAAGAAGACATGGATCAACCTCCCACTGACTACATTAGTCATGAAAGAGGGTTTAAGAAACTAATAATCCATGGGCACCTAAAATCAGTCAAGATTGATTAACCTTAGGTGACATGGGTTAACACGAGTCAATGAGCTACCCAATCAATTCTGATTGACCATATTGGCCAGGTAAGTGAGATCACGGGATGGGTTCCGTCATTAACTATCTTGCCTTAGACACCAACCGGGTTGGCTGGGTAAGAGGTAGCCCCATAGAACCATGATCAAATACCATACTTATCTTAGACACCAATTGGTTTATTAAACTCGATTAGACTAGCTTAAAGACTTGGGTTGACTACTGAGCCACAAATCAGGTCCATTTAGATTTATGGACTAATCAATCTAACTATTAGAGAGATATATAGAGAAGAAATCCTAACTCAACATTTGATTAGATTAGTTCTTTATTTAATCTATTCATCTAAATTTATGTCTAATCCAATTAAGGACCTAATGAAGATAATCCATGACCCTTAAAGGTTATGAAATGACTTAGAGTCTTTGAATCATATTGCTAGATCACTTTGTCAAACAAGGTAACTTAATTCTTAATTAAGTTCAATAATCTTCATAAATCGAAACAATTTCAATTTATATTGTAAAACAATTTTACAAGCATATAGAATTTGAATTCACTCTTTCAGGGTTTTCTGGTCGAGTCGACTCATGCAGAATGTGAGTCGGCTCGTCTAGAACTAAATACTGACAAATTGTTCTGTTTGCAGAGACGAGTTGGCTCGAGCAAGGATCAAGTCGGCTCATCCAGAACATAGAATAAACAGACTATTCTGTCTATAGAAAATAGTGATTTCAAATTCATGCATTTTACTTGAACTATTCAAAGTATTTAGATCAAATTTCCATAGATTAAAACTATTTTAACCTATCAAATCCCTCACTTTTTTCTTCATAAGGTCATGATGCAGCGGCACCCCTACACGCCATAGGAGAACCCCATTGATTGAAAAATGATGGCCTTCAAATCATACTTCTCTCCTATGACCGGACGGCCATGGTGAATTCACCTTAATCCAAGTACTTTGTGAGAAAAGCTAATGATATCTTAACATGCTACTATTATTATGCTACAGTAACCTGGCTCTGATACCAATAAAAGCTTAAAAGGCATAGCAGGCAGGTAGACTATATTTTTAAACTATTTTAAAGTACATGATAGTGGAAGACTTGGTAGATCGATCAAGTTGATTTTCCAATCTGCCTGCAACATGATCCGATATAATAAAAGTACATGTAGAGATATCAAGAGCAAAGAAGAGGAAAGGGTATGTTACCTTTGACCTTTGGATGTAGGTGATGAAGAGTCGCTGAGCCACATAAATGTCTGGCCTCTACGGGTAGTTCACACCAGGGCTCGATCCCAATCAACTCCCTTGGAGTGCTAGCTCCTCAAGATCCTTGAGGCCAAACTTTTCCTTCCTTAGACCTGCAAGACTTTCTTAAAGCCGTCAGGAAAATTTGGTTAGAGGATAATGGAAAGAAGTAGAAGTGGAACCCTTCCCAACTAACTCTTTCTTCCCGAACCCTAGCTTAATAGCTAGGTAGGCTTACACCCAAAACCTTAATCCTCTCAAACCCCACTCTTAGGATACCTTCCCTTCCTCTCTATGAAAAGCCCAGCAAAAAGTCAAACTCGACCTACCTTGCTGCCCCTACAAAGATACCTATTTATAGTAGCAGTAAAGAGGGAGAGAGATATGGAAGAAGGAGTGATTGGGGGAGAGGGTTATGGGTTGAACCAAATTAGCTCTAGGTTTATATGGAAGAAAATCAGCATTCCAAATAATGCATTCCATAAAAACCTTAGAGCCAATTTTAGCCAAGATCTGAAATTTGAATTCAAAAATTCAAATTTGAATCTTTTAAAGGAAAGTGAGCATGACAAATCAAATCTAATTTGATCCTAAGCCAAATCACATTTGGCTTGACCCATCAGGTTGCAATTATTTTGCAAATAAGTCCTCCAAAATTTACTAATCGAATTAGTAAAAAATCCTCGTCACAGCCAAGTGTCGACTCATGGAAGTGTCGACATTTAGGTCATAGTCAATCATATTGACCCCATAGTGATACCAAACGATTATCAATCATCGATAAGCCTTTAGATCAGGTAGAAACCCCTATAGTGTGTGACCACATAGGTTCGAATACCAAATCGATAGCATTGGAACACTTCCAGTATCAGTTAAAGTCATCATCTAGCAATGATACTCGATGTCCAGATAGGTCAAAGATGTAGAGCAACTCTCTAGAACCTCTGGCATATGGTTACCGCATAATTCATCCCTTTGACCTTATAATGCTTAGGATGATCTAGGATTTGACTGCCAACCCCAATTTAGCACATCCATATCGTGTCTCAACCTTACAAGTTCTGTGACTCCTCATAAGAATTACCCTGGCCAAGGTTTTGCTAAATTAAGATGTAGTGAGTCAGTCACTCCAAATCATTTGGAGGGGTCAATCCCATCTT
This sequence comes from Areca catechu, assembly GCA_021397845.1. Taxonomy (NCBI): domain Eukaryota; kingdom Viridiplantae; phylum Streptophyta; class Magnoliopsida; order Arecales; family Arecaceae; genus Areca; species Areca catechu. The sequence goes on from CM038045.1 coordinate 64,972,134, forward strand.
GATTCACCATTGCTCCACAAGTACTTGACTGTATCCAGAATCATTCCATCACTGGATTAGAAATCCAAGTAGTCCGGTATCAAAGTACAGTGAGTAGCTTGCAAGCTACCATGGTGACCTCAGGTCTGAGGGACACATATACCCATATCCCTTCGTGAGCAACCCTTTGGCAGAAGGGAGCTCTGCAGATGGTCACGTTCAGTGAGACGTCATATATTTCACCTGTATGTCATATCAGTGTCTCTACACTCTTTGGTTAAGAGGACAACACATTAATATGACATACAATAACTTATGCTTGATACATCATTGTCCTATAATAATGTATCATTTAGTTATAAACCATTTTAAGAACTACTCGATACATCCTCTCTGTATCAAATATAATGTAGTTCTAAGGACTCCATCACACAAGAGTTCTTTTCATGAAAATACACATGTGATGAGCATCCAAAGGAATAACTTTTATTCATTTTAAAAATTCATATACAATTACAAAATAGCATAACTATCTATATCCTAGACGATTGGCTTTGGGACACTATTCGCAACAGCGCAGCCACCGGCGACTATCCGATTTAAGGAAAAATCGAAAGAACCCAAAATCAATATCCCTATTATATCATTCCTAGGAGAGATTTAAGGGAGAGGGAACTCACAGGTGGTTGATAAAATCATCAGCCACTCACCGGAGTGGAGGGAGATGGTGGAATAGGGTTGATTATGTGCCTTTAGAGACGATGGAAGGGGATTTTTAAAGAGAAAGAACGAGAGAGTTTTCCTCACCGTACGCGAAAGAACCTTGGTCGATCAGACTTCCTACCCCTCCATAACTCTCCACCGGGTCGAATCTGACTCCCCGACATCCTCCTATCCACGTTCTCTGACAATTTTGGTGGCTAGATAAACATGGGCCCCATCCCCTGTTTTCATATTTTTTTCTGGGTTCGATCTGAAGTTGGCGAAGGCTGCGGACTTCAACCCAATTAGCCCAAAAAAACAAGTGGGCTTCACATTCTCCCCTCCTATAGAAAAGATTTTGGTCTCAAAATTTAACATATATGATTCATAAAATAGCTGAGGATACTTGGCTTGCAAAGACTCTTCAAGTTAAATAATTAATATTCTTATCCAAATTCAGTAATCCCAATAAGAACTTCCATTCTTTCATCATAATATATTTTAAATTAATCCTAATATCTTTAGTCCACCATACTTCCGCTACGCACTTCGATATAAATTTTCAAATCTTTTAATTTTATTAGATAAACTTCTGATAAAGATACCACTTGACATTATAATCTAAACAAAATCCAACCTTCAAATAAAACGAGATCAAAACTATTAAATTTTCTTATCCTTGCTAAGCTTTGAGCATATCATATCAAATTTAAATCTTGATCCACTTTCTATATTTAAAGCCTTTGTATAAAATTGTACCATCCATTTAAGACATCAATAATTTTAGTCCAAGTCCAAACTATTTATGTTTTCCTTGATAATTCGATTAGATAATTTAGATCAACTTTTCTCTTGAAAAGTTAACATTAATTCTAACAAAATAAATGACTTTAAATCAATACTCTTATAAGTAGAATCAATCATATTATTGCTCATAAAATGATTATGCCATGATTCTTAGCATCAATTAACAAACCATCTATAATATTATCCCTTATAGATGAATCCTATATAATTCTTTCTATTACAGTAGTAAACAAATCCATTTGGCCCTGACATGCATCCTCCTTGGAGGCTGGCACGGCCACGTACTTTTCCACCTCGGCCCCACCTCGGCCACGAACAGCTCGGCACCTCGGCCCCACCTTGGCCTCACTTCGGCCGTGTGCGAAGTTCGGTGGTAGTTCAGCTCAACTCGGCACCTCATCCCATGCTGGTCCAGCTCGGCAAGCCCGCACGGCCCAGCTCTTCCACCCATGAGCTCTGCCCGTGGCAGCATGGCTCCAGTTCAGCTCAGCTCGGTCCCGACGCGCATCCTCCTTGGAGGCTGGCACGGCCACATACTTCTCCACCTTGGCCCCATCTTGGTTGTGAGCGGAGTCCTGTTTCTTTGCTGCCTAGTCTGCGCTGAGGTCACCCCAGGTCGGCTCATGCCGCACCCAGCTCGGCACCATGTTCGTGCCTCGGTCCGTGCGCACAGGAGGTGCGTGCACCCAGACTTTTCCGCTAGAAGTCACGCTAGGCACCACGTCTGTACCAGGGCGAACTCGCTTCCCAGGCTCACGCCCGCAGCACGGCTCCAACCTCTCCGGCGTCCCGTCTGCCCGTGGGAGTTCCGTGGGATGCCTCTGCCCTCTCCGGTGCCTAGTCCGCCAGCGGGAGGCCACCGCCCGCTCCCGTGCCTGCCCGTCATGGCTCCACCGTTCCACTGCTCCGGCACCAGCCCGCCTCGACTCTGTCGCTACGGCACTCGCTCGCAGCACGGCTCCGCCCTCTTCGATGTCCCGTCCGCCCGTGGGAGGCCCGCGGGAGGCCACCGCCCTCTCCGGTGTTCCATTCGCGAGAGGCCACCACCCACTCCTGCGGCTCCCAGTTTGGCACGATCGCCTCCGTCTCCGCCAGTGTGAAGTCCCACTCGTGGCTCCAAAGCGGAGCTCTCCGGCTCAAGTGAGGCACCTCGCCCGTGCCAAGGCATGACCCCGCACCAGTCCACCTCCGCGTCCTAGTTCGGCACGCCGCTTCCTAGTTCGGCATGCCCGTATCCCAGTTCGGCATGCCGGTCCCAGTTCGGTACGCCGATCCCAGTTCGGCACGCCGCGTCCCAGTCGGCATTCCCGTCCCAGTTCGGCACGCTGGTCCCAGTTCGGCACGCCCACGTCCCAGTGTGGCACGCCCGGTCGACCCCGGCTTAGCCCATTTCGGTGCCCGGTCACCCACGGGAGGCCTGCACGGTGGCTCCCAGTCCAGCACGGCTCTGCCCTCGCCAGGTCCGGCTACGCTCGATGCAGGTGGCACGCTCCACCTCTGTTCCAGCCTACGGCACGCCTGCATCATGCCCACGACGCACCCGAAGCTGCCCCTGCTCCGCCTTAAGCCCCGCGCCTCGGTCCGGTGCCTCGGCAGGCCTAGCTCCGGTCGGGGGCGCGCCCAGCATGTGCTCGTGGCTCCACCCTGCATCCTCTGGGGGCTACCCTGCATCCCGCTCCAGGTCAAGTTGCCCATGCTCGATCCGCACATGGGGGAAACCCTGCATGCTGTACCTCAGTCCGCACGCCTGCCCTATGCACCTCGGTCCATGTGCATGGAGGCCTCTGTGGACCTCGTTGCGCATGGAAAGGCTCTGCGACCTGGCCTCGCCGTCGGACATCTCGAACCGTGCACACGGGGCCCAGCCTGGCTCATCTAGGCCTGCGTGCCACGGTCCATCTGATACCATTTCAGGTACGTTTCTCAAAGTGCAGGTATGATGGCAGTCCGACATATAAAATCACCATCCCTGCCAGACCTATAGCTGTCTCCTACAAGGGGGGCTATATTAAAGCCTCCAGGTGATAGTTTACACCAATCGAGAAAGGAGTGCCCCATCCAAGACATTGTGCTCCTTCACCAACTTCCTGAACCACCCAGAATAAGAAGGTTCATCAACCCATCTAAGCCTCCCAGGCCTGCAGAAGTCTCACAAGCCTATGCCAAGAAGAACGCACCTCCCTGGACACAAAGAGTCGCTCGTCTACATAAGGCCATGAGGAAGAGGTAAGAAGGGTAAGAAATAACGGACCCTCTCAAGTCCTAAATTATCTTCCATTTATCCTCCATTTTGTTCACCCTCTGGGAGCAGAGAGTTTCCCAAGCTCTCTACCTCAGAGGTCCTCTTTTCCCCTCGATTGTCCTATTGACCTGATCATCGGAGTGTCCTTGCCGGAATCTTCGGCCCAGGTCTCTCCTGTTTTGCAGGTTCGCCCGACGGAGGGAGTCAATTCACGGGGTCGGGGGCCGAGCGCCTAGCGGAAGGGACCCGACGCACCGGAGCTACGGGCCACGATGATCTTGGCGGCAACAGATTGGCGCGCGAGGAAGGGGGGAAGATCCATGCTCCTCAATAGAGTGGGACAGTCATTTCCACCTTTATCCTTAGTCCCGAGGGACGGACCGGGGGCACGGAGATGGGTGCACAAGAACTTCTCCCTCTCTCTCTCGAGGCCCCAAGGAGTGGCCTCGACCAAAAAATCTTGAGCTGTGAAGGTGCATCACCACCCTTGACAGGGCAGCAGGTAGCAAGTCAAAGATGGAGCCACCTCCCGGCGGTGTCACCTTCCAGGAGCCCCACTAAAGAAAAAGAAAAAAAGAAAAGAGAGAAGAAGAGAAAAAGAAGAAAGGGAGGAAGGGTCTGACCATCGTGAAGAAGGAAGAAATCCATGCAACGGGCTCTCTCCCATGTAACAGAGCCTCGTTCTCCCATGCAACGGAAGCTTCCTCCCATGCAACAAGGTCTTCTCCTCCCATGCAGTGGAGTCCCATGCTCCTGTGCAATAGTTCTCCTCCTCCATGCGATGGAACCTCGCTCTCCCATGCAGAGGAGTCTTATTCTTTCCTAAGGAAGAGCTCCTACATCATCATCAACGGGGCTCCCTCCCATGCAACAGAGCACTCTCCTCCATGCAACGGAGTCCTCTTCCCCCATACGGAGGTCTATTCTCCCATACAGAAGAGTTTTATTCTTTCTTAAGGTAACTCCTCCCTCCGCTATCTTTGCAATGCAAGAAACTATGTTTTAGTTCTGCAGGAAGACCTCCTATGATGTCATCAACGGAGCCCTCTCCCATGCAACGGAACCTCAAGCTCTCAGGCAATGGAGCCTCATGCTCCCATGCAACGGAGCTCTCTCCTCCATGCAACAGAGCCTCTTCCTTCCATGCAAGGGAGTCCTTCTGCTCCTAGGCAACAGGATCTCCATCTCCTCCATACAACGGGAGCCTCATTCCTTCCATGCGATGAAGTCATCTTCTCCATGCAACGGGAGTCTCATCTCCTCCCATGCAACATGAGTCTCATACTTCCATGCAACGGACCCCCACTTCCATACAACGGAGTCCTCTTCCCCCATACGGAGGTCTATTCTCCCATGCAGAGGAGTTCTATTCTTTCTTAAGGTAACTCCTCCCTCCGCTATCTTTGCAATGCAAGAAACTATATTTTAGTTCTGCAGGAAGACCTTCTATGACATCATCAACAGAGCCTCAAGCTCCCATGCAAAGGGGTTCCATGCTCCCATGCAACAGAGCCTCCTCCTCCATGCAATGGAGCCTTGTCCTCCCATGAAAAAGAGTCTTATTCTCTCCTAAGGATCTCATTCCTCCCATGCAACGGAGCTCTCTCCCATGCAACAGGATCTCATTTCTCCCATTCAACGGAATCATCTCCCTCATGCAATGGAGCTTCCTCCCATGCAGTGGAGTCATTTTCCTAGTGCAACGGAGCTTCCTCCCATGTGATGGAGTCGTTTCTTTCATGCAACGGAGGCCCATCCTCCCACGCAACGGAGCCTTGCTCCCCCATGCAACCGAGTTCTATTCTTCCATGCAAATGAATCCCCTTCTCTCCTGAGAGGATGGCCGGCAAAGTTGATCCCGGCCCGCTCAAGGAAGAAACATATTTTTATCTATTCATATGACCAGAGCTCAACATGTAACTCCTTCTCTGCTACATTTACACAATGAAAAAATGTATTTCAATTCTACAGGAAAAGCTCTCGCAAGCTCTCCAACGCCTCAAGGTGGAAAATATCAGAGGTCCCGCGCCAAAGCCAAGAAGCTGTTGAAGCTCTGCATTCAAGCCAAGAGTCAATCAAGCTTCTCGATAAAATAGAGCTAAAGCCAAGCTCCCTAGTGGAGCCGAGCTCCTCACCAAAGTCAAGCTCTTTGATAAGACCGAGCTCCCTGCTGAGGTCAAACTCCCGTTGAAGATGAAGAAAACTAACCCCCACTATTGCTGGGGAAAGCAATGAACGAAGCATGATTCCCAAAAGGAAGAAGCAGTGAAGGCCCAGTCACTTCATGCACATCATGCGAGATTGTGGAGTGGGATTTTGTCCTCCACACCATGCAATGGGCCTTCCATAACACCATCGTCACCAACATCATGAACATTCTCGACCGTTGGGATGCACAAGGCTAACCAACACGGGAAGCTCCGGAGGCCCAACCGTTTATGGCTCGCCACCTAGCATGGCGAACCAACGGCTCTGCCACCTCATGAAGGATATAAGAATTGATCCCTCCTCAATAATTAAAGTTCCCTTTCAGTGCAAATTTTACTCTTCATCATTACAGGAGCTCGCCCGTTTGACTTTGAGTCGGACGAAGGAAGCCCGGAACCCAGTTCCGGCACAACGGAACCCAGTTCTGGTACAAAATCCCAGAGTCCAGTCCGGATGAAAGCTCGAAACCCAGTTCCGGTACAATGGAACCCAATTCCGGTATAAAATCCTGGAGTCCAGTCCAGATGAAAGCCCGAAACCTAGTTCCGGCATAATAGAATCCAGTTCCGGTATAAAATCCCGGAGTCCAGTTCGGATGAAAGCCCGGACCCAGTTTCAGCACAACGAAACCCAGTTCCGGTATAAAACCCCGGAGTCCAGTCCGGATAAAATCCCGGAACCCAGTTCTGGCACAACGGAACCCAGTTCCAGTATAAAATCGCAGAGTCCAGTCCGGATAAAAGCCCGGAACCCAGTTCTGGTATAAAATCCCAGAGTCCAGTTCGGATGAAAGCCCGGAACCCAATTCTGGCACAACAAAACCCAGTTTCGGTACAAAATCTCGGACTTCAGTTAGGAAGGTGGCACGGAACCCAGTTCCCCCACTTGATCCCGGACTTCAGTCTGGAAGGTGGTGCAGAACCCAGTTCCCCCACGTGATCCCGGACTTCAGTCTGGAAGGTGGTGCGGAACCCAATTCCCCCACGTGATCCCGGACTTCAGTCTGGAAGGTGGCGCAGAACCCAGTTCCCCCACATGATCCCGGATTTCAGTCTGGAAGGTGGCGCGGAATCCAGTTCCCCCACATGATCCTGGACTTTAGTCTGGAAGATGCCTCGGAACCCAGTTCTGGCATGAAGGCTCGGACTTCAGTCCGCGTGTTATCCCTTGAGTTCCTCCGCCAGGATGGCTCCCCCGAGGTCGAGCATTGCTCCCTCGAGGTCGAGCATCTGGCCTGAGTTGAACTCCTGCTCCTTTGAGTTCCTCCGTCAGGATGGCTCCCTCGAGGTTGAGCGTTGCTCCCTCGAGGTCGAGCATCTGGCCTGAGTCGAACTCCTGCTCTTTGAGTTCCTCCGCCAAGATGGCTCCCTCGCGGTCAAGCATTGCTCCCCCGAGGTCAAGCATTTGACCGGAGATGATTTTTCTCTCTCCTGCTCCTTAGGTTTCTTCAGCCAGGATGGCTCCCATCTTCTAGCAACTTCAATACCTTCATCAAAGGTTCCGACGGATATTCTAAACTCGGCCACATCAATTATATGCCCAGTCATATATGCGTGCATCCAAGTTGTGCACCTCACCAACCTCTGCCTCCATGGCACCATCCTCTATCTGGTCAAAGAGGAGTCAGACTGAAGTACTGGCACCGTCATGATACAACTAACTCAAGGTCAAAACACCTACAAGCAAGTAAGTTTCAAAAAACAACACCTTCTAAGTTGTTTTGCAGGACGCTCCTTGTTCATGAAAAGGACAACCAAACTTGATGCCTTCACTTAGGCCTTCAAAGACCAACAGCTAACCTCTGGTAAGTTCAGTCCCATTTGGCGACTAACTTCTTGCAACCAGTATAGATCCCGCTAAGGCGCAAAGCCGAATGGATGATAGTACTCCCTTTATCCAAAAACGAAGATGTTTTGGACACAGGGAGTGAGTGCATATGTTACAGTAGTAAACAAATCCATTCGGCCCTGACATGCATCCACCTTGGAGGCTAGCACGGCCAAGTACTTCTACACCTCGGCCCCACCTCGGCCACGAACAGCTCGGCACCTCGGCCCCACCTCGCCCTCACTTCGGCTGTGTGCGAAGTTTGGTGGTAGTTCAGCTCAGCTCGGCAAGCCCGCACAGCCCAGCTCTTCCACCCATGTGCTCTGCCCGTGGCAGCATGGCTCCAGTTCAGCTCAGCTCGGTCCCGACGCGCATCCTCCTTGGAGGCTGGCACGGCCACATACTTCTCCACCTTGGGCCCATCTCGGTTGTGAGCGGAGTCTCGTTTCTTTGCTGCCTAGTTTGCGCTAAGGTCGCCCCAAGTCGGATCCTGTCGCGCCCAGCTCAGCATCACGTTCATGCCTCGGTCCGCATGCACAAGAGGTGTGTGCACCCAGACTTTTCTGCCAGAAGTCACGCTTGGCACCACGTCCGTGCCAGGGCGAACCCGCTTCCCAAGCTCACGCCCGCAGCATGGCTCCGCCCTCTCTGGCATCCCATCCGCCCGTGGGAGGCCCGCGGCATGCCTCCGCCATCTCCGGTGCCCGGTCCGCCTGTGGGAGGCCACCGCCCGCTCCCACACCTGCCCGCCTCGGCTCCGCCGCTCCGGTGCTAGCCCGCCTCGGCTCCACCGCTTCGGCGCTCGTTCGCAGCACGGCTCAGCCCTCTCCGGTGTCCCGTCCACCTGTGGGAGGCCCGCGGGAGGCCTCCGCCCTCTCCAGTGTCCCGTCCGCGGGAGGCCACCGCTCGCTCCTGCAGCTTCCAGTTTGGCACGGCCACCTCCGACTCCGCCCGCACGAAGTCCCACTCGTGGCTCCGAAGCGGAGCTCTTCGGCTCAAGTGAGGCACCTCGCCGGTGCCAGGGTACGACCCCGCGCCAGTCCACCTCCTCATCCCAGTTAGGCATGCCACTTCCCAGTTCGGCACGCCTGCATCCCAGTTCGCCACGCCAGTCCCAGTTCGGTATGCTGGTCCCAGTTTGGCACGCCGCATCCCAGTTCGGCATGCCCGTCCCAGTTCGGCATGCCCGTCCCAGTTTGGCACGCCCACATCCCAGTGCGGCACGCCCGGTCGACCCCGGCTCAGCCTGCTTCGGTGCTCGGTCACCCGTGAGAGGCCTGCACGGTGGATCCTAGTCCAGCACGGCTCTGCCCGTGCCAGGTCTGGCTGTGCTCGGTGTAGGTGGCATGCTTAGCCTCCGCTCCAGCATGTGGCACGCCCGTGGCTCGCCCGCGGCACGCCCATGGCACGCCCGCATCATGCCCACGGCGCACCCGAAGCCGCCCTGTTCCGTATGAAGCCCCGTGCCTCGGTCCGGTGCCTCGACAGGCCCAGCTCCGGTCGGGGGCGCGCCCAGCGTGTGCTCGTGGCTCCACCCTGCATCCTCTGGGGACTACCCAGCATCCCGCTCCAGGTCAAGTTGCCCATGCTCGATCCATGCATGGGGGAAACCCTGCATGCCATGCCTCGGTCCGCACGCCTGCCTCATGCACCTCGGTCCACATGCATGGAGGCCTCTGCGGACCTCGCTGTGCATGGAAAGGCTCTGCGACCTGGCCTCGCCACGGGACATCTTGAACCATGCACACGGGGCCCGGCCTGGCTCATCTAGGCCTGCGTGACACGGTCCATCTGATACCATTTCATGTATGTTTCTCAAAGTGCAGGTATGATGGCAGTCCAACATGTAAAATCACCGTCCCTGTCAGACCTATAGCCGTCTCCTACAAGGAGGGCTATATTAAAGCCCCCAGGTGACAGTTTACACCAATCGGGAAGGAGTGCCCCATCCAAGGCATTGTGTTCCTTCACCAACTTCCTGAACCACCTAGAAGAAGAAAGTTCACCAACCCATCTAAGCCTCCCAGGCCTGCAGAAGCCTCACAGGCCTATGCCAAGAAGAACGTGCCTCCCTGGACACAAAGGGTCATACGTCTACATAAGGCCAGGAGGAAGAGGTAAGAAGGGTAAGAAATAACGGACCCTCTAGAGCCCTAAATTATCTTCCATTTATCCTCCATTTACCCTTTGGGAGCAGAGAGTTCCCCAAGCTCTCTACCTCAGAGGTCCTCTATTCTCCTCGATCGTCCCACTGACTTGATCGTCGAAGTGTCCTTACCAGAATCCCCGGCCTAGGTCTCTCCTGTTTTGCAGATCCACCCGATGGAGGGAGTCGATTCACGGAGTCGGGGGCCGAGCGCCCAGTGGAAGGGACCCGACGTACCGGAGCTACCGGCCACGACGATCTTGCGGTAACACTTTCAATACCCATTTCCTCGCTCAATGCAACATCAGTAGCAAGGCAATCTAAATCTTCTCATAGATCTTAAATTTGACTTGGAGTCCAACATTTCCAATAATCTCCAACATATATATGAAAGATCAAGTAATCACATCTAAAACTATTAACATATACCATGAAAGATTCTATCAAGATGTGCATACCATAACCACATAATATCATTTAATCCACTAATTGCAAATTACAAATCTATGCATTATCCCAAACATATTTTTCATTACATGTTTTCAATAATAATCCACATAAAGTTTCATAAAAAAATCACCTTCTTAATATCATTAAACTCTTTCATAACCTACATCCTAACATCTTCTTACAACAATCCCAAAATTTATAATCTAGTAATTAACAATAAAACTTGCAAGCTATCATGATCTTCATCCATATTATTTAATTAATAACTAGATATACATATTTAGCATACCATAACATATTATACTTCCAATCCACTATTTCTGAAGCTCGATCAAACCCATTTATCAGAGATGAAGATATATCTTATATAGCTTTTCAATATTTATAATATGTTTACTTATCATGATCAAATAGTATAAATCATTCGGTCCTTTTTACTCATCCAAGATCAATCTCTCTACTTATATTAGAGACAAAAATCATGTTCTTCTTTTGCACTAGTCATATGCCAAATCCTATGCAAATACCTAGAGATTAGAAATCCAAACTTTTAATCCATTCTTACAACTTTTATCATATTCCGACTGATCATAATACTAAATCTAAATATCTCTTAAGTCACAGTCCATAGTGATCATAATTTAAATTTTAATATCACTCAATTCATATCCTAATTACTTATGTCACAACCTAAGTGATCATAATCTAGGCTTCGATATCATTTAGTCATGCTTAATAATCATCATGTTAATTTCTAATTACTTAGATCACAATATATAATTATATCAAAATTAGATTTCCAAAATAAATCAAATCCATAATATAACTCAAAATTTACATCCTTATATCCATTGTCTAGCCTCGATGATATTCTTCCAAAAATTAAGCTAGGAGAGTTTAATCTAACATTTTATTCATGCAAGTCTTCTATATTTAGCAAAATCTTTGAGACTATAATATACATCTATTAAAAAAAATTAAATAAACTTTTAGTAATGATAACTATTCTAAAATATTTAATCAAAATCCTAATTCTATCATACTCTTACTAACTAAATTATCTTGATCTTAAACCTTTGCTTTGATGCCATTAAATCTGTCATGCCCCTACCCGAAGCTGAGCCAAGCATATGACAAATGGTCGCATATCCTTAGAATTCAATCCTATCGAATATGCAAGGCCTATCCTACTAATCAATAATCAAGCAGTAATATAAAATAAATTCACTAATTATTTATTAGTTCTAAAATTTACCATCAAGATTAACAGGTAGGTAAAATTCAACTAAAATTTAAGAGAAGTCATAAACTAAGGGATTAACACCAAACCCTAGTTCCTCACTAACTGGTTCCAAAGCCCAATTGATCTTCCACATCTATAACAAAAATATAGAAAAATAGGGGGTGAACTATACAAGCTCAGTAAGTTATCATCACATTTAATATATGCATAAATATGATAATAATAAATTTTAAATATATACAAATCATACATCACATAACAACCAGCTCATAACAAAATAAACTGCAACATCACATTAATATAATATGCACATTCAATTACAAACGACACGACTATGGATGGCCAACTATTTACTTTACTCTTCTAATCCTTCTGGCTATGGCCACGATCGACCCATGGCTAGTCCCGAAAGAGAATAGAATCCTGACTACACATACCAAAACTGGTCATGTGCGAGTGATCGCCCCACTGGAGGCCCGGAAGGAAACTAACTCTGATATCACACGAGAAAACATGCATCCTCAGCATGTGCCAGCAATTGCCATGCATGGCTAAAAATAAAAGGCAACTAGCTCTTGACTACACATACTGTACATCGATCATGAGCTAGTGATCACCTACTGGAGGTCCGAAAGGAGACTGGATCCTCGTGTGATCATAGTCGAACTAGAGAGCGTCAACACCAACACACATGACAATGAATGCAACCCAATATAGTCAAACTATACCACACACATTTAACAATGCACAAAAATCATAACATATTTAGCATATAATACTAGAGATCAAGACCTAAATCTTAAATAACTTACTTGAAATTGATTCTATCAGAAACACGCGACCAATTTAGATAAATCTTAAATCTTCGACACTCCCATACTGATAAAGGTAATGAAGGTTCTGATAAAATAAGTTAAATAATTAATCTGAATCTATAAAAGAAATAAGGTAAGAGATTTTTCGATCTAGTCTAGGTTAGGCTCAATTTAGATATCTATTTAGGTCCGGTTGATGGGAATCAGGTTAATCAACAAGAAAACAGTCTAAATACCCAAATTAATTTCATAAAATTTATTTATTTATTTATTTTTTTTTCTTCTCTCTTCTCTATCTCTTCTCTTCTCTCTCCATTTCTTTCTCCTCTTCTTCTTTCTTCTCTTCTCTCTCTTCTTCTCTCTCTTTTCTCTTTCCTCCTCTTTCTCTCTTCTCCTCTCTCTCTCCCTCTTTTTCTCTTTCTCTCTCCTCTTCCTCTCTCTTTCTCCTCTCTCCTCTTCTCTTTCCTCTTCTCTCACTCCCTCTCTCTCTTCTTCTCTCTCCTCTTTTTCTCTCTCTATCTTCTCTCTCTCCTCTTTTTTCTCTCTATCTTCTCTCTCCTTTTTTTTTTTCTTTTTCTCTCTCTCTCTTCTCTTTTTTTTCTTCTTTCTTTCTTCTTCCATCGGCTCCCTCCTTGACTCGGTCGAGCAGGCCTCCCATGGTCATCAGAAGCCATGGAAGGTGGTGGACAGGGAAGAGAGCTTGTCGGCTTGGCCGGATGGAGGGGGTTGGGTGGTGAAGTCACCGACGACCGTCCGGCTTAAGGAAAAACCAAAAGAACCCAAAATAAATATCCCTATTATATCATTCCTAGGAGAGATTTAAGGGAGAGAGAACTCACCGATGGTTAATAAAATCATTGGCCGCTCACCAGAGAGGAGGGAGATGGCAGAACAGATCGATTGTGTGCCCTTAGAGATGGTGGAAGGGATTTTTAAAGAGGAAGAACGAGAGTATTTTCCTCGCTGTATAGGGAAGAACCTCGGTCGATCAAACTTCCTACCCCTTCACGACTCTCCATCGGGTCGAATCTGACTCCCTGACGTCCTCTTATCTGCGTTCTCCGGTAGTTTTGGTGGCTGGATAAACAGGAACTCCGTCTTTTGCTTTCATATTTTTTTTCTGGGTTCGATCTGAAGTCGGCGAAGGCTGCTGACTTTAGCCCTATTAGCCAAAAAATAAGTGGGCTTCACAGTAATGAACTTTCTTTTTAAAAAAATTATAGCTAAATTTTATAAAATATTAATGAATAATTAAGATAAAATATTAAATAGTGATATTATTATAATATTTATATTGATAAAATAATTTTATTAATATTAAAATTTTGAATTTTTTAGAAGGCGGTGGCGCGTTCGTGGAGCCAAACCGAAGGAAGAGCAAAAGAAAGGTTGGGCGAGGCCACCCGGCCTCGAATAGGAGGGGCCTTAGCTCTGGATCCCGCCTGCTTGCAGAAATGAATGGATTAAAAGGGGGACTAGGTTCTATTGCAGGCCAGGGGGAGGGCGTTGTTGAAGAATTTTGATAAGGTGAGCATTTTTAATAAAGAGCGCGGGAGGCCTCCTAGCATGAAAAGAAATGAAGGGTGTGTTGAATGACGTTTTGTAATGACTCGAGATTTTTTCACGAAATAGCTAAACTTTTTATTTCAATCTTTTTTTTAAAAAATGAATTTATTTATCATCAAGAAAAAAGTTATAAAAATTCTGCATCTTAAATCAATGGGATGGGGACATGTGGGATAGTTATATTGAATTTATCTCTATATTTTTTATTTATCAAAAAAAATATTTTTACAATTTAATTTTTAAAAATATTTTTTAAAATATTTATTTTGAATTCCCAGCCAGCCTATCCGTTATACTCGGGATAATATAATATACCGTACTATATTTATTTATTCCAGTAAAACGATAGCCTTTATTTTAATTTATAAGTAGTCTCCTACATCCTACTAAGATTTTTGTCGCGGCATCAATGCATGGTATCCATAATATATTATTCGATGCATGCGATTATTCTACCGCAATAAACCCTCCGGACCGGGTACACACATGACCGTCTTTTTCGCGTCCGATAGAAGAAAACGTATCAGATGCCGTTAGCCGGCCATTGGAACGAGAACACGCCTCGTGAGGAGAGCACATGGGACGGTGGAGTTTGGTGTGGGGTTGAGATTGATAGAGGATGGAGGAAATGGTCCGGGCCTAAATGGTAGGGGATTGGGATATCATATCTCTTTCATGAGATTCTGTATTTCCTCCACCGTATATGTATCTTTTTCTTAATTTCATGTCCTATCTGGAGGGAGGTCCTCTATTCCAACCAAAGGTGCTGTTCCGGTCCTTGTGACGGTGATCATAAAAAAAAAAATGATGCAATATCAACTACCCTAATAGAAATTTTCTTCATATCTATGTCCATCTTTAATGGGATTTCACCCCATGATGTTCTTATGCTAGCTGAATTGCAGTTGTAGATGTACATTGCTGTGCTATTACAACATCCATCTCTCTATCCCACTACATTTAATGCATAAAAGTAGTTGTCAAAACGGAGTTGCAAGCAATGATTGATAAGTTGGAAGTTGAAAAAGATAGAATAATTGCGAGAAAACATGGTACTTTTATAGATATTAAGATCAATTAGAATGTCTTGGAAGAATGGGAAGGATCCAGGGGTCACATCCCCTCTATTTAGCCATCAATGGATCAGTATTCGATTGTTACTTGGGCATTTAAAAAAAGGTTTTTTTTTAAAAAAAATTCTAAATTTGGATGATTAGAGTGTTATAGTTGATGGTTATATTTCTATCTAAAATATGCGGTTCTGGTTTTAGTTTCTTTGTTAAATGAGAATCAAATAGATTACAGCGTTTTATTAATAAGAAAGGTGTGGATATAGTACCATGTACATTTAGATAAGATTGAACCTAATAAATTATTGAAGAAGACTCGAATAATTTCTCTATAGCTACAGCGAAAAAAAAAAAAAGATGGATGTGAACTTTACATCCATTTGGTTTATGAGTTATCCACATCAGACCATCAATTGTCCACCTTGAATGCATGATGAATCAATAAATAGAAAAGACCATTCATTTGCAAGTCTTTGATGTTTGACTCATACTCCATGTATTTATGGTTTTTGAGAAGGGGTGCATCATCTTAGCTTTGCTCAACAACAAAACAAGAATTTTGATTGGAGTGGAATGGTGTTCATGGAAGACCTTGACGTTTTAATTTGAAAGAAAATGATATTTATGGGTCCTTGTGGAAATCACCATTTGTCATTCATGATGTATTTATTATTTTGTGAGAATGGAGTGGGGTTGTAACTCCTCACCCTGTCATATACTTGCACACCCTCCATCTATTTGAGGAAGGGTTGATGCCCTTAGACGTTGAACCGTTACCCCTTGCCTTAAGTGGGACAGGATGGTACCATCTGAACTAATGTTTGGTGATGCCACAATTTATGTTTTTTTTTTTAAAATTTTAGGTTTAGTTAAGTTAATTTTCTTATTTTTGCTAGACAAGGACTTGAACCACACACCCCTAGTTGATGAAGCATCATAAGAGTTCAAGATCTCAGTATAAAGTAAAACCTAATTCAATACACTAATTAAATTGAATTTGATATATTTCCCACTTTATTAATTAATACTAGCTTGAGGGAAAAAATCATTGCATCCATTTCTTTTTTTGGAAATTGAAAGATCTTATTAGGCTGATAAAGATCTTCCACCGCTATCTAAAGACCTAGCATGCCTCCTTGCAAGATTGTGTTTTTAACCAAGTTGAAGAAACAAAATTATACTCCATTCAGAATGTAGATTTTCATCTACTTGGCAAACAAAGATAGAAAGTTTATTTTGCCAATACAATTTGAAGATTGCTCCATTGATTAGCACTTGCCAAAATTAATGATATAGGCAAGAAAATGGTCTGTTGGATCTAATATAATTTTCTATGTCTGTGGTGGAACATAGGTGGCATGCCATTTTTTTTCACAAATTTAAAATGAACAAGCAATATATTAAATATAAGATTTTGAAAAGTTCTTAATTTGATCAGCATGCGATTCGACCAAATATATATTGACATGCATATCACTCATAAAAAAAGCATAAATATTTCAAGTGCATGCGAACACCATCATTGCAAAGTGGGTTCTATAATACATTGCACCATATTTAACGAGAACAAACATGTGGATGTTTCCATATTCCCTTGCATCATAATTAAAAGGTTGCTGAACCATGTAATCCACATGAGCTTCGATAAATTTGTCTCGCTTAGGGCGATAAATATTTGTGTGTGTGGATGCTATGGTTCCTTCTCAACTTTATTTTTCTAATTACTAGGAGCTTGCAAGGATAAGGGTTTTTTTTGACCATTATCAGCACCTGGATGTAGTCCTGATGCTCCATAAAATATAAAATTAGGTATAGATTTGGATGATTTGTGGGAGAATGTCTGATTGGTAAATGTTAGAGCCGAACTTTTGGCATTGATTGCATTGCCATGGGCCATATAACGTGTGACCCACCCACATGTTGCACATGACATGCACATTTGCTTGCTTGGTGCAAAGTCATGGTCCAAAAAATTTGAGCAGTTGTGTTTGCTTTCAATTTTCCACCTAACTACCTTCCCTCCATACATACATGTGGCCTCCCTTTATAATTAATTACAAAAAGGATTACTATTACTAAAATTTCCACCCTCACCCTCTTTATCTTACAAGAGGGTAACTAGATCTTTCCCTGTTTTTGTGAAAGGTAAGCTTAGTATTATTGATAAACTATGATACTGGCTTCACCCTTGTTTGTTTACAAGTAACATAGCACCAAATTCCATCCAAGATTGCAACATTCTCCAATACAATTTGAAGAAAAGGAAACACATCATCCTATATTAATAAACCAACTAGATGGTTGAGCTATGAGTCCATTATATGTTCTCCCTATACATGATGCAGAACAGATCAGTTGGCATAGATTGATGATAGAATGGTTTTGAACATGAAGGTAATAGACAACAACAAAGTGCTCCAAATAGGATCGAGCAATATACAATGGTTGGCATAAGGCTCATATAGTCCTATGGAACTAACTACCATTATAGGGACTGTTGGTTTTTGCTCAGGGTTTGCAAGATTGGAGGGTTAGAGACTGCATACCACGAGGTAAAGATATCCCTTGGGACAGGGGGATTTTATGCACCACGGATAGCCCTGGAACGTGGAGTGGTGGATAGAAATTGATATGCCATTTTGTCCAGTTTCTGTGAATCCTTTGGACGATTCCTAATACGCATGGTGCCAAAAGCCTCGCAAACCACCGGCCCCTGACACAAGAAACCACAAAAATGCTGCTTTCTTTTGGTCTCAAAATCCCTAAAGATCTCCTGCAACAATATCCAGTCACCGTGCTCGCTTCACATCAACCAACTCCACCGCAGCACAAGTAATGACCACTTTTGTTCACAGGCAGGCAAGGCTTATTGATGATCTACAGCCAAACCACTTATTTCTCAAGAAAGTATATATGTACATGAGCAAGAGCATATATACATACATGCATATTACATATATATATATATATATATATATATATATATATGAACTTAGTTATATTCGGATATATAGTCAGGTCAAAATTTTATAACGAAGATCTTACACCAATAATCCAGATCATTCGATGTGATAGACTATATCAAAATTATTTATCAAAAATTATATAATTTAAAAATTATATATATATATATATATATATATATTTGATTTGGCTCTTAATCATAAGCAGAAAGTCCTTGTTAATGTAAAAGAGACATGACAACATGTTAAATTCGGACTTATTCGATCCGTTTCATCAATTTAGCAAGCATAATATGTACACATCGGGTTGCGGTCGGAGCTGGTTGTAATATACCGATCGAAGTAGCAAATGATTAATCTTGTATGCAATGGTCGCGATCAAGGCAGGACCGTTTTTACTATTGTTGCATCATGAAAGCGTTTTGCGATCCGCTTCTTATTCTTTGGTGGACCCAATTGGAAATCAAGTGATCGTTGCAGTGGGACCACGCATGGAAACAATTCAATGCGATACTAAGTCGAGCTTGCTGTACATAAAATCAGATTTGTATAAAATGCTTGCTTGATCATTGGATGAAACCATGGGATTCGACTCTTGGTTCATAATCATCGACATGTTAAGGGATGGAGAATGTCACCATCATTCATCAAAAATCATACATGGGCACATAATCCATGACGAATGATACTGGTACTCTTTCTCCTAATTTTATCCATGAACCAGTTGGTCCACAGTGTACGCAACCGTGACCACCACGATGACGATGATGGATACCGGCCCACTGAGGGCATTAAGTCATGATAATCTGCACCACCAACAACCGATGCCGATGGGCACCAAGATTGGGGCAGACAACCGGACCATCCAGTCTTTGCTTTCGATCACCAACTCTCGTTACATTGTCTTGTAAATTTTAATGCAAATGAAAGCAGCGACAACTGATATAGCCTCGATAGAAATAGAAACTGAAAGAATCACTAAGCGATGTTAACGGTGATGCAGGTTTTGTAATCAGGTTTTAAGAGATCAGTGTTCTTTTACAGTCTTTTGAAGCTATATAATATATATATATATATATATATTATATTATGATAAGCCAATTGATTTGATTTATAAAAGATCATAATAAGCTGAAGGATAAATGAAAGATCGTGTCGAGTCTAAAAACTAGTGAGACGATAATCGGCTTACTGTCTTTGCTGATCTATAAAGTTCGGTTCACTCACAAACGTCGACCAACTTCAAAAAGAATGAGGACGGCAAAAAAAGAGTTGTTTATTCTACCAGAATAATAATCAATTGTTATAATATGCTCATGTTAGTTTTCGATGTAATAACGTCGAAACTAACTGCAAGAAGTCCTTTCAACTAATTCTGTTAAGACAAATATAAATCGTAAGAAGGAAACCATATCCGGTAGAACCTCCGGGAATAAGTAAGAATAGCTAGCCGAAGTATTCTCTCATTCATGTCTATCTTTCATGAAATTTTGTATGCGTTGTTTGAATCCTTTCCGATTTAAGTATCGGAGTGTCCTTCGCCGAAAATTTTTTAATGAATGGATTTGTTTTGTAGGATCCCGAAGAAAATTTGATCAGACGAATTTTAATTATACGGAATGATCACTTGGATTCGATGATAAATATATTATATATGTATTGGGATGCAAGTAGTGTACGTAGTAGATTGGATGGTAGCTTTTGTTGCAACCATGAAGGGTCAGTGATATGGGGTTCTCGTGCTTCCATTACCATGCCTCTCGGTGATATTTCTATGGCTAGGGCTGTATAAAATTTTGCCATTTGCTAGGGGATGGGAGGAATCTTATAGCTAGTGATGATGCTAGTTGGTGTGGCCTGCCAAAAGAGAAGACAAATGAATCCAATGCTTCGTCCGGAGCATTTTCTTCGCATGCAATCCTCAAAATTTGCTTGGATTTCTAATTGCACAAAGATGTCTTGATGCGAACAAAGCTCGGGTGGCATAGATTAGGAGCCTATACCTGCATCATTTGTCTCCATGAAACGTGCTAAGAGGTTTTTCGGTTTCCAAAGATCAATCCATTCAAAAAAGAAATATGACATGTTTCATCTGCAACCAGGAGACAACAAGTCACTTCATCATGGACATCCAACAGCAAGACACGAGAATCTAAGATTAAGCAAAGATGATGACCCGATGATATAATAATTTCTACAACCAGCCAAAACCTACTCAGTTGATGTGACATCAATAGTCTTGATTCCGAGCACCATGACCGAAGAACATGACATACAGACAACTTTCAAGGTCATAGTTAGCATGCTGTCCATTTCAAGATGTTTTAAGCGTTATCAAAAGAAATTATAATTTTGTTCACCAAAAAATAAAAAAAAATTAAAAAAAAAAGATTATAATGCATTCCCTAGAAGCTACCTGAAATAATAATCCTCAAATCCCTGTGATTTAGATGAAAATCCTGGTCCCCATTCTCGGGCAGCTTCTTGGTGGGGGTCTAAATTGGATTCATTGTACCAAGCTAGTATAGTTACATCCATCAAAATTAGAAAATAAAATATGTATAAAATTAGATTAATGAATATCTATCATAGCAGTTCATACCGTAGTTCCTGTATGATGGGCTATGTATATTAACCATCTAGTTTCCAGCATGATTAACTTATCCATGAATGTTTGTCATCTAATATGATCATGAAGTTACTTTGATTCTTCTTCGGCGATCCTGAATCAAAGGATGAGAACCATTGTCTAAATTTGAAGAACCGATGCGTAGAGTGCTCTTTGAAAAACTAGTAAATCACTTCGCTCCATAAATTTTCCAACTAGTAGGAAACAATTTACCTTGCCGCCGACGGCAATGGTCATTGGTTGCACGTGTATGTGTGAAGCCTGGCCCAAATCAGGCCCATTTTGGGCTAAAGTTAGCCCGCCCGGTTGATTTAAAAAGGAATCCGGTGTTAAAAGAGTAAGTCTTTGTGCACCATGTGCGGTGCGAACATTTTCAAGTTAGTCTGCACCATTTTTTTTTCATCGGTCCACATAGATTCAAGTTGGTATCATGGGATAGGATGCGATGTGCATTGAATATTGGGAGAGTGGTGTCTGTTATCAACGTGAGAGAGAGAGTCAGCATTTTTTAAAAAGTTTTGGATGAACTAAAATGCCTTTTCCCTCTCAAATATTTTTTCCTCTTGGATACTACAAAGAGCCAAAACCTACATGGTAGGGAGTTCATTTACGCCTCCTTGAGCTGGAAAAAGAGGATGGCGATGAAGACGAAGAAGAAAAAGGCATCGAGAGTCTAATGTTTGCCTCACCACCTCACGCGATCCCTTTTCATGCTCGGGTAATTACTTTGTATCCTCTGCCTTCCTCCCATTCTCTCTCACCTTATCATCGTTCTCCCCATCTCTCTTCGGCACAAAGCTCGCATCCCTATTCCTCTTTATCCCCACCAACTGCATAGAGAAAAGATAGAATAAAATGATAAATATATGCCAAAATTAGGGTGTCATAATACTGTTTCGGTCATTTTGAATAATCTTATAGCATCCGTGATAATTTTATTACATTCTGGGAGTCATAAACCAAACACGGATGACATGTATTATAGGTAAAAGAGGTTAGAAACTTTTTTTATTTTCTACATGGATGTCGTAGTTTTTTTAATTAGGATGTAGTAGTTTTAAATTGGGATGTCATAATCTGTTTCCGTATTAATTAATCTTATATGGATCCGTGATAATTTTGATATTGAAAATCATAAACTAAGCACCCACGGATGACATGTATTGCAGGTAGAAGGGTTAGAAACTTTTATTTTATATTTTTGCATGGGTGTCATAGTTTTTTAATTAGGATATCGTAATTTTAAACTGGAATGTGTAATACTGTTTCGGCCATTTTGAATAATCTTATAGCATCCATGACATTTTTTGACACTTTGGGAGTCATAAACCAAGCCACGGATGACATGTATTACAGGTAAAAGGAGTTAGAAACTTTATTTTACATTTTCTACATGGGTGTCATAGTTTTTTTTAACTAGAATGACATGTTATGATAACCTGGGAGTCATAATTCAGGCCACAAGTGATAGATAATCATGATAGGAGGGTTAATGTCTTTGATTTTATGTTTTCTATGGGGGTGTCATAACTTTCACTACAAGAAAAACCAGTTTTAGTAACCGATTTTTCGGTTGCTAATAAATAAAAATCGGTTGCTAAATTTTTTTACAATCGATTTTGCACCGAAATTAATTCGGTTGAAAATCATAGGTTGCAAAAATTATGACCGATTTTTTTTGGTTGCAAAATTTTGCACCGATTTAACAACCGAATTTTATTATTTTTTTAAAAAAAATTCAGAAAAAATAAAAAAAAAATCGGTTGCTAAAAAAATTCTGAAAATTTAAAAAAAAAACTGGTTACAAAATCGGTTGCTAAAAAAAATTCTGAAAAATTAAAAAAAAAAAATCGGTTGCAAAATCGATTGCTAAAAAAAAAATTCTGAAAAATTAAAAAAAAATTGGTTGCAAAATCGGTTGCTAAAAAAAAATTTCAAAAATTTTAAAAAAATTGGTTGCCAAATCGGTGCTAAATTTTTTTTTGAAAAATAAAAAAAATCGGTTGCTAAAAAAAAATCATGAAAAATAAAAAAAAATCGGTTGCTAAAATTGAATAATTAAAAAATAATAATGAAAATGAATTATTATCCTGAATTTTATAAATACCAATATCATCTGTTTTGACTAGATGTAAACCAAGAAACTTAATACAAGCTTGTAGTACACTAGATATGAATCAATATCACCATTCAATTAACACAAGTATATAGAGTTCGAGAAGGAATCATGAGCAAGTACAATTCCATGAAAATTTAGAGTATGCACATGAGGCTTCATAATGAACATGGTAACTAGTAAGAAGCATGAACAAAAATATTCAATGTTTAGCCTACTATGCTCACATGAAAAGAAAGGCCAGAAGGGTCATAACAACAAAAACCGAACAAAACTTTAAAAAATAAGATTCAGAAGCTCATGATTGACTATATTTATATATTGAGAAGGATCTAAGACAGCAAATGGTTGCTTGAAATAATAGCAAGCCATCCAAATTTGCAACACCATTTAGATCCATGCAAAATGGTCCAATCCAGCATACAATTTCAGAATTTGAAGCATCACGAAGATACCAAGGCAACTCATCACAGCCTCAAATCACAGGTAACAAGAGAAAATCCATGAAAATCATCAATAAAACAACAAAAACCGAACAAAACTTTTAAAAAATAAGATTAAGAAGCTCAAGATTGTCTCTTTTCGTACATTAAGAAGGGTCTAAGGCAGCAAATGGTTGCTTGCAATAATAGCAAGCTATCCAAATTTGCAACACCATTTAGATCCATGCAAAATGGTCCGATCCAGCATACACTTTCAAAATTTGAAGCATCACGAAGATACCAAGGTAACTCATCACAGCCTCGATCTGCAGATAACAAGAGGAGGGAATCCATGAAAATGCATAATAAAACAACACAAAATATAACAAAAGTGTCAAACATGAAGAGGTGCAGTTCATGATACAAAGCTAAACAATAACGGTAACAAGAGGTGCAATTCATAATATAAAGCAAAACACATAAGAGTAATCAGTGGAGCAAGGTAATATGAATAATATGCTAATGCTCCTATTCCTCCTGGTCCTCATCCTCCTCATCATCATGCTCCTCGTCGCCCCGCTGTGATCCTTGTGCACGATACATCTGATAAGGATCTACTCCAGTTCCTTGCAAAGGATTACCAGTAAAATATGAGTTGCAGGAGTTGCTGCAGGCTAAAAATTTATGTTAGATAATATATCCTGCAACATTCGTTCATTGTTTTTAACCCGCCTCCACAGTTCATCCCTTCTTGCTCGGCAGCTTGTACTCAAGCATTGACTTTATTGACTTTGATTTCAACCTGCTTCCGTACTTGCTCATGGAATTCTTTACTATTCAACCATTGTACGGGGAATGAAGATTGTCCTGAAAAATTTGATGCAGGCATCAATGCAGTGGACTCTAATCCTAGCCCATATACTCTTCGTTTCTTCTTTCTACCAATAGTACGAATCCATACATCCAATTTCGATGGTGTGGGTTTGCTGCTGGCTAGAATCAGCACTGCTTTGACTTTGTCCTCCTCCATGTTACATCTAAATTCAGACTGAAATATTTACTTCAGTTAGTATAAAAAAAATAGAATAAATTAAAATTTAACTTACGCAAATATGCTCTGATTTCCTGTCAACCCAAGTCTTATCCTTCCTCTGATGAGTATGAATAAATAACTTATATGGAGAAGGCACAGTACCAGTCTTCGAAGTATGTATCCCATAGAACATAATATTTTATTAACATGAATTTTAAATATATTAAAGATTTCGGTGGGTATTGCTTACAGAATTATATCTGTGCTGGGATGTAGTGATAGAGCCATAGGTATGACGTGAAGGACCTAAATCATCGCTATCATAAGCCTTATTTGCTTTTGCTTCTTTGACTTCTCCTGATATTGGGCGGTGCGCCAGTGCTCACACAATCTATTCCACACAAGTTCTTCCAGCCATGGCGGTCTCTTCATAGTTCTTCTAGCAATAGCAAGGAGATTTTTTAGTCGATCCACACCACGTCTTTCAAAATTACGACGTGCCCACATTTCATCCGGTGGCTGAAAGCGATATCTCCTTTATTATGAATTCAACAACCGGTTAAATGACAATAAAAATATATATTAATATTTACATCTATCTAAGCAAAATTACTTGCCTAAATTCATCAACCACATATCCTTTACACCATGCGTATTTTTTTTCCATGATACATGGCTCCTCAAAATGGCTCCTCATTATGTCTGTAATGGCATTGGCAGCTGGATGAGATGGTAAAAACCTACAAATCACAAGTCAATCAACAAATCTGATATAGAAACAAATCTGACATAAGGCAAAAACTTAATATTCTATTACCTCTCCATTTAGGAACAGTACAGCCCTGCCATCGGTGGATGATTGAGGAGATGGTAAAGGAACAGCGCCGGTGGATGAATGAGGAGATGATGAACAAATAGTGGCAGATCCTAACTGAGGAGATGATGAATGGACTGTAGGAGATGTAGCATATGTAGGAGGTGGTATAGTATACATGATAGGTCCTGGAACATGTATAGGAGGTCCTGAATATAATGGAGGTGAATACGTGCCTCCTGATGAACATGGCGCAGTAGTAGTATGTGGGGGACTAATGAGTGGAGGCACAGGCACAGTGAAAAATACAGGGTGGATAGTGGATGATGGGGATGGGATAGTAACAGAAAGACGATGCCTCCTCCCACGATCCCTACCAAATAATGCAGGACTGTTCCCGGATTGATCTGCCATCTATAAACAAACATAAAGAATTTAAGTCAACTTCATGAAAATTATGATAAAGCAGTTAAATATAGTTCGTATATATAGAAGTATGGGTCTTATATGATTACTATTCATCATCAGAAGAACTTCCATATTGGTCATGATCGGTGTCATCCTCTTGGCTAGAATCAAATCATCATGCTCCTCCTTCATCTTCATCATCCATGTTCAAATTCGTATCGACAATTCTGTCAACTTCTTCAAAAATACAGTCATTGTCGACCAAATTTTTAACTGTATTATCATGCGGTATACTATTCACATGAGATATTGTATCCTCTTGGTAAGCAACCTCAATTGTATATCGATCATTCACAGTACATCTTGGTCTAGTCATAATTACAACCCACCAATATTGCTTGTCCCTTAACTTCTCAGGATATGGTAGATAGTATACCTGAATCACTTTTTGTGCAACTATAAAGGGATCGTATCTTGAATACCTTCTACTGTGCCGGATCTCAACGATCCCGTAATCCTTAGCACTTTTCATGCCATGATTCATACCGTATCAAACCATTCACAATAATAACACTACCTGTTTTATTGGATGGCCAGGATATTCTACTTCAATTATTTCCTTAATTATGCCGTAGTAATAATTGTGTTCTACAGCTTGTTCTGAACCTTGATGCACACTCCACTATTAATTATTTTTTATAGCTACTCCATTCATCTGTGTGGAAACTTATAACGGTTGACAAAATATGTCTGCCGTGTAAGACCCTTCTTTTTGGACCCCATGCTAATCATGAAATATTAATTGTTTACTTGACTCTGTGGATATGAACCTACACATGATATAACGAAAATGCATGATGCATTACGCATCGATATAACATAATTCGATAGACATACACCACAATTCGAAAAAGTACTTACAAAGATTTAAACCAATTGGAAAGTCAGATGCAATCCTAGAATCAATTTCTGTGGTGCTTATATTTGGTGTCGAAAGCCGTAATTGCTCGCTAAAAATTCTGAAACCAAGATTTTTTCAGAGTTAGTATCTCAATAATTGATATAGGGTTTGAATAATTATGCATCAACGATTATTTAAGCTTACTCGATAAATGGTTGAACCTCTTCACAGTTGAGCAATATATGTAAATGCACAGCAGCTAATTCCCTGTCATTCAGATATCGACTTTGACATCTACCAGAAGATCGGCCAGGTTTATTAAATATTGACAGAGTAAGTTCACGTGTCATATCCTGACCCACAATATCATTTCTTCCAATTCTATTTCTTGATGACTGCACATGTGGTTCAAAATAATATGAACAAAAAGAAGTTGTCTCTTGACACAAATATACCTCGCATATGGATCCTTCAACACGAGCTTTGTTCTTGATCATCATTTTATTTTGTTAAGAACCTACATCATTCAAGCATTAAAATATGTTACTGTCTTACATACATGATATAGATTTGTTGCAAAAGAATAGATTTGTTGAATTGATATGTGACAATTTACCTCTCAAACGGATACATCCAACGATATTGAACTGGACTACCAACTATTGCTTCATATGGTAAATGAATCGGTAAGTGCTCCATTGAGTCAAAAAAAGAGGGTGGAAAAACCCATTC
The DNA here is from genome assembly GCA_021397845.1 of Areca catechu. NCBI lineage: Eukaryota > Viridiplantae > Streptophyta > Magnoliopsida > Arecales > Arecaceae > Areca > Areca catechu. The sequence continues at coordinate 64,999,207 of CM038045.1, forward strand.
CAATTTGCATATAATCAAAGCAATATTCTATCATTTGCAACAAATCATCGATCCGTAACATGTTGAACACAAATCTTTAAAAAACATACTTAGCTCTGCTATAGGCTTCCATACATGATCAGGTAGAGCTTTAATGCAACTAGCAACAAACGCTCAAAGAAAACATGGCAGTCATGACTTTTCATTCCAATTAATTTTTTCTCATTCATATTAACACATCTGCTTAAGTTAGATGCATAACCGTCAGGCATTTTTAATTCCTTCATCCATTTAAATACACCTCTTTTCTGCTCCAGGTTGAAAGAATATGTTGCTTTGGGTTTCATAAATTTCCGTTAGCCAACTCTTGCAACTCAAGTTCCCTATGCTTGCAGTATTCCTTTAGATCCATTCGTGCTTGATGTTATCTTTGGTTTTGCCTTTAATATCCATTACAGTATTAAAAACATTATCAAATAATTTTTTCTATGTGCATCACATCCAGATTGTGTCTAATCAATTAGTCTTCCAATATGGTAAATTCCAAAATACTCTGTTTTAACCAATTACTTGTAACCCCATATCCTTCAACTCAGCATGAACCATGCTCGATTACATTTGGAATGGAAGATACAGCTTCCCATATTTCCTCTCCAATCAAACTTCGTGGAGGTTGATCTTTTTCAATCTGATTTTTGTAGAATGCATCCTTATTTCTTCTTACTACATGATCAATAGGCAGAAACTGTCGATGGCAATCAAACCAAGAATTCTTTCGACCATGTTTCAAAGTGATGCCTTGATCGGTCCATACAATACGGACAAGCAAGTTTTTCAGCTGTACTCCATCTAGACAGCATTTCATATGCAGGAAAGTCATTGATGGTCCACATCAATGCAGCCCTCATCACAACATTTTGTTTTCTTGCTATTCATATGTTAGGACACCCTCCTCCCACAAATATTTCAACTCATCTATCAAAGGTGTAGATAACACATCTATCATGCTCTTTGGATTATGTGGACCCGGAATAATTTTTGTCAAGAACATATAAGGAATGGTCATGTACAATTCAGGTGACAGATTGTAGAGAGTCACAATTACTGGCTAGCAAGAATATGGGGCTGATAACTGACTGTAAGGAGTAAAACCATCAGCACATAGACCTATCCTGACATTGCATGGTTCAGCTGCAAAATCAGGATAGCTTCGGTCAAAATGTTTCCGGCTCTCCATCTGATGGATGACATAATATCCCTGGCTCACACCTGTTCTCATAATGCCTGTCATATGTGGTGCAGAACTCATTGAAGCATATAATCTTTTTAATCTAGGATTCTTAGAGGTAAAATAATGTTTCTCTTCATCGACACCTCTTTATGTTTACATCTGCACGAGGCTGTGGTTTATATCTACTAGCCCCACAAAATTTGCATTGCTTTTCTTCTGATTGTTGACCATAATACAGCATGTAACCATTAATACAACACAATCAATCTTCTCCAGCAGTAAGTCTGAGTTTGGACACCAATTTTTTATCCTATAAAAATCCTGAGGTATGGTATTATCGGCTGGAAGTATCTCTTTCATAAGATCCACAATTTGATCAAAGGATCGTTGTGAAAATATACCTTCATATTTGATGCTAAGCAACCATACAGCTAACGATAACTCCCGAATGATCTGTACATCCCGGCCATAATGGTTTTTGGACTGAATGCAACAAGTCATAAAATCTTTAATCATCAAATTCGGTGTCTCCTCTTCATTAGACGAAATGGTCAGGTACGTACTCTATTCCAAACCAACACGAGGATCACTCTCTCCATGAGATGTCCAATACCATTAATTTGGTACAAATCTTTTTTTGTAAAGATGAAGCTTTACTTCATCGGTAGTTAGGAACCTTAGATTTTTGCACTTGCAACAAGGGCATCTGAATTTTCCTTCACTTTGAAAGTTAGGTTGCTGACATGCAAAGAGTACAAAATCTTCCATGCCCTTTAAAAATTCTTCGGTATATCCCTTTCGACCTGGTAAAAGTCTATTATATGTCTCCTCTTCATTAGACGAATGGTCAGGTACGTACTCTATTCCAAATGTATCGATATCATGCGTTGATATGGTTCTATGGATCATTATCTATTGGTGCAAAAGCAGGATCATTTGCATGCAAATCAAGTACCCCACAACACGAGGATCACTCTCTCCATGAGATGTCCAATACCATTAATTTGGTACAAATTTTTTTGTAAAGATGAAGCTTTACTCATCGGTAGTTAGGAACCTTAGATTTTTGCACTTGCAACAAGGGCATCTGAATTTTCCTTCACTTTGAAAGTTAGGTTGCTGACATGCAAAGAGTACAAAATCTTCCATGCCCTTTAAAAATTCTTCGGTATATCCCTTTCGACCTGGTAAAAGTCTATTATACATCCAACTACGAAGTTGAAAGATATCCATATTCTGTACCATTTCAAAACATGATCATATTGAAAAATCAAATGAGGCTGGACTAAGCATTGTTAAAGAAGATGGTTGCACCAAAAATATGATCATACAATGGTAGAATGTCCATATAGCATACGTAATTGGGTTCACTAATACTTTGAAAGCAAGTTCATCTAAGGTCCCCTACGATCATCTTTCCTGAGTTAAACCTATCATTAACACATTAGAATCAGTTCAACAGTAGCAAGATCAACAATAAGAAGGTCCATGACATGGTGATAGCACTTGGGTTAGCTAGTGGATGACCACCTCCATTGATTGAAGATGCATTCTGATTATGGTTGGGGTTTGGATCACATAGATAGAGAAGGATTTATGGAATCATTTGCATCTAAAGATTCTAAACCATGTTCACAAGTGTTATTCCACTTCAATCTATAAAGACTCATGCTTAGACATGTAATAAAGTAAACCAGCTAAAGGCAAGTTTAAAATAAAATAATTAAGAAATCATATAATGAATTCTGTCATCAGTGCAATGATTATCTAAGAAAATAGAATATAAATTTAAACAAAAATGATAGCAAACAATTCATACTTTACTTATATTATGTTCCTAATGACATCAACTAATATTCTAAGCAGGAAATCAGTTTAGAAGTAATGATCATTTGTAGAAGAGAACAAAGTAGTGAAAAAGAAAAATTTAGAGTAGTATAATAACTAAGAAGTATTGTCTCATCTATACGGTTGGGTTAGATCAAGGTTTCTTCAATCAAACATTGAAAATATTTTTAGTTCCCACAATCAAAAAGCAGCAATCCAAGTTTTGCCTAGACTTTGAAAGAACCGAGAAAAGAATATCATACCACAATCTAAAACACTCAGTTTTGCAGATAAAACAATTTATGTTAACAATACTTGGTAAAAAACAAAACAATCTTAATAGCATCAATGGACATCAAGAAACAAATCCACAAGTCAAAAATAGTATTGTCATTAACTAAGGTTGCCCACTCAAACTATAAATTAGAGCAAGTATTCATTCGTGAGATCATGACAAATGACAGTTTCCAATAAAAGGTAGATCTACATTCTTAAAATTTTATAACAAACAAGATGGCAAGCATAACAATTACAAAATACTTAAACCCTTGTACAATGATGCAGAATACTTAAAAAGACAATATTAGCTACACGAGAATTGACAGGGCTGATGGACCATGGACGCTGCCAGATGATACAAAACTAAAACATAGACTATAAGCAATTACCTGCACGAGATCTGGAGATATCTGAACAAAAGGCTTAAAAAAAAAATGAAACAATGTAGACGACGATACCAGAATCCGGCGGGGCTCGGAGCTGAGGAAGGGAGAGCCGGAGGCAGGGTCGGTGGGGCTCGGAGCTGAAGAAGGGACAGCCGGAGGGGTAGACGGTACCCGACGACCGGCGGGGCTCGGAGATGAGGAAGGGAGAGCCAGAGGCGGGCGGCCGGCGGGGCTCGGAGCTGAGGAAGGGACAGCCGGAGGGGTAGCCGGTACCCGACGATCGGCGGGGCTCGAAGATGAGGAAGGGAGAGCCGGTGGCGTAGGAGATACACGGAGATGGCGAGGCTCAGAGCAGAGGAAGGGAGAGCCGAAAGCGGCGCTCGGAGCTGAGGAAGGGAGAGCCGGAGGGGTAGCCAGTACCCGACGACCAGCAGGGCTCGGAAATGAGGAAGGGAGAGCCAGTGGCGTAGGAGATACCCGGAGCCGGCGAAGCTCGGAGCGGAGGAAGGGAGAGTCGGAGGCGGCGGTCGACGGGGCTTGAACTTGAGGAAAGGATAGCTGGAGGGGTAGCCGGTACCCGACGACTGGCGGGGCTCGGAGAAGAGGAAGAGAGAGCCGGTGGCGTAGGAGATACCCAGAGCCGGCGAGGCTGGAGCGGAGGAAGAGGGAGCCGATGGGGTAGCCGGTACCCGGAGTTGACCGTCGAGGGGAGCGATGCATCGACCGTCGAGGGAGGCATCCGGAATCGGCGACGGAGGGAGATTAGGGAACCGATGAATGGGAGAGCGAGAGAAAAAGAAGGGGGCTAGGGCATCGGGTGTTTATTTTTATTAATACCCGTAAATATCTAAAAAAAATTTTAAAAAAAACCAATTTTTTTTTCAATCGAAATATCGGTTGCAAATTTTAAAAATTATCAAATTTATTTTTAAAAAAATTAGCAATCGAAACAATCGGTTGCAATTTCAAAAATTATAAAATTTTATTTTTAAAAAAAATAGCAACCAAAAATTCGGTTGCAAATTTCAAAAATTAAAAAATTAAATTTAAATAAAATTTTGCAACCAAAAAATCGGTTGCAATATTTTAAATAATTTTTTTTAAAAAATTGAAAATTTATATATTTATAATTTTTTTTGCAACCGAAAAAATTGGTTGCAAAATTCAAAAATTATAAAATTTATTTTTAAAAAAAATTTAGCAACCAAAAAATTCAGTTGCAAATTTCAAAAATAAAAAAAAATAATTTAAATAAAATTTGCAACTGAAAAATCGGTTACAAAATTTTAAATATTTTTTAAAAAAAAATCAAAAATTTATATTTATAATTTTTTTGCAACCAAAAAAATTGGTTGCAAATTCTAAAAATTATAAAATTTATTTTCAAAAAAAATTTAGCAACCAAAAAATTGGTTGCAAATTTCAAAAATAAAATAAAAAATTAAATTTAAATAAAATTTTGCAACCGAAAAATCGGTTGCAAAATTTTATTTAAATTATTTTTTTTATTTTTTAAATTTGCAACCAAATTTTTTGGTTGCTAAATTTTTAAAAATAAAAAAATAAAAATATTTTCTATTTTGGTTGCAAAATCGGTTGCAAAATGAAATTTTTGCAACTGAATTTGCAACCGATTTAAATCGGTTGCTAATTATTCAGAAAAAAATATCAGTTGCAAAATCGGTCATAAATTTTCAAAAAATTTTGGTTGCAAAATCGGTTGCAAAATCAATCACAAATATAACCAAAAAATCGGTTGCAAAATCGGTTGCTAAAACTGGTTTTTCTTGTAGTGTTTTTAGCTAAGATGTCATAGATTTTTAATTAGGGTGTAATAATCATGTTTTAGCATATATTTATTTTCTTTTACCATCCGTGACATGTGATGATATCCCGGGAGTTATATTCAAGCCATATGTAATAAGTATCCCTGGTAGGAGGGGTTAATACCTTTAGTTTCATATTTTTTATATGGATGTCATAATTTTTTAACTAGGATATCGTAGTTTTTGAACTGGGATGTCGTAATCTTGTTTTGGCATATATTTATTATCTTTTACCATCCGTTCTATATTATGACATCTTGGAAGTCATAATTCAGGTTACAAGTGATATATGGCATGTGATGACATCCATGGCATGTTTCTTTATATGAGTTTTATAAAGTTTCTTAAATAAGATGTCATAATTTTGAAATAAGGTGTCATTATCATGTTTAGGCATAAATTACATTTTCTTTTTTCCATGGCATGTTATTACATTCTAGGAGTCATAAATGAGGCCACAGACTATGTAAAGTTCTTGTAGGATGTGTTAATGCCTTGAGTTTCATATCTTGTACGAAGATATCATGATTTTTGAACTAGAATATTATAATATTATTTTGACATATATGTACCATCATTTTCATCCGTGGCATGTTATAACATTCTGAGAGTTATAATTCAGGCCACAAGTAATAGGTATTCATGGTAGGAGGGGTTAATCTTTTAATGCGGGATGCTAGATGGAGTTTTAAACTTAGAACCTAGCAAACTAAAAAGAGCAATGATTCTACCACATATCAATAGGATTCATGCATAAGAGAGAGCAAATAAATTTGATGTAAGAGACTACTAGATGAAAGTTATATTACCCGCAATGTAGTTTCCATTCAATCAAAAATATAAAGTATCTAATGGTTGAGAAACCATTTTAACTAGGGCATGTACCTTCAAATAATCAGACCTAAGAGTCTAGGAAGGGTTCTCTTACCAACAATAAGCTCTCACACTTTTGGTGGTGGTTTAATTTCAGCACTCTAAGGATTAGTAGTGGACTTGAAGACTATCACTCCTTAGATGGAAGATTCTAACGTAGATGGTTTTGAAGCAAAGCAAACCTCCTCTTCAGCTTGAGATCAAGGAGGATCCTACAATGGAGGACATTAGTGGATGTAGAAGGATGAGATAAAAGAAAAGTAGAGATTTAGAATGAGGAAAAGGAAATGATTGTTGGCATCTTGGAGGGATAGGCTAGTGTCTTGGTTGAAGAGATGAGCATCTTGGTTGAAGAGATGAGCGTTTTGGTTGAAGAGATGAGCGTCTTGGTTGAAGATGGTAGCATCTTGGATTGATGGTTGGGCCTCACACCCTCTCCCTCACGGAGTGTCAAATGCAATAAGCAAATGGAAGTAGAAAAAAAAAACTTTCATTCATTCATCATAATGGTTTGATACAAGATGTTAGGGGTATTTATAGACTTCCCTAGCCAATTCAAATCTAAATTACAAGCATAAAGAGTGGATTGAAGAGTGGAGGGATAAGTGGGATTACATGCATGAAGAGTGGAGAGATAAGTGGGAAAGTTACAACTTGAATTCAAGTTCAAATTTTAACATTCTTGGGTGCCCAAATGGAGGTGATGTGGCATGGAAGGTGAGATGGCATCTTGGCATGGAGGTGATGTGGCGTGGGAGGTGGGTGGCTTCCCATCTTGGGGTGGTGAGGTAGCGCTCCAACTTGGCATGGTGGTTGAGGTAGTTTGCTCTATCCAATCTTGATGCTTCATAATTTTGATCTTACCTAATTTGAACCAACTTGAACCCAACTTGCCTAATTACAAGATCCAACTAATTACAAGACCAAATTGATCCCAACATGACCAAATTGAACCTAACTAGACTAAACTAAAATTGAAATTGGAATGGACTCGACTCTAATTACAGGACTTATGTTGAAATTAAAAACAAGTTGAAGCCAAAATTGAGTTTGGCTTATTCACTTGCAATCCATAAGGAGCTCAACTTGATTAGATTTGATTGAAGTCTCTTACGAACTCTGGTGCCCGCACTAACCTTTAGTTTCATGTTTTCTACATAGATGTCGTAATTTTTAACTAGGATATCGTAATTTTGAACTAGGATATCGTAATCCTATTTTCGCATATATTTATCATCTTTTATCATCTGTTCTATATTATGACATCCTGGAAGTCATAATTCAGGTCACAAGTGATATGTGGCATGTGATGACATCCGTAGCATATTTCTTTACATGAGTTTCATAAGTTTTTTAAATAGGATGTCATAATTTTTGAAATATGATGTCATTATTATGTTTAGGCATGAATTATATTTTCTTTTTTCTGTAGCATGTTATTACATTCTGGGAGTCATAATGAGGCCACGGACAATGTAAAGTTCTTGTAGGAGGTATTAATGCCTTGAGTTTCATATCTTATACCAAGATGCCATGATTTTTGAACTAGAATGTCATAGTTTTTGAACTAGAATGTCATAATATTATTTCAATATAAATATACCATCATTTTTTATCCATGGCATGTTATAACATTCTGGAAGTTATAATTCAGGCCACAGTAATAGGTATTCCTGGTACGAGGGGTTAATACCTTAAGTTTCATGTTTTCTATATGGATGTCATAATTTTTTAATTAGGATGTCGTAATTTTTGAACTAGGATGTCGTAATCCTATTTTGGCATATATTTATCATCTTTTATCATCTGTTCTATATTATGACATTTTGGAAGTCATAATTCAGGTTACAAGTGATATGTGGCATGTGATGACATCCGTGGCATGTTTCTTTATATGAGTTTCATAAAGTTTCTTAAATAGGATGCCATAATTTTTGAAATAGGATATCATTATCATGTTTAAGTATGAGTTACATTTTTCTTTTTTAATGATATGTTATTCCATTTTGGGAGTTATAAATGAGGCTATGGACTATGTAAAGTTCTTGTTGGAGGTGTTAATACCTTAAGTTTCATATCTTGTATCAAGATTTTGAACTAGAATGTCATAGTTTTTGAACTAAAATGTCATAATCTTATTTTGGCATATATGTACCATCATTTTCTATCCGTGGCATGTTATAACATTCTGAGAGTTATAATTCAGGCTATAAGTAATAGGTTTCCTGGTAGGAGGGGTTAATACCTTTAGTTTTATATTTTCTACATGGATGTCGTAAATTTTTAATTAGGATATTATAATTTTTGAACCAGGGTGTCGTAATCTTGTTTTGGCATATATTTATCATCTTTTAATATCTGTTCTATATTATGACATCCTGGAAGTCATAATTCAGGTCACAAGTAGATATGTGGTATGTGATGGCATCCATGGCATGTTTTTACATGAGTTTCAAAAAGTTTCTTAAATAGGCTGTCATAATTTTTGAAATAGGATGTCATTATCATGTTTAGACATGAATTACATTTTTCTTTTTTTATGACATGTTATTACATTGTGGGAGTCATAAATGAGGCCACGGACTATGTAAAGTTCTTGTAGAAGGTGTTAATGCCTTGAGTTCATATCTTATACCAAGATATCATGATTTTTGAACTAGAATGTCATAGTTTTTGAACTAAAATGTCATAATCTTGTGTCAGCATATATGTACCATCAATTTCATTCATAGCATGTTATAACATTCCGATAGTTATAATTTAGGCCACAAGTAATAGGTATTTCTGGTAGGAGGGGTTAATACCTTTAGTTTCATATTTTCTACATGGATGTCGTAATTTTTTAACTAGAATGTCGTATTTTTGAACTAGGATATTGTAATCCTATTTTGGCATATATTTATCATCTTTCACCATCCATTCTATATAATAACATCCTGGAAGTCATAATTCATGTCACAAGTGATATATAGCATGTGATGATATTCGTGGCATGTTTCTTTACATGAGTTTCATTAAGTTTCTTAAATAGGATGTTATAATTTTTGAAATAGAATGTTATTATCATGTTTATGCATGAATTACACCTTTCTTTTTTCTATGGCATGTTATTATATTTTGGGAGTCATAAATAAGGCCATGAACTATGTAAAGTTCTTGTAGGAGGTGTTAATACCTTGAATTTCATATCTTGTATAAGATGTCATAATTTTGTAACTAGAATATTATTTGAAAGTATTTATTTCATCAATAGGGTGAATTATGATACCCACAATGTCATAATATATCACGGTAAAATAATTATGAGTAATTCAGCTTGAAACAGCATTATGACTTCCTAGTTCAAAGATTATGACATCCTAGTTCTAATACTATGATACCTTGCATAAATTTAAGCTAAAATGGCTTACATTTTTTAAATAGTTAGATAGAATATATTTTTCATAATCTTACATTTCTTTTTTTCTATGTTTCAGGTGATTTTGTAATTATTTCACAGTCTAGTAAGAGGGCTTCACAATTATTTAAAATACATGAAATTTCTTGTTCGTAGGGTTAAGCCAGATCTTAGAATTTCATACAAGATGATATTAGTCTATATTGGTGATAGTTAGCAACAACAATATTGAAAGATAACCTCAATTAGAAGATAGATAGTATTTTTAAAATTTAGGATGTAAAAGCTAAATATTGGTAATATTTTTTTCAATTCTTAGACTTCTATAACATGTTACAACAATTTGTAATTTAATTAAATTATCTATTAAGCATCATTGAAAAAAAATTTGGTGCAATTCTTTCAAACTGTAATGTTATAAATATCATTTCTCATTACATTAAGTTTGTCGTATATTGGATATTATGTTTTATTGAAATGTCAAATTTCTGAATGGATGTGATGATATCATATAAAATATTATGTTTCATGATAGGGTATCATAGTTTTTTAATTGGAATGTCATAAGTATAGTACTAAGGTGTCGTAATCATGCTTCAGTATTTACTTATAATTTATTTCTTAGTGGTGTATCATGACATTCTGAGAGTTATAATTCTGATCATAGGTAACAGATATTACAGGTTCAAAGGGTTAGAAAGTTTGTTTTATATTTTTTGCATGAGTATCGTAATTTTTTAACTCGAATATCATAATTTTTTAACTAGGATGTCGTAATCCCGTTTCAACCTATATAATAGTAATCTTCTAGCATTCGTAGCATGTCATGATACTCTGAGAGTCATAAACCAAGCCATAGAGAACATGTATTATAGGTAGAAGTGGTTACAAACTTTATTTTTATATTTTCTATATGGGTATCATAGTTTTTTAATGTACTCGTCATAATTTTTAGCATGTAAAAGCAAACTTTGTTTAATGTACTTATTCTTTTCAATTCATGTACTTCTATAATATGTTACAAAAATTTGTAAGTTAATTGATGTTTATATTTTAAGCAACATTCTAAAAGAAAAATTTTATAATTCATTCAAATAGTAATGTTTTAAATATCATTTTTTATTACATGAAGTTTTTGTATTTTAGATGTTATGTTTACTTCCAAACTATCAATTTCTTCATTGATGTGATGATATTTTAAAGGAATATTATATTTCTTGACAGGGTGTCATAGTTTTTTAATTGGAATGTCATAACTATAGATTTAGAGTGTCGTAATTCAGTTACCTCTTCCATAGGTGACATGTATGACTGGCAGAAGAAGCTAGAAACTTTGATTTTATATTTTTGTAAGGATGTTGTAGTTTTTTAACTAGGATGTTGTATACTGGTTCAGGCTACTTGATTAATCTTATAGCATCCATGATATTTTTTTACATTCCGTGAGTCATAACCTAATCCACAGATGACATGTATTACAAGTAGAATGGATTAGAATATTTATTTTATATTTTTTGCTAGGGTGTCATAGTTTTGAACTTGGATATCATAATTCTGTTTCGAGGTATTTGATTAATTTTATAGCATCCATAATAATTTTGATATTCTGGAGTCATAAACCAAGCCACGGATGGCATGTATTACAGGTAGAATAAATTAGAATATTTTATTTTTATTTTCTGCTAGGGTGTCATAGTTTTTAAACTTGGGTGTCGTAATACTGTTTTAGGCTACTTGATTAATCTTATAGAATTTGTAGCATTTTTCTTCACTCTAGGAGTCATAAATCAAGGCATGGATGACATGTATTACAGGTAGAAGGGGTTAGAAGTTTTTATTTTATATTTTATGCATGGATATCATAGTTTTTTAACTAGGATATCATAATTTTATACTGGGATGTCGTAATACTGTTTTGGCTATTCTGAGTAATCTATTAGTTTATGGCATTTTTATGACACTCTATGAGTTATTATTCAGAGCATGGATGATGGAAAGTCCTGTTAAGAGAAGTTATTTCCATCACTTTCTTGTTCCATGCTGGGATATTCTAATTTTATAATTGGATGTCATCCATTATATCAAGGGGTGTCATAATTCTGTTGTCCCTATTTTAGTCTTTGGGCATATAAAGTACTACTAAAATTTATATTTGAAATAAACAGATTTGATCACATGTCTAATACATCATTCATACTAACTTGGTCAGGATCTTAGATTAGAAGTTGTGTGCTTTACTTAGCTGCATAGTTAACATCTATAGCTTTTCTGAATAATGGTGTAAGATCTTCCATCATTAATTAAATGCATCTTCAGACATGGAGACTGTCTTTGCAAGCTTCATTATTTGATGACTCATCAAAGCATATCTACGATAAAAAAAATATAACATTTGTATTAAGATTTCATGAAATATGGTAGGTTTATGTAAACATAAAGTAAGACATTTGAGTTTAAATAATTTATTTACTACGTATCGTAATTTTCATGTTCTTTTATCATAAAATTGAGTATTGTATTAGAAATCATCAAATTGGTATTTCATGTCCTTGCACCATCTATTCAAGAAGTACTTATCTGGAATTATGACTCCCAGAATATCATACAATGCCACAGATGATAAAAATAATAAATATATGCTAAATAGAATATGACATCCTAGTTTAAAAATTATGACACCCTTGCTAAAAAATTATGATATGCTTGCAAAAAAATTGAAACAAAAGGTATTAACCCCTCCTACCAAGACTACTTATCACTCGTGACCTGAATTATAACTTTCAGGATGTCATAATATAGAATGGATGATAAAATATGATAAATATATGCCAAAATAGGATTACAACATCCTAGTTCAAAAATTACGATATCCTAGTTAAAAAATTACAATATCCATGTAGAAAATATGAAACTAAAGGTACTAACCACTCCTACCAGGAATACTATTACTTGTGGCTTGAATTATAACTCCCAGAATATTATAACATGTCACAGATAGAAAATGATGGTTTATATATGCCGAAACAAGATTATGACATTCTAGTTCAAAAACTATGACATTCTAATTTAAAATCTTGATACAAGATATGAAACTCAAGACATTAACACCTCCTACAAGAACTTTACATAGTCCATGGCCTTATTTATGACTCCCAGATATAAAATGCCATGAAAAAAAAAGTATAATTCATGCCTAAACATGATAATAACATCCTATTTCAAAAATTATGATATCCTATTTAAGAAACTTTATGAAACTCATGCAAACAAATATACCATAGATATCATCACATGCCACATATCACTTGTGACATGAATTATGACTTCCAGGATGTCATTATATAGAACAGATGGTAAAAGATGATAAATATATGCCAAAACAGGATTACGACATCCTAGTTAAAAAATTATGATATCCTAGTTAAAAAAATATGACATCCATGTAGAAACATAAAACTAAAGGTATTAACCATTCCTACTAGGAATACCTATTATTTATGGCCTGAATTATAACTCTCAGAATGTTATAACATGCCATGAATGAAAAAGATGGTACATATATGTTGAAACAAGATTATGACATTCTAGTTTAAAAACTATGATATTCTAGTTCAAAATCATGATATCTTAGTACAAGATATGAAACTCAAGGAATTAACACCTTCTACAAGAACTTTACATAACTCGTGGTCTCATTTATGACTCCCATAATGTAATAACATGTTATGAAAACAAGAAAATGTAATTCATGCCTAAAATGATAATGACATCCTATTTCAAAAATTATGACATCCTATTTAAGAACCTTAATGAAACTCATGTAAGAAATATGCCACAGATGTCATCACATGCCGCATATCACTTGCAACCTGAATTATGACTTTCAGGATGTCATAATTTAGAACTGATGGTAACAGATGATAAATATATGCCAAAACGGATTACGACATCCTAGTTCAAAAATTACGATATCCTAGTTAAAAAATTACGACATCCATGTAGAAAACATGAAACAAAAGGTATTAACCCCTCCTACCAGGAATAGCTATTACTTGTGGCTTGAATTATAACTCCCAGAATGTTATAACATGCCACCGATGAAAAATGATGATACATGTATGCTGAAACAAGATTATGACATTTTAGTTTAAAAATTATGACATTCTAGTTGAAAATCATGACATTTTGGTATAAGATTTGAAACTTAAGGTATTGACACCTCCTACAAGAACTTTACATAGTCCGTGACCTCATTATGACTCTCAGAATGTAATAACATATCATAGAAAAAATAAAAATATAATTCATGCCTAAACATGATAATGACACCCTATTTCAAAAACTATGATATTCTATTTAAGAAACTTTATGAAACTCATGTAAAGAAACATGCCACGGATGTTATCACATGCCACATATCACTTGTGACCTGAATTATGACTTCTAGGATGTCATAATATAGAACAAATGGTAAAAAATGATAAATATATGCCAAAACAGGATTACGATATCCTAGTTCAATAATTACATCTTAGTTAAAAATTATGACATCCATGTAAAAATATGAAACTAAAGTTATTAACCCCTCATATCAGGAATATCTATTACTTGTGGCCTTAATTATAACTCCCAGAATGTTATAACATGCCACGGATGATGAAAGAATATAAATATATGCCAAAACATAATTATGACATTCTAGTTAAAAATTATGATATCCTAGCTAAAAAATTATGACACCCCTGTAGAAGACATGAAATTAAAGATATTAAACCTTATACTAGGATTATTTATTACTTGTAGCTTGAATTATGACTCTCAGGATACATAACATCACATATAATAAAAAGTATGAAACCAAAAGCATTACTTATTAATTTTACTATTTATGGCATGTTATGATATTTTATGAGTCATAATTCATGCTACAAATGATAGATAATCCTGGCTGAAACATTATAAGATTACTCAAAATGGCCAAAACAATATTACGAAATCCTAGTTTAAAAACTATGACATCCTAGTTAAAAAAACTACGACATCCATGCAGAAAATATAAAATAAAAGTTTCTAACCCCTTTTACCTGTAATACATGTCATCCGTGGCTTGGTTTATGACTCCGAGAGTATTATAAAATGCCATGGATGCTATAAGATTATTCAAAATAGCCGAAATAGTATTATGACATCTTAGTTTAAAAACTACGATATCCTAGTTAAAAAACTACGACACCCATACAGAAAATATAAAATAAAAATTTCTAACCCCTTTTACCTGCAATACATGTCATCCGTGGCTTAGTATATGACTTCCAGAGTATTAAAAATTGCCATGGATGCTATAAGATTAATCAACTAGCCCGAAACAGTATTACAATATCCTAGTTTAAAAACTACAACATCCTAGTTAAAAAACTATGACACCCCTGTAGAAAATGTAAAATAAAAATTTGTAACCCCTTCTACCTGTAATACATATCATCTGTAGCTTGATTTATGACTGCTAGAGTGTCATAAAATTTTATGGATGCTATAAGATTATTCAAAATGATCAAAATAGTATTATGACACTCCTATTTTGGTATATATTTATCATTTTATTATATTCTCTCTATGCAGTTGGTGGGGATAAAGAGGAATGGGGATGCGAGCTTTGTGCTGAAAAGAGACGGGGAGAAAATGACAAGGCGAGAGAGAACAAGAGGAAGGTGAAGGATACCAAGTGATTACTGACCGTGGGGAGGCATCCGTGAGGTGGCGAGGCACGACATTGGACTCTCGGTGCCTTCTTCTTCTTCATCTTTGTCGCTATCTTCTTTTTCCAGCTCAAGGAGACGTAAATGAACTCCCCACCATGTTGTTTTTTAGATCTTTGTAGTATCCAAGAGGAAAAAATATTTGAAGGAGGGAAAGGGCATTTTGGTCCATCTAAAACTTTTTTAAAAAATTGACTTTCTATCACGTTGATAATGGACACCACTCTTCCGATATTCAATGCACATCCCATCCCGTCCCATCATGCCAGCTTGGATCTATGTGGATCAATAAAAAAAGGGTGCAAGCCAACTTGGATTTTCTGCACCGCACACGATGCATAAAGACTTACTCGGGGATAAAAATAGGGGAATCACGATCTCTTACCTGACTGCTCCCACCATGGG
Source organism: Areca catechu (assembly GCA_021397845.1). Taxonomy (NCBI): domain Eukaryota; kingdom Viridiplantae; phylum Streptophyta; class Magnoliopsida; order Arecales; family Arecaceae; genus Areca; species Areca catechu. The sequence continues at coordinate 65,015,166 of CM038045.1, forward strand.
ATTTGTTGGGGAGCTGTGGCTGGATAAGACTCCTTATGGACTGATGGAATGACCATTAGTTGTTGGAGGCAGTTGCACCTGTGAATGGTTAGCCTTATCCGCCATTGAGTTAAGATTAATCACATCTAAAAATTGATGATTTAAACCCCCAACCCTTTGATTCATTCTCCATAAAAAAAACTCCTCTTTGCCTCCCTCTCCCTTCTTCCTCACCTCCAGCAACCACCACGCCATGGTAGCCTTGCGCAGCCTATCCAAACTTTTCTTTGCCCCTCTCAAAACTCCCAATCTTCCATGATTCTTGACCTCTTCACTACTGGAAATCGATACCACCGGTTGTGTCCCCACTATCACTGTCACCTTCAGTAAATCTTTTTCCCTTCCCTTGTTTTCTCTTTTTGTCCTTTGTTATTACCATTACAGTGCCAAGGGGGCAATGCCCCCTTTTCCTTTGCTTTCAACTCCCTTGTGCATGGCTGGACCACCATCCCTATTTGCCACTGGCTGCTCCACTACCCCTCCTAGCCACCTTGCTTGCACCACTACTTGACCCACCTTCTTCCCTATCCCCTTTATAGCCACGAGAAGGTTTTTTTTTTATAAAGTGGAGCATTCAACCCATAGTTCTAGAATGAAAACAACCAAGAGAATCAGAAAGAAGGATATTCCTAAGAGGCCTAGGAGCCTCCCTCAAATGAGACTGGGAAACTTTATCAGAGTGATTCGCAATAAAAGAAGCCACCCAGTTAGCTGCCAAATTGGCTTTCTGATAAACATGCCTAACAATAATCCCCGAACACCCCTACAGAAGCTAGACAATATTCTGGATGAGAGGATGGACAGGTGTGGACTGAAAGGCTTGACGAATCCAAGAGATGATAGTGATAGAATTACCCTCAATAATAAGACAGTCGATGTGAAGGATCCTCCTAGCATATCGATTATCGGCCCAAGCATCTTGAAGCTCCGCCATCGAAATAGTGGGGTCAATGAGATGACACTCATCACAGCAAGAAAACCAGATCCGGATGCCCGAATAATAAAGGCAGCACCCCCTTGCTTACCCCCAATGCTTCCATCAAAGTTGACTATGGCAAACATCGGATATGAGAAGGCATTGTTTCAGCTAAATAGAAAGAGAGAGAAAATAAAAAAAAATATAATAGATAAATAAATAATTAATAATTAAATGATGATAATAATATTAAATTTGGGGAAAACCAATCATGAATGAATGGGCTTCAATTTGATTGAATCTAGATTGACCCTTCATTAATTGAATCGATTATTATAGATCAGACTTACACTGTTACCTAGACTAAGCCCATAACTAAGCTCAGACCTATAGCCTTTCTCTTTACCCAATTTTTCTTAATTGATGGCTAATAGTATTATTTTTTTTTCTAGAACTTTCAATGCTAGAAGTGTAGGAAAAATAATCCCTAGATCTTTAGAATCGATCAAATATTAGAATCATAAATAGATCTGAGAAAAAGAATTGCATACCTGTATTCGTCATAATGTCTAATCCCGATGCTCACATGAACACCGTAGGCAAAGTCCTTCTCTACGGTCTTCCTCAGAAAGGTGGCTTTCAATGGAGAAAATCACCGTATCATGAATCACCGAATACGTGATATATATAATAGAGTTAGCAGAGATGGGACTTAGCCAATAAAATGAAAATGCCCTAACTGACCCTTCCATCATTAGTCAAGTCAGGTTAAGTCCCATACTGTGCCGCCTCAACCATACCAAATCACATGAGATGCTCCTAGCCCAATCAATGATCACATAATAATGGGCTCAACCTACGTCTATCAACATGGATCATAAAATCAACCCGAATTTTAATAAAAAAATTTAATTAATGTTAGCACAAATTAAGAAAATTCTTACATTCTTCCACTTGGGCTACATTAATTATAATTTTAAAAAATTTTTATTTTAAAAAATATTCTCAGGTTAAAAATAAAATGTGGCCACCATATGATTAGATAGCACACACACAATGACACGGTCCAATAGTATCCATGATGCCGAATCATGGGGCTGTTGTACTACTTAACTGATACAAGACTTATCCATGATTACAAGAATCATAAACACCACCGACATGAGTCTTGGTATAGTAATGTAGCAAGAAAATAGCATCAAGGTGATCAAATAAAATATGCTATTTTTTATTATCAGTACTACAATTTCTCTTCAACATGCTTGAAACAAAATAAGTAAGATAAATCGTGTTGGCATCAAACAACAAGCCATCCTGTTTCACATACTCAATAATGGTGTCAATAACGAGACAATGCAACAAATCTAAAATTCGATACCAGATCTCAATCAGGTACATAACCAAAAGAGAATTTTATAATCAAAGTAAATTAAACATATGTATCCACAATCATGATTTCTCTATAACCACATGCTATATCACAAGCTAGAAAATCTCACGACTTCAAAAGAAGTCTGTATGTCTCCAAATACAATGAGATCTCATAATTATCAAATAAGACATACC